>JAQJVK010000010.1:37079415-38436915 GCA_035578135.1 Flexamia atlantica
CTACAAAACTCTTATTGACTTGTTGCATGCAACATGATAACTGATATGTTAATTTTTAAAGATTATTGAGTTACTAACATATTCGTCATATATTTTTTACACTATGTATTTTATAACATTTATTTACTATATATTAATCTTAAACCAAATGCATATAGGCCTATATTTTACAGTTAAATTATGAAGGCCTAATAAATACTTACTCTTTACATAAGCGTTTTAACTTAATGCAATTTAATGGTTAGTTATGAGTTTTGTTTATTTGGAGATGTACCGTTATTTTTTCTGGTTTGAATTAATATTTTTTGTAAATCCAAAAATCTTTAGTCCTAAATAATGAATAGTATGTTTAAAATGTTAAGTATAAGTTAATTGTTAACATAGATTAGGATTTTACAACCCCTTATTTGCTAACTTGGCACCTCACGACTGTAAAAATGGGTAGCGTTTTACCTGAAATTCAATTCGGTATAACTCAAAATGTAGTTGAGTCTCAGTCATAATTTTTTTTGACAGATATTACTATTTCTATGAAGAACATTCTGTACAATTTTCACTTGTTTTCATTCAGTCCCTTTTTAGTTATTAACCCCTGAAAATGACAATAAAAGGCTTTCGGCCATTTTTGGAAAGCTCTAGAAAAAGAAGGAGAGCATTCTCAGGCCTGAAACTTCTTCAGCAGGTAGTTATATAAGTATTCAACAAAGAAAAAAAGTATTAGTTGTGAGTCTCATTTCTTTCATAAATCTTTAGGTCTTAAAAAGTAACGATTGATGATTTTCATCCGAGTTTTTGCGGCATTAGTTTGACTGACTTTCTTGCACAAAAAAAACATTAATATAATGTTTTCTTAAAGTTCATTTCAAGCTGAACACACTGGTTTTAGCAAATTTCCTCTATAGGGAAGAAGCTATTACCGTAGGTCTCATGGTAAGACTTAAGCTCGGGACCACTATAACTTTTCATTTTGGGGCCCCCAGAAGCAAAAAACACTATTCGTTTGAATTTTTATATATATATATCTATGTGTCTGTTAGCACGATAGCGGCTGCAAAAATGGTCCGATCTTTATGAAATTTGGTACGGATGTGTAAAGTGGTAATCAATTGGACGAGTTCGTGAACCAGCCCGATCGGACCACCGGAAGGGGGGGTAAATGGGGATAAACCCCCCCAAAAATGGGTTTTTTGAATTTTTTACATAGAAAAAATAAAATTTATCGAATTTTTGTGGGCACCATTGAATTCAGCTCAAAAAAACAAACAATTTGGTATTTTGAAACACTGCTCTATGTCCATTGGTTACCGAGATATTGAAAGTGGTAAACACAGTACGTTGTCCCAATGTTAACCTTATGGGAAATAAGTAAAATTCTATATCTCGCTTATTTCTCAACATATCCCAATAAAACTTGGTAAATAGCTTCTTCTAGTTCAGATCTACTAAATATTGAATTAAAACCATCCAGTTTTAATATACCTGTAGCAGCACACCTGCATACTCATTCCCCATGTTATTCTTATGGAGCTTACAAAAACATGTCAAATCTCGCTATGTTGGATTGAGATATGTTGTTTTGCATTTGAAATTCGCTGAGTATGCAGGTCTGCTGCAACGGGGGTATTTAAATTATTCTGATATCTTTAAAAATAGCTTGGCAATTAAACTTTCCGCGGACCTTGTTTTTCACTAAAATCAACATAACCGCCATTTTAAAAATGGCCGCCAGAAAAAAACTATGGCTTGTAAAAATTTTTCATATAGCGTTTTGTGATTGTCTTCCTATAGGGAACTAATATTTAAAAAATTAGGCAAATAAAAAATGTTGAGCAACAAATTTTATTTTTATTGGGTGATTTGAAATGGATTGACCCATGAAAAGTTACTCTCCATTTTTTTTTTTTTTTGCTTAAAACCTAAATAAATCATGAAAATCTTACATAACGTGACTTGAATAAGGCTTTTTATCCTAGCGGTTCACTTTTCAGCCAGAAAAAGTGGTACCCTCAGCCAAATTACTGTGCGAAACATCGCATCTCTGGCTTCGCTTCCTGAAACACACCAGATGCTGCATAAAACTGTTCGAGATTTTGCTGAAGCAGAACTTAAACCAAATGCTGCCAATTTTGACAAAGAACATTCATATCCCAAGGAGCAGGTGAGAGTCATTGATGTTCCATATTATTGATTCTGATTGTTATTTTGTCTAGATAATGAATATTTCAGGAATAAATATCATAAATTAATAAATATATTTACCCTATTTGAATTTAAAACCAGGTCCAGTTCAATTAATCAAAGTTGGAGAAAATATATAAATTATTTTTTCATAACTTTTTTATTTAGGACATTTATAAAATATGCTGTGCAACAATCCTTAGCACATAAGAAGCATGGTGTAGGCCTTAGGCCTGCAAAATTTATTAACAAGAAATATTATTGCATTCCAACCAAAAATTATATTAAGGAAAATTTGTAGCAAAACATTTAACAATGAATTATTCTTATTTTGTTTAGACAAGCTGGTACTTTGGTATTATACAGAGGCCACCCTTATACAGCGTGCTGGCGGTGGTTATGTTAGGTTGGGTTATCATAAATATGTTAATAGGACTTTCCTCGTTTCGTTACGAATCTAACCATACCAGATGAGTCATACTTTCGCCCACAAAATCTCTTCCAAGTAGGCCAAGGTCAGATCGTTAACCGGAGCACGCGCATCACCTGTCATCGCCGAAAGTATGACTCATCTGGTATCGTATGATTCGTGACAAAACGAGGAAAGTCCTACCAACATATTTATGATAACCCAACCTAACATAAACCGCCGCAGCGCGCTGTATAAGGCTTGCCGTACCTGTGGGGACCGGGTGTGGCCGCTAGCGAAGGCGACGCGTTTAACTCAACCCTCGCCAACATCGCTGTCTTCTGGGAGGCAGAACATAAAGACCGCTTATCATACTTAAGTTAAAATTGGACAGTAAGTCAATTAAAGTATGTTCTTTCCAATTATATGGTTATTTTTGGTACCCAGTGAACAAAATCTCTCAAAAAATAGTGGCCTCCGTATAATACCAAAGTACCGACAAGCTCTACAACCAACCTATCTGTGTAGTATAATCTTAAAAATTTACAGATTGAAAAAATGGGAGAGCTGGGACTCATGGCTGTAGAGGTACCAGAAGAATTTGGAGGTACAGGACTAGATTATTTGGCCTATGCCATTGCCACAGAAGAAATTTCCAGGTACGTACCTAAGCGGAATTATATTTTATAATCCTAATAGCCTAAATATAACTTAGTTGGAACTCCTTCAAGAACCAATAGATAATATAATAAAAATAATATCATATCGTAACTATTTCATTGAATGTTGATGAATTAGCTTACATTGTGAAAATAAATAAATGTGATACCTTTTCAGGACCTTTGTGGTTTGTAGACTCCCCTTTATTTGGCCACCTTTGTCCAGCCATTGCTTTTACAGAAGTAACTTCTTGTAACCAATTTTACCAAAGTGTCTGTTTTATCGGCCCAGATCGATGGGAAGTGCATAATATGGATGATTCCTGTTAGAAAAATTAGAGACAAACTAACACGAAAATATTTAATTTTCACTTAGTAATAAATGTTGACATACAGTATGTGTATAAGATCTATATTTTGACGAGTTTTATAGCACATTAGTTTAACCAGCCTAATTGTTATCTCACTGGGTATTGGTTCTGAGGTCCAGATAAGAGGGAGTCTACTATATTGATGGTAGGTTTCGATAGGACTTATGATCAAGAAAAAGTGCACTGTTTTTTCAGCAGTACAGTCTCGATAAGTAAACTCTCAAGGGGATTTGAAAAAGTCTTGTTATCAAAAGCTCTGTCAATGTTAGTCAGTACTAGCTGGCTTATTGATTGGGCTATTAGCAGTTGCCTCTGGCTTTGCTCACGATAAAAATTACAGCTGATTTTACTTTTGCTCTATGAACTGACAAATCGTTAGTATCCACAGTCGTTTACATTTCGGTATTTGAATGTTTATATTCCTCTCAAATGTAGATCTTGAAACTAAGGACGTTCACAGGGGATTTAAAGGAAGTGGATAGGCCTATATGTTGCATGAGTTCTAGATCCATCTTTGTGTGAAATTTAAACCCTGTCTGCTCAGTAGTTTTTGCGTGATCGAGTAACAAACATTCATACATACATCCAGACTTTCTCATTATAATATTAGTTAGATTCACTGTATATAGATAGTTCAATACTGGAAAAAGTTAAAATAATTATGAAAGTGTGCTAACATGAAAATAACTTAATTTGCTTAGAATATTATGAATATTGATTTAATCAGTTTATGATACTTTGTAGGGGTTGTGCTTCAACAGGTGTGATAATGAGTGTTAACAACTCCCTTTACCTCGGGCCTATCCTCAAATTTGGTAACCAGAAGCAGAAAGAGCAATTCATTCCCCCCTTCACCAAGGGTTCCAAGGTCGGATGCTTCGCTCTCAGTGAACCAGGTATCATTTTTTAGTAAATTGTTGCTCTGAAAAATAACTGTAAATAGTACAGTATGAACCAGATCTATGTCTGTTGTTTCCAATTTTCTCATTTGATGCCCCCCAGATGCTACAAATTTTTTTAATGCATATATGTGGGTAACCAGAGCGGTACTTTGGTGTAATTACAAAGGCCAAGGGAGATTGTTTTACTGGACACCAAAAATAACTACATAATTGGGAAGAACATACTTTAATTGACTAACTGTCCAAATTACGATGAACGGTATTTGTGTTCTGCCTCCTAAAAGGCAGCGATGTCAGCGAGGATTTAGTTGAATACGTCGCCACCTCCGCTATCGGACACACCCAATCGCCATCCTTTTACAGGGCGCTGCGGCAGTTGAAGGGGTCCCTCCAGTAACGTTGTAAGCGACATAAAGTAAATTTTTCACGAAATGGAAAAAACATTTAATTGGGAATGTAATGATTTAAATATGTTTTATTTGTTATATATAATTGTAATATCATAAATCTAGCCAAACTATGAAGTATTACAATATTATCGCACGTAATAAAAAAGTTATTACAAAAAAAGTGATTTTAAAATTGCAATAACGTTGTAAATGACAGTCGTTTGCAACGTTGTTGCCGGCTTGGCCTATGCAACAATGTTTCTTTTGGTTTCTTATTTTCATTTATGTACAGTTCCCCAGCATTTCTTCTCTGCTTACTTACATTTCTGGTCCAACTTCCGAACTTAACAGGGCGTTTTTTACTACGATTTAGCCGATTAACATCGGGACGGCAACAGAATGGTGCGCGGTGATAATGCAATTTTTGGCGGTTACAACGTTGTTGCAACTGTGGGACCAACAGCACTTGGTTTTCAACCTGTGGTAGTGCTGCCAACACAAGAGATATCAACGAAAAAATGCCCTGCACTGATGCAGGATATCGTTTACAACCTTACTGCATAGAAATCTCAATTTTGAAAAAGTTGTCGTTTACAACGTTACTGGAGGGACCCCTTCAGTTATGTTAGGTTAGGTTATCATGAATATGATAGTAGGACTTCCCTTGTTGTGTTACGAATCAAACAATACCAGATGAGTCATATTTTTGCCCGCCAAACCTCCAAGGAGACGAAGGTCAGAGCGTTGACCAGAGCGTGTGCATCACCTGTCAACAGGATTTGCTGGGCAAAATTATGACTCATCTGGTATTGTTCGATTCGTAACGGAATGAGGAAATTCCAATTAACATATTTATAATAGTCTAACTTAACATAACCGCTGCAGCATGCTGTATGGGGGTGGCCTTCGTATAATACCAAAGTACCACCAGAGCTATTATGTTGCAATTTCCTAGTGTTTCTATCTTTGAAAAATTAAAATTCAAATACGTCTGTTCCATGAACTGATTACATATACAATATTACAAGTAAAAAAAAGGCAAGCATAAAATAAATTAATATACATTGTAATTTAATACCAGTATAGTACTACTGGTACTAGTTTGAACACCAACTACTTTTGGGGAGATAAATTTTTTAGTCTCCACAAGCTTGTCCCAGGGGGATATGGAGTAGTTGCGATTATAACAAACTGCAAAATCTAAAATTTTAGTAGCCTAAGGATATTGCTTTAGTTTGAGTTATTTTTGGTACTTTTTTTTTGTTGCACCTGCATGTAAGACTACAATTTAAGCTGCCAAATAATAACCTGAGTATGAAGAAATGAGCCCTAAAAATTTAAAATTAAACCATAAAAATAAGGCAATTAGGCTATGTTATTTTCAGAATAAATAAGTCAACATTCATTACGAATTAAAGACAATTATTATGAGTTTTTAAAATTAATTACACATCAAGTATGCACTTGCTATTGGTCAGAGCAACAAACATGTTTAATGTTTGCTGCGACAAGTGATGCTATCTGTCATTGTACTTGGTTGAAAGTCTCTCTGTATCCAAACGTGATGAACACATCAATGGCATCCCTTCCTGATTCCCGTAACCAGCCTGTCACAAGTTTTTGTTTTAGTCAGTCTATAGTTTTTTTTTATTTTTTAAATGAAAAGTAGGCCTACTTGAGAAATATAATGTGAGTTTGTGACTTCAAAGGTTAGGACTAGCCTACTAATAAAATAATTATAAAAATATACAAGTAAAAGGTTTTTTATTTTGGACATGATTATATTAATTATAAAACAAAGATAAAAAATAAGGTTCATGCTAATCAATAAGGTTCTTTATCTCATTATGTGTACTTTCAAGTCACATACTCTTGTTTACTTATTAACTGTAGCTACTATTCTTTAGCTGAAATTGGATGTTTTATTCATTCAATTGGAATGACTGTCAGAGCCCTTATTCAAAAGATGTTTTTAAATAAATTGTTTTTCACCCTTCCTTTCTTTTATTGCTTTGATAAAGCTGTAATTTTGATGTAACAAATATTTTTCCTTTGTCATCTGTTTAAAAAAATAGTGTCCAATCGTTGCAGAACTAATGCATAGCCTAGTTAGTTTTTGTAGATAGCCTATAAAAACAAATCATGTTCTTTATTCTCTTTTAACTTTTATGTTAAATGTGGCAATCATGTTGTCTAAAATTTCTACTTAATTCTGTTAAACATAACATAGATTATTGATTTCTTTATAAACATATTATTGAATTTTATCATTAAAATGATTTTTTTTAATTTTTTTTAGTTCCAGGATAATTTTTTGACTTGCATTTGTTGAATGTTTAAAACTTAATTGTTCAAAATTATGAAGCAAAGCAATACAATAACAAATATCATTTAAGATAACCTCTTTCTTAATTGAATGCTCGAGTTCATGGACTTCCGTAAGCATTATCACTCAAATCCATTCCTCGAATAGAACTTCCTGGTTGCCTTATTGCTTTTACCAAGACTCTGTTCGCTAAAACATAGTGATAATGTTAGTTACATTTTACAGCAAAAAAAAGAACAATGTGCTATATTCTTGTTAACTAATTCCCTTAATTCTGTCATGTAATGCCAACGATACTACTGTGAAACACTTTTGTACTTTACCGGCGATAACCCTCCCGCATAGAACGGATGATACCAAATAGCATCAATCAATATCAGGAACATTTTTACTTCTAAATTTAGTACTGTACTTGTAAGTTTTGTACAAAATGTGACTAGTCACCTGTTTGAGCAGGTTTATGCCTGTAATTACCAAATGTTATGTGACGATAAAGTAAATTAAATTAAATCAATTCACAGTTACTTCTCCTAGGTACCTAACGTGGACTGTATTAACTTTGATTTCTTTCATTAGTTCACACTTAATTATTTGCTATAGGCCTTGTGCTGACCGTACACTTTTAACAAATAGCTTAAAGGTGAGGATCGTATTTGGCTTACCGTTTTGCCGGGTTTTCAAATTTTAGTTTCAATACTACATGTTATCATTCTCATTTCTGTGCCATTTTACTGGAATTTTATAATAACCCCTATCAGAAGCGCGAGGCCCTACCAGGCCCAAGACCCTGGGCCCTGCCCTAAGGCCGGCGCTGTGTTCATAAGGGATCCTGCTGGCTGAAGGAGATCGATCAGCTTTAGATTTTGATTTTAAAGTTCAAGAATCAGTTTCTTATGGTTCTCTCATAACACTAAGAGCGTTGATTAACTGGCTGAGGCAAAATTTTGGTTCGGATCCCATGTTAAAATGTATGTCCCTTAGTTGCCATTGGCTGTTGGGCTATTTAGCAGTCCTGTCTGAGGAACATGTTGGCCTTAGTCAGTAACAAGACTACAAGATAGCGCCACAATCATCCTTCACTCATCTGTCATTCATACTTGGCTTAAAATACCTACCTGGTTAGGTCGCCATTTCAAAAGTAATGTATCTAATGTATAATGTATCTCAAATTGAAATGCTAAATAGTGAATTATAAACTGTTTTCAGGGTATTTGACTATCAAAGCAAAGTATAAAAAAGTAAAACGAACGAATAATCTTTGTGATATTTTGTTTTTCTTTGGGGAATTTTTAGATTACTCCACCCATATCATGCACATAAATTTTTATGTAGATTGTCAAATTTCTTACCTCTCCAGTTCATGTTGGATTCAATAAACTTAATATTTAAAAATATGTAGGCCTATTTTAGTCATACAAATGAATGATGTGTAGCCTTGATAATGTATAACAATTCTACAACTTTGCGTTTTAAAATAGTATCTAAAGATTGATGAATCTATCATTTGTAACTCTAACCAATCACCGTCTTTGATAAAGTATAGCATATAAAAATGATTTAGCCTTTTTTCATAGATTTTTTTATAGAAAAATATTTACTGTTTCAATTATTTTCAATTATTCAATTATTTTCATCAAATTATGTAATGAAATAGTTTTATTTTATGTCTTAGATACTACAGTAGAGCCCCCATATCCGGCCTCGGTTTTACTGTTCCTTGGTTTATCCGGCCGCTTCTCAGAAGCCAATATCAAAACATATTTCCCAAGCTTACAGATGCCTAGTCCCTCTAATTCTCCCTTGGCTACCTCTATTTGTTTACGTTATATTATCCCTCTATTTGTTTATGGCTTCAGTTTATTTCGAACATTCAGGCTGATTTAGATGAATTGAAAGTTACCAAATTGTTTATCTGAATTGACAATAGATAATAAATATTGTATTTTTGCAGATGATATTAATTTGACAATTGCTAATAGTAACTATAATGACGTTTGTACAGATACTAATATTGCAATAAAAACAGTCAGTGATCAGCTTAACAGCCTAAATCTATTATTGAATGAAAGTAAAACAACCCCTATGAAATTTTCTTGTATCAAAATCCTACTAATAAATTAAACACACCTAACCAGCAATTTTCTATTAGTCTTTGTGAAAGTACAACTTTTCTTGGATTAGTTTTGGACAATAACCTAAGTTGGACTGGCCATATTGGTAAAATGTGCTCTAAAATAAGTTCCAATATTTTTGCATTAAAAAGATTAGCTACTTCATGTGATACAAAAACTATCAAAACAATATATTTTGCACTCATCCATTCTCACATTTCTTATGGCATTGAAGTATATGGCTCTACCGCAATTTGTAACTTGAACAGAATCTTACACCTACAAAAATAAGCAATTCAAATCATGTTAAAGCTAAAAAATTATGCTCATTGTAGGAATCATTTCTCTTAATTAGGAGTAATGACAGTGTTTAGCCTCTATGTTTATAAAACTGTTCTGCATGTTAACACTAATTCAAGCATATTACCTAAAAACTTTAATAACCATAGCTACAAAACCAGACATAGAAATGATTTTCAAGTTGTTAAACATAAAAAGGAAACACGCTGTTACGCGCTTTTTGGTGCGTTTATTTATTTTGTCGGGTTTGCGAATATTACGGCCCTGATAGCCTAGTCGGGCTGGATTACTTCGGGGGTCGATGGTGGCCGATTTTCCCGCTTTCAGAGGAGTATATCACTTTCCTGGCTCAGGCGGGATGTTTTGCCTCTTGGCTATTTAATCTTGCCTCATCATCGCCAGGAAGTGAGAGAACCGATGAAAATAAGAGAGAGAATTTGGTAAATTCGTTGTGGCGTAAGCGTGGGAAATTCTCGTTTTCCCTAGATCCGTATGCCACGGATGGAGTGGACAGAGTTGGGCGTCGGTGCGGTCAATTGTACCCCAAAGGTTAGACGAATGGCCAAGTTTAACGGTTCGACAAGAAGAAAAGATAGAGATAGCAGCGGAAGATATTATTTGGCTTTATGTAAGGGTGAATAGGACAAAGGAAGAATGTCACACAGGAAACACACACAGAGAAAGTCAGAAGACTTAATACCGGATTTCCCAGAATAAATTTAAAACTAACTTAAAGCTATCTTAGTTCCGGTGTACCCGAATCAACAGCGAAGGAAGGAGAGAAATTATTTTCTTTCGAACGGCTAGCAGCAAAGGCTAACCGCCGACACCAAAGGAAAGAAAAAACAAGAACTTAGGTTAACTTATTTCTGGATTTCCCGAAATAGTAGCGAAATAAGAAAAAGGGCAGTTTCCTGCAAAGGCTAGCAGTAGGTACCAATAGCCCACACCACAATAAAGCAACCAAGAACTTAGGCTAACTTGAAGTTAACTTATTTCCGGTGTGCCCGAAATAATAGGAAATAAGAAAATTATTTTCCGTATGACAGCTAGCAATAAAAGCTAGCCGCCTACTCCAATCACACCAACACCGTGCACTCAGATTAGTTCACACTAAGGTAAAGATCAGAAACCAAATGAATAATTGTGCAAGGAAAAGGAAAATGGGATGAAATTCCTATTCCCAATGCTGTAACTGGTGAGATACTTCCGGGTTGACAAAACGTTCAGAGACCAAAGCCGAATCTACTATTTACAGAATAAGATTACTCGGTTAATCGGTTTACAGAATTTACTATCCTGGTGATTCATTACCAAGGTCCATACCCCACGGACTGAGCGCAATACGTTATTAGCAGTATTGAAAACGTAGGCTTTGGATATTCGAGTTACAAGGATTTGAAGCCCCTTCGTTAGGTTCTATGTTCTATGTAAGTAAAGCAGCATTCATGTATAGCATTAGTTCCACAACATCAAATAAGGATTAGCAGCCTTTTTGACAGCTCAATAACATACCCCTACAGTATCCCTGGTTAGTATATAACACCCTACTACACTACGATTATTCTACACAAGGCTGAAATTACAAGGTTAATAAATCACTAACTAATATTGTTCAAACCACAAGAAATATACATAGTGTTTGGCTTCAAATGAAACAGTGTAGCAAACCATATCTACTGTGTTCAGATTCAAATCAGTTTTAATTCAGCTCAACCTACGAATTCAGAAAACAACAACTCAAATATTCTACTTCAATTTACCAAAGATTACTTCTTTACATTAAACCAAACATTTAAACTCCAATAACTGAAAATAATCAAGTTTAAAATAATATTCTGTTCCAGATCCTACACCCAAATATCGTATTCAAAATATAAATAAATCAACAGTCTTAACTAGGATTAAAACAGAAGGAATAAAATAATACCGTGCTTCCACGGACAATGCAAACACCAAAATCGTAAATATTTCCGATCCCCGCGGGAGCGTGATTTATAAAAAAAACTACCGGGTATTGTTTCTCCGAGATGGCCAGTAACAATATAAACTCACTTCAAAACAACCGAACGTTATTTAATGTCACGCCACCTTCCGCGGCCTTACTCAAAACAATAGAAATGGCAAACAAAACAAAGCAGTAACTCAATTCTGGAATAAAGTAAAAAGTTCATAATTTCGCCACTCCTGTGGCTCCTAAGAATGATAAAACAAAATCAAATTATCTTTAATTGACGTTGAAATAAGATAAATATTAAAAAAAAAGTTAAAGAAAAACGCTCTTTAGAGAATAATGTTGGTGAAAGAAAAGCTCTTGGCTAGGATTTGTTTGTTTTGAAAGGAGGGATACACAGCTAACTCACCTGAAGATCTGGTGTGAAGTAGCACAGAACACATAAAGGAACACAAAACACATAATATTTCGTCCCTACTAGGGACTTCCTCAGATGAGGTGGAGAGAGGAATTGTCAGTTATAACACAGTTTTGAATATTCACAGTTCAGTGTTGCCAACACTGTATCACTTAAAAATGATTTGTAGAGATTTTATATACATATATACATGATTGACACTATTGAGTTATTGCACTATTTTGAGCTCTGAGTTAGCTGTGAGTGGGAATGGATATGGAATGGATATTGGGGTATTTATCTAATGTTGAGGTTTGGTGGGGCTCTGGAGTTTGTGACAAACTGGTAGGCTAATTCCCACCTCCTCAGCATAGAACTGTTACACTGATTCTTGGGGAAAGATCTAATGGCTTTGGTTGTGTAGCAGTCATCAAATTGAAGTTTATGAGTCAGAGCATGCTGTGCCACTGGTTTATCTTTGCTTGTTTTAACATTGTGGCAGTGTCCATTCATGCGATTTCTTAAAGTCTCCGTTGTTAGGCCTATATACTGTGCAGGGCATTGTGTACATTCTAACTGATAGATAAGATTTTCTGAGGAGCAAGTGTGGTGGCCTTGGATCTTATAGTCCTTTTTATGGAAAGTGCTTGAGAAGAATTCAACTGGAGGATTTAGTTTACAGGATTTACATCTGCTTTCGTTACACGGATATGAGCCAGGGGGAGGTCTTTCTGAAGGTGGAGATGAAGATTCTGGTAGTTTTGGATGTACCAAGATGTTTCTGAGGTTGGGGGGTTGTCTGTAAACCAAGGAGGGGGGTTTTTAAGAAGATTTTTGGTAACACTAGATGATTCAAGAATTTTGAAGCCTGTTTTAAGAAGATTGTTAAGTTGCTGTAGGCCCGGGTGGTAAGTGGTGATTAGATTTAAATGTTCTGTTTTATTGTTCTTCACCTGAGGTTTTGGTTTCTCAGCAGCTGTCATTTGGGTTTTTATGAGGTTTTTAGGGTAACCTCTTCTCTCTAGGGCTTTTTGGAGTTGGTGGTTGTAGTGTTGCCGGTTTTCATTACTGGAAATGAGTCTGTTACCTCTTAAGGCCAGACTGTAGGGGATGGACCTTTTGGTGTTGTTCGGATGGCAGCTGGTGAAGTGAAGGTATTGTTGGTGATTGGTGGGTTTTATGTATATGGAGGTTGTGATGTTGTTATTGCAAACATTAAGGGTGAGGTCCAGGAAATTTACAGTGGATCTAGAGTACTCCCAGGTGAATTTTAGTGGTCCAAAGCTGTTGAGGTCTTCCAAGAAAGTCTTCAAGTTCTCTTCGCCATGGGTCCATATCATAAATATGTCATCGATGTATCTGAACCAGCAGATGGGTTGATGACTGTGTTTCTTCAAGAAATTCTCTTCAAACTTTCCCATAAAAAGGTTTGCATAAGATGGGGCCATCCTTGTCCCCATGGCGGTGCCCTTGATCTGGAGGTAATTTTTGTCTTGAAATTGAAAATTGTTCTTTTCCAGAATAAATTTTATTAGACTGGTTAAGAATGAAGTCGTCGGGAAGGATCCTTTGGGTCTTGTTTGGAGGTAATGTTCTGCAGCTGTCAAACCGTGAAGATGGGGAATATTAGTATACAGAGATGTGACATCTACTGTGGCTATGATTGTATCATCGGGAAGAGGTTGTTGAATGTTTTTTAGTTTTTCTAAAAAGTCATTAGAATCCTTTATATATGAGGGTAAGTTTTGTACCAGAGGTTGTAAGAAAGAGTCTACGTAGGCAGAGATTCTTTCTGTAGGTGAGCCGCAACCAGAAACTATGGGCCTACCAGGAGGTGGCATGGTACCTTTGTGAATCTTTGGTAGGATATAGATTTTTGGGGTGACTGGGTCTTTCGGTATAAGTAGGTTGGCTGTTTCAGAAGAAATATTGTTTGCATTGGCATGATGGGTGATCAGATCGGAAAGTTCTGTCAGGAATTTGTTTGTTGGGTTTTCTTTTAACAATTAATATGTGCTTGTGTCATTAAGCTGCCGTTCGATTTCTTTGATGTAATCTACTTTGTTCATGATGACGGTGGTAGAGCCCTTATCAGCTGGGAGTATCATGATTTGGTCATTGGATTTCAGGTTGTTTAGGGCTTTTTTCTCTGGTATTGTTAGGTTAGGTTGAACCCCAGTAGTTAGATTATTTTCAAAGGATGGATCAGATATGTTTTGTACCAGGAAATTTATGTATTGTTCAATTGGGTGGTCTGACGGTAGTGGAGGCGGGTCAAAGTCTGAAGGGGGCTTGAATTTATTAAGTGCTGGCTCTTCATTCGTGGTTGCGGTTAGGTTTAACGAGTCAAAGTGATGTTTTAGGCGGAGGTTTCTGGCTAGGCTCATAACATCTTTGATTAAATTAAAGTGGTCAAAGCGGGGTGTAGGGCAGAAACTTAAACCTTTTCCTAGAACCTGTTGTTCTGCTGGGGAAAGTTGGTAACTGGATAGGTTGCAAATCTGGTGGTCCATTGGTTCTTCTTGTTTGCTTGTAGTGAGTTTTTGGCTAGTTTCTACGGTGGGATGTTTGGGCAGTGTGGGTAGTTGCCCGACTGGTGTAGGTAGGCCTAAAAGTGAGGCTAAACTGGGTTTATCGGAGATCAAAGGGGCTGAGAGTTGTGTTTGTTTTTCTAGGCCTATTGAACCGGAATTCCTGAGTTTGATTATGCAAAGGTTTGATAACTTCTTGAGTTTCTTTTCAGCCTCATTATTCATGAAATTAAGAGCTTTTTTGACAACAGTATTCAGTTCTTCTGTTAAGTTAGGTTGAGTTTGTTGGATGAGCTCAGTTAGGCTAAGTAAAGATTGCCTATGTTGATGCATTTTTTGAGAGTATAACATCAGGACTGATCTGGTTAGTTCTATGGATTGGTTGTGGGCAAGTGTTTGTATTGTATTCCACATGTCAGGAGGCATTCCACTTAGGGCAGGTTTTACTGTGAGGCCTGTAGGGGTAATCCCAAGTGATAGGCAAGATTGTAAAAAATGCACATGACAGGTTGTTTTGGACAGTTTGTAGGCATGATTTTTGGCTTGTTTTAGCCAGAAGTAGGGAAGATTCATAGTGGATAGGACAGGAGGACAGAACACATGGGAAACTGCAAGAGGTGAAAGGGAAAATGTTTAAGTTTCTTTAAGGTTATGTTGGTGAAAGAAAAGCTCTTGGCTAGGATTTGTTTGTTTTGAAAGGAGGGATACACAGCTAACTCACCTGAAGATCTGGTGTGAAGTAGCACAGAACACATAAAGGAACACAAAACACATAATATTTCGTCCCTACTAGGGGACGAAAACAAACAAATCCTTTCAAAACAAACAAATCTTTAGAGAATAATAAATTCACAGAATTTATTACAAGACCTAAGAGTCTAAATTTTCGTTATTAATCCACTATAAATTCTTTAATACCATACCGTGGTTAAATGAATTCAGTATTGCGAATTAATGCGTGTACAATAGCGACAAATAATAAGCGAAGCTTAGATTAATGCGAGTGAATCGTACGTAGGCGTCCTACGAACAACAGTGATGTGCGATGACCACTTACTTGGGGCGGGGCGGTGCGTTGCGGGAGCTCGATCTGGATGCACCAATTTCTCGGCCGAGACAGACCAGTCGCCTCCGGGAGGCGAGGTACTCGCAGACGTTGCGTTCTGCGCAGGCGCTGCGGGCGCCGCCGACAACGGCACAGCCTGGCGGGGAGCGTCGGTACTGCTCGGAACAGCTGATTCGTCAATGACGGCTTCTGTCAGCGGCTATGTTTACATTTGTGGGTTTGACTGTGTGAGTTAGCGGGGACGGTAAGGGGTTCAGCCGAAATATAGAATCACTAATTTTAAGACCCCTTACAAAGTTTAGAAAGAACCTACTTATATTGGAATAAAATTTTTTAATCAGCTGCCAGTTGCAATAAAACAACAAATCAATAGGAGGACATTTAAAAACAGTCTACAGTCATTCCTAATTGAGACTGCTTTTTATAATTTTAATGAATTTTGGTCAAATAAATTTACACATCAAATAATTACATAAGTTATGAATATTTATTAATTAGTTTTTGATAATTATTTGACGCCATTTATCTATACATTGTATATAAATAAATAAAAGACGTTTAGAATTGAAAAAAAAATTGAATTGACTTATACTGGTATGTTCGGTGTCACTCATTCTACATCACTCTCATAGCCTCATGTGGCAAATTACTCCCCGGACGTATGTTAAAGTTAGATTTACCCTGATTCAGCTATAGTGAACTAGAGCCAATTTGTACTGAGTACACTGTAGTGAGCTGAGCTTATAACCTCTAAACTGTAGTTTGATTCAGTGGCATACGCAGGATTTATTTTCGGGGGGGGGATACACCGGGGGGTCGGGGGGGGTATGGAATACCCCCCAGTGGAAGGGGGATCTGGAGCCCTCCCCTGGGAAATTTTCATAAATTACAACTGTTTATTCGCGTTTTTAGGCAATCTAGAAGTATAACAACAAACAGAATAACTCCCAAAATTTTAACTAATTTGAGGCTGCTCACAGTTTAGATTCTGAAAATTTTCGATCACATTGGAATTTTTGCAAAATTTTTTTACAAAATAAAAGAAATCGCATAATTATATATAGCAGGCCTAATAACACTAAAGGACAGATTAGAAAGTAATTAAAGAATTACACGTTTTTAACATTGGTAAAAAAGATTTTTTCCTATTGAATCTCAAAGTAAAAACTATATCTCACACTCTCATTTATTACAAGCCTCGGACCTCCCGGACCTGAAGTATCGGGATCCTAGATTATCCGAAAGAGGTTGATGAATAGAATTAGAAAAATCAGGTTTTCTCACTTGTGTAGTGTTTCTCAAATCCCAGAGCACAATCGCAAAGCTATAATGTACACGCAAGCATCGTAGGCTAATAATAATCACATGAAAGTGGTACGTTGAATAGCGGAAACCACCGGAAAAATTAGATCTCCGAAATCTGACAGAGTTCGATTTTTGAAATTTGACAGACTAATCACAAATCTGCTTTGATTTAACGGCAAGGCTTGGTTTTCACGCAACGTAGGCAGACGGGATTCGTCTGCCGCAATGCAGCTACGAGATCGTCCGACATACGAACAGTGTAAAGTACACGGTCGTGAGAAGACGTCAATATTCGTACACCACATTTTAACATCGTGATTTTTTACCATGATTATTTCACGTAATATATGACGAAACTTCTGCCAGAACTGACGACGATGGCGATGGCGGCAATATCGCGGACACCATTAATGGCCACTGTTGTCATCAGGAGTTTTTGTTTGCCTGATGTTCTTATATAGGCTTACTCCCGCTAACAACAACTCACGATAACCGCAATTGGTAAAAATACCTTAATCCAATATAATATAATCCCCGAATCATCTTTAAAATAGTAGAATTTAACTATTTGAAAACCTTATAATGAGTAATTTATGTATAGTGTTCTCTGTTTTACGGCAAGTTTAGTGATACCACCACATTCATTATCAACGAGAATTAATCTTCCCAAAAATTTCCCAAAATCTCCAAAAGTTTCGGGGGGGGGGGGAACGGAAGGTTTTAAGATATATACAATGTCGAAAAGGTCCTAATAAATTATATCCCGATATCCCCCCCCCCTGGGTACGCCCCTAGTTCGATTTGTATCCAGTGCGGTTATTAATTGTTTTGTTTCATCCAGTCCCTATGAATGGTAGGCATAGAAACCCTGATGGAGGTTCTGGTAGTTGTAAATACTTGCAAATAGAGAAATGGTTTTTGTTGGAAATTAATTCAAAACCAAGGGTGAAAGAGATCAATTGGTATTCAAGTGATGTGATGAGGTGGTTTTACTAACATGTATTTTTTAAATAGATCAAAAAGACACTTAAAGCTCTACTTTGAATTTAAGTCATTAGATATGTATTACAGTGGAACTTGGATAATTCAAACCTCAAGGGATGATAAAAAAAATTTGAACCATCCAAAAATTTGATTAACAAAAGTTTGGTTTAAAAGGCTTAAAACAATAAAACTTTACATACCCGCATAAAACCTTTACTAGCCTTGAACCTTTATTGTGACATAGTGAATAACTTGAATTTACGTTTTACAGTACATTCCATCAAGTAGCCAACAGTAAATGATTATTGTAATACAGTAGAAATTTTACATGTTATAAAATACAGTACTGTACTACATGAAACAGGAATACAGTACGTTCATGGATACATACATAATTGGTAAAAATCAGAGCTGATTAAAAGAACATAGTTTGCTACTGGACTGATACGTTAAGCAAGAGATCTAATGTTTTTACCAGACGGTGTTAGGGATGACACTATTATGAGCTGTGACAAGTGGAGTGTTGCAAAACAATAGGACGGTGGGAGGGGTTGGGCAATGACCTTGAAAAGAAGCCAAGCCATAGGCTTGAGTCACGTCGCCCAAACAATGGAGTAGGCCAGGGGAGCGGGTGGGTCCAAAGACCTTTACATTACGGTCTGCGCTAAGGGGGTGGGTAGAGATTTTGACCGCATGCCAACAATACAAAGTTGTTTTTCGGGAATCTTGGCCCGATGGTATGACTTTCAATCGTCTTTTTTTGTGTAAAAACCTCGAACTACCAAAAATATAATTGGAACTAACCATGATTATTTAACATTATTTTTTTTGTCCTCCCTTCACATCCCAGGACTCTAGACCTAGCCTGGAACTGTTTTACTCATTACTTCAAGCTAGGCCTAGTGGGTCACGGGCACGGCATTATCACATAGCAAAAATACCATTAATGATTGGCGGGATTTCAACCTGGGCCTCCGAGATCGAAGACCCGCACTCTAACCACTATGCCAGGACGATTATTTAACATTAACTGTACATGAAATGCTAGGGACCGGAAGAAATATTCAAATTAAAGAAGATTTTGAATTATAGAAGTTCAAATTAGGCAGGTTCTACTGTATTAATTAGGGATAAATTATCATTTTCATGAGGTTGGATTATCGGGCCAAATCGTTATCCGGCCTAGGCTCGGTCCCGTGGTGGCCGGATTTGAGGGAGGGGTTCTAATGTAGGCCTAATTCAGAATATTACTGACCCTGGCAGATGTTTTCCGGCCAACCATTTGGATAATATTACTTGCTGTTACCAGACTGCAGTAAATCAGTGTTGCTACGTCACTTCACGGTTTCCTGGAGCCGTCAATTGTACTTGGTCTTGCATATTTCACTTTTTTCACCTCACACCACACAACATTGTTATTTGCAGGTAATGGAAGTGACGCGGGTGCAGCATCCACAGTGGCTGTTGTTAAGGGAGACAACTATGTTTTAAATGGCACCAAAGCTTGGATCACCAACGGTTATGAGTCTGAGGCTACAGTCGTCTTTGCAACTACCGACAAGAGCAAGAAACACAAGGGCATCAGTGCCTTCATTGTGCCAAAGCCTACACAGGGTATGTCGTACAGTACACTCTCGATTATCCGAGCCCCGGTTATCCAAGACTCCGGGTTATCCGAGGCAACTCTAAGCTTAAATATACGTTTTTATTTTCTTACTAAGTGTTATAATAATGTGTGAAACAAGTGTCTTTATTTAAAATTCTATTTTTTGCAACTCGGAAGGACTTTCATTGTCACATTTACTGGTAAATACTATATCTAATAAAACATTTCGAAGTGGCCTTAATACTGCCCAACCTCAAAACACATGTAAACTCCATATTATCCGAGGTTCGTGTTATTCGAGGTAGCCTTGGTCCCGAAGACCTCGGATAATCGGGAGTGTACTGTATTTTGCAATTTTGTAATGCCAAAGTTCCTTAGACAACTGCCGCTACGTTACCTTGCTGTCTTTAGATCGCCGCACAAGCTTATTGGCCCATGGTGATGGGCATTTGAGGTTTTTATTTAAACAAAAAAAATTGTTTGGAGTCCTCTGATACCGATGTGACTTAGAGCTTTTAAATTATTAGGGTATTTTCAGGGGTAGTGAAGATTAAGTTGAGTAATGAATGTTGTTTTACCAAGCTATTATTTTACTAAGCTCACATGTTTTAGCGAATTTTCCCTATAGGGAAGAAGCTATTACCGTAGGTCTCATGGTAAGACCTAAGCCCGAGACTATGATAACTTTTCGTTTTGGGGCCCCCAGAAGCAGAAAACACCATTCGTTCGAATTTATATATATATATGTATCAATATATATATGTGTCTGTGAGCACGATAGCGGCCGTAAAAATGGTCCGATCTTAATGAAATTTGGTACAGACATGTAAAGTGGTAATCCCTCGGACGAGTTCGTAAACCAGCGTGGTCGGACGACCGGAAGGGAGGGTAAATGGGGATAAACCCCCCCAAAAATGGATTTTTTGAGTTTTTTACATAGGAAAATAAAATTAATCGAATTTTTGTTGGCACCATTGAATTCAGCTAAAAAAAACAAATAATATGGTATTTTGAATCACTGCTCTATATCCATTGGTTACCGAGATATTGAAAGTGATAAACACAGTACGTTGTCCCAATGTTAACCTTATGGGAAATAAGTAAAATTCTATATCTCGGTTATTTCTCAACATATCTTGATAAAACTTGGTAAATAGCTTCTTCTAGTTCAGGTCTACTAAATATTGAATTAAAACCACCAAGTTTTAATATACTTATAGCAGCAAACCTGCATACTCATTCCCCATGTTATTCTTATGGAGCTTAACAAAACATGTCAAATCTCGCTATGTTGGATTGAAATATGTTGTTTTGCGTTTGAAATTCGCTGAGTATGCAGGTCTGCTGCAATGGGGGTATTTATAAATCAAGAACTTTATTTCCTTTAATACAAGAAACTTGCATCATCAAACCAATAACTAGTTTTTAAATTGCTGTCTCATCATAAAATAAAAATTGAATGTAAAACAATATATTATTTTAGATTATCATATATTATAATCCAATGCAATCCAACGATTTTCATTTTATTTATTTTATTCATTTGTTTTTTTATCAAGATATTAAGGGTAAGATTTAAAAAAAAACATAATTGAGTCTAAGCAGTAAAGAGTTAAGATTGTTTTACAGGTTTTAGTTTAAATTATACTTAAAGTTCAAACAATATTATTAATTTAAAAAGTGTATTCAAACAGATTTTGTTGTTGGGTTCACTTTAAAAAAATAATACCTATTTGGTTTTTTATCCTTTACTCAAATATATACAAATAGTTGTAAAAATTAGTCTTAATTCTTATAAGTTTAAGCATCATATCAGTCTTTGAAATTTAATTGAGGTTCAGTTTGTAGGAAAAGTAAAAGTCAGACAACCTCAAACATTTTCAGCAGCAAACTTCTTGACTTCGACCCTTCATAATAAGACTAGATTGGATTCATCAAGTGTAATTCGAGGCATCTAAGGATTCATCCTTCCTTGACTTAAGCAGTTATGGAATGTGATATTTACTTTCTTACTTCCATGAATGATTTAACTATCTTTTTGAGATCCATAAAATTCAAGGATTAAATAATATACATAACCTAGTTACATCTGGTTAAAATATAATTTAAAACAAGGTCTTATTGTGATTTGTCTTTGAGAAATTAAGTTTGTTATATTATGTAATTGTAAACATTGCACCAAAGTATGTTTAATGATTTTTTTATCAAACTTTTATTTGATATAATACTGCACAGCTAATCCTCATTCATACATACCTTAAAGAACTCTAAAAACATAAAATCCTATTTGGTTTAGATTACTATAATATGTACAAGGTGTTCATACCATACATTTCCAAACCTAGGGGTGTGATTACTTTAATGTAAACCATGAAAAAAGTAAATGTGAAGGTATGACCTAAAGGATGAGAGTAGAATGGAACGATGAAATATTTTGTAGCTTTGTTGATGGAAAAGACCAACGACCATTCACTTGCCAGGACCATTGATTAATAGACCAATGATCAAAGGTAGCTGATCCAGAAACAACCCTAAGAGTAGCTTCTGCATACACTTTTCTCAGAACTGTCTATTATAAAATACCTCCATAGCAGCAGACCTGCATACTCAGCGAACTTCAAATGCTTAGATTAATCATTTAGAAGGAGTCTCAAGTAAAATACCATATTATTTGTTTATTCGAGCTGAATTTAATACCAGAATTTGTTAATTGTCTTTTTTTATGTAAAAAATCCCAAAAACCCATTTTTTGAGGGGTTTACCCCCCCTTACCCCACTTCTGATAGTCCCATTGGGCTGGTTTTTCGAACTTGTCCGAATAATTACTACTTAACATGTCTGTGCCAAATTCAGTTTAGATCGGACCATTTTTATATGAGTTATCTTGCTTAAAGACACACACACGCACACGCACACACGCTCATACAAATATGAACGAATGCTCTTTTTGGCATCTGGGGACCTCAAAACGAAAAGTTATGATGGTCTCGGGCTTAGGTCTAACCGTGAGACCTACGGCAACAGCTTCTTCCCTATAGGGGAAATTCGCTAAAACTTATCCAAAATAATGGATCAAAGTACATCTAAGTTAACAGTAATTTTAATTTTTGTACAATAACTAACACACTGCTTTGGAACTGTCTCATTTTTCTGTTTCATTCTACAGCTAGTTATTTTCAGGGCTTTCTCTGGGCAAGAAAGAGGACAAGATGGGCATTCGAGCTTCCTCAACCTGCAGCTTGATCTTTGAGGACACAAATGTGCCCAAGGAGAATCTTTTGGGGGAACCTGGCATGGGCTTTAAAATAGCCATGATGACATTAGGTAAGTCATGATATTTTAAATGATGATTTGTCAAATTTTAATCATGAGTCCTCGTCATTTCTAGTATCATGTAGTTCTTGGAATGGAATTTGCCAGGATTTTACTTATTGTGACGATGACATTCCGTCTTCCCCAATGTGTCAGCGAAACTGGTCTGATGTGACACTATGTCTAGATTTGTCTGCTGCAGTTAAACATCAAAATTTTATCTTTCACGATTCAGCAATAGCAATGGAGACAGCCTTCTATTCATCATTGTTTATTTAAGCTAGTTACTCATAGAATTACATCAATTCATTTGGTATCAGTTTATTTTTATTAAACTCAGGCTATATCATTCACCTCCTTTATAATTCATCTTCTTAAGCTATAAATCCTTTCCCATTAAAAAAGAACCATACAAATATATATATATACTGTGTGTCCCAAAAGTCCCGGACCGGTTCAATATCTTTTAAAGTAAGCCAGATATCAAAACAATATTTTGCATACCTTTTAGTACTAAAAAGAACTGCTTTTTGATGTATGTGTCATTTCTGCCCCTGCCCCCAAAATTTTAAATGTAAACCCCCATCGTGCGACTGCTTATTTTAAAGAGCTTGTTAAAAGAAACTCAATGCCGCAAACCGGAGGTCGATATCATACTCCAGTCCAAAATGGCGGCCATTCAAACATTTAAAAATGCCATGCGTCAATTAAAATTGAGGATTTTCTTTGTTCAGCAATTCACATTTTAATCGAATAAGAACTACCATAACACATATTAACTACTTAGATGATACAAAAATAATGATTTCCTGTTGTCATCATCAAAAGGCTCGACCCTCCAAAATGGTTTGGGGGGGGGGGGGATTTGTCCAACCAACTCCAATATCAACTCACATCGTATGACCACTCGTTTTAATATGCTGAATGAGTAAAAAAATAAGCCAAAGCTTGTTTTAATAAAATTTCAAAAAGTAAGTTATTTTTGTGGCGAATATTTGGTACTTCATGTATGGAGGTTATCCTAAAAGATAACGTATAGACGACCCTCCACAAGAATCGATCTTGATTAGTAACTTTTTTTACTAAATTGAGTATTTTCTGTGTTCGGCAATTCACATTTAAATCGAATAAGAATCACCAGAACACATTTTAACTACTTAAAAGATACAAAAATAATAATTTCTTGTCATCATCAATGCTCAACCCCTCCAAAATGGTTTTGGGGGGTGGGAAAACCCTACAAAATTTATAAGTGTTAGGTAAGTTTTTTGAAATTTCATTAAAACAAGCTTTCGCTTATTTTTTACTCAGCAAATTAAAATGAGTGGTCATATGATGTGAGTTGATATTGGAGTTGGTTGGACAATCCCCCCCCCCCAAAAAAAAACCATTTTGGAGGGTTGAACCTTGATGATGACAGCAAGAAATTATTATTTTTGTATCTTTTAATTAGTTAAAATGTGTTCTGGTGATTCCTATTCGATTGAAATATGAATTGCCGAACACAGAAAATACTCAATTTTAATTGACAGACGGCATTTTTAAATTTTTGAATGGCCGCCATTTTGGACTGGAGTATGATATCGACCTCCGGTTTGCGGAATTGTGTTTCTTTTAACAAGCTCTTTAAAATAAGCAGTCGCACGATGGGGGTTTACATTTAAAATTTTGGGGCTACCCCCTTAAAATCCAATTTTGGGGGCGGGGGCAGAAATGACACATACATCAAAAAGTAGTTTTTTTTTGTACTAAAATGTATGCAAAATTTGTTTTGATATCTGGCTTACTTTAAAAGATATTAAACCGGTCCGGGACTTTTGGGACACACAGTATATATATATATATATATATATATATATATATATTTTAATAAATCAATGTATATTTGGGAAAGGGTGATGTTTGTATCTTCATTTTTTGAAATATTTGACATTGGTATTTATGTGGGGGAAACATTACTTGCCCCCCATATGACTAGTGGAATAATCAACTGTATGACAGTGTAAAAAATTCTATTATTTGCAACTCGGAAGGACTTTCATTGTCATATTTACTGGTAAATACTATATCTAATAAAACATTTCGAAGTGGCCTTAATACTGCCCAACCTCAAAACACACGTAAACTCCATATTATCCGAGGTTCGTGTCATTCGAGGTAGCCTTGGTCCCGAAGACCTCAGATAATCGGGAGTGTACTGTATTTTGCAATTTTGTAATGCCAAAGTTCCTTAGACAACTGCCGCTACGGTACCTTGCTGTCTTTAGATCGCCGCACAAGCTTATTGGCCCATGGTGATGGGCATTTGAGGTTTTTATTTAAACAAAAAAAATTTTTTTGGAGTCCTCTGATACCGATGTGACTTAGAGCTTTTAAATTATTAGGGTATTTTCAGGGGTAGTGAAGATTAAGTTGAGTAATGAATGCTCAGCAGCCATGTTTTTAATGGTAATATTGGTTTACTTTATGGAATTTACTTGCTTGTTACTCAAAAATAATTTAAAATGTAAGATAGTTTATTTAAAATTGCTTAACTATCTAATATTAGGTAATGACATAATCAGTTTTGCCTTAGATTGTTTCCTGAAACCTTTTTGAAACTTGTTTGTTGCTTCGTGTTTCGCCGTCTATCCTCCCAGCAAAATGTAAATGTATTTGTAGCACATTGACTTGAGGACCCATTTTTGTTTTAAAAGTATCATACATTTTTTTCTTATAAAATCTATAAAAAAATATTCTTGCCTATACATATTTAATATATATTAAATAGATTATTTTATGAAATAAGACATGTTTGTCACTAAATAATTTCTTGTTTGTCTTGATAAGTGTTGTTATAAACACTGGATGTAAATAAAAAAACTCTTAAAAATTTATTTACTCTTATATTGTCTTTACATAGAAGATGGTGGATGTAAATCCACCATTTACACAAATGGTGGATATATCCACTATCTGTGTACATTTGCCATCTTCTATGTAAATACAGTGTTGTAAGACTTTTTTTATTTACATCCAATATTTATCATATGCGGTTTGACAGTTATGTTTCTATACTTAACTGTGGTTTCATTTGCCTTGGTATCAATTCAACTTAATGATGAAATGTAATGGTAATATTGGTTTACTAAGAAAAAAAGGTAAATATCAGGTTGAATAAATTGGAATGGGTGCATTTATTATTTTCATATTAATTTGATGAAAACTGAAATCTTTTTTTTATATTCATACAAAAAATTAAACTGTTGCTGGTTCAACGTTTTTGTTATATATGTGTCATTGTACCTATGGAATGATTTTTGGCACATTGTGAAAATGACTCATTCTCAAATTCATATTCCTTTATAGCACATATTATTTGTACTTGAGTAGATACAACAAACTGGTGCATAGTCACAATATATTACAACTAAATATAAAATTGTTATACTAACTTATGATGCTATTTGAAAATGATCTGTTTATCTTGGAGGAATTATTTTACTCTGTAATATGCCCAGTTGACTAGGTGCAGGTGAAGCTTTTTCGATATTTCATTGTTGGGCAATGTATTTATGTATGAAAATAAATTACTAACACTCAGATAGCTCGCCAATACCCTTCCCACAATTTATAGCCAGTTCAAATTCCACTTACACCCAATACCTTTGAAAGTACTTCATTACTTAAAAGTTTTAAAATATGAAATGAGTGTTATTTTAACGTGGCGTGATTGCAAATGTGTTTTTTCTGAACAATCACTTTATGGTAGGTAGATTTTTTTGTATCTCATGATTTTTTTAATATTTGCTAATCCCTTGAGCTTGGTGTAACCATTCATTGGTATTAAAAGGGAAGTAGGATATCATGAAGGTTTTAGGAGGTATATTGCAAAGGGTAAAAATCTCATATATAAACAAAAAAAATTTCATAAAACTGACAAATACCACTCTACATTGTTAATTTAGCTAAATGAATGAGTTTGAGTTCATATGAGGAACATTTATATCAAAAAATATATTTTAAAAAGGTGTCTATTTGGGTGTTTTTTAAACATTATCAGAACTGAATCTGTGTCGTAGACGCTGGAAGAATTGGTATTGCATCCCAAGCCCTGGGTATTGCACAAGCAGCATTAGACTGTGCTGTGGAGTATGCTTCAAAGAGAGAAGCTTTTGGTTCCCCCATCACAAAATTACAAGCCATACAGGTTAGTCCACATTAAAAATTACATTAACTTCACAGTTTGAATAAAAGAGTTTATTTGAATTGTTGTTGCCCTGGTATAACTCTACAATGAAGTAAATGCCCAAAGGCATTGTCATGAAAATAAATAAGGGAGTTTGCAAGTGTTGAGCGTGGAGCTTTTTTCTTCCCTCTTGAATTCGGGACGGGACGGGGTTTTTTTCTTCCCTCTTGAATTTGAGACATGACGGGATTTTTTTCTTCCCTCTTGAATTCGGGATGGGATGGGATTTTTGTCTTCCCTAAAGCTTCGGGAAATGCTCATTCACAAATTTATTTTATTTTAATAGCAATAGGTTAAAAACAATGTAAAATATAACTGCATGTACTAAGTACCATCTCACCAAATTTCAAGAAATAAATTAAAACAATAGTAACTTAAAAATGGACTTAGTAAATGGACAAAACAGCAAACATGCCAAAATATAAAAAAATTAAAAAACTAGTTACAGTACGAAATTGTTAATTATAAGTATAATGTTAGTTAAACCTATGTAAAAAATGGCAAATAAGTTTATTATTTATTTATTATTGAATTTGAATTTTTATTCTTTTTAATTTTAATGCATTGAAAAACAGCAGGGTGTCCACAGAGCGGGAATTTCGGGAAAACTGGGAATTATACAGGAATTATATTTCACCGGGAAATATGCGTGAAATAAACGTGAATTTTATCAAAAATACGGGAACTTTGCTTTTGAGGCCATTGTGTAAAGCGATGGAGGAACGATATTTGCGGCCAAGATTTTAGTCTGTCTGAAAAGAGTAGCCTTGAAATTATTTACGTACAAAATAAAAAATAATTGTATTTTT
This sequence comes from Flexamia atlantica, assembly GCA_035578135.1. Taxonomy (NCBI): domain Eukaryota; kingdom Metazoa; phylum Arthropoda; class Insecta; order Hemiptera; family Cicadellidae; genus Flexamia; species Flexamia atlantica. The sequence goes on from JAQJVK010000010.1 coordinate 37,107,253, forward strand.
ACGTTTTTATTTATCAGGGTTCCCACTCAACCGTGAAACCGTAAAAACCGTGAATAAGCCGTGAATTTGGCAAACCATGAAAAAACCTAGAAAGAGCCGTGAATTTCGTCATCAGACCTTTAAAATCAGCCAATTTTAAAATAGCCTATATCTTTATTGAATTATAGATAAATATTTGTATATTTTTATTAGAGACATTAAAATGATTCACAGTCCCAAGATGAAGACAGCAATTTTGTATTTTAAGACGTAGGCTTAGATTGTACGTACAGGGAGACGGTAGGGCCTGCTAAACTGAGATTGAGATTCCACTGTGGCGGGGGAAGGAGGGGTGGTGACTGGGGAGGTAATGGCGGAAGGCGATCGGTTGCCTTGGAGGGGGGAGAGAAGGATGGAAAGGTGAAGAGAGAGAAGACTAGATAGCTGAAGACGCACACTCATTCGTTTACGTTTGCGCGGCAAATAAATTCGTGAATTTCTTTCTTCCTTAATTAATTTGTTTTCTTATTCTTTACATTCATTCTATTGTACGATTCATCGGTTTTCAACTACCTACTAATGCATCGATGTCTCCGCTGTTTGTTTATAATCATTTTCTGTTTTTATATCATCGTTCAAGATGTTTTTGACAATAAATAACTCTTTAAAAATGACGTATTTGTTGCGTATTTTGGTTTTTATATACGAAAATCCAAACGACTTGTCCTACAACAACATATGACAGCTAATATTTTTTGTCTAATTTTTAAAAATCGATTGAGACAAAAATGAAATTTTTATCTCTTGCCGATCAAGAGAAATTCTATGATCAATCAATAGACTGGTGTATAATTTGTCGTTCTCCAATGTCAACTAAATATAGCAGAAACTCCGAATTCCATCTAATTGGAGACAATATTTTTTTCACCTGTCAATGCCCTCTCCTTATCACTCAGGATTATTTTTTGTGTACGTTTTTCGTGGGAAGAACACGCTCTTCCGGTTTAACGTGACCAAAAATAGATCACAAAAATTATCTTCTCGATAAGACTTCTCGTATCGTAAGCTCGGCTAGAAATTCAACCTTATTCAAAGCTGTTTAGTGTTTGTACGTCTATTTCATTGCGTCAAAAGGAGCAACGGTCCTCTTAAGTTGTTATACGAGAATACGATATTAAGCAGTAAGCGTACGATAATTGTGAGTCGGCAAGGGGACGGCTGGTTGTCTGACTGAGACCATTGACTTTGAGACGTATAGTGAAAATCGCTTCGAAGTTTGACATCGCGATTGCGACCATCCTAGTTCGTCTCGTTATAATATTGCGTGGACGCCGTAAGTCAGAAGCTTGGCGCGAATTAGGCCTATTTATTGTTGAACATTTTTAAAGTTTCGGGTTTCTTTCGGGTAGTGTGACGGGTATCGTCAACCCGATTTCTTGCGGGTAGTAGGTACCCGCCCTACCCGACGTGTAATAAAAACCCGCCGAATTAAGCCTGAGTCGTGTCGAACCCGCCCGACCACTCGGGTTCACGTAATTACCCGAAGCTACCCGAATTGTTGGGTACCCGCAGACCTGTACTTATCACTCACTACCCATTGCACTGTTTGAATGACAAAAACAAGGCCCTAACTTCGACTGCTGGAAAACATGCCTGCAGGCGACCAAAGTTGTGCCATTAAGTAACATTTACGGACAGTAGAACGATTGTCCGGAGGCGTATTATTAACCAGGCGGCGCGGCTAACCGGTGTCCAAAACTGGCAATGTATTTTTAAACACGTTTTTACTTTCAACTTTCGCAAAAAATTATTTTACAAAAAAATGTAATTGAAGTGTTTTTAATAACTTGCAATTAATTTTTAAGCAAACACAACATTATTTTAATACGTGTTGTATAGATCATATTTCGAGTTTTCGATGATTAGAGAGTTGATAATCACGAACTTCAACTCGGTCAAGACGCAATAAATGAACTATCGAATATTCATCGAAAGGTTGGCAACATACGCTAGCGCAGACTATCATATTGTCTTTCATTACACGGCTGTTTGTTGTCTTAAAACGCAGTGCGTGATTGGCTCGTTGCTATGATGACACACGGTTGTCATGGCAACATACAGTGCGACAGTGCGCACTGGACTCTGTGCAATGTGTGGGCGGATAGAAAGCAGAAAGACAGGAAGAAAGAAAGAAAGGAAGAGAGGATGGCGTTAAAAATTAAAAACATATTTAAGTTGCGTGTGTGTTCCGCAATCGCCAGTACAATGTTCTCTGTTTTCTTAATTAATCAGTAATGTTAGTATCACATCGTATTTTCTGAAATAGTTGTATTTTATTTAATTGCATTGTATTTAAAATTATTTTTCCATAAAGTATAGTTTGTTTTACCTAAAATATTACACAGTTTAATTATATTGGTACAGAAATTACTTCTCCATTGTGCTGGCGCCGCCGCCACCGGCGCTATGCGTCTGCCGAGTTTTCCTTCTCTACCCCCCCCCCCCACCCTGTTATTCTCTGTGAAACTGTGCGGGCGTCAAAATGTTTTCCTATATTCAGACCGTAAATTTAATTATTTTCGGACCTTAAAAACCGTGAAAGAGCCGTGAATTTTCAAATTCAGTTTGAGTGGGAACCCTGTTTATTCTGCCAGCAGACAATTCCAGGAAATAGTTTTTGCGCTAGACGGTCTAGCTACGTATGGAAGATAAGTCAGCAACAAAAAGGGGTCACATGTGCATGCGTATTGTTTGGTTAGAGCAATAATAAGACCGGAAACGACGAGACCGTTGACTTGTTTACTTCCTCAGGATGAATGTCAATAAATGCGTGGGACTAAATTGAAGAACGTAATTGTGAAATAATTTATTGATAACGCTGAACGATTACCAGTAAACATCATAATATTCTGTTTTGTCCTAAAGATTTTTAATTAATTGTGTCTTAAATCATTTTGCAGCAATCGTATATCGTACCTCACCTTTCGCTTTCCTTTCTGTTTCTTTTCTGTAATAAAAAGTTTACAAGTAACTGCTAAGTTAAGACTTAAATTATCTAACCCTATTTTTTCATTCAGAATTTTGTAGATAGCTAATTTTAAGTAAAGAGAGTATGGAATTTTGTATTTTGATCGATCCTTAACTGTGGAAATTCAGAATAAATTTTTATAGAACCATGGAAAGTAAAATTATGATGATGATTCAAAAGATAAGTAGTTAAGTTTTATAAGCAAACAACCAAATAACCACTGTGATCACAATCGTTTGAAATAGAGGATTCATACCAGATCTATAATTTTTTGGGATGGGCGGGTGTACGATTTTCTCGTAATTACTCGCCTGTTTACTGCTTTTACAACTTCTCAAACACGCATCGAGTAGTTAAACTACAGAAAAAAGTTCACGTAATTTTATCGGTAAGGTCATCATTAATTGCGATCTATTTTTGAACATGTGATATGCGATTAACAACAGGAAGAGCTCTGCGTAACAACCAGGTACAACAATATCCCACAAACTTAATAGGGAAAGAACGTAGAAAAGTTTCAAGAAATACGATCGGAATTCGGAAAATGGAATCATGGAATTCAGGGTCCGCGGGTTCTCGAATTTTTCGGATCGGGTCGGGTCAAGAGCTGGCTCGTGACATCGGGCCGGGGCAAATAATATTTCGGGCCAAGATCGGGTCGGGCCACGCCTGATAACTCATAATAATAATAGATTAGGGATGTGTCAAATCCCAATCTCGTCTTGAATCCACCGAATCCTTAGAAAATATTCGGATTCAAGATTTGATCGGCGTGATTCGAAAATCGAAACCTTCGAAACTGCCGAAATTGTTCACGTAGTTATTAATTTAACAGAAATCACGCTCATTGTCGATCGATAACGTGAAGGTTACCACAAGAATGAAAAAGGCCTACTATCGCCGGTCGTCTATCTTCACGAGTGATAAAAAGAAATGTCGTTCGCCAGATAACAACAATATTTCAACTGATAAGGAAATGATGTTGACAGGTTTCATTAAAAAAAAAAACTATTAACTATTTACTCACCACTTGTCTTTATTTCTTTTTGTCAAAATTTCCTCCAGGGCCGGATTTAAGCATAGACGCCATAGGCGCGTGCCTAGGGGCCCGCGCCACAAGAGGGCCCACGCCACACAAAAATATATAAACATGAATTTTTAGACTCCAGGAAATAACGTTTAGTTTTATACACCACAATCTTCGACCAAGAATAAAAGATAATTAATAAATTGTTATCCTGATTGAACGTGAAACATAAACAACGTAATTTCAGCACTTAAACAGCAGACAGTTGAAAAGATAAAAAAAATATCTTCGGCTGCAGATTGTCGACGATTGCGCACAGCGCCGCTTTGTCGGCTGCAAAGTTCTCGGAGTGGGGGTGGGGGGAAGGGGTCTGTAGAGAAAAACAAAAGAGTAGAGAAGAAAATAATAATAGTAGGCTATTCAGGTTATCTCAGTCGGGTCGAAAATGAAAACAAATTGTGACGTGCAGACCGAAAACATCTGCAGCTAGCACAAAAATTAACCTTAACCATAACCAGAAGAAGAATAGTGTCACCTCATTTAGGCTATATTTTTACCCAATAGGCTAGTACTTAGAGCTTGCAGAACCGGATATTGGTCTACTATTGACGTCACAAGTTGTGGTTCCACCACAGGCCATACGGGAGTTATGCAACACGACAGGATAATAATATTTATGGGAATAGTTTTAACTTTTTGATTGGGAGGGGCTATATTTTCAGACCTCTGCTCTATAGCTCAATTTTAACCCCCCCTCCCCTTGAAAATGTGTAGGACGCTAAGTTTCGTTGTAGGACGCTAAGTTTCATTGAAAAAAATTGTCAAATGGCGGCCGCGAAATGTCCGAGAGATTTACCGACAGCAATCCAACCGATGTTCGCAGGCCACGAGCCTTTATCTGTACGTCAGTCCCGTCGTCTTGTCATCTGCTTTGCAAGACTGGCATGAAACTTCAAACGGATGTTTAGTACAAATCGGTTATAAGATACGAAATTTGAGAAAACCGGGTGCGATGAGTCATTTAATATAGAATTGGTTTGTTTTCTTTTAGGTTTCCGAAGTTTTGTCTAACTTCCGTCCTTCGCTCCTTCTTTCCTTCCCTTCTACCTCACACGCGGATTGCGCGATACAGTGCGCATAGCAGGTTGTCATGGAGACCACGTGATGTCATTGCGTCGGGCCAATTAGAGACTACTACTGCAGTACTAGCAGTACTGCGTTGTGAATCGTGAAAGGGATCGAGCAGAAATGCGAAGCAAGACATTCCGATAGTTTGGCGCCAGCGTAGCTTCACCTCGTCAAGTTTTCGATCGATGGATCGATATTCGTTATCTTGTTGCGTCTTCACTTAGTTCATGAAAATGAACTCTATCGGTATAATGCCTTAATGGAATACGAATACGAGAAGCAAATACATATCCGTTTGGTGTAATACAACGTACTGTACGTTTCACAGTGTATTTTAATTACATTCTGCAAGGAAAAGTTGGTTTGACACAAAAACTAACCTTTGAGGCCGATTTCTTTTCAAGATATTTCCGTTCTGGTTCTATGGCGGTTTCACTCTCTGCCGTGAAATTAGGAAATCAACGGCAGATGCATTGTTCACTGTGCACAGGTTTTTCGCCGTATGAACTCATTAACTAATTGACTGATTGCCTTATTAGTTCCGTCATTGGGTTTTCCGTGACCCTTCAGCCAGTCATTGAAATTTACAATGCAAATCATGAAAATATGGTTTCTTTAGTGCATGCTCAAGTAAAAAGACGTATACTATTAACTAGGGTGAAAAACATGATTTCGGCATGAAAAATACGGGAAAAATACGGGAATTTTTATTGCCTGATTTTGTGGACACCGTGAACAGAAATAATGTATAAGAAACAATATAAATTGTCTAAGGTTTAAAGAAACACAATAGTTTTTAAGTTTTTAGCGAATTTCCCCTATAGGGAAGAAGCTATTACCGTAGGTCTCATGGTAAGACCTAAGCCCGAGACCATGATAATTTTTCGTTTTGGGGCCCCCAGAAGCAGAAAACACCATTCGTTAGAATTTTTATATATATATCTATCTATCTATGTGTTTGTGAGCACGATAGCGGCCGTAAAAATGGTCCGATCGTAATGAAATTTGGTATTTGAAATTTGGTAAAGTGGTAATCCCTCGGACGAGTTCGTAAACCAGCCCGATCACATGACCGGAAGGGGGGGTAAAGGCGGGATAAAGCCCCCCAAAAATGGGTTTTTTTAGTTTTTTACATAGGAAAATAAAATTTATCGAATTTTTGTTGGCACCATTGAATTCAGCTCAAAAAAACAAACAATTTAATACCTTGAATCACTGCTCTGTGTCCATTGGTTACCGAGATATTGAAAGTGGTAATCACAGTACGTTGTCCCAATGTTAACCTTATGGGAAAAAAGTAAAAATCTATATCTCTGTTATTTCTCAACATATCTTGATAAAACTTGGTAAATAGCTTCTTCTAGTTCAGATCTACCAAATATTGATTTAAAACCACCCAGTTTTAATAATCCTGTAGCAGCAAACCTGCATACTCATTCCCCATGTTATTCTTATGGAGCTTACCAAAACATGTCAAACCTCGCTATGTTGGATTGAAATATGTTGTTTTGCATTTGAAATTTGCTGAGTATGCAGGTCTGCTGCAACGGGGGTATTGCTTTTTGTTTTATTGTTTAGTTTCCACAAAGCCAAAAGTTAATTGTTATTAGTTTATTAGCCAAAAGTGGTTTTAGTGTGTTGACAATATACTGTCATGTATAATCAGTAAACATGTTATTGTTTTTTTATGAACTTTGGGCTCGGGAGTTCTTGTTTTGTTTCAATGACTCATTTTTTCAGCACTTTAAACTTTGGTAAAAATTAAAAACAAGTTTCACGATGACAACCATAAAGACTAGTTTTTCTAAGATTAAAATCATAAATTTGAAGTTTACAACTCTGTGTTTCGAAATCACTATAACTCCCAAACTTAATGTTTCTTAAGTTACATAAAATATTAATTATGTATTTGACATTTAATCTAGAAGTCTCTGGTTCTTTACTTTTGTTAACTGTCAAAAATTTTGTTTAATAAATAAGTATGAAAATTATTATACTTTCGACTACGATTCAATGACATCTGATATAGTTTAGTAAATCAATGGGCAAAACCACAATTTTTAACCAATATTTGTAGATGACCATGTGGCCAATAATATGCACAATCATCACCCTCAAATTTAACCAATCTATTTTCGCCATTCATCTACAACAGCCAAATATTCACCATAGTTTTTAGTGGGCGATCGCAAGTTTCGCTATTTTGATTTGCCATTTATTTGCAATTGGCAAATACACTCAATCGTTTTTCGTGGCCGATTGCGAGTTTCGCAAAGCTATGATTGTTGTTTAATTGAGATCGCTAAAACAATCCCGTCCCAGAAATTTCCCGAGGTGAATACAGATCCCTCCCAATGCGACTGGCAAATATTCACCATAGTTTTTAGTGGGCGATCGCAAGTTTCGCTATTTTGATTTGCCATTTATTTGCAATTGGCAAATATACTCAATCGTTTATCGTGGCCGATTGCGAGTATCACGAAGCTATGATTGTTGTTTAGTTGAGATCGCTAAAACAATCCAGAAATTTTCCGAGATGAATGAATGCAGATCCCTCCCGAAAATCGGGAATTTCATTCTCCCAAAAATTCCCAAAATTTCAGGACCTGACCATCCTTAAACTTCTGTAAACTATACCCTCGTAGTATGCCTGGCTTGTGTTTTGCCATGGTAAAAGTTTGGTCAGCTTACATTGCCAGTGTTATTTGACATAACACTGGCAATTAAAAAATTATTCTACATTAGTTGACCTAAAATTTTAAGTTTTGATTGTTTTAAGAATTATGAGGATTGTACCCATTGATACATTTTCACTCCCTTTTAATATGTTTAATTCTGAAATGACATATATGGCATTACTTACATCACCTACCAGGCCAAACCATGATGAAGGCATGGAACTAGTAGGTTTGTCAGAAGGATTTGAAATAACTTTTTAGAAAAATGTATATGCAATGTAAATTTTATTAATTCTACCAAGAATCTGTAAATGTTTAGGGCTTAAGCTGATGTTTCCCACATGGGCATCTTTGTCCTGTCTCTTTACTCAGTGATAAATTTTGAATCGTAATTTTTTTTGCAGCACAAAATAGCTAATATGGCAATGCAGTTAGAGGCCGCTAGGCTGCTGACATGGCGAGCAGCATACCTGAAGGACTGCAAGAAGCCCTTTACAAAGGTAAACTCACAAAAAGCTTGTACAGTCGACTTGATTTGATTCTCACTAATCTGGCAGATAGTAGACAATCTTAAAGCCTGATGAGAGAAAATGTATGATTATTGGAGTAAAACACATAAAGTCTTACGCAAAGTTACTTCTGCCAGTTACCTGTGTTTGTTAAATATGTGTGATTAAATTTTAAGGTTATTTTAGTCTTGCTTATTATCGTCTTCATTTTCCCAGCAACTGGTAAATACATTTTCACTTTTATTCTCTTCATTTCAAGCAACTGTTAAATACACAAGATCGAGTTTTTGTGCTGTTCGCATCTTAGAAAAGTTCTTCCTGCCTTATACCAGCAATTGGTGAAAGCCTGATCAAAAACTCAGCTTTAATCAGCTCAGTAAAGGCGGGTTCACTCTGGGATAAACATCCATGGAGTGCCACTTCACACCAAAAGTGACCATTCGGTACAGATGGAAGGTTATTTTCTCTTTGTTTTTTAGTTCACCTGTGTCTTCGACCAAGGAAGAACAATGTCAAGCCAGCTTCTGCCTTGGTGTGAAAGCTTTTTCTTTCAAAAAGTTGTCCATTACAACATCAAAACAAGTTGTCTATGACAGCTCAATCAGTAACGATGATGATTTAGTGGTGTTGTATTGTCTAAGTAATAGATCCCATTAGGTGCATCCAATCAAGTGTGGGATCTCATTTCTTAAATGAGCTGTGCCGTAGTAAATAGTGGACCACAGTAGAGATAAATAGCAAAACGCACTGTATCACGAGCTTAAAGAGCTGTCCGCATGGGGTAGTTGAGGTGTCTTCCAGTGTCATTTGTTGCTGCTCGCGTATACACAGATGAAATCGTCCAAGCAGATCCGAAACATTCATCCTGTGGATGGATTTTCCATCCAGCAGATGGATTGACGTTGGTGTGTGTTGCCCCATTGTGTAAGCAGGCTCTCAATCTTTTTTGAACATCCATCCAATCTCCACTGGATGGACTGTGGCCATTGTAAAATAAAATCCATGGAAAGTCCAATAACTCTTTTTTTAATAACTTATAAACTTAAAAACCAGAAGTTTAGCAGAGAATTCTTTTGACAGACAATCAAAACATAACAAATTAAATTTATATCACCATATTCTGGCTTTTTAATTTCATGAGAAAATAGTCAGTGGATATCCTAAGAAGTGGTTGTGCATAGTACCTTTCCACCTGACAGCCACCCAACTTTATTGACTGCAACCTTGGTCGTCTGATATTTATCAGACTCGTTCTGAAGAACATCAAAAGGTATACATTGCATAACATCTATTTATTTTTTTGTGGTAGGAGGCAGCAATGGCTAAACTGGCAGCTTCTGAGGCCGCTACATTTGTTTCACATCAAGCTATTCAGGTTGGTTTAATCTTACTATAAACAAGTTAGGTTAGTAGTAGCCCATTGTACTTGTGAAATTACTGTCTTTCTTTTAGTCTTTGCGATATTACATAGCTATCTATAAACACTACAAATTGGTTTGTGTAATACACTGGAGGTCCTATCAGGACAAATTAATCCAGTTAATCCGATGAGAGGATGAGGATAGTATCATAACATAACAATAGTAATCAACCGTATTGTTGGAAAAGCTCTTTATCACAAAATGCACAAAATGAATCCAGAGCAAATAACAAGGTGCAAATTCTGTTGTTATTAGGTTAAAAAAAAAGGTTGTTATTAGGTTTGGAAAAAATCACTTTTGTTCAATTTTGGTGAGGAACAGAGTTGCCTAAAATAGGTAGCAGACTTCCTGCCCAAAATATAAAAGCAGACTTTAAGATTTCTCTTTTTCATTTGCTAATATATTTCATCTTAATAGTAAATTATTTGTTAACATTTCTTTTACGTCTGGATTGGTAGCAATTTTGAATTTTTATTTTGATACCTAATTTCCTCCCTACTTGAGGAAGTAAGGATCATTTCAAATTCAATTAAACTACAAATTATATTTATAGATCATATATTTTAATAAAAATATAAATAACACATTGTGTTGTCATCAATCCTTTATTTAATTCGAACTAAAGGTTTTATAAAAAAATAAAACTTATATATAACAAAGTCAGAATGTTTTGTAATCCTCCATGATTTACTAGTTTCCCACCAGAGAAGTATTTGTGAATAATTTAAAGGGTACAAATGATATGTCGATGTGTCCATGTCAATTATTTTGCTCTAATCTGGTAATCTAACGTTTTAAAATAAGTTTAGGTCTGGTTGATTCTTCTATGTTGTTATGTACGTAATGCATCAACACAGCTAAAATCTAATTTATAACATGTTAATTCAACATGCTTAGATTCACGAACGATATGTTTCATACTAAATAAAGGTCAGTTATTTTTTAGCTTAGCGGTCAAGGAAACAGTGGACTGAATGAAAATCAAAGTAAATTGCTAACACAGCATTCTGTGTGTGCTATGCATGCATTACTTAAACCTGGCCTATAAGATTTTCAGTGCCAGTGTGAAGATCCATTATGCCCCACTCTTTTCACAAATCCATGCATCAGTATTCCCTATCCCGGCACTGAGATTTGAGAATGTCTTGTAAATGATTCATTGTCTTGTAAATAAAACTAAATGTTGTAGGGGGGACCCCTGAATTTTGAATAGGTCGTAAACATTTATATGAGGGCACTTGGGGACTTGAATTATCTAGCAGAGAATTCTTTGAAGAGACAACTGTGACGGATATTTCCTGGTGAGAGAAAAGACGATCGGTTACACTGGTACACCGAACCGCAGGAAATCACGTCACGGGTTGTCATATGCCTTGGAATCGCTCAGCTCGGTCGCTGGGATAATTCCAGGGGTCGAGGATCGAAATCACAGTAGTTATCAGATATTCAGATATGAGAGCTCAATTATATTCAACCTAGATGACATTCAACTTAGGACAGACTAAATTTGGAAACACCTGCTAAGTTAAATGCCCTCTGCTGTTTTCCCTAGCTATACGAGGTGTTCAGAGTTAACACTAGTTACCCATAGTTAATGTTTACCCTAATCAAGAAACAACATTAAACTATTTCACTAGTGACCAGTAATTACAGGAGCAGGACAGACCTTACACTCCTGTTGCACAGCAGGTTTTTTGACAAGACTAAGCCTGTTACAACAGCAGGAAAATCTAGGAATTAATCCAGATATGAAAATCACCAAATACTCTAACTTGGTTACACAGAATTTATAAAATACTACGAATTGACTCTAGTCGAAAATCGGCACCAAGATAATTAATTTAATTAGTCTTGGTTACAGCCAAGAGACGAGCAGGATAGGTTTCGGAACCCTATCCTGCGACAGTTTCAACGCAGTCTGGAAACTGGCGTTTAAAATAAAATCGAAAAACTTTGAGAACAGAACGCTGTCGTACCTTTAATACCACAAGGTATAGGAAGACGACGAAGTCAGCTCTCGATGGTGGTTGAAGTAGTGTTCGGGGAAGCGACGCACGAAACGACTATCAATCCGAACACTAACGTAGCACCGACCAGAGTGAAGCTCTTATCAGGACCTCGTGGAGCTCACTTTCCGCTGGGAAAACCCACCAGCTGACCAACGAGCTGGTTAAAGGGTAAAAAAAAAGGCTCATCCCGTTGCTGTTTTTCATCGTCCGCCAGAAAACAGATTGGCGCGCTCGGCGAAAAGAAGAAGAAGCAGCGCAGGCTCTGTCGTCGTCTGCATAACGCAGTCGTGACGATGTCTTTCGAGGTTATGTACGTTGTTTACACACAACAACATTTCCACTCGCAATATCGTGTTTATTGGAAGAAGTGATCTAATTACGTGTCCAACTCATTGTTTACATTAGAGTATAGTCGCCGTTATACGCTTCAGCACTTTGCTTTCCACATCAAAACCGGCGATCGGAGTTGGCAGTTATGGGACCGACTAGGTTAGCCTTCCGATGGTGATAATTAGGGTTATAACCATCCACCCCAACACCGTGAGTTACTTAATCACTCAAAGGGTTTAAGTTAGGGAAATAGCAGTGTTTATACTGATTGCCAACACTCCCTCCATAGGCTGGACATAGGCTAGGTAGGCCTAGGCCTACTGGTCCCATGACTAGGCCTAATGAGCCAATTCTTACCCCTGAGCAAATTAGGCTCATTACACCCCCTTCACACATCGGAGCGAAAAAAAACAGTAAAAAAAAGTTCTCGAAGTTCCTCGCAGTAAACAAAATCAAAACTCGTCTGGCATCAACTGCAGACGCAGTTTACAGAAAGCACCAGGGAAACAGAAAGTGGCACACTTCGCTTCAACTACCATCTAGCAGTTTACAGAAATATCACCGTCGCGGACAGAAGGGTTTCAAGTCCTTGACGTGGACTGTGTGACACTGTTGGGAATCCTCATCCCTCACCTCATAAAGGTTACAACCTTTGCTCCTGATCACGGTGCAGGGTCCATGATACTTTGGAGCTAATTTTCCAGCGATGGCATCAGCAGCAGAGGACAAGATGTGAAGTCTCCGCATAACCTGATCGCCAGCCCGATACGTCACCTCCCTTCGGCGGAGGTTATAGTATCTGGCCTGTCTCTGATAGGCCGTCTTCAGGTTTTTCCGAGCGTCCTCGATCAACCGTTTGAATTCCGCCTCCCGTTTACGCTGGACTTCGGTCAACGGGAGGTCATCAGGCGTATCAGAAGCCTCAACGGTTGGGCCACGGAGGGCGCGAGGGGGTCTCAGCTCTCGGCCAAAGCAGAGCATCGCTGGAGTGAACCCCGTCGAGTCATGTACCGCAGTGTTGAGCGCGTACATGAACTCGCCCAAGTGGTTATCCCAAGACTTATGATTGTCCTTCACGAACTGGGCAATCATAGTCTTCACCACTCGGTTCTGCCTTTCCACCGGGTTCGATTGCGGGCTGTAGGGGGCAGTCGTCCGCAGAGTGACTCCCCATTCCGCCGCCAGGTTGCGAACCAGGTTTGAGACAAACTGCGTGCCATTGTCGGTGATGAGCACATCGGGAGCCCCATGGCGCAGCAGGATGGACTTCAGCCTCGTCACCACATTATAAGCGGTTGCAGAGGGAAGCGCAGCAAGTTCGGTCCACTTGCTAAACGTATCCTGCACAACCAAGAGGAATGGCTGGGAACGCTGGGACCGAGGCAACGGACCAATAAGGTCAGCTGACACCACGTACCAAGGGCCTTGGGGTTGCCGGAAATACATTTTACCTGCCGGTTTGGCTTGGGAGACTTTTTAAGCCTGGCACTGAGCACAGGACCTTACATACGACTTTACGTCTCGTCGCCAGTTCGGCCAAAAGTATTCCGCACCAACTCTCGCCAGAGTTTTCTTCACCCCAAGGTGACCGGCCGTCGCCGTGTCGTGGTTCTCGTGCAGCACCTCCGAGATCTTATCACTCGGCACGCACATACGCCAGGTCGTCGGTCGATTCTTCTTCACCAGGGCCCGATATAAAGTGCCTGATCGAACCTGGTATCGAGGATATCGACGCGGGTGTTTACTGACCAACTCCCGCATCTGACCGTACCAAGCGTCGTTGGTTCCCGGCAATTCTCGATCGGTATCATCGCCGACTGCCTCACCAAGATCACCGTCGTGAGGTTCAGGGGTCACCTCATCAACGGTTTCATTCTGCCGTCGTAGCTGCTCTCTCGCACCTTGTCTCGTCAGGGACAGGTTGCCGTGAAAGAGCATCCGCTACACGGTTCAAGGTCCCCTTGCGGTATCTGACCTCGAAGTCGAACTGTTGAAGTTCCATGACCCACCGAGCCAAACGTCCGCTGGGCTCATGAAGTTTCAGGAGCCACTTAAGCGCGACGTGGTCGGTTATTGCCACGAAATGGTACCCCTCAAGGTACGCCTTGAACTTTCGAACAGCGAACACAAGGGCGAGACACTCCTTCTCTGTCGTCGTGTAATTCTGCTCTGCGTCAGACAGAAGACGACTAGCGTAGGCAACGACCACTTCCCGGTCGTTTTGACGCTGAGTGAGAGCTGCACCAAGGCCTGTGTTTGACGCATCGACCTGCAGCACGAACGTTTCAGCAAAGTCCGGGCAGGCGAGAACAGGAGCGGTGCTCAAGGCCCGCTTGAGATCGTCAAACGCCTTGGTTTGTTCCTCACCCCAAACCCACTTGGCGTTCTTCTTGAGCAAGCCACGCAGTGGAGCAGAGACCGAAGCGAACTTCTCGACGAAGCGCCGATACCAGGAGGCAAGTCCGAGGAAGCTACGAAGTGCCTTGACATTCGTAGGAACGGGGAAGTCCTGGATGGCTCTGACCTTCTCCGGGTCAGTCGAGATTCCCTCGGCGCTGGCAACGTGGCCGAGGTACTTGAGCTCTCTCCGAGCGAAGTGGCATTTCTCAGGGTTTAAACGAAGCCCGGCGTCTCGCAGCCGGCGGAACACAACCCTGAGAAGCTCGAGGTGCTCCTCAAATGTAGAGGATACTATCACCAAGTCGTCGAGGTAAGCGAAAGCTTTCGGCTCCAACTCAGGCCCAATGACGCGGTCAAGCAGACGCTGGAAGGTCGCACCAGCCGAGTGCAAGCCAAACGGCATGACCTTGAACTGGAAGAGGCCCATGCCGGGGACCGTAAAGGCCGTGATTGGGCGACTCTCCTTAGCCAGAGGTACTTGCCAGTAACCTTGCTTGAGGTCCAAGGTATGATGTACTTGGCTTGCCTGAGTTTCTCAAGGATGGCATTAATCCTGGGGAGGGGATATGCATCCTTGATCGACGAGTCGTTCACCCTGCGCATGTCGATGCAGAAGCGATACTTTCCGGTCGATTTCTTGATGAGTACGATGGGAGAGCTCCAAGGGCTCTCCGATGGTTCTATCACACCATCCCGAAGCATCGTAGCTACCTCCTCGTTGATGATCGCTTGCATCGCAGGGTTACGGGGATAATGCCGCTGTTTGATTGGGACTGCGTTTTCTTTCAGTCGAATCACATGTTCGACCAACGCAGTCCGCCCGACAACAGCGTCAAACAGAGGAAGCTCCTCCTGAAGGAAGGACTGGAGGCGTCGATCTCCTCGCTAGACAGGGGCTTCAAGGTGCCAGAAGCACAGGCCATCGGCTCCAAGCAATCTGCCTCGACATCACGATTGATGTTTATTTGTATGAGGTTATGGTCAGTGATACACCTCATACCCAAAACAACATCCGTGCTCAGGTTCGGGACATAGTATACTCCCAGTATACAGTCCTCACCCAAGATGGCAGCTGGTAGGAAGTACCTCGCTCGGACTCGACAGCGAGTACCATCCACCATTTTCAGCTCCGCATTCGCCTCCTCGGGTTTGACACCACATTCGCGGAGATACTGTTCAACCTCGTCCCCAATGAGGTTTACAACAGCCCCAGTGTCCAACAGGGCTCGGAAGTTCCGATCGAGAAGCCTCACGTCGATGAAAGGACGTATGTCGGAGACTCCACGCTGCTCGGTCGTACGAAAGTCGAAAGTGACTATCGTCTTGAGCCACTTCGACCACTCCTCGGAGGTTGTTCGGCGTTGGGACGCTCCGGGCTCAGGGGACCTCCGGGCGCCTGAGTCCGCATGGCGTTTCCCGACTGGCAATCACAACGAGAGGTTGAGACACCTGCTCGTTTGCACCGTGCGCACCACACTCCCTTCGGTTGCTGGCACTGACGGAAGCCATGTCCTTCGGCTTGGCAGTTCCAACACTTCCACTGCTTCGAGCGAGAACGCTCGCTCTGAGGTCCAGGAGCAGGGGTTTGCCTTGCCACCCCGCGTGGACTTGGAGACCCGTCATGTCCCCGCTGTCGATTGGTCTGAGCGACCTGTTTCCCCTGGCCTCGTGGGTTCGTCACACCACTTGAGCCTGTGATAGTACTCCGAGGCGATTGGACCGGAGGCTGTGGTTGCGGCTGCCCCATGAAGGGCGTCAAGTCGTTCACCACAGCAATGTCCAGGGAATGGTCACTCTTTCGACGACCCACGTAGGCGGTCTCAGGTACCAGCGCCTGTGAGACTGGAGGAGGGGGACGGAAAGTCTTCCACTCACGCACGACTTCTTCAAACTCCTCGGCTCGTTCGAGGAGCTCAGCCATGGAGGAGAAGTCCTGACGCCGAATCACAAACTTGTATTCGGGGCGCATGTTCTTGTACACCAGGTTCAACTTCTGCTGGTTACCGAACTCCCCACTCCTACGGATCAGGGTTGTAAGCGAGGTCACAAAGTCGCGGAATTCCTCGGTCTCACCCTGCGTCCGTTTGCGAATTTCTTCATCCAAGTTACGGCGGTAACCTTGGGGGAAGAATTGCGTCTCAAACATCCTCTGGAATTCGGTGAACGAGGTCCACAAGTCCTTGTTGTTCCGATACCAGAGCAAAGCCTGGCCGTGGAGAAGCTGAGGCATCGCCTTCAATATTTCGTCAGGCGTCAGCGAGTATGCCTCACGCAGTTCCTCGAGTCGTTCGAGGAAGGAGACGGCATCACGCGTCCCATCGAACCTCAGGTTCCACTTCCGCACCATGTCACAAAGGGTGGAAGACGTTTTGACAACGTACGGAGGGCGCGTATCGAAGACTGAGGCAGCATGGCGGGGCATGCTGTAATCGACAACGCTGACCGGGTCAGTCACCAAGCGCTGAGGCGCATAGTTAAAGTCCGGAACCCGGTCATGTCGAGTGTTGAAGTCCTCAGCAGCTCCATATTGGCTTGGCTGAGTCGCAGGCGCAGGTTGAACAAGGTACTGGTTACCCTCGAGTTGCCTCAAGGTCCTCACCAGCGAAGTCAACGAGTGTCGGACAAGTTTGGAGTCCGCATCTGGAGCCAAGCCAAGTAACTCCCGCAACTGACTGGATTCACCCGCATACGGGTTAACAGTCGAATAATCCTGTCTTCGGGGCGGCAGCTGGGCTGACATTGCACCAGGGAGCATGGTTAACCCTGGTTGATGGATCGGAGGGCCCCAGGCACCTGTCACCGCAAATGGTTGCAAGTCACCATAAGCGGTTGAAGGTTGATGGCCTAAGTGACTGTACGTCATCGAGGAAGGCAGTCGATGAGCATGACCACCAGAGTACACCATGTCAAATGGTTGACAGGTCGTAACGTCAACTTGAGTTCTGGGCATCATCACCGCTGTTGAAGTCACAGCGGTTGTGAAAGCCAGAGTCGTGGTGGTGGTTGTCAGTGCACTCGAACAAGTCACTACAGGCGCTGTGGTAGCTAAACCCAGAGATGTTGTCGACAGTGCCTGCATAGCAGCATGCTGCAGTGCAGCGACGGTTGTGGCTGGCGGGTCGTTCGGCATGACGTCAAACTCCAGCCAAATCACAAAAATTCAGAATCCCCAATGAATTCAAAATAAATCCAGACTGTTTTATTTATTTTTTTGTACTAAATAAAACCACAATTTATCAATGAAAACTCAAAAAGGCAACACCAGTATTATAACTAGTTGAAATATTCAATGAGCAGGTATACGATAACACCTTATAAAAATCGGTTACTGTACCTGTCACCGAGCTCTCAATCTAACACACACTACTGTTATGATACGACTAGATATCAATCACTAGTCCCTGCCTTCGGGCGCCATGTTTGTGACGGATATTTCCTGGTGAGAGAAAAGACGATCGGTTACACTGGTACACCGAACCGCAGGAAATCACGTCACGGGTTGTCAGATGCCTTGGAATCGCTCAGCTCGGTCGCTGGGATAATTCCAGGGGTCGAGGATCGAAATCACAGTAGTTATCAGATATTCAGATATGAGAGCTCAATTATATTCAACCTAGATGACATTCAACTTAGGACAGACTAAATTTGGAAACACCTGCTAAGTTAAATGCCCTCTGCTGTTTTCCCTAGCTATACGAGGTGTTCAGAGTTAACACTAGTTACCCATAGTTAATGTTTACCCTAATCAAGAAACAACATTAAACTATTTCACTAGTGACCAGTAATTACAGGAGCAGGACAGACCTTACACTCCTGTTGCACAGCAGGTTTTTTGACAAGACTAAGCCTGTTACAACAGCAGGAAAATCTAGGAATTAATCCAGATATGAAAATCACCAAATACTCTAACTTGGTTACACAGAATTTATAAAATACTACGAATTGACTCTAGTCGAAAATCGGCACCAAGATAATTAATTTAATTAGTCTTGGTTACAGCCAAGAGACGAGCAGGATAGGTTTCGGAACCCTATCCTGCGACAGTTTCAACGCAGTCTGGAAACTGGCGTTTAAAATAAAATCGAAAAACTTTGAGAACAGAACGCTGTCGTACCTTTAATACCACAAGGTATAGGAAGACGACGAAGTCAGCTCTCGATGGTGGTTGAAGTAGTGTTCGGGGAAGCGACGCACGAAACGACTATCAATCCGATCACTAACGTAGCACCGACCAGAGTGAAGCTCTTATCAGGACCTCGTGGAGCTCACTTTCCGCTGGGAAAACCCACCAGCTGACCAACGAGCTGGTTAAAGGGTAAAAAAAAGGCTCATCCCGTTGCTGTTTTTCATCGTCCGCCAGAAAACAGATTGGCGCGCTCGGCGAAAAGAAGAAGAAGCAGCGCAGGCTCTGTCGTCTGCATAACGCAGTCGTGACAATGTCTTTCGAGGTTATGTACGTTGTTTACACACAACAACATTTCCACTCGCAATATCGTGTTTATTGGAAGAAGTGATCTAATTACGTGTCCAACTCATTGTTTACATTAGAGTATAGTCGCCGTTATACGCTTCAACACTTTGCTTTCCACATCAAAACCGGCGATCGGAGTTGGCAGTTATGGGACCGACTAGGTTAGCTTTCCGATGGTGATAATTAGGGTTATAACCATCCACCCCAACACCGTGAGTTACTTAATCACTCAAAGGGTTTAAGTTAGGGAAATAGCAGTGTTTATACTGATTGCCAACACTCCCTCCATAGGCTGGACATAGGCTAGGTAGGCCTAGGCCTACTGGTCCCATGACTAGGCCTAATGAGCCAATTCTTACCCCTGAGCAAATTAGGCTCATTACACCACTAATAACTTTCTCAAGTCAAAAGAAAAGGTATTGTTTCAAAGGAAATTATTATTCGTATGCTTAAATTAATTATGAATAAATGAGGTTTTATTATTTATTTGTTAAATAAATAGGTTTTGTAGAAATAGGCTGTTTGTTCGCTTCCAGACTTTACTGCAGCACCTACCACCACATCTGCCATGCCGCCAGTGATGCAATTCATGTAACAGTAAACTTGTGAAGTGAAATTCCTGATCCAAAAATATAAAAGCAGACTTTAAGATTTCTCTTTTTCATTTTCTAATATATTTCATCTTAATAGTAAATTATTTGTTAACATTTCTTTTATGTCTGGATTGGCAGCAATTTTTAATTTTTATTTTGATACCTAATTCAGGGTGTCTACCAGTCGGGAATTCGGGAAAATTCGGGAATATGTCGGGGATTTTTTAAGGTCGGGAATAGTCGGGAAAAAGTAATGAATTTCAACTTTTGGTCGGGAAGTTTGAATTTGGCTATAAAACAAAACGAAATAGCCGTTTTCTTCGTTATTGTCGTCGTCTCGGCCGGCAAATCTCTCGAACGAATTGCGGCAGACAAATTTTTAGCTATAGCACGACCAGAAAAGCTGTCGCTTACTCCGCTGCCGCAAGTTTCTCGGTCCTAATACAGCTGTAAAAACGCTCGCTCGTTTCGCGGCCGACAAGTCTCTCGTTCTTTACGCGGCCGACAAGTCTCTCGCTCTTTACGCGGCCGACAAGTCTCTCGCTCTTTACGCGGCCGACAAGTCTCTCGCTCTTTACGCGGCCGACAAGTCTCTCGCTCTTTACGCGGCCGACAAGTCTCTCGCTCTTTACGCGGCCGACAAGTCTCTCGTTCTTTACGCGGCCGACAAGCCTCTCGCTCTTTACGCGGCCGACAAGCCTCTCGCTCTTTACGCGGCCGACAAGTCTCTCGCTCTTTACGCGGCCGACAAGTCTCGCTCTTTAAGCGGCCGACAAGTTTCTCGCTCTTTACGCGGCCGACAAGTCTCGCTCTTTACGCGGCCGACAAGTATCTCGCTCTTTACGCGGCCGACAAGTCTCTCTCTCTTTACGCGGCCGACAAGTCTCGCTCTTTACGCGGCCGACAAGTCTCGCTCTTTACACGGCCGACAAGTCTCTCGCCCTGTACGCGGCCGACAAGTCTTGCTCTTTACAAGGCCGACAAGCATCTTGCTCTTTACGCGGCCGACAAGTCTCTCGCTCTTTACGCGGCCGACACATCTCTCGTTAGTAATGCTACCTTAAAATCGTGTGCTCTTTTCGTGGTTATCACATCTATTGGCCACATGAAGGCCAGAATATCTATAACCCGGCCGGCAAATTCCTCGGTCGTTTCGGGGTCAGCAAACATCTTGGTCACATTGGGGCCGTCAGATATCTCGCTCTCTTTGCGGTCGTCAAATCTGCCGCTCTTTTCGCGGCCATCACATCTTTCGCTTTTATTGCGGCCAGAAATCGCATTACCGGCATTGGTCGCATTTCGGACGATGACTTCATCCCTTTTTTCGCGAGGTGTTTTTTTACCTCTCGGTTGTATTGCGGCCAGAAAATCGCTTACTCATGTTGGGACCAAAACATTTTTCGGTCGTCTCGTGGTAGACAAATTTTTTGCTCTTTTCGTGGCCATCACATCTCTCGGTCGTATTGCGATAAGAAAATCGCTCGATCTTTTCGCGGACGGAATATCTATCATTTACACCGTAGCCGGCAAGATTTTCGGTCTCGTTGCGATCGGAAATCTTTCGCTTGTTTTGCGGCAGGTAAATCTCTTGGTCGCATCGCCGCCGATGACCTTACTCATTTCGCGGCCATTAGACCTCGGTCATAATGCGGCCGGAAAGTCGCTCACTCGTTTTAGGAATGAAACATTTTTCGGTCGATTCGCGGCAGACGAGTTCCTTGCTCCTTTAGTGGCCGTTATATCTCTCGGTCGTATTGCGACAAGAAAATGTTTTTCGGTTGACGGTTGGCCGATTGGTTCTTGATTGTATTGTGTCGCTTACTCTTTTCATAGCCGTTACATGATTTGGTCGTATTGCAGCCGGCAAATCTCTCTGTCACATCGTGGCTGTCAAATCTCGGTTGTTTATACCACGGCTGGAAAATCTCTTGGTCACAATGCGGCCGGAAAATCGCTCGTTCTTTCCGCAGCCGAAAATCTCGGTCGCATTACGGCTGGCAAATATATTGGGCTTATCGCAGTCATCTTGCTCATCTTTTGGCGATCTTTTGCTTGCATTGTAACTGTCTAAATGTATTTATTTACAAATATCGTTCTCAATATTCGTTATATGAGGCAATGGTCATGTTTCCTATGGTTGGGAATTTTTTTAATTTGTCGGGAAAAGTCGGGAAAAAGTCGGGAATTTCATATATGAAATTTGGTAGACACCCTGTAATTGCTTCTATGACCAAAATAAAAAATACCACACAAAGCCCGAATGATTGCCGATTGCAATGATTGCTTGTGTTCACTTCTTTTTGGGGGGGAGGGGGGCCATAGCGCCCCGTCTAGTTGCTCAGGTCTCACTGTGCATGGACCGCCCGCAGTTCTAAAACTGAAATATCAAACTTCAGGCCCAAAGGGGCACGGATGGGAATTTAATTATTAAGTTTGGCGTTAATTTTAAAAGGTACAATAATCTAATTTTATGTGCCTAAAAAATTGAATACTAACTCAAAATAAAAAAAGCTTACTTCCAAAACAAGTTAATGATCTGATAGGTTCATCAATATGTTGTATTATGTTACATAATTTAATAATACAACAAATACAAATAATTTATTTTGAATGATAATCAATTTACAAACTGCTTTATTTTTAGATTCCTTAGGTCCAAAAAGATTTAAAGTTAAAAAGAAATAGTTAAAATTGCATAATTAAACCAAACCAGTAATACTACAACATTGATTTCAAGTGTTGAAAGGAGTTATGAGATGAAAGTCCTTAGCCTATATGGTTTAAAAATTTCCATATTTCCACTAAGTCAAACATAAGATTGTTTTTCTTACAAAAGTTAACAAACTAAAAATGATTATAAAAGGGGCAGTTTCGATTGTGGCATTATATTCATGACTAAACTTATTATTTCAGAATGCAGATATGAAAGACACAATATTTTATATTTTATAACAACGTTTTTCTTACAAAAGTTAACAAACTAAAAATGATTATAAAAGGGGCAGTTTCGATTGTGGCATTATATTCATGACTAAACTTATTATTTCAGAATGCAAATATGAAAGACATAATATTTTATATTTTATAACAACAACTAGAGGTGTGCGGATAATGAATTTTTATATCGGATCGGATTTGGATCGGATAGCTTATGTTCGGATCGGTTTCGGATCGGATAACAACAGGTTCGGATCGGATAATACCAGATTCGGATATTTATGGCGCGGTGTAATGAGCAGATTTAAGTTTTCTCATAAGCCTAAGGTAATTGCAAGGAACTACCATATTATCCTTATGTGTAAGGTAAGGTTTGCCTTGATATGCTTGAGTTGTTGATTATTGTTATATATTGTTTCCAATACAGTCCAAATGTCAATTATTAAAGTATGCAAAGGTACAACAACTAATTAACTATCTGTTAAGAATTTAGAAATTTACTGATTCCCCTTAAGCATATGTAGTATTTGATTGAATTTCTTATTAGGCCTAAATCAATTTCAGGATTTGCAACTTAAAATTCCTTTTTTAATGCAACCTAAATTTGTTCACTATTTGGCCTCTGTATTTTTTGTTCTTTTCTAGGGGTGTGCGAATAGTGATTTTTTGGTTCGAATCGAATCGAATCGAATAGTTTATAACTTTTCCGAATATCGAATATTTTCGAAACGAATATTTATATCAATGGTTATTTGTTCAAATGAGATCAAATTTTAAATCACAGCATGTAAGTATAAATACCCTTTCACAGCAAACCTGTATACTGAGTAAATTACCAAGCATTTTTTAGCAACTATTCAATAATTAATATAGGTAATGTTATCAAAACAAAAGTGTTATTTCATTGTGTTTTCTTTACTCTTGTCCTTACTTTCTCCTTCCCCTCCCTGTATTTATCTTATTTAATTATTAATAGCATTATAACAGGTCAAAATAATATAGGTCAAATATCAATTACTAAGGTACACAAAGGTACAACTAATCAATTGTTAAGAATTTAGAAATTTATTAATTCCCCTTAAGCATAGGTAATATTCATTTGAATAAGCATAATTAGGCCTATAGTAGCAATTTCAGGATTTGGCTACTTAACAATTCCTTTTCTACTGCAACCTAAATTTGTTCACTTTTAGGCCTCTGCATCCCTTTGTTCCTTTTCCTTTTAATGAACCAATAAATTATTTGATCAGGGACTAGGCTTAAGGGATAGACCAAAGAATTACATATAAAACTTGGTTCACCAACTACTTCATATTTGAAGAAAGCCTTACAATTTTATTTGTGCATTAATGCCTGAGAACAAAGATTTTGATTCTCCTAAAGTAGGCCTAATACTATAAAATAATAATAAGTCAGACCAGTAAACTTAACCTAAATTTTAAGATAATTTACAATTGCCATTTACTTACAACAAAGTTTATTTGTTTTACATTGTAAACAGCAAGCAAACTCATTAATTATTATGATAGGCTTAAGTTGTCAAACCAACATTGTACGTTATCACCAAATGACCATTTTAATCACGTATCAAAATAAACATGCTCCCCTGATTCGTCAGACTTCAACAAAAAAAAACCAATTTTTGATCTTTCAACGTTTCTATTTCTACGTAATTGCTTATTTGAAAAATAAAGAAATCTGAGTGATTGAAACAAACAGGCGATAGACATTCTCGAGTTATTAACAACAACTAAACTTCAAAAGCAAAAGCAGACAAAGTTTTGAACGACGACGAAATTCGAAAACGAAAAGACAAATAATAAACAGGTCCGCCAACTCTTTGTCAGCCCAAAATTATTGTACTTCATCGTATCAAAGTTGGAAGCGATGGTGATCCCGGATTCCGTTTAAGATATTCACGGCCTGAAAAAGTCGTACGAAACACCAACACGACTAATTATTTATGGGGTGTTTATGGGATATTTCGTTTTGGCAACTGAAGACGACACTGGACACTGTCGGTCATCGGTGAACTCTGATTGGTCTTGATTGCAATTCTTTCTTTTACCAACTCAACAACTCAACTGATGTTTCGTCGGTAACAGATACTGGTCGAGACAGAACTGATGAAGGATGGACTACTATTTGTTATATGATTTAATGCTGTGATACTAGAATTTATCTTACGAAAAAATTCGTTGTCGTGTCGGGTATTGTGCAGTATATTAACCTAAGTACTACACGACTGATCAACACGGCAGAGGGAATTTGGTGGCAAAACTGCCATGTCAGTATTATTTTACAGCAGTTATTCATCTGTTATCTGTCTACGTGAGGACGCAACTGTTTCTGATGTAAAAAATGGATTCGTAGTTGTTTGCAACCAAAAAAACGTACTTTTATTTTGAAAATGGGAACGTTTTCACCTACTTTTGATTTTATGCCAGTCCTTTAAATATTCGATTCGGTCATATCGAACTTCTTTGCAATCTCAAATCGAATCGAATATCACGATATTCGATTCGAAAAAGTTCGAAGTTCGAATATTCGCACACCCCTATTCTTTTCCTTATTTGATCAGTGACTAGGCATATGTGATTAGACAAAAGAATTAAATATAAAACTTGATTCACCAATCACTTCATATTTTAAGAAAGCTTTACATTTTTATTTATGCATTAATGCCTGTCAACCAAGATTTTGATTCACTACAATAACAGGCTACTATAAAAACAAAATAATAAGTCTGAGTAGTAAACTTAACCTAAATTTCAAAATAAGTTTCAAATGTAGGTTTCAGTATTTAAGCTTGGGCATTTAATTAGAACATTGGTCTATTTGTTTTATATAACAAACAACAAGCAACCTCACAGATTATTTTCATAGGCGTAGGTTATCAACTCAGCATTGTACTGTTATCTAAGAATGTCCATTTTAATCATGTATTGAAAATACGGCCGGCCGGCTTTGACTCGGCTTAATTCGACAAAGATTAACATTTCAGCAAAATAAAAACTTATTTTTGATTGTTCAACTTTCAATTTCTAGGTAGGTGATTGCTTAACTGAAAAATAAAGTAATCTGGCAATTGAAAAGACGTTTTAGTCAGTTTTTAAGCAGACGGCAGACGACGACATTCAAAATCAAAAATGAAGTGAGATGAAAAGACAAACAATGAAATGTAAAGGTTAGCCAACTCTTTGGCAGCCCAAAATTATTATTATTTTTTGAATTGCTTATTCAGCAAATTTCAATACGCTAGAAAATTTCATTCACAACTTCAGATTATACAACATGGGGTCCCACAGGGTTCAATTTTGGGTCCGCTCCTCTTCCTGTGTTATCTCAGGGGTTTACCTGGTGTATTTCAGAGTAGTGCAACAGTTTGTCTGTATGCGGACGATGCAAATATCACCATCTCAGGTAATAATAATGAGGAAATTGAAATTTCATCTTTTGTCAATCTTTCAGTTGTAAAAGATTTTTTAATTAACCGCAATCTACTTCTAAATCCATCAAAATCCAACTTCATTTCATTCTCTACAAAACAAACAAAGGAAAAATATAATTTTGACATTGTAATTGATACAAATAATTTGGAACAAGTAGTTACAACAAAATTTTTAGGTCTGGTAATAGACGAAAATTTAAGTTGGGATGAGCACATTAATCATATAACAAAAAAAATGTCATCTGGTCTATACGCTCTGCGTCAAATGACTAGAGTTTCAAATATAAATACTTTAAAAACTGTTTATTTTGCATTAGTTCACTCCCATATAGCATATGGGGTTTGCATTTATGGAGCTACATCCAAAACAAATCTGGATACAATTTTAGTGCTACAAAAAAGAGCATTAAGAATTATTTTTAACTTACAACGATCTGTTTCAGTAAAGAGGCATTTATCTGATATTGGCATATTTACAATATATGGGTTATATATTTTTGAGACAATCATGTATGTTAAGAATAACCCTATCTCCTCCGAAAATAGTAATAGAAACCCTTACAACTTGAGATTTCACAGGGAGGTGGAGCAACATAGATTACAATTTTATGAAAAGAAGACTAATTTTATAGGTAACAAATTTTTATTTAATTTGCCAAAACAGATTTTACTTGAAAATGACATTGTAAAGTTTAGGAAACAATTGAAAAATTTTCTTTTGCAGCTCGCCCCATACTCTTTTGATGATTTCTGGAGTTGCAGAGACAGTTTAATACTTTAATTTTGATTTTATGTAATAGTTAATTTTGTTTTAATTTAGGATGATGTAAATTTAGGGCTAGATGTAGATTTAGGATGATGTAGAGTAGTGACACTATTCAATGTACCAATGTACAGAATGATGAATAAAGAATGTTTGACTTTGACTTTGACTTTATTGAAGGCTTTTTATTTTATCGTATTAACAGGCCGCTTAAGATATTTACGGACTGAAATAGTCGTGCGAAACATCAGCACGACTATTTATTATGGGGTATTTACGGGATATTTAATTTTGGCAATTGAAGACGATTGTTGGACACTGTCGTCGTCGACACTGTCGAATGTCGGACAATGGCGAACTCTGATTCGTCTTGGTTGCGATTTTCTCTCATGCCGATCGATGATGTTTCGTCGGTAACGGATACTGATCGAGGCAGAACTAATAAAGGATATATTATTATTTGTTAACTGATTTAATGCTACGATACAAGAATTTGTCTTTGAGAAAATGTTTGTTATCGTGTCGGGTATTGTGCAGTACTAACTCTGATAGTATACAACGTAACAACAATCTCGAATTCTCGATCTAATCACGAGTCGCAATATCAGTAACCGAAATACATCAATTAATGCATACCACTACTTAATAATAGTTGAGGTGTTGTTCTAACTGCTGTCACAACTGTCGCATTTCAAAGCGTCATTTTTGCTCCGTGATGTTTTCTGTCACTAATGTACTTTTTAATGGCAGTGATTTCTTTTGTTTGGAAGACTTTCCAAACTTGAAAATTTGATCCTTCTTTAAAATTTACCCCAAAATGTGCAGTCTATCCGATAGAGTCGGATATCTATTCAGTCTTACCGGATAGTCATAAAACCCTCGGATCGGTTTCGGATATCCGATCCTATCCGAATCCGATCCGAGTTTTCGGATATCCGCACACCTCTAACAACAACAAAAGAATTTATTTTCATCCTAAAATTAATTGCATTTTGAACTTCATTGAACAAAAGAGTTTAATGTTTAAGAAATTTATTAAGATAGAAACAAAAACCAGAAATTAGGGTGTAAGAGAGAGAGAGGGGGGAGAAGAGAGAGAGAGTAAGAGAAAAAACTATCTTTCTCACTCTCCTTATCAGTTGGCAGGGGGGGGGTGGAGTTTATTTCCTCAAACTAAGCCGCAGTTCGCCCGGCCCATGTTGTTTCTTGGCTAGGGCTTTTGGTGTGCGTGCGTCTTGAGTGTGTGAGTTAAGTCGGAGATAAAGTCAAAATGCAAAAATAGAAACTACTAGTCATACAACAACAAATTATGGCTCATATTTTTCGTCTTTATTTTTATAAATGAAATGAGACCAAAATGAAACTTGTACGACAAGTTTTTCATGAGATAAACTATGACTAAACAATAGACTATAATGTAATATTACGCGGTTCTCCAAAATCAACTAAATATAGCTGAAACTCTATGATTTTCGTCTCAATTGGAGACAATATTGCTTGTTACCTGTCAACGTCCTTTCCCTATCACTTCTGGGGATATTGTTTGTGTATTTATTTTGTGGGAAAGGATCGGTATTCCAGTTTCAAGTGTTTATAAATAGATCGTAATACTTATCTTCGCGATAAGAACTCTCTTAAAAAAAGCTCGGCTCGAACTTCGAGCTTTTCCTAAAAGACTTTAGCCGAGCCAAATACTGTAAAGGTCAAGTTTAAAAGTTTGATGGTTCGAATAATTGGGCACCCCTGATGAAAAGCCAGTTACAATAAAGAGCAGTTGTGAAATTACATTTAGTATCAAGGTGTATTCTTACCTCTTTATATTTCAGATTCTTGGTGGAATGGGATACGTATCCGACATGCCTGCCGAAAGGCATTACCGAGACGCGAGGATAACAGAAATTTACGAAGGCACTTCAGAAATCCAACGACTCGTGATTGCAGCCAATATCTATAAAGAGTACGGGCTGTGATTTGTTTAAAGTTACTCATATTTTAATGTTAATCAACCATTCAATAAATATCACTATTGTGCCAAAATTGATCGTAACTTAAGAAATGGCAAGCCTAAACCATTATGTTATACTGGGTGTTTTTTTAACACGACCCATTTTTAAGATTGAATAATGAATATATAAATGTGAAATTTATATTGTTTTGTTAATCTTTACATTTTATACAACCTATAATTTAAGTTTGATCACATTTAGCTTACATTATGTGTTCAAACAATCCACTATTGATATTTAAACAAAGTTGTGCTCTCTCCATCAAATTCCTGAACACATTTTGCAATGTACCTCTTTGAATTTATTGTATTAAATTTGTTATGTTTGTTTTGAGGGGCTGAATATCCTGTGAATTGTTTTTGTAGGCCTTCCTTTTTATGTCCTAAAGAAAACAATATAGTGGGGTCAAATCTGGGAATCTTGGGGAGGAATAATCCTTCACTGATAAAACTAAGTTTTGGTTTGCGTTTAAAAAACACCTTGAATGAGGTAAAAGAATTTTGATGTTATTGTGTTGTAATTTGTATTCAGTGTTAATTTTGTACATGACTTGTAATTTGTCATTAATTTTCTATTTTAAATGCATTTGCTGAGTGGTTTTGAGTTAGTGGCTGTATCTTTTAAACTTGAGCATACTTCAATATTTAAACGTTTATGCTTTTATCCACATTACTGCCAGTGTCAAAACCAGAATAGTATATTCCATTACTAGCGGGACTAAAGTGACGCTTTTTGTACAAGGTCAAGTTTTTCAACTGAGGCTTTTGAGCCAAGGTTGAAAAATTACTGAGCAACCAAAAGCAACTTTAGTCCCGTGTGATGAACTATATTTTTCGTTGTACCGCTCAATATATTCCGCCAACTACTTTATAAACCAAAGTTTTACAGCTTGTTTACCTTTTAAAGATTTCTCCCAAAGAGGCTCCCGTCTTTATCTCGCTATTTAAAACAATCAGCTGATTGTCTGTTTCAATGTGTTTAGGTTAGGCTGTCAGTAACCAACACTATTAATGTATCAAACACATTGAACTGTCGATTGGTGAAATGAGCTAGTTTTGAAATATCGATTTCCTTCTTGACTAATCAGAGTGAACATACTACTGACACCTCGATTGAGGATATATTTTTACCCAATAAGCCTTGACGTCTTGCATTGACGTCACAAGCTTTGGCTTAATAGGCCTTGTGGGAGTTAGGTAACCTTGTTCTCTTCTCTACGGATCATGGTTTTTCTACAGTAAAAAATGAACAGCTGACGTCCTCGACTTCAACTGATGTTTTTCCCTGGGGAGAAATTAGTTTCTTTAGCCCTGTATGTGATAAAAACTGCGTTTTTCGTAGCGGTATAGCGAAAAGTTATTTCCTTCTTGCCATTCTTGTCATTTGGTTTTCATGTTCTAAAAATAAATTCCTTTATGAAGTTTTTTTACCCTAAGAGTTTCAATATAGGTCATTTAGTCAGATGTATTTTAAGCTGCTCAATATGTAAATAAGGATTCTTCTGTGAATGCTTAGACCAGAAGTAGTGTGTCTTTGCCTGTATACTTTATTGAAGACTGATGATTTGAAATTGATTGTATAGTGTGTTTATTTTTTAATATATATATTTTGAATTTCTATTATTAAATTTTTGTCGGGCTTTATGGTATTACCAGTTTTGTTGAAAATTCATGTAAATGAGAGCTTCCAATGTTCTAATATTTGTGAATTTCTCAGTACAACTTTAGCTTGTATGTCTATGAATTTATAAGGTAAAATATGTAGACTCAATAAGTTCACTTAGTGGGAAAACCCCTGGTTTTAAGGCTCTGTAGTTGATCGTGCTTGTAATTTAGGGAGATAGGCGAGATTGCGATTTGAATAAAGTCTAATATTTTAGTTGTAATTTTATAATAACAATAAGCTAAGTCCTAAAGGAATCACCTAGGAAAAATGGTACTGGTGCTTGAGTACTTTTTCAATAATACAACATTTTAGGGTGTTTTGATAAACATTTGTTTAATTTGAAGTATCCTCAAAGGAACGTTCATTAGTAAGACAATGGTGCTGCAAATTCACATTTAAATGAACTAGCTGGAATCTCTATTGTAAATTCATCTTTAGAACTTACTTGGTCAGAGGTGCATGTCACAAAAGTCATATCATATTAAACCAATCTCTTCATTATTCTTGCACATGTAAATCAAGTCCACTATAACTCTAATTTCATAAACTCCAAAATATGTGATACTTGAAGCAAAAAAGAAATAAGTAACTAGAAAATGTTTTCAAATATAATCTTCTTGTAAGCATAAGAAACTCTACATTGATCAAGTTTGGTTTGAGCCCGGGATTTCTTTTTATGAGGAGATCCCATCCAATTATCTTAGCTACAAAATTTTTGTGGTGATAAAATTTTGGGGTTCATGAACCAACCCCTGCTTTTCCACCTGAGCCTGCCTTAAACTTTGTATGATATGACATTTAAATTTTCGAACAATTCCTTGCCAATTTTTTGGGATTTTGGGGCTTTTATGTTTATATATATTTTGTTGTAAAAAGAGGTCATATGCCACAGCCTAGATACCCGTATTTTTATCCCTTTTCTCATGACAGAACCAGTGACTTGATGAGTTTGCATTCCTCAAA
Source organism: Flexamia atlantica (assembly GCA_035578135.1). Classification (NCBI taxonomy): domain Eukaryota; kingdom Metazoa; phylum Arthropoda; class Insecta; order Hemiptera; family Cicadellidae; genus Flexamia; species Flexamia atlantica. Next base: position 37,138,611 of record JAQJVK010000010.1, read on the forward strand.
AACTGTCTTTAACTAGTGAAGTTATTTTATTTAAGCTAGTGCTTTTTGAAACAAAGACTGCATTTTTGTCAGTTGGAGAATCTGGGTCAGTATTTGGCATGGAACTCTTGCACAAGATATCTTACTGAAAAAAATCTTGTTAAGTAGAAAAAGACCGAGTTTTTCAAAAATATTGTCTCACTTTATTTTTAGCTTAATCTTAAATACAATATTAGGGCCACTTTGTGTGTTCATTCTAGTAGTTTCTCAAACTTGTCTTTTTGCAGTTTAAAACATACTTTTTTTAGTCTTTTAACACCATTCCATTTCATAAATAACTTTGTCTCTTTTTGCACAATCATGAAAACCTTGTATTTTTCCTTTAATGAAAGGAGCACCCCCGTGAAAGATAAACTGAAGAAACCAACATCAACAGGAAGCTCAAGAAAAGATTTTACTTGAATGACATTTTCCAGTCACTCGCCCGTCTCTACCGAGGAAGGGTCTATTCCCCCTCTAGTTCTCCCATGTACATTGTCCTTTACAAACTTACCTACTCTCTTACCGTCTCTATCGATACGTTTGCAACTACGTGTTATTTAGAGTTAGTTCAGTATTAAGTTATACTACGAATTGCATGACTATCAGTATGAATGTGACCAAAGGATATGAATACCTGTGGGTTCGATTGAGCTGTAACTATTATTTAAACGTACGCCTCAATATATATGTCTGTTAACTCCTTAAAACCAGGGATGAGTAGCTTAAGTATGTTTAACTGATGTGGCAAATTCATTTTAAAACTGTCTAATAGAACTTTTTAACATTTGCTGGTAAGTGAAATGTATATTTTGTAGTTTTTTTATTGGAACTGATTATATATTATTGTGTATATGATTATATTTTAAAAACGATTATGTCTTTATGTCTTAGTCCTTTTAACTTTTTGCAAGTGTCCAATATAAAATAACCATCTTTAAATTTAAGATATTAAAAAAAGGTTCCTCATTAACAAAAATCACATTGGGAGTAACTATAATTAATTTTTCTGATATCAGAAGACAATTGAGTAAGGCCATCATCGAGAAGAACAACACTTTTGGAACATAAACACAGAGAGAAGAACTAAGCGTCATCAAACATAGAGTACCTCGCACACAGAAGTGAATTTACTGTTTCCTTCTTTAGGAAGTTGCAAATTTGCCAATGTGCCAGATGGATTATCGCCAATTTTTCTATTGTATTCTCAAAATTTAACTTTGCTGATGGTCAATCAGGTTTTGGCAGCCAGTGGGGAGCAGAAGTAAAACTTTCACTATAGATCAGTATGTAAAGAAAATCAAAGTTTTTTTAGGAAAAGAATAAAATGCTGAAAACCCAAATGTAAACGGACAACTCAGACAAAAGACACAGCCAGTTAATCATTTTATTTCTTTCATTTGTGAGGCATTCACCATCCATGACACTCCAGAAAAACAAACTCGACTGATTCAAATGAAGACGGTGATGTCCGCTCTCTGTGTGTTTTGCCCCATTTTTTGCCCTCTTTAATTTACACTCGCACACTGAAAAAATCCAAAACATCAGTACACCGATTAAAATTATGATAATGATGAGTTGGTAGTTGAACACCAACTCTTTGAGATGTGCATAAGATAACTAGCTATCAGAGTACGAGAGAAGCTTTTTAGTAACATCACATATCACACCTTCTGAAAATTATCTTTAACTTTTTTATTCATGTAAGCACTTGGTGGACCAAGCCTTGCTCAGTAACATTTCATATTTACCAGGTCATCCCATTATTAGGCCTATTTAAAAAAAATCATGTAATTCTCTTTGTATACATATTTTTAATACTCCATGCAATCTTCATTCAGCACACTGAGATTAATGAGATACCATTACTCTTGACAGATGGCTGAATGAATCAGTTGTTATGAATATTTCAGGTTTTTGGTTAAGACTCATATTACCGCCATCAGTCAGATCCCTGTATGTCGTGATTTAATTCATTTATAGTATATTTGTAATGGTTATACAAATGGGCGCAATTCCGCATTTTGATTGGGGGGCAAGATTTTCAGACCTTTGCTCTAGTTCAATAATTTGAACCGCCCTCACCCCTTAAAAATGTTTACAAGAATCTGAGTCTTTTTATCAAAAATGTGTTACTAGAATTTTTTTTTTTGAACATGTGTAACTAGAAAAAATTGCTAGTTACAGAAGGAAAATATAATGTCTCCCTGTTATTTGGAACTTTACATATTTGTCATATTTTATAATGGATATATTTCATATTGAAAAATTAACATAAATACACAATTCAAATTCATTCAAAGTATACAGTACTGTATTTTCACAAAATATCATATATTTAAGTGTATTACAAAAAAAAATATAACAGATCAACATAATTAAACTGTGCGTTCAAAATAGAAAATACGTTTGGTTAGTAAATCTCACAACTAACAACTACAGTAATACCACCGAATTTACACTGTAAAACTGGTAATATTTTTTAATGGAAAGAACATTTTTTAATGCCAAAATATTTTCTAAAAAGAATTACTCTTAAAATGAAAGAGTGTCAAAATTAGGCCTAATTTAATTTGACAGCCAAACTTATAGATGTTGCTCAAAAATTGTATGAAATGACAATGTACGAGTACATTCAAAGGAACAACTTATCAAATATTTTTTAGATTTAAAATAATGTTAATATCCATACTAAGCAGAGTTTGCAGATGAAAAGTATTTTATCCTCCATAGAAAGGGAAAAATAAATATTCCTATAATATATTCCCCCCTTTTATATAGTCATTGTTGGCTACTCATAGCCAATAGCCCGTGACATACGTTCTTGTTACTTATGTTACGGTTTATTGTGTTTTTTATTAAAATAAGTTAAATCCAGACAAGGATAGCAATTGAGGATCTTTAAATCTGATAATTACGTCCTAACATGGTCCGAAATTGGCTTGTTATGACCCAAACAGATACTGAAAAGTTAATAAAGATAAGGCGTTAAATGCGACTTTCGACAGGACAGTGTTCATTCGAAAACCTAGTAAGATTATTAAAAAATAGTATAGAAATTGTTAAATTGTATAAAAATAAAATATTTTATTTTCGTACACCTTTCGCTTACCACCAGTCGGTTGAGAAACACTGCCCTAAATTATTCAGAAAATTACCCTACAAAATTTGTCAATTACCATGATATAATTTTTATTATTGAATTAAATTTGGAATTACAGCTCTATCCGTTTTTTTCACATTAATGGCTAATTAATGTGTATTATTATAATTTTACTACATTATTAATTGTTTTTTGGTAAGCACATTCATTTTTAAGCACTTTTTGAAAACTTAATTGTAAACTGGAGGTATTTTTCTAAAACTATTTAGGGAGAATACTAAATTATTATGATTGGTTATAAACTAAGGGTTTTTAAGCAAAACTTAAATTTAAAAAAGTAGGTTTTTATCATAATAAAGATTGTTTATTTCTAATATTAGTCTGAAATAGGTATCATACATTAACATGCATCATTGCTCTGCTCGAGCAAAGGTACACTCCTGTTCAAACTTGACTTATGCTCTAATATGTAAATTGTAATTGCAGTTCATCCAAAACATAAATATGTTCAGAACATCTGTTTGTTATAAATCTTATATTTAGTTGAAACTTACCAAAAGCAGTTGATTCATACAGAGTTTTGTTCAAGCACAGTTTTAAAAACCAAAAATTAAAAATAAATGTTTTGATTTTATAGCCTTAGATTTTATAAAAGAACAAGATTGATAATAATAGTTAACTGTTCATTTGATAGTTTTAGATTTATTGAAGTTTGTATGAATGCAATTTTAGGTTTTTTTACAAGCTTGGGCATGGGCCTGGTTTCCCACTTTTTCAATGGATACAGTAAAAAACATAGGAAAAAGAAAATTTTATTTTATACCCTAACATTATCTCAACTTGGTTTAAATTACACTAGAAAAGGGTAATGACCTTAAAAGTAGAGAAGCCGCTTGCCTTACAAGCGGTGCATTGCATGATAGAGATGTAGGGAATTCCAACCTAGTTCAAGTTCAGGGGCAACGTCTAATTTATTGAGTTAAATCATTATTGTACTTCGAGGTCATCAGCTATCTCTTTCGCTGAATGTCACTCTCTTTATTTAAATTAAAGAAAAAAATAACTTATCTCAGAGTCAACTCACCATGCACTTCTAGTATGTAACTCAGTTTATTTCACTTGGTGTTAGTTGTACAGATGGAGAAGTCATATTGACACATCTGTTTATTGGGTATACCGTGCTGCAGTGTTGTTACAAAAGTGATTTGATTTTTAAAAATTAAACATTTATAAATGATACACTATTTATCAGTGGTAGTGATATTGTAACAGTTCACGAAATAATAATGAAGATATTCATCTCTACTGCATTCTTTGTATTCTGCGTATTCCAGTTTGCGCATGGGTTGTTCTTTGTAGGACTGGGTATAGTTACTACCATCGCACTCCTGGCGGCAGTCGTGACGGGGCCCATGATGGGAGGAATCACGGGTGGCACAGTCGCGGGCACTGCTGCTGCGAGCGCCGCCACTTCTGCAGGTATTGCTGCCGATACCACCACCGGGACCAGTGCTTTGGGATCAGCCGTGATCGCTGGAACCGCAAGTGCCACCGGGTCTGTGATCGCCGTCACTGCCGCTGCGGCTCCGCATCTTGCCATTGTGGCGGGTACGGAGGACCCTCTGTTTGCAGATCCAAACGTCTGGAGTTGTTGGCACAAACTTCTGCATCCCACATTTGAATTTGCTGAGAAACATAAGTTTGGATTGGATATGAGAGATCTTCTGAGCCATCCCAACATCGAGCGTTATGAAATCGTCAATGAAGGTGTTGGAGCACTTGCAGTTGTAAACAAATTCAATGAAACATTTCATATTGGCTTTTTAAAATGAAAAATATTTCAACAATTTTTGCTCATGTTTATTAATTAAAATACAGTTTGAATTCGATTTTATATCAATTTCTTATTTTTCAAGCCGTGTAATGGAATAAAATATTCTTTTAAATTTTCATACGAGTAAAAATGTGTTTAAAAAATGGATCATAAAGAATGATGGATTTTATTTCAACATCCTTTGCTATTAAGCACTTGATATTAAAAAAAAAGAGAAAATATATATAAACCGCCCTTGGCTAAGTTGTCACAGCTAGAAATATTCTTTTCAGGGGCGGACTGGCCATTTGGGCATTTAGGCAAATGCCAGAAGGGCAGACCTCTTTAGATCAGAAAAGGGCCGGTGGATTAAAAAGTGGGCCTAAACCAAAATAAAAATCAGCCTCTTTTGTTGCTGAGCTGAGGCCGACACTTGTGGAACAACGTGGCCGATGGCCCATCCAATGAATTATTCGATAAAGTTACTGTGAAAGAGAAGCCGCAGCACCAGGCACCAGTGACGGAATTACGGCCGCCGCGGCCCTAAGCCCAGATTACTGTGTGGCCCCCTTGAAGACCCCAACGGCATCATCAAAAGGTAGGCCTTTTTTAGCTCAAAGTTTTGCAGCCTAATTATGGCCTCATATATTTACTAAAAATACCTTATTCCAACCATTGCTGCCCCTATCAGCGCACGGCTTTTTGATCTGTCATTTCTAGACTATCTGCTTTTAGGCATTTCTAGGTGTTCAGATATAGCCTTAAAACACGATTTAGGGTTTCACATTTTGCAAATTTTTCGGAAGGTGGACCCTCGGACCAGGGCTGTTTTTTTTTCCCAGTCCGCCCCTGATTCTTTTAATAAAATAAAAAATTAATTTCAGGATCGCCACCGCATTTGAATTCTGTATATTTTTTGCTTTAACGTTTACAAAATGGAATCTCATAAAGACAAAATGCCTCAGGGACCCTATTTTCCTCCTTTGATCAATAGAGTTAATTTATACCTCCTTTGATCTGCATTAAGGTAATTTATAATATTATTATCATTTTTGATAAATATTACTGTTATCATTATCATTACACTACTGTAAAAATGTGTTATTTGGAGGAAACAAATAATTTATTCATATACCAAAACTAAGCAAATAAAAACACAGTCACCTTAGACTAACCAAACCTCACATTCTCCGGATCATAGATTATCTGGATTATCCAGAGTGTTTTGGTTTGCCACTTTGAGCTCATCCAGATAATCCGAGGTCATTATAATATCACCTAAATGGTGATCACGAAGCTAGCCCTTGCTATATCGTTGCTACAAACTGCATATTAAGGCCACACAACATGTTAGGTTTATACCCACTCGTTATAAAACAATATCACTTCACACAAAGCTTTCACAACTAAACACAACAAGTGACAGTAAACAATTGTATTGTTCTAGAAAGAAATCAGGGAGGGATAGGGGAATCAGCAGGCTTACCTGGTGGTTAAAACTGCTGAAGAGCACACAAAAAAGCATAAAACACAAAAACAAAATCAATTTCCAAAGCCACTGGCTTCTTCTTCGAAGCCAGTTTCAACCACCAGTTAAGCCTGCTGATTCCCCTATCCTACCCTGATTTCTTACAACTCAGGCCTAGAGCCCATACTTCACCAAAATGATACAGCTATTGTTGTAGGTTATGCATGTGTTGATTACTGCTACTGCTACCACTCATAGCGGCAAACCAAAACATTCAAACAAAAATACTGTAATGGGCTCTACAGGTAAAGGAGTGACTTTAAATATGATACCAAATGCGTACAAAGATGTATTGGTATTGCAATTTACTTTTACAAGGTATTCCTCAAACTTAAAACTCACTAAAATCACAAGTTTACCGTGGTTTTAATATTTATATTTTACGGAGAAGCCGATCCGGGTAATTTGAGGTGTAGTGTACTTCAAACATGGATGCATATCCTTGAGATGGGTGACTGTGAATGGTGTCATCGAGCTCATCCCAGTATTTAAACCATAATGCAGTGAATTTACAAGTTCAAGAGCAGAGGAATGGCACTAAATCTTTGATAGTGATATTGATCTTTCCTTTCTACCGGAATTTGGACCAACTGAAAACGCAAAACTGTTTTCCAAACTTTTTGGTATTGAACTTGAAATGAATATCCTCAAACTGTACTGCTTATAGCTAGGAGACAATAATGAAACAGAAGTTTTAGAGAGAAGATAAACTCGTGGTTTGATACCAGTGCTGTCCACCTATAGTTGCTCTGGAATAGGCAGTGGTGTAGTACTAAAATTAGCTGTGCTGGAGCGTAAAGTAGTGGAAAGTGCTTTATAAGAATTTGGCAATAGTAGGAGTGGTTGTGACAGCTGGGGGAGGGAGGGTATGTATGCTGACAATCAGTTATCAGTCATAAACTATACTGTCTTAATTATTTCATTGTAGTAGTCATCACTAAAATCTAGCATTTGGTTTCAATAAAATTAAAATCACTCCATTATCTCTACACATCACACGATTTTTGTTATAATGTTTTGGTCGTAATATCGTAATATAGCCTTTTTAACTCTAAAATAGTTGGTGTACGAGTAATGGGTCAAACCTGAATGTCAAAGAGCAAGACTAAATTAGACTAGGCTGGGCGCCGATGGCAAACTTCATCTTCCGTGGTAAGTCGACGAGATGGTTTTGCTATCGTGTGACGGCAAGATGTTTCACAACGTGAAGATGGAGAGTTTACCGAAACGACATATCTATTTGTTGACAAAGACACAGCCAGTCGTTTCGTTTATAACAATGCAGTTCAAGCTCATTTACCCTAAGGCCAGGTTAAAACACAGAGCAGGAGAACCGGCCTTTCTGCGATGATGACGGGTTAGTTTCAATGCGACACGATGACAAGTTGTTTTCTGCAGCATCGCAACAACAATCTTGATCACCATTGTTTTCTCATGTCAAAATTGTGAAATGGATGAAAGAGCCAAGTTTATCTATGGTGACACTTTTTAGCCATTGTTTGTCTAGATCTTGCCGGACGAAGCTGCGGCGGAGCACCTCTCCAGACTGCTCTGGCCAGTCTGGCCCCAGTGCACGTCTAGAGTAGGGATGCCACATGTCCTTGATTCAAAAAGACCCAAGAAGACAAAAAACGAGATTGAGCAGTAGACCCCTTTCAAATTTTTACCAAAGTAGTAGCTAATAATCAGAGGAAAATGTTTCACTAATATTATTCAACATGAAACAAGTTATAATATGTTTTAATGATGTGATTTGGGTTACCAGATATTTTTTAGGCTAACCCAGGACAGTTTGAGGTACGGTAAATAAACACATCCCCAGTCCCTCAAGAACACAGCCTAAGATGGTAAAATAAGATTGTTAAAGTATTATGAAGGTTTTTTACTTATTGTTTATCTTAAGTTTGTATCAGTTTAAGCCAGCTCCAACCTCATTCACAACACTACTACAGTCTAAGAAAAAATACAGTCCCGTCAGTTGGTCGCAAAGTGTCCGCCCTGCGCAGTGCGCAACCCTAGTGGCACGCAAGCACAATTACTACTACAAGCAAATCGCATGTTGTTTTACTATCCACTGCCAAACAACATATATATATGAATGTTATATATATAAAAACAACATATATACAAATACAAAAAACATATACATTTAAATATACATATACAAAACAACAGAACCTGACTGTAAAAACCAGCTGACATTACTTCACAAAAACAGGTGTACCAACGTCAATTTTCAAGATATTGCGATGAAAATTGCACCACTGAATTCTACACGAAATGGCGGATAAAATAAAGCGATCTGCGTAAAAAGGGCGTATGGACCCATACGCCCCTTTTACGTCGACCGCCTCAAATACAGTCTCGTCATTCAGGTGATAATTGTCCTCCCTATGTGATCCTGGTGGCTGGCAAATAAGTACAGGTGCCTAATTTTGTTAGTTGTTGTGCTTGCGTGCCGCTTTTGAACGCTAGCGTCACCCTGCGGACAACAAAATGCATTACAACATATGACAAGCGTCGGGACTGTATTTTTTCTAAGACTGTGACATTACTCTCACTGTTCCAGACAGACGACAGAGGTCAGTATAGTAGAGGTTGAGTTGGTTTGTTGTTGACACACTCCAGCAGGGTTGCCAACTGTAGTTTTATGCTAGTTTTACCTCGTCGATCTCCTGATAACTCTAAAACTTATAATCATGTACATTAGTAAACGACTCCCACTGAAATTTGCATGAGTTCACGCGAATCTTGAGAAAAAGTTTGTTTTTTGCAAAAGAAACCCAGTCAAGTAGCAGTCCCAGACCGGACACCAAACAAAGCCCTCAAACACCGGACTGTTCGTAGTCCAGTCATTTTAGAAGAAAAAACCCGGTTTTCAAAAAAATCGGGTAACCAAGTGGGACTTTGTACCATATGTTCCTTGATATGTTACCTTTGAAACCCCATCACTTTTTCGAAAATAAAATTTGTGCTCAAGCCGCCATCTTGGAAAATGGCGGCCAAAATATAGTTTTTGAGCTATATCATGATAACTATTAAGTTTAGAAATTCAAATTCAAATTCAAATTCAAATTTTTGTTTATTTCCAGAAAGTACATCAATTAATACAAATATAATATAAAATGACAAAATATACACTTTTTTCTTACAACTAAAACAAAAAATCATGGAAATAAGCCTACATGGGCAGATTGCCTGTGCGTAGGCTTAGTCGCTATGAGAAAGCCTATGATTAACTTTTAAGTGCTTTGTTATGTGCTGTTATTGAATATATATTGGTAATATATTTTTTTAGAGGAAAAAAAGGGTTTGGGCATGTGCAGAATGGAAGACAAATAGCAAATTTGTATCGCGGAGAAGGACGATTTAAGCATTTCCTATCAGTTGGTGGGGGGGGGGGGGGGGATCAAGAGTCAATGCAGAGGAAGTACGGTGGAAGTGCAGTGGAAGAGTTAGTAGGGTCAGGTCTGCCTGTAAGCTGCTGTGATAATGAGTTCTGAATTAGAAATCCCTAACTGCAATAACCATTCATTGACACGCTTTTTAAATGAAAATATTGAAGGAGAATAAAAAATATTATTCAATTGAGGATTGGACATCAGATTACGATACAAAATGCAAGATATATAAGAAGAGTTAGTCGTAGAATAAGTTTTTGTTAACTGAATTGCAGAGATGCCAATATTTTGAGAATAACGGGTAATATATGGATGAGCAACGTTGGTAAAAATAGTTCCTTGATATTTATAAATAAAAGTTAATAGGTTTTTTATGAACAACTGTCTTACGCTAAGCAAGGAAACATCTTGAAAAAGTACCTCTGTCGGGTAATGATAGCCTTTGTTAAATGCAACTTTAATAATCAGTTTTTGAAGGATAACAAGGGGTTGAAGAACAGATGAAAACGCCCCGCCCCATACAATTATTCCAAAAGATAACAAAGATTGAACGTATGCGTAGTATGCTAATTTTATTTCGTTATCATCAAGAATATCTCTTAATTTCCTGAAAACAAAAACATATTTTCTAAGTTTAGAGGTTAAAAATTCAATATGATTTGTCCACTTCATACGGTTGTCAAACACAACTCCCAGATATTTATAAAAAGTTACCTTATCAATAGTATTACACAAACAGTCATTATTACTGGGGTTGTCACAAGAATGGACTAAATTTGGTAAATGGAAATCAGTTGCATCTCTTAAGGAAATAGGCATGAATTTAGTTTTGGATGTGTTTAAAGAGAGAATATTTTGGTCAAACCACCTTTTAAGCAACGATAAATCAGAATTTGCGGCTAAGCGAACTTCATCCCAATTTGAGCCGCTTTCGAAAATTACAGTATCATCAGCAAATAAAAAGGGTCTACCATTCAATGTCAACTTGTCTAAATTATTTATGTAAATAAGAAAAAGGACAGGTCCCAATGTACTGCCCTGAATAACCCCGTAATTTACATTTCGTGCGTCACTGGTAATTCCATTAATTGTTACACTTTGCAATCTTTCCGATAAATAACTTTGAAACCAAGCGAATGGATGACCGCCAATACCTGTATTTTTGAGTTTGATTAGTAATTTTGATCTGTCTACAGCACAACAACTTCTTGTACAAAAGTTGCTTGGTTTGAAAAGGCCTATAACTTTTATACTTAATGTATTGTTGTACAACAATTGATAAAGCCGCCATATTGGAAAATGGCTGCCAAAAAGTATTTTTTGGCTGTTGCAGCTTAACTATTAATCTTACTAAAAAGGTTACCCAAGAGAAGTTGCAGAGATTTTGATAATCTACCACTTTTATATTTACTTTGTTATTGTAAACTCACAAATATAGGCGCCATCTTGGAAAAATGGCCGCTAATATTAGTTTTTTGACTGGGACTTTTTTATTATTGAATATACATTAGGTAACTAAATACAAAAGTTGTATTGTTTGAAAAGATCTATAACTTTTGTATTTAACATATTGTTGTGCAACAATTAATAAAGCCGCCATCTTAGAAAATGGTGGCCAAATATGTTTTTCTTGGAATTTTCACCTTGAAAATTTAAAATAACCAAGTTTTAGTTGGCAGCATTGGATTCAGCTTGAAAAAACAAACAATTTAGTTTTTTGAATCACTGATTTATGTCCACTGGTTACCAAGATATTGAAAATAGTAAACAAAGTGCGTTGTCCCTATGTTACCCTTATTGGAATAAGTAGAATTCTATATATCGCTCAATTCTTGACTTACATTAATACAACTCTGTATGCGGCTTCTTTTAGCTGAGATCTTCTGGTTTATGACTTCAAATAATCTATTTTTACATTTCCGTGGCAGCAAACCTGCTTGCCCATATACCATGTTATTGTTATGGAGAATGTTTTACCATACTTAATTATGAATTTATGTTTATACTATTTATCACTATGCTTTATACTATGTTGGAATTTGTATTTACACACGTTGAAGCATCATAATATGAGGTTATTATCCTCAGTAGAAGACTTAAAGTAAATTTGCTAAAATATTCTCTATAAGAATAACATGGTATATGGGCACGCAGGTTTGCTGCCACGGAAATGTAAAAATAGATTATTTTAAGTCATAAACCAGTGGATCTCGGCTAAAAGAAGCCGCATACAAAGTTGTATTAATGTAAGTCAAGAATTGAGCGATATATAGAATTCTACTTATTCCAATAAGGGTAATATAGGGACTACGCACTTTGTTTACTATTTTCAATATCTTGGTAACCAGTGGTCATAAATCAGTGATTCAAAAAACTAAATTGTTTGTTTTTTCAAGCTGAATCCAATGCTGCCAACTAAAACTTGGTTATTTTAAATTTTCAAGGTGAAAATTACAAGAAAAACATAATTGGCCACCATTTTCTAAGATGGCGGCTTTATTAATTGTTGCACGACAGTATGTTAAATACAAAAGTTATAGATCTTTTCAAACCATACAACTTTTGTATTTAATTACCTAATGTATATTCAATAATAAAAAAGTCCCAGTCAAAAAACTAATATTAGCGGTCATTTTTCCAAGATGGCGCCTATATTTGTGAGTTTACAATAACAAAGTAAATATAAAAGTGGTAGATTATCAAAATCTCTGCAACTTCTCTTGGGTAACTTTTTTAGTAAAATTAATAGTTAAGCTGCAACAGCCAAAAAATACTTTTTGGCAGCCATTTTCCAATATGGCGGCTTTATCAATTGTTGTACAACAATACATTAAGTATTAAAGTTATAGGCCTTTTCAAACCAAACAACTTTTGTATAAGAAGTTGTTTTCTAAACTTAATAGTTATCATGATATAGCTCAAAAACTATATTTTGGCCGCCATTTTCCAAGATGGCGGCTTGAGCACAAGTTTTATTTTCGAAAAAGTGATGGGGTTTCAAAGGTAACATATCAAGGAACATATGGTAAAAAGTCCCACTTGGTTACCCGTTTTTTTGAAAAATATTTAAAATGACTGGTCTACCGGGGAAACTAGGACATCTGGTAACCCTATGAGATGACACCATTGATCCGATTTTCATGAAATATGGCGTGTGGGTATCCCCGATATCTCCAAGGAGATGGCTTTCAAACTTTTTCAACAAATCTCAGAATATTACCAAGACCTTCATTTGCAATTAAAATTGCCAAAAACAACCCTATTACTTTTTCTTGTACATTAAAATAGCAGATACCCGCGGCTTAGCCCCGGTATCTAACCGGGTATCTAACGGTATCTAAAAGTATAGCTAACTTTAATTAAACTATGTAATGTGCTATTTTTACACATTAAAATAAGGTGTTAAACTGATACACCTTTTACACTTTAAACTGATTTGTTTAAGTCATATATCAAATCAAATCAAAATCACTTTATTAACAAAACATAAAGATTTCTAATGGTGTCATGAGAGTTACATTAGTGTGTCAATAAAGTTCATTAATATTTGTGGAGGTTTTGCTTCCATTTCAGGAACTCGTCCAGGGAGTAAAACGGGTTTCTTGTCAGCCAGTTGGTGAGGGCGATCTTCAATTTTTTTCCTGTTTGATTTCTGACATCTTCTGGAAGTGCGTTGCAGAACTTCCTTCCACTGTAAGAAGGTGTTTTCTTGTACAGTGCATTGTGGTGATGTGGTAGCTGGTAACTTGATGCATGCCTGGTGTTATGGCAGTGGATGTCTGACCCCTTTAGAAGAGGTTTTCCATCCACATAGAGAATCACCTCCTTGAGGTATAGAGCTATGACAGTCAGTATGTTAAGTTCTGTAAAATATCGCCTGCTGCTTTCTCTTGAATCTAATCCTTTGATTATTCGGATGGCTCTTTTCTGAAGAAGAAGGATCCGTTTAAGGTTTCCAGCTGTGGTTCCTCCCCAGGCTCCAAGGCCGTATGTCAGGTGAGACTCAAATAGGGCATGGTATGCGGTCTTTGTGGTGGCTTCGTCACTTGAGTGTTTTATTCTCTTCAGAACATAGAGACTGGTGTTGAGCTTTTTGGAGAGAGTGTCAATGTGATGATTCCGCGATAATTGTCCGTCAATTTCTACACCAAGGAACTTGGTATAGTCTTCAACTTCCACATCGGGCATTGTTTCTATGTCGTCCTGTTTATTGCCAAATGTTAATTGCTTTGTTTTGTTGGCGTTTACCGCTAGGTCATTGTTATGACAGAATTGATATGCCATATTGAGTGCAATGAATGGGTTCACTGACAAGTCTTCTGGAGTCTTTGCTGCAATTAGCAGGGTCGTGTCGTCAGCATACATCAAGGGTGAGCAGTGGGCTTCCAGGTATTTAGGCAGGTCATTTGACAGAAGGATGAAAAGTACAGGGCCTAGAACAGATCCCTGTGGCACTCCTCTGTTAACCGTCATAGGTTTTGATGTTACATTTTGGGCCGTTCCATTAAGACTGTGTTTAATTTCTACTACTTGTTTTCGCCCCTCAAGGTAGCTTCTGAACCAGGCATTTGCCAGGCCTTTGACACCTAATTTTTCCAGTTTGTGAAGGATCAGGTCATGGCCTAAGCAATCAAAAGCTTTGCTGAAATCTAGCATTATGGCTGTAACAAGGTTCTTTTTTTCTAGATTGTCTATCACAAATTCAATTAACTCAATGATTGCTGTTGCTGTTGATTTTCCTTTGGTGAAGCCATGTTGTTTCTCAGTAAGGTATATCATATCTGTACTATAATTTTTAAGCATTCAGTTACTCTTTTAAAGTAACGGCTTGTGATATCAACAGGGGTCGACTTGAGGCATCACATTTCCTCTATATTCTTTTATGTTTCTCTCAAGTTGGGCAAATAATATGAATTGGCTACCATTTATTAACACACACTTATTTTACAATATTGTTAAAAATACTGAAATTTCCTTGTGTATAACTTGGGTTTCTAGTAACTCAGAACTTTTATAACACCGTGCACTCAGCCCATTAAGGACCCATGTGAATATGAGGCATAACCCGGATATAAAATTGATATCCACCAATCAGTATGGCGAACTACTAGTATCACCTGCTAAGTGCTCCCATATTTAAAGTGTAGTTTAAGTGGTAAAAAACAACAAATTTGCCAATTAAGCTGCACACATCTAAACAACAACTTTGTTAAGTGACTTCAAGATAAAAATAATTTACAAGAAGTGACACTTGAAGACATCAACCAATCAAAATCAACAAGTGGGTCTGACACATCAGCACCTTCACATGAATTGTATCATAATCAAGACCTACTCTCAAGAAAAATCTCAAGAAAACCCAGTATTGTGACAAACTGAACATGACTGTAAGTTATTGATGCAAATTTAATACCAATAATAATTTTTACCTCAAGAGCCCATTGAACAGATGGATAACTTGTAAACAACACATAATATAAAACCTTAATTCTCATCTACACACTCAAGTGTCAAAATTCAGTGAATTAAACTCTATTAATTTAACAAACCACTAAAGCACAATATAAAATAAAAAGGTGTACAAACAAAGTAATGAACAACTGTTAGAATAGTTTCACTAACATATGTGACCTACTTTTCACAAGTCCACACTCTGGCCAGCAGTCAGTTTTGTAAAACTTGAAGGCTTCCGTCATTGGCCAGCAAAAATCTTTGAAATCGCAGAAGAGGAAAAAACTAATGCAACAAAATATAATGTTACATTTTTTGGAGACCACACAACCGCAACAGTCAAAGAATCCAACTTATTTCCATATTTTGATAATTTACACACATACGGCATTCCACAAGCAGACAACTTCAGAAATAAAATGTTCAACAAAGCTCTAAAGGATGCTGAATCGGACTTAAGAGCCACAAAAACATCTGAAAATGACAGTATACATTGTCAACTAGATAACAACACACATATTACAAACCAACAGCCAAGTCAAGACAATCAAGAAATAACAGACCTTTCAAACAGTTCAATCCCCATTCAAGAACTTGAAAGATCAATCCCCATTCAAGAACTTGAAAGAAGTCTTTCTGAAACTAGTTTCCCAGAAAACACAAACAATCAGGAGGAGAAGTTAGAAATGCCTGCAAAAATAGGGGCAGCACTAGTAGAAGAAAACAAGCACTCGAAACGTGAAATAAGGGAACTAAAAACAAAACTTATAACGATGGAAGGAGAAATAGAAGAAAAAGAATATGAGGAAACGAGGTATGTTGATAAAATAGAACATCTCCTTCAACTTAATATAGACGCCCATGCTCAACTTACCAAAGAAAAGAAACTTCGCCTAGAAGAACAAAGTATTTTTGAAGAGCATGATTTTAAACTAGAACATCTTATCAGTGAAAAGGGAAAGAAAATAGAAGAACTCGAAAAAATAATTCGTAAACTACAAGAAAAAATTAAAAATCAAGACATAAATGAAAAAACCTATAGCGATTCCAGTACCCAGACTTCTCCGACCAATGAAAGCTATGTACATAAAGAAAATTATGTACCTTTGCTCATCGAAATGTCGGAGATAATAACAATACTTGATAGAATACTGCTTTCTGTTGATGTTTAAGTCCAGGAGCCAGCCAAACCTGCAGCTCAAAACTGAAAATCCCACCAACCATAACAACGTCAAATCAAATTCTCATAACAACGTCAAATCAAATTCTAACAACAGGAGACAATCAAACCTGCAACAAAAAACTGAACTGCATTTCAGAAACCGTGACAGATTCAAGCCAAACTCAAACGTCTGGAAACAGCCAAACCAGCAACAAAAAACTGAATAGCATCTTGAAAACTACCATGACAGATCCAAGTCTAACTCAAACGTCTGGAAACAGCCAAACCAGCAATAAAAAACTGAATAAAATACCTACTAACTCTAAGACAGATACACAAAGAAACACAGCAACAGGAGACAGGACAACTTGCACCAAAGAACTGGTAATCAACCAGAAGAAGAACATGCTTAGTGTTTCCCTCCAAGTAGCTAAACATAGAGAGTCAGAGACACGTTATCGAACTGATGCTACTAACGGGAATGGTAAACTAATATTAAAAACATCAAACAGCATCGGCTTGAAATCTCCCCCTATCACAGCACAAAAATTAAAAGAAAATGAAACTTATGAAGAGTTTTTTGAGAAAAATCTAAAACTCTGTCAGCAGGAAAGGGGAAACATCAACAAACCTTGCGAAGTCATGCAGTCCCTAAAAAATATAAACCTGAAAAAAATATAAAATATTAAAATATAAACCCCTTCTAGCTGAAGAAACTTCACAGGATAATTTTTTAGGGAAACCAGACAATCAAACAGAGAGATGGAAACACCACAACACAAGAATAATAATAAACTCAAGATTACAACAAAGAAGACACGGAAAATATTCCATCAAAATGTGGACCGGCTGTCAAACAAACAATACTTACTAAATGATTTTCTACAAACCACTGACCCTGATGTTGTCATCATAACAGAACACGGTCTCTCAGAACCGAAACTAAATAACACTGTAATTACTGGATACATTCCCATTGAGTACTTCTGCCGAGAAAGGCACATAAAAGGTGGGGTCGCAATTTAAGTTAACAAGACCTTGAAGAGGTTACAGTTCCATTGAACGGAGCTAGTTACAGTGAAGAACTTATATGTGAGTTGTCATCTGTTAAATTATCAATAAATAAAAATTTAATTTTTATAATTGGGATCTATAGACCTGATAATGATTTTAATATTGCCCTGGAATCCCTGAGCAACTTTCTTGATGGAATACCAACATGGAACAGTACTGTTATAATAATGGGAGACATTAATGTGGACAGAACCATTCACAAAAAGAAGGACACTGAATTAAGGGAATTTCTTGGACATACAACATCCAGAGACACCTTCTGCCACCAACTAGAATTACATCACATAGTGCCACATCCATAGACTTGGTCTGCACAAACTTACACACAGAAGAAGTTAATGTGGCTGTACGTAACACCTTCATTGCTGACCATACTGGGCAGCTCTGTACAGTATCAATAGAAAAATACCACATCTCAAGCCCCATCTCGCTTCGCCGCAATTTCTGCAATGAGAATATACGAATATTAAAGCACCTACTTGGCAGAGAATCTTGGGTAGAGGTGTATGAACCAGAATGTGCAGAAATTGCTTACAACAACTTCATAAACACAGTAAGTGCCGTGTACAATGTAAGTGTATCGTGTCCACTAAAAAAGTTTCGTGCGCAGAACAAAAAGAAGAGTCTGCCAACTGATCCAATGAAAAAGCAGAAAAGAGAAAACTTCCTCAAAGCTCAAGAAGCGTTTATGCTCTGTGGAACACACGAAAAGAAAGCTGATGCAGCTCGTAAGAAGAAAGAGTACGATCTCCACCTAAAGCAAATTAGGAAAACACAGAAAACCGATTTCATAAATAAAGCTGAGAACAAGTCAAAAGCTATGTGGAAAATAATAAACTCAGAAAAGCAAAGTAAACATATGAAAAATGAACCTATTCAGCTTAGTATAGGCAATAGAGTCACATCTGATCCTCAAAAGGTTGCTGAAGAATTGAATCACTATTTTGTTACTGCTGCAACTAACATCCTGGCACAGTCTAACAGTAACATAAAACCAATGATACATGACCTTCATTACTCACCTGAAGATTTTATACTCTGGCCCACAACTCCATTAGAAGTTAG
Organism: Flexamia atlantica; assembly: GCA_035578135.1. Classification (NCBI taxonomy): domain Eukaryota; kingdom Metazoa; phylum Arthropoda; class Insecta; order Hemiptera; family Cicadellidae; genus Flexamia; species Flexamia atlantica. Next base: position 37,157,226 of record JAQJVK010000010.1, read on the forward strand.
TAAAACTATCCAGGCACTTAAACCAAAAAATTCTAGCGGGCTTGACGACATCTCATCAAAAATCCTGAAATGTTGCGAAAAAGAACTGATAAATCCTCTTGCCAATGTAATAAACAAGTCTTTTGCACAGGGGAAATTTCCAAGTAAACTTAAGACAGCAAAAGTCTATCCTAAATTCAAACAGGGTAGGTAACTCAACTGAAACAAAAAACTACAGACCAATTTCTCTCTTGTCAACTTTTTCCAAACTTATTGAAAAGATCGTCCTTACTAGACTGCTGCAGCACCTCTCACGACACCAGCTTTTGCCAGTTGAGCAACATGGATTCACAGCAAACAGATCAACAAATAGCGCCATCATAAGCATTACTGAACACATCATAAAAGCCCTCGAGGATGGCGACACTACAACTGCAGTCTTCTTAGATTACAGCAAAGCTTTTGATTGTATTCAACATGATTTGCTGCTGGAAAAACTGGAAAAAATGGGAATTAAGGGTGTCGCAGGAAAATGGTTCAAAAGCTATTTAACGGACAGAACTCAAGCAGTTGAAATCAAGTATAAGAACTCCGGAATGCTCGAGAAAACAACATCTGAACTCCTCCTAGTTAAATCAGGGGTTCCGCAAGGCTCTGTTCTGGGACTTGTCCTATACATAATTTTCACGAGTGATTTTCCGAACTACCTTGCTGACTACTGCAATACATTGATGTACGCAGATGATACTGTCCTGCTGCTCAGAAACAAAAATTCTTCTGATTTAGAAATACAAACTTTTATCGCTCTAGGCATGGCACAGCAGTATTGTCAAGCAAATAGTCTGGTATTAAATGAAAAGAAAAGTCAAAAGCTCATCATTGGGAAAAAGAAAAACAGGATTACCAGATGTACTGGAAGTTTCAGAAGCTACATATTTGGGAGTAATAATAGATGACAAACTTACCTGGTCTGACCACCTAGACAAGCTATGCTGTAAACTCAGTTCAGCTCTGTATGTCCTTCGAAGGCTTAAACAAATATCTAGTGATGAAACTCTAAAAACCGCTTACTTTGCCCTGTTTGAGGCACATATTCGGTATGGGCTACCTGTTTGGGGAAACTCATCCAAAAGAAACACGCAAAGAGTCCTGGTACTGCTGAAGAGGGCAATACGCATACTGGCAGGACTTGGACCGAGAGACTCATGTCGTGATGCCTTTAAACAATTCAAACTATTGACTGTGGTGTGCCTGTTCATCCTAGAAACAGCCCTCCATGCAAAAAGACAGAATCTGCAGAGAGGAACAGACACTCATAATTACAATACAAGAAGGGCCAACAACATCATCCTCCCTATTCATCATCTCTCACTTTATGAAAAGCAACCATCGTATCTGGGAGCCAAGTTCCTGAACATGCTTCCCGGTGAGGTGAAGAACACCAACTGTAACCTGAAGCTGAGATAAAACACCATGAAATGGCTACAAGAGCGACCATGCTACACTGTAGAAGAATTTGAAAGTTGGAGACAAGTTCTTCAGTAAAAATATCACAATCTCTTTAGTCTGAATCCCAATGAAAATAATTTTAGATTGTAACTTTACTCCTTTAATCACTAACAACCTTTATCAGGACTTGTTCTGATTAATATTGTTATCATTTTTAAATCTAAAACTAACCACTGTTCTTGATAAGTTCTACTATTTTGATTTTTTATCATTTTGTCATCCTGAATTAATTGTTTTTATTGAGTTTTATCTTATTATCTGTTATTTCTGTCAATTTTACCACTCCTTTGTATTACTCAATTTACAACATCCAATGTATCTTCTTCTGAATTTGTGACCCTATTACTATTCCTGGAGAATATGTTAATAAAGAAATTTTGTCTATTGTCTATTGTCTTTCGACGACAAAAAAGTCACTAAAGGCAAATTCTTGACTTAAAATCTGAATCACATTGATAGATTAATCGTTTAGCTGCTAATGAGGAAAATGTATTGTAGAAGAAGTCTATTTCTTTGGGACTAAATCTCCCTCACCCATACAAACCCTCCTTAAATTTTTTAATTTAAAAATTCTGTTTCTGGATGTTTTTACTCCATGCAGAGATTCTAGATTCTAGCATGAGTACTTCGGACGGTCTATAAAACAAGAGTAGCGTAAGAGGTGCAGTAAAACCTCACTAACTCGACTATTTGTGGACCTAGAGGTTGTCGAGCTTGGGGGGTTGTCGAGTTATCCAGAACAGTTGAATTTTTAATGGGTTTTAATATATAAAAAACATACTTAGCAGATTTGAGCTTCACATATAAATTACTTACTTACTTGAGTATTATTAAATATTGAGTAAACGATCAACATATTGATAAATAAATGTCAAATAATAAACAAAACTAAATGTTCTGAAAAAAATGCTTAATTAAGTTTCCCTGTCAGCTGTTAGAATGTCAAGTTACACAGATTGTCGAGCTATCGAGTGTCGAGTCAGTGAGGTTTTACTGTACTTAACAAATATCAGTAGAACCTTGTTAATACTACTCTCAAAAGGATTCGGAAGTCTTATTATCTAGTCTCTTCTTACTGAGGGTTGTGATATCAAGGTAGTTTTCGCTAGCATTTGTGTTATTAAAGTTACTGGAATCTCTCTCTCGAAAACCTTTACAAGTGTAATTCGGAGCAGCCCCGTGTAAACTTTGGTTACAACTACAGTTTTAGTTTTATTCTTTTCCTATAAATAAGTTAGCAAAATTGGTTTTATGAATCATGCACAGAAATGGATGATGAATTTTTCAAATTAGAGTAGAGTAAAGATAACTCACATGGAAAAATATTTTCTGGCCCAGTACCGGCCCAGAATTCTGGGATTATTCCATACAGTAGAATCTCGATTTACCGTCACTCTCGGGACTGGGAGTGTGACAGTTAAGAGAATTGAGAGATAACAAAAATTTAGCTATAAACCTGTTCAATACGTAGATTTAAAATATTTTGGGAGAAATTAAACCCTGTATAAGTGGATAGTACATATTTATATTTAAATTACATTCATACAATGGTAATTACAATGGTAATTACAGACCTTCTAAACTGTATGTTGTGCTCATCCAGTGTTCGTAAGTGAATTACATAACCTCAAATTAAAAGATAGTCCGTCATCTTTTAAATGAGTCCGTCAACACCAAACATCAGCGTGATACTTGTAGCTGTTTCGCCCTTCCTCAAACGTTTAATAATTTTGATCTTTTGGTCAAGCCCTATTACGACTCGTTTTCGTTTTTCAGCCATCGTTAACAATCAACAGTTAATGTACTGCAGTTGATTAACAGTACGTATCAACTGTACTTAGCTACACACTGTACTTAGCCCCACATTTTTAGCTACACACTGAGTAACAGCAAACACTATGTAACGCTGAACTATGAGGCATGCCGTATAACCAAAAAATCAACATGCCAATGAGTAATAAATAACTCGCTCACCCCCATACCACTCCTTGCGTGGGGGTGGTGATTTTCAGCAGAAACCCAAGGTTATTAGCTGCGGACAGTCGCGTTCGATCACAATGGCGTTCGCACTTTCTTCCGTGCTTTGTGCGACGCCAATTTACAACAAATCACGTGCCTGGAGGCAGTGACGGATAACAGAGAGTGACGGATAAAACAGTGACGGTTAATTGAGGTTCTACTGTAATTGGTATGAAATTGCCAGTTCTGGGCCAGTACTGGTCCAGTAATACTCAAAAAGTGCCGCTAAAATATGTAAATCAACATTTTTGATAAAATACAAATAAATACTGACATGTCTAATTGAAATGAAAGTAAAAAAAAATCTCTATATAAAAATGTGTTGCCTAACATGTTATAACTGGCGCCAAATCTTAAGGCCCACGCTGTCCATAAGCCCAAAGCTAAAATTAACATTAGTCTTATGGACGGTGTGGGCCTTAAGATTTGGCGCCAGTTACACTTGAACTTGTGACCTCAGAGTTGATGTCCTTACGCTTTAAATCACTCAGCAATTCTGATACTGAAGGATAGTGGTAATGCAAAATAATTTGCTTTGCTTGGTAGCTAAGATATCAACTTGTGATGGTCGTGATAAATTTATGATGTATCATACATATACACATATTATTTGTGTACTTTTAACAATTACTAATCAAATTTTCAAACGTATTAATGTGTTATCTAATTTATTGCTTCTCCATTTTCTTAAAAGTATTCATTTAATTTTTAAGTTTTGGTTGTCAGGCAAATTATATAACAATTATAAAAGGGAAACTTTAAAGACTATGTCTGATGATACCTACTTTGGAAAAAATATATGAGCTATACAGGAAAAATGAACAATGGCATGTATTTGTAAAATATGTATACTGATATATTTATGATATTTTCATATTAATGGTATAGTTTGACAATTACAGCTAAATAAATCTTTTACAATTTGTAATAGTCCAATATTTTGATTAGTATATACAATAATTAAAATTACATATATCATTTCTGGTCTTGAAACGGAAAAGAGGATACACCTAGCTTGCGTTTTAGGAAGAAAGATCATGAGCTGGGATCAAAAAGCCCTCGAGGGCTAAGGTTTGATCCATGGCACCGGTCATGTGTTAGCTCCTCTAGTGTCTTGGTGTCGTGCAGCACAATCACTGGGCAGTTACGGATAGATAGCATCCATTTTTAAAGCTTGACAAGAAATCAATCTTTTGTTTTTTTTTCTTAATTAGGGGTCATAATTTAAAAAATTTAACTTGAGTTTTAACCTTTTTTATATAATGGTCCCATGAAATCAAGGAGACCCAGCTGTATCGTACCTCCAGCTATAAAACTCTGTCCTCGGGGTTCTTTATAAAAAGGCCTACATTACACTGTGTGTAATTTTGATTACAAGAATTTACATGTGTAGAGTTTTTGACACTCAAAAAATACACAAGTTAAAAACATTATTTATAACGATTGTACATTGTGCCAAACATGAACACTGGAATTTTGAGATAGGTATTCGTAAAGGCTTTATATTCTTGGTCATCTGTTATCACTGCTCTGAAGGTGGTTTGGGGCATCAGCGAATGTGAATTTAAGTCGATAAGCTTCCGCCACAAGAACTCCAATGTCCGCATCAGTCCAGTTGTGGGTGGGCAGATTTTGTAGCATCAACATCAGACCCTGAAACAGTTTTCATTATTCTACAGAATGTTACATGTAGTTTTGGGCGTTATGGAGTAAAGTGAATCTTGAAGTTCCTGATATCTATTACAGTTATGCCCTCAATTAGGATTAACTTAAACCAAGAATAATTACAATTAATCCTCGATAATCCGGCATTTAAGGGACCAGGAGGGTATCGGATTACAGAAAAACTTGTAAACTACGACATAACCTGTAAGTTGAACAAAGTAGTTATAACGTTTATCACAAAGAGTCTGACTAATAGGAGATCAAATTAATCAATTTTGGTATTTTTTTTAAGAGAAATGTTTACTGAATACAAAACACAATGTTATTTAATTTGATAAACCTCAAGTACTGTTCATATAAAGTAGGCTCCGATAGCATAAAGTATCATTCTAAATTCATTCCAGCTTATCTATACTAGACAAGTTACAACAGGTAAAAGTCGGTGACTGTCTTATGTTTTACTCTGTCAACGTAAAATAATGTGGGATCTGCACTAATCAGGCCTTGTATTCATGATTACCTGGAAGTCACGTTCCAGCAGCAGCTCCTGCCGCCAGTGCAGCAGGAAGGCCGCGCAGACGTAGAGCTGGAAGGAGGCGAAGCTGTCGGACTCGGCGAGGTATGTGTCCCACAGGCGGATGGAGCAGCGCAGGGGGATCTCCCTCGTCAGCAGGTTGTTCATCCACCGAAACGAAAACTGCAGATAGTCTATCCCGTGTCTTTGTAAGTGCTTGTGTAGAGTGCCTGCACAAAAGCACCTTAATGTTGACTTAGGAAAAACATTATTATACTATCCATTTTTGTAGCCCCTGAGCAGCGATAAATGTAAGACAGAATTACAGACAGAGAATTACAGAGGTGTGGGAGCACTTAGAATCGAGTTTTTTTTTTTAAACTAAGTTTACTATACTCGAAGTTTTCAAAAATACTCGAAGTTAAAACCAAGTAGTTATTTCGGTCGTTTGCTCAGAATTGTTACGCATGATTCACTTTCACGGTCGTTTTGCACACCCATTTTTGCCCGTTATTGGTAAAAAATCCTGTTTTACTTTAATAAAGTAAATATCAATAAATTTGTTGATTAATTAATAAATAAATTTATTCCACTTTACTCCTCTCTAGATTTATAATTTATTTCTTGCACCTTCTCTATGTCAATCTAATGAAAAAAGGTAGGCTGCTATTTTAACCAAACATTTATTTAGGCTTTGTGAAAGAATATATTTAAGATGGTCTGAGTTTTAGTCATTTTATTGAAATATCAGGGAAGCCAAATCAAGTTCAAGAGATTTGAACTAAAAAGTTGTCTTAATTTAGTTGATATTATTTTATATACTTGCTCTATACTCAAGAACACCTCTAATAAATAACATTACATAACCTTTATTAAATTGTATTTGAGTAATTATTATTACTTTTGACATTATAACTATGCAGAATTAGGAGAACTATTATCTTGGTTACTAAAAAACTTGACTCGAAGAAAGCTCGAAACTCAAGCGAGAGATTAAAAACTCAGCTCAACTTCAAAAATCACTTCTCGCACACCCTACTGAATTAATTACATCTGCGATCTACTTGTGGAGTCAGATGGTCAAACACTGTAGATGGACATGTTTCGATGTTATCACCAGCATCTCAATATTAAATTTTATTAGTAGGAACCCCCAAGAAACCATAATACACTAGACCCCCTCTTAAGTAGGTAGACCCTGACAGGACCCGACCTAGGTCGGATAACTTAAAAGGTCGGTTAAAACGGATAATCCTCTAACCACCTAAAATAAAAGCTCTATTGATTTAGGGTTCCATTACAATAATTCTAAAGCAGTTTGTGGATTATTTAAAAAAATTAACTATAATTATCAATCTATTTTTAGAAATATTTCATGTATAAATGACACATTTTATAAACTAAATGTTAGACAAGACAAAACATAGTTTTATGTTAACTCTTTTAATAACATGTTCATGTATTTTTAACTTATTTTACGTAATGCAGTACAGTATACGCCCTCTAGTTCGGCCACCTCGGGACCGGACCACCGGCCGGACTACAAAATGGCCGGACTATGCGGATGTACAATCAAAATATAAAATAACCCTATTAAACTCATTACATTGCTTAAAAATCAACAAAACACGTTATTTAAACATGTTTACAGTGTCTAATTGCCAAAGACAATATTTTGACGACTCTTTGTTGAACTGTCATATTTGAACTGTGCATCACACGTAGATAGGTACGTTTATTACCGATACCATACTGATGATACAAAGTGAACAGAAAAATTCATTATGTAATGTAAACACACATTAGAAATTTATTTGTTCAAATTAATTTACACGTATTACTTGAAGAATAACCTATACAAATTAAAATATATCTGTTATTTTCTTTTGTTATGCAACGTTTTTTACTAAGTTTTTGTTTCATTATCACAAACGTGTGTACCTTTTTTACCCATTTTAGAAAACATTTTTCACAAAGTAAATTTGTGCATGTACAACTTACAATTACTCGCAACGTTCACTCCCGAAAAGTCGTAATACCTAACAGCAAAAAAACGCACACACGAAATCCCAGAACAAATCTTACTGTACAGTCCTTTGATTTAAAGGATAACAACATCATTTGTTAGTTGAGGTCAAGGGTGTTCATCAATTACAAGCTTGCCCGTAAACTAATCTTGACATAAATAGTTTAATTCTACGGCCGGAAACAAAACATTCAAGATTCCTGTCGAATGTCATTCCCCCGCGGTGCGGTCTGGTGATATGACGGATATGAGTCACCCTCCTAGGACCGGCCGGACCATCCGGCGGCCGATCCAAACGAAGCCGAACTAGAGGGCGTCTACTGTACCTATTTATTGTCAAGATTTGTGATAAGAAACAAGCAATCATTGCATTATTACGGGTTAGACAGTTGATTTATAGCTTCTTACTGGAGACTTTAGTCACAAAAACCCATTGCAAAAACCTTTACTTTGAGTTGTCTACCCCCTATTCCCCACCCACACAAACACACAAGGTGCGTGTTTTTTTACTCTACTGATGAATGATATGATGGCTTCCGAATACGGAAACTAAAACTCACACACTTTTATCGTACTATGCAGTTTGAAAAGCACCTACTGTACGTTTTAATAAATTCATGAATACTGTATTCAAAATATTTTAACCTGTAACAAACAACCTTTGGAGTTGAGCATAAAGTTCTTATCATTGGATATGGGAACGGAAATGCCGCAATTCCTAGAAAAGGGCGGTTAAACCGATCTGTTGTCAAAACAGAGACGGTTAAAACGATCTTTAACATCTGACCAGCAAGGGTGGATAATCCGATCGTCGGTTAAAACGGGGTTGGTTAAGAGGGGGTCTACTGTAATTGACAAATTAATTTTAGTTTCCATGCCATCTTTAATGCTATATCAGGCAACAAAAGAACAGTTGACCACCAAAACTTTGACAACTCAAAGATCCACAAAGATAAAGAAACCAGTCACGACGCGTCGTGAAACGGCGTGTGTACCATGTTATACAGGCCTGTTTTGAGTTTTTATGAAATTTATTTATTGTATGTATGACAATGTTTATTGTGTTGTGTGAAAATCTAACAGACTTCCGGCGGATCAACATCAATATTGAGATTTGGAAAACACTCTTTTTAAACTGTTTAGTTTCGTTTTAGGACAAAGAGTTTGTGTTTCCCCCCTTGAGCAAGCTTGACAGTGGACGATTATTTTGTTGATAAAAATGTAGGTATTGATTTTTATGATACCTTACAGTCCATTGTAATATCCCCTGAACTGTGTAATATGAATACAAATTGGCACATAGGCACTCATCTCATGGTCAAACAGTTCAAATAGGAGTGATAATCCACTACAAGTTTTGTAGGGAACTTGACCTCAGGCTTGTCTGGATGATCAGAATGATAACCTGTCTCCAGTGTTTCATCTATTTTTGCCTATTTCTGTTTTTCCAGGAAAGGCTCTAGGCCAGGATTTTAATTTTAGGAATAGCTGACCCCCGAGCACTCCAGCTTTCCAGTATGTCACTGACTCTAGGTCTCCCCCCAACCTCAACATTAGGTAAATCCCACCTTACAATAGCAGCTAGCTAATTCAATAGGCCGAAGTGTTAAATTCAAATTTCGAAGTTTTCTGGTGTTTGTGAATATTTTGTGTATTTATATAGTGTAATTAATAGGGGTGGGCGAGTCCCCAAAGGTCGGGTAATTTCCCGAAATTTTACAACTACTCCAACACAAGTCGGGTAGCTCCTGCTACCCGAAAAAACGAGTCAAGTAGTTACTCCTGCCGTTTACATGCAGACAAATTTACGTGCGATTTACGTGCGTGCGATCAAAGTTTACAGCCGATCGCGAGTTACGCAAAGCTACATCTGCCGTTTATCCTCAATCAACAGATTCTTTATCGCGGCCGCTCACTAGTTTCAAAAATAAGCAGCATTTTCTGTCTATTTGTGGCCGGCAAATACGCGCGACCGTTTTTTACGGCCGATCACTAGTTTCGCTAAGTTGCATTTAGTTTATTTACGATCGGCAAATACACGCGATCGTTTTTCGCGGACAACCGCGACTTTAGCAAGGTTACATTTGCCGATCGTCGCTACATGAAATAAAAATGAAATGAAATATATCTTTATTGTCACATAACATCTCTTATTGTCCAGCGCAGCTGGTGAAACAGGTGACTTTGTCATATCGTATTCTTAGCCTAAAAAACTGACAACATAATAATAAAAACCAAACTAGCGAAGAGTAAATTACAGAAATTTTAATGGCATAATAATACTTATCCGTATTGTCGGTAAGATATTCTGAAATTGAATAATAATTTTTTTCAAGGAGATAGATTTTTAAGCTTTTTTAAATTTTTCTAGGTTATTAGTATTTTTTAAATTAGCAGGCAGATTGTTGTAAAGTCTGAGAATCATATAGTACGGTGGGTGACCTTTCAAACAGACAGAGGCGATGTCTTGGATACTGTAATTGATTTTTGAAACGTGTTTTGTATTGATGATCATATTGCTTTTCAATGTAATACTGATAGTTGCTTTTCAAAGAAACCAAAACCAAAAGGGAAGGTAACGTTAATATTTCATACTCCTTAAATAACAGTTTACATGAGGTTCTCTTCGGTAAAAAAGATAAAATCATTTTATCACTCATCATGATAAAACCCTCCCTCATCACTGATCATGATCATTGACGATCGGCAAATAAGCAGGATCGTTACAAAAATATATGCGAAATGACGGCCGCGAAATGTCCGAGTTTTACCAACAGTTTTACAGCTGAGAGTTTTTAACGCGGTTGCGATGCAGGACCACCAAGAGATTTCATTATTACGTCCACTATGATACAACCGAGATTACCGGCTACGATAGAACCGTTAGATTTTATTGCCGCGAAATGACCGTAGGAATTTTGCCGATCGCTAAAAATTCTTAAGATTTGTTTTGTAATACTACCAAAGATTCGTCGGCTGCAAATATTTGAGGTATTTGTCTCAAAATACGATCGAGATTTTTCGCATGCAATACAACTAACTGGTTTGACGACCGCTATAGAACCGACCGATTTACGGCCACTATACGACTAAGAGTTTTTTTTTAAACAACCCATGTTCGCAGGCCACGATACTACCTAAACATGAGCTGTTATTGCCGTAATATGACCAGTAAATTTGCCAGTCGCCGCAAAACCAAAGCATGTTGTTTACCAGATTTCACATATATATTTTTTCTGACTTTTTTCTTACATTTCCCGACTATTTAAAAAAATCACGATCAGTGAAATCAGTCATGATGCCTCCTTCAAAAGAGCGACAGATTGTCTGTCACAAAATGATCGAGATACATGCGTGCCAACCGCTGTAAAACGACCGATATTTCGGCCACGACATGACCAATATATGCGACGGTCGCGAAAAAAGCGAGAGACTTGTCAATCGCAATGGGACCAAGGGATCTGTTGGCGGTGCGGCGATACAAGCAGGCAATTTTCCGGCCACAAAACTATCGAGAGATTTTCCAGCCGCGATGTAAACAACTGATTTCCGGCCACAATATTACCGAAATATTTGTTTGTTGTGATTAGATCGAGAGATTCGCCGGCCGTGATGATGATACCAACGATGAAAACGGCTATATTTTGTTTCGTTCTAACTCAAATATCGAAATTCCCGATCAAATGTTTGAATTAATTACTTTTCCCGACTTTTAGCGAAGTTTTTCTAAAAGGAAGAAGCTAACCGAGAGACTATGAAACAGCCGAAACAAAAAGAAGGCGATAATGAAGCTTTAGTAGCCCCGAACTGGCCGAGAGATGGTCGCGGCGAAACAATCGAGAGAATTTTAGACCGCGGCAATGCGACCATGAGATTTTTTTGGCCACAAATTAAATACATTTTTCAGTCCTGTTAACAAATTTTAACATTGGAAAACACCACAATATTTGTATAATTTTATTCTGTGAGGCCTTTCGCCAGCTGGCATCAGCAGACATATACACAATCACAAATATTATTGTGTTTTAATGTAAAAAATTCAGGTTTAATTAGCTAATAAATTCTAATTCCAAATTATTGGGTGGAGCAAGTGCCCCCCCTCCGAATTACGCATATGATTAGTTCTGGCAAACGGTAACGTTTGGGAAGAGGGGCGGCGAAATGCTTTGGGCCCATGGGCGGCAAAAATGTAAATACGGCCATGTGTATTACACTTAGTGTCAAATTGTGCGTTTGACTGTGACATAACTTTGAGTGACACAACTTCAATGAATAAAGGGATTTTATATTTGAACCACTTGAAAATGCCATTCCAGGGAAATACATAGTGGGTTATCACTCAATTTGAACTTTTCCTTGTTGAGGTACATGCCTATTCACAGTCTTGAGAATCTTAGTACCTTTTTTACAAAGAAAATGAAATGCAATTATCACATTTAAAGATGAAAGTCAAATGGAAAGAGAAATCAACTAAATATCTTGAAAATGTTGAATATGACTCCTGATCTTGAGTTAAATTTGGGAAATCTTTTGAGAAATAGGTAACGTTGTGTGATGATACTTGTTGGAAAATTAATAATGGAATTAGTAAACAAATAAATACAGTACATTAAATAATTATTAATGAGTTAATTTCAGCTTTACAACTACAATAAAGGTATTATTTTAAAACCTAACTCAAAGGGTTAAGATAAAAAATAAACTTGAAACAAGATTAAAAAATAAACTTGAAACAATATTGTTGAGATGAGTCTAAGTATCGGTCACTCACCGTCTATCCTCTGTATTAGCTCCTTCAACTGCTTTACTTTATGTTGAATTCCAAGCTGGGCAAAAATGTAGTTGTCTTGGATCCCATCAAGGAATTTAGAAAGGCACCAAAAAGAATCTGCTTCTATGATGTCCTGGTGTTCTTTTGGCAATGAGCTCACTTCTAGTGTATCTAAATCTCCTCCTGAAAAACAACAATATTATTTTAATAATTATAAAAGTAATAATTACTCTTTAAGCCTATATATTTTAGACACTGGAAAATTTTTACCAAATACCAAAACGCCAATTATTTGTCACCTAATCTTCACTTCTTTTATAAATTAAAAATTGTTTAGTAATTACATAAAGTAGTTAGTAATACGTGGTAAATTTAAAGCTGTTGTTTTTTAACTGAAATTTTAAATGCAATCGCCTATATATTTGTCAAATATCACTCACTCACTTACTCACGTACCAGCATGCAGCCTTAACCACTCAAGCTAGTACATTGATATGACATAAAAACCTTCTTAAAGGGTAAAAACAAAAGGAAAAATGGGTTCCTAAGAAACTATATTTTAGGGAGGTTTGGGAGGGGAAGGATATACGTGCTATCCATTATCTGATTTAAGAGTCAAAAAACAAGTGATACATCTTCAATCAGATTTTTAACGTCTTCAATCTGATTTTTTAAGACAAAAAAATCATTAGTCCTTGGAACATTAAAAAAATACAAATTCAGGTGCAAAGTTGTAGGGTGCAGGTTATATCAATTTTGTTGAGGTGGCGAAATGGCTCTGAGCGTATTGGCGACCCACTATGCAATGATAGCACCATACTAGGTTTAAACTCCCTCTATGGCATTATAATGTTTATTTTTCAAAACCTAATAAATAATTAATGTTATTAGTCTATTTATTTAGTAGTTAGTATAAATTGCCCATTGATCATGAAATCAAAGTAAATTATGTTATTCTTATTGTAAGCGAAGCCGCAGATAACTGCTTTTACAAAATTGATTCTCAGTGATCCATAGGAATATCAAGTACTTTTTTATGTCCATCAAATAAAATAAAAAAATTAAAATTTTATGGAATGCCGATGCTACTGTTGGCGAGAGTAAAGAAGTCCCCCGAGCCAGAGCGATGTGCAGCAATGTCCGCATGTTGCCGCGCGATGATTCGGTAACGTAAAAACGAAAAATGCAGGCGCCGACTAACAAGCGCCTGCAATTGTCCGAATAGGCCAGGACTCAGGGGACTTCTTTACTCTCGGAGACAGTAAAAGAAGGATTATGTAGAACCTAAATATACTTTGACTAATGCTACAAATGTGAATCTAAACTTTTTGTTCACAGCAAGGATAAAAAAATACTACGCAATTTATTTTCGAAACAACAGTTCATATGCACAAGCTCACAGGATGTCATGATTCAAGAATGTAATTTAACTTATCAAACATTTCTAAAATTTTTTCCCCTCTATTTCAAGTTTTATTTTCAGTCTTATCAGCGCAAGTTATCTAAACCTGTCAATTACTGATAGTTGATCAAAAATAAAAGGAGTCTTTCTGAAATCTCTCAGAGATCTTTGTGGTTTTGTTCTCTGCTTTAAGAAGAGAACACATGATCTTACATCTTACAATAGGGTAATGCATGTTTTCAAACAATGAAGTAATCTAGTTATAAGACCTGCAGGTAGGAACTCCTGAAGGAAGACTACGTAAAACGGAGTAACCAGATCATTGATGCCCTGGACGTAGCCAGAGGCGGGGTGGCGAATCGCCCAGATGAACAGTATCCTCTCGAACATCTCCTGCACAGTCTTCTGTTGGAACAAGGCGATCAGGGGACTCATGCGGGGAATGTCGATGTGAATCTGGAACAAACCACAATTATAACTGCACATAAATCCTGTCCAAATTCTCCAAAATAATATAAAAACACCCTTAGGCCGATGTCGGATTATTGAATGTGTCGGACCAATGGATACTGGGTTAACGGACTTTTATTGTTCACAAACAGCCTACACACTGAATAGATTCTTTCTGAAATCAGCCGTCATGTGGATAAATAGCCCTGTGTACAAAACTATTCAAGAAAGTAGATAAATTAACATAAAAGTTATTTATTTTGAAATTCAATTACAATAATACATTGCACTGAAAATAACTTTATGCTGATACTGAATAAAAATCTTGTACTTGAGGCAGTCCTTCTTTAAAACATAACTAAAATACCCCCGTTGCAGCAAACCTGCATACTCAGCGAATTTCCAGTGCAAAACAACATGTTTCAATCCAACATAGCGAGATTTGACATGTTTTTGTAAGCTCCATAAGAATAACATGGGGAATGAGTATGCAGGTTTGCTGCTACGGGTGTATTAAAACTGGGTGGTTTTAATTCAATATTTAGTAGGTCTGAACTAGGAGAAGGCATTTACCAAGTTTTATCAGGATATGTTGAGAAATAAGCGAGATATAGAATTTTACTTATTTCCCATAAGGTTAACATTGGGACAATGTACTGTGTTTACCACTCTCAATATCTCGGTAACTAATGGACATACAGTAGTGATTCAAATACTAAATTGTGTGTTTTTTTAAGCCGAATTCAATGGTGCCAAAAAATTGGATTATTTTTATTTTTCTATGTGAAAAACTCAAAAAACCCATTTTTGGGGGGGTTCATCCCCCTTTACTCCCCCCCCTCCGGTAGTCTGATTGGGCTGGATTACGAACTCGTCCAAATAATTACTACTTTACACATCCATGCCAAATTTCATTAAGATTGGACCATTTTTACGCCAGTTACCATGCTTAAAGACACACACACACACACACACACACACACACGCACGCACGCACGCACGCGCGCACACACGCACGCACGCACACACGAGGTTTCCACCTGATTCTGACACAGGGTCGATAGTGACATCTTCGAAGTTGGATATGCCATGAAATAAGGGGAAGCTAGTTTACATACAACATATCTTTAGTCAGTTTATCGATACACACCTTTTTAATGCTGTAAATTGCAATAAAAGATAGTGACAGCATGTCACAATTGAGCTAATTTGTGCCGGTGTGTACGCGATGTCACTTCCCGGTGGTAGTGCCGGTTGTGTGAACTGAGCGCCTCTACAGTGTTGTCACGTTGTGCTTAGCTGTTTTGCCCGGCTTCAACTGGGCAGCTCTCGGTTTATTTTAGTGGCACTGGAATCTTGAGACGACTACAAGACGCTATTTGAGATTTTTTCATTTTATACTAGCAAACAACGGAACGAGGATTGTAGATAATTTTTCTAATCGGGAATGTTATATTTCATTTTAAATAATTGCATTATAATTTCCATTTTGAACTATTTACCTGATATTATATTATCATTTTATTTTGACAGATTCTGATAAAAAATGTTTCAATATTAAAACAGCCTATGAAATATTTAATTTTTTTGATTCAAAGTCTCTACAGAAAACACTACGGTAAAATATTAATGTGGAGTTAACACAGTATATGTGTTTTAAAATTACTCTTTTAATATTACAGCTGACGTTTTACTTCTCTTATTTTTCCCTACGATTAGTGCGCGCGTTAATTGAATTTGTTCCTTGACAGGGAAATTTTAACGAATGATAAAACATTAGTTTTTAAATTTTATTTTTTAACACGATTGATCTGAAAGTTTAATATTAACTACAAAAACCTTTCAGCAAAACCATTAGGCAGACTATCTTATTGGGTCTATGCTAACAATAAATTGTGTAAGTTTGACCAAACTTAAATATTTTCTTGATCAAATGTTATTTTAAAATATTAATTAGTCAAAAAATTGTATTGACCGCGGCTAGCTAGACCTGTCCCGAGTGGGGACTATTCACAGAGCATAGCTGGGAATTTGGGTTCTCGTCCACTGGAATCTTATAAGACCATTGCAAACGGATATTTGATTTTAATTGTAATTTTGAGCTTACAAAAAGAGCGAGGATGGTTATTAATAATTTCTCTAACGGAGCATACTAGTTGTTAAGAATTATCTTTGATTGATAACTAATCCTTAAACCAAAATATTCATGGTTTCATGATTTTTTTTTAAATTACCATTGAAAAAATAGTTAAGGTTATGCGTGTGGGATATTTTACTTAATATCAATCTTCATTGAACTGTAGGAAATAAAAGGCTACCAGTTGCACTCTTTCAGAAAAATTCTTCGGAATATTTCTTTAAATGAATTATTTCACTCTTTTAGTTTTTTTTATTCAAACATATGTAAATGCTGAACTACTTTGAAACACCTCTAATGCATCAGACCTGCATATTGCATACTCAGCGAATTTTGAATATGTAGAAACATGTTTCAATACAACATATCGAGGTATGACATGTTTTTGTAATCTTCATAAGAATAAAATTGGGAATGAGTATTGGGTTCTCGTCCAGTGAAATATTATAAGACAATAAATGCAAGAGAGTGTTTTATTTAAATTTAAATTTTATATTTATTGAAAAGGCGACGATATTCATGAATAATTTCTCTTATAGAGAATAATTTTTGTTTAGAATCATTTATGTTTATGTTTGTAGGATATCTTCCCTTGTCTCAGACCTGATTAAGCTGTAGGTCTTAAAAACAAAAAGTTACCAACCGCAATGTCTACTTTTGTTGCAAGAAATCCTTTGAATTGGTTATTTCAATTTAATTATTTTATTTTCAGTTTTTTTGGTCAAAAATATTAATATGTATAATACTTTTAATTTTAGAAATTTAGCACTGATAATTCACAGACCCTAACATCTGAGAATGTACGGGTCTAGTGAACGTTATTATTTAATAGCACAGCTTTTATGATGGCCTGTGGATAACAGGCATGCATATGAATTATAATCAGGATTGATTTTTATGGTAATTAAATTAGATAGCCACAGACACTCCCCAAAAACACAATGTGTTTAATGGTCGCCAGGCCCCAAAAAATGTGCTATCAAACAGTATACCAAGTCAAGGTCTGTGATTAAACTTGTCTGTCAACTATTCAAATTTAAATTGTATTTATTTCCAAAAATAAAACACTAAAACACTACCCTTCTACACTAGTTTTACACTAAAACCTCTTTTACACTTCTTATTGAAAAATGTAAAAGGCGTATACACATATTTCTTACAAACAATACTACAGTACACTCCCGATTATCCGAGCCCCGGTTATCCGAGACTCCGGATTGGCCGAGGTCGTTCTAAGCTGAAGAAAATATTATTTTTACGCTAGGTCGAATCATAACAATAACGTGATTGTCATTGGTTTCGGTAAAGTAAATATAAATTATCTGTAATTTGTTAGTTTATTCGTTTATTAAAATTTACAGTTTAAATAAACATTTCAAATTATTTTATGATACGAATACCACCAATAACCTAAATTTGTGTTTTGAATGAAAATCATTAGTGGAGGAACTGACCGAGTCGTCTTCTGGTGGACGCAAGGCGGGAGTTCACTATCGTCGAACAATGGTGAGTTTGACTTACCCAAATATTCGGCGAACTATTTGCCGCATGAGACCTTATGAGAACGACAAGAAACGAGTACATCGAATAGGTTCAATCACCACATTCGTATTGGCCTAAATTCACCCTTCGATACTGATCTTTCCAGTAGTGAGAACTCCCACCATAAACTAACGCACGTACAAATACAAACGTTAATATGACGGATGACGATTTTCCTTGACGAAGTTTACTTTGTTACTCATTGTTGTTTTGAAATATTGGTATTGTATTCAAATAATTTTTTGGCTAGAAATTCTGTTTTACCGGCCTAGATACTCTAAAACAAGTATTTTACCAGCAATAAACTTCCTATAGTGGTCTATACACCTCAAAATATAAGCAGCCTCAGTATTATCAGAGATTCTCGGTATCCGTGGCAGCCTCGGTCCCGACAACCTCAGATAATCGGGAGCGTACTGTATAAAAAAATCATGGAAATAAAGCCTAGCCTTCTTGGGCAGATTCGTACGTATGCTCAGTCACCAGGGCCGCCATGAGGAGACTGGGGGCCTGGGGCGAAATTTCTGATGGGGGCCCTTGCTGTCATGTTGATCGAATACTAATCACTTTTACAAATGCTAAAATTTTCACCAATGAAACATATGTCTGTGCTATGCTCCGATAATACTTAAAAAACTATCGTACTCACTGTAAGTAAACGCATTTTTTGTTAAAATGTAAATCCTAAGATAAATAATTCATATGAAAGTTAGTATAAACCAGAATACTATTTGTGTACAGAAAGTTTTATTTTACATCAACCTTAACATGAAAACATAATATACTATGTTATTCATTGCATTTTGCTAAAGATTTATCTCATATTAACGTGTAGGCTAATCTTGTATTCCAGAAAAAAAAGAACATGTAAAATACAATAGATCTGACCTAACTTAATAATATAAAGAAAGTTACGGTCTAAATCTCTAAATAATTCCTTTTCCAGCCTTTTCCATTACAAAATTATTGATTAAGACATCAAAGATGGTTGATTTAACATAATCATGTACAATACTTAATGTTATTAAGTGATTTGAATTATTTCCGTCCATTGCGGAACATAAGTTATTTTTGATGAATGCCATCTTACTGAAGGCGGTTTTCCAGAGGCAACAGACATTAGTAAAACTATCATGAGTCTTAAGGCAAGAAGAATTTGGGAAAACCCAGGTTGAAGTATTTTATCAATGATTTTTAAGGCTGAGTTCACACTTCTATCTAGTTTTTATTACACCACCATTAACTGTTTCCTGGTATTTTCTTAATGCGCATGTGCATTTTCTTGGCTTGATTCAGCCTGGTCTAGATCCTTCAGAATAGGATTTTGCAAATCTTCTGCTGCGAAGATAGATTCACTGTTCACTATATACTATATAGTTTTACTATATATCAAACATAATTCTTAAATCGTGCAAAAAACCATATATTCCACTGTTAGCAGTAGGCAGTATCAAATAGTAATAAATACAATCGGACGACACACGGTCCCGACCCCGACACAACACGACGCTGCGAGTCAAGAACGTGTCTGAAACGCTGTCCTTAGTGATAAGGACCGAGCAGCGATCACTTACTACACAACATAGTACAAATGGACGGAGCATAGCTATACTTGCATTACAGTAAATGAAGCCTGGGCCTATATTGTGCTACCGGTTTCGAGACAGTAAAAACCTCTTCATCAGGCTTCAATCAAATCATATCTCCCATAAAATCCTCCTTCTTCCTAATCTTTTATATTTCTGGTCGGAGTGCGAAACGCTTGTTGGAGTTTGTCTTCGTCTTTAAAAAACGTCTTAGGAGTTAATTAGAAAGGCAGTTTTAAGTGAATATGTGTATGGCGTTGGTGAAATGTATTGGTTTTGTTAGGATTTTAATGCCCAATTAATAGAATGGTTTTGTTTATCAGGTTTAATTTCTACTATAGTTATATTTTTTTTAATGTCTGAGTATTACAAGACCACAAAGATATTACATACGTTGTTAAAAACAAAAAAATCTGATAAATATCTAAGAGACAGAGGGCCGAAAATATGGTTTTCTTAAAACAGCTGTTTACTTGATTAAAAATAATTGGGATTGACCATGTGTCTGGTAAAATATAATTACATTTAATAAAAAAAATAAGGAAAGTTTGAAGTCCAATGGAGCAAGGCACATTAAGCTGTAACGGTAACCGTTAAGAGTACAAGAAGTATACAGGGTGTACATTAAATGTTGGGCAATAATTTACGTAGTGATTCCTTGGGTCAAAATAAGCAAAAAAGTTTATATAAACATAGGTTCTAAAGTGCTCCGTTTTCCGTCTGTGTGTCTGTTTATGACTTTTACATATTTAATCATATCTCACGAACCACTTAACGTATAAATTTCAAACTTGGTATATGGATAACCACTATTAAGAACTAATTTTGTAAGAAGTATCGAATTTCTACTTTGTACCATTTCAAAATGGCGACTGTTTTTTGTTTTCTAAGCTAAATATCTCAAAAACCAGAAATTTTAGAAAAAAATTAGAAGTGACAAAAAAGATGCAAAATTTAATGCAATTTACACTGATATTAAGGTTATAATAATTGGACAACTAGTAATGGAGAAATTTCTAATTTTCCGAATAAAAACATGCAAATTTCAGACCGTATGCTCTAAAGAACTATGTTTTAATTCAGTGAAATTAGAATTTCTCCGTTGTTAGTCGTCTGATCATTATAATCTTAATAATAGTATTAATTAGATTAAATTTCGCAACTTTTTTGTCTCTTGTACAGTTTTTCTAAAATTTACGGTTTTTAAGATATTTAGCTTTGAAAACAAAAAACAGTCGCCATTTTGAAATGGTACAAAGTAGAAATTTGATACTTCATACAAAAATAGTTCTTAACAGTGGTTATCCATATAACAAATTTGAAATTTATATGTTAAGTGGTTCGTGAGATATGATTAAATATGTAAAAATCATAAACAGACACACAGACGGAAAACGGAGCACTTTAAGACTTATGTTTATATAAACTTGTTTTGCTTATTTTGACCCAAGGAATCACTACGTAAATTATTGCCCCACATTAAATGAACACCCTGTATAAATTACCATTTCTTAGACAGTTTAATTAGCTTTATTTTTCACAGTGGAGCTTTTTACCTACGACCAACGTTTCTCGAAATGTTTATGAAAAACCAAAAGAAGTGCCCTTTTTTTCGCCTATTACTAATAGAGCTTGTCTCCTATTTACTAGGACATTTGGTATATTCATCTCTAGATAGACCTACTTTTAAATAAGTGTGCAAAGTTTTCAAACCAACGGATTTTTCCATATTAATTAAACTATGTTTTAACTGGACTATATACACTCTAACATATCTTAATATAGATCTTAAAGATCATACATAATCACTGCACAAATTTTCAACTTCAAAAATTAGATTTCAAGCAAATACAAAAATGGCCTATTATTCATAGACTTAACGATGATGTAAAGAATGTTAAATATTGATGTTGGTATACAAGGTTTTAGGTATGTAGGACATTGCAAATTAAATAATCGATAGCTTTACTAAACTTTAATCGTATATTGGTATTTTTAGTAACATTTAAGAATTAACATTCGAGTACTGAATTTTAATAATCATGTCATAAGTCTCCACAGTAAAAAAAGTGAGCCTAAAGTACTCCAATAAGTAATAAAACCTCTCAATTGCTTAGAATCTATTACGGGGAAAATAACTAATTAAGTAAAGGTATAATATAATGGCTTTAATTATTGTAATTAAAGGGTTATTTATTGAAAATGTATGATTATATTATGGATTATCATGACCATACTATGATAATTTAACCTAGTTCCTTGAATCCTTTACAACCAAGCAAGTCTAAGTGAATTTTTTATATTTTATCCGTAAATTTTAATATATTTTTGTCCGTAACTAAAAGAATAAATTCTAATACTATAGTATTTTTGTTCCATATCCAAACAATTATTACCTTGAGAAAATTCAAGGTAAATTGAGGCTACCAGCCTCTTAAAAAAGCAATATTTCTTACTAGTGATTGAATTATAATTTTGTTGCTTTGCTGAAGATTGAGTGATTTCCTATTAGAAGTAGTTTCATCATCGCATGCATTCAACAATTAAAAAAATATGTGTATTTGTATTTTTCTTTCTTCCGATCATCCATTGTGAGAACAGATATTCAAAAAAATAGTTTGATCATTTGATGTAAATTTCTATGGTTAAAAATAAACCACTGTTACCAATAACCTTTTTAATTTTGTTGATTAAGATGCACGCAAAGTACTTAGTGCATTTGCACAGTACTGTACATATTTTATAGGTGCTGGGAAGCTCTTTTATATATTTCAAAAAAGCTAAGAGCTCTAAATATTTCCTCACGGGTAAGACTTAAACATCTACCAACGTTCGGATTGTGTCGAGGTACCTTCAAAATAGTGATATCAAAACACAAGCAAGCGCGCGATCACCGAGTGACGGAGCCGCTGGCAACGGCGCGTACGCTGCCCGAGGTTTGCCCACATGCCACTAGGGGCGCTACCGCACGAGCGCTTTTGGCGATGCCGTAAACGAGCAATCTCAGTAAAATTATACACAACCTAAGAATACTCAATAGTGACAACCATCGCTAAAAAGTCTCAGGAGGTCATAAATGATGCAAAATGAACCGAAAAAATAGTGACATCGTGTGTAAGATGTCACTATTTTTGAAGATGCCACAGCACGGTCTCTAGGTCGGCGACTGAGGTCACTATCGACCAAATACAAACACACACGCACGCACGCACGCACGCACGCACGCACGCACGCACGCACACACACACACACACACACACACACACACACACACACACACACACACACACACACACACACACACACATATATATATAAATCTTTGTATCTATTTCGACACCGTCTATAAACGCATTATTCGGCGGCTATCTAAAATATTTGAGTATTTACAAATTTTTTCTCTAAATATGTTAATACGACTACTAAGAAATATGTATGCTATTTTTTTCATTGATCTTTTCACTTTATCCAATCACTGCAAAATCGGTGCTATTTAGCAGCATTCAAAAATCGTGCTATTTGGCGCACCGTGTATGCAGGTCCTATTCCGCCGCCAGCGATGTTGCCAGATTTATGGGGCACTGAACCCAGAGTGAGGGCTACAAATCTGCAAAAAGCGCTATATGTAGAGTTTGAGGCTGTAGCCTGAAGCGTCAGTGCCTTTTCTTTTTGTTTTTACGGTATGAATTGTCAAAAGATTGTTAAATTTATTTAATTACCAACTTACCGTTACTGTTCCTAAGTTCATTTGCCTAAATTGCATGTCAATAATAGAATATAAACCAAGTTTAATTTACCTATTTATTACAACATTAGATATATTAGATACATTACTTTGAAATGGTGAGTTAGTGACCTACCCATGTAGGTATTTTAAGCCAAGTATGAATGACAGGTGAGTAAAGGATGATTGTGGCACGATCTTGTAGTCTTGTTACTGACTAAGGCCGACTTGTTCCTTAAGAGTTAGTAATTTTCTCCTATTAAAATTCTGTTACGTATGCTTTATTGGATCAGGTAGATTGAGTCGAGGTCGGAGCCTGAAACTTTACCTATCTTGCCGGATTTTCAAGGCCGTGGTCGTGGTTTAAAGGGGAATAGGCTTAGAGGAGCTGAAAGGGCCCCTCCCCCCCCCCCCCACGACCAAACCACCACCACCTAATATAACCTAATATACCACAGCTGAGGGGGGAGCTGGGGGGGGATTAGTTTTTATCATATTTTAAAGAGCTTAAAATTTAATGCTCGTTCAAAATAAATGTAATCAAATCCAGGTACAATACGCGATTATGCTAAATGATTTAGATTAAATAATTTATTGACACCAAATAATTGTGTAAATATGTTGGAGATAATGCTCTATTTTCGGAAATGATAGTTTTATTGTCGGAAAACGGTGGAAAACATTAAAAAGTTACAAAAACAAAAAATATATTTTTTAAGGAAATAAGTCACGATGGGTCTCAAATTGTCAGGCTGGACGAGCTTAAAAAGAAAATGCAAAAATGTCTAGATTCGATCGATATTAACAGAAATAAGCATTTTCGTAGAATGCGTTCTACGGCCTAACTGTAGAAAGGCCAGAACGTTGTTTTTCGCGTTTAAAACTATTAAAACATAATTGAGAATGACTATGTCTATAGATAGACTTTTTATTAGCGATTCTATTAATTGAACGTGCCATGGTTGTTAGAATGATCTTTTATGACCTCGTACGTATACGAGTTTGCTGGAAGAAAGGCAAGAAAAGTTGACTTTTATTAATTGGATTAGCACTCTCCTTTGATTCCCATGAAATATGACAATAGGACTGATTTTGTAATCAATAATATTGTTTTTGTACAATATTACAAAATATCAGATTTCGCAACATGGGCCGAAAATGAGGTCCCTATAATACTTTTGTTTGTTGTTTTTCGTCACAATTAAACAAGGCAGCCGAAGCAGCTCATAGTGCCCGATAACAATGAGTGAAGTGAATAAAAAGTATTAAGTGCTCCTTTTTGTAGATTTTGGAGTAATTACTTTGTTTCAAGTGAAAAAGAACTTGGTGGTAGTATTTACTCTACATTCTTAAGATTAAGTAGTAGTTACTTCAAATTGTTGTGAATAAAACGTTGCTCCTACTCCCTCAGGGTAGCATTTACTTAGAATTCTTGGAGTCTGGTATAGAGCAGACTCCATATTTCTGTCAGTTTTGATCATGGCTATGTTCATGCAGGTTTGGGAGCGCAAAGTTTATCGTTAGCGTCGACTAGTTGGTGGTAAAAATCTTCTTCGGTTTGAGAACGGCAGTGTCCATTTTTTTACACTTGAATTTCTGCCGGGAACAGAAGAGTCACGGGATGGTGCGTTAAGTCAACGAAAAAGGATAGAACTATATTTGCGAACGGTCGGAGATCCTCGGTTTTCAAAGTGGTGTGGCAGAGGATGTTGGCGTTCAATCAATCAATCAAAACGTCTTTATTTATCATTGTACAGACATAGTATAACATAAATAGTGTCAATAATTGTCTTATAAACTAAATGTAAATAAATTAGGTCAATGTGTCATTCATCATCATTCACTTGAAGTCCTTTAACATATATGAATTTTAGTGAATATAAAGTGTAACTAAAAATTTTACTCCAGTGTAATTCTTAACAATTAATACAAAGAATATAAAGTATTTTAAAGCTTTTGAAAGCTGAAATTATACAACAGAAAGAAACATGGAATATACCATCGAATACACTAATGATATTTTGATTTCTCTATACATTGATAGGCACTGAGTGAAGTGAATAAGAAGTAGTAAGTGCCAGTGTGTTTTTTACTCAAGTTTTACAGTTATCAAACAAAAATGTTTTATTTGATTGTGAAAAAAGGTAAAATTCTATCAGGATTTGATACCACATTTGAAAATTGATTTAAGTCATAATAAGGATTATTTATAAGGTTTATTTTGAGTTTATTACGAAAATACTTTTGACTGTAATTGGTCTGTAACTGACTTTGGACATAATTTTCTAGGCAAATTTTAAAAAACTTCACACTCATGTAATTTGTTTTGTTCTTATACAATTATAATCCATGATGATTAGTCAAAATGAGGTTTCTGGTTTCATATGGGTGAGGATTATCCTAAAAGATTTGTATTTGATTTTCTTTAATGAATGTTATTGTTTCAAATATATAAAGGTTGTGAACTGTTAACATTTCTAATTTAGTGAAATCATTCCATACCGACTCTTTCCTCCTTTTATTTGCTCAACTGTTTGTAAAACCATTAATTATGTTATGGACCAAGACAGCATGAGCGCATGAATGGATAAAGTTTCCTAACACACTTTAGGTCACTCCTTCCTGGAAACATGTCTTTACAGATCGAACTAAAAGGTATCGCTAGATAAAGATAGCAAAATAAAGATAGCATCTACTTCCTGGTAGTAAGTACTACTATAGTAACTACTTCAGAGGCTTAAGATTAGCCATAGTACTTACTACCTAGTAGTAACATTTCTTTATTCACTTGGGAAAGAGAAAATGCTACTACTATATAGTAATTACTTCTAGCACT
This sequence comes from Flexamia atlantica, assembly GCA_035578135.1. Classification (NCBI taxonomy): domain Eukaryota; kingdom Metazoa; phylum Arthropoda; class Insecta; order Hemiptera; family Cicadellidae; genus Flexamia; species Flexamia atlantica. The sequence continues at coordinate 37,183,386 of JAQJVK010000010.1, forward strand.
TACTTTTTATTCACTTCACTCAATGAGTGCCGATATTTCTTTCTATATACTTTCAAATTTTTATTATTATCTAGTTATATGATTAATTATTAAAATATAAAGATTAGCACTAACGTAATAAAACAATCCAATAGAATGTTGACTGAAGCGCTAAGCGCTGTAGGACTGCAACTTACGCACTCGCCGCCTCGCCTCCAACGGCTTTTAAAGGCCCCGCAACTCAGATCGGCCCAGGGCCCCGCAACGGCTAGGGCCGGCCCTGTGATTCTGCTTACTGCTTGCAGTGGATGGTATGGTTTTTTGCACGATTTAAGAATTAGGTTTGATGTAGAATACAGCAAAATGATAATGAATAGTGAATCAAGACTTTATCTTCACTGCAGAAGCTTTACAAAATCCTAATCCAAAGGATCTAGACAGGCTGAATCAAGCCAAGAATTAAGAATATAAAAGAAAACAGTTAATGGAGGTGGAATAAAACAAGATAGAAGAGTGAACTCAGCTTTAAAAAATCCTTTTATCAAATATTTATTCGGTAAAATACTTCAGCCTGGGTTTTCCCAAATTTGTCTTGCCTTAAGACTCATTGTAGTTTTGCCAATGTCCGTTACCACTGGAGGACCACCTTCAGTAAGATGGCCTGAATAAAAAATAAGTTACGTCCCGCAGTTGATGGAAATAATTCAATCACTTAATAATATTATGTATAGTACATGATTATGTTAAATAAATCAACTTTGATGACTTGATCAATGATTTTGCAATGGCTAAGGCCAGGAAAGAAATTATTTAAATATATTCCATAACTTTCTTTTATTTATTATATTATAAAGTTAGGTCAGATAGAATGTATTTTACGTGTTCGTTATCTGGAATTATATGATTACACATATGAGATTAATTTTAGCAAAATGCAATGAATATCATTGTATATTATGTTGTCATGTTAAGGTCGATGTAAAATAAAACTCTCTGTGCACAAATAGTATTCTGGTTTATACTAACTTTTATATAAATTATTTATCTTAGGCTTTACATTTTAACAACAAAATTAGTTGTTAAGAATGAGTACAATAGTTATTTTAAAAAGTATTATCACAGATATATGTTTCATTGTTACAAATTTTCACATTTGTAAAAAGTGATTAATATTTGACATAACAGCAAGGGCCCCCACCAGAAATTTTGCCCCAGGCCCCCAATCTCCTCGTAGCGGCCCTGGTCCCGACTCGAGTTTGCGCATAATGAGATCTAGTCCAATAGGAATCTCTAATTTACTTGTTGCCTGGAGAGAAGACACTGAAAATGACAGACTCAGTACTAGATGTGGATGTTTTAATGATTCTAATTGAAGAACGATTAGTGTTGTAGGAGCAAACTTTAGATATTTATAAATCATAAACAGAAAATACAGCTGCATGGAGGGAGACATGCGTGAGGTGACACTCTGGGTTTAATAGCGTTTCAAAGAAAAAATAACAATAATTTGCGGGGAAAAAATAAATATGGTAATTATCGGCATCTGCTTACAAAAAGAAAATGTTAGAAGTACAGTAAATTACACTATGACCTGCAAATATATTGTAACATTTCCCAATAAGAATAGATTGTGTTTGATTATGTTAAATATTGAAAAAGCTTTAAAAGTGGCGGCCCTTCTATTGAAAAAAAGCGTCACTAGCCTTCCTATTTGAATCATTTAATAACAAAAAAAAATGACAGATGTCAAATGTAATGGTTTTCTGCTACAAAAGTGTGATTAGCTCGTTGTCACCCTCATGTTTTCAGGTGATCTCATAACAAATATTGCTTTAAAACATTTTTAATTTCGGTTAAAAATGAAAATCACTTGGAATATATTTTTATTTATAAGATGAAAACGTACTGTGGTTCATAATAACTCATACTGTGGTTAATAATAGAGAAACATGAATTTATATTCACACAGCTGCAGATGGGTTAAAGTGTGGTTAAAGTTTCTGTTTACTTTTAAGCAACCAATCAACTGATATTAATTTTTGATCCAAATTGGTTTAAATATGCCTACTAAATATTAAGAAAATTAGCAAAACACTCTTTTTTCGGGAACTGAGCTAATCCCCAATCCCTGAGTATTCAACTGAAAAGTATAACTATGTACGGTCTATGTAGGTACTTTTCATTTTAACAAACTACATTATAGGCCCAGATAATGTTTATTTTAATCAACAATCAATAAATAATATTACACAAGTATATGAATATACTCAGCTCCATTTTCACTTTCAGTATGAATTGCCATAAGCAATGTATTGAATTTAAAATGAAAATTTAAGTTGTACTGGCAATTAATAACTAGTTGGTCCCAAATTATATTACTAACAGTTGATGGTTTTATCACAACATGCTAAAGATATAGTAAAATATAGTAAACTAATAAATTAGCAAAGGTAATAGAGTAACAGTAATAGTATCTCTTAAGGCCTGTACGGCCACGGCACGGCGCGATTCGTCTAGCACTAGAGCAGGTCGTGTGGTCCACGGCTTCGAAAGCGCACCGCGGCAACACGAGAGGAAAATTTCCCCTCCGAATTCTCAGTGCCGGATTCGAAGAGAAATTTTGTTTTGCAATGCGCCGCGCCGCGCCTCCTCAGAGTTGGCGTCAGCCCATAAGATAACATAGAATGGATGATTTTCAAAATTCTTCCATGGCGCCGCGCTTCGCCGTACCACGCCGCGCCTCCCGCTGAGTTGCATAGGTGGGCGTCAAGTTTTAAACTTAAAAAATCAATTTACTTTTTGAAACTCTGAGATTAAATAAATTATAACTCAACTCTTAATATGACAAACCTAGTAATTTTAAATAATGTTACAAATTAAAATAAGCAGTAATAATAAATATTTGTAAACTAAAACCCCCAGTTATCCAATGAATGGACTGACAACCCGGGCAAACTTAGGCCCGTTTATACTAAAACACCGGCGCGGCGTCCCACAAACCTGAGACACTGGTGACCAGGGACACTTACTTAGCATTGATCATATGAGAGTGTCCCGCTTGCATTTTACTGGGACACTGGTGCCTGAGACACAAAAAAGTGTCTGGAGAGTGGAGAGTGTAAAGTCAGTGTCTTCCCCTCGGACACAGCCGGGACATTCGCAGGACACAAATTGGGCGCTTATCGGAGCTGATCGTAGCATTGAATCAAATGAGAGTGTCCCGCGAGCTATTAGGCCAGGTTCACTCTGGACACTTTCAGAATCCCGTGGCGGCCTCAGTTCTAGGAATAAGGAGAGCAGGAAGACAAAATCGCGTGGGATCGCCCTGTACTGGTTCACATTGCAGTGGCCCAAATCTTGTGTCTCGTCGCGAGTCGCCCGGTCAGCCCCGGCCCAGTCTGGAAAAATAATCAGTTTTCCAAAATCCGTTTGAAAAATAATCATTTCCTCCTCAAGATATGATGCATTTTCGTAACTTGATTTCACCAGCCAAAAATTACCATTCTCTTAAAACAAAGTACCGAAACCGTTTACCGCAAACATCTACACGAAGACGTCGTGCGGCACCTGTGTGTAACCCGCCTTATGGTACGTCCTGAATGCATGCCGATTCCGACTACGAGTCAGATTCAGGTTTCCGGCGACAGGAATGACACTTGTATTTTAACGAAAATGGCCGTAGTGGCCGCCGGAAGTCGAGCTTGCGCGCAGGCGCCTGCCGACCGGAATGTATTATTCTTTCTGGTTTCAGATTCAGATTCCGTTTCCACCTATTTGTTTCTCTCATAACAGAGTACGTTTTTACTACTTCTGCTCAATTTTAATATGAAATTGTGAATGTGGTTACGTAGTTGCGAATAAAATAGAGTTCTATGGAATCCTTCAATTTGGGATAAAAGATTAAAACAGCTTAGTCACACAGAGATATTGTAGACTACAGTGTTGAAAAACCATCACTCAAGAACTAAATTCGTACCGAAAATAAAGTGAAATAAACCTACCGGTGCATCAAAATGTATTTGTTTATAAATAATAGAAAAATGTATTTTGAAATGAAAAGAATTTAGTGCCCTGGTATAGGTTTACAGCGACAAAAGGTAAACGCAAATTATAGGTTATGAGTGGAGTGAGCTAAAACAAAATGGAGAATAATAAATTTCCTTAGTTACGTTCATTGTTGTTCCTTATCTGCTCGTCGCATTATCTCAATTTTTTTTAATTCCACGAACTAAAGTACACAAATTTAATCCTGACTGTGTCGAATTCGCGAGACGAATCGAAAATTTAACATATTTATAAACTATCTTTCTTGTTAAGCTTGCTTTGCTGCCAATTTGTTATTATAAAATAATTAATTGCTACGTGGCTTTCTCACCACTTCCCGAAATCTTACCCACAGAGGCCTTCTAAATAATTTCTAACCAATATGCCGTACTATGTGGGTACAACGAGAAAAAATAAAAGATTTATCAGCCCCACGTTTACCTAAAGGGCTTTACCTAACTTATATCTTGAGTTGAGATATCTCAAAATAAAAAGAATCAAATAAAATATCTGATTAATAGTCTTGTGTTTAATTTTCATGTCTTCCTCAAGCAATAAAATGTTTTCTTTTCCAGAACAGATACATATCCGTGATATGTTTCCCTTTACCTCTATACAAACACTAAAACTCTGACCCCACGTAGGAGTATTACTGCATTTATCAGTGCGTGGGCACGAATATTGATATTAGATGATATTCTATACATTGATATTTAACAAATATAGTGAAACAGCTTCAATTGGGCAATAAAAATGTAGTAGAGTATTTTAAATTTTTTTAGAGTATACAACATTTTTTAAGAAGGCCTTCCTAGACGCGAGGCCCTCTCCCTATGTGTCCACCCCGCCCCCCCCCCCCCCCACAATAAAAACAACACTGCCGGGAGATTCGAAAGGAATCAAGGAATCTGTTTAGATTCCAGCAAATACGCGATGGAGGGTCTGCGGGTACGAGGAGGGGGTTTCCGCAGCGTTGCCGGATCGTGGCCGCCGTTTGGGGGTAATATCTATAGGATATATACAGGTGGCCGCTAGTTTAAATCAATTTTCTGTAGACCATATACGGGCGCGAAATATACTAATGCGACTGCGGCGCTCCAAGCGGGAAAATGGTAAACTAACTATATACGAAAATCATAATATACGCTGTCTTTTGGCCGCCACATAAAATTTGTTTTTCTTTTAGTTTTCGTCATAAATGATCAAGAAACAAGGGTTTGGCGATTTGGCGGCCATATACAGCCGCCTATTAGGACCAGCCGCCAAATCAAATGCAGATCCGCCCATATACAGCTGCCGCTTGGGACCCGATTTTTACATATATATATATATTTATGAAAATGAACGAATAGTGTTTTTTGCTTCTGGTAGTGAGGTGGCTTAGTGAAATTACCGTTACCTGGCGGATAAAAGCATCAAATTTGGTGTGAAGGTACCTTATGGTGTACTAATGAATTTTAGCTTAGGAGCCCTTTTGAATTTTAAGAACTTTCCACACCCGGCACCAAAATCCGTGTGTGGGATGTTAAATCACAATTAACATGGGATCATTTTCGAAAAAAAAGTTACTTTACTGCATCTTTTACGGGCATTTTTTTATATATTGACTTGGAAACAACACCTATTGTTATTTGGTGGTTAATCCTTTTTTTGACAGGATGATAATTTTCGGCCGCCATCTTGTTTCCGCCATATTTGATATCAACTGAATTTTTACTTTCTCCCCCCTATACATAGTATATGGAGAAAGTATTGTTTTCGTCAAAATTTTAGAATTTGAGTTGTCAGTGGATATATTCGTTTTAGTGCTCCCTGAATCCAAAAAAGTGGTTTTTGGCGTGGTGTCTGTCTGTCTGTGTTCAAAAACTAAATTCAAAACTTTTTATTCATAAAAAAAAAAAACAACAAATACGTGTCTCATGTGCACACGCACGTGCGAGACAAAACAAATTATTCAACTGGTAATATACAAGAGTATCATGTGGCTGAACAGATAGAAGAGGGCTGTAAACAAAGTATTGCAGGTTGTAAGATAAATTTGACTACGAGCATATAACAAAAAAATAACAAGTTAACAATAAATAAATAAATAAATAAATAAATAACATGATAAATCTATGAAAATTAACAAAGAATAAAAAGTGCAAAAAAGATCAACAAATAACAACGAACATACCAACAATTGATAAAACAGCACTAATTCACTGATTTGATTAATAATTTTACTTTCTTTTTAAAGCTCCCTAAATTTATGCTATTGTTCAATATATTTATTATGTCATCAGCATATTTATTAAATATTAATTTAACTGAAGAATAACATAACTGATTTCTTGATATATTACGTTTATAAGGTGGAATAACAAGGGTATACGTTTGTGAAGCTCTTGTGTTTTTAATATATAATTTACACTCATACAAGTCAAGATTTCTCACAACAAAATTAATCACTGCAAAAGTGTATAACTCTGAGACTGTAAATAAATTTAATTCCCTAAACATACTGGTAATACTCTCATACTTCTTCCTGTTACAAACGTTTCGCAGAGCAAATCTTTGTGACATTAACACAGATAAAATGGTTGTGGGATAGGTTCCACCCCAGTGAATTAGGCCATATCGTAATGTTGACTCAAACCATGCAATGTACAAAGTTTTTAGATGTTCTGACTTAATATAACCTTTAACAAAATACAGCAAATAATTAATCTTTCTTAATTTTGCATTTAAATACTCTACATGATAATTCCATTTTAATTTGTTATCAATAACTAGACCTAAATATTTAATTTTGTCACTAAATTCTATGGTTTGGCAATTGCACTTATAAACACATTTGTGGCTATGACATTTCAAAATCGGGTTACTATCTATTGCTTTACATGAAAAATTAATACATTTGGTTTTATTTACATTAACAATAAGTTTATTCACCATGCACCAATTACTAATTTTATCCAAATCCTTCTGCAGACAATCTTTAAGAACATTATAATTACGATTTTTACAAATTATAGCAGTGTCATCTGCAAATGAAAATATTTCTGAACACAAGTTCAATTTCAACAAGTCATTAACATATATTATAAACATTAATGGCCCAAGTACCCCACCTTGAGCTATTCCAAAATTCAATTTACTTTCACCGGACAACACACCATTTATTTTGACCAACTGCTTTCTGTTGAGGATAAAACTAGACAAGAACTTAAGCAATTTACCCTTTATACCATAACATTTCAGCTTTTCAATTAAATGTATTGATCGATAATATCTCTACTGTATAATTATCCTCTTCAATACTGTTACTAATTGATTTAATATGATGGTAGAGAGCTAAATCAGTTCCCCTTCTAGGTATGAAGCCAAATTGTTTCTCTGACAACAAACTGTTACTTAAAAAATAGTCCATGAGTTTATTTTTTACATGAGTCTCCAGAATTTTAGAAATGCAACTTAACAAAGAGATTGGGCGATAATTTGACATTTCTCTTTTATCACCAGCTTTATATACAGGAACAATAACTGCAGTTTTCAATGCATCAGGAAAAAACCCTGACTCTAAAGATAAATATAATAAGTGATGCAGAACTGGAACAAATACATCAATATTGTCTTTAATTGTTATTATATTAATATTATCTAGCCCACTTGAAAACTTGTTTTCCATGTTTCTAATAATATTGTGTACATCAACAGGAGTGATATTTATTGTATTAAGTTGACAAAACACAGTTGGCAATACAGGTTTTAAATGCAAGTCTTCTCCAAAGTGACTATATTTTAAATTAAATATGAAATCACAAAAATATTCATTAAATGAATCCGCTATCAATTTTACATTAATTATATAACGGCACCAAAGAGTCATTAATTTTAATGTTTGTAATATTATCTCTAGGTTTACTTATAATCTTCTTAACTATTTGCCAATATTTTTTTGAATCTATACTAACTTTAATTATTTCATCAGAGTAATAATCATATTTTGATTTTTTTATTTCACTGGTAACATTGTGTGTGTGTGTGGATGTGTGTGTGTGTGTGTGTGTGGATGTAAACAAAGCTAGAGGCGACACCAGTGGTCCGATTTTCATGAAATTTGGCATGTAGGTAGGGTAGAAGGGGGGAATTGGGTACTAGGTTTTGGAAATTGTACTCTGTAGGCTAAACCAAATTGAATATCTTTCTAGTTTTTATGCCTTCATATCAAGGATTCTAATAGACATCTTTTCACCAACTTTAAAATCTGCAACTTTTTTGGTTCGATTTAATAAAAATAAAAATATTTTTCATACCCAATTGCCCCTAAGGGGGGAATTGGGGACTACACCTGTAAGACACAAGAAAGCTCATATATAAAATAGTGGAGAAATGGGGGTTATTAAGAAAACATAAAGGAAAATTTTAATACAAGTTTAGTTGAACAGATATTTTTTTGACAATTTTATAGAATGTTAAACTAAATTTCGGAAAACTTTACAGTTTTTTTTAGATGATTAATAATAATTAATCCCTATGACCTAGGATGGTAAAAATTGTATTTTAGGTAGTTTATAAGAGATACTTTAACATAATGCAAGTTAGATTTTTTTAACTTTTACATAAAAAAATGTACAAGAAGTTAAAACTTTGAAAAAATTTTGCGAAAACCTGTTTGCCTCGAACAATCATACACTGTTAAATTAATAAAAACACTTCAATTCTTCCTATAAATTAGCTCACTGTAGGGAAGGCCTACTTAATACTGAGTCAATCAAATAAAAACTTATTTTTTCATAGGCTAAATACAAACTTAACAAATAAAAGTAAAATCAGTAGTCCGTACCATCTAGAACCAGAATTATTCAATGGGCTGTCTTATTTTCCAGGTTAGCCAATCCATAAATGGCTGAACTATCACTTGGGAAAGTAGCCTTTATTTCTACAAACAAATTAGGCCTAGGGGTTTCACTTAAAAACTAGTACTTTGTCATAACCATAAAAAAAATAATAGTACCCATTTTCCCGTAGGGGGGCAATTGGGTACTAAAATTTTCAACCCCTAAAAGCTACCCTTTAGAGATAGTTTAAAAATTCCAAAACTTTAGCAAACTACTATTAGTATGATAACTTTGGTTTTATGAGGTGAGTGTAAATATTTTACATAAATTCAAAATTTTATAATGTTTCTATGGTTACTCGGACAAAGTTCGAAAGGCACTCTGTAAATCGAAAAACGTAAGGGCCGAACAAATTATTTATTAACTTGATTATATTTAAGGATAACAACTTTAAAAAAAATGGTGGTGTAAAAAACATAACTAGCTATCTCTACATATTTTTCAATCCTTCCTAACATAAAGGGTTGATTAAACAAAAAATTTAAAAAAAGTAGTACCCATTTACCCCCGGTACCCAATTCCCCCCTTCTACCCTATAAAGCCGTGATATCTCCAGGCGTATTTTTCATTTTTTTAATTTTTGATTTTTAAGGGTATTTACCCCATAAAAACCCATAAAAAATTACAAAAATCCAAATTTCTCTAAAACGGCTCTAACAGTTTTGATAGAAATTTCATGGTTTTTAGTGCTTAAGATGACAAACAAAATGACACCACCCGCATGTCTGTAAAAATTCAGGTTCAGAAGTTATAGGGGTTTAAGTGTTAAAAAATTCATATTTTTCAAATTTCACAAAATCTGTGACCTCTAAAGAAAATATACTTGCAACCATGAAATTTGACTTGAAAAACTAAATAATCTAGTATTTTGAATCATTCGTTTACGTCAACTGGTTGCGGAGATAATTGATATTTTAGTTCGGCGGTAAACGCAGTACGTTGTCCAATGTTGTTCTTATGGCAAATATTTAAAAACCGATATCTCCGTTATTTACTAACCGATTTTGATAACATTTGGTATATATTTGTGTGAAAATTAATTGTTAATTTGTTTTATTTCACTAAATATGTTTTCCGGTTTTAAATTACTTGAAGGGAGAAAGTATGTGTCAGTTTCCTGATACCGTTTATTTTTAATGTAAAGATGGTGTTGTGACATATCATTATGAACTACATTTTCATGCTGATTCCAATGCTGAAATCCGTTTTTGAGAATATGCGTTCGTTAAAAAGATATGCTCAAATGAAAATTCTTCCCTATACATTTCTTATGGAACATTCGTATTTTTAGCATTTTTTTGGATTGTTTTTCTTATACCTCCCATTATAATGAAGATATTTAATTAGTTTAGATCTTAAAATACTCAGTGAAATAGCGGCTCTCATTTGAGATATTAGTCATCAATATTGGACAAGTGACAGATGAGCTATAAGCCTCAATGTAACTTAAAAATCAATGTTTTGGAAATTTGTTTTTAATCAATTACATATATCTCCAGTTCTGAATAAGGTATTTAGTTCATTTTGGTCTTATATCACTCAGTAAACTATCAGCTTTCAAGTGAGCTAACTCTCAATAAAATCAGATTAAAGTTTAGGTGACTTATGAGCTTTCACTAAATTTGTTTTATTTGCATAATTTTACAGTTCTTGAAGGATTTCTCTAGTTCCGAAGAAGATTCTAAAATCGTAAAGGTCCCTATTGATTCTGTAGCCTATTGGCTTTCATTTGAGTCATAAATTATTTTAATAGATTGAGTTTAAAGTGAGTTGTGGTTCAAAAACCCACATAAAATAAAATATTTCAAAGATTTTTGTTTATATAAAGACTGATATCTCCAGTTCGAAGGCAGGTATTGAGTTCTGAATGCTTTTAAAAGACTCAGTAAAATATTAGCTTTATTTTGAGACTGTGATAATTTAATTTGGACAAGTTTGGGGTGAGATATAATCAACTATTAAGCATAAAATTAAAAAATAACAAATCTTTATGTCGTAATGAGCCTTAAAATCTGTAAAATCTGTTTGATACATTAAATATGTTATGTTAGGCTGTTTACAGCCTAACATATTTAATGTATCAATATTTAAAACTAAAGCCAAAGTATCACTGCGTATTTTATGACCAAAAATAATACCTTATTCCTTAAAATAATACCTTCTAAATACCTTATTTAGAACCGGAGGTATAATTACTTGATTAAAGACAAATTTCCGAAAAATTGATTTTTAAGTTACATTGAGGATTATAGCTCATCTGTCACTTGTCCGATGTTGATCATAAATAACAAAAATGAAAGCTGCTATTTCACTGACTATTTTCAAGACTAAAACTAACATATCTTAGTGATAATGAGAGATATAAGAAAAATAATCCAAAAAATGCTAAAAATATGAAACGTCCATAAGAAATGTATAGGGATGAATTTTTATTTGAGAATATCTTTTTAATGAATGCATATTTTCAAAAAAGGATTTTATCATTGTAATCAGCGTGAAAATCTAGCCTGTAATGATGTGTCACAATACTTCATTCATAAAAATTAAAAAAAAACTATCTTGTATCCAATATGGCGGATCCAAGATGGCAGCTAAAAATTAATACCCAATTAGAATGAAGTATTTACTACTCAACAAATAAGGCGGTGGTGTCAAATCGATATCTTGGGAAATATTAGCTTGGATACCCATAAATAAATTTTGTTCATTATATATTTCTGTATTGGTCGGCCCATTGACTTTGAATCTCTTGAGACATACCATTCATACGGCGCAGCTGTAGCGATCGGACCTGAGCCAGGATCGGTTGGTTCAGTTAGTTCGTCTGAGCCTCCGCGAGACAGCGCTACAAGCGCAGCGGACGGTCTTAGTTCATGGCTTCGCCACAAGATAGCGCCCTCTACGGCTGTCAGTCCCCCCTTACTTCCCGCTCCCCGCCCCGACACCGCATGCCGCTGCCGCTGCGACCGCTGGCGCCGTACACTCAAGTCTCCCCTCTCCCACCATACTTCCTCAGTGTGAAATATCTGGGGACCGAGCTTCGCTCGGGGGAAAGCAGTAACATTTTCAAATATACATGGTCATATTGCTCCCCACAATGACAATTAGCTTTGTAATTTGATTTACTGAGGTTTAAGTTTTATTCATTGAATTTAAAAAAAAAATTAATTCGGTCTTTGTTTTCTAATCGATGCTCTCATTGCTCGTTTCAGTGGCCAAGCGCTGTGACGAATGTTGTATATCTCAACGGTGCCTTCATGAATTGCTCGACACTGCCATTCGTTAACAGATTACAATATCACAGAAAATGCAAATTATATGATCTTATGTCACAAATAATCTATCTTCTATCTATCTATATTATTAATTCTGTAAGCGATTTTTTTTAAATCAAAGTTGTGCATGAGAGTTTGCCAGCTCGCAGGATGACAGGAGATGGCTCAAATAAAAGGTCTCGGACCCAGGGGGTCGGGAAAAATAGCAGATTAGGTCCAAATATACCAGAAAATGAGAAATAACGAAAAATATCTTCCATTAAAAATGCATTGGGATTAAAAAGCTTGAAAAACGTCTGCTTTGTTTACATTAAACATTTGGTGCTAATGCTTGATTCAAAGCCATTTGGTAGATGTTGACATGTGGGATTTGTTTCAAAATGCAGCTAACAAAAAATATTTTAAATTTAAGATTTTCTGATTTTATAATAATTAAGGGTTTGAGTTTTTCATAATTTAAATTTATAATAAGTTAAGTACGTTTATTTAGTTTATGTTATAACTATGCACATTTAATACCAAATGATCTATACATATATATATGTAAGCGAAATTTTTGCGAAGAAATTGTGGGCGTTTGGAAGGTCGCAGGATGATGGGGGGGGGGGGGGGGGGCTGAAACTGAAGGTCTCCATCTCAGGGACTCGGGGAAAATACTGAAATTAATTGCTTTAAGCTTACTATAAAATGAGAAATAACGTAAAATAGCTGTTATTTAAAAACCATTAGGATATAAAAAGGTCTGCTTTGTTTAGTTAAAACCAAATGCTAGAAATAATCATAACTTTGTGGATCCAAAGGCCTATTTTCTAAGAAGGTATTTTGTTCTATAGTAAAGAAGGATTATGCTTAGGGGCTATTAGCCCCTTCAAGCCTCTAGTAAATAAATTTCATAAATGATGATAAATTTTCTGAGCATCTAAATTTTGGAGTACAAACTGAAGTTTGAGGTGGATTGAGTTTAATTATATCACGTTTTTTCTTAGATGAACCTAATGAACTTGTTTTTTGTAGATCTTTGAGAATTTGCTTATCTCTATTTCCTAAATTGTATTTGCGAACTTTAAGAAACATTGCTCATTTAAAGTAGTTAAACAGATGATTTAAATTTAGTAAATCTAAATAATAAAATCACCTTTATGTAAACAAATACTCGGTGTTGCTTTGATGTTACTGGCAACTCATATGAACCCATGTTAAAAATTACCAATATTCATTGCTCTTTGAAAGTAATAGGATTCATAGTAGACCTACCACGCAAACGAGGAGGCTGTACCGGTCGGAGGTGACCCTAAAATCGGTCTGTTCAGTTAGTGAATTTAATGACTAATCCGTAAGAAATAGTTACTGTAACAGTTGATTACCCTGTTTCGGGTATACAATCTTGAAGTAAATTATTACTTACTTTCAAAGTAATTTACTTTGTAAAACTGTTTGTTGCAAAAAATAATTGTTGGTAAAGTTTTATTGGTTTTTCAACATTACGCATCAACTTCGTTACAGCATTGACCTCAAACAAGGGAGAACGGCGCCACTGCTCATGTGCTCGGAGTGTTAGGGGCGCATGCGCTTGGCAATGATATTGTCGAGACACCAGGTTGTTATTGTCGAGACACTACTTACCACCCTCACCTCGCAATAAATTAGCAGGTGACTTTTTATCAGTGTTGCTCGTGTCAACGGCCGAGGATAGTTGTGTTGTCCGTTCAGTTAAAGGAAAATAGGTCAACATTTTAAAGCGCCCTCTAGAAACAAATCAAAAGCTTGGGGGGCCCCAAACCCCAAACGAAATATCCTTTTTAATGACTCGTCAGCCGTGCGCTAGATCATAAGCTTTAAAATAGTTCAATCGTGAAAATTGGTTGAGTAAGACGGGAAAAAAGGGACATAACAGAGGAAACCGTTATTAGATGTTAGATATATAAATATGCTTAACTATTTAATTTTATATGACATTTAAAACGCGTTCATTTGTAATATTCCCCTGCTTGAAAAAGTCACAGTTTTAAGAAAAAACCTAAGTACCATTCTGATAGCACAACCAAACTTACACAGCCCTGGCTTTTTGAATATAGGCCTACACCTGACTAAGGCGAGATGTTGTAAGAGCCTTTTTAGACAAATCTAAAAAATAAATTGTTTACATTTACTTGTTGTTTGAAGCATTAAAAAATCGACTGTAGGTCTACCAGGCGACAGGCGTAATACAATCGTGAGCATCGAAATCACTTGAACAACCCTTCCCTAAGTAGAGGGAAGTGATCTGCTGATCAAGTAATTTAGGTACGCGTCGTTTTATGACGCCCCGAGTAGGCTATAGTGCATCATTTATTTCGTGAAATGAATTCAAATAACTTTTGTTTTTGGTTTAAACTTTTTAAGGCTTTGACAAATGTAAATCTTAGGGAACAGTAACATAAAATATCTGGTGAAATTATCTTATTTGTCGATATTTCAAAGACACAATTAAACAGAACTAGGCCTAATGCAAATCTCTTGAAAAATGCATTTCTATGGCCAGCTAAACCAATAATTTGACTCATTTCACAGATTAGTTACTAGTTTATGTACAAAAATAATGATTAGTTTATTAACATCCCAACTTGCTTACCAACCTTAGCAAATTTAGTGCCACTTCCAGTAATAAGGATAAACGACTTTAGTTTTAGCTGACTGGGAATCCGTGTGTTACTGATAGAATATATTTTGAAAATCTGTTTTGTGTAGCAGTGTAGGCTAAATTAAATTATGGAGGGGAGAAAACGACTCTCTGGTAGCCAGTACAGGAAAAAGAACCAGAAAAAGAACTTGAAGGCAAAAAACTTGAGTTTTCTCTGAATAAATTTTTAAACACAATGTTGGGGGAGGAGGGAGGATTCCGTCAAGGTCACTCCCAACCGTTGCGCGGTTGCTTTGACGCTGACACTGTTCTGCGCATCGATGTATAACTGGCGCCAATTCTTGGGGCACACGCCGTCCTTAAGACTAATGTTAATTTTAGCATTGGGCTTATGGGCGGCGTGGGCCCCAAGAATTGGCGCCATAAATAAATTTACATCGATGGTTCTGCGTAGGGCGGTGGCGACGGTTGTTCAATACAAGGCGAGTGGTTTGTTTTTATATTTGGACTTGAATTATAATTGTAAATCGATGCTTGCATTGCCATATGTATTCTTAGGCTTGTTCTTTGGGTAAAATGTGGAACAGAAAATTGTACTAATCACATTATATTAGTACGGTGCAATTAGACATAAACCTGGACATCCAAAAGGTTTCTAGCTGGTGCCAATTTGTTCAATACACTTCCCCCAAAATGTAAACAAAAGTTACCCTAATTTGAGCGACGGGTTTGGGTGGGAAGGGAGTTAGTAGGAGGGAAAACGTAATTTGTTTTAATGTTTAGCAAATATCTTGAAAACTGCGTTTTTTTCTAAAATATTATACTTTGCAAAAATACAACATTAAATTTCGAACAAAACATTCATCTTTCATTGTGCCCTTTAAAATGATATACAACATAATAGGGTTTCTGTTCAAAAAATTTTATCTCCCACTTTTTAGATGGAGGGAGTAAAAATTTAGAAGGACCTAAAACGTGCTTCCCTAGACTTGTAATAATTCCCTGAAGTAAAATATTATTTAAAATAATGGAAAATGTCAATACGGAGCATGTGGACTGGATCTTCTGAGACATTTGGATGTTAAAAAATAATCATAAATTTACATTTGCCCATTAAAATCTGACCTGTTTTGCAGGGGGGGGGGGGCAATCCGTATGCCTCTGATTCTACCTTTTATTCTAATAAATGTAAGAAGTATTAAAAGTAAAATTAAATTAATTTGCATAATGTTAAGAGTGTTAGCTAACGTCTGGTAGTCTCGAAGGAAGATTTCCTCTAAACATTGCCTTAAATGATTAACAAATCCAAATTAAAATGTGTGTTTAGGAAAAATAAAGCATAAAAAGATTGTGAACACAAATTTTCCTTCAAAAATTCTCACTTTCTTGTGATAGCTCCCATGCTTCCCTCCAGGTTGAAGAATATCTTTTGAAATCTCTTTAACCTTCCAAAGCGGTTTTCCTGGTAAAATCTTTCTGACCAAGAACATTCGGTGAGGGTAGGAATCGCTGCCGCACTTCATCCAATTGTTGAAGTTCTTAAAAATTAGTTGTCTACCTTTTGTTTCAATTTGTTTCATATTCCTACAATAGAAATGTTTTCCACAAACATTCTGTCGCAAATAAAAAGCCGCAAACCCAAGGTTAATATTATGTTCACAACCAAAGTTATGGTCGTTTAAAATGTTTTAAAATTAAAATGTGCCCCAAGGTTAGTGTTGAAAAAGGACGGACTTGACAGGTACTGTTATTACCGCGGTGTTTATAATTTAGAGACGTAGCCAAAATTAAAAAATTAATTATTATAGTAACATTGTAATAAAATTAATACCAATGTAGGCTGCTCCTGCAGACGTAATGGATAACGCCCCCAACAAAGACCCGGGGGCCTCGCCCGACAAAATCATAGAATTTCGAGGCTTTGAACAGCACGTTTAAGGTTGATTCGAAACGAATTTTCCAAAGAATGAAGTTTTAAAACAAACATTCATGTACGTTTTCAGGAAATTCAGCTAATGGCTAAATTTTTATATTGATTAAATTTTATTCCTTAATATAAAAGGTCGAAAGCATAAATGTTTTTATCCATGTGAGCCAGTCTACTCTAACCTGGATTTAAGGTTATTCAGTTAAAACCAAAGAAGAAATAACAGAATCACTAACACTAACTAATCACTAGCACTAGTCAGTGTGGCCTCAGCTAATGATTGTCGAGTCAATAAAATATTATTTACATCAAAACTGTTCTTGCTTGGTTTTATAAAAAGGTATAGAGATTACATGGGAAATTTCATACAGCTACAAATATAACCAATTAATTGTATTCTTAAACAATGCACAACAATTATTGTTCAAATGTTTGTGTTGTTGTTCCTTCAATGATGGTGGTTGAGAAGTGTTTAAAATAACACACTCAAGGTAAATGACAAGCTTTATCATTTTTCTAATGATTACCAAATAGGAAAGAATGAATACATTCTTCATTGTTTCCTATTCGTGGGCTCTGTCCTACTCTGAATTCCGAGTGTAAGGCTTGGGCTTAGAGGCGGCGACGGAATCGTAAAGAAACATCGGCGTATCGGCGAGGAGAAGGCTGAGTGGCTTGGGCTTGGGCTGGCGGCGCTGGCGTTGTGGTGGCGGTAGCGGGGGGGGGGGGGGGAGAGAGGGGATACGCACTTCAGTTACGTGCAGCCACGTGTGTGTGCGCTGCACTGAGGGCGGAGCCGGGCGAGCTTCAAGCCATGGCCGCTAGGAGCGACACTGCATGGGAGGGTTTACCCGAATAGTTCGGCTGAAATCCGCTACGCTTGTTGGCGACACATTTTTGTACAGAATGGAATGTCTCAAGAGATTCAAAGTCAATGGGTCGGCCATTTTGGATTATGGTGCCGTGTATGGAAATTTTTAAAAATTCATGAGGGCTCCTAAGCTAAAATTGATTAGCATAACCTAAGGTACCTTCATGACAAATTTGGTGCTTTTATCCACCTGGTAACGGTGTTCTTAAAATAAAGACCTTAAGCAACCTCACTATGGGGGCCCCAAAACAAAAAGTTATCATGGTCTCGGGCTTAGGTCTTACCATGAGTACTACGGTAACAGCTTCTTCCCTATAGGGGAAATTCGCTAAAAGTAAAGAACTTTACACGCTAACAGGGTGTCTACTGACATCTGATTTTAAAATTCCAGTATATTTCCAGTATTTCCATTACTATTTTTTCAAAATTCCAGTATCACTCGCTAACTATTTATCTAACTAAGGAGACCCATTAATACAATTTTTATTGATATGAATAACGTTTATTGTTCAAATTAAATAACTGAGTTACTGCACCAACAACAAGATAAAATAATATAGGCAATAAAAACTCATAAAAAAATAACATATTTGTTTGATTTTTTATGGGGGCCTCCCGAACTCCACTTATAGCCCTATGTTCCTCCCACTTCATAATCCAGATAATTAATACAAAATTACAAGCAAAAATTAATAGTAACAGTTTACAGGAAAAATTGATAATCAATAATATAACCAAATTTAACTGATAATTTTAACACACACTTTACATTTCTTCTCCTGACTTACATATTGCTCAAAGTAGAGTATCCTGTTTCAACGGTTTAGGAAATGTTGAGAACCTGTTCAATCTTAAAAAAGTACAATTTATAAGATTTTAAATGTGACTAAGGATGGTTAGTAATTGAACTGAATTACAAGTGGTTTAGTTTAGGTTTGCAATCACACATAGGCCTAGCTAAAAAAGTGTTGTCAAACTTTTCATATCTAAATGTATTGAACGAATCTATTTTTGGTTTTTCACTTGTGTTTCAATAAAATTCCAGTATTTCCAGTATCAATATACAATTCCAGTAAAATTTCAGTATTTCCAGTAATTCCAGAATCTGTAGACACCCTTGCTAAGTAATAAAGTAAATTAATCAACATAATTTCCAAGTTTTAAGGTGCCAAAAGGTCATAGTAACAAGTCAATATGGGCATTAAATCCTATACGTCAGCTTCGAGTTGTGTCCATAGGAATTTAAAACTGAAAAATAATGGTTCCATAAAATTGTAAGAAGGTTATGATTTCAACAGATTTTAGAGTCTGCAGTAACTCCAGCCATCTTGGATTTTTAGTACCATAAGAACAACGTCAATTCAATTTAAACTTGCATGGCTTTGAACACAAAATACTTGACTCCATTAAATTGTTTGAATCTGATTCATGGATTTTTTTTGTATTTAGCAAAGGACTGTGAAGATTATTGGTCAAAAGATGCTTCATTTATGGATCAAAATTTTAAAGGATGTTAGTTTATCTATATGCATAAAAGTTAAAAACAGTTGACTGACTGACTGGCTCACTTACTGATCACAGTTTCTCAAAAACCAAATGCTTTCGGCACTCAAACTTGGCTCAAACAATCTTTATAGGCTCTACTATCTTTTTCATATTTTCTCTCAAAAAGCTAAAATAGCAGACATAATAAAATCCAAAATGTTGAGAATTATTCAGTTTTCAAATCTTATGAAGGCTTCAGTGGCCAAGAAACTTAGCACAAATATTCCTTGATAGGCTTTAGATGCGTACTAAGAAAGGGTTTTCAACCATTTTCTCTCAAAAGGCAAAATAGGGAACATTATATAATTCAAAATGGCTGCCATTTTCAGTTTTTTGTTAACTGTTAAAAATTCCATATTGCGTAATATGATTTCATTTAAATTAGTTATCCTTCCACCAGGTGAAGCCGTGGGTAACTGCTAGTACATTTATTTATTTAATTAATTATTTTTTTATTTAAGGAACCACCATCTCAAAATTTTAATCTCACAATTCACTCGATAATTGTATCTCCTTAATACCAAGATTGTTATTTATGAGTGAAAAATAAAGATGTTGAGTGAAACAAACCATATGGAGTTTTTTATTCGATAAACTTTTCTTTTTTTATAAAAAAATGACTAGGTTGATTAATTTGAAGCCCCAATAGTCAAAGAATACATAATAAACATTGTTGCCTTTTCTCGACTTATAGGTTGTTTTATATTAGTTTCGGAAATCCAACATTTTTTTAATCTGACAACCTCCCGGTCCCGTAAGTGTCAGATCATCGAGAATCAACTGTAGCATTGTTCTTATATGACCAAACTCTAAAAGGTGGCAGGTAATGTAGACTCTTCAGCGTTAAACGAAAATAAGTAGACTGTGATGAAAGGAACTTGGCAACCAGTCGTGATCGAACCAATTGTGCCTAGATGTGTCTACTTGTAAAGTGAACTCTCCACCTCTAAGCCACCAAGACCACCACCGCTAACGAATAAGACCTTTTGACCATGACTAGTTGGCTAGCAACTGGCCCTCAGCACAGTTGATGACACAATAATCATAAATCAAAAATTAAGTAAACTTTCAGCCCTAGAAGTAGTAACATACACAGATAAGTTGTTACCTGTCTGTAAGTGTCTTGGTAAGTCTCATCCCTCTCTGTGTCGAAATACTGCTTCACTAAGTTCCAATAATCGAGTCTTTTACGTTCCATGACGGCCTGTCTGCGCTCCAGGCTCGCTGGCAGGTACCCCTGAGAATCAAGTTGCTATACAATCATAAATGCAGTAGAAATGGTCCCGATAACCGTTTATTAGGCACCCTTGGTTATCTGAAAATGTCACAACTAAATTTAACTACAGTCGACTCTCGCTAACACGAACCTTGATATCACGAAATCCTCGATATCACGAATAATTTTAATCCCCTTGGGAAAACGTGTTTAACACGAAGAAATTACTATACATAACATGAACTAATTTTTTGGATATATTTTTCCTCTATAACTCGAAGGGACACAAAAATTAACCTCTATAACACGAATTTCCGTAGATAAGACAAATTCGATTCGCGCTTTTACCTCCATAACCCGAAATTTACCTCCATACCACGAAGTTTTCAGAATGGACCTCTGTAATACGAAATCCCGGCGTTCAGGATGCAACCTGTCAGTGAATCATATCCGGGGTCAAGCGCATGTTTTAATACAAAATATAATCGATACTGTAATTGTTTTTACAAAGAGGAAGATTACGGACTTTTTGATTAGTGGAATTAATAAAAGTTAAAAGTTTATTTTTTTAGCTGAAGGGGATACGGTACAGTTTCTTTACATTATTCGTTTAATAAAAATTATGATCGATACTGTAATTGTTTTACATGTTTAAGCAGAGTAAGATTACGGACTTTTTAATCAGAATTAATATGATCTTATATGTTTTTGTGTTTTACAGGTTACTGTAAAACACAAAAACATATAATTACATTATAAATACTGCATTTTTCATTGATATATAATATTTAAATAAGTTAGAAGCTTAGATTTGTCAAAAATTGAGGGTATAAACTACTTTTTTCTTTACCTCTGTATCACGAATTTTCATTTGGCTTACCTCATTAACTCGAACTATGCCTACGACGAACTATACGTAACACGAAGAAAAATCGCAGTCCTGTGGAATTTCGAGTTAGCGAGATTCGACTGTATTTAATTTATTACTTTACTGTCATGCAATTATGTTAAACTGTTAGTTAAATTTATAATAAAGATCTTTTTTATGACAAATCTGCAATTTGCTTACTTTAATTGTATTTTTGGTTGGATTAAAAAAAATTGAGTTTAATCATGCATGCCTCAGTAATCTACATTATTTAGTAACCTATCAACTGCTTAAAACCAGTAAGTCAAATTATTTGAATTAACTAAATCAATCAATAAAATTTACTGCTAAATATAATGGGCAAATTAAATTTTGGATTATAATAATAGCAAAATTAATGTTAGGATAAAAATAATGTTAGGATATAAATATTTTAATTAGTTTCTCAAAAGTACAAATACACAATGGCAACCTACCAAACTTAGGTCAGTGAATTTGAACAAATTAAATTGCAAACAACCCAATCTACCTTTGATTTTTTAATATTTTGTTAGTACCCAGTATAAAAAGAAAGAAACGAATTGGCATAGAGGTCACGTGAGAAATGACTCAGTTAGTTTATTTCAAATGGCTGTAAAAAAATGAAACACACTGTCATAAATTTATATACAGGGTGTTTTTTTTAAAACGCAACCCATTTTTAAGATTGAATAATGCACATATGAATGTGTAATGAGAATTGTTTTATTGATCTTTACATCTTATACAACCTATTATTTAAGTTTGATAAAATTTAGTTTACATTATGTGCTCAAACAGGCCGCCATTGGCATTTGTATAGAGTTATATGCACTCTCCATCAAATTCCCGAATACGTGTTGTGACGTATCTCTTTAAATTTCTTGCATTAAATTTGTTATGATGTTTTGAGGTGCTAAATATCTTGTGAATTATTTTCGTAGGATAATTACTACTATACAAAAAAAAACAAGTAGCCTAGTTTTTTTTGTCTGTGGCAAATTTCATTCAGATCGGACCACTTTTACGCGAGTTATCTTGCTTAAAGACACACACATTAAAAACGCAACCCAAAACTTGATTTTATCGGTGAAGGATTATTTCCCCCCAAGATCCCCGGATTTGACCCCACTACATTATTTTATTTGGGGATACATAAAAAGGAAGGCCTACGAAAACAATTCACAGGGTATTCAGCACCTCAAAACAAACATAACAAATTTAACGCAAGAAATTCAATGAGGCACCTTGCAACACGTGTTCAGGAATTTGATGGAGAGAGCATAACTTTATACAAATGCCAATGGCGGACTGTTTGAGCACATAATGTAAACTAAATGTGATCAAACTTAAATAATAGGTTGTATAAAATTTAAAGGTCAATAAAACAATACTCATTTCATATTTATATCTGCGTTATTCAATCTTAAAAATGGGTTGCGTTTTAAAAAAACTATATTCCAATAATCAGTAATCTTTGTCTTTAACACAAGTTTAAAATACTTTTAATTTATCCTATTTAGTTTATATTGCGAGTTATGTATTATTTAAACAAACATCAACTAAATAATTCTATTTCTTATTTTATACTTAGAATAGCTTTGCTTAAAAGCAATGAAAAACAATTCCTTTAGGGAACAATTATGTAAAGCTGAGATCACTATGATTATTATTAATGACATTATGAATTTATTTAAAATGTCCTGTTATTCGTGTTAAAAAGAGCAGTGACCAATAGTGATTAGTGAAAAATATAATCCCGGGTATTTGTCTATCAAGTGACTTTTAGTAACTTAATATACAGTCGACTCTCACTAACACGAACCTTGATATAACAAAATACTCGATGTCACGAATTATTTTTAATCCCCTTGAAGAAACCTGTCTAACACGAAGAAATTTCTATACATAACACGAACTAATTTTCCGGTTATATTTTACCTCTATAACTCGAAGGGAAACAATAATACCTCTATAACACGAAGTTCAGTAAATAGGACAAATTCGATTCGCGCTTTACCTCCACAACTCGAAGTTTACCTCCATACCACGAATTTTCAGAATGGACCTCTGTAATACGAAATCCTGGCGTTCTGGATACAACCTGTCGGTGAATCATATGCGGGGTCAAGCGCCTTTATCTGCAGTCTAGTTTTAATAAAAATTATGATCGATACTGTAATTGTTTTTTACAAAGAAGAAGATTACAGATTAATTTTTAATCAGTGGAATTAAAAAAAAATAGTTTTGTAGATGTAGGGGATACAGTAAAGTTTCTTTGTATCATTGTTTAATAAAAATTATGATCGATACTGTAATTGTTCTTCATGTTTAAGCAGAGGAAAACTACGGACTTTTTAATCAGAATTAATATGGTCTTATCTGTTTTTGTGTTTTACAAGTTATTATACTATAAATACTGTATTTTTCATCGATATATAATATTTAAATAAAAGCTTAGATTTGTCGAGGATGTAGGGAATAAACTACATTTTTCTTTACCACTGTATCGCGAATTTTCATTTGGTTTACCCCTATAACTCGAACTATGCCTACGACGAACTATATGTAACACGAAGAAAAATCGCAGTCCCATGGAATTTCGAGTTAGCGAGAGTCGACTGTAATATATTATAAAAAAACAACAGAGTACCGTCACCATAGGCCTAAGGTCCAAGTAATTAAATACAGCAATGTACAGTGTAGCGGCAATAGTGAAATGGGCAAGCCAAATGTAATTGCTCAGGATTGTACAGCAACGACTGGGTTCGAATCAGTCAAGTTACACTTTCTGGACCGATGTTTGACCCCCAAGCTACTTTGTTCAGTGAATCACAAGTAAAAAGCATGCAGGGTGAGAAAACTCTGAACTATTGATCATTACGAGTACAATCAGAAATATACGAGAATTACAAAAAATCTACAGGGTGTTTTTATCAGCAAAATTCAGACTCTTAGCACCAAAAATAAAATAACATACTCAATGCTTCTACACCAATGGTTCAATTACAGTAAAGCATAAAGCGACTTGAAAGTTTACTTTTTTAAGAACCATAGAAAATTTCAACCCCTTGTCCCAAAGAGTAAAAACAATCCTAAAAATACTTCCAAGTTAAATATTCTTTGCTATATTACTTTCTTTGTTGATCACCATACATTTTACTAAATCATCAAGCCATCACATTGTTCAATACCTTCCCTGATTTTTTCAGGCTGATAATGACTATGATAATTTCAAAAGAAAACTTTTTAAAATGTTACTGAAAAATATTTCTATCCTGTTAAATAGTTAATTGAGAATAATAAATGCATGGATACAATATTAAGCTTGGATTTAATTAGGGTATGAAATTATTGTTTTAATTTGTTTCAACATAAGCCAATGCAGGAATTTATCACATTAAAGAATGTTTTACTTTGATTAGAAATTCAACTTGAATAAAATATTGATGATTCAAAAATGAAAGGGCATTCAAAGAATTTTAAAAAAGATTTAATTGCTGGGCAAAATTTAAAGAAACACCGTATTTTTACAACTCAAATATAATTTTATTCAGCTCGATATTGTTACCCAAAGTATAATAATAAAATATGTACTCACGGCTAACAACCGCCAGGCAATAGGTCGAACCTCAACAGGTATTCCAGACCAACTGAGGTGTCGCAAATCTTCTAGATTCAAGAGATTAGACTCCAATAGAAGTCGAAACTTGGCCACTTTGCCTACCATTGTTTCACTATCAGCTCCTGCATACGAAAGACAATCAATATATTAGTGGTTTCTTTTAATGTGTATATTTCTCTGGATGAATATGTTGTGATCAACTAGTATTTTTTTTAATTAAAACCGAAATCAATTATCTTATTCAATCTTGCTAACTAAGTGATGACTTGAGGTTTGTTCTTCTAAACATCATCAGGTCAAACAATACAATGACATTGATATTGTTTCAGCTCCTTATTGTTTATCGATTGATTCATATAAAACTAACTGCAGGTACCAGGGCCGGATTTAAGCATAAGCATTTGCAGCGCCTAGGGGCCCGCGCCACACAAAACTATATTTTTCATCCAGGAATTATCGTTGTTCGGTACTCAATAAACTTCGGCCGAGAATAAAAAATTATTAGTATTTGTTATCCTAATTGAAAGTGAAACATACACAACATAATTCCAGCACTTAAATAGCAGACAGCTCAAAAGATAAAACATCAAGTAGACTGCAGGTCAGCTGCGTTGCGCACGGCGCCGCTTTGTCAACGGCGAAGTTCTCGAAGTGGGGGGGGGCAAGGTCTGCAGAGGAGAAGACAATAGTAATAGTAGTCAGGTTATCTCAGTCGAAAATGTCAACAAATTGTGACGTATTTTGAGGACCTGAAACATAACTTGCAGCAAGGACAACAAATTAGTCCTGACCAATCAGAGGGAGAGAATATTAATGACACCTTATTTTAGTCATTTAGGCTATATTTTTACAATACCCCCGTTGCAGCAGACCTGCATACTCAGCGAATTTCAAATGCAAAACAACATATTTCAATCCAACATACCGAGATTCAACATGTTTTTGTAAGCTGCATAAGAATAACATGGGGAATGAGTATGCAGGTTTGCTGCTACGGGTATATTAAAACTGGGTGGTTTTTTTCAATATTTAGTTGATCTGAACTAGAAGAAGCCATTTACCAAGTTATATCAAGATATGTTGAGAAATAAGCGAGATATAGAATTTTCTTTATTTCCCATAAGGTTAACATTGGGACAACGTACTGTGTTTACCACTTTCAATATCTCGGAAACCAATGGACATAGAGCGGTGATTCAACATACTAAATTGTTTGTTTTTTTGAGCTGAATTCAATAATGCTAGCAAAAATTGGATAATTTTTAATTTTCTATGCAAAAAACTCAAAAAACCCATTTTTGGGGGGGTTTAGCCCCTTTTACCCCCCTTTCCGGAGGTCCGATCGGGCTGGTTCACAAACTCGTCCGAGTGATTACCACTTTACACGTCTGTACCAAATTTCATTAAGATCGGACCATATTTACGGCCGCTACCGTGTTAACAGACATATATATATAGATATATATATATAAAAATTCAAACGAATAGTGTTTTTTGCTTCTGGGGGCCCCAAAATAAAAAGTTAACATGGTCTCGGGCTTAGGTCTTACCATGAGACCTACGGTAGCTTATTCCTTTAAGGAAATTCGCTAAAATAGGCTAATAGAGCTTGCAGAACTGGTTATGGGTCTTCGATTTACCTCACGAGTTTTGGTTCCACCACAGGCCTCAGCCTCAGGGAGTTAGGCAACATGACAGAATAATAATATTAATGGGAGTAATTTCAGCATTTTGATTGGAAGGGTAAGATTTTCAGACATCTACTCTACAGCTAAATTTTAATCCCCCTCCCTTTGAAAAGGTGTCAGACGCTGAGTTTTGTTGTAAAAGCTTTGGCAAAGATGACGGCCGCGAAATCCAAGAAATTTGCTGACAGCGATTTACCTGAAACGATGTTCGCAGGTCACATTTTGCAGCCTAGAGCTGTTTGTTATTGCCATAATATGACGAGAAATTTGCCAGCCGCTGTAAACCTATAAGGCCCCACCAGATTTCACATGTTAAATTTTCAACTTTTTTCTTACCTTTCCAGACTATTAAAAAAAATCCCGACCAGTGAAATCAGCAGTGTAGCTTTTAAATCGAATACTTACTTGAGCATTATCTTTTATGTAAAATACAGACAAATCGAATACTTACTTGAGCATTATCTTTGATGTAAAATACAGACGGCCGCAACGCGACCGACAGAATTACCGGCTGCGATATTAGTCAATAGATTTACCGTCCGCAATTTGACTGAGAGATTTGCCAGCTGCGGTACAAACGACAGATTTCCCGGCCGCAATATGGTCAGTAGATATAACAAAAGAGCAAAGACTTGTCGGTCGCAAAACGACCGAGAAATATGTCTCTCAGCTGCTGCATGACGACAGATTTTTGTGGCCACGATATGGCCAATAGATGTGACGGCCACGAAAAGAACGATCGGTTTGTTTTAGATGGCCGCAATGCGACCGACTAGCCGGAAAGGGCGGAGGACAATGGTAACAAAGGAGGACATGTCCTCTTAAAAACGGACGTTTGGTCAATCTGGCCCTAAGGGCCCGCACCACTGCTTGAGCCTAAGGGCCCATAAGTCTTAAATCCATCCCTGGCAGGTTCAATATTTATAAACTGTCATATTGGTAAAATAGGGTTAAAATTTTATAAATTTAAGTTAAACTGACCAGTACCTTTTTACTACCACAGCACAGATAACAATGACTGAGTCATAGTCATAAGAAACAGTAGTAACATTTGATGACATAGTCGTTGTTATCTGTGTTGAATTATATATATATATATATATATATCATAAAATATTTATTTTGTAATCTGATTTTAATGTAAAAGCTCACTACAGCTGTACTATTTCTGTTGTTGCTATAAAAGGGATTAATTCTTGTTTCTTTGCTAAATTGTTTAATACTTTTTTAAAATAAACTATGATTATTATTTGTTGTCTAAATGGGAGTATTATTGAATATGGTTGCTAAAGTCCCTTAGCTTTAAATCCACTGCAATTATCAGGTTATCGTGCCCAGTATAAATCAAATTTAGGTGCTGGAAGTATTTATTGGAAAGTAGCTGCAATTATGGCTGAAGAGGATAAATACAAAATTCCTTTGTTTGATGGGATGAATTTTAGCAACTGGAAATTCCGTATGAGAATACTGCTGGAGGAACATGGTCTAGAAGAGTGTATAGAAGAACCATACTACAACAAAATAACATTGGAAGAAAACAATCCGAAAAAAGAGAAAGAATCCAAAGAAAAGGAACTAGCTGATCTGAAGAAGAAGGACAGCAAATGAAAGAGCAAAATAATACAAAGAATTGCAGATTCACATCTGGAATATGTCAAGGATGCGGAAACATCATTCAATATATGGAAATTGATGAATGATACTTTTGAAAGGAAGGGAACTGCAAATCAGTTGTTACTGAGGAAGGCACTTCTAACAATGAAATTTAACTCGTCTACTGATAGCATGGAATCCCATTTCCTGAAGTTCGACAAACTAAAAGAGAATTAAGGTCAACTGGAGCAACCCTAGAGGAAACTGATGTGGTATGTCATCTACTGTTAACAATGCCAAGTGAGTACAATATTGTAGTTACTGCTTTGGAAACTTTATCTTGTGAAAAATTAACAGTAGGACTTGTTAAGAACCGTTTATTAGATGAAGAAACCAAAAGGAAATATAATATTCAGGGCAAAAGTAAAGAACTTAAGTCATCTGAAGTGTTTGCTGTTAAGGAAAGTAGATCAAATAATGGAAATTATCAACCTAAAGGTTCAACTAAAGTTCAAATCATTTTAACTTTAAATGTTACAATTGTGGTTTAGTTGGACACAAGCGCTCTGAATGTACTCAAAAGGTTCCACAGCGGGAAGGGAAGTTCAAGCCTTCTAAGGGGAACATTGCCGCTACAGAACCGGAAAGAGCAGAAGAAGAGGAAACAGCCTTTATGGGGAACACAGTCGAACAGATTGAAGGGTCTGTTGAATGGTGCTTAGATTCAGGGGCTACAGAACATATGGTAAGTGACTTGAGTTTACTTACTAACATTCAGATGTTGCATACTCCAATTTAAATTAAAGTAGCCAAAAATGGGGAGACTCTAGAGTCCAAACAATTTGGAGAAATACGTTGTAACACTTTAGTTGGGGAAAAAGACATTAAAATTAAATCAATGATGTTCTTTATGTTCCTGGTTTATCTATGAATCTCTTGTCAGTTTCTAAGCTAGATTCTAATGGTCTTAAAGTTCATTTGTAAGAGGAAAAGCAATAATATCTAAGAATAGTAAGGAATTTGCTGTAGCTTGCAAGGTGATCAAGTTGTATAAGTTAGTAATGAACCATTTTGAAATTTTTAATGTTTCTGGTAGTTCATATGAAAATATGGGGGAACTGTGGCACAAGCGGTTAGGCCACATTAGTAACAATGGATTGAAGAAGTTGCAAGGTTTGGTAGATGGACTTGCCAAATAAAGTTGTACTTTCTAAAATTTGTCAAAGTTGTGTAGAAGGGAAACAAACCAGTCTCCCTTACAATCAAATAAGAACTCGAGCTAAGAGACCATTACAACTTGTTCATAGATTCATAGTGATATTTTTGGACCAATCAATCCACAATCGTATGATGGTAAGAAATATATGCTTACATTTATTGATGATTATACTCATTTCACTGCTGTTTACTGTCTGGAAGCAAAGTCTGAAGTATTTCATTACTTCAAATTGTACGAGGCAATGGCAACGACTCACTTCAATCTAAAAGTAAGTCGTTTACGTTGTGATAACGGTGGTGAATTCATTTCGAATGAAATGAAGGAATATTTTGAAAAACAGAGTATTCAGTTTGAGTTTACGATCCGCTACATTCCACAGCAGAATGGAGTTGCTGAGCGAATGAACCGAACCATTTTGGACAAAGCTCGAAGTATGATTTTCGGTACATCCTTGGACAAACGTTTTTGGGTGGATGCAGTAAAAACTGCGGTGTATCTGATTAAAAAATGTCCTTTGGGTAAAAAGGTACCTGCAGAACTATGGTATGGGGAAAAACCAAATCTAAAACAACTGAGAGTTTTTGGTTGTGTTGCTCATTTTCATGTACCTAATCAACTGATTAGAGGGAAGTTCGAAAAACGCTCAATGCAGAGTCTATTTTTATTGATTATTGTACAAATGGGTATAAATTTTGATGTCTCGAGCATAGGAAGGTTATTTTTGGTAGGGACATGATTTTTGAGGAAAGAAATTTTGTAATAAGGGAAGCGGAACTAGCTACGCATGATTCAGGATCGGAAGACATAGACGAAGCTGATAAGGAAGAACATAAGGATGAACTCAATGACAATGTAAGTACCAATGGGGAAGAGTTGAGGCGGAGCACCAGAAGTCATTTAAGACCCAAATACCTGGAAGACTATATCTGTCAAGCATTTCAGGCTGAATCGTACGTGGAAGAAGTACCCGAAACCTATACTGAAACAGCAGACAGGGCAGATAGAGAATTCTGGTACGAAGCTATAAGGGAAGAGATGGACTCTTTAGTCAAGAATGACACATGGACGCTAATGGAATTGCCACCTTAAAAGAAAGCCATTGACTGTAAATGGGTTTATAAAATAAAGAGAGACGAAAAAGGGGAAATAGAAAGGTATAAAGCTAGGCTTGTGGCGAAAGGTTGTTCGCTGAAAAAAATATGACTATAATGAAACCTATGCTCCTGTTGCAAGATACACAACTGTTAGAATACTTCTTGCAGTAATCAACAAAGAAAAACTACATGCTTATCAAATGGACGTAAAGAATGCATTTTTATTACATGGTTTCATAGAAGAGGAGATTTACATGAAACAGCCAGAAGGATTCGTGAAGAATTCAAACTTCAATACAAATTAAATCGTTCACTGTATGGCCTGAAACAAGCTCCGAGGTCATGGAATACAAGATTGCATGAGTTTCTAATGAAACAGGAGATGGTTCAATCTCAACATGATAAGTGTTTGTACATGAAGAATGAAGGAGATAGAAAGTTGTACTTATTAGTTTATATTGATGATTTGATTATCGCTGGAAACGATGATCAGCCGGATGAAGAAGATTTTTTCAAGTGAATTTAGTATGAAAGATCTTGGAGAAATTGTAATTTCTTGGGAATAAAGATTGAAAGAAATTAAAATGGAATGTTTCTGTCTCAACCAGTGTATTTAACAAATGTTTTGAAGAGATTTGAAATGGAAAATTGTAAAGGTAAACAAATGGAAATGGAAATTGATGGGAATGGAAATGGTTTTTGGTTGTTTTTGTAAATTGTGGAAATTGTGGAATTGAAGTTTGAGTCAAACGGGTCAAAGGAAGTCACTATCGATCAGAAGCCATACAGAGAACTCATTGGTTGTTTATTGTACGTGATGCAAACAAGACCAGACTTGAGTTTCGCTGTAAACTACTTCAGCCGTTTTCAAAGCAATGCAACTAAAGAGCATTGGAAAGGACTGAAACACATTTCAAGGTACATCAAACAAACCTTGAATGAAAGACTTTTCTATTCTAAGGAATAAATGAGTGTTTAGTTGGGTTTGGGCAAGTGATATTGGCAGGAAATCAACTTCGAGTAATGTATTTCAAGTTGATGGATCAACTGTTAACTGGGCCACAAAGAAACAAACTGTAGTGGCTTTATCGTCAACAGAAGCAGAATACGTTACCCTTGCAACTGCTGCAACTGAAGTTGTTTGGTTGAATAATGTTTTAAAGGACATGGACCTCCAAATAAGTGATCCGGTAATTATTTACGAAGATAATTAACCGTGTATACTACTTTTGGACAAAGTGGAGCACCGCAAGTTGAAACATGTTGATGTAAAGTATAAAGTTCAGGACTCACACAACAGGCATGTGATTAAAGTGAAATGCATACCAACACAGAAGCAAAGAGCTGATATATTTACCAAGAGTTTGCCTTTGTTAAGTTATGAGAAGCAGAAAAAAAGTTTGGGTGTGTTCGCTCTTGAATCAGGAAGATAAAATCAAAAACATGTTATGTTAATCTGAGGCGGAGTATTGAATTATATATAACATATACAACTTATCATAAAATGTTTATTTTGTAATCTTATTTTAATGTAAAAGTAATGTCAGCTGTACTATTTCTGTTGTTGCTATAAAAGGAATTAATTCTTGTTTCTTTGCTAAATTGTTTAAAACTTTTCTTTAAATAAACTATGATTATTATTTGTTGTCTAAATGGGAGTATTATTGAATATGGTTGCTAAAGTCCCTTAGCTTTAAATCCACTGCAATTATCAATCTCTACTAAGGTAGTGACAGTTGCTGGCCAGTTTAACTTAAATTTTATTACATTTTAATGGTATTTTAACGGTATACATTTTTTTTAGCCAAATGTGTTTTAGTCACTGTGACTGTAATACATTTTTTATAAAACACTGACAAACAAGGTGCTGAAACAAAATTGATGTGATTTGTCATAAGCCTCTTGATTTGTCATAAGCAAGGATCAGATAAGGTAATTGATTGATTATTTATATATGTCGTAGCCACATGCTGTAATTGGGCACTTCATGAAGTGTCCAGCGCTAACCGGGCACTTCATGAAGTGCCCAGCTCGCCTGGGCACATAGTGTAACTGAACGGTTTTATGAAAAATTACAGTATGTGCCAACAAAACTGGACTCTTCATGAAGTGCCCAACGAGCGTTCAATACTTGCTGTAATTATTTTTTTTTTACACTATGTGTCCAGCTCAGATGCTGGGCACTTGGTGTAAACACGTAAAACTGTTGTTTACGTTGCTGTTGATAGTATACGACGTATTATTTTCAATTATACAAATTAAGAACATTTTTTTAGACTTTTGTACAACATTAAGAATATGATTGTCTACCACTAAACCAGGCAATTCCTGCCTGTATGTTTTTGTGATTGTTTCTTCTATTTCTGAGTTATTTTGGCTACACATCATTATTAATATTAATATCGAAACAACAGACAGTTTTAAAACAGTTTAGTGTTTAAATAATAATAATAATAATAATGATGTGTAGCCGAAATAATTCACAAAACATAAACCAATCATTCAGTCAACTAAAGTTTTATCCTTTAATAAAATAAAAACATGTAACATTTTACCTGACACATTTATATGTAACATAACATGAACATTACTCTTAACCTATTATTTCATGTTTCAATTGATTAACTTCTTACTTAGTCCCCCCCAATAAAACTTATAATAAATCAAAATACAGCAAGGTAAAACAAATTTACAGAAAGTGCCATCAAAGTGGTGAAAACATTAATTAAAACTATTCTTTAGTTTCTTCTTGGTATCAAAATTAAAAACATTTAATTTACATACAATTTTACAATTTTGTTTGTTCTTTTTACAATTTTACTAGCATCAACCTCAATTTAGGTTTAAGTTTTTCTTTTCCGTCAGAATGAATTCATTAACATATCATTATTACCTCAAGCCTTTTCATTGTATTTTTATTTGTTTATAGAACAATAAAACATTTATTTGGAGTGCAGTCCTGTTACTTGACAGCTTTTCAGTGATATACGTTAGATCTTTTATTATACCTGCTGACACCAGTACTATAAAAATATAAGTAATTAAGTCAAATAAATATTTGTAAATTCGAATGAAGAAACTGTCTAAGGGAATAACCAATGAGTGTTGAACGTTATTCAAAAATAAGGGGTTGCTAGAAAACATTCCACTTTTAATTAGCATTTCTTTTTTTTCTAATAGCACATTACCTATCATTTTATACTTTTGTTTATTTTTACAACTATTTGAAAACAATTTTTTTTGGAAATTTAAAACAATTACATGTATTTATTTTTTATTCTAGATTAAGTGGTTACTATTTTATTGTGAAAAATAACTAAGTTATTGTTAACTGTGTATTTTAGTCAGAACTTAACTTATAAAAAAAAAAATTCACTATCCAGACTAAATGTAGACTAATCATACAGTGTGTAAAAAAGGTCCGTTCCCCCCTCCTTAATTTTTTTTTTGTTAAGACAAACAATTAACCTTTGGGGAATGATACTAACTCAACCCAAATTATTTTTTGACGATACCAAAAATTTTGAGTGTCCCCAAAAATGGGGGATCTTGGGGGCAACTTAAAATTTTCAAATGCAAACCCCTCTTGAGTGACCCCTCATTTTAAAGATCTTTCAAAAAGAAGATGAATGGTGAAAATTGGAGATCTCTAACGTGTTTCTATCCAGATTGACAGCTTGTCAAAGTTTTGAATACAACACATCCTTGAAACCTGGCGTCTAGAACATTTTGAGTTTTAATTCACCTTAGGTGACGTAAAAATGAAACGATCCTGGGAAAAATGTTATTAAATGAAAAAGTAGTCTCTTTTGGTGATATTTAAAATTTTGAGTGTCCCCCAAAAAATGGGGGATTTGGGGGGCAACTCAAAATTTCAAATGCCAACTCCTTTCGAGTGACCCCTCATTTTAAAGAGCTTTAAAAAAATAGGCGATTGGTGGAGGTTGGAGGTTGCTAACGTGTTTCTATCAAAATTGGCAGCTTATCAAAGTTTCTAGGAGTCGTATTCAAAACTTTGACAAGCTGCCAATTTTGATAGAAACACGTTAGCGACCTCCAACCTCCACCAATCGCCTATTTTTTTAAAGCTCTTTAAAATGAGGGGTCACTCGAAAGGAGTTGGCATTTGAAAATTTTGAGTTGCCCCCAAAATCCCCCATTTTTGGAGGACACTCAAAATTTTAAATACCACTAAAAGACACCACTTTTTCATTTAATAACATTTTTTCCAGGCTCATTTCATTTTTACGTCACCAAAGGAGAATTAAAACTCCAAGGGGCGGTTTGGGAGCTCGGTATTAGCGCTAGTCCGAGCCTAAGAACCGGTTATATCCAGTATTTAGGCTGGCGTCCAAAAAATCGGTTTGGGAGCTCGGTATTAGTTGGTCTCGAGCCTAACTGGCGCAGGGATAATCTCGCGCCTAACTTTTTTGGGTTTGGGAGTCAAGTAGCCTTGGGCTCACGCCTAAGAGATAATCTAGTTGTGTTTGGGAGTCCAAGTTCGGGCCTAATAAATTTTTTTTGTCATCATAACTGTCGATTTTAGGCTCAAAAGTTAGACCTGCTAGGGGGCAGGTCTAAGTAAACATCATGTTGGTTTTATCTAATTATCTTGTTTATTAATTTCACTTTAACCAAACGATTGTTATATTTGGATTCGTCATTAAATTCCGAACAATTCCATTACCCTTAAGTAATATTTTAAAATAATTAATTTTTGGTTCCTGATGTTCACATTGTACAAGAGATCGCGTAGATTACTTTGCTTTAGTTAAGATTTTGACTAATCAACGGTAATATCAAACAAATTGGCCATAAAAATTCGGGTATGGTAATTTATTTTCCGTTGATAAATAAATTAATACAATTTTGTTACTAAATATGGTGTATGATTTAGCTACGAGAAAAATAGCAAATACACACAAAATTCATAACATTCCAATTATAAATTACTATTCAACAAAGCATATTTTGGATTGTAAACATTTTTTACGATACTTATCAGGGTTACAAAATATCGCGGCTTTTAACATCGTTAAGCTAAGCAAATAATACAGGGTGTTTTTTTTAAACGCAACCCATTTTTAAGATTGAATATTGCACATATAAATATGAAACAGTATTGTTTTATTAATCCTTACATTTTATACAACTTATTATTTAAGTTTGATCACATTTAGTTTACATTATATGTGTTCAAACAATCCGTAATTGGCATTTGTACAAAGTTGTGTTCTCTCCATCAAATTCCTGAACACATGTTGCAAGCAGTGGCGGCTGGTGGGTTAAATGAACAGGAGGACTCTCTTACTACTAACTACTAAAAGAGCATTAAGGATTTTGTGTATTACACTTACCTTTGATTGCTATTCACAATTTCATGGTCTACCAATATCCGCTGAATTCACTATTAAAATAATAACAATCACTTATCACCAAGCCTGATTACCGACTCATTGGAGTAAAGAGACACATGAAACACAGAATGTAAACAAATAACCTCACTTTAGCTCCCATCCCTCAACGTTTAGGTTACGGTTTTTAGAGGTTAGAGAGATTGGTAGGTTGCTATGGTTACTAAAACGAATAAACAACAGTTGCACCAACATGAATCGTGCAATCATAACGGCAGCAAAGGTTCAGCTTCTTAATGCCCTAAACAGATTGTGGTGGCTGCACTGATTACTGATGTGCGCGCGCATCTTCGGACGCTGCCCCAGACTGCGTATAACACAACACGGCAATGACGTCAGAGCACCCTCTCCACTGTCTGCTCGATTTGCCATAAGATAGCATGCGTTAGGATTGGGACGCTCCGGGCAGCGTCCGCGAGATTAACGCGCAACAGCAGTTGACTCCTAAATACTTTTGCAAAATATTTCGATGCTTATATTTGAAATGAATTCATCATTAATGGTCAGTATAATGAAAATTAGTGGTTTTTACACTCTTTGTCGGATACATATGTAAATTAATTTAATTTAGTATATTTGAAAATCTTCTGGGGGGGCGGCGTCCGAGAGTCCTTATGGGCCGGCCGCCACTGGTTGCAAGGTACGTCTTTGAATTTCTTGCATTAAATTTGATTTGTTTGTTTTGAGGTGCTGAATATCCTGTGAATTTTTTCGTAGCCCTTAATTTTTATGTATCCCCAAAAAAAATTATAATTGGGGACACACCCGGGAATCTTGGGGGGGAAATAATCCGTCATTGATAAAATTAAGTTTTGGGTTGCGTTTGAAAAAACACCCTGTAACTTATGATTCAATTCTACTTTAAAGTCTGACGTTATTAGAAAATTACACCCGCTCCCCCCTTACGCAAAAGAGTGAAGATATTGAGGCAAAAAACATTTCAACGAAACTGCGCAGAAGCGCTGAGCAGTCGTTATCAGTTGAGTTCCGTTTTATACTACTCTGAAAGCCAGGCGGGTTGCCACTGTGCGGAGTGTAGGGTGAGTTTGTGCCGGTGACATCAACATGGAGTACCTCGACTATTTGGACTATGTTAGGATATATCCACCTCGGATACAACCAGCTCGTCATCAAAATTACAATCCATTCAATTTGGTGTTCGCTTCTTCTCTTTATCAGCCATGTTCTCTCGCACTTACTCAAATCCCAATGAGCAAAAAAATTAGCTAAAAATAAGTTCATACTCGTATTAAAACTGTTATCAATACATCGAAACTTGGCAACGATTTCATATCAATACGAGTTAAAAACTTTTTTAAATAATTTTAAAATTGTTTGGAACTTGTATTAAAACAACTTAAAAATTATTACGATCTTGTATCAATGGCGATAGTTAAATAACTTATATCAGAACAATTTTTAAAATTTTTCAAACTTATATTGAAACTAGTATTAATGTAATTTTGTAAAACACATATTAAAATTATTTCAAAACTATTTTAAAAGTGTTAAAACTGAAAACAAAACTTGTAAAGTTTGAAGTCAAATAACTTGTATTAAAACAGTTCAAATTGGTTTTAGTCTTGTTAAAATTGTTTTAAAACATTCTTGTTGAAATGTTTTAAAAGTATATTAAAATTATTTGTAACTCATTTTCATGCTCATTAAGTAGCAGTAACAATTTGAAAAACAAATGAAAAAGTAACAACACTTCTTAATAGGCACAATTATTTAACTGAAAAAAATATAAAAACAACAAATAAAAACTACAAATTTAAAAGTACTCTCACTGTGTCATCCACCTACCCGAACACTTCATAGAAAACTGATAAAGAGGACTGTAAACTCCCCTCACCACACACAACAGTCGGGCGCTTTTGTTGCCGTCGTCGATCAGGTGTTTCACAGTTGCCGCCGCGAGCCCCAAAACCAAAATTCCCCGCGATTCCCTGTCCATCTAGCCACACTGCCACTTAGTACCGACTAAAGATGATACCAAACCATTTCAACTTGGTCGCGAGCTCCCAAGCCCGACTTTTGCTACGTGGACTAAAGTTAGGCGCGCCTAAAGCTAGGCGCGTACTAGCTGGGCCCGAGCTCCCAAACCGCCCCCAAATGTCCTAGACGCCAGGTTTCAAGGATGTGTTGCATTCAAAGCTTTGACAAGCTGTCAATTTGGATAGAAACACGTTAGAGATCTCCAATGTTCACCATTCATCTTCGTTTTCAAAGCTCTTTAAAATGAGGGGTCACTCAAAAGGGGTTTGCATTTGAAAATTTTGAGTTGCCCCCAAAATCCCCCATTTTTGGGGGACACTCAAGATTTTTGGTAACGTCAAAAAATAATTTGGGTTGAGTTAGAATTATTCCCCAAAGGTTAATTGTTCGTCTTTACAAACAAAAAAATTAAGGAGGGGGGAACGGACTTTTTTTATACACTGTATTTTCAAAAGGCTTATGTAACTAAAACCAGTATTAGAATTATTAGATTTGAAAAATATTAAAAGGTTTCGTAGCAAACAGTAACATTGGCTACTTTAGCACAGACGTTGGGATTTAATATAAACATTGGGATTTACTTTAACAAAGATTTTGAATCGTCCGCCCATCACGTCGCGATACACTAGTTACATCATGTGTCCAAAGAGCGTTGGGCACATACTGTAATTTTTATTGAAATAATCAAGTTACACTATGTGCCCAGGCGCGCTGGGCACTTCATGAAGTGCCCGGGCTGCGTTTGGCTCTTCATGAAGTGCCCAATTACAGCAAGTGGCTACGACATATATATTCCAATCCCAAGTCGTTCAGGGTTACAAAAAAAAATTTTAATACATTATAATTTTTTTCAATTACAATTTGTTATTTGCATGTGATGTCATAGTTAAGCTAGGCTTACCAGGACTCATAATCTGAAATCAGACTTTAAATAATATTTTATGGTTAAAAAGATACATGGTATTGCATATATGTCAATTTTTTTTATAAAAATGGTCACCATTTTGAAACTAGTGGAGATAGAATAAGACAACTGAGAAAAAGTTTAACTGGTTTTGTTTAGTAATTTTATGGTCTTAGGGTCTTATTGTCACTCAGACAAGATTAGAAAGAAGATTAAGCCACCTACTGAGCATAAAATGTTGATTTGACTTTTCTATGAAAAAAGGCAAACACGTCTGCAAGTGTGTGACTGAAGATGTATTTTCTCGAATAATCCCATGACTAAGGCCTTCAACATAAACAGGATACACAATGCAAATATCACGATCATTTGCTTTTTTGCAAAGTTATTGTGACCGTTGCCTTAGGTCTGTAAGGTTTGACTTCCCACCCGTGATCGGCGCAATAACAGCTGTTAAAACATACAGGTTTATGTTGAGTAGATAAAACTTACCAACAGCCACTTTTAGTTTGGTGTGAGGACGATGAGTATTGTTGAACCTGCTCGTAGGTGAGTTGTGAACAACAGCCGAGTCCTTCTGTTCCTCTGCAGAGGCCGAATCTATAATAATTCGGATTATAGAAGCAGAAACAATTGTACAAATCTGTATTTAGTCAAAATAGTGTAGTTTTAAAAGCCATATTAAAAGCGTAGGTACATTTTCCATATTACAGGTTTTTTTTTTAACGTGACCCATGTTTAAGACTGAATAATGCACATATATAGATAAAATAAATATTGTTTTGTTAATCTTTACATTTTTTACAACCAATTATTTCAGTTTGATCACGTTTAGCTTATAAGTGTTCAAACAATCTGCCATGGATATTCATACAAAGTTATGCTCTCTCCATCAAATTCCTGAACACATTTTGCAAAGTACCTCTTTCAATTTGATCGAAATGACATGACTTTCTTTGGTGGGGAAGATCTATTGATTTTTTAAAAATAATTAGGCTACACGCACCTTTATGGCTAGACGTGTAGATCCTTTGGTCACACTTCATCTAACACACTACACCCGGATCTCACACGAACTGTCCCGACGTTTCGCGTAAATAAAAAAACATTACGCTTCCTCGGGGGAATTTTCGTTGCACATACGATGTTTCGTGCGTAGCCGCTCCGACCATCTTACCGCGACTGACCTGTCTGGCAGGTTATCGTTCTTATCAGCAGGAGGGGGCGGGGGATCTATTGTCCTGGCTCTATTTATTTTTCCTTTAATTTCATTTGCCACCAACGGAACAAACATCGGATGGAGTGAGGCGCTAGGCTGGGAAATCGCCTCACTCCATCCCAGCTAGCGTCTCACTCCATCCGATATTTATTCCGTTGGTGGCAAATGAAATTAAAGGAAAAATAAATAGAGCCAGGACAATAGATCCCCCGCCCCCTCCTGCTGATAAGAACGATAACCCGCCAGACAGGTTAGTCGCGGTAAGACGGTCGGAGCGGCTACGCACGAAACATCGTATGTGCAACGAAAATTCCCCCGAGGAAGCGTAATGTTTTTTTATTTACGCGAAACGTCAGGACAGTTCGTGTGAGATCCGGGTGTAGTGTGTTAGATGAAGTGTGACCAAAGGATCTACACGTCTAGTCATAAAGGTGGGTGTAGCCCAATTATTTTTTTAAAAATTAATACTCTTTCAATTTCTTGTATTAAATGTGTTATGTTTATTTTCAGCTGCTGAATATCTAGTGGGTTGTTTTTGTAGATCTTACTTTTTATGTATCCCCAAAGAAAATAATCTAGTGAGGTCAAATCCGGGGATCTTGAGGGGTATAATCCAATCCTTTAGCTGATAAAATAAAATTTGGGTTGCTTTTAGCGAATTTCCCCTATAGGGAAGAAGCTATTACCGTAGGTCTCATGGTAAGACCTAAGCCCGAGACCATGATAACTTTTCGTTTTGGGGCCCCCAGAAGCAAAAAACACCATTCGTTTGAATTTTTATATAAATATATCTATATATATATATATATATATATGTCTGTGAGCACGATAGCGGCCGTAAAAATGGTCCGATCTTAATGAAATTTGGTACAGACATGTAAAGTGGTAATCCGTCGGATGAGTTCGTAAACCAGCCCGATCGGACGACCGGAAGGGGGGGTAAAGGGGGATAAACCCCCCCAAAAATGGGGTTTTTGAGTTTTTTGCATAGAAAAATAAAATTTATCCAATTTTTGTTGCCACCGTTGAAGTCAGCTCAAAAAACAAACACTTTAGTATTTTGAATCACTGCTCTATGTCCATTGGTTTCCGAGATATTGAAAGTGGCAAACGCAGTACGTTGTCCCAATGTTAACCTTATGGGAAATAAGTAAAATTCTATATCTTGGTTATTTCTCAACATATCTTGATAAAACTTGGTAAATAGCTTCTTCTAGTTCAGATCTACTATATATTGAATTAAAAACCACCCAGTTTTAACGTACCCATTGCAGCCTACTCATTCGACATACTCATTCCCCATGTTATTCTTATGGAGCTTACCAAAACAAGTCAAATCTCGCTATGTTGGATTGAAATATGTTGTTTTGCATTTGAAATTCGCTGAGTATGCAGATCTGCTGCAACGGGGGTATTTAAACCCTGTATTTATTTCCATATAAATTATCTTTCAAACAAAAGAAGTTATATAATTTTACATTGAAAACAAACCAATATTTAAATTTTTTTATCATAAAAAACAAATTATTTTAAACATTGGTTTGTTTTCAATATAAAATTATATAATATCCAATATTATCAGTTCATCAAGAAGAAAAAAAAGTTAGTTGCAATCCGACAAATGGTAATTGAAATAATGTACTTTTTTATTCACTATTCTGCCATATTAATGATCTCATAACCGTAAAATCTTTAAGGTGTATTCCAGAAACCCAAGAGGAAAACTTTTCTATGAACACCTACAATAAAATAACGAACTAAAATACTCCATTAATGACTTGCACACTCAACCCTGGTCCTGCTAAGACTGAAATATTTCCAAGGGTTGCACAGAGGTGCAAAGAAAATTCAGTGTTTTAATTGGATTTTTTTAAATATTGCTTTGGTTGAGTAAAGCATAGTATGGTGGTGGTATGGTGTGGTGGTATGGTGTTTTTTAAAAAGGTCTAAAAATGTACAATTGCTACTTCAGGCCTAGGCGTTTTTGTGTTTTTTTTTTGCAGTTAAAAATCTTTAATAAGAAATTTAAAAGACAGGTTTCTAAAAATAGTTTTTGGTCATTGTAAAAAACTTATTATGAATACAATTAATGTCTAAATACTCAAAACTGCAAAAAAATGTTTTAAAACAGAAAATTATATTACAACAGAAGATATTGACAGGATATTATATTGGGGAGCAGCCTGGTAGAGTGATGAGAACATGGATCTTCGGTCTTGCGGACCCGAGTGCTAAACCCGCCAATTCCCAATAGCTTCTTCGCTATGTGATAGTCCCACGACATGACCCACTAGTTCT
The DNA here is from genome assembly GCA_035578135.1 of Flexamia atlantica. NCBI lineage: Eukaryota > Metazoa > Arthropoda > Insecta > Hemiptera > Cicadellidae > Flexamia > Flexamia atlantica. The sequence continues at coordinate 37,225,684 of JAQJVK010000010.1, forward strand.
GGCCTGATGTGATTTGCAAAATGGTTCTGGGTTAGGTCTAGTAGCCCTGGGTTGTGAAGGTGGGATGGAAAGAAAAAAAAATATATTAGCAAAAATACTGTTGTTTCTTACAAGTAACTTAGAATAAACGATTCAAGCCTGAACAAAAACTCACATTGACTCATTACATCACAGCTATCCGAATCCGGTACTATCCGATCCAAACCTCTCATTATCCAATTCGATAAAATAATTTTGCCATCCGCACACAGCTAGTTTAAAGTATCCTAGTGCTTTTAAGCTGACCAACTGGCAGTAACTATCAGATGATAGTTGGTAATGAGCGGAGTGCATATTAAATCAGTTTATCCCGTTGAAAACTGATTGAATTTATAAAGTTACAAAAATTGAATTAAATGAACCAGTTGAACACCAACTGAATTCATCCATTCTTTATTTGAAATTCATTGTTGGTGATGGTGATTTTATGTTTGATTTTCATTTTTGAGGACATTTGCCATCATGGATTACTAAATTATATAACACGGAATAGCTTTACTTTGTTTTTGCTAACCCGTGTTGGCAAATGTCCGCAAAAATCAAAATCAAATTCATCCAGTTGAACACCAACTGAACTTATCATCATGTGGTTCTTGTGGTCTGGATGATTGATCAAATTAGTAACAACACTCCTGATTAGCTGAGCCCAGGACTCAGGGTTATCCGTGGTCGTTCTAAGCTAATATTTTTTTAAATTTTCGGTCGGGACATAATAATAACATGATTAAAACGAACTTTGTTTAATTTAAATGTAAAATTATCGGTAATTTACAAGGGTCATCTAGAAAGTAACGGACGTTTTGTCCTTACATCTAGCCCAGTGGTCTCATCTGCGTGACTGATAGTGCGGCATAAACCTCCACTCCTCATCCCAATAAGAGCCAAGTCTCGTTCCACACATTTCATTCTTACAGCGAATCAAAATAGCGGTGTACTTTGAAAATCCTGACAAATTGATTTAACCTAATATTGTTGCTTCTTTCAGTTCCTTACCATTTGCAAACACTTTCCTGCCTAAAAATTCCCTTAACCTTTAAAAGATATAATCACTTAAGACCAGGCATGGGTTATACAGGGTTCGTCCGAAAATGTCTCACTTGAGGCGGTAAAGTTCTGTGAAGTTGCTACTGCTGCGTGGGGTGGGCGCCGCGTCGCAGTAGCAGCAATAGACTCAAGCATGGCCTTGCAATAGACTCAAGATTAATTTTTTCTCCTATAGACTTAAATTCAACAAGAAATAAACTGTTTAGGCGCAAAACAATATTAAAATCACATTACTCGCATTCGGCGGGATTTCCAAATGAAACCTCCATTTTAAAAAGCTGGAAGAAGGAAATGCGTGATCGGTCGGGAATGAGACTTGGCTCAAATTGAGTCCAGGAGAGGGCCTTCAGACCGCACAATCAGTCGTGGTGTCGGGGCAACAGGGCTAGATGTGTAACAAAAAGTCCTTTACTTTCTAGACGAGCTTTGTATTAGTTTATTCATATAATTTGTACAAGTTAATAAATTAAAAAGTAGCCTATTCAAAGTATTATTTTATGATACACATACTCCACAATAACCAAGAAGAGAGTGCACGAAATAGGGCAGGCGGCAAAAACTGTAAACTGATCAAATTTTCTGGTAAACCTTCGCTGAAATTACTAATTTAAATATTTTTGTTGACCTATCAAAATTTTGTTTACGTTTTTCAGGGCCTTTTGCATATAAATTTGTGTTTACTGTAACATGCATATAAATTGGTGTTTACTGTAACATCTGATCATAAAAGTTGATTAACTACACAAACAATTAATAAATAATAATTTTGCCAGCCGCTGAGAGCTCACTCACTCACCCGCCCTATTTGGTGCCCGCAATTATAGATTTGTGCTGTGAATAAAAATCCAAGTGGATGAACTGACCGAGTCATCTGCTGGATCTCAGGAAGAAGTTCACTATTGTTAAACAATGGCGATTTTGACTTGCCCTTCTTGTCCGATTATTTGGTGAACTATTTGCCGTATGAAGCCTTATGCAAGAGACATTGAAACGAGTCAGGCCATGCTGATCACACCAACAGAACCACTACGTTCGTATTGGCTTCGATTTACCCTCGCTTGATAGAAGACAATAGACATAGAACATATTAGTTCTCTTTCTTTTGTTTTGTGAAGAGAACTCCCATCATTAACTAAACTTCAGACAAATGTAACAGACGATACATGACAAAAGTCAATTTTCCTTGACGAAGTGTACTTATTGCTATTTTTAATTAAAGATAAAACTAAATTCAAATAATGTGTTGACTACGATTTGTTTAATGGCCTACATACTCTAATATATTGATAAAACTAATATTTCACTAGCATTACACTAGGCTATTGTGGTCTCGTAACACTCTAACCTCATAAAATAAGCAACCTCCGTACTATCCGAGATTCTCGGTACCTGAGGCAGCCTCGGACCCGACAACCTCTAATAATCGGGAGTGTAGGCCTACTGTATTTGTATAATTTAATGAATGTTAAAGATAATTTTAATATAAACAGTAGGCTATCTCACCATTTTTGGCATTCAATGATTGACTGCTAGTGTTGCTCTCTGTCAATGACTGGGAAGACGAAGTTTTATTACGATGGCTATTGATTACACTGAGGGCTGTAGAGTGAACCACTTGTTTTGATATTTTCATATCTGCAAAAAAAGAGTCCAGTGAAACAAACTCAGCAGTCCAGATAACCTGACTACCTGCAGGGAAACAACTTACATAAAACTAGCAATGTGAAAAAAAATTATATTACAAATAGGCCAGTAAAATTAGATCAAAAATTGGTCATGCCTGGACAAAATTCCCGGAAAGCTGGAAATCGTTTTAATCTTTCCGTTTTACATCCAAGTATATGAATTCGAAGTTTGTCCCATTTTTCCTGGTGTGCTTCCGACCTGGGACCACAAAAATATCAGAGTTTTGGGCCATTTTTTATTCTTTTGCAAATAAGTAAAAAACCGTTTATTCTACATAAAAAGTTTAAATACATGAATTGTAGAGGACAAAATTCTGCGTTTATTGAGTACCTTCTGATAAAGATACTTTGAATAGTAATTGATTTATGGTAAGTTAAATAAAGGGTTTTGGCGAATTCCTCTTTTAGGGAAAGAGCTATTACTGTAGGTCTCATGGTAAGACCTAAGCCCGAGACCATGATAACTTTTAGTTTTGGGGCCCTCAGAAGCTAAAAACACCATTCGTTCGAATTTTCATAAATATATATATATATACCTATATATACGTATATAAATATATATATCTATATATTTGTTAGCTCGATAACTCTCGTAAAAATGGTCCAATCTTCTTGAAATTCGGCACAGACTTGTAAAGTAGTAATTATTTTGACGAGTTAAAAATTCAGCCAGATCGGACCATCGGAAGGGGGGGGTTATGGGTAATAAATCCCTAAAAATGGAGTTTTTCGGATTTTTCATGCAGAAAAATCGAAATAATCTGATTTTGGTTTACACCATTGGACTCAGCTCGAAAAAACAAATAAATTAGTATTTTGAATCATTGCTCTATGTCCATTGGTTCCCAAGATACTGAAAGTGGTAAACACAGTACGTTGTCCCAATGTTAACCTTATGGGAAATAAATAAAATTGTACATCTCGCTTATTCCTCAACATATCCTAATAAAACTTGGTATATGGCTTCATCTAGTTAAGGTCTAATTGATTATGGCATAAAATCTACAAATTTATATAATCCTGAGGCAGCAAACCTACGTACTCACTTTTCCAATGTTAACCTTAGAGGAAATCAATAAAATTGTATAGTCTGCTTATTTCCCAATACATCTTAATAAAACTAGTAATGTGGCTTTATCTAGTTAAGGCCCACTTGATTATAGTCTAAAATCACCAATTTTATAGATTCATGAGGCAGCAAACCTGAGTACTCATCTCCACAATGTTGACCTTTGGGAGAAAAATAAACGTGTGTAGCTTGTTTGTTTCTCAGCATTTTATTTCGTTGAAACTCAGTACCATGTGGCTCAATATAGTTTGGATATTTTGGATATTACTCTAAAATCTGCTTTTTTTACATTTTCCTTGTAGGAAACCTGCATACTCACTTATACCATGTTATTATGTTGAATACAGTGATGCTAATAATACCAGAAAACGAAATTAAAACATAAAAATCTTACAAGTTTTCACAATTGATGATAAAACATGAAAAATACCCCTGTTGCAGCAGACCTGCATACTCAACGGATTCAAAATGCTCAAATAAGTGTTTTGGATACAGCCTCGTACCAAATAAAATCAAATTATGTCCGTAAATAAGCATGCAAACATATTTTCCATAAGAATAACATGGTATTGTGGAGATGAGTACGCAGGTTTGCTGCCTCAGGAATCTATAAAATTGGTGATTTTAGACTATAATCAAGTGGACCTTAACTAGATAAAGCCATATAACTAGTTTTATTAATTTATATTGGGAAATAAGCAGACTATACAATTTTATTGATTTCCCATAAGGTTAACATTGGAAAAGTGAGTACGTAGGTTTGCTGCCTCAGGATTATATAAATTTGTAGATTTTATGCCATAATCAATTAGACCTTAACTAGATGAAGCCATTTACCAAGTTTTATTAGGATATGTTGAGGAATAAGCGAGATGTACAATTTTATTTATTTCCCATAAGGTTAACATTGGGACAACGTACTGTGTTTACCACTTTCAGTATCTCGGGAACCAATGGACATAGAGCAATGATTCAAAATACTAATTTATTTGTTTTTTCGAGCTGAGTCCAATGGTATAAACCAAAATCAGATTATTTCGATTTTTCTACATGAAAAATCCGAAAAACTCCAATTTAGGGATTTATTACCCATAACTCCCCCTTCCGATGGTCCGATCTGGCTGAATTTTCAACTCGTCAAAATAATTACTACTTTACAAGTCTGTGCCGAATTTCAAGAAGATTGGACCATTTTTACGAGAGTTATCGAGCTAACAAATATATAGATATATATATTTATATACGTATATATAGGTATATATATATATATTTATGAAAATTCGAACGAATGGTGTTTTTAGCTTCTGAGGGCCCCAAAACTAAAAGTTATCATGGTCTCGGGCTTAGGTCTTACCATGAGACCTACAGTAATAGCTCTTTCCCTAAAAGAGGAATTCGCCAAAACCCTTTATTTAACTTACCATAAATCAATTACTATTCAAAGTATCTTTATCAGAAGGTACTCAATAAACGCAGAATTTTGTCCTCTACAATTCATGTATTTAAACTTTTTATGTAGAATAAACGGTTTTTTACTTATTTGCAAAAGAATAAAAAATGGCCCAAAACTCTGATATTTTTGTGGTCCCAGGTCGGAAGCACACCAGGAAAAATGGGACAAACTTCGAATTCATATACTTGGATGTAAAACGGAAAGATTAAAACGATTTCCAGCTTTCCGGGAATTTTGTCCAGGCACAATCTTAATTTTATTGGCCTAAAATGTCTCCAGAGAATTTCAATTTTTTTCCGCTATAAATTTAAATTATCAAAGTTCCACAGTACTTCCTATTTGGTTGGCATAGGACAGCATGAGTTTCCACTTCCAATGATAACCAATGCACTTAGAGCAAAAAAAATCAGGAAGGTATGATTTTGGAGATATATTTGGGAACGTATTTGGAATAGACGGTTGCACGTTTAATTTAAGTCTATTCAAAAATTACTTATTATAACGACTTAACATGACCCATTTGCAATCGCACACAGGTCTTTTGTAAACATATTTAGCCCGCCTTGCACCGCTGGTGGTTGGGATTTATTAAAATTAAGGACGTTGGGATTTATTAAAATTACAACTCAGAAAACACATAACTGACCAAAAAGACGACTGTCTCTAGACTTTTTAACACATCGGTATACAACTTTAAAGCACTTTAAATTATTTTCCTAAAGTTGATTGTACGGAAAATTATTAGGCCTAGAGGCTTCAAATCAGTCTAGAATTAAAGATAGGCCGATTTAGATTAGATAAAAATAAGTCTGTAATTTTAAGATTTTTCCATGATTAGTTTTGTCGCTACAAACTTTGGAAAATGGCCCTACTGATCAATTTTCACAGTTTGCACGAAAATTGCCTATCTTTAACTTGCTATATCTCTGGAACCACAAAACTTAGAAAACTCAAATTGGTGTAAAATTGTAGAAAATTTTGTCTACTTTAGCTCCATAAATGGTTTAGGTTAAGTAAAACTGTTTTCTTAAGAATAATTTTTTATAAAAAAATAAAAAGTACCAAAATTTTGTCATTTCTTTAGTACTACGAGAGTAGAAAACGTTTTCCCACTGTTGCAAGCTTAGACTTTGAGGAATGCTGACAAATTATTTAAAAAATCAGAATAAGATGTGTGTTTGCAAGATTACATGTTTAAAATGACTAGTCTGTTTATTTTCATTACACTATATTATAATGTCGCAAATAATAAATATTGAGGAAAAACAGTAGAAAAAAGTGTATACAGCCTATAGCAATATCTTACCAAGTATATTACAAAATTCGTCATCTCCAATTTCCCAGGCATCGCTCACACTCTCTTGAAAGTCTTGAAAGGATGTAGAACTTGAGTTTGGCTGAGAATTACTTCGTACTTCTTTCCTTGGGCTTGGCCTGCAATTAAAACAGTTCTGTTTGGAGGAGATACGAGTTTTGAAAAGTAATCATATGAAACTTTTTTTTTTAATTTTAATTTCATGAACTTTAAATCAACTTGGTAATTTTGACTTGAAAATGTTTATTTGAATTTAAGATGTTAAAATTTATTATTTCAAAATGGTTTAAATACCTTATAACGTCAAGTGATCCACGTATTGTAGTCAGGGTATAACTACTGCAGTTTCGATTCCTATAGAATCTTCATCAGGCTATATGTAGGAATCTATAGGAATCGAAACTGCAGTAGTTATACCCTGACTACAATAAGTGGATCACTTGACGTTATAAGGTATTTAAACCATTTTGAAATAACTGTAATAGTGATTCAGTGGCTAACAACATAAAATTTATTTCAGACAGAGTTTCTGATATTTCAAATAACTTGAATATAAGTGCTGTATGTTATTAACTTTTATACCTATTTCAAACAATGCCAATTTGTTTAGTTGTAAACAAAGTGAATTGAGTTTGATCAAATGTCGATGGATGGTGCCACTTTTCTGAAAATTCAGCCGTTAACTGAACTTCAGTGATGACCCTTTCTCAGAATTCTGAGACGTAATGGCAAACTTTTATGTAACTGCCTCCAATTTGGCACTTTAAACGTTTAATACAGTACATAGATTACAATTTCATCACATATAACACACACACACACACACACACACACACACACACACACACACACGCACGCACGCACGCACGCACGCACGCACGCACGTACGCACGACACAGCTCTTGTGTGTTCAGCCTACAACAGGGATGCTTTGTGCTCGAGAATCACTGATGACTTGAATAAAATATCAACATGGTTAATAAATAACAAGCTTTTAGTTAATAGCACTAAGTCAAAATGTGTAATGTTTTTTGATTGTGATGAGCCTAAACCTTATTTAAGTAATAGATTTAAGTTATTGTGCCATAAACATCAGTGTATATATACATGTCAATGTAACAGTATTGAGGTTGTAGAGTCAGTAAAATATTTGGGGTTGTTTGTTGAGAAGTACCTTAAATGGAATCACCATATACAGTATCTTCTAAAAAAATTAAGAAAGATAAACTATTCATTGTATTACATGAGAAATATCGTTAATTAAAAGCATTTACTAAGGCTTTATGTGTCATGGTCTGAAAGCACTTTAAGGTTCGGTTTAATACATTTTGGTGGGACATATCCCACAATCCTCAACCCAATATTAATGTGCCAAAGACAAGCTATTAGAATAATATTGAAAATTAAAAGGATGGATAGAGTAAGTTATTGTTATGCAGAGCAAGGTTTATTATCAGTTAAAGAGTTGTATATTTATTGCTTGTTAATGCATATTTATAAATATTTATTTAATTATCAAATAAGAGAGTTTAATAGACAAACTAGAGCAGCACAAAGGATATCTCTGACTGTACCCAATTTTTCTAAAGATAGTAGTAAGCATCAGCTTTGCTATCTGGCGTCCAAAATATTTAATCAATTGATAAGGTACTACGGCAATGAAATCTTATTTGAGAAAAAACCAAAATTCAAAATGAAAGTATTGCAATGTTTGTCGGTTTTGGATGCATAGTTTATTTATTGTTGATTTGGATAGTATTTAAGCTGATGTTACATTTTTTGTTAATTTTATGTTAAGATTGTTATTTATTTATAGTTTATTTTTTGTTAGCACATCAATAAGATTGATCTTTTAGTTATTATATAAAATTGAGGTGATATTCTTTGTTACACTGTTCATTGTTACACTGTTTATTGTTACACTAGTTATTGTTATTTCCTATTATCTTTCTGTTATTTATATGTTTATGTAAATCAAGCACCGGACTGTACTGCCTGCTGAAAGATATATGTAGAATGGACACTAGTTAACATTGTTTTTTCCATGCGCGTCCTGGTGACGCATGGAAACTAGAGCAGCTAGTTTATTCAAAATTATTTTTTGAATAAAGTTATTCTGACTTCTGACTTCTGACACACACACACACACACACACACACACACACACACACACACACACACACGCACGCACACACACACACACACACACACACACGCACGCATGCACGCACGCACGCGCACGCACACGCACACACACACACAAAGGCTATCACATATTATATGGTTTTGCATATGATGTTGAATAAAATATAAGATAGCCTAAGAGCCATCTTCTTGTTTTAACTTGATTTCTTATAAGGTTTTATGTATCTGCAACTACAAGTGGTGATGTCTGAAATCATCATATTGCTTTCTTACAGGGGTGCCGATCCCCCCCAAGAGCTACGACGCCAAATCCCCCCCCAAAATTTCCAGAAATTATCAAATATCCCCCTCTCCGCATGACATACATACATACGATACATTTTAGCCCACAACATTAAAAATAATCATTTTATTTTACATCACCTGCAAAATATAAAAATATATTCAACCAAAAACAACAATAAAGTATTTATTTTTTCATAGAACTACGATGTCATTTAGATTGGCCGTCAGTTACCTCTGGGGGAAGAAAATACCATTCTCAATGGTAATTTACTTAGGGGAAACAACGCGCAATATTAACAACTTTATCCGATATTAAAAAAAAAAGTTTTAACCAAGAATTAAAGGCGACTAAATGATTTTAGTTGACTGTTGAAGCTTGATTGGCTTATGGCAAAAAATAGTACGGTATCATCGTTATTAAACTGAAATTTAACATTGATGGGTGCCAATATTATTACGCGAGGGGTTTTCTTTTCAGTGATAGGTCCTAACTCCAAAACGGCTCTACGGGTTTTAACGCTTGAGGCGTCAAATGAAAGGTACTTCTGCGAAGATTTTCCAATACGTCTCAGAATGTTAAGAAAATACATCATTTAAGTAATTAAAGGGTTGAATATATGGAACAGCGGCTGCGGCGCTGTCCGTCGACAGTGAATCAATCGGGATTCACTTTGTTTACGACCACAAAACATAGACAAGGTTTGATATAGTTCTAAAAGTTAACCATGCACAGATTGCAGCCCTTACACACAAAATCCCAAAAGTGATTGCATCGAACTTGCAACCAAGTAATCTAGTATAGCCTAAATAAATTTGTGAAAGAATTAGATAACCTTATAAGTATTCTTGATTTCACTTGCGTTTCTTGAGTAACGTTCCTTATAAATTTGTGTGTTCGTTCACATTATAAATACTTTTATAGTTATAAGGAACTGAATGTTTCCTATTTTTTCTTCCTATGAAAAACAAAGAAATTCTCCATTTTCGTAGGTTTATTTTCAAATACGTAGTTTGAAAATTTAGTGGAATATAAAATTAAGAATTATTTCAATCTTACTCTAGGTGGGATTACATAATTTTGCTATGAAAATTACAGAATTATAAAGCTGTTAGTAGTAAATTTTTTAATTAAAGTTTTTGAAGTCATACCATTTTTACATCCCTCTCCTGCAGATGTAATGTCACTCAGGAACATTATGACTCACTTCCCGTCATTCTCCAACCCTTACAGTCAGTCCAATGAAAGTTTCTTTAGAGGTCTGGTGTTTTCGACCGTGAGTCAGTTAAGGATTCATGTTACATATAATAATAATAATAATAATAATCTTTATTTCTCTTCAAAATATACAAATTAAACAAAGTTCATGAACAAACACTGTAAATTTAACTAATATATATAATACATTAATTATCATAAAAATTTAGTTTGTTCAAAAGAAATTTTTACATAGTTAGTAAAGAGAAATAATTCACACCCAAGAGAAGTGCAAGCCTTCTGTTTATGGGCGGGAGTCTCAAATTTATTTGTTTTTGTTTTTTTTTGTTGTTATTTTGGCGCAGTACCACCATCAAAACGAAAACAACTCAAGGAAATATACAATTTAAAAGGAAAAAATGCAGCCGGGTATGAAATATTTAACTATTACGACACAGTTGGAAAAAATGGCAAGATCATACATCTGAAGCAGTAAAAAACAAAAATCATAAAAAAGAAGTTGTGAAATATTTTTTTACTTTCAGTTATCTAAATAGAAACTTTCTATTTCTTCATAAGTCTTCGTCATTAACCAGTTTTTTAACCTCTTTTTAAATAAACTTAAGGACTGACTTATCTTTACAGAATTAGGTGTAATATTGAAAAATTTTAAAGACAAATAAACAAAGCTTTTCTTGAATAAGGTACAGTTTGGTTTGTGTAGACGAAAAAAGTTATTAGAAACCTGCCTTGTGATATAATTATGAATATTATCAACTATTGGTCCTGAATTACCACTTGATTTATAAAAAATAGACAAAACCTTAAATATATACAAATATCTGAAAGGTAAAATTTTATGGCAAAAAAAATAATGGAAAAGAATGTTCATAAAAAGTAGCATTTGATATAAGTCGAATGTATTTCTTCTGTAAGATAATGACTGGACTTAAGTTCGAGTAATAACTACTGCCATACGGAGAGATCCCATATTCTAGCTTTGAATTTATCAATGAATAATATATTTGCTTTAAGGTGGTTGAAGGGCAAAAATACTTTAGGTGAAAAAAGATTCTTAAGGTATTCCGAAGTGAGTTCTTTAAATGATTGATGTGATTCTTCCAAGTTAAATTTTCATCCAAATACAAACCTAAATATTTTGTAGAATTACATTGCTCGATAGTGTCACAATCACAGTCAATTTTAGCACAATCTGATTTATGAATTTTTAAAGAAGTTTCGAAATGACCAGATTCAGATAGAGAAAAAATCATGAATACTGTTTTTGATACATTAAGTGAGAGTTTATTGAAATTAAACCAAAGTGAAATTTTATCCATATCATTTTGTATTTTTTCATGAAGTTCATTTAAAGTGCCAGCGCGGTATGAAAAGGCAGTGTCATCAGCAAACGCTGTGACATGTCCCTCAAAATTACCATTACCAAAATCATTCACATATATTAAAAATAAAATAGGACCAAGTACAGAACCTTGAGGTACCCCAAAATTTATATTCAACATTCTGCTTTTATTTTGTTTTATTTTTACCACCTGCGTTCTCCCCTTAAGATAAGATCTAAACCACGAAAGTGGTACCCCTCTTATACCTGCAGATTCCAATTTAGCCAACAATAAGTCATGGTTTATCGTGTCAAAGGCTTTACTGATATCAAGAAATAAACCAGCTGTTTATTATTTGTAACATCATTTAAACCCTCATAAATATTTGTCAAAAAGTGTTGAAGAGCAAACTCAGTACTAAGACCTTCACGAAAACCAAACTGGCCAGATGAAAAAAAATCTGTTACTAACCAAAAATTGTACTATAAATATTTGGTGTGCACATATTTCTTATATAAAATATTCAAAACACAAATTTACAATACTTTTGTGGAGTTTTTGTCAGTATATACACATCGTTGTACAACATACGGAAGTTTTTAACGCAATAACAATAATTATTGAAGTACCTACTGCAATTAAAAATATGTTTTTTTTAAACTATACAAATATTTTGTATGCACATATATCCTACATATAGTAGTCACATAACTAATGTAAAAGACATTAGTGGAGTTTTTGTGCAAATAAACTCATAATTTTTCAATACACTAACTTTTACATAAGACCTGGTCCAAAAGACCATGAGTCAGTCATCACGTTTTCAAATCAAAGTCAGTTCTGCCGGGTTAAAAACCCGTACTGACGAATAACACCAATGTTTCTGCGGCTGTTCGTTAGGTCGGATTTACACAAAAGGGGGGGGGCGAGACTTACAAGTTTAAAAAAATATTCATTTTGCGCCCCATGGCGCCCCTGACAGCCTGGCACCCTAGGCTGTAGCCGTGTCAGCCTAGTGGTTAATCAGGCCCTGGCGCTGAGAAATCCTAGAACAGTACTTGTTTTCTATTTCCACATACATCTTGAAAACCATGCAAGTTACAAAAAAAAAACATTCTAATTACAACTTTACTGAAGACTAGATTTCCTACAATTGAAGTGGTTATGCAGCTCTGCAGCTTGTATTGATCCGGAGATATCGTCCTTCAAGGATGACAAGATTTATATTAATTCTTCCTAACCAAGCGAAACTTTGAATGTTTTGGAGGCCACTTAGGCAAATCCTTGCGGAGTTCAGACAAAATAATTACCTTAATATTTTATTTAATACAAATTTTTATATGCGTACCATGTTTCATGGGGAATTTTTAAATTTTAGAGTCATATAATTCCAAACTCCATTTTCACAAAACTAAAAAAGTAAATATAAAGGACATTTTGTATGTTTAATGTGGCTTCAAGTTGAGTGGCTCGAAATCAGTTTAACCAATTTTAGAGCCAGTTAAAATTGGTAGGGTTTACTTTTTGAAAATTTTTATTAATCCTCGAACTAGGCTTCCTCATTTTGAGGGGAGGAGGATTGAAATTATGGAGTAGCTAAAGACTTCCTACTTTGTTCATTAAAATGTTCAATATTTAGTTGTTTTTATAATTAATTTAAAATTCTGATTTTTTTCAGATTTTAATTTTTTTAATTAATGAAGGGGGTGGGCGTTTAAGGCACACTTATTAGATGGTGTATACACTTTTTTAAATAACTGTGCAATATTCAGTTGCATTATGAGGAGTTGGTTCATTTTTGTAACTTTCATAGATATAATAGAACCTCCCATATCCGACCTTCCGATAACCGACTCCTCCCGATTCGACCTAGTGTCCCACTAGGTCGAAATGAGTCACTCGCGCTCGCCAGTCCGGCGCTGGCTTCACACCTGTGCGATGACGTTGGCGAGCCTGTCAGCTGTCAGCTTAAAAGCCATGGCTAATGATGTGGAATGTGCGTTTTTGTGTTAACTACTGTATGGTTTGTAGTTTTTCCCGATTAATAACGCCTGCGGAGTGTAAAGTGTAGTTACATGTGTGACAATGGCAACTCAAAATCGTAAATGTGTTTGTGTTTCTCTGCACCAAAAACTCACAACAATGGGACCGTGGTGAGACTGTTATTAAGCTTGCTTCTGAATTGGGTGTAGGAGTGACTACAGTTAAAGACTGGAAAAAACCGTAAAGATCTGGAAGCATACTCAACGACAGTCGAGACAGATGATGCGTTCAAGAAAAGAAAAATGTTGAAGGTAATTCTGAGCAATCACTTGGTCAACCCCAAACTTTTTCATATTTCACTACAGTCATAAGGTTGTTCTCAGAAAGCAAGAAAATAAAATAATCCTTTTTTATGTGACGGGTGAGAACACGTTACTTAGTTTCACGGTTTTAAGTGAAGATCAGGAAAAGTAAAAACATTTTTTGTACGAACACTGCGTTTTGCAACGTACCAAAGTGTGTCCAAGATATGGCGGGTCGATGACGTTAAATGAAGAAAAACACACGTTTAACTGTTGGAATAGAATCGAGTCAGTGAATAGTAGTAAAAAAAGGTCAAAATTCAGTATAAAAATGTGTGTCTCAGTATAAAAATACATGGTTTGAGAATCATAATTTGTCACAGCAAACTATTTGTCGTTTTGTTGCTATCTGGGCTTTGTTGAAACCTCCACGTCATGAACTGTTATTAAGGCCTAAATTATGTTTTTTTTTCGTTTCACATACATCTCTAGATTATCGTAGTAAAATATGAAAAAGTTTGGGGTTGACCAAGCAATTGCTCAGAATTACCATGTTTGAAAAACCAAAACTTGACATTTCTGACGAAGCGTTATGGGATTGTTTTTGTCAGGAAAGGCGCAAGGGAACACCATTGTCAGGCCCAATTCTAAAGGAAAAAGTTGTCAAATTTTATAAAAGGTTAGGAGGTGCAGAAAAGTTTTGCACTAGTGAATGGTGGCTACATAAATGGAAGTTGAGTCATGGTATATGACACGTTATGATTGCGGAGGAAAAACTCTTAGCTGATGATAATGCTTCTAAAGAATTTATAGACAAATTTGAGAAGTTGATCGCAGAACAGAAACTTGTACCCGAACAAGTATACAATTAGATGAAATGAGCCTATATAACAAAATGCTTCCAAAAACCACTCCTGCTGCTAAAAATGAACCTGTGCTAGGAACAAACTTGTGAAAGACAGACTCACAATTAATTGCAGCTTGTAGCAATGCCGCGGGAAGCCACAAAATGCTGTTGTTCATCATAGAAAATCTAAGAAGCCAAGAGCATTTAAAAATCTAAACATGCATCACTTCCAGTATTCTATCAAAATCAATCATCTGCTTGGATGGACGGAGCTTTGTTTAAGGACTGGTTTTTTGACGAATTCGTCCCAGCAGTGAAAAAACATTTAAAATCTAAAAATTTACCTGTTAATGCTGTTTTGCTCTTAGATAATGCTCCCAGTCACACCTCTGAATGTGAGCTAAAGAAAGGACAGATCAAGGCTTTATTTTTACCGCCCCATGTTACACCATTAATTCAACCTATGGATCAAGGTATTATTGAGTGGTTAAAGAGAATAAACAGAAGAAATTATGTCTGCCCTCTGCTGGACAAAACAGAATGAGGATGTAACCTTTTTGAGGCCATGAAAAGTTTAGACATTAAAGACGTTATCTACACTGTTGCTGCAGCTTGGGATGAAACCAATCAAACCACCCTTCAGAAGGCTTGGAAAAAGATTTGGCCATCATTAAAAAAAGATGAACCTGATACAGATCATGAGCCGACTTTGACAGAGGCAGAAGTTGAGACAGACAACACTTAAACACTACAAAATCTGCAAACGTTTCAGCATGATCTACAGAAGAAAGATGTAAAAGAGTGACTTGTTGAAGCTGACATTTCGGAAGATACGAATGAAGATCACAACGACAACCAAATCATTGCTGCTGTACACAACAAAGCCATGAAAGAAGAAATCAACTCGAACGAAGACGAAACCACAAGTGACAACATAGTGAGTCATTCTGCTGCTAAGGACGCCTTTGACATTGCGCTGAAACACATTGAGCAAAATCTAAATGCAACCCCAATGGATGTGTGGGCGAAAAAGTGGAGGGATACTTCCGCAAAGTTAAGGTTGACTAAGTTGATACAAAATCCATTACTGAATTCTTTAAATAAGGTAACGTATGTTTGGACATTTTTCATCTTCTCATTTGATTTTATACTGTTAAATGTATGAAATGTTTAAAGCATTGTTTTACAAGTGTAAAAAAAGTTCTATTATAGCACTGTGTACCTGTTTTTGTACCTGGGAACGGTATTTTTTGCTCCTCCCGATATCCGACTTTTTTACTGTTCCGACCATGGCCCGACCAAGGCCTGGTCCCGTCATGGTCGGATATGGGAGGTTCTACTATATTTTACATTAGGCCTAATATTACATAATTCAGCACTTTCATTCCAAAGAATACTTCACATTATTGTTATAGTCACCTTCCAGGCACTGGTTTGGTACTCTTCTTCCAAAATGTTGATCCCTGATCATCACCATCGTGATTCTCCATCCCTGTGCTTCTCACTAATGACATGATTCAACCATCTTCTTCCTAGAAATAAATTATTTCATTAGATGACATGTTTGATAAAAGCTTAAAATACGGTTGATTCCCACAAACTGTGCACTCAATTACTCAGCAGTGTTGATATATCTGATACCCTTTATGACAATCAGCTTAAAACATCGAATTGTAAGAATTTTGGTTCAAATGTAAATGCAATGTTGGCTTATTGTGTTTTGCTAAAGATTTTTCCAAGTTTTGATTTAAAATTAGATTGCAATAAAGTAGGCCTAATAACCACATATAAAACCTTAGAAGCAAGTATTTCTTACTTTTGACCGTTATTTTCTCATAACTCAACATTTCACAAACTCAACACATTTCCGGTCCTCACTATCCCAGGTATTGGCATATTGAGGGGGTGCTAAGAGCGTTTTTTTTTTCTTTCCTCAGCCCAGGATACTATTCTATGAGGGCCGTCCAGAAAGTAAGAAAAAGCTATGTCTGGCGCTGTTGTTGCCCCCTCCGCAGTTAAGTGTGCAGCCAAAATCTCCACTCTATTGTAGCATGGTGCAGTACGGTTCACACCTCGGATGAAAGTGTTTTGATGGCTCTCGATGGTAATTCTTGACAATAACTCAAGCTTAAAACACTATCTCGGGCCCGCAAAATGTCACTGTCAGCCTTATAAGCAAAATAAAGTATTCATTTCTTTTTTTTCGCAGAACTCAATATAAATGTTTCTATTTATAGCAGTTCATTTAAAAAATTTACCATGTTTCTACCAATGGCAAAACAGGCATACTACAATAATAATCTTAAACTTAATGATATACAGACTAATGTGGTTTAAGGCTATACTCGGTGTCCTTCACAATAATCAAAATTACTTAACCATCTAGTTCCCTATGTTATTCACATGGGGAATCAGCTGTAAAGTTATTTCTAAGTTTAAAATTTTATCCCCCGAGTACAAAAAAACCTATGTGGAAACAAAAAAAACCAAATACTATACCAAAACACTTATTTAGTAAGTCGATCGGACGCACTGCGGAAACAGCTTCCACATACCAGTAAAAATAGATCCAAAGGAAGACCTAAATACAATAATAAATGTAAAGAAACAGAAAAAAATCGATCCCAAACAAGATCCTGAGGAAATTTTGAACCTGGACTCAAATGTCTTTGATTATTGGGGTACCAATTAACAATCCTGATAAAATAAATTGGCTGGTCTTGATTAGTAACAAGGCTGTCATCTCATCCATTCTACACTCATACTTCATTCATATTTCGGTTAAAATATGCAACCAGTGCTGAGTCTCAGTCTTAAACAGGTATTACGGTAAAAATGTTTTGTGAAAAATATTTTATGACATAAACTTAACGTTAAATTGTAAGTTATTGCAATAAAAAATAGTAAATTTTAAAGATAAGCCTTTTAAATACTGATGTATAACCCTACCATAAATGTTTTCCCACTATCAGTAACAATGCTGACAAAGGATTGAAGCTGGTTTATGACAATTAAAACTACAGTGGAGACCCAAAAATCCAAAGTGATTAGGATATTTTGGACAGTGAATATTTAGGAATTATCACGAAAGACCTAATAAAATAAATATCAATTATATCATACTACATGTGCATACAACTATAATTACTCATGACGCAGTTTACGCACGATCATTAAATATGCATGATTAAATTTTAAAGCCGTTCCCAAATTTTTCTGAAATAATCCCATTTTGTTTAGTTAAAATTCAAAATCTCAACTACTCAAAGACAAAAAAAATCATATCATGAATTATATGGGAAATTGTCCACATTAATGCTGAATTTCAGGATGTTAATAACTCAAAACCAGAAAATTCCGACTTGAGGTCCTTTTTATTTTCCGCATCACATATTGAGTTGAATTTATGGCTGCCAGTGTTTAGGGGGTGCTAGCGATTGGGTTGTTAACCATATTACCCGTCCACTTATCATTGCTGAAACAATCTCAGTCTTCGGCATCACCTTGTATCACTATCGCTAAATTGTGTGTCCAGGCCTTCCCAACAGCTACCATGAATATGCGTACAAGGTAGCTATCCTTCATGGTTTATGGCACAGGAATACATGACAGACAGAGTAAAAATTGTCTGCTTTCAAAATTATGTACATACATACATACATACACATACATACATCCCGCGTCGTCCCGTAGACCGCATAAGACGGCATGAGACCAGTCCATGAATACTCCATCCCAACCTTGTGAGATTGCCGCAACAGGAAGGGAATAGGTCAACAGGGCTTATATACAAATATGTTAAGTTGAGTAGTCCTCCCAATTCGAGTCGCGATATTCTTCCAGGGAGTAGAAACGACCCTGGTCGTTTCTATCGTTTGCTCCAAACTCAGAAGTCTTTGAGTTTGGAGCAAAATTTATTGATATTCTGTATGTCTTTCAGGGATTGTGGAAGTTTAGAGTACAGCTTAATTCCCTGGTAGCTAGGTTTAGATTCAAACGCCTTAAGGTTGTGGCGCATTGAGGTTCTTACATCTCTAAATCTGGTATTGTAACTGTGCTCAACTGGAAAGCTTAACTGATTAGAAACTTTAACATATTTGATCGATTCAAAAATAAACAGGGATGGAACAATAAGTATTTTCAATTGTCTGAAGGATTCTCCGCAATGATCTCTGAACCTTAGCCCAGAGATATAGCGGATCGCTCTTTTTTGAAGTTTGAACATTGTATCAAGATGAAGTTTTGTTGAAGAGCCCCACAGAACAATTGAATACTGAAGATGGGATTCAATCAGCCCATAATAGACAAGTTTTGACAGCTTTGTGTTACCAAATGAGACAATATTGCGTAGGACAAACAGTCCCACAGCAAGGCGAGTTTTCAAGTATTCAATGTGGTCCCCCCAATCAAGATTACAATCAAGCATGACGCCAAGAAACTTAACAGAATCTAAACAACTCAGGATAGTGTCTCCTATTGCAAGCTGTGGGAAGTGGGTCAAGTGAGATTGTTGTCTTTGTCTTGTCTGTATGTAAAGAAAGGTTGTTTTGTCTGGGTTCAATGATAAGTTTTGGTCAGAAAAGTATTGTGCGAGTTGGTTGACTTCCAAGTTGGCGTTGATTACTAGTCTGAATTGGTCAGTATCTCTAGTGATCAAAGTTGTGTCGTCGGCGTAAATTATGAGATTGTCAGGAGGGAGGTGGAAGTGGATGTCATTTACGTAGATTAAGAAGAGTAGGGGCCCCAAGATCGAGCCTTGAGGAACCCCTAGGTACACCTGTGTCAAGTCAGATTGAAAAGAAAGTTTGTGTCTTTGGTCAGTGAAAAAGTCGATTTCGGTAATTTGAGTTCTTTTGGTCATGTAGGACTCTATCCAGTTCAGGGCAACACCGGACAACCCCAGGGCCGCCGCCTTCTCCACCAGGACGGCCGGGACGACACAGTCGAATGCTTTTGACAAATCTGCGAAGCACCCGACAACACCGCCCCCACCGTCCATAGTATCGAGGCAATCTTCGATGAATTGGATCAAAGCTGACTTTGTGGACTCCTTACGTCTAAATCCAAATTGCCTACCAAAAAATAATGAGTTTGATTCAAGAAAATCTGCAATTTGATTGGACACAACTTCCTCTAACACTTTTGAAACAGCAGGTAAGAGAGCTATTTGACGATAATTAGAAGCTAAGACATCAGAATTTTTCTTGAAAATTGGTTTGATTTTAGCGGTTTTGAAAATTTGAGGAAAACAACCAGAAGAAAGTGAACTATTGATTATATGAGACAAGGGAGAAGCTAATTCAGAACGGCAATATTTTAGAGTTTTCATTGAAATGCCATCTATTCCACATGAAGTTTTATTTTTGAACTTAGAAAGAATATCAAGTATGGCTGCGGGATCACAGGGTTTAAAATCTGATAAAAGCTTATTTGCTTCAAGAATGAAACCTGAAAATTGTTTGCTAGTTTGCTCTGAAGAGACATTCTCAGATGTATGGGCGAAGAAGTTATTAAAGATATTGCTGACGTCGCCAGGGTCAGTCACGGGCCGCCCATCGTGGAGGAGCTGAATGTTTTTGGGAACTGATTTGATTTTTCCTCTTGATTCATTTACAATTCTCCAAGCCTCAGCTGAGAAATTGTCAGAGTTAATAAGTCGTTCAGAAAGTAATGAAATAATGAAATAATGAGTTTATTCCAACCAGATATTACAGTGATTATTACAAGTAGTTTGTTCACTTCCTTGGAATGTCAACTGACCACTTTTCCAGTACTGTGGTCAGTACAAAACTTAATAAAAATAACTAATTAAACAATTTAATTTTGAGTCCAGACTCTTTCTAACATAAAAACTGGTGCAGCTTCCGCAGTGTCTGCCAATAGATTTTACATTAGGCTTACTTATACTAACAAGAAAAAAAAGAAAGAAAAACTAATTTTATTCATTACAATTTACTACCGACAAAGAAATGTTACATCTGTCAAAGTAAAAAGCCATTTCCTCAACTTGGAGCAAAATGGCTTTTTACTTTTTACTTTAAGTGAGTTGGCTTTCGCTGTTTTGATCATAGTTTGGTATTGTCTTTTGTGATTGTTGTAGTTAAGTTTTGATTCATCCGTTTTAGTTGTTTCCAGTCTAAATAAGCATCAGTCAGAACTTGTTTTTTGTCCTTAATTTCATCAGTAATCCAAGAACGAGAGTCAGTTCTAATTTTGGAAGTTTTCAGTGGGCAGGAGGACTCAAAATGGAATAGCAATGTTTCCATGAAATGTTTAGCTTTATTCTCAGTCGAGGAAGCATCATAAACACTTTGCCAGTTTTCAAGTCGAAGTCGAGTTTTAAGTTCTACCAGGTTTTTGAGAGCTGTAGACCTATACAAATACATACCAACCTTGGGTGGCCGAAGATTGCCAGAGGAAAGATGTGGGAACAGCAAGATCATTACTTGTGCAGTGTGGTCAGAAACAAAAGGCTCCACAACAGAAACGTCAGAAAAAGGGAAATTCAGCAAAAAGTTATCAATGCAATTCTGAGAGTGCTAAGAAATTCTACTTGGTTCGTTAATTGAAATTTCTAAGCCTAGACTGGTGAGCAGATTTGACATTTGAATAGCTTGAGGCTGGTTTGTATGAAAAGGGATGTTGAAATCTCCTCCAATACAGAGGCGATCACAAAAAAGCGATAGATCGTCAACATAAGAGCAAAAACTATCAATAAAGGTTTCAAGGCTACCGTCAGGGCTACGATATACCACAGAGATAACAGTTTTAACACCATTCAGAATGAGGGCAACTTCAACTGCCTCAAAATCTAAGTCCAATGTATGTTTGCACCCAAAATTGAGAACCTTAATATTTTGTAGCTTACTTTCAAGTCTTTTGAATATTCCCACACTACCTTTCCTTTGGTATAGTCTACCATGAAAGACAACTAATTCATATCCTTTAAGAGAGACGTTTTCAGCCTGGGCTGGTTTCAGACCCAGTTCACTTACCAAGAACAGGTCAGGTTGCTCATCCTCCAAAAACACTTCTACAACCAACCTCTTCCTAGATATACAATCAACATTTAAGTGTGCCACCTTAAGATATTGTGCGGTGACACTTGAACTAGGCCTAGACCCCTGCCCACCTAGCCTAACTCTCTCCTCAGTACGCCTACGCCTAAAAAATGACTCAATGAGGATCTATCATCATTACAAACTTTCTTGGTACTAAATCTTACATAGATTTCTATTAGTGGACATAATACTTCCTTACCGTGATGATTAAGATGTAGGCCGTGTCTGGTAAAATCCGATCTTTTCAGCAAAATATTAATAGCTAGAAAACCCCACTTATTTTCACAAAATTCATTAATTCGATGATTCAATGCTTTGATTCTACTGTTCAAATATGGAGCATCGTAGCGACATGGGATTTCAACTACAACTACGTTTACCTTTTGCAATACTTCCTTAGCATTAGAGAGCAAGGTTAAAATATTAGAAATGTCTTCGTTGGGAAAGTCATTTGTTCCGCCCATGATTATGAGCCAATCATTTTCATTTAACCTAACCCAAAGGTATATAACCCAATCGCCAGCGCACCCCCCCCCCCCATCCCTCCTCCAAACACCAGCAGCCTCAAATTTTACTCAAAATAATAAGACCTTGATACTCAAATTAGTGGAAAGGAGTCAGTCTAGCAGCCAGTAAGTGCTGCAAAATTAAGTTGTGTACCAAAGTCTTATTATATTGGGTTAAATTTATGGCTGCCAGTGTTGGGGGATGGGGGGGTTGCTGGCGATTGGGTTGTTTACCTCATTGTATCCCAAATAACGTAATCATCTATTATGGAAGAGGATGTTAATTTCCTGTTGTGGCTTTAGATTTGCAAGTCATGATGAAAGCAAAACCAGTGATAGGTGGCTATACTTAAGAGATTTAAAGTGGTCATAGATAACCTAGTTAGTTTTTTCCCTGAACTCTAAATTTTTCACGGTACTTTGGTATTATACGGAGGACACCCTTAAACAGTGCGCTGCGGCAGTTATGTTAGGTTAGGTTATAAATATGTTTGTAAGACTTTCATAATTTCGTTACGAATCCAATGATACCAGATGAGTCATACGTTTGCCTGCCAAATCCCGTTAAAAGGTGATGTGTGCGCTCCGGTCAACGACCTGACCTTGGCCTACTTGAAGGGTATTCGGCAGGCGAAAGTATGACTCATCTAGTATCGTTCGATTCATAACGAAACGAGGAAAGTCCTACTAACATATTTATGTCCTAACCTAACATAACCGCCTCAGCGTGCTGTAGGCCTATAAGGGTGGCGATGGGGTGAAGTCGCTAGCGGCAGTGGTGACGCGTTCAACTCAATCCTCGCCAACATCGCTGACTTCTGGGAGACAGAAAACAAAGACCGCTTATCATGATTATGTCCAATTTGGACAGTAAGTCAATTAAAGAATGTTCATTCCAGTTATATAGTTATTTTTGGTACCTATCCAATAAAAAAAACTCTCTAAAATAGTGGCCTCCTTATAATACCAAAGTACCTTTTTCACACATGAAATTGAAATATAGCTGAAAAAATCAAAAGACCTAAGTGAGGCCTAGCTATAATTTGACATCTTGCAAATAGTAGGCCTATTGACAAAACCTGCTGTTAATAAATGCATTGCGGCTATAGTTATACTACTAAAAAGGCTAATTACTTGAATTTAACTCAGTTACAAATATAGTATAGCTGAACGTGAGGGAACAAAACTGCCCCACTCACGGCAGCGCGGCGGCGCTCTTCCGGTGTTCACTGTACCGTCAAGGCACAAAATGAAGCACTTATATTTTTAATAGGTAGGTCTAGCCTAACCTTAACTATCTTATACAAAACAAATTTCGGGAAGGGTATAAATCGAAGGTGAAACTATGATATCCGACTCCATCATTATTATCGATTGTTTTTATTGATATGTCCAACTTATATCGGTTCCTCCCATTCCCGGAACCGAATACAATATTTATCAGGTGATATAACAACAAAACATATCAACATCTAACATCACTATAAAGAAACCTGTACTATTCTAACTACCTATATGAATAAAACTCATTATATACTAAGATAGATATCATAACTCAACTATCTTTAACTAATTTAAATACTCAAAACTTATTCCACTCGCCATCTTGCACTTGGTTGATTCATTGTCAGTCGTTGTCAGTGTCGTGAGTTGTGTCGTCTGCCCAGTCAATTGAAAATTGTCATTTTGTTATTGGTATTGGTTAAGTTTTAGTTTAATAGTAAAGTCTTATTTATTTGAATGTACAAATAAGTATTCAGTAATTATCATGATTAGAAACACCCACTTAACCTACATTGATGATCAAATAATTTAACATCACTAATATATCATGTGAGTTCGTTGACAAATTAATTGTTCCGATGATTAGAATTGATTCTTCACTATCGGCATTAGATAATCGACACTGTAAAATCGATAAAAACAATCGATAATAACGATGGAGTCGGATATCATAGTTTCGCCAAATTGAATACTGTATTGTAATACAAACATCAATGGAAGCCAGTAAAATTTAGCTCCCGAGCAAGTTAAGAGCTTACAGATGGTTTAAATAGACCGGTAATTATGCAGTTTACGGTATTCTTCCCGAAATTGAAATTTTTTTTTTCAAAATGTAGAAAATAACGCCCTGATTCCGGAAATGATAATTTTTTTCCGCGGAAAACGTCAGAAAATGCCGGAAAATCGGAAAAACTGGGAAAAATCTTTTTTTTATAGAAATAGGTCATGTGGGTACTCAAATTAATCGGGAGACTGAGCTGAACAAGAATATGCAAGATCCGACGGGTATTAACGGAGATACGGCCGGAAAAGCTCGGAAAAGCCAAAAACAAACTTTGTCTAAAACTTATCATGTGGGTACTCAAATTAAAGGAAATTGCACGCTGAACAACATTCTGGAATAATTTTCGTGATCTGACATACAGTAGTCGAGATAAAGCCAAAAATAATAAACAATTGACAAACCGACTTTTGTTTAAGTTATTTGATGATGGATTTGGCTGGAATAAATTAGATAGGGATTGGTTATGTTATTTTAGGTTGTATTTGGTTTGGTTAGGTTTGGTTTGGTTAGGTTATGATAAGTTGCATTGTTTTAGGTTACATTAGGATTGGGTACCTTAAGTTAGGTAAGGATATGGTTGGTAAAGTAAGAATGTGATATTATAATCCTAATCTAACAATACCAAACCTAATACAACCTAACCAAATCCAATATAACCTAACCAAACCTAATCAAACCAAACCTAACATAACCTAACTTGACCTAACATAGCCTAACCCAACCTAAACTAACCTAACCTAACCTTAAATCCCACAGTTTAACGTAACTCACCTAGAACAAACCCATTTTGTGCAAATCTATGAATTTTCCGGCACTTTTCTGGCTGTATCTCAGTTAATATCCATCAGATCTTTAAAATTCCTGCATATTCTTGTTCAGCTCATCCTCCCGAATTATTAGAGTACCCACATGACCCATTTCCGAGCAAAAAATTGTGTTTTTGTTTTTCCGATTTTCCCACGTTTTCCGCGGGAAAAAACTATCATTTTCGGAATCAGGGCGTTATTTCCTACATTAAAAAAAATTTTTCAATTTCGGGAGGAGTACCGTAAACTGCATAGTTACCAATAGACCATTCAGGGTCTGATCTAAGATTTCAGCTGTATACTAGCATACTGGTGACTTATTGGAGAAAGTTCAATGTGACAAAATGGTCAAGCTTCTTATTTTGCCAGGAAAGGCAGGTTAGGCTTCAGTTTCGTCAAAATACCTCCACCGCCACGGCTAATAATTTATTAGTTAAGGGATTTTGATCCATTTATAATAATCTTTAAGGCATCTAAGGGATAAAAGTTGATTAACCTACAAAACCGGAAGTTTTATACAAAGTAACTGAGCCTAAATGGAAGCTAGTCCAATGTAGGACAAACTGTACTATTTGTTACATTATTAGTAGACTAATTAGAGTATTTGAAACAGTAGCACAAAGGCTTTAGGCCTGAGCCAGAAAAGGAGTAAAAATGAAATGCTGCTGACCAAGATAATATAACAGAGGACCCCATTTCTCAATGTGGAAAGAGGTCACCCAATAGTTTAATATTGAGATAAAAGTAAAGTGTCACTGAGTGGCATTATAATAGGAAGTAACATTAGGCAATTATAGGTAAATTATAGCGTTTTATGGAAAGTCCTTTGGCTAACAATAAAATAAATAGCTTACCTGATATGCTTAATACTGGATTTCTCTGTCAAAGATTCAATTTCTACATTTTTAAAAGCATCATAGCAAATTTCATGTTTAAAGTTATTGATATAATTTTACCATACAAATGGCCCCTTCTAGAATATTATTCAGGTAAATAAAACCAAGATTTGCTAATTAAATTCCAACTAAATCTATTTTAACACAGTCGACAACCAACCATCTGATATTTTTGTTTTCGTTTTCGTTTATTACTTTTTTCAATGACGATTAAAACTTTGGAAAAATAAAGATAATTTATGCCAGAGAGTAAGATAACTACGTTTTAACCCGTTTAAATATATGAGGAAAAGTGGGTGTTATACAGTAGATAAAATGAACTTTTAGTTTATAGTTGTCCTTGGATGATAATAGATTTATTTGTCTTTCTTATTTTAACACGCTCTCCTGATATCAACCCCCCCCCAGCATAGGCGTAATTCGGGGGGGGCAAGGGGGGGCAGCTGCCCCCCCAAAAATTTGAAAATTAAAATTAATTTTTAGGTATAAATAACGAAAAGTGACATGGTTTTTAATCATGTTTTTTTCAAGTTGTAAAATTATATTATTATTGACATAAATTTTGCATTAATATGAGTCTCTTCGACATGCCGTAAAAGTACGCTGGTGGCGTAGTTTTGTTTGAAGTCCGATTGCAAATTTACAAGGATACGTTTGGCGAACGAATACAGATATATCGGGTCCGGTTTAGAGGAGGTTGCGGGGCACATTGGATGACGTCATGATGTTGGCCCATTTCCCATATTCCGCAGGTCAGGTCTATGACGTTGGCGATGGCAGACGACAGTGTCATCTGTTATCATTCTGTCCGCTTATGTTTAACTTGCATTTAAATGGAAAGATTTCAAATTCAAGATCCTTTATTGTCATAAAACACAAATAAATACAGTGCATGGACAATCGTCAAAATCTGTATACAAATATTATAGCCTAATATTTACAAACAGATTAAAAATACTAAAACTAATGATTCCAACGAGGCCTACTATTGAATTAGGCTAGCAAAATTTAGAATGCTAATTAATAATAATGGTGAGTGATTTAAAACTAAATCTTGATGGAAGTTGTCATCAGCAAAGGATTGATTAAATTCAGTTCCGATCATCTCAAAGAACCATAGATAGAGCAAAATAGATCTTGCCCCCTTCTTATATATAGCCTCGTGTCGGCTGGAACCACCTCAAAAGGATATTTATTTATTTATTTTTGTTTTTTAATTTGGGCCCAGAGAGAGGACCCCCAATATAAATTTAAGACATGGGCGGGTTTCTGGGGGTGCCAGGGATTCTCCGGCACCCCCTGATTATTTGGCGGCCAAAGGGGGAATCAATTTTCAATATAACTTTGGCATTAGGGCAAAATAAAATGAACAGATATTTTACTGGAGTTATGCCTGCAATTAAGACCTAAATCCGCCAATGAACATCGACTAGTAAGTCGTTCCACATTAGTCAGTTATACTTTGAACAGGGTTGTTTTTTTAATGCAACCCAAAACTATGTTTCATCACTGAAGGTTAACCCCCAAGGTCCCCCAGATTTGATGCAAGGACCCACTATATTATTTGATAGGCCTACATAAACCTCCAATAGTTAAAAAGTAAGGCCTACAATTCACAAGATTCAGCACCTCAAAACAAACATAACAAAAGTAATGCAAGAAATTCGGGTTCATTTAAACAAAAAACACCCTGTACTTTATACTTTTCTTGAAATGGCGACCTACTCAGGTAGGTCGCCATATTTTTAAGTCATATTTTTAAGCCAAGCTAAACTGAACAGATGAGTGAATGATTGTGACGTGATCTTGTAGTCTTGTCACTAAGGATGTTCCTCAGACAATCGCCGCATCAAACATGCTTGCTCGTACATATTATATATATATACACACCAGTATACATATATATATTTTTTTACCAGTGTATATATATATATATACACTGGTAAAAAACAGGACCATAGTATTTTATGTACGAGTGTGCTCCCAAGTGTTTTTGTGAGCATTTTTATAGGGCCTAATGGCTCCTAGGCTTTTCTGAAAATGGATTGTGGTCTAAAAATTTATTTAGGCTACTAAATCTTTCCTTTCATAACAGCGCATAAATGTAAGTTGCTCATGTTTGTTGAATATTAACTCTGCATTTATTTCTTAAATTATTTTGTAGCAGTCTCCTTCCTCTTAGGGGGTTTACGAGATCGATGTCTCATAGGGTTAGACCTTTTTAGGAAATAAAAGGTTTGCAGTGATTGTGATCTGTGGCTGCAGCTGAAAAATTTAAACCGTCATAGCTTTCTTCTGAAGAATCGGAATTGACTTGATTGCACATGAAAAAGATTTTCTTCCTTGACTAAAAACCCAATTTCAAAAATCTGTTACATTTGCCAAAACATTAAGATTTGGTAACATTAAGATTACCAACTAGTAAAAATCAGTTATTTTACTTGATGACCAAGGTAGTAGAAAAAGAACACTATAACTTCTTTACACCCAAAACAAAATATCTGGATGGTAAGCTGCCTGTAACTAACTCTTAACTAGGTTGTTTGTAAATGACTTATTTGCATAGCCTACTTGTGTGAGCTTTTAATGAGGCTTTGGTTTGATTTTTGACTTAATAGAAAATTAATATCTAAAATAGGCTAGACCTATCTCGATTCGACAGCAGCCCTAAGTTTTAACTACCTAACAATCAATCTATTCCTAAAACCACCATTTCATTTCCAGCATGTAAAGTATCTTCCAAGGTAAATTACTCTGAATCAAAGACAAGTATTTAGGTGAAAGAGAGCATTGTAGGTTAAAATTAGGGATGGCATCAAAATATCGATATATCGTAAATATTGATGATTTTGGATCCGATCTTTCAGAAAAAGTATATCGAATTTGGTTCTGTTGAAATTGTATCGATGTGTCGATATTACTTTTCCGATACATATCAAAAAGGCTTTTGAAGACAAATTTTAAGGAGTTTAGAATTATTAAGGCTATTTCCAGGCAGTAAAAATGTGTACAGCATTGTTTTGCCCTTTAAAAGCCAATAAATCTCCCCTAGTAAGATTTTGAAAATCTTGAGTTCCGTGGTGGCAATACCTAAAAAACACCACGTTTATGATTCATCTTGGAACTTATAAAATTGTGTGTGTTCTTTTTCTCCAGAGATATCCTTTTATTGATGTATTGGAAATACAGTACACCTCAGATTATCCCGACCTCACATTATCCGGATCCCGGATTATCTGGACCGGTCTATCCGAGAAACTGAAAAATTAAAATCACGGCAAAATCATAATTGTAGCGAGTTTGCCGGTGAAATGCGCCTTCTAAAAGTGAAATACAAATGTAATTCATTGATATATACGCATTTGGAATAACATTAATTGAAGGAATCAACAGTATACATTACAGCATTTTTGTGAACGTAGTGATCAACAAAAGCGTAGCCTATGGCAATTTCGTTTGTTTCTTGCTGTCATTTGACGTGTTACATTATTCCTTAAGGAAAGTTACTGTAATAAGTTTTGAGTTACATTAAATTTCATCATTATTATTTCTAGCTTGGGTTATTTTGAGTTATGATTATTTAATCCTATTAAATTAAATATTTTAATCTGGAGTTTTATTCCAAACCTAAACCGTAGGTACGGTAAATATTCGTATGATTAATAACGAAATTTAGTTCTAATATTTGTTTCAAAATTAAAACCCTCTTAAAATTTGAAAGACTAACATGTTGTACAGTCCTTATACGACGTTTGCAGCATCAATTTAGCAGGGGCTAAGGTACGCAATCGCTATTTAGGCTATATTGTAAAGACCTCGGATTATCCGGATTTTTTGCTATCCGGATCGGTGTTCCGCCACATTAATCCGGATAATCCGAGGTGTACCGTATCAATATTTTGCTCCCGATACATCTTATGTCTCGGATATTTTGCTCCTTATACATCTTATGTCTCGGATATTAATGGTTCCGATACATCGAATAAGCGATATATCGATATTTTGAAAAACAATTGCCATCCCAATTTAAAACTGAGGACCACTAATCTCTAGCCTACCTAACTGCAGCCTGGAATCTTCCATCATGCACTAATATGTCATTGATCATTTTTATGGTGAAATTATAAATAGACTCATGACATGGTTTTTTAAGCGCCAGCTTGAGTTTTTATCTACTAGCTGATGGTATCCTGCTTTGCTGGGAAAAGTAAATAAATAATACAAAAGTGAACAAATAATACAATAGTGAATAAAAAACAAATACATCATCAGCTTTTCAGCCCTTCTCAAGCCTCAAGGGAAAATGTTATCAAAAATCTACATTATTTTCTCTGGGATATTTCTAGGAATCTGGGATTTTCTGACCAAGATATTTCATTCATGTATGGTATAGGGTTGATAGAGGTCAGACTTATGGTTTTCTCAAAAGTTACAGGTACTTTGGGCTATATATATATGGATATTATCTATATATTGATAGACATATATTAATAGGCAAGCATGATTTTTTGTAATCCTTTTTTCTCAGCCTGTGGGTTGTCGTAGAATAATGTTAGCACACGGTTAGAAAAGTCTTTCCTGAATATGTACACAACAATCCCATTGTAATTTATATAATCGTAGAACAAAGAATATGAAACTATATAAAAATTAACAAGAGCTTTATGAGTTGCCACGTTGGTTGCAGAATAACAACAAAATGTGAAGAAAAGCATGTTTTATTGGAGTAGTAAGTTAAAAACTAAACTCAGGTATCTACTGGTTGAATTTCGACCAGTAGGCTATATACTCCCCAAGATCACTGGATTTGTTCCCACTATATTATTTTCTTTGGGGATGCATAAAAAGGAAGGGCTACCTTACAAAAACAATTCACAGGTTATTCAGCAGCTCAAAACAAACGTAACAAATTTAATAACAAGAAAATTAATAAAAGAGGTACTTTGCAAAACATGTTCAGGAATTTGATGGAGAGAGAGCACAACTTTGTTCAAGTGCCAATTGCAGAGTGTTTGAACACATAATGTAAACTAAATGTGATCAAACTTGGATCAACAAAACAATACTTATTTCATCTATATAATGTGCATTATTCAATCTTAAACTTGGATTGCATTTTAAAAAAAAACACCCTGTATTAATATATAGTTGCTCAATGTCTATGAAATATCAATCATAGGCAATAAATTAACTAAACAATACATAAAGACTAATCCTCATTTCATTAACGGTAGCTTCAAGAGAAATGTCATCATAGAAAATTACTTAACAAGTAAGCAATCCTAATACAGTGCTGGGTATTTGCCGAAGGGAAAATGTGAAATTGTATGTTCAGCTAAGAAATAAAGCTGTGTATGTTGATTAAAAACAGTTTTGAAAACAAATTAACTAATTCCTCAATTAAAGCTAATCTTACAATAAATCTGGTCACATTTGTCTAGAGGTGTGATGAAGTATTAATTAATACCATGACGTGTTATTACTATAAGAATTAAGTAGCAACATTAAGTGGCATACTAACTATAATGCTCATTTTGGGGTAAATAAAATATAAAAAAGTAACTTTTAAGCTACTTTAATGACAAGTGAAATAATGTTTAAATTAAACATCAAATAAATACACAATATAAATCCAACATATATTTATTAATAAGATTATTTTTTAATAAAAATTCAAATACTGTAAAATTAATATTTAATACAATTAAGAATATGAAAAAATACAAAAATATGGTATCTAAGTTTCAGTAGATGCAGTTGAGAGAAGAGGCTAATCAGAGTTTGTAAACCCCAAATTTGGTGTTATTCAAGGGATTTTGCAGTCACCGTGTTTTATTTTTAGTTGTTCTTATTTCCAAGCTCCAACAGCAATCCTGAGAACAGAGTTTAGAAAAAATAAATAAATGGTGCTAACGCACGTAGCGCTGGAGGCACAACCCTTACGATTACTATGGCACTAGCACACTCTAGCCGTGGCAGGGGCAAAACTGAAATTGAACACGGCCTAAACATTACACAGAGGTTATAGGCGTTAAAAGGCTCTTAATTTATTTGCAATTTATAAAGATTTTCCGGGGGAGGGCCCGTTTTTTTAGGCTGGCATAATAAATTGGCAACCAAATTCAATATGAAAATTTAACAACTGATAATGTCGTAAGACAATTAATACCATTTAATGCAAACTAACCAATAAGTTTTACACATTTAATTCAACGACAGAAGAAGGTTATCTCTGACTGAACCATATCACTCTTATGAGTTGGAACTCTCCACCATATCACAGAGAAGAGTAATGTCCTCCGGTGCTCGAGCAGGAATTGAGAAATATTTCGTACCAGTTACAAAGGGAGTAAATAAAAGGCGAGATGAATATGACAGGTTTAAGGAGAGTTTCCCGGCCATTTGGTCTGATCACTGTGGTAGGATTTTATGGTTATGCTTTCTTAAGCTGGGAATGCAGTTGAGCGATAAGCGACACATCCTGCAATACGTACCGGGCCACCGATGTGCCATAGCTCCTGTCATTTTTTCTTAAAAAAACTATTATTTTCAGAAATTAAGCCGTGGCGATCTAGCAAATGTCCGCGAAAATCAAAATCAAAATAAACCGTTACCAAAATTAAAAAGACAAAGAAATAAATAATAGACAGTAACCTTTCGCTCCTATTATTGGGTTTCACTCACCTAAGTAACATTTCCTTTGGGAAATGTTGGGACTTGTCAAATTAATGAAAAACGCACACAACTCATATGCAACACCCACGACAAACACACAAACATTAAATAGGTATACGAACATATTTAATGTTCGAGCATCTGTCGTGAGTGTTGCATGTGATTTGTGTGTTTTTCACCAACTTGACAAGCCCAAAAGAAAATTTTACTAAGGTGAGTGAAGCCCAAATAGGAACGAAATAATAATCCTCACCTAAGAACCATTTCGGTACTTTGGTATTATATGGAAGCCACTGTTTTTAGAGAGATTGTTTTGCTGTACACCAAATATAACTACATCATTGGGAAGAACGTACTTTAATCGACTTACTGTCCAAATTTGACTCAATTATGATGAACGGTATATGTGTTCTGCCTCCCAGAAGGCAGCGATGTCAGTGAGGATTGAGTGTTCAAGTCGCTATCGTCCACACCCGATCGCAACCTTTATACAGCACGCTGCGGCAGTTATATTAGTATGTTAGCGGCTAGCGGCGGTTACCATAAACATGTTGGAAGGACTTTCCTCGTTATATCAGATCAAACGACACCAGATGAGTCATACTTTCGCCCGCCAAATCCCGTCCAAGTAGGCACAGGTCTGGTCGTAGACCGGAGCACGCGCATCCCTTTCAACGGGTTTTGTCGGGTGAAAGTGTGACTCATATGGTATCGTTCGATTCGTAACGAAATGAGGAAACTCCTACTAACATACTTATGAAAACCTAACTTAACATAACCGCCGCAGCGCGCTGTATGAAGGTGGCCTCTGTATAATACCAAAGTACCATTATTTCGTTCAAAAATAGACCTTGTAAAAAGAATAACATTTTAGTGAGACCTTACCTATTTTTCCTGTTTAGGACAATGTCACAATGATCATCCTTGTTAATTCCCTGGAGTGTTAGCAAGCAAAATTTCTCTCAGTGGTTGGATTTCATTGTCCATTGCTTACGTTTCAATCGTGAATTCTGCAAGAAAACCTAAAAAATAAATTGCTTGTGTCGTTCATTAAGCATTACCCAGAGGACACATGCAAGCAGTATACGGCGCAACTGAATACTTTAAAAAACTTGAATGAACGCAAAAACCAACTTAAGTTTGGACAAACAATCCATTTACAAAATATAAGTAGTTACATTACATAATGATTAAAATGATTTTGATAGGGTGCCAATAAAAGGTATTGACAGGTCACACAAACCAAATTCAAAAATGTATGTGATTTTACTGTTTAGCGGAAGAGAAAACCTCTAATCCTCCACAAATAAAACTACAGCCATTGTACTCAATAAAATTTGCAGGTAACTATATAGGCCTATGCCTGTGTTAACTATAGGCTTAACATACATTGATGTAAAATTTGTAATTCTGATTGCACCCGTTACAGGCGCAGCACAAATTGATGTACGATTTGTAATTCTGATTGCAGCCATTTTAGGCGCAGCACAAATTGATGTACAATTTGTATTATGGTGGCAGCCGCTATGGGCGCAGCACAAATTGATGAACAATTTGTAATGATGTTTGCAGCCTTTAGAGGCGCAGCTCAAATTGATTTACAATTTGTATTATGGTTGCAGCCGCTATGGGCGCAGCACAAATTGATGTACAATTTGTAATGATGATTGCAGCCTTTGGAGGCGCAGCTCAAATTGATTTACAATTTGTATTATGGTTGCAGCCGCTGTGGGCGCAGCACAAATTGATGAACAATTTGTAATGATGTTTGCAGCCTTTGGAGGCGCAGCTCAAATTGATTTACAATTTGTATTATGGTTGCAGCCGCTATGGGCGCAGCACAAATTGATGTATAATTTGTAATTCTGATTGCAGCCTTTGGAGGCGCAGCTCAAATTGATTTACAATTTGTATTATGGTTGCAGTCGCTATGGGCGCAGCAAAAATTAGTGAACAATTAATTTGTAATTCTGATTGTAGCCATTATGGGCGGAGCACAAACTTATAATTCTGATTGCAGCCTATATAAAAACTAGCAGTTCTGAATGCAGCCATCGTAGGTGCAGATCAAATTGAATGCTTTTAAATATTGTTACTTTTAGTACAGGTGCAGCACAAAACATCATCATGTGGACTTATGCCGATATGAAACACATCTAAAAAGCAATGCACAACATATTAATTTTTCCTTTGTTGTCGATGAATTCCTGTAGGAAATTTACAATTGCTGACAATTTGTATTTTTCTGCAATGTGAGGAGATCATTTTTTAATTTTAGCTTCTTTGTCGGTGAGATTAAACTATGATTTTTTCCCCCAATTTTTCTTTTACGCTTAACAAACTTCATAGCTTTTCGTTGGAAGTGTATTTAATAGTTCTATTCATTTTTTGTAACATAGGTTTTCCTTGTTCACATTGAACTTGATCAAAAACCTCACATTTCTTTATTAACTCATCAACGTTAACGTGCAAATTGTTAACTGTTTCATGGGGTAATTTCGCGGTCTCCACTAAACTGGTCAATCTTTTAAGTTTTTCTTTCAACAGAACAACATTTCGATTGCTGACGATATGTGGATTAGAGCTTGTATGGAGTTCTAAAACTTCCCCACTTTCAGTTGGTAGTAAATCTCTACATTCCAAAGAGTGAACTTTGTGAATATGTTTACATAAATTATTTGAGTCCGGACAGTTACAAATGTATAGATGGGAACACAAGTTGGTACAAGATGGTGCATTGCACCTAAAAAAGCATAGATCATTGAAGCACTTTTCTTGCAATTTCGACACAACATATTTACTTTCATTACTAACTGATGAAACTGTCCACCGCAAGCTTTCCTCGTCAACAGTAACAAAATTGTCTGGAATTTTTAACCCATTTGAATGTCTTCTATCTGAAGATACAGTGATTCCAAATGTGCTTAGCCTTTTCCTTCTCCAATAGTCTTCATTTTCAACAACTAACAAGATTTGAACGAGGTCATCAATCCTTTTGTTCGGCTTCCTCTTTAGATAAGTTGTTTTTAGCCTGTTATGAAATGACTCTACATGCCCGGTTGTATTGACATTTCCATGGTAATAGTTTCTGAAGGAACTGGCCCACTTCCTTATCCTATCCTCTGATAACATATACTCCTTATCAAAGTATTCAAGAAATTTAGGAGCCAAGTTCTTGTACTTTATTTTAAAACCATCTGCCAAATTCTCAAATTCTTCCATGTTTTTACTCTCACTGAGGAAAGTCAAACCTAAATACATTTCCTCAACCAAATCTTTAGGAGCTAGATCTCTTAATTTGGCTCTCCAATTCTTATGCAAATGCCATTTGCATAAAATGTGTTTAATGCTACGGTCCTGGAATCCTGACATCACTGCATTAATCAATGCTCCATCGTCATCAGTGATAACACAGTTCACCGACATTTCAGGACAATTATTTTTCAAGGACTCAAAAAAATACTTAAGTGTGTCACTGTCAGAACGACTTGTAATAAGATGAGCCACTGGCCAGCCAGAATTGTTGTCATCCCTGACAAGACATGTCAACAAACGGTATCCATATTGATTTGTAGCATGAGTTTCATCAATGATAAGGATAGAATTTTCCTTAACCATCAATTCTCGCTGAGCTTTAGTTTGGAAACCAAACATAAACAATTTATCTGCATTAGGCAAATAGTTCACTCCTTCTGGCCCTTCAACACAATTTTGTCCCAGGGGCTTGAATATCAAAACACTATTTGGGTCCTCGTCTTTCATGGCCTTTGCCATCAGAAGAACAGATGTTGCATCATCTTCATGGTATCTTTTGGCAATTTTCTTCTTCAGAGCTCTGAGTCTTACAAGGTTTCTTGTTATTAATTGGGCTTTAGTTAATTTCTTATTACTGGCATCATCTCTTCCCTCATTAGTCATTGGTACTTTCAACGACTGAACAATTTTTGAAGGTGATACATTCAATGCTATCTGCTGGTTAATAAACTGGTTGGCAGACCTAGACTGAGGCTGAAATTTCCAATCTTGAATTGACAAGGGATGACTATGAGTAGGAAAATATTTGACCTCGCATTCACCACTTTTTTTCAGTTTTAGATGCATCATTGAAATACATCGATTTCCAGTTTCCACCTGCCCAATGTGCTGCTTTCGACTAGTTTTGCGCTTTGAATTTTTCTCATATGTATTTCTTGTATCATGTTGACAATAGAAGTAAATGAATTCATTATCACCATAATGTTTTTTGCCAGTTTGCTTTGAATAATATGAAAAACTCCTCTCTTCTTCTTCATCTTTCCATTTTTCAAACTCCTCGATGTTATCAAAGTTGATGATTTTCGGATGTTCAATGCAACATTCATGATTATCCTTGAGGTGTTCAATGAGTGATGTCTTATGATTAAAGGACAAATTACATTCAGCATACATGCAACTGATGGACCGAAATCGAGATGGGTTTTCAACATTTTTTTCATGTCTTTGAAGGTGTTCTTTCAATTTATCCTTCCTTGAGAACAAATTTTTACAAGTTGGACACTCAAATCGTGACTTGTTTTCATATTTTGAGCATCGATTTTCATGTCGTTTTAAGGTTGTTTTGGGAAATTGTTTGTTACAAAACTTGCATTGAGGTGAGGTATTGCTACTGCGAGTTGTATCAGGGTCACAAATAACTGTGGGTTGATTAATTGCCTCAATATTCATTTCTTTAATGTTATCAGAATTCATTTTATTCTGCAGATTTAGTCTTTAGACAAGTTTCCTGTTAGAAAACAACCAATTGTTTTGATCGGGCACATCAGGAAATATGTTGATTTTACATCAAGAAATAATGATGAAAATTGCTAGTCACACTCTAAGATTACACTAGCATGTAGCGGTGATAAGGGCCGCCGACAGACTTTTAGAGGCCCGGGCCAGAATTTGGGCATGAGGCGTCAACAAAAATCGTAAATAAAAATAGCTTTGTCTCTTAAATAGCTAAATTTAGGATTGACTGAAAAAAATATAAAGGCCTAAATAAAAATGTTGAGTATTTTGGTTGAATATTTTTACATTCACATACCATTTAGGTACAGCTAGGAATACGTTTCCAAGGTCAATCGTATACAGGGCAGACAATTGGTAAAAGGGCCTAGATAGTTTGGAACAGATTTAGTTATTTATGGTCTGGTGTGCCCTTTGGAACCAAGAAAACCAGTTTTTTTGTCGGAAACGGCCGGAAAACCCCGGAAAATCGGAAATTTTTTTTTGAAAATTGGTCACGTGGGTACTCAAATTAACTGGGAGAGCGAGCTGAATAAGAATATGCAAGAATTTTCAAGATCTAATGTATATTAATGGAGTTATGACCAGAAAAGCACCGGAAATCAAGGAAAATCGTCTATAATGGTCTAGGCCTATTTAGAGTTAGGTTTTGGTATTTTGGGTCAGATTTTGGCAGTTAATGTAAGGATGAGATAGTTTATGTAGAGTTAGAACATACTGGGTTGATAAGTGGTGGATAAGGTAAGATTTTGATAGGTTAATAAGTTAGGTGATGTTTGTTTGTTTGGTTAGATTAGGTTATTTTTGGTTCAGTATAGTATTTCAGGTTTGAATTAGTTTGTTAATGTTTGTTTGTGTTCTGATAATCATGTTACAATCCCATGTACTTTATCCTTAGCTGAATCAATGGCTATAAACTAAACCTAACCTAACCTAAACATACCATACCATATCCTAACCTAACTTAACGAAACCTGACCTTAATCAACCTAAACTAACATAAGAATTCTTAATCCAACCTATTTCAATGAAATCTACTTAAATATAACACAAACTAGTCAAACCATAAGTAGTTGTACACTCCGATGTTTTTTTGCTTTATCTCCGTTACTGTACGTTAGATCCTAAATATCCTTACATATTCTTATTCATTCAGCTTACAATTTCGCATAATTAGAGTACCCACATGATATATTTTGGACAAAGCTTTTTTTACTTTTCCGACGCTTTTCCGGCCGTAACTCCGTCAGATCTTGAAAATTCTTGCATATTCTTGTTCCGCTTACTCTCCCGGTTAATTTCAGTACCCACATGACCAATTTTGAAAAAAAATATTTTTACCGTTTTTTCGATTTTCCGGGGTTTTCCGGCCGTTTCCGACAAAAAAAACTATCATTTCCGGAATCAGCGCGTTATTTCGAGCATTTTGAAAAAACAAATTTTCAATTTTGACATAAGTACAGTAAAATGCATATTTGACTATGGTTTCGGTTATTGTTTGCTATCGATGTTTCATCATTTACTGACGGTTTATAGGCCTACATCAGTTGAGTTAAACACGATAGGTTGATAGTTGCTTTTGGATTAGGCCTACCGAAAGAAACCTAAAGTTAACTGAGTACCAACAACAAAACTGATCTTCGCCCATGATCAATTGAGAGTTCAGTTAGGCCAGAAACCTGAGCAAAAACATATAAACAATAAGTAGTATGAACGTTACCTGTGAAGGCAGAAAATCTGAAAATCTTATGCCCTACCTAAAATTTGAGTCTATATTGCATAGTACTCAGGTAAAAGTTTACTATTTGTACATCACTTTCTATCTTTTTCTTATTTTGATCTTGTTCTAGGCCTACTTCAACTTAATGAAAGTGAACAAAAATCCCCGCTCATGGCCCACACAAGTCATAGAACTATTTTGTTATTGAAATGATAACTAGGGCCTACTCACATTAAGTATGATGATAAAACTTACTTATATAAAATACTCATGATAAATACTCTTAACTTACATCATAGACAAGGGAATTCAACTTGCCTTGGCCTCCGGGCCTCGTCCAATTCATCCCATTTCGCTTGAAAGCCAAATGCCGCGCTTTTTATTTAGTTGTGCTATAAATTTTCCGAAATATATTGGCACTGTGGCTGTAGCTAGAAGTATAATCACATAATTAATGAACTTATAGGAATTATCCTAATCCCAGTAATTTATCACTATAAATAACTCAGTATTTTCTATAAAGTGCTAGCGAGTTCAGAAAGCCTGTAAAACAAACACTGAGCCAAGCCTACAAAATAGACTCGTTATTAGACGGTATAGGTTGGTTGGAAGACGTGAATCTGAAACTAAGAAACCGAACCGAAATCTATCTCAGACATGGAATGGGCGAAATCGAATATGCCCCGCATCCGCTGACGAGAACCCACTCCCACGCCAAATGACACGTCCACCAATGAACTAACGCTCCACGATGGCCAACCTCTAAACTCTGTAGTGCTGCTCAGAGCCTGTCATAAGACACTGTTCACCAGGGGTGCCCAGAAGGGGGGGGAATGGCGCAATTTCCGCCATCAAAATTTTTGGGGGGCATGATTTTTTGGGCGGGATATAGGTTTTGTGAGGAATTTTGAACCAGCGAATAAGGGAAAATTACAAAATAATAAACTATCATAACCATACGCAACAGTTAAAAGTACTGTTTATTTATCTAACCATTTCATCAGGATTACCATCACTGA
This sequence comes from Flexamia atlantica, assembly GCA_035578135.1. Classification (NCBI taxonomy): domain Eukaryota; kingdom Metazoa; phylum Arthropoda; class Insecta; order Hemiptera; family Cicadellidae; genus Flexamia; species Flexamia atlantica. The sequence goes on from JAQJVK010000010.1 coordinate 37,265,907, forward strand.
ACTCGTCATATATTCAAGTTTGTTATGTAAACCATCCATTGAATCTCCAAGTCAATCCATGTGTTAAGTTATTTTGAAGGGCGGTTGACAATGGACTGGACTGGACAATGGACAATGGTCGACTGGACTGGCAACCCTGTCTGACATCGGGCCCAGAAGACATAGTGTCAGACAGGGTCTGACACCCCCCCCGATCTGTCACAGCCGTTAGCAATGTTACCAAAACCGGGTATTTACCCGGTTTTCGGGTATTTTGGAGGCCGTGCGGAGTTTTGGCAGTGATTAAGAAAAACCGGGTATAACCGGGGATTTAAGACCTGGGTTGAGGAAATTTACTCATCAACCTGGATATTAAACAATGGGTGAAATCGGGGATTTTTGACGATCGAGGTACAAGGATTTTTTGGAACTCTAGATATTTTATTTTTCAAACGAAAGTTGGTGTTATGCATTTGGTTTGGTTGTATTGGTTATTTCGTTGCAGTGTAACCAGAAACTGGGTAATAGCCCGGTTAGTGGGTTTTTTGTTGGCCGTTAGGGGACTTAATTAACATGATTAAGAAAATCGAGTAAAATCGGGGATTTTAGACTTGAGCTGCAGGGATTTACTCGGCATCCTAAATACATAAAAAGCGGGTAAAGCCGCGCGGGGATTTTCGAATTGTGATTTGCTTTGCAAATATTCAATGTCCATGTAAGGTGAGAAAAAGTCCGGTATTTGGTGTTTTTAAAGTCATTAGGTGGTTTTTCGGCTAACTACCCGGATTTTGGTCCTTGAGGGGGATTTTGCAGGGATTAGTGCCGAAAAACCGGGTAAAAGTGAGGATTATCAATAGAGTTGGCGGGTAAATAATAAATGCCAAATCCTGTGTAATGCAATAGGACGTTAGAGATAAAGAGTATAGGAACAGTCAATCGCCAGTCATATGAAGCACAGTTGGTGTGTCTGCTTTGACTGCAGTGAGTCAGTTTTACAAATAAATAGTACATTACTGACTGAAGTTAAGGCCATAGCCAATGTTGAAAGGCCATAGCCAATGTTGAAATTGCACTTAAATGAAAGGTTAGAAAGTTATTTTTTTCACTTCCTGTAACCGCGGAGCCCAAACGCCCCAATTTTTTTTCTTGTTACGGCTCTGAGTGAAGTGAATGGTGATTATAAGTTCACATTGTGTTGTGATATCGTGGTTGGATATGAACTTTAGCTAGTTAGATATAAAGAAAATAATATGCACTGGCAGTGTATATACCCCATAGATACTTTGGTATTATACGGAGGCCACTATTTTTAGAGATTTTTTATTTATTACCAAAAATAACTTTGTAATTGGAAAGAACATGGTTTAATTGACTTACTTTCCAAATTGGACATAATTATGATACGCGGTCTTTGTTTTCTGCTTCCCAGAAGACAGCGATGTTGGTGAGGATTGAGTTGATCGAGTCGCCGCCGCCACTAGCGACTTTACCCGATCGCCACCCTTATTCAGCGCGCTGCGGCGGTTATGTTGAGTTAGGTTATCATAAATATGTTAGTAGGACTTTCCTTGTTTCGTTATGAAACGAACGATAGCAGATGAGTCATACTTTCGCCTGCTAAATCCCTTGACAAGTGATGCGAGCGCTCCGATCAATGACGTGACCTTAGCCTATTTCAAGGATATTTGGCGGGCAAAAGTATGACTCATCTGGTATCGTTCGATTTGTAACGAAACGAGGAAAGTACTATTAACATATTTATGATAAACTGACCTAACATAACCGCCGCAGCGCGCTGTATAAAGGTGGCCTCCGTGTAGTACCTAAGTACCAACCCATATTCTTCAGTACGAACTGCTAGTGCAAAGGGGGGGGGGTATATGGTGTATGCAATCAAATCAGGATGAGGCAATGACCTAGAAGATCTTGCCCCCCCAATCGAAATGCTGAAATTACGCCCATGCCCCCCAGCCAAGACAAGCTTTGTTTATGATACACAGGACAAGAGCAGTCACACAAACCTGATAAAAAACATAGATGGATAAAAACATTCAAATGTCAACATTTGAATGTTTTTATCTATGCACAAACCGACGCACGCGGAGCAAGTAGCCGCCCTCATGCCCCTCACCGGTGAGTAAGCTACCTGCTAATAGTTGGTGAACGGTAATGGTGGATTTACCACGTACCAACCATTGTTGTGCATCCACCGAAAAATGTTTACGATGGGTTCGGTTAGTAACTGGAACGGAAGTAACAATTTTTGATTGTCAAGATACGGTGGTTTTGCCTTTACGCCTATGGTGATTGGTGACTCACCAGGGAGTGCGACTGAACGCTACAATGGCGACTTCAAGCATATGCTACCACCGGTCTGACACTTAAATGGAGCCAAGTGGTAAGCTTATTGGAGCGGATTAGTTCGATGCACTTTATTAAGATGGCGTTGTAAAAACATGACTTTCTTCTTCTTCACTGATTCAGCCAATCAGAACGACGATAACGATCTGCTAACTTCCCGTTCCGTTTCCCCTGATTTTCTGTCACGACGCGACGTGTACACAACCATAACGAGTTGGAATTAATTTGAGTGTGGGAAAATACCTAAAGTACGTTTGCAGAAAGTTGTTCTAGTGTAAGTTGTTTCGCGAAATACTGTACTGCGTGATTCATGTTGTGCTTAAAGCTATTGATGGAAAATAAATACGTAGATGTTTACATAAAAGCACTTAATAAAAATTAACTAAGTTAAGTGCTTTTATGTAAAGATCTACGTATTATTTTCTATCAGTCGCTTTAAGCACAATAAGAATCACTCAGTACAGTATTTCGCGAAACAACTTGCACTAGCGGCAAACGCACTTAATCTAAACAAACCGGTAAAGTCATTAAAATTGAAAGTCTAGCAAACAAAACAAGAAAACGAAAATATAAACAAAGCAGACGACGACGATCGATATGTCGCATCGACGACGATCGATATGTCGCATCGACGACGATCGATATGTCGCATCGACGACGATCGATATGTCGCATCGATGACCATCGATATATCGCATCGATCTTTTTAGTTCGTTGCACTTTATTCAGATAGCGCTGTTGTTCCCTTACCACCGAGTTAACATGGGAGTGCCATCTCTTTACGAAGTTCATTATTACTCTATGCATATGCTTCAAGGGGTTGCCAACATTCACCCCCTAAAAAACAAGCAATGCATAGAATTATAATGCACCCATCACCCATCATTTTGCCATCCTGATAAATCAGTGGGCCCCAAAAACGCTATTGGCTGTTACCTCTAATAATAAAGAGTATATTGTGTGTCAAAAATTCCGTCCCCCCTCTTTGATTTTTTTGTTAGTCTTTGACCTTTGGGGAATCATACTAACTTAACCAAAATTATTTTTTGACGTTACCAAAAATTTTGAGTGTCCCCCAAATATGGGGGAGTTTGGGGGCAACTCAAAATGTTCAAAAGTAACCCTCTTTTGAATGACCTCTCATTTTAAAGATCTTTAAAAAAATAGGCGAATGGTGGTGGTTGGAGGTCTTTAACATGTTTCTCTCCAAATTGGCAGCTTGTCAAAGTAAGTTTTGAATACAACACATTCTTGAAACCTGGCGTCTAAGACTTTTGGAGTTATAATTTCACCTTTGATGACTTAAAAATAAAACGACTTTAGAAAAATGTTACTAAATGAAAAAGTGGTCTCTTTTGGTAATATTTAAAATTTTGAGTGTCTCTTAAAAATGGATTATTTTGGGGGCGACTCAAAATTTTCAAACATAAACACCTTTTGAGTGAGCCCTCATTTTAAAGAGCTTTAAAATAGGCGAATGCTGTATGCGGGTTAAAGGTCGCTAACGTGTTTCTATCAAAATTGGCAGCTTGTCAAAGTTTTGAATACATCTCCATCTTTAAACTTAGCATATAAGATTTTCGGAGTTTTTATTTTGCCTTTGGTGACTTAGAGACTGAAAAGACTCTTGAAAAAGAAAGAAAAATGACCTCTTTTAGTAATATTTAAAATTTTGAGGGTCCCGCAAAAATTTAGGAATTGGGGGGTAACTCACATTTGTTATGTGAATCTTTTTTAAGTGACCCTTTATTTTATAGCGCTTTTTATGTTTTGAAAAGATCCTTAAAACAAGAGATTACTCAAAAGAGGGTTACTTTAGTAAAGTTTAGGTTGTCCCAATAATCCCACATTTTTTCGGGTCACTCAGAGTTGTAAATATTACCAAAAGAGAACCCCTTTTTATTTAATAGCGTTTGTTCATGATTCATTTAAGTTTTTAAGTTACCAAAGGTGAAATTAAAACTTCAAAAGTCTTAGACGCCAGGTATCAGGAAGAAGTTGCATTCAAAATTTTGACAAGCTGCCAATTTGAATACAAACACGTTAGAAACCCCCAACCTCCACCATTCGCCTATTTTTTCAAAGCCCTTTAAAATGAGGGGTCACTCAAACGGGGTTTACATTTTAAAAATTTGAGTTGTTCCCCAAATCCCCCATTTTTGGGGGACACTAAAAATTTTTGGTAACGTCAGAAATGATTTGGGTTAAGTTAGTATCATTCCCCAAAGGTTAATTGTTTGTCTTAACAAACAAAAAATCAAAGAGGGGGGACGGACTTTTTTTACACACTGTATTATACTCCTTAAGTATATTCACGTTATTTCATGAACTAAAGAATGTGTAGAAATAAAATTAAAAAGCCTTTATTGAAACACAGTAAGACTGTACAATGTTGTCGACAAAAATGTATCAATTAAATCAAATTGATATAAAATACAAAAAGATAAAAAAGATAAAATGTCAGTTAGTAATTGGATGTAATAAAATATAAAAATATTAAAATTCCTAAAACCATTGGCGGTTATAGGGAACCTTGGGAGGGGGACTACGCCTGAAATTTTTATCAGTATAAAAGCTATTTTAGATAACTTCTAGATAATTTGATATCACGTTAAAATGTTAATTCAGTAGGGTGTCTATAGCAGCCGCAAATTCAGGAGGAATCGTGTATGAGCACAAGTCAGGAACTTCAACTTTATTTCAGCAGTCAGGAACTTTCTCTCAGCACTTGAGTTGGGATGACCACATCAACAAAAGTCTTTCCAAAATTAGCTCTGGATTATATGCCTTAAAAAGAATGTCTTATTATTGTAATATTCCAACTCTACGCAGTATTTATTTTGCTTACATACATTCCCACATTACTTTTGGAGTCTGCTTATTTGGAGCAACAACTAAATTGAATCTTGATAAAATATTAATAAAACAAAAGCATGCTCTGCTCTGAGAATTATTTTAAAACTAAATCAAGATGAATCTACTAAAACTCATTTTACTGAGCTCAAAATTTTAACAGTGTATGGGCAATATATCCTTGATACAGTAATGATTGTGAAAACCAAATCTGGCCCAACAGATACTTTTAGACCTAATCATCAACATAACACCAGAAATAAAAATGATATCATAATTCCTCAGCACAAGACAAAATTTTTTGAAAAGAAACCATCCTACATGGGATCAATGTTTTTGAAACATCTACCCAGTAACATTAAAAATGAAACAAGTCTAAACAAATTTAAAAAACGCTTAAAAGAACACTTGATCTCCTTAGCTCCCTACTCAATTGATGATTTTTTTTTCTCTGCCTCTTAGGATGTAAGAAATATAACACTTTTCGTTTTGCAGAGACCTATTGTACTGAACTAGACATGAACTTGTAGGCCTATATATATGCCAAAGCATAATAGTATTTGGTATAGATGTTTTGACACTATTCATAATATACAATGTATATTTTCATTGAATAAAGATGTTTGAATTGAATTGGATATTTGAGAAACCCAAATCTAATAAAAAAAAATCAAAAATAAACAGCCACCTCCATACTATCGACACTGTCGCTGTTATCATCGCCCGGCGCGGCGTTTCGTGGCAGCAAGGTGGGATTTCCCAATAAGCCCAGTGGACTTGGGCCTAGGGGCGCAAGCTGCCTGAAGGCGCACTTTCAAGCAAAAGGCAATTATGCTAAGGCAATAAATAACTATGCTATTTATCATTTTATGCTAAACCCACGGCGAACACGCGGCCTCATGCGACGCCAACAAAGTGAGGAAGCCAGCAAAGCTGGCGCGGTGTAGAGTCCGCAGCGGCGCCTATGGAGCCCTTTCAAATGGTTTAAACGCAAAACCTTTGTTTTGGCTGTGGAATTATTCAACAAGTAAACTTTTCGTTCAGTGGTGTTTGCTAGCACTCTTGGTACCTTTTCAAACTGTTCTAAATGCTTCACGCGTGTTTTTGTGGCGTTTGCCGGTGCCACTAAATTGTTTTCAAATTGTCCAAAGTGCCTAACGTGTGGTAAATTTCAGATATTCGGGGGGTGTCCTAGAATTGTTCAAAAGTTGGATGAAATGTTATTTTTTGACAAGTGACATAATATTACATATTATTCTTTAGGAGTGATTTACAGTCTACCACGCTCATACCGTAAGGGCGAAAAATATAGGGCCTAGGAAAGGCAAATCCCTCGGCCGTATAATCAGCTATAGCCTCTTTGTTGTTTCACGGCCGTTAAATCTATCAGTTAGTCAAGCGCGCGCTTTAGTGTAATGACCATCACCAATAATGGAAGAAAATAGACTATGGCATTTTCGACACTGAGCTCTTTTTATTGAAAAATTGAAATATCGCCCAGCTAATTTCAAACTAATAAAAAACTAATTTCTCACTTTCCATTAACGGGAAATGGAAAGTGTAAAATAAAAGTGCAATGCAAAACAGAAAGTTAAAAAAGCAGCTTGGCAGCAATTTGTTAAACATTTTTGCAGAGGATAATTCAGAGGAATAACAGTTTTAGGCAAGAGACACTTTTAATATTGGAATCAATTTCCTAAATGATTAAACACGACTCAGTTTTTATTTTATGACACTCGTGCCCATATTTTCTGAGATTGGCGTATAGTGTTACAAAAGATCCGTGAGTCAGTTTGTTACGAAATTGGTTGTACTTAGAACTTCCTTTGCCTCGGATCTTTGCGCTTTATACCTACGGTATGGAATCCAAACTCATGCAGCCTTTTCGACTTCCATCGCTGAAATGGCGACTAACGCGGCGTGAACGCGTGTGTGTGCTGTGTGTGTGTGTACGCTGCGGGCTATCTGACGCGCGCTATAACGCGCGGTGCAACCATGGTGCAACGCTCTTATTTATAGGGCCTACAGCGGTGCCCTAGGCAAACACTTTGCCAAAATTAGCAAGAGAATATTCGGGGGACGCTGGGGGGGGGGGTTAGACAGCGGTGACATAATATTACATATTATTCTTTAGGAGTGATTTACAGTCTACCACGCTCATACCGTAAGGGCGAAAAATATACACTCGGCCGTAAAATAAATTAATTGTAAGTTTTGTTTCATGTAATGAATCAAAACCGTCACCGTTCTCCGTCTTCCACTTATTGGAAGTGGAAGACGGAAAATATTCCCGCATCAGACCCAGGAATCCTGTGGGTTTAACCGCTGCCAATACGGGACGTATGGACTTTTTATGCCGTGGGGGGTGCATTGTCGGTCAAACCGGGACAACTAACCAAGGATGCTCCAGTGTGTGACACACGGGGGGGTTTGGGATGTATGGAATACCCCCCATTGTGAGGGGGGTCCGGGGGTCCTCCCCCGGAAATTTGTAAAAATTTTTGAGGAAAAGGGTTAATTCTAGCTAATTTTTGCAGTAAAAATTAACTTCAAACAGACCTATTTTATGTACAGATTATTTAGTCAAACTAATAAGTTTTAGGTAAATATACCGAGGTAAAATTTACTTTTGAACAAACTTATAATCTGAAAAAAATTATAAAAGTTTTAGAGAAAAATTGTAATTTTAATGATTTGAGAAAAAAATTATTTTTATTTTTGTGTTGTGACAATGCAGTTTTTACCATGGTAAATTTGAACAATAATTCATTACATGAAACAAAACTTACAATTAATTTATTTTACTTCAATGAAAAAATACAAATGTATTTTAAGCGAATGAAATACAACTTAAAAACAAAAGTACATATATATTATATGAAAATTTCTCTTCTTTTTTCGTTTGCCGCAGCAAACTTGTTAAACTAAAGGTTTAGTTCATTATTTATAACATATTACGCAATTTAAAAACTGACCGGGACATCAGGAAAACCGGCCGGGACACCGGGACTAGAGCAAAATACCGGGACTGTCCCGGTCAAACCGGGACGTATGGCAGCCCTACTTATGGGTAATCGGAAAAAATGCTTATCTGCCTGGGCTGAAATTTTACTCAAAGCACAGAAAAATCAAGGTGTAGTCTTTTAAATGTCTGTGTTTTCAGTTTACTGTCTATAGTTTTCTGTGTGTATAGTTTAATTCCGCATTGTCAGTTTAAAGAGCAGAAGCAAGAACAGCTACCAGAAGTGGAAGACGGAAAATATTCCCGCATCAGACCCAGGAATCCTGTGGGTTTAACCGCTGCCAATGACTTTTATGGTCCCTGGACCCTGGGCGGTAAAAATATGTAAAATACACGTGACTATCCTCACAAGGTTAGAGGGGTTCACTACCCTCTTTTCTTAGGTAAGAGGGTATGTCTTTTCTTTGACATAACACATCTATATGTCAAAGGAAAACAAACGATTCTTGATTTTTGTACTCTAGGTACTATCCTACAGCGATGTTACAACTTGAAACACGTGTCAAGTGAAGTAAGACGTTACATTGGTAAAAATTAGCAAAGGTCTATCTATAGCTCAAGCTTGCAATTAAATCATACCAGGGAATGTATAGATTTATTTGATTATTTGATTACCAAAAAATTCTCATTATTTGTTAAGTTTTCTCTTATCATACAGCTGGGTTTGTGAATGAATTTTACCGAAAACTGTGGTTCAATTCTTTGATTGAAATTAATGGTTCGTGAAGATTAGTTTTACGGGAATACCTCGGACGTTCACCATCACTTATTAGTGAAATCAGAAAGTTCGATGAGGCCTCTCTCGCTTTTTTTTAATGGGAAGGCCCTAGTTCTACTCCCGTCAAATGGAAATTTTTAAGACAAAAAGTGCATAGAATTCCCTGCTAACTTATTCACTTTCCTTTCGGTACCGATGCTTTGCAAACGGGTGTTTGATACGACCGTCTTATTCGGGCTCCTGACTCAGATATCCGCTTTGTTGCCTCAAGCCCTAAAAGCGTATATAGTACGTACGATTGGTGTTCATTTTCAGTAAACCTTTAGCACTCTGATACAGCTTAGCCATTTTTTTAACCGAAGGCCAGACTTCGTAGTTTCCATGGACATGTACTGCAGCTATACAGTGTGTAAAAAAAGTCCGTCCCCCCCCCTTTAACTTTTTTGTTTGTCAAGACAAACAATTAACCTTTGGGGAATGATATTAACTCAACCCAAATTATTTTTGACGTTACCAAAAATTTTGAGTGTCCCCCAAAATTGGGGGATTTTGGGGGCAACTCAAAATTTTCAAATGCAAACCCCTTTTGAGTGACCCCTCATCTTAAAGTGTTTCTATCCAAATTGACAGCTTGTCAAAGTTTTTAATATAACACATCCTTCAAAACTGGCGTCTAGGACGTTTGGAGTTTTAATTCTCCTTTGGTGACTTAAAAATTAAACTACCCTGGGAAAAATGTTATTAAATGAAAAAGTAGTCTCTTTTAGTAATATTTAAAATTTTGAGTGTCCCCCAAAAATGGGGGATTTTGGGGGCAACTCAAAATTTTACATATCACTAAGACACCACTTTTTCATTTAATAACATTTTTTCCAGGCTCATTTCATTTTTACGTCACCAAAGGTGAATTAAAACTCCAAATGTCCTAGACGCCAAGTTTCAAAGATGTGTTATTCAAAACTTTGACAAGCTGTCAATTTGGATAGAAGCACGTTAGAGACCTCCAACTTTCACCATTCATCTTTTTTTGAAAGCTCTTTAAAATGAGGGGTCACTCAAAATGGGTTTGCGTTTGAAAATTTTAAGTTGCCCCCAAAATCCCCCATTTTCGGGGGACACTCAAAATTTTTGGTAACGTCAAAAATAATTTGAGTTGAGTTAGTATCATTCCCCAAAGGTTAGTTGTTTGTCTTGACAAACAAAAAAAAATAAAGAGGGGGGCGGGCTTTTTTACACACTGTATATACAGCGGAATTACCACTCAGCAAATAAGTCCTGCGCTCTACCACTACACCGGGCCGCTCCCGTTTAGCCACTTGGCGTGTGTATAGATTATATCATTCACAAGTGCTTTTGTCCAAAGAACCAGCCATTAATTCGTGTAGAACACCCCTATTTTAGCCATTAAATTCAAGAATTTCCTTCGGTAATAGTTAATATAACTCTGATGAAATTTCCCATTCAATGCAATGACAAAGAGTAATTCGTCGATAAAATTTAATTTTAAGGGGCGTAATAAGGCTGTAGCTAAATGTCATCAGTTCTCTAGGTTGAAAATTTTTAAGCACAGAAATTTTATTTTTATTGGTTTACTGTTATCAAAATAATTGCCTGACTAAGATGTACGTGCAGGCCGTTTTCCGAGTTCGGCTAGTGTTTTGGTAGTTCTTGGAGTAGAATGACCATAATCAAGCGTGAACCTAAATAGTAAATAAGATGAAAAAATGACTAAAAATTCTAGAAAGATCCATCATAATAATATTATTCTACGGTCTCGCTGTTCTCGAATTTATCTATTTCTTTCCACAGATAGTATACAGGGTGATTATAAATGAATCATCAGGTTTTAAAACGTTTTATTGACCTTAATGCTACTCAAATACGTATATAAACTACACCAACACAAAGAAAAATTCTTAAATTTTTCGTAGATACCTCTACAAGTGCTCAATATGCCGTCCATTAGCCATGGAACACGTTTCCAATCGGTGCTGTAAATTGTCCCAAACACCGGCTAGCATTGGGAGGTTGATTGATTGTACGGCAATTCGAATTCGTTCACGGAGCTCGTGAAGCGTTATTTGAGGCATTGGCGGTATATAAACCTTGTCCTTTACATAGCCCCAGAGAAAAAAATCGCACACCGTAAGATCAGGAGAACGAGGGGGCCATTTGAGAAGGGCCAAGTCATTTTCATTAGATCTGCCAATCCACCTCTGAGGTAGTTTCTCGTTTAAGAAATTGCGAACTTCACGGTGCCAGTGGGGTGGAGCCCCGTCCTGCTGGAATACAAAGTCTTCAGAGTCCTCTTCTAATTGTGGAAACAGCCATTGTTCCAACATGTCAAGGTAAGCGATTCCAGTTACGGTTTTTTCCCCAAAGAAAAATTGGCCATACACTTTGGTTTTTGATACCGCACAAAAGACATTACACTTTGGAGAATCCCTCTCATGTTCTTCGAAAGCATGTGGGGGTTCGGATGCCCAAATACGAACATTATGCCTATTCACTTTTCCATTCAAATGAAAAGTAGCCTCATCCCTAAAAACTAGATTACTGGAAAAGTTATTATCTTGCAAACGGTCCATCAGATTGTCACACGCCTCTTTACGTTTTTCAAAATCCCCTTGTTTTAACTTTGGAAGTAGTTGCAGTTTATATGGTTTTAATGACAAGGAGTTACGTAAAACCTTCCTCACTGTCGATTTAGGTAGGCCAAGTTCACGTCCTGCACTGGCTATAGATTGTTGAGGCCTTTGTTCGAAGCACTGTCTAACCCTAGCCAATGTTTTTTGGGGAACCCTCGGGCGACCACTACTTTTACGCTTTAACACACTTCCAGAGTTCTTAAACTGGCGACACCACCTTAAAATGCTTTGGTGAGTTGGAGGATTCCTCCTAAAACGCCTCCGAAACTCACGCTGGACGGTTATCAAAGACGAACTTGAGTCATAATGGAAAACACAAAATGTTTTTTCTTGAATTGTAATCATTTTGAAAATGATGTACACACACCCAAAAAAATGGCAACAATGAGTTTTGAACAGCTGATTATAAAACTTAAAAACATTTTCTTTAAGCATATGTTAAAATGATTAGGATGGGACAAGAAATAAGCGAGATACGTGGCCTTAAAACCCGATGAATCATTTATAATCACCCTGTATTATTGATAAGTTGGTGGCACACATTATCCATCACGGCCCACGGGTACGTATTTAGGGATATCAATAATATTCTTTGAAAATCTTAGTATTTTATTTTTTATCAAAAAGGAATACCAACATACTATATACACAAAAAATATCAAGAGTGTTCTTCCCGACGGCAATTCTCATTTTTCTGTGCCTGTGACAACTATATTGTCGAAATTTGAAACTATGGTCCGAAAGGCGATAATGTCAGAGCACAAGCCTACTTGTCGTCACACGGTGTCATTTTAGCGACTTCGGTTCTCAAAATAAAATTTAATTCAGTATACAATTACAAAGTAAACTGATAATTTTCTTAGTTTCTATACCTTCAAAATATGTTTGAAGTTGAATCCTGCTGCCATTTGTCATTGGGCTACTTACTATTGATGCCATCTAATAACGGTTGTCATTGCACTAGCAACAAGTAGGCCCATCCACGCAGCACGCTGACATGAGGGAGAGAATTTCAATTTAAAGGCTCAAATTACCTATTTAGGGACCCATAAGTATGGGCTTTACGCCCCTCTTTTTTCTTTTTGTTTAAAGAGGGTGGGGGCCTCTTTTTTACCTGAAGAGTTTGCATTTGGCCTCCATGCTCTAAATGGGGAAAGGGGCCTGCCGAATCCCCCAACTGACAGCTCCCAACGATTATATTGTAGAAAATAATATCCTTACCAAATTTAAAGAAAATCGGATGATTACCGCGGCTGACAGAGAGCAAAATCCCCTTAAGACAACGTTCTGCGTTAAATAAATTCACATTTTCGTTCATAAGTCGATTATTTTTGGTGCTTAACTTTCGGAGAGGGCTTAGTGGTTTTTAATTTTTATTCCCTTTAGTTAAAAATAAATTTAATTCACATTTGGAGTTTATGGTACCCATATATGTGTGTGTCCGTTGGCACGATAGTGGCCGTAAGAATGGTCCGACCTCAATGAAATTTGGTGCAAACGTGTAAAATGGTAATAAATCGGACGAGTTCGATAATGAGCCTGATCGGACCACCGGAATGTGGGGTTGAGGGACAAACTTTTAAGCCACATCGCGGCAGTAAAATCTCCCGGTTTTACCGCGGCAGACATATAGCCGAGTCGTTTCGCAACCAGGAAATCTCATCCTCGAATTCGTTAGGCAAAACTCTCAGTTGTTTGCCTAAAAATGTGTTGGTCGTTTAGGGGCCGTCAAATGTTATTGTTTTGCAGCAAATCCAGAGCCTAACAAGAGGCTCAGAGTGAGAGGGGAGTCAGGGTTTAGGCTTTTTTTTAAATAAAGCAAATAAAAACATAATAATATCATGTTAGAGGAGTCAAAATTGAAGTTCAGTTCAAGGAACTAGAAAATATTGCACCATCAACTGAAAATGCCGAAATTACGCCCATGTAACGGTCAAAAATTTACAACAAATATCACGGAAACATCATCACTGGCCCATTTCCAGTCATGAAGTAAAACTATATACCTTATTAAGTATAAAAATATAAACATACCACAAACTGCAAAAAAGCAAACCTAGCTCCGGGTATCATACGTCACAAACTTGAGCAGATAGCCGACAAGCATATTTAGTCGTGTCGTTGAAATACCGGTATGTATTTCATTTTGCCCTCTTTTTGGCAAACCCTTAAAACGCCTGTAAAAAGGGGCAATTTACAGGTGGGGGGGAATTTGCATAAGCTCGATAATATTCCTTAAGGATTTGTTTTGCTAACTTATCAAATTTTAAATTCTTCCAAGGTGCCTAATTTATTTTATTAACTTCCTTTCAGGTGTGAAGGATTTCAAAGTTGTTGTTTAGACCAGTGTTTCTCAACCGGTGGTACGCGTACCACTGGTGGTACGCGAAGGCATTTCAGGTGGTACGCAAGAGATTGAAGAAGTGGTACAAAATAAAATACTAGGTTTACGAACGAACGCTGTCCCGTCGTAAAGTGACTTATTGCCTTAACTTTTTCAGTATCAGTTTTGGTCATAATATTTCAATTTCGTGCCATATTTCAAGAAATATTGTTACTACTTCATTTTAAGAGTGATTCTTTTACCAAATATTTTGGCACTATAAAATGTTCTTTTCATAAAAAAATACCACCAGTTTTACAGTGTTAATTCAACGGTATAGTTGTTAGTTGTACGATTTTTCAACCAAACGTATTTTCTATTTTGAACGCACAGTCTTGTCGATCTGCGGTATAAAATTTTGTAATATGCTTAAGTATAAGCAATGGTGAAAATACAGTATACTTTGAATGACTTTGAATTGTTTATGTTAATTTTTCAATACAAAATACAAGAAATATGTCAAGTTCCATATAACAGTTAGAGATTATTTTCCCCGTGTACCTAGACATTTTTTCACATAACGAAATTTATATTCTCATTCATACGGTTTTTCGCCAAATTGACTATAAAATTATTGAGCAGAGCTGAGGTGAAAATATAATTTGTCAAAATGTCCTTATAATCAAAATACGATCCAAAAATGTACATTGTCAATTAAAATAAAATAAATTTAGCTGTTAAAAACAAAACCGTCAAAGAATAAGTATAAGCAGTCTGAGGAAATAAGTATATTGTCTGAGGAAATCCCTCAGTGGTGAGAGGAGGGGGGTCCTTGCGATGGTACGCCAAAATATTGAAAAAGTGATAGGTGGTACGCGAGTACCAAAAGGTTGGGAAACACTGGTTTAGACGATATATTCTGTGATTTTCAGCAAGCAGGTGTTGGGAAAATCGGAGTTTTGTTTGTCAGCCTCCGGGATTGGAGTTTTGACATGGATTTGGCTTGGGTTTGTTATGTCTGTACCTACTTTTGAACGAACGTGCCACTCTAAAGTTCAAGTTTACAAACATTTGTCTGCATAAACACTAGACTTGACCAGGTAACATAGGCTACTCTTCAGACATGTTATATGAAATACTATTTAAAAAATATTCAACATTTTTACATTCGGGAGGTTCAATTTGATGGGTGTACACGTTCTTGACGTTCTTGTTATGATGCATAAGTTTTTTTTTTTAAATAAATAGCTGGCCACAAAATGTGTCTTGTATGAAAATATGGAGGTGTTATAGGTAGTATGTGGTGTTACCTTATTTGCATGTACCATGCCATGTGTAGGTAACAGCAGTACTTCCGCAAAAGCATATGTCCACATATGTTGCCAACTAATGTTGTGGATCAGCTAATGTTGTGGAGTAATTTCTTGATCCACATTATTTGCATGGTGGCCACAAATGAGTCCAGCTATACGTGTCCACGCATGTGGTCTCCATGCAAAATCGGTAAAAAGGGAACAAAATTAATTTTCCCCAACTGCATGGAAGCCGCGCATATGGTTGTATTTATTTTCACTCAGTTAACCATAAATATAAAAGTAATCTCTATATTATATATATATATATATATATATATATATATATATATATATATGTATATCAAACTGTAGCCTAGTTTGATAACAAAACTGTAGCAAAATAACAAAACATTTTGCTTAGCTTCATAACTAACACGCAGACGTCTATAGGTAAACCACAATCTGAGCATTACTGTAAGAAATGGGAGTTCTCTACACAAACGTATTATGTCTTATAATGTGGCATTTAGTTGTTCATTTTACTTTTATTCTTACGTTTGAAATTATTCTGCTGCCAACCAACCTATTGACATATCAGTTAATTATTGCAACATGACTAATAATCAAGTTCTATATTTTTGTCCCAAAAACGCCACCGATAAATCGAGGCAAGGATGACATTAGTCTGCTACCTTCTCGAGCCTGATTAATTTTTAACTTTCGCAGTTTTTGAAATGTTTAGATTTTTTGCATTTTTAGATTCTAATGACGCCTTTAGCTAAACTTATGCCAGAAGATGGCACAGTTATGCTGGCTGAAACGGCAAATTCGTTACAACTTAATAAGCGGTATCGAAAGGTAAATTTGTCATTTTATATAGTCATAAAGCAGCTCATGAGCTAGAAAACATGGATTGCAATGAAAAGTTTTAGGATCCAATTTGAGGTATTTTAAAAATTGCCTTCGCATTTGGCGATTGTCCTAGATATAGTAAAACTGGAAATTTGTACTAAAATCAAATTACAGCTATACTAATTCCTAAAATAGTATAGCAAGACGTTTACAATTAAGTATAAATTATGTTTTGTTGTAACCGAGCATATTTAGTCTAGGCCCATTTGAACAAAAATCCCTCTCTAAAACGATGCAAGAAGCAAATCATGTATCAGCTCGGGAAACAACTTTTATATTACATATTTATATTTATACTCAGCAGGGTATATCGACCCCCCTGAGTACGAATCTGCCTGTTGCCAAGCCGGATTTTGGACCGGAAGTGTGTAATCCAAGATGGCGGCCAAAACTCTATTTTCCTATATCTCCCTTGTTCATCGGCTTAAAATCATGATCAAAACGTCTAATTAGGGTTTTTTTTCGGATGCCTAACACATTGCAATACTCAAAATTTAATTTTACTAAAGTTTCATGGCATAGGTTTCAAGATGGCCGCCAAGGCCCACATTTAAGAAATTAATTTCTTTTAAATATAGGAAAAATTTTATGTTGCACTCGGGGGAACAACGTTTTTAGGGTATATCGACCCCCCTGAGTACGAATATGTCTGTGGCCAAGCCGGAATTTGAACCGGATGTGCGCTATCCAAGATGGCGGCCAATATATGAAGCCCTATATCTCCCTTGTTTATTGCCCTGAAATAACGATCAAAACGTCAAATTAGGGGTTTTCCGGATGCCTAACACAGTGCAGAGCTTAAAATTTAATTCAGCATAAAGTTTCAAGGCATAGGACCGGAAGTGCGGTATGCAAGATGGCGGCCAATATATGATGCCCTATATATCCCTTGTTTATTGGCTTAAATTAACGATCCAAACGTCAATTTTGGGGTTATTTGGTATGCTTAGCACATTGCAGTGCTCAAAATTAAATTCAACATAAAGTTTTAAGGCATATGCTTCAAGATGGCCGTTAAGGCCCACTTCTAGACAAATATTTTAATTTCCAAATTATGAAGCATTTCATGTTACAAATAAGGGAACAATGGTATTGGAGTATTTAGATCCCCCCTCCCCCACGCTAAATGAGGATTTTTCTGTAGCCAGGCTGAATTTCGGACAGGATGTGCCTTATCCAACCAAGACGGTGGCCAGTATCTGTTACCCTTTATCCC
Organism: Flexamia atlantica; assembly: GCA_035578135.1. Lineage (NCBI taxonomy): Eukaryota > Metazoa > Arthropoda > Insecta > Hemiptera > Cicadellidae > Flexamia > Flexamia atlantica. The sequence continues at coordinate 37,283,234 of JAQJVK010000010.1, forward strand.
CCTTGTTCATCGGTTTTAAATAACGATCAAAACGTCTAATTAATTTTTTTGGGATTCCTGATACATTGCAAGACTCAGAATTTTATTTTACTTTCAATTTTGAAGCAAAACTTACTTAACTTATCTAAATTAACTCAAAAGGAAGTAAGGACAGTAGTAAAACAAATATTTCATAAATTAAAAAATATTTTACTGTAAATTTAAAAAGAAGAAAATCAAACAATACTTCATGTATTTTTTCTTATGGCTACGTTGCTCCCAAGATAAGGAATTACTCCTTTATTATGTTTAAACATCGTCGAGAGCGGTGGCACAGCTTGGTGCAAGTCAGTCCATTCTTTTTGCACGTGCAAATTGTAGTCAGGCATTGGGATGAACAATTACAAGCTAAGATATCTGTGCAGGCTTTGGGGACGGACTCAAGGGTCATGAGGATCGGAACATACTGGTCTTGGTGAAGCTTCCACCCATAGGATTTTGGATCCAACACGACTGGTGTGCATGATGTGCATTTTCCCAGACGTTCACCTGAAAAGTTTTAAAACTGTAAGTGAGAAAAAACAAGATTAAATGCGTTTAAACTAGTTATGCTACAAAACGCCATCACATCTTTACCTGGTAATGGCATCTAAGGAGGTAAGACTGTATTACTTACGTCTGTGCTCAACTTGTTGTGTCAGGTGGTCAGACATTGTAGATGTACATGTTTCGATGTTTATTACATCATCTTCAGCATCTCAATAATGAAGTTGATCCACCAAAAGGCTTCGTTAAATGTTTACAAAACACAATACACATTGCACGAACATTGAATAAATAAAACTTTACAAAAACACATACACAGGCCTGTATCAAACGGTACGCGCGTCGCGACACGGGGGGGGCAGACTGACTTGACTGGTTTCATTATCACGGCGGATCGTCCTTATCATAGTTCTGGTGGTCAGCTGTTCTTTTGTTGCCTATTAAAGCGTTAAAGATGGCATGTGAACTGAAATTTAATTTGTCATTTAATATGGTTTCCTGGGGATTCTTACTATTAAAATATTTATAAATTTCGTACTCCTCCAAGGTGTCCATCTTCCTGCCTTTGTTACAAACGTGTAAAATGTGGAGACTATCCTCTAAACTGCCTACTGAATGATTATAATCTACCAAATGTTGTCCAAATGAGGATTTTTGTTTTGGAGTTTTTGGGATCGGACGATGTTCTTTAAATCGGGTGTTAAAGCCTCGTCATGTCTGACCGATGTAGATGCTAGGGCACTCCTTACATTTAAGTTTGTAAATACCAGTTTTTTCCTTTTTCTTTAGGCTAGGTTTATTTGTATTCAACATGTTTTTACAATTATTTGATGTGTTGAAGGTCAGGTTCAAGTTGTATTTCTTCAGGTGTTTACCTAAGGAGTTCTGTATTGTGTGATTGTACTCAACACAAACATATTTGGTTGCCCGTTCAGATTTACCAGTTAAGTTGCTACCAGTACCGTTTTGTTTATTTTTCTGTTTAGAAATAATTCTGTCCACGATATTACTGTTGTATCCATTGGCTCTAGCTATATATTTTACTATTGACACTTCTTTATTGTATTGCTCAGTGTTCAATGGAAAATTTAAAAGTCTATGTACCATTGAGTTATATGCTCCCATTTTCTGTGAATACGGGTGATAAGAACTAGAATGTATAGTTTGACTAGTAGTTGTAGGTTTCCTAAATATGCTGAAATCCAATTCACTATTTCCTTTATGTATGGTAAGATCGAGGTAGTTGAGTTTGTTATCTTGTTCTAATTCCATTGTAAATTTTAACTTCGGTGCTAATTTATTCAAATAGTTATGGAGAAGATTTAGTTGTCTGGAAGTACCATTGAACAGCATAAGCGTGTCGTCAACGTATCTATGGTAGAACAATATTTTTTCTTTATATTTATTGGTGTCATTCATGATGAATTTATTTTCGATATGATTGAGGTAAATATCAGCTAACAAACCAGATAAGGGTGAACCCATAGCTAGGCCGTCTGTTTGATGATAATATTTATTGTGAAAAGTGAAATAATTTTGTCCCAATATCTCACTCAGTAAAACCATTAATTCGTTAATATCTTCAGTGGTAAGTGTGGATGATTTCAAAAGCTAAGACACAATATTTAAAGTTTCTTCCACTGGTATATTTGTGTATAAGTTTACAATGTCAAACGATACCAGAGAATGATGAGGCTTGACGTCAAATTCCTTTATTTAATTTATTAAATCATAAGAATTGCGAAGGCTGTAACTGTTTTCAAAAACGATATGTGTCTTCAACAAACTTTCTAGGTGTTTTGCTATTTTATACGAGGGTGCAGACATATAATTTACCAGTGGTCGAATGGGAACGCCTTCTTTATGAAGTTTAGGCAAACCACGTAGTACTAGTGCATGCGGGTTCATTTCTTTAAGGCGTTTTTTATTATCTGCAGATAACAGAGATTTGCTATCATTGATCAATTTCTTTATTTTGCGTTGATACTGTGTGGTGGGATCATTAGTTAGCGTAACGATATTATTTTCTGATATAAATTTCTCAACTTTGTTGTTGTATTCAAGTTTGTTCAGAATGACAACTGTGTTGCCTTTGTCGGCCTTGCATAACATAGCATCATTAACTATTAATTTCTCTTTTATTGTTTTGAGTGCTAAATAATCTTGTTTCTGGCTTGGAGACAAATGTAATTTATTATTGTTCATTGTGTATTTATTATTTATTTTCTGGGAGATTTCATGTCTAGCTGTTATTCTGGAATCTTCATCTGGTATTAATTTTATGGCACATTCTGCATTGATTAGTTCATCAAAAATTCCCTTTTTACCTACTTTAGGTAAGTTAAAATTTAATCCTTTAAATAAGTGTATATGTTTTTGTAAAGTTTTATTTATTCAATGTTCGTGCAATGTGTATTGTGTTTTGAAAACATTTAACGAAGCCTTTTGGTGGATCAACTTCATTATTGAGATGCTGAAGATGATGTAATAAACATCGAAACATGTACATCTACAATGTCTGACCACCTGATACAACAAGTTGAGCACAGACGTAAGTAATACAGTCTTACATTTATTGCTGCTCAGGGGCTACAAAAATGGATAGTAATATCTAAGGAGGTGTAGTCGTATTGCATCACTTGTTGGAGGTAGGGCTTCCGGTTTTTTCACAACACCAAAAAGCTTATGTCTGGCTTCATCTCCACTGCATACGTCTTTGCCCACCTAAAACATGGATACTTATTAATTTAGCCATGACGTGAGGGAGCGAATTTAAATTAAAAGAAGCTGAAATTACGCATTTTCGAGAACAAAAACTCAAATTTAAGGCTTATGCCCTTAAATTAGGATAGCATCGTTCTGATTTATTCCACCAATTAACATATAGTAGAAAATAAGACATCTACAAAATTTGAAGGGAATTTCATAATAATTGCACCCGCCAATGTGCAAAACCCCTATTTTGCACATTGTGTAAGGGGTTAAGAGGACTGTCTCCAATTAGTATAATGATTTTTTTGTGGTGAAAATTCAGTTATTTTTCATGACGTAAGGAAGAGGACTGATAAATAATGTAACTTTATTCTCTTTCCTAAAAGGAATATTTAAAATTTACATTCTAAGCTAAAATGACACTTTTTGGGCCGAACACCCCCTGTATGCTATCGATATACAAAGTTAAGAACGGATCGCGTTTTGGGTATCTATGGGCACAAAAACTTAAATTTAGCAAGGTTCCGTGCATTATTTCCAACGTGTGGGTCTTGCCAACCGCTCTATGTTCTATAGGTTAATTACCAAAGCCCAAAGCTGGACTTTGTGGAGCACCTAAAAAAACGAAACCAACCTTATACAGCTGAACCAGGAATTTCTCTGCGTTGGCCAATGATGAAGGAGCTAGAGGAGACTGGCCGAGGTTGTCCAGAAGCTGACATGCTGTTCCATTGAAGACTTTCCACGCTGATTGTTTTGTTATTGTTGCTAGATGTGATGTTGAGTCGCAACCTGTGACTGCGTGTAAAGCCATTATGTTTCTCCTCCTGAAATTGGGAGATATTTTCTTTCTTTCGCCGTGCCACTCATCATCCACACCTTAGAGCTGGTAATTTTCTCAAAGTGATAGATCAATAACAAACATATGTCTGAATCCCTAGCCAAGACAACGATATTGTCTGCACTGGAGTGGACGGCATGGAGTACAACTCGTGTGTCGGCTTCTTCATGTGTCGCAGCTAGGACACTGCAATCTGATTCGGGATTGGTTGATCTCACCTCCTCTTCATGCGTGAACCCTCCAGATACGACGATTTCAAGGGACCCAAAGTCATGTTGAAGAATTTATTGAGGGAGGAAACGGGATAGGTCGGCCTTATTCATGGGCGGATTTAGGTCATAATATTTGGGGGTGCCAGCTCACCTAAAGTTTGAAGTATTGTATGCTCAAATTCTAACATCAAACTCCTTCTTAAATGGTCCGTTTCAACTTAAAACGGGGACAGGGAGTAAGTAACTACTCGGAAATAAGCCTTAAAACTTTTAAGGCTTCTTCCGAGTAGTTACCTATTTTATTTATTAACAAACATTTGTAATTTATGCAAATACCTCAATCAAAGTTATGTTGACTTCATTTTCCCCCGTCACTGCCAACAAATCCATCAAATATTAGGGGGTGCCAGGCACCCCCTGGCACCCCCAGAAATCCGCCCATGGCCTTATTTTCCCCCATTGCTAAAAAGTTCTTCCAATCCTTCGGCAGTGGAACGTCAGCATTTGTGATATCCCTTCTTACAGGAGCGGCTCCCTTGTTCCGTCTGCATCGAGTCCCGCTTTTAATGGATTGCGGACGATACCGATCAAAAAGGATGTCAACTCTAGCATAAGGTTTTCCAGGGTGAACGATCCTGTTGATGAAGATTGCAGCGAGTTCCCCAAAAGTAGTGATGTTTGCTGGTTTCCCAATGCTGTTCACTAAAGCTTGACCGTCTACAATCAGTTGTGAAGTTTCCCGGTCAATGTCAATGGAGTTTGGACAGTCTACGCCTTCAGTAACTAGTTTTAATACCGATGCTTTTTCGGATGACCTGAGGGTACCATCCGTTTCCGCCAAAGATAATGGTACTGGGAGAAGCTCGTGTTTCAAAATGGAAGATAAGTCAATTTGTCTGCCTGCTTCGTAAGATACAATTAGACGACGTAGGACATCTCTGTGCGCCTCTACAACATTCTTTCGATCTTTAGTGGGGTCCTTAACTTTAAAGAGGTTAGAGAGGGTCGAAGCAGAGTTTTTCGGTATGGTGGCATAACAACTTTTAGCAGGTTTTTCAGACGACTCTTGAATAATTAGCCGCTCTTTCACAAAGTTTATAACTACATCTGATCCACGCTTCTGTGCTTCAAGGAGCGATTCTTGAATCACTTTAGTTGCCCGATCTTTTGTGGCAACGTTGCAGACACTTGAGCAGGGAGTCATAGAGTCCATCAACTTGAATGTCTGCATAACCTTGAGAAGTGCATCTTCATCAGTGTTGTCTCTTGCCCTCCTACCTGGTGTTTCAAGCCTCGCTGTTTCTAAGGTGCCTTGTCCATACATGGAGAATGTTTGTTTGGTTATTTCCCCTCTCCAGTGAAACGATAGAGCCCAACGCTGAACCGTGGATACATCTTGGGTTATCCCTACTAATCCACCGGCGCCCTTGCTGATCCCTACAACCCATTCCTGCGCGTGATCTGGATCAACTTGAGAAAAGTTCTGTGATGAACGAAGTACTGCAAAGTCTCCAATTAAGAACTGTTCTTCAACTTCTGCAGGCAACTGGTTCATGTCACAGACATAAGCAGTGAAAGATCTGAGGTAATTTCCGTGGTCATATCGGGCGATGAATGGAAGTATTTCTGTCAGAGCTGCTAGATAAGTTTGCCACTTGCCATCTCGGATTCCCCTCGTGAACATGAGGAGCTTCATGACCATGTCCATGTAGGACCACCAAAACTCAAAATTTGGACTTTCTTCGGATTTCTCTTTGTAGCGGCGCGACACACGCGATCGCGGATTAAGCAAATTTGGTTCTTTAAATGAGTAAAACACTGATTGAAATAACACTGAGTTTATTGCGTAGAGAATGTGATGAAACTGAATACAAAAATTGAATGAAATTAACTGTTTATGAACGGTAGCCTATGGATGTGTTGAATCAAACTAAATGAATGTATCGAATCAAGAATCAAGTTAATGTTATGAAATCGAATCTAGCGAAAATGAATCGAAACTAAAAGCGACTGTAACGCGCCTGCGCCCGACGGCTGCTGAGTACGAACTGACCGTTTAAGGGATGGTGTGTCCAATTGCAGTCGTCCATTGTCTCACCCCCACCCCTACATGTGAGTAAAGTCTCAACATACCGCCCACCTTGAAAGTATATGACTTTCAATAACATCACTTCAATCAAAGAATAAAAATCACGAGAAAAACGCTTCAAAACAAGGCACAAAAATTATAAGATCTCAACGAATTAAAATGAAATGAAAATCACAATGCAAATATAAAATCAAAATGAATAACTTGGAATATGCTTGTCTATATATGTACAATACAAAAATGGTTCAGTGAGAAAAATTGAAATAAAACGAAATAGAAAATCTGCTAATTCTAGATCGTGTGTTTAAACTAATAAATATTTACATTATATAATATTATAACAAACTAAGAACAACGCATGAAGAAAGAGACTTGAAATTTAATGCCTATCCTAAGGGCAGGCACACATCAACAAATGGAATAAAATATAAAGAAAATATATATTTTCCTGAATGGCATTTGACATAATCTCAATCAAAAATTATACTAACTACAGAATACACGTGAGCAAATCTCTACGAATGAATTAATTTAAACTTTATATACGAATAATAAACATCATAAACAAAAAGACATTACGTAAATAAACTGTGAAAATTGAAAATTATTTAAAACAATAAATATGTACAACAAATAAACCCCGAATGATATCGAAAGTTTAGTTTTAAGAACTTGAATATTTACCATATTATACAGTTAAAACACAAAACAAACCAACCATTTTACAATCTAATATAATTTTGAACTAGCTAAACTAATTACACGTCACTGCACACACAATGGGAGGTTAGTTTTCGTTCGGCAGGGGACACACCATGAGTACGGCTGGCTACCGACTTGGAGTTTCGGACGTGGTGTCCTCCAACTGCCACGTTCCTGTAGTGTGTGGACCCGCGGTCCAGGGAGCCCAGAAGTGCTGCAGGAGGCGCTGGAGTTCCTACCACCTGGACCGTCGCTGCTCTGGAGGTTGCTGCGGTGACGGTTCTGGGGCGGCCTGAGTGAGCCACTGGATGGGAAATGGTAAGGGCTAAGGACAGGTTGGTTAAGTTCAGGACAGGAAACAATGATCGAGCGATTGGATCTGTCTTTGCCTGGGTCATTGCCGCTGTTTCGGTTTCTGGCCTCAATGTGACAGATTTATTGAGCCCGCCCACCCAGCGTATATCGTGTTCATCGAGGGATGGACTGGGTGAATGACGTTTGCTCCTTTCTTCTGGTAATTGATGTCTCGAGTGTTCCTTTTGAAAGTTTTGCTCGTGATTAAAGTCTTGTTTTCCAATCTTGAACTCGTTGGACGATCTTCGCTCTTCGTCGATATCTAACTGTTTCACAGCTGTTGTTAAGAAACACGATGATCCTTTTGTATCTTCGTTTGTAGGTTCATTTATCCTACCTCCCACGATCCAACCCAGCTTTGTTTTTTGGAGGGTTGGCATGCCTGGTGTCTTGATTTGGCCAATGCACAGCCTAAGAAGTCTAAGAATATCTCCTGACCAATAAGCATATCAATCCTACCGGGTTCCTTGAATGTCGGATCAGCTAATGTGATGTGATGGGGAACAACAAATCCTTTAAAGTCTATAGGTTCGGTTGGCAAATCACTGGTTAGTTTCGGCACGATAATGAAAGATAGATCGGCCTTGAAGTTGGAAAGGCATGATTTGACTGTAGTTTTTGTGACGCCATTATTTCTAATGGAGGTGTCACTTATACCTGAAACTTGGCAGGTAGGTTTTGATCGAGGTAGGTTTAATTTGTGTGCGATGTCTTCTGTAATGAAGCATGATTGAGAGCCGTTGTCAATCAGTGCTCTGCAACGTAGGTACTCTCCGGTAGAACTTAACAGGTCTTACGAGAGCAGTAGATAACAGCACGCGAGCCGTGCCCTTACTCTGATATACTGAATGTGCGCTAACACTGGGCGTATTGCTAACAATGGGTTCGTTGGAACTATCTTGGCTTTTTTCAGGTCTAGCGTCTGACACGTGGAGAATTGAGTTATGACGCTTAGAGCAAATACGTCATCCACCTGACTGACAGTCAGCTACTTTGTGGCCTGGTTTTAGGCAATTAAGACAAAGCCCAGCCTCCTTTAAGCGCCCCACCTGGTCGGAGTGGGAGAGCTTCAACAGATTAGCGCACTTGTACACGGCATGGTTACCGTTGCAAATGCGGCATTTGACGTTTTGTGTTGCCAAGAACGCCCTCTGAGGGTGTTTAGGCCTAAATGTTGGGCCAGAATTCTCCTTTGTATTTTTTCGTGGCTCTGAGCTTTCCAAAACCTGGCAACGCCTCTGCAGGAAATCTGTTAGCTCTTTAAAAGTGGGAATCTCATTTGGCTTAGTGGTGAGCTCCCACTCGCGTTTCAACGACTGAGGTAGTTTTGAGGTAGTTAGATGTATTAACATAGTGCTCCAGCTGTCCACTGGCTCCTTGAGCCCCGCCAGTGCACGTAAGTGTGACAGCGTCCCGTCTAGCAGACGACGAATGCATAAAGCGTTGTCGTTGTCGGCCTGAGGTAACTCGAAAATTGCCCTAACATGTTTTTGAATTATGATTCTCTGGTTTCTGTATCGCTCTTCAAGTAATCCCCAGGCTACTGTATAATTACATGCTGTTAAGTCTAATGATGCGATCACTTAGGCGGCTTCACCCCTAAGCGCTGCTCTTAAGTAGTGCAGCCGCTGCACATCAGTGAGCGTCTCGTTAGAGTGTATTAGGGCATTGAAGGAATCGGAGAAGGGACCCAGTTTTCATAGTTCCCGTTGAACGATGGTAGGTCGATTGCTGGCAGCCTGACGGCTACCTGGGACGTGACTGGTGGGCTGATTTGTACTGGAAGGGGGATATGTGCCGGGTACTACTGGGGAACTGTTTTGGTTTAAGATTGTTTTGGCCATAGCAACAATTTTGAAAAACAAGGATTCAAAAGCCTCTCGATCGTCATCCGACGTCGAATCATCCAAGGCTTCTATCTTGGATTGTACGTCCTCAACCTCTACCATCAAGCCACTGATGCTGTCGAGTCTTACTTCTATTTCAGTGGTACCGTCTGCATCTCCTAAGCCCTCAATAAAAGTTTTAAACCTTGTTAACTTAGCCTTTATTTTACCTCGTTTCTGCACCAGTACTCTAAGTTGACCATCATTATCATCATTGATAGGCATTGTAACCCAAATATCGACAATTAAGAATAGGAAAGATGATTAAAGCTGTGGACAGTATTTAGGTTTGTTTGTAAACAGAGAGAGTGAAAGTGACAATCAGCTGACTGGGGGTTTAGGGTCAGTGGTTTGGTGACAGGGACCGAATGAATGGGAGAGGGTGAGAGAGAGGAAGGCTCAAGTTTTGTTACGAGTCACTGCAGGGTGCGAAGTGGTGCCGTTGACGACCAGGGGCGTCCTTGTTCTGGGAAGGCTTGCGCGGCTCTGGAACAATGGCTGGGTCGTCCAAGGGTTGCCTTTGTCTTGTAGTTTGGAGACGGCTTTCTCCGCCAAACTGGACACTTGACGCTCAAAAAACTTCACTCTCAAACACTCAGCACTCCAAATAATCCAACTGTTTGGCACTGTTTTCGGAAAGAATCCGGTGACGGAGGACCATGTAGCGGTGCGACACAAGCGTTCGCGGATTAAGCAAATTTGGTTCTTTAAATGAGTAAAACACTGATTGAAATAACACTGAGTTTATTGCGTAGAGAAAGTGATGAAACTGAATACAAGAATTGAATGAAATTAACTGTTTATGAACAGTAGCCTATGGATGTGTTGAATCAAACTAAATGAATGTATCGAATCAAGAATCAAGTTAATGTTATGAAATCGAATCTAGCGAAAATGAATCGAAACTAAAAGCGACTGTAACGCGCCTGCGCCCGACGGCTGTTGAGTACGAACTGACCGTTTAAGGGATGGTGTGTTCAATTGCAGTCGTCCATTGTCTCACCCCCACCCCTACATGTGAGTAAGTCTCAACACTCTTTTACAAACTCGGACAGTAATTTTAAGTTTTCTTCTCGTTGAAAGAAACATTTAAATTGAAGGGGGTCTTTCGATGTGTGTAGAAGCTCAGCAGGGTTGACGCCATGCTCTTCAAAGTAAGTCGTGATCTGAGGAGCTAAAATCTGCAAAATAGCTTGAAGGGTAATCTTATGTGCTCTTATCCCTTTTTTGTAGGCCTTGCCATCGATAACTTTGCAGATACTACCTTCAGCCATCAGTCCGCTTTCCAGCCACATTTCGCTGAGGCCGCTCCCTGCCATATGCTTTCCAATGACCTTTAGAAAGTTCATCGCTATATGAAGGCCACCCATTCTCAGAATAACTCTACTTTGGATCTCTTCCGAACACCATTTAATTTCCATTAGCTTGCAGTACAAGGCCTGGTCTGTTGTTAGTACTACGTGACGCGTTCTAAGTTTGTCAGCAGTCGCAATACATCTTCGGATAACAGTATTCAGTGTTGCCATCTCGTGAGCGGGATTCAATATCAAGGGCATATATCCTATGGCCGAAACGTCGTGATTGCATGCGGAAGACTTTTTATTAAATTCCGTCCACCCTAGCTTTATAGTATCTTGTAAACCCGAAGGCAACATCTTGTAGTTGAGACTCCTGGACACATAGTGGCAGGTTTTTCATGTCTCCAGGCTCAGTGACGCGAAACCAATCGGTCTCTAAAGGTTTGGCAAAGTGGGGCTCTGGTCTCACCTTTGGAACGTTTGGGGTAAACAGTTCATTCAGAACGTCGGGGACGATTAATTTTGATACTGGATCAAGCTTAAGGCCATCAGTTGAAGATCTCTTGAAATTTGGGGGGATTACAGCACCGGTAGCATTGTCAAGGGACTTCAATGTAATATTGGCAAGTGCTTTATCTGCCTGGAGGACCTGTTTATAGGTCATACAATGTCCCGCTGAGTTTAGTAGATTTACAAGTTTGCGCGATCGTGACTGCTGAAGGACAGATAAAGCTAAACCGATATGTTTTGGTGTCAGCTTCCTCCCACCACTTGCAGCATATACTATATCTTGGCCTATTGAGAGCATTACGTTTTTGTGTGAATGACGTACTTCTACAGCTTGTAAGTCTTCTTCGTCTTCTTCTTCAACGGTAGACCCATAGTCTTGATCAACGGGATCGTCGCATCCATCTAGCAAAATACTCAGGAACAAATGCAGGTTTCTAGGTGTTACTTTTTCAGCCTCTTCTTGGGAAACATGAAGCCCGGAATGACCCGGCGAATCTTGCAGCTCCAATCTAAGGAGTAGTGCGGCATTGACAATGATTTTAAAATCGCTATCAATTACATGCTTCGGAATCGGGACGTCATGGTCGATGTCTTGAAAAGCGAAATCAGCAGTCAACTTGTGCGAAGACGTCCTTGGTATAAGGAGTGTGTTCCTTCCTGTGATTTCCTTATTTGATGGTTGAAAGAAAATGTACGATTCGTTAATGCTGTCTTGCAATTTTTCCTTAAACGTTGACAAGCGTGATTGAAATGACTTTGGTATTTCAACGTTAATTGTTTTCGCCAGGTTAACATATCTGTCCCAAACATCTGGAAGTTTCAAAATGTGGCCCAATGAAGCTGAGACTTTGAGCTCTTTACAAATTTCGATCATAGGTAAATTACTATTGCTACATTCATTTGTCTGCCTATGTACATTTTTCTGGCTCCTCTTCGCCTTAATAATACACAGACTGTGGTATTTCACTTCTGAAGCCTTCAAGTTTGGCATAGAATTGATGCGAACGAATAATTCATGGTCATAATCAGCCAGCTCCCTTATAGTGTCATTTATTTTATTAGACATTACCTGTTACAATGCTTCTTTTTTTCTCATTTTGACAGAAAATACACTTGTTAGTGTCCGCAAGGCCGGTCTTAGCCATGGTGAGGTAACTAGACGATGATTCTGTAGAGGCATATACTGATTCTAGGTAAGACACAGATTTATTCTTCAACCTTTCCAATTTGTTAGAATTAGCAAAGTTTGAGTAGCATTCGCGATGGTACTTAAATTTATAATCACTAGTTGTTAGTGTGTGTTGGATTCTAACTATAGCAGCTGCAAAATCACAATCATGAAGTTCTTTCCTAAGGCCAGCATATTTCAGAAGAGCCTGTTTACCATTTTCCGTCAAATCTGATAACTGATTCCTTGTCGATTTTCTTTTCTGACAGATTATACATAGATTGTGGTTGCACGTCCCGGCCATATCTTCTACGGAGCCTACCGTTGACGTCATAATATCCTAAAATAACGGAAATATATTAAAAACCTTTAAAAATTAAGAATTGTGTTTACACAATTTTATACATGCTGTAAAGTGCAAAATATACCAAAAACTTCAATCACACACACACGTTTTGTTGTGTTCGCATGTGTGAGCGACTGGGCCAAGACTCAGTTTAACTACAAAAACATGAAATCCTCAAAAACAGAATTTTTCCTTTGATTATAAAGAAAAAATAGATAGTCAAAGCAATGTTTAATTTTGAAGCCAACAAATTTGATCATTTGTTACTAAAATTAGCACATTCTGGTAGAGATCATTTCAGAGATAAGAATCTTTTACGTTTAATTAAGAAACGTCACAGCTGGCGCAATCTCTAGTGACGAATGTGTATTAATTTTGCGTGGAAATTTCGGGCTTCAAAACGTGTGTAAGCATGATCAGTCTCCTTTTAGATATAAAGTCAATGGTTCTTCTGATTAGCAACTTGTTTTAAATATATTCATCCATCTACTTTTGTTTTCTTTTTCTTTATTTTTTCAAATTTTATAAAAGTTTATTTCACATAAATAAAATAATCATAAGCATGGACTGACGGACGGACTTATTCCCCATCCACGACATATTTGGGGACCAATTTCATTCTTTAATTTTGTATTGTTGCTGTTTTGCATTATTATTTTTTGAAATAAACTATTCGCTCATTCAAATTCGAAACAAATCCTGACCCATTTAATGTTAACTTATTTTATTCACTAAGCTATTATTTTAAACTTACCTTATTAACTAATCATTCTTAATCATGTTGACAATTGTTTCTTCCTCACTACTAAAATAAACTTTGATAAACAAATAACAATAATAATAGCAACTGTAAGATTTATTATTATCAGCTGTTTATGGTTGCATCAATGCAGCCAACAAAATGTAGCAATCAAAAATAAAATTCCCTTGGAACAAACATTTACGCCCAGAGGTAATCACACGGTAAATATTCTGAGCACACAGTTGTGTTAAAAAGTAGAAGTAGGAAAGGGAATAAATTCCAGGAAAGAGGGGGCTGCGTGAATCATTCTAATTTCATAATTTCATTTATAAGTCCCAATCTTATAATTTAATAATAAAGTAGTACACATTTTTTAATGACCCTGTGTAGAATTATTACAAATAATAGTTGTTAGAAATTCATGTATACTTTAGTGCACTGTGAAAAAGTAGACTTTACTTTTGTTGAAGCAAATGTAGCAGAAAAGAATAAAAAAGATACCCTTTAGGTTTTATAATTTACCAATTATTGATACCCAGTGTTGGATTTCCGCATGCGAACCTCTGCAGGTGGGCAAAGTTAAAAGTTAGTTTTCCCCTTTTTATGTGATAACTGTCAAATTATGCTAATTTGATATAAATGCATCGTAAACATTCGCTTATACCGTCACTGAGTGGTGAGTCATAACACATAATATCTGCAAGCGGAAGATGTAACTTGAAAGTAATTGGTGAATAGAAGTGCAAGAGGGGAAAAAGCGATTGTGCAGATTTGCAGATCGTGGGTAGACGACAGGAGAAGGCCTAATGGCGGCCATCTTGGAAGTATGTCCTGAAACTAAAACCACATTTTGAGCACTGCAATGTGCTAGGCATCCCAAAAAAACCCCAAAATTGACGTTTGGATCGTTAATTTAAGCCAATAAACCAGGGAGATATAGGGCATCATATATTGGCCGCCATCTTGCATACCGCACTTCCGGTCCTATGCCTTAAAACTTTATGCTGAATTAAATTTTAAGCTCTGCAATGTGTTAGGCATCCGGAAAACCCCTAATTTGACGTTTTGATCGTTATTTCAGGGCAATAAACAAGGGAGATATAGGGCTTCATATATTGGCCGCCATCTTGGATAGCGCACTTCCGGTTCAAATTCCGGCTTGGCCACAGACATATTCGTACTCAGGGGGGTCGATATACCCTAAAAACGTTGTTCCCCCGAGTGCAACATAAAATTTTTCCTTTATTTAAAAGAAATTAATTTCTTAAATGTGGGCCTTGGCGGCCATCTTGAAACCTATGCCATGAAACTTTAGTAAAATTAAATTTTGAGTATTGCAATGTGTTAGGCATCCGAAAAAAACCCCTAATTAGACGTTTTGATCATGGTTTTAAGCCAATGAACAAGGGAGATATAGGAAAATAGAGTTTTGGCCGCCATCTTGGATTACACACTTCCGGTCCAAAATCCGGCTTGGCAAGAGGCAGATTCGTACTCAGGGGGGTCGATATACCCTGCTGAGTATAAATATAAATATGTAATATAAAAGTTGTTTCCCGAGCTGATACATGATTTGCTTCTTGCATGATTTTTAAATTTAAATGTGCCTAGACTAATTTGCGGAACTCAGAAAATCTATAGTTATTACACTGTTAAAATAATTAGGTAGTTCAAATGTGCAATAGATAATAATTTATAAATTAGTGAAATCATAGGTGAAATTATAGATTCTTAACTTCAAATACTCGTATATGTTACTTTTAACTAGTGGCTGATATAAATAATGTTTTGATAATAGATCAAATAATTCTAGATAACTGGTTAATTAAACCACAAGTAAATTATTTTCAAGATTTATAGACACACACTTTCATTTTACATTTTGAGAAAAAAATACCCCCATTGCAGCAGACCTACATACTCAGCGAATTTCTGATGTGTAGAATCACATTTCAAAACAACATAAGCAATAGATGACAGATAGACAGATATTGCTGGAAAAACTAAATTTAATAGGTGTGATGGGTATGGCATACAATTGGTTTAGGAGTTATTTTGAGAACAGGAGACAAGTAACATCTATTAACGGGGTCATTAGTGAAACTAAAAACATAGATTACGGGGTTATTCAAGGAAGTTCGTTGGGTCCTTTACAGTTCTTAATCTACATAAACAATCTGGCCAAAATAAATATTTCAGGTAAATTGTATCTCTTTGCTGACGATACAGCAATTTTACATGAAGGTGACAACTGGGATTCAGTTTTTCAATCAGCATTGAGAGATTTATCGACAATTAAATCTTGGTTTGATCAAAATTTACTGACACTTAATATATCAAAAACCAAATGTATGCCAATAGCTCTGAGAGATAGGTCAGATACAAGAACAACCAGTCTCAAACTTCATGTTTGCGGAAACATTGGTTCATTAAATTGTGGGTGTGAATATATTGAAAGGGTTCATACATACAAATACCTGGGTGTTATGGTGGACAGTAGAATGTCATGGAATGCGCATGTCAAGTTTATCAATAACAAACTCAGGAAATTAATTTATGCTTTCCACCAACTCAGTAACATTTTAACTTCAAAAGAAATAAGAACAATTTACTTTGCATACGCACAGTCAATTTTAGAGGGAGGGATATTGGCTTGGGGTGGGGCATACAATTAAACCTTTATTAATCACACAAAAATCAATCCTCAAGGCAGCGATGAGAAGGTGTCGGCGGTATCCGACGGACACTTTGTTCAATGAAGTCAAAGTTCTAGACGTTAGACAACTTTTTATTCGAGCAGTTCTTTGCAATTTATATAAAAATTCAACTAGTATTTTTCAAAGTCCAAGTCATGATTACCTCACCAGAAGCAAAGAAAGTGCAGGAATTCAAATGCCAAAATTAAGTAAAACTTTTTCAACAACTAGTTCTTTTAGCGAATTTCCTTAAAGGAATAAGCTATTACCGTAGGTCTCATGGTAAGACCTAAGCCCGAGACCATGTTAACTTTTCATTTTGGGGCCTCCAGAAGCAAAAATCACTATTCGTTCGAATTTTTATATATCTATCTATATATCTATATATCTATATATATATATATATATATAGATCTATATACACAGTATTTCGGGGACCTGAGAGCTTGCCACGCGACATTTTCGGGACCTGGAAGTCCTCGCGCCAGGTCCTCAAAATGTCGTTTTTCAAACATAAAAACATCATTTTGGGGACTCTGTATAAATCTAAAACGTTTTTGCCGCCTCAGGTCCTGAGATTTTTATTTCGTTTGCTACCTTTCGAGGACCTAGCGTTAGGTCCTCAAAATGTTCACTTTCTGTATTGCTCGCCTAAATAGTTCGCATATTTTAATGATAAGCTCACAAAGATTAACGTTCTTTGCGCACCAACAACATCTGGCCCCGATGCCTTGAGCCGCGTTCCAAAATATATCTTAGGCGATTACGCCGAACGTATGAAAACTATTTTTCAAATAATAATTACGCCTGTTACCATCAGGTGAATGGTGAAGCTGTTTGCTGTTGTAATTATTTTACTTTAAACTTCCTGCCTTAGTTCGATTATTTCCTTATAAATATATAGTTCTGTGACTGTTGTAACAATTTTGGGAGTTTGATAGATTGCTGAGTGATAGGGAAATGCTCAAATCAAAGTCATTGCTTCTTGGGACTCGTGATGGTAGAATTTCCAGTCAATTGTCTGAAATCTATAAATTACGATAAATGTCTACAATCAATTGGCAGAAATTGAATGTTTACGTCTGCATTGTATTTTGTGTTATATTATAAAAGGGAGATTTAATTTCCCGATTCATGGAAATGCTCAAATACAAGGTATTGCTTCTTGGGACTCGTGATGGTAGAATTTCCAGACAATTGTCTGAAATCTACAACTAACTAGAGAAAAACGGCTAGAACTCATTAAAAGAAATAGCATTTTCAAAGCCTGCATCGTATTTTGCGTTCTGTTATAAAAGAGAGACTATTTATAGATTCCCGGTTAGTGGGCTATAGATTAATGGGCTTCGAATAAATCTTAACGCTTCTTTACAAATTGTTTTTATTACCTGCGCGTGAATGTGATTAAAAACAGGGATGCAAACAGACACATTCCTCTTTTCTATTGATTCAAATTAATATTGTTGTACCTTTAATTCTGAACTCAAAAGTTGCAGACATATGGATGGTGTTACTTAGTTTTGCATCTAAAGCCTTCCAAAGTACAAAAAGTTTAACAAAATTGCTATCCGCAATCAGTTGACGTAAACAAAGGCAAATTGTTTAAAGTATAAAAATTTTCAAAGAAAAATTTAAGAGTGGCAAGTCAGTTTTCAGCTGAAGCAGTTTTTAAGGGTTCCGGGTGCATATTTTTTAAAAGCAAAATTTGATAAAATATTTGAATAACTTGTGGAGAAACACACACTGACAAACTGACAGACAGACGCCCGTCAATCATAATAATTACTTTAATTATTACTAGTGGCTTGAAGGGGCTGAAAGCCCCTTATAAAGGAAAATTCAAACAAACCTTTTTTATTATAGTACAAAATACCTTCATAACAAACTGGCTTTTTAGATCTACCATATGTTAATATCTAGCACATGGTTTTCAATCAAGTATCAGCATCACATGTTTCATGCTGTTAATTAAATATATACTGGGTGACAAAGCAGACGTTTTTAAGGTCCAATGCTTTTTAAATGTCATATATGTTACGTAATTTCTCATTTTCTGGTGAATCTCAATCAATTTAAGTATTTTCCCGCTATCACGGAATAGAGAGACCTTTAATTTACGCTCTCTCCCATCTATCTACGACTTGCCAGACGCCCACGATTTTGACGCAAAGAATCGTCTTGCGAAATTAAATATATGATGGTAATTCGTAAACTATATTTCAGGATATAGAGATGCTTATAGCAAAACAAAACTGCTTAAATTAGAGTAACCGGCGAAAACAAAAATTAGTGCATTGGATTGTAGAAGAATAGCTGTTGTGTTAACTATGTTTCACCAGGGTATTCCATACCATTTAATGCTGTTAAACATAAGCTTTTACTATCAATTTTAGAATTGTATGGTTTTTGATTTTATGTGGCCATATGGTTTGGGTATATTTCAGTAACAGGCAAAAATGAAACAGCCAATGTTATTTTTTATGAATGAAAATTGAATATTGTAGGTGTTCCGCAAGAGATCGCCTTCAAAACCTCATTAAAACTTAACCCGCTAGACAGGGTTTCATGTTTCGATTTTTTTATCTTGCCTTTTTTAGGGCGCTAGATTGGACGTAGTTGCCTGACAAAATGGCCACCTCATACCGCTAACTACTTCATTTTCTTAAACGGAGCTCTGCCATAGACTGTTTTCCCTTCCCCATCATAGTCATAGTCCATCATAGTTCTCCCCTAACAGTAGCCTCACAACCTACGACCAGCTGGGTGCCACGTCATCTCAGATAACAAATCCCGCCACATTGAAAAGAAAGCATTTTGAGCTCCACTGTTTGTAAACTGAGAATTTTCCAGTCCGTGAAACTTTTTAAGACATTTGTTACATAATTTTTGAAATAATATCTACATTGTATAAAGTTAAACAAATTTATAAAAAATGTTTCTGCTTCGTTGATCATAGTGATAAACTTACTACATTAACGTAAGATCTTTACCTGTCATTTTTACCCTAAATACAGTATGTTTTATACTTCCATTTAACTGTAAACCTGAACAAATTATCAAAAAAATTCAGGGAACACTGCAAATTTGTTTTACAATTTTCAACAATGTAATTATTTTTGCTCTTTAATTGAAGCAATAATAATTTATCTCAAATAGAGTTTGTTTACAAAATAACAAAATTTAAAATATAATATTTTATTACTGAAAGTGGTGCAACACAGTTCATAGCTTAATTTGTAATTTAATGCCCCACAGTATGGACACACATCATAAATTCGTCCGATATCGACGATCCTGAGAAACTTTAAATTATTGCCACGTAAAAATTTAATGCAGCTCAATGGGGATTAAACGCATAATTATATGCTCTTATTTTAACTCAGTTAAACTTATTTTGTTCTTCACGTTGTTCGTCAGTTTGACTTACTCGTATATCCCTTTGATTTGCTACATTGTGGATTCTACGACCTTAGTTGGAACGGCGAATTAAAAGCACTTTGAAGATATCGTTCAAGAAAATTCGACATTTTATTAAACTACTAACAAACACTTTTAAAAACGCGCAAAACAAACTTAAAACCTGATAAAGGTGCCCATCAAATTGATTGTGCGGTGAAGTCCAATGATGTGGCTCAGGCCGTCTGTAAGTCCAATGATAAAATTAATATTATTCTTAAGGTCGGACTGGGCCGCGTCATTTGAATCGGATTATACACCCCTAAAAAGCTATAGGCTAAATGAAGGTTCCGGCTCACAGGTTTCGCCAATAAAACTAGGTTTTAGGAGAACCTTGCAATGGAACCTTTGCAGTGAGTTCCATCTGGATGCCAATAAATTAATTGAATGTGACAGTTTTATATCCTCATTATAGAAGTTTTAATATTTTCTCTTATAATTTATCATTAATAATTTGGATAAAATTTTAGTAAAAAACAATTAATTATAAGACTACTTAGTATTATTTGTCAACAGGCAATTTACGTCAAATATATTTAGAAGTTCAAGAAGAAAGAAAGAAAGAAAACATTACTTTATGACACAGACATTGGCGTCGCGTGAACCAAACTTTTTGGGGGGCACAACTGACCGGGGGGTCTGGGGTGGAATACCCCCCGGCCCAGCAGGGGGTCCGGGGGTCCTCCCCTGAAAAAAATTGGTTTTTTTGTACTCAAAAGTGAGGTTTTAAGCCTTAAAACTGTGAAATATACTGCACTAAAAAGCTTAGTTTATTTACGATTTTCAAAGTTAATTTGCGGGAAAAGTTCTACTACATACTACTTATGTTTTTAAAACGTGACTGTTGAAGAATGTTTACCTAAAACCATTGCAGTTATTGTTTTCTATGTTAAGAAAATAGGTGGTCGAAAAGCAACTCTTATTCACAATTCCCCTACTTTCCTGGCTGTTTCATTGCCGTTAATGTCATTCTCGTCTACAGCTTGCAGGTTAAACTCAAGGTCTGTAGAGAAGAAAAGAGAGAAATATGTAAAGTTATCTAAGACAAAAATGTAAACAACCGTGATGTCTTTTATAGGCCGGAACGGCCGGTCTTCAAAGGAGTCTCGATTTGTCAGCGTCAAGCTGCGAGAAAAATAATCTTGCCAAAACCTCATTTGAGGCCCAATGGACCAAAAGGGGTTGCTTGTAACCGTATATTGGGTCTCAAATTGACGTCATAAGCTTTGGTTCCACAGGCCTTTTGGGATTTGGGCATCCTGACATTATAATAGTATTATTTTGCTATTTTTTGAAGTGGGTGGCTGTACAAACTGGGGGTGGGTTAGTGGATGACAGAATGACAGGGTGCACAGCGCACAGGGTGACTCACCTTCGCCCAGCCAACGAACGGGCCGGGCCTAAAAGACAAATGAATAACTCTTCATCCAACCTCTTTGTTTAGCCAAATGATGAATCTCATATCAAATGAATGTAATAATGGCACGTGCTCCCCCGGCGCGACGCCTTTGGTCACAGAAGAATTACAATAGCAATGCAGAATTATCATGTTCAAATTACAAATAAATATTATCAATACAGTTTCAAAGCAAAAGCCTTTATTCACAAAAATTATGTATCTTTACTGTACTGCACTAAATACAGCACATAATACACCCACAGTTATCATTATAAACAATTACTCAATCTGATCACCCATATAATCATATGAGTATGGCATGTTTTGTTATTTTTTTTAATTTTTTACTATAAATTACTGTAAATTCCTATATAAGCTCCCACCTTATCATCCAGGCATCAATTAACATCCCAAAAGCTGCCAATCCCCCCATTTAAAAGAGCATAAAAGTCATCCCAAGTCAACTCACGTTTAAATAAAAATATCAAACCCACCCCTGTTAAAATTTGACATCTACTCAAAAAATAATATGTGTCCTTGATCTCTCCCAAATTACATAAGCTACACAGATGATTTTGATTTCCTACCTACGAGGCTTGTAATTCAAGTAAATTGTCTCTACCCGCGCTTACAAAATCCATTGCATCGCTCGCATCGGTATGCTGTTGTTGAGATAAGAGCTGCTCCCCAATGGCAGGTTCAAATGGACTATATGTAAAAGTCCATGATAGGTGTGAAGCTAAGAATTTTCATTTTGGTATTTCGAAAACGAAATAATATTTTAAAAAACGGATTGCGGCATTAGTAAAAACTAGGTAAGAACTGTTGACACAAAACAACCTTCAAATATTAAATAATTTTTTATTGCGGCTCTAAGTTGGTGGTCCAAAATTTTTACCTGGTCAAAATATTTTCTGATACCATAAATAGGAAATTATTTGATACCACTCCCCCAACCTGACCCCCATGAAATGTGACTTCCGCCTGATAATCCTGAGTCCCTTATGATCCTTGAAATTTATCCCGGATAGAAATTTCATACACAAATTTTTGTAAACCGACCATTTTTTCCTTTTAACTCATTTTGTTGATAAATTTCACATGTACTGTTTAAAAAGCCCCCCTTGCAATAATCAAGAGAACCCATCTAGCCTTGGTGACTCATATAAAAGATTTTAATTGCAGGACATACTAATGTTTTTCATCATACAGCCGATGTTTCTAGATTAATAAACACTAGATTACTCGGTTGCAGCTTCGCTTGCCAACACTGCAATCTGTGGCTTACTTTTTCATGAACTATTAACAAACCGTGTTTATAGGTTCATTTGAAAACAAAGTGAATTGAGTTTGCTATGGTGTCGACAGATGGCGTCAGTGTTCCAAAACTTCAGTCCTTCACTGTAGTGAAGTGAAGCACTTAAGTGAAATTCTGGGGCGTATCGACATATGTAAAAATACCTTTATTACGACGCCTCGAACGTTAAAATCCGTCGAGCCGTTTCCGAGTTATGACTGTGAAAGTAAAATACATCGAGTTAAATATATAGATTAGCTCCTAATTAGTTTCAAAATGAGGGGTGGGTATATGAGGTGTGTGAGGTTTTAGCCTGTGGTTTTAGCGTAATAAATATAGTATGAGTGATTTAGTTTCATTGTTTAAATTACTAAATTAATTTCATTTAGTCGCCTTAGAGTTTCATTTAGTTGCCGTTTTCAAATTTAATTTTTTGTCCAGAACTACACAGGGTAAAACCTTTGGTCCGTCCAATCTCAACTTTGGACCGAGAGAAAATTTTATTCTTTGTCATAGTATATAATTCTATTAATTTGGTTTAGTGATGTTTTTTATAGTATATTGTTTAGTGTCCGATTTTTTACATACATGTGTTTATAAATTACTTTTAATTTTGATGCCGCGCCACAAGCTTGCTTCGAAAGAAGAGATGTTAAAATCATCGACCACATAGTAAAAATAGACAGAGCAGCCCTATCTTATTAGCACTGCAGCAAATTAAGCAGGGGCCGCCATAATGTTTCGGTATAGAAATACAAAACGACGCTTAAAACCACGTAATCCGACAGTGCTCATGTTTCAAATAACTCGTAGTTTATATTATTTTTAACATTGAGGCTTAAGGTTGAAATTTTGCATGTGAAGAGTCCTTTAGTTTTGAACAGTAATAGTATCAATCATATTTCCAAAATAATTTCTGTTCTATTTTTAAAAATATATAAAAAGCCATAAGTTGTTATTCAACTTTTAAACATGACATATAAAAGCGGTCGGCTGCTACTTTTTATATTTTTTGGTCAGATAAAATAAAATTCGGTGAAAATTGTGTTGCTAAAGAGTTGAATTTTTTAAATAGTACTTAAAAAAAATTAGCTGCTGTAATTTGATCAATAACTTAGTTATTGTGGGAGAGTTAATCCGTTCGACGCCTGCATAAAAACAAAATCAATCCTAAACTGCTGTTTACAAAAATGTAGTCGACTACAAAAATACAAAGGTGGTATCAAATTAAAGGTCTGAATCTCACAATTACTATGGTACCAATTATAAATGGTTTAGAAGCAGTTTACACATCATAGGAACGTTACAGGTGCATTCCGTGGCGGCAGCTTCTCTTAAAAAATGTCAGGACAAGCTTCTAGGTTATCGAATTTTACGATGTGTAAACTGCCTCTAAACAATTTATAATTGGTACCATAATATTTGTGAGATTCAGATCTTTAATTTGATACCCTATTTTTAATCTTTTACTTAATTTGTTCCGCCATCTTGTCTCTGACTAAGGACAACCTCAGGCTTCACCTCAGGCGCGCGCGGGCCTATGCTCCATCTATTTGTACTATGTGGTCGATGGTTAAACTAAAGTATGATCTGAGAGTTGTAATTAAGAGTTGTAATCTAATCTGAAGATTGGATTAATCGTATGGCAGCTTGAAGTAAAAGTTTACAGTGGAAATAATATATTTGTTTGTACCGAGGCTCCCAGCCAGCATGCTAACCCTACCAAAATTTCAAATTCAGAAAACCCCCGATTCTCTAAAAATAACGGAATGATGTGTCCATACAGAGTTTCAAGATTCTAGTTCGATTACTTTGGGTGATCCGTAAAACGCGAGTAGCCTATGTATATGATATCTGACAAACATATAATATAATATAGCCTCAATAATTTTGTACAGTTTATTCTTTTAGTGAATGGAATGTCTATTTATGGTCTAATTCAAAATATTCTGGAGACCTTATATTGTTATTTTGTAATTATAGCTCTTAAAACTGATAAAGCTGTCATTTTAAATTTTTGAATTTACGTTATTTTAGCCTTTTCTAAAGAAAACATTTTGAAATCCTTCATTAGTACGCATCTAGAGCTTATGAGGAATATTTGAGCTAAGATTCATGGCCCAAAGCTCTACATTGTTTTAGAAAATAAGCTTTGAAAACAAAAAATCGTCGCCATTTTGAATTTTATAATACACCAAAATATTTCAGCCTTTTGAGAGAATATAATTAAAATCCGTTCTTAATGATTTATAATGATTAATGATTAATTCTTGGCCTATAATGATTAATTGTGCCAAGTTTCATGGTCCAAATCCTTATAGTTTTTGAGAAACTGTGATCAGTAAGTGAGTCAGTCAGTCAACCGTTTTGGCTTATATATAGATAGGGTGCACCACTTGAGATAACCGAGGCGCATAAATTTCATCCAGATCGAACATTTTTTTCCCCAGTGTTATTGGTTATCATGCCTACGAGATATTCACAGTACAATAGAATATACATTCACACCATATACCATATAAAGTATACACACATAATAAGCATAAAATTGAAAATCAACTGCGATTACCAACAATTTGTAAAAAAATACAAGTATTAATTTTTAAACTGTCACTTGGCCTCTGCCGACGTTAATAAAACGTTCAAGTGATAAACCCACAAAAGTCACATATATCTTTGATCACAATATCAGATGTCAGTTCTCTTACCCTAAATAAACTTGTTCCGTGGTAAAACACTAAAAAAAGAATGAGGTGTACTCGCATGTAGTAAAAACAGTTTGAAAAGCAATTATTGAGCCTTTTAAGTAAATTATGCTGTTTGAAAATATGTTACTATTTCCGTAGGCTTTTGGTTACGAGGTGTTTTGCATTATTTTTTGCCTCGATAAGACTAAACCCATAGACCATCAACACTTGACGAACTCTATGGGGCTGGCTCCCGGGAGTTGGTTAATTATTTCTTTAATGTCCCTTCACTCAGAACTAAGTAGTTGAGTTCATTTGTTTATGAGGCGCTAGCTGTCAGAGCAGCTGTAATATTTTAGGGGCTTAATCGAAACACGCAGGAACCTTCATCTAAACAAACAATGTTTTGAATGCCTGTTTTACGTATTTAAAAATTTTAGACTAATAGCGAAAAACTGAACTCAATGAACGTTCCAACAGAATTAAAAGCATTTCGTTTAACACTAATCGAAATGAAATAAATAATGATTTTAGTACGCCTTACGCCTTGGGATTATTGAAATGATATAATAACAGTAATAAGAAAGTAACATTGAGATACTACATACTAAATATATGTATAATACTATTATTTTAGTGTGTGGAAATAAATTATCCACATATACGTTAAGCAGCAACAGTACACGTTACTACAACAGTTTAGCTATAGCTTGTATCTTTGTTTTTTAACAACAATTAACGAATTCAGGCTACAGGAAATTTTTGTTCAGGTTAGGTAAACCTAAACAAACCCATGACAGTTAAGAGGGATTCAAAAAATATTTAAAGGTTTACACGGGTCGAATAGGAGGGCGAGTGGAGTAGGCAAGTTTTGACCGTCAACAACTCGCCAGTGTAAACAGATGAATGAGTCCAGTGACGGACGAGTTGGCTAGCAATTAACAAACTTTACTTAATAATACCTGATTCTTCTATTTGTAGTAATTTATTCCTATGCATGATTAAATAGCTTAGAGCTGAATTCCCCATTAAATTAGCCTAGACAGTGGAACTATTAAACATATAAAAAAGCGAACTCCAAATTTAAATTATAAAATCTCACACTATCTAATAAACTGTTGTCATTACCGTAAGACCTGGGTTTGACTGTTCAAACCCAAACAGGGCCCCAGACATGTGTGTGCTGAGTTATCTACAGCAACCTCGAGATAAAAAGCCCGCCAGTTATATTATGAATCAGTTTTTAAAAATGGCATTTTAGTTTACACATAAAAAAATAATTGAAATTGGTTTAAGAAGTACACCAACCAGAAATAAAGAAAACTCTTCTCTTTGATCAACTTTATTAAATGGTTTTATCAACATGTGTTTAAAATGTTTGTTATATGCAAAATAAATGTTATACCCTGTAAACCCCGTAAATCTTGAACATTCTTAACCTTTTCCTGTTCTTGATGACAATGAGTTTATTATATTAAACGTAGGATAATGTTTTAAAATAATACATTTTACTTCAGTGATTAGGTATGGCATACCGTTAAACGTGATTGAAAAAAAATGCTTAAACAATTCAACATTCAACAATTAATGATAAAATGTTCATTAAAGGTGATGGACAGCCTTGAACAGGTTTTCCTGTAAATAAAGTTTGCTAAATAAACATTAGAAGTTCGCATACATTTTTAGAGTACAACAATACAATTTCGCGAGTTTTTAGTATACGATTTTGTAAAGATTACCTCAGTGAAATAAATGGTTTGGTTAAACTTTGGGAGTTTTTCTAAACAATATTTTTCAAATATTCTTTTATATCTCAACAATTTGATGGAGCCATTAAAAAAAATCAAACTTTGAGCTCGCTTGTAAGGACGGTCCTATGAACGTAGTATTCACTAGTGTGGATGTTAATCCCCATTAGAGAACACCGCGTTCACAAGCCATCGCTCATAACTATCCACAACTCGTGACCTACAAGTACCTGGATTACAGGACACGCCAGTTATTTACTGGATTACGATGTAAACCAAGCAGACGGTTTTAGATTCCAATGTTTATTAAATGGTAGACATTTTACGTTAATTTTTCATTTTCTGGTAAATTTCAAGAAATTCCAGTATTTTTACCCGTCCCTGGGATTAATACATTCAACTTGAGCCCTCTCCCATCATCCTGTGACTTGCCAAATAATGCCCACAAATTCCATGAAAAAATTTCGCTTACGTAATTATACATATAGACTGTCAATGATAATTGTAAGAAAATAAGCTAAATAAAATAGGTTCAGTGACATTTTGATGTAGCTCTAAGAATTATGTACCATTCTAACGACATAGAATGGTACATAATGGTAGTTGTTGTACCATTCTAACGGTTAATCGGTATCAGACTACCGCGTTAGATATTATTGGAACGGATAGTCGTATTTTGTTATATAATGACTCGAATCTTATGTTTTCATATATTTCCAGTTGGATGGAATAGATTTCGCATATTCAATTATTTTTAGTTTAGCCAGTATTTACAAAAACTCGGAAAACCCAAAAAATACTCTCTTTTAGTGATTTTTTGTCGTAAGATTGTAAATCATTATCAAAATAATTGTAAGAAATTAAGCTAAATGAAATAGGTTCAGTGACATTTTGATGTAACTATAACCATTATGTACGTTTCTAACGTTTTATCGATATCAGACTACTGTACCGCGTTAGATATTATTGGAACGGATAGTCGTATTTTATTATACAATGACTCGAATCCTATGTTTTCATATATTTCCAGTTGGATGGAATAGATTTCGCATATTCAATTATTTTTAGTTTAGCCAGTATTTTCAAAAACTCGGGAAACCCAAAAAATACTCTCTCTTAGTTCATTTTTGTCGTAAGATTGTAAATTATTATCAAAATAATTGTAAGTAATTAAGCTAAATAAAGTAGGTTCAGTGACATTTTGATGTAACTTTAACCATTATGTACCTTTATTTTTATGTTAATTGAATATTACAAATATCCACCAAGATATTAATGCTTGCATAAGGTAGTTTTAAACTGAAAAAATAACCAAAAATGTAAATAAATATCAAAGTGACTGAAGGCAGTTATTATGGTTTTTCTCAAAACAGCTGTTTATTTCAATCAAAATAAATGTTTGGTAAAATACACTTCTTCCTTTTAAAATACATGAAGACTTTAAGTCCAGTGGGGCAAAGTACATTGAAATGAACGGAGCGAGATAGGATATATACTTATATGACGTTTTTTTATTTGTTTTGACCTCAAGAACAATATCCCAAAGTTTGTCGGTGTATTTCAGATACACCCTGTATATAGGGGATACTCATGTAATATATTTGCCCTACTTGTCGCCGCAAATTTCTCAAAAAGTATAGCCTTAACCCTTCAACGTGTTTTGCCGTACGTAGTACGCCGTTGCCGACGGGTGCTGTTACCGACGGCTTGGCCTAGTAACACCTGTTTTGCTTCTTTTTACCCTTGTATAGAGGAGGAGGACACGCTTTTTTTATTTTTTATTAATTAATTAAGCATATTGTCAATACATATTGACAATCACAAAGGTCATAACCAAAATATAACGGTCCAAAATATAGACAAAATTAAAATATTACCATTAAAAATTGAGATGTGTAAAAAAATTGCCACGTCAAAGGGTTAATAATAATATTCAGTTTTAAATTATTTTGAAAATGTTACCCAATACTAAGTTGTAAGAGGGGAGTGAAATAGAAAGCATGATGATTCGAAAACTATCACTCAATTTGAGCTAAATACAATCTAATTGCGGTTTCCTTGGGTTACAAGCTCTCTAATAAAACTGAGTTCAAAATGACTTTTCAAAATGAATGAGTTTTGAACTTTTTTTCAAAACTGTCAATTAAAAAAAAATACAATCCAATTAATTACAAAGATACAACTTTGACTATGGGTTAGAATATATAAGGTATAAATAAGTTCTAACGTAACATAGAGCTACTTGCAGTAGTCTGAACGTGATTTTTCTTTATTCAAACACGCATTTAATTGAAAACTTAAAAAACAAAAGAGTTCATAGGGATGCTTGATCAATCGTGATATCTTAAATATTCTTGAAGAAAATCTAACGAGAAAAGTGTAAAGAAAAAGTAAATGATTCTTGATGAATGACTTGGCGAAATGACATGACGATTTTTGGGAGGGGCGAATAAAGTATTTAAAATTGTTTGGCATCACCCACCTTAATTTAATGATATGCTGATTCTCGTCAAGTTGTTGATAACAAATGTCACACACGAACACAGATACCGGAAATATTTTCGTGTGATCCGGTGTCTGTGTCCGTGTGTGACGATTATTAACAACTTGACGAGGATCAGCATAGCATTAATTAAGGTGGGTGTTACCCAAGAACTTCAAATAATCAAGTAAACGATGAAAAAGTCTATGGACATATAATTTTCAATTCAGTTATAGCCAATCTATTTAAACGAGAACTTGAATTTTTGAAGTAAACGTAACTTTAGCATCACTCTGTTTTTAACCAAACTCTTTGATTGATGAATGGTCATAAAAAAGTAGATTAATTCCATTTTAAAAACAACTAAAATGTTTTTATTTTATTTAAACAACCCACAGTTTGGTGTAACAGAAAAAGTGAAGTAAAAGATATTTATCTAAAATTACAAATCAAACTTTTACTATCTACAAACAAAGGGTTATTTTTAGCCAAAGTTGTATGAGGATTCTGTTGAAGACAATAAATTCACCAAAAAATACTTTCTAATGCTCTTATAGGCATTTAATCAGGGATTTATACAAGGAAACAAATTTGTAAAAAGCCTCTTGTGGTCTGGTATAGTTTGTAATCGTGTGCCATTGTGTCACGAGTCTTTAGTACTTAGTAGTTTAACATATACAAATTGTTAACACTAGTTTCATCTTACCCTGTATAACAGTAACTTTTGTTATTACTTAGTAAAACGTTTTAATTTGCAACTAGCGTCACTTCGTGACATAAAAACGACTTGGTAAGTAGGCTTTAGTTTCATGAGTTTCATGTTGATTATGTATGGAGTTTTGCAGCGTAAAATAATTTTCAATGATGAACTGTGTGAATTTTTGTGATTTTTTTAGTTTCCTACAATTTTTTCATGTCATAGCACTGGAATAAAATTGCCAGTAATCAAACTTCTCATCGGAGCAAACTTTTAAAAATAAGTTATTACTTTATACTCGAAACTTCAATATGGGTAAGAAATTCCTCACGGAATTTGAGAAGTCCATTTATTTCACCTGCTTTAATAATGTCCAAGTTTACACTTTTGAACGTTTTACACTTTGAAATTTCGACAGTACGTCAGCACTCATTTCACATTAAATGGGGGTTAGTTTATATGGATCTTCATTGCTTGGCGCATCTTCATGTCTCTGTTTTAGAGTTAATTCTACACAACATCTACGCATCAGTGTCTTGCATTCATATTTGTTAGGACTTAACAACAATCGGTAAGAGGATGGACAAACCACTGATCTACTGCCGAACTTTAATCTCTAACTAACATTTATAAAATCGCCTCTAAAATAGCCATTCGCTGTAAAAACAAATTATTCAACACACATAACGGCCAAAGAATTAAACTTCAAACAGACCCGCTTTTTGTTCCGCATATTAAATACATATTTGGCAAATTTTTACCCAAGCAAATAACATAACTTTCTATAAAACGTCTTCATTAAATTAGGCATATTGTAATTGGTACATTTCAAAATCGAGTAAAATAGGTAGGCTAACCGTTAACACTTAAATATCCCATTCCAAGTACGTTTACAAAATACAGGTTTTAAATTTATAATGTGTTTTAAAATATGAATTTTATTATAGGTTAACATTAAACTAATATTGATATTTTAAAGCTCAAAACGTTGAAAAATGCATAAATGTGTTGAAACATGTATCAATGTGTTTCAACATAAATACATTTTCAACCTAAACACTGTCAATAGTTTCTTATAAAATCCCATATTATAAAAGAAATGCAGTAAATTAATATGATTACAGACTATTGGTCTTAGTTTCAATATGGAAAATATTCTCATCCTTATTTTCTGTTGTCTTAGAAAAACTTCAGTATTTAAAGAAATCAAAATCATAATGACATTTGCTTGCACTGCGTTCTGTGGCATATCTCTGGAACTATTTCAAATCTTGATCATCTGTTTTGCTACAAACAAATATAAATTTGAAAAAGTTCACAGGTTCTCCCACAGATAATAGCACTTTCGCTGAAATTTCAAAAGCTTCCTGTGTGAAGGCTTTTCATGGGATATTTCCCAAACCCGCAAAAGGATCATCTAGAGAGTAATAGCTTTAATTTGATACCAAACATGTGTAGAAAAAAATAATTTATAGGTGTCGATTTCCTCTGTACAAAATTCCAGAAATTTTTTTAATAATATAGATCAAATTGTCTTTCATAGTTTCCAAAAATGTCCGACATTTTTATAACGTAGCTACATGTCTGTACAGAAATTCCACTCGCCATTGATGTATTTCTCGACTTTGCTCTATCATAAAGCTTCATAAGGCCCCTACCATACTAGGTGGTTGAGTAACATCAAAGAACAGCCGCTCCCATTTTTGAAAAAAACAAGAAAATAATCTAGCAACACCGCTTCGCTCAGCCACCTAGTGGGAAAGGGGCTTAAGATAAACAGTAAGGAAGTGCTTTTTGAAAGTCAAACCATCGAAATTCTCTAGTTGCACTCTGACTCATAAATTGCATTTAAATTGTAGCTGATGAGACTCGAAAACTGATCTAAAGGCAGGGGCTCCTCCATGGTTCTCTGCACTATTAACAAACAACCTACTGTGGAATTACTGTAAACAAAGTGATAGCGGCCGCGGGACTGTCGCCCTGCGCACGTGATCTAAGTTGTTTATTTTGTCGTTATCGATCATCACTCCGAGGTAAAACGCAACTACAAAAAAAAATTACTGGGGCTAAACGGTTTTGTTTTTCAGGATTCAGAAGTTTTCACTTTCCCCTTTCAGTTTTCACTGTAATATGAAAGAAAAATGTGTCAATGTGCATGTTTTTTACAATATGCTTAGTGTGCAGTAAAACATTAATTCTTTCCTCATACAGCGTCATTGTAAATATTGAGGTTTATTTGTAGGGCAGAAATGAAGCCTGGTTTACCTCACCCCACAGGAAAACCCTGATGAGAGGGTACTTACAGAACTGTTTTTTTTTTCACGGCTACGGAAAGGAAGCTTTCCTTGTAATATCCCTTAGGCTGTAGGTCATCCTTTAGTATAGTATCATCCTTTAGTTTTTTGCTTCCTTCGTAAAAGCTATATGAAAAAAGGAAAAGGAAGATGGAATAGGTTCGGCCAAGCTTAGACTAGTTGAGCAAAGATTTTTTTCAATGGATGGATCTATTTTTTTCTTCAAGAGCTATGGAGCTCTTAAAGGGTTTCGTCCCCCTTCATCTCAGTCGTCAGTACACTCCCGTCAACCCTGCCATTAAGTCCAGCCTTCCCTGGTGGGGAACCAAACTTGTTCACTGAAGACAACCACAACACTGCCTCAAATCGTGACAACCTCCCTTATTGTAAATAGTGAGCCATGGTATTGGTACCTAAGCTAGAAATATCCAGCTAGGTTATAATCAGGTGATAAGCCAGTGAGGATTGAAGCTACTGCTGCGAACAATAATTCTCTTAAACATTCATAGAACTCAGGGTGTGCTAAGGGGCCTTCAGTGATTTCTGATTAGTGCCCTCCTCATTGTAACATCAGCGATCAAATAGTAATAAAATATTTGAATTAACACAACTATGAAGCGCGAGAGGGAGGGAAATTTATATAATTATGAATCGCCAGCGACAGGCCAACCCCTCGAAGGTTGACAAAAACACACGAGAAGTTCTGGAACATCAAAAAATCCAAAGTCTAAGTGTTAGGCCCGCATTACACTATCAAATATTTTATAAAAGATCTTTTATAAAAGATTTGATTTGACCAATCAAAATTTAAGTCAGCTGATTTTCAAAAAAAACCTTTAATTCTGATTGGACAAATAAATCTTTTATAAAATATTTGATAGTGTATTGCGAGCCTTACAATCGAGCGGACAATCAATAAACTTTTAGGGCAAGATATAAACAACAACAAAGCAAATGATTCATCCAATAGGAAACGACGTCGTGACAAAAAACCGAAATGCTCCAGCCAATGATATACTTAGCGGGGATCTTGCGAATAATACTCGCTGGTAATAGTTTGTTTTCTGATTGACATTTCTGGCGCTGGGGAACGATAAGTGCGAAATTTCCCTCCCTCTCGCGCTTCATAGTTTTATTAATTCTATAGTATTCTTCTATAATATTCTAATATAATATTCTTTGGTCGCTGTATGAAATATAACTGGGTCACGTAGAAAATTTTGAAACGGTATTCTAGCAAGCAAACGGGGCACCAAAGGCTAAATATAAAAAATATAGCTTGCGATTGAAATTAACCCTTACATTCACTAGTTGCATTGATATTTTTCCAGGATGTCTTGATTATTTGTAGCCTAAAATCGCAAAAATCAACCTTAATTCTGTGTTGACGTGAAGAATATCGAACATGTGACGTGACTAAGCTGGACATATTTTTCAAACGCAAATTATATGCTGGCATTACGTGACCGTCATACCACTGTGACTGTTCCATCCAAAAAAGTCATAGTTTCGTAAAGGGGGATCATTTTAATAAAGAGTACAAAGAAGGATAAAATTAATATGAGTGTAAAGTGAATGAAATCGCCTAGGTTAGTACTCTGGTTAGTTTACAGTTATCGGACAACATTATCGAACGAGCTAGGAATGCATCATTTTACATCTGCGGTTCTAAGAGACGTAGGCCCTAATATTTTATTTGTATAATCGTTAAAAATACAAAATAATAATCTAGTAAACATGTCTAAGCCTCGAAGTAAGTAATTTTAAGTTAAATATTTCTAGCCCGTTGTAAGAACCAATACATGTGTTAGTGTTTCAAGATTATTAGAATTATATCAAACGGGAATGTTAAAAGAACGAAAATTCAATTTCATCAGAGTGCCAATCAAACTTTTATTATTATTTTTCATGAAAGTAAGCATGTAAAATTAAAATTTTAGATTTTTTTTATCTCGTAAAACATTTATCATGACATTTATCAAATTAGGCAACACAAATTAAATAGTTTGTTGAATTAAAAATCATGGCAATCACTTAATTTGACTATTAGTAAATTAAATCAATATTTAAAAATAACTTGCCAAGTCAACAGTGGCTTGATTTGATTGAAAGGTGGAACAAAATATACTCAAGGTCAGTTGCTGGCAGTTGGACCAGACATCTTGTCGCCAGGCCCGGTGAGCGCTCCTTATCAAGTTTACGTAGGAGCCAAACAATCATTCTCTCTTATCTAGCGGGGCCCCTGTAGTAGTTTGAATCTATAAATTATTTCTGAAATACTAAATCGATAGCTCTGGCAAACCTAAAAACTCCAAATGTTTTATTAATTTCCAACTAATATACAATTTTACAATTTTTTATAGTTTCGGATTGCATTTTCGGTCGCACATTAACTGCGCGAAAGAGTTCATTAACTGCGCTAAGGGTCCCAAAAAATGTTCCATAGCTGCGCGAAGTCCACGCCAGGTAGGGGTGAGTTGCCGGCAGAAGGAATGTCCTTGTTAACGTGTCATCATATACTGCAAACCATTATTGACAGATTGCAATTTGTAAAGTGCGTTTGGTGCAAAATCTATCTTGTGTAGATGCCTTGATTATGATTGTGATTATGACGTTATTTTTTTAATAAAGATATAAGTATGTTTTTAAATTTCTGAATTTTTATTGCAGTAGGCCTACCTTCCTTGGTCCTATTTACATTTTATTTATTGTAGTCGTATTACTATGACATCACAGAAAACCATTTGGAAGATTAACATTTCTTTCAGGGAATATACACATAAATGTATGAAACATTAATATTAATTAATAAATGTTATTTATTCTACAGTATCGGGATTTAGTTTGAAAATACGGTTTACTTATTTTTCCGTTCAGAGCAATGTATTGTGAAAAACTACGACAATACTTTATAAAACCCTATATTGCTATGTTATTTTTAACGTAGGCCTATGCGATTGAATAACATGCACTTTGGTCGCCGTCTTGAAGCCATCATATTTTCTAAATCCCCAAAAAGGTGCATGTTATTTTTATTAACATGTTCTATAAATTTTATTTATTTTTCATTGCAAACTTAAATACGCTACCTCAGTTCGAAATAAACTGTTGAGCACTTTCTCCCTTTTAGTAGAACATAAAATCCGTAATGAATGCACTCTCTGCAGATGACTTGAGCTTTGACAAATTCTTAAATGCTCACATCTAAGAATTCTACAGTCAAAGAGGGCCGCCACTTCGCGCAGTTAAGGAACGTATCTGGTGGCTATCTGGAGTAGTTCGCGCAGTTCAGGAATATCAGACTACCTGACTCAGGTCAGTTCACGCAGTTAATGCCCGCCCGCATTTTCCCATTCATAAATAACCCTTTATGTTTATTAATAGTACAACGTTCCTGATTTTTATTATTTAACTTAGCAGCATGCAAAAATTCATCCGTAGGCGGGTGGTCGTGTATACAAGGCGGGAGTCAAACCACTGACATGTGATCTATAAACAAGTGATAGCAGCCCGTTATCAGTTTCCCGCTTTGAGTCCCTCTGTCAAATAACGAATTCCTGAATGTTGTAGAGTCAATTATTTTTTACGATTACGATTGCAACATGTCAAGAGGGAGATAGAGAGAGGGTAAGAGGGAGAGAGAGAGAGAGATGAGTGTGTGGAGGGGAGTGTGGTTGAAAGGAAATAGGAACAAGACGATTTCCCGCGCTTTTCGGGTTGAGGTCCTGGTAAACTCAGGTCCCCAAAATGTCGTATACACGGTTTCAGTATATAGGTCCTTGAAATATGACGAATATGTACGTTAGTATAAGTTCCAGAGTCTCAGTTATTGAAGTCCTCGAAAGGTGGTATACACCTGTATAGATATATATATATATATATATATATATATACAGTGCTTGATTTGCGGCGGAACGCGGCGGAACGGCGTTCCGGGACCTCTTTCTGCCGCAAGAGTCGATTGTGTATAATCGGCCGAGGTATTTTTTGCAAGAGACGATCGCGTGTAATCGGACGGATAATTTGCCGCACAAGACAATAGCGTGTAATCGGCGGAGAATTTGCCGCAAAAGACGATCGTATATGATCGGCCGAATAATTCGCCGCACAAGACAATCGCGTGTAATCGGTCGGAGAATTTGCCGCAAAAGACGATCGCATATGATCGGCCGAAGAATTCGCCGCACAAGACAATCGTATGTAATCGGCCAGGGAATTTGCCGCAAAAGACGATCGCTTATGAATGGCCGGAGAGTTCGCTATAAGTGCCGGAGTACCGAAAATAACAATCGCTTAAAATGAACGGAAATCACGCGCGGAATTTCGGCCTGAAATTACGCTCTTTTTGAGCTAAGCCGAATCTTAAAACGCCAAAAAGACCTGAATACTCTCACAAGGCGTCATAAAATAACTAGAATTTTTTAGACTATTTTTTAGTAAATACATGCTTTGTTAGTTTTTAATTTACTTATCAAAAAATTTGAGTCGGATAAAATGTGACTTTTTAAATCGACCTAATTAATCACATAGCCAAACAATACTTTATTGAGGGCAAAAATGATAAAGGGGGGGGGGTTATGTACAATTGTCAAATTACAGTTCCGGTACCTCAATTTTTACAAATCAAGCACTGTATATATATATGTCTGTTAACACGATAGCGGCCGTAAATATGATCCGATCTTAATGCAATTTGGTACAGACGAGTAAAGTGGTAATCACTTGAACGAGTTCGTGAACCAGCCCGATCGGACCACCAGAAGGGGGGGTAAAAGGGGGTAAAGGGGGATAAACGCCCCCAAAAGTGGGTTTTTTGAGTTTTTTACATAGAAAATTAAAAATTATCCAATTTTTGCTAGCATTTTTGAATTCAGCTCAAAAAAAACAAACAATTTAGCATGTTTAATCACTGCTCTATGTCCATTGGTTTCCAAGATATTGAAAGTGGTAAACACAGTACGTTGTCCCAATGTTAACCTTATGGAAAATAAAGAAAATTCTATATCTCGCTTATTTCTCAACATATCTTGATAAAACTTGGTAAATGGCTTCTTCTAGTTCAGATCAACTAAATATTGAATTAAAACCACCCAGTTTTAACATTCCAGTAGCAGCAAACCTGCATACTCATTCCCCATGTTATTCCTATGGAGCTTACAAAAACATGTTGAATCTCGCTATGTTGGATTGAAATATGTTGTTTTGTATTTGAAATTCGCTGAGTATTCAGGTCTGCTGCAACGGGGGTATTTATATCTCTCACGTCTTGTAAAAAAATCTTCCAAACTCATTAAAAAACATGGATTTATCTTTTTCAGTCTTCAAAGTAAAAATCAATAACTGGCTACACTCGATTGGAAGAGAAAATTCAGATAATTTAATCACTTCTGTTTACAGACGGTAACGAACCGATATGCTGTGAATGCTTGAATTTGTGAGCGAATGGGATGTGCTGGTGCGAGTTTGCGGGTATGCGAGGTGTTTGTGTGTGTGTGTGTGTGTGTGTGTGTGTGTGTGTGTGTGTGTGTGTGTGTGTGTGTGTGTGTGTGTGTGTGTGTGTGTGTGGGTGTGTGTGTGCGTGTGTGTGTGCGTGTGTGTGTGTGTGCGTGTGTGCGCGTGTGTGCGCGTGCGTGCGTGCGTGCGTGCGTGCGTGCGTGCGTGCGTGCGTGCGTGCGTGCGTGCGTGCGTGCGTGCGTGCGTGCGTGCGTGCGTGCGTGCGTGCGTGCGTGCGTGCGTGCGTGCGTGTGTGTGTGTGTGTGTGTGTGTGTGTGTGTGTGTGTGTGTGTGTGTGTGTGTGTGCGTGCGTGCGTGCGTGCGTGAGTGTGTGTGTGTGTGTGTGTGTGTGTGTGTGTGTGTGTGTGTGTGTGTGTGTGTGTGTGTGTGTGTGTGTGTGTGTGTGTGTGTGTGTGTGTGTGTGTGTGTGTGTGTGTGTGTGTGTGTGTGTGTATGTGTGAGCGCGAGTGAGAGTGAGCGTTGGTGAGTGTGCGGAGCGAGTCGGGTCCGTTTGTCCACTGGTGGGAGGGGGGTGGGGGGTCATACATACATACCTTAGTCCGTCTGTCTGTCCTTACCAAGTTGCACCGTAAATACATCAATGAGAGCTGTTTAATACACTGCTGTCAAAATATGATTGTTTTGTTAAAAAATCATTCTTCAATATTCTGTTTAACTTTGAAATATGATTTCCATTCTTTCTTTGCTTTCTTAAATTTCCAGCTCCAGAATTATTAAAAAAAACTAATTAGTACAATAACGACTCTCTCTCACGCACGGGCAAAGAGCCTATGTGAGAGTAATTTCTTATGTACAATAGCCTAAATAAACTTATTTTGTAAATATTTAATTTGTAAAAAATGAACGCTATGTCTGTTACTTATATTATAATTATTTTCTGAAATAAAGCTGATTTGATTTGATTTGATTTGATTTGACAATTTTTAATTTCCTCCATGAGAATAACATGGGGAATGAGTATGCAGGTCTGCTGCAACAGGTATGGAAAAATTTAGCGGTTTTAAATCAATATCCAGTGGATCTGAGCTGTAAGAAGCCATAATTGACTCAGAGCAATGATTGAAAATACCAAATTGTTTGTTTTATAAGCTGAATTCAATGTTGCAAACAAAAATTTGATTACTGTATTTTTATTTTTCTATGTAAAATTTACCTAATTTCATGAACAGCCGCAAATTAGGTAATTTTTTTCATTTTCGGTCGCTATGGTGTTAACAGATATATATTTAAATTTAGATACATTTATGTATGTTAACATACAACAGCAGTTGGTTATATTCAAAGAATTTTGTTTTTTTTTTTTGCTTCTGGGGGCCCAAACAAAAAGTTATCATGGTCTCGGGTTTAGGTTTTACCGCATGAGACCTACGGTAACAGCTTCCTCCCTATAGGAGAAATTCGCTAACATACAGAATAAAACAAAAACAAATTTAAGCACAGTTTTAGATCAGATGATTAGTACGGTAAAAAGAAAACACTTTAAACAAATAAGTTTCGTAAGTCTAAACTCGTGTTACGCGTACATTTTAGACAGTTAAGAACATTTAAACCCATTTTTTTACTAGATTAACGAGATATAATGTTTTTCATTTTATGACGAATTTGATGGAATATTAATCGATGTTATATAGCCTCCATATCCGAGCAGGGAATCGGCCTCCGCATCTTTACCTCAAAAATAGTTTGATATGTATATATATATTTTTTTTCAATACCTACGTCAGTTTTCGAATTCCTGATGACAATAGCTCTCGTTATTGAAATTCGCACGGGAATTTCAGCACTTTTGCAAGGGTCTGTGGGGGGGGGGGATTTAGTGAATTTACAAAACAACTAATTCGTTGGTTTAAAAATTCCTTCTGTACTTAATAAACAAACCAAAATTAAATGAAAAAGTTAGTTAATTTTAACGTGAATGAATCTTCTTTCCGGGTAAGTATTCACGTTTTGTAAAAGAGCAATCTTTTAAATTTTATTTTGAGATGCAGAGACACTAAATGACACTTCAGAATGAAGCAGTTTTTGAGAATAGTTCGGCAGAAGGAGATTGGATCCCTCAAATAATCGCATGTAAACATGAGCGCTGCGGGATGCCTGCTTATTTATAAAGGCATAAGAAGAAATAAATTAAAATAAGGTTAAAACTTACAAATATTATTGTAATTTAACAAAATGAAAAAACCCGCATGTTTTATGAAATCATAATCTACAATAGATAATTTAAAAATCAAGCAAAAGATTCTGCGTTTTTTAAATAAAAAAAATCTTAATTTTGACAGTAAGATTTTATACTTCTAATTTAAATTAGTTTTTAAACCAATAGGCCGAATTATTTGTTCTAGTATGTGTTTTAGACATGTGTCTTTTCAAGCGAGAGAAGTTAAAACAATCCTTTATATTTATAAGTCTTAGGTTTATAATATTGAAAATTTTAAAACTATTTTACAGTGAGTTACATGTGTACAACTAATGTCATATAAACACTAAAAGTGCAATAATTTTTTTAACTATATGCAAAAAATAAGAAATTACACCTAAAGATAATCAGCTGATAATCAAAAAAGGATTTATTAGCTCAATGCAAAGAAAATAAAAATACGTCACCTCCTTCACTACAACTCCATTAATAAACACCCCGAATTACAGATTTAAACTTGAGGGGTTTTTATAACGCTCATAGTAAAATGTTCTTAACAGCCGCAAATGTTTTAAACATCCACGGTCGGTATGACTTTTTTCAAGAATTTAACTCATGAAAAAATTTAGATACCCACTCAACAGAATGTAACGTCCAAAAAATTGATAATTTTGACCATTACAAAATCGATCTCACCATTATAAAGAGTAATTAAGATATATAATAAAGATTAAACGGAGAACATTAAAATTTGAACATTTTATAATTACTGGATATAATGATATGGCTATGAATAAGATTTACATTCCTGCAAACGAATACCTATTACTATGCAATATCGCAATATCACTAAAATACCCCCGTTGCAGCAGACCTGCATAATCAGCGAATTTCAAATGCATATGAATTTCTCCTAATATGCGGCTAATATCGACTCGTAACTTAGTCGCACAGGCGTTGAAGCTTGTGGGGGACTAATTTCAAGAATGTACTTTTGTGTAACAATGTATTTTGTGACATTCATGTACTAATTTTTGACAGGGTAACCGATTCCATTACATTTCATTTGAAACTTCGTATGAATTTAAATCAACCCTCAAACTTTAACCTTTAAAAAGTAAAGTAAATCAGTTGTATTTTCTCTTTGCAGATAATTTCCAGAATATACATTTCGTCATTTATAGGTTAACTGAAGTTCAATAATATTAATAATAATATCTAATAAAGTTGGTTTACCACTGAGAAACAAACGTTGAAGCTAAACCGAAACAATAAGATGAATGTTTTGGTGACATTTAGTGAGCACAGGTGCTGCAAGATG
Source organism: Flexamia atlantica (assembly GCA_035578135.1). NCBI lineage: Eukaryota > Metazoa > Arthropoda > Insecta > Hemiptera > Cicadellidae > Flexamia > Flexamia atlantica. The sequence goes on from JAQJVK010000010.1 coordinate 37,324,347, forward strand.
GCAGAATGTGGCTTTTGGTATAGGTAAAACTATTACATGATTGCAAGAGGAGAGACAGGGAATATCTTCCAGGATACAGTTCGGTGTCTTTCATAAAAACATATACAGTATAAACAAACATAATAAATAATATTAAGAATTTTAAATAGTGCGTTCTGTGAAGACGTTCCAATGTTAAGGATTTTATTATATACACATATAAAAATTGAAAATTATATTAATTTTAATATATTATGTCATACAACCTATAGTTTCATATCAATCCATCTGTATATGTTTTTTACATAATTTGATATAACTTTAAACCCATTTAATTTTCTACTTTAAACGTGAAGTATAAATGACAACTGATATTATGTGACAATAACAATCAGTCTTTATTTATATTTCTATGCGTGTTATTAAGATTTTATTGTAAAATAATCAATTTTTTATAGTAAATAGTCAAGAGACAAAAAAGCTGCAGAATTTCATTTCCTTTATTATAATAATCTATAATGTCATAATGGATGAAATACTAGGCAAAAAAGTCTCAATTTTCTGTAGTTACCACTACAGATTTTGGATTTTTCCCTTTTTGCATGTAGTTACAGCAGAAAATTTGAAATATTTTGCTTATTTTTGTTACAGCCCAAATAAAATTAAAAATTGCTGTAAAGTAAATTAAATAACGCACTTCCTCTTAAAAGCAGTTCATCGAAAATTAACAGTTTTTGAGATATTTAGTTGCAACTTAAAATTGGCTGCCTTTTTGAAATGATATGTATTATGACCTGAAGAAAGTTATTTTAAATTCGGCTAGAAAACATGGTTATGTGTAATTTGTAGTTTTTAGAACATATTCATCTTATAAACCTTTTTCCTTATTTTTTTGTGTGAGTTACAAAAACATCCTTTAGAGTCTGCAGTACTTCCCGCCATATTGGGTTTTAGTCCCATAAGAACAAAGCTAATATTCATCGATTTGAACACAAATTACTCGATCACCCTAGATTGTTCGAGTATGACTCTTAAATATATCCGTCTTAGAAATATTTATCAGATAAATGTGATGAAAAAATTTCGAAACATGTTAAATGTACAAATAAAAGTTTACATGTGAAATGGTTGGTTATACACATGTATATTGTTAGTTATTCAAAAAATGTTAAATATTTCAAAAGTTAATCAAACAGATCACTAGATATTTGTATTACATTTAAATTAATAACAATTTTGTAAATTTTTAGCAGAAAATAAAGGCGTAGCAACTGTTTGAAATTAACATTGTTCTTATGGGACAAATCCCTGATAGGCGACAGGTAATACAGGCTCTTGAGATTGGACCGTTTTTTAAACAACCTGAGAATACTAAAAAAGTATATGTTTAAGAAAGAGAAAAGTAACAATTTGAAAAAATACATATTTTACACTAAGCACATTTTGTATTACATTTGTATGTATAAATTAATTGCCATCGTCAGCCACAATAGCGCCAGCGACGCACAGGTTCCCGCCCATGCAGACCTTTTCCCTAGGCTATAAAATAAAAGATATACATCCAATTGTTTTGATTCAGTTTTAATAATTTACAGGGAGTCAAACATAAATAATAAAAAAAGTTATGATAGTATTTGTAAAAATGTTTGGAAAAAATATATTTTCATTTAATTTCGCTGCAGTTTTTGAATATTTTACTGAGATACCTAATTAGGCTTGTATTGAGAAAATATAACTCAAACACACGAGCGTTTTTTAAGCAATTTCTACATGAATAAGTGATAACCAAAACCTCGTATGAGTGTTTTTTCTAATCATCAACGAACTCACCTGCGAGGGATAAACAATAATTAAGTAAGGACGTTCCAAAAGAAATAACTTGAAGATGTGCTCACTCAGCATCATTAAACAGTTTTAGTTTCCACAATAAATTGAATCAATTAATTGATAATCGGGTAATTTAAAATTTTTAGGTCTTGTAAGAGTACTTAATGGTGAAAATAAGTCAATTTTAATTTATATTCCTTGCAGTTGTTAAAAATAGCTCATTCCTCCAAATTGTGCCAAAATAGAAAATTGTTACTCATTCCTCCTTATCCATGTGGCAATAAAAACTGTGCTTCCAGAGATTCTGTTGTAAAAGTAAGACAGAACAGAATGATCGTTCTGGTTAGATAAAGGACGCCCCAAGCATTGCTGCATCGTCTCGTAAATATAAATGAACTATAACTTATTGCTTTGGTTCCTTATCTCTCATAATCCTCAAATAAAAGAAGATCGCTGAAACACCGGACGAGTAAGACTGCTTTTAACCTCAGACATACAGATGAGATAAAAAAACATTCATTTCATAGTATTATTTGCTTCTTTCCAGTGGCGTATATAGGATAAATTTGGGGGGTCCGTCCCAAACAAAGTGACCCTTCTCTAATAATTAGGAAGGGTAACCCTTACCAGGTGGTTTAGGGGTGGGGATATACCCACATAAGGGCGGGTTTGAGGGTCTCCTTCGGAAGTTGAAATCTTTGACGCAAAATTGTTAGTTTTAGACAATTTTAGTGATTAAGTTTTAATCTCAAGCAAACGTCTAATTTATTTGTCCAGAATAATGCGTCAAACGTATAGATGTTTGAATATTTGTTATTAAATTTATCAGTTTGTAAACAAACCTATATTCTGGAAACAATTTTAAAAGTTTGAAGGAGAATGTAAGCAACACATTTTAGCCGATTTCATAAGTTGTTAACTCCATTTCAGCACTGGTAACGTGTATAACCTAAGCCCAAACTAAAACTAAATCTAACGACCATCAAGTGTAATTGAAAACTCTGAAAACAAATTTGTACATTGGAGTGCGTCGTCATATGTGTCGCTTTCTAAATAAAGTAACTCCCTCTTCAAATCTTCATTAATTACTTATCTTTAGTTTACAGTTAATTAATTATTTCTCTTGGCATTCATTATTAATACATAAATTAGATCATAGTAAAATTAAATCGACTGCCAAGAGAGAAAAATACCCCCGTTGCAGCAAACCTGCATACTCAGCGAATTTCCATCGCAAAACAACATATTTCAACTAACATAGCGAGATTTGACATGTTTTTGTAAGCTCCTTTGAATAACATGGGGAATGAGTATGCAGGTTTGCTGCTACGGGTATATTAAAACTGGGTGGTTTTAATTCAATATTTAGTAGGTCTGAACTAGGAGAAGCCATTTACCAAGTTTTATCAGGATATGTTGAGAAATAAGCGAGATAAAGAATTTTACTTATTTCCCATAAGGTTAACATTGGGACAACTTACTGTGTTTACCACTTTCAATATCTCGGTAACTAATGGACATAGAGTAGTGATTCAAAATACTAAATTGTTTTTTTTTTAGCTGAATTCAATGGTACCAACAAAAATTGGATTATTTTAGCGAATTTCCCCTATAGGGAAGAAGCTATTACCGTAGGTCTCATGGTAAGACCTAAGCTCGGGACCACTATAACTTTTCGTTTTGGGGCCCCCAGAAGCAAAAAACACTATTCGTTCGAATTTATATATATATATATATATATATATATATATATAGATCTATATACACAGTATTTCGGGGACCTGAGAGCTTGCCACGCGACATTTTCGGGACCTGGAAGTCCTCGCGCCAGGTCCTCAAAATGTCGTTTTTCAAACATAAAAACATCATTTTGGGGACTCTGTATAAATCTAAAACGTTTTTGCCGCCTCAGGTCCTGAGATTTTTATTTCGTTTGCTACCTTTCGAGGACCTAGCGTTAGGTCCTCAAAATGTTCACTTTCTGTATTGCTCGCCTAAATAGTTCGCATATTTTAATGATAAGCTCACAAAGATTAACGTTCTTTGCGCACCAACAACATCTGGCCCCGATGCCTTGAGCCGCGTTCCAAAATATATCTTAGGCGATTACGCCGAACGTATGAAAACTATTTTTCAAATAATAATTACGCCTGTTACCATCAGGTGAATGGTGAAGCTGTTTGCTGTTGTAATTATTTTACTTTAAACTTCCTGCCTTAGTTCGATTATTTCCTTATAAATATATAGTTCTGTGACTGTTGTAACAATTTTGGGAGTTTGATAGATTGCTGAGTGATAGGGAAATGCTCAAATCAAAGTCATTGCTTCTTGGGACTCGTGATGGTAGAATTTCCAGTCAATTGTCTGAAATCTATAAATTACGATAAATGTCTACAATCAATTGGCAGAAATTGAATGTTTACGTCTGCATTGTATTTTGTGTTATATTATAAAAGGGAGATTTAATTTCCCGATTCATGGAAATGCTCAAATACAAGGTATTGCTTCTTGGGACTCGTGATGGTAGAATTTCCAGACAATTGTCTGAAATCTACAACTAACTAGAGAAAAACGGCTAGAACTCATTAAAAGAAATAGCATTTTCAAAGCCTGCATCGTATTTTGCGTTCTGTTATAAAAGAGAGACTATTTATAGATTCCCGGTTAGTGGGCTATAGATTAATGGGCTTCGAATAAATCTTAACGCTTCTTTACAAATTGTTTTTATTACCTGCGCGTGAATGTGATTAAAAACAGGGATGCAAACAGACACATTCCTCTTTTCTATTGATTCAAATTAATATTGTTGTACCTTTAATTCTGAACTCAAAAGTTGCAGACATATGGATGGTGTTACTTAGTTTTGCATCTAAAGCCTTCCAAAGTACAAAAAGTTTAACAAAATTGCTATCCGCAATCAGTTGACGTAAACAAAGGCAAATTGTTTAAAGTATAAAAATTTTCAAAGAAAAATTTAAGAGTGGCAAGTCAGTTTTCAGCTGAAGCAGTTTTTAAGGGTTCCGGGTGCATATTTTTTAAAAGCAAAATTTGATAAAATATTTGAATAACTTGTGGAGAAACACACACTGACAAACTGACAGACAGACGCCCGTCAATCATAATAATTACTTTAATTATTACTAGTGGCTTGAAGGGGCTGAAAGCCCCTTATAAAGGAAAATTCAAACAAACCTTTTTTATTATAGTACAAAATACCTTCATAACAAACTGGCTTTTTAGATCTACCATATGTTAATATCTAGCACATGGTTTTCAATCAAGTATCAGCATCACATGTTTCATGCTGTTAATTAAATATATACTGGGTGACAAAGCAGACGTTTTTAAGGTCCAATGCTTTTTAAATGTCATATATGTTACGTAATTTCTCATTTTCTGGTGAATCTCAATCAATTTAAGTATTTTCCCGCTATCACGGAATAGAGAGACCTTTAATTTACGCTCTCTCCCATCTATCTACGACTTGCCAGACGCCCACGATTTTGACGCAAAGAATCGTCTTGCGAAATTAAATATATGATGGTAATTCGTAAACTATATTTCAGGATATAGAGATGCTTATAGCAAAACAAAACTGCTTAAATTAGAGTAACCGGCGAAAACAAAAATTAGTGCATTGGATTGTAGAAGAATAGCTGTTGTGTTAACTATGTTTCACCAGGGTATTCCATACCATTTAATGCTGTTAAACATAAGCTTTTACTATCAATTTTAGAATTGTATGGTTTTTGATTTTATGTGGCCATATGGTTTGGGTATATTTCAGTAACAGGCAAAAATGAAACAGCCAATGTTATTTTTTATGAATGAAAATTGAATATTGTAGGTGTTCCGCAAGAGATCGCCTTCAAAACCTCATTAAAACTTAACCCGCTAGACAGGGTTTCATGTTTCGATTTTTTTATCTTGCCTTTTTTAGGGCGCTAGATTGGACGTAGTTGCCTGACAAAATGGCCACCTCATACCGCTAACTACTTCATTTTCTTAAACGGAGCTCTGCCATAGACTGTTTTCCCTTCCCCATCATAGTCATAGTCCATCATAGTTCTCCCCTAACAGTAGCCTCACAACCTACGACCAGCTGGGTGCCACGTCATCTCAGATAACAAATCCCGCCACATTGAAAAGAAAGCATTTTGAGCTCCACTGTTTGTAAACTGAGAATTTTCCAGTCCGTGAAACTTTTTAAGACATTTGTTACATAATTTTTGAAATAATATCTACATTGTATAAAGTTAAACAAATTTATAAAAAATGTTTCTGCTTCGTTGATCATAGTGATAAACTTACTACATTAACGTAAGATCTTTACCTGTCATTTTTACCCTAAATACAGTATGTTTTATACTTCCATTTAACTGTAAACCTGAACAAATTATCAAAAAAATTCAGGGAACACTGCAAATTTGTTTTACAATTTTCAACAATGTAATTATTTTTGCTCTTTAATTGAAGCAATAATAATTTATCTCAAATAGAGTTTGTTTACAAAATAACAAAATTTAAAATATAATATTTTATTACTGAAAGTGGTGCAACACAGTTCATAGCTTAATTTGTAATTTAATGCCCCACAGTATGGACACACATCATAAATTCGTCCGATATCGACGATCCTGAGAAACTTTAAATTATTGCCACGTAAAAATTTAATGCAGCTCAATGGGGATTAAACGCATAATTATATGCTCTTATTTTAACTCAGTTAAACTTATTTTGTTCTTCACGTTGTTCGTCAGTTTGACTTACTCGTATATCCCTTTGATTTGCTACATTGTGGATTCTACGACCTTAGTTGGAACGGCGAATTAAAAGCACTTTGAAGATATCGTTCAAGAAAATTCGACATTTTATTAAACTACTAACAAACACTTTTAAAAACGCGCAAAACAAACTTAAAACCTGATAAAGGTGCCCATCAAATTGATTGTGCGGTGAAGTCCAATGATGTGGCTCAGGCCGTCTGTAAGTCCAATGATAAAATTAATATTATTCTTAAGGTCGGACTGGGCCGCGTCATTTGAATCGGATTATACACCCCTAAAAAGCTATAGGCTAAATGAAGGTTCCGGCTCACAGGTTTCGCCAATAAAACTAGGTTTTAGGAGAACCTTGCAATGGAACCTTTGCAGTGAGTTCCATCTGGATGCCAATAAATTAATTGAATGTGACAGTTTTATATCCTCATTATAGAAGTTTTAATATTTTCTCTTATAATTTATCATTAATAATTTGGATAAAATTTTAGTAAAAAACAATTAATTATAAGACTACTTAGTATTATTTGTCAACAGGCAATTTACGTCAAATATATTTAGAAGTTCAAGAAGAAAGAAAGAAAGAAAACATTACTTTATGACACAGACATTGGCGTCGCGTGAACCAAACTTTTTGGGGGGCACAACTGACCGGGGGGTCTGGGGTGGAATACCCCCCGGCCCAGCAGGGGGTCCGGGGGTCCTCCCCTGAAAAAAATTGGTTTTTTTGTACTCAAAAGTGAGGTTTTAAGCCTTAAAACTGTGAAATATACTGCACTAAAAAGCTTAGTTTATTTACGATTTTCAAAGTTAATTTGCGGGAAAAGTTCTACTACATACTACTTATGTTTTTAAAACGTGACTGTTGAAGAATGTTTACCTAAAACCATTGCAGTTATTGTTTTCTATGTTAAGAAAATAGGTGGTCGAAAAGCAACTCTTATTCACAATTCCCCTACTTTCCTGGCTGTTTCATTGCCGTTAATGTCATTCTCGTCTACAGCTTGCAGGTTAAACTCAAGGTCTGTAGAGAAGAAAAGAGAGAAATATGTAAAGTTATCTAAGACAAAAATGTAAACAACCGTGATGTCTTTTATAGGCCGGAACGGCCGGTCTTCAAAGGAGTCTCGATTTGTCAGCGTCAAGCTGCGAGAAAAATAATCTTGCCAAAACCTCATTTGAGGCCCAATGGACCAAAAGGGGTTGCTTGTAACCGTATATTGGGTCTCAAATTGACGTCATAAGCTTTGGTTCCACAGGCCTTTTGGGATTTGGGCATCCTGACATTATAATAGTATTATTTTGCTATTTTTTGAAGTGGGTGGCTGTACAAACTGGGGGTGGGTTAGTGGATGACAGAATGACAGGGTGCACAGCGCACAGGGTGACTCACCTTCGCCCAGCCAACGAACGGGCCGGGCCTAAAAGACAAATGAATAACTCTTCATCCAACCTCTTTGTTTAGCCAAATGATGAATCTCATATCAAATGAATGTAATAATGGCACGTGCTCCCCCGGCGCGACGCCTTTGGTCACAGAAGAATTACAATAGCAATGCAGAATTATCATGTTCAAATTACAAATAAATATTATCAATACAGTTTCAAAGCAAAAGCCTTTATTCACAAAAATTATGTATCTTTACTGTACTGCACTAAATACAGCACATAATACACCCACAGTTATCATTATAAACAATTACTCAATCTGATCACCCATATAATCATATGAGTATGGCATGTTTTGTTATTTTTTTTAATTTTTTACTATAAATTACTGTAAATTCCTATATAAGCTCCCACCTTATCATCCAGGCATCAATTAACATCCCAAAAGCTGCCAATCCCCCCATTTAAAAGAGCATAAAAGTCATCCCAAGTCAACTCACGTTTAAATAAAAATATCAAACCCACCCCTGTTAAAATTTGACATCTACTCAAAAAATAATATGTGTCCTTGATCTCTCCCAAATTACATAAGCTACACAGATGATTTTGATTTCCTACCTACGAGGCTTGTAATTCAAGTAAATTGTCTCTACCCGCGCTTACAAAATCCATTGCATCGCTCGCATCGGTATGCTGTTGTTGAGATAAGAGCTGCTCCCCAATGGCAGGTTCAAATGGACTATATGTAAAAGTCCATGATAGGTGTGAAGCTAAGAATTTTCATTTTGGTATTTCGAAAACGAAATAATATTTTAAAAAACGGATTGCGGCATTAGTAAAAACTAGGTAAGAACTGTTGACACAAAACAACCTTCAAATATTAAATAATTTTTTATTGCGGCTCTAAGTTGGTGGTCCAAAATTTTTACCTGGTCAAAATATTTTCTGATACCATAAATAGGAAATTATTTGATACCACTCCCCCAACCTGACCCCCATGAAATGTGACTTCCGCCTGATAATCCTGAGTCCCTTATGATCCTTGAAATTTATCCCGGATAGAAATTTCATACACAAATTTTTGTAAACCGACCATTTTTTCCTTTTAACTCATTTTGTTGATAAATTTCACATGTACTGTTTAAAAAGCCCCCCTTGCAATAATCAAGAGAACCCATCTAGCCTTGGTGACTCATATAAAAGATTTTAATTGCAGGACATACTAATGTTTTTCATCATACAGCCGATGTTTCTAGATTAATAAACACTAGATTACTCGGTTGCAGCTTCGCTTGCCAACACTGCAATCTGTGGCTTACTTTTTCATGAACTATTAACAAACCGTGTTTATAGGTTCATTTGAAAACAAAGTGAATTGAGTTTGCTATGGTGTCGACAGATGGCGTCAGTGTTCCAAAACTTCAGTCCTTCACTGTAGTGAAGTGAAGCACTTAAGTGAAATTCTGGGGCGTATCGACATATGTAAAAATACCTTTATTACGACGCCTCGAACGTTAAAATCCGTCGAGCCGTTTCCGAGTTATGACTGTGAAAGTAAAATACATCGAGTTAAATATATAGATTAGCTCCTAATTAGTTTCAAAATGAGGGGTGGGTATATGAGGTGTGTGAGGTTTTAGCCTGTGGTTTTAGCGTAATAAATATAGTATGAGTGATTTAGTTTCATTGTTTAAATTACTAAATTAATTTCATTTAGTCGCCTTAGAGTTTCATTTAGTTGCCGTTTTCAAATTTAATTTTTTGTCCAGAACTACACAGGGTAAAACCTTTGGTCCGTCCAATCTCAACTTTGGACCGAGAGAAAATTTTATTCTTTGTCATAGTATATAATTCTATTAATTTGGTTTAGTGATGTTTTTTATAGTATATTGTTTAGTGTCCGATTTTTTACATACATGTGTTTATAAATTACTTTTAATTTTGATGCCGCGCCACAAGCTTGCTTCGAAAGAAGAGATGTTAAAATCATCGACCACATAGTAAAAATAGACAGAGCAGCCCTATCTTATTAGCACTGCAGCAAATTAAGCAGGGGCCGCCATAATGTTTCGGTATAGAAATACAAAACGACGCTTAAAACCACGTAATCCGACAGTGCTCATGTTTCAAATAACTCGTAGTTTATATTATTTTTAACATTGAGGCTTAAGGTTGAAATTTTGCATGTGAAGAGTCCTTTAGTTTTGAACAGTAATAGTATCAATCATATTTCCAAAATAATTTCTGTTCTATTTTTAAAAATATATAAAAAGCCATAAGTTGTTATTCAACTTTTAAACATGACATATAAAAGCGGTCGGCTGCTACTTTTTATATTTTTTGGTCAGATAAAATAAAATTCGGTGAAAATTGTGTTGCTAAAGAGTTGAATTTTTTAAATAGTACTTAAAAAAAATTAGCTGCTGTAATTTGATCAATAACTTAGTTATTGTGGGAGAGTTAATCCGTTCGACGCCTGCATAAAAACAAAATCAATCCTAAACTGCTGTTTACAAAAATGTAGTCGACTACAAAAATACAAAGGTGGTATCAAATTAAAGGTCTGAATCTCACAATTACTATGGTACCAATTATAAATGGTTTAGAAGCAGTTTACACATCATAGGAACGTTACAGGTGCATTCCGTGGCGGCAGCTTCTCTTAAAAAATGTCAGGACAAGCTTCTAGGTTATCGAATTTTACGATGTGTAAACTGCCTCTAAACAATTTATAATTGGTACCATAATATTTGTGAGATTCAGATCTTTAATTTGATACCCTATTTTTAATCTTTTACTTAATTTGTTCCGCCATCTTGTCTCTGACTAAGGACAACCTCAGGCTTCACCTCAGGCGCGCGCGGGCCTATGCTCCATCTATTTGTACTATGTGGTCGATGGTTAAACTAAAGTATGATCTGAGAGTTGTAATTAAGAGTTGTAATCTAATCTGAAGATTGGATTAATCGTATGGCAGCTTGAAGTAAAAGTTTACAGTGGAAATAATATATTTGTTTGTACCGAGGCTCCCAGCCAGCATGCTAACCCTACCAAAATTTCAAATTCAGAAAACCCCCGATTCTCTAAAAATAACGGAATGATGTGTCCATACAGAGTTTCAAGATTCTAGTTCGATTACTTTGGGTGATCCGTAAAACGCGAGTAGCCTATGTATATGATATCTGACAAACATATAATATAATATAGCCTCAATAATTTTGTACAGTTTATTCTTTTAGTGAATGGAATGTCTATTTATGGTCTAATTCAAAATATTCTGGAGACCTTATATTGTTATTTTGTAATTATAGCTCTTAAAACTGATAAAGCTGTCATTTTAAATTTTTGAATTTACGTTATTTTAGCCTTTTCTAAAGAAAACATTTTGAAATCCTTCATTAGTACGCATCTAGAGCTTATGAGGAATATTTGAGCTAAGATTCATGGCCCAAAGCTCTACATTGTTTTAGAAAATAAGCTTTGAAAACAAAAAATCGTCGCCATTTTGAATTTTATAATACACCAAAATATTTCAGCCTTTTGAGAGAATATAATTAAAATCCGTTCTTAATGATTTATAATGATTAATGATTAATTCTTGGCCTATAATGATTAATTGTGCCAAGTTTCATGGTCCAAATCCTTATAGTTTTTGAGAAACTGTGATCAGTAAGTGAGTCAGTCAGTCAACCGTTTTGGCTTATATATAGATAGGGTGCACCACTTGAGATAACCGAGGCGCATAAATTTCATCCAGATCGAACATTTTTTTCCCCAGTGTTATTGGTTATCATGCCTACGAGATATTCACAGTACAATAGAATATACATTCACACCATATACCATATAAAGTATACACACATAATAAGCATAAAATTGAAAATCAACTGCGATTACCAACAATTTGTAAAAAAATACAAGTATTAATTTTTAAACTGTCACTTGGCCTCTGCCGACGTTAATAAAACGTTCAAGTGATAAACCCACAAAAGTCACATATATCTTTGATCACAATATCAGATGTCAGTTCTCTTACCCTAAATAAACTTGTTCCGTGGTAAAACACTAAAAAAAGAATGAGGTGTACTCGCATGTAGTAAAAACAGTTTGAAAAGCAATTATTGAGCCTTTTAAGTAAATTATGCTGTTTGAAAATATGTTACTATTTCCGTAGGCTTTTGGTTACGAGGTGTTTTGCATTATTTTTTGCCTCGATAAGACTAAACCCATAGACCATCAACACTTGACGAACTCTATGGGGCTGGCTCCCGGGAGTTGGTTAATTATTTCTTTAATGTCCCTTCACTCAGAACTAAGTAGTTGAGTTCATTTGTTTATGAGGCGCTAGCTGTCAGAGCAGCTGTAATATTTTAGGGGCTTAATCGAAACACGCAGGAACCTTCATCTAAACAAACAATGTTTTGAATGCCTGTTTTACGTATTTAAAAATTTTAGACTAATAGCGAAAAACTGAACTCAATGAACGTTCCAACAGAATTAAAAGCATTTCGTTTAACACTAATCGAAATGAAATAAATAATGATTTTAGTACGCCTTACGCCTTGGGATTATTGAAATGATATAATAACAGTAATAAGAAAGTAACATTGAGATACTACATACTAAATATATGTATAATACTATTATTTTAGTGTGTGGAAATAAATTATCCACATATACGTTAAGCAGCAACAGTACACGTTACTACAACAGTTTAGCTATAGCTTGTATCTTTGTTTTTTAACAACAATTAACGAATTCAGGCTACAGGAAATTTTTGTTCAGGTTAGGTAAACCTAAACAAACCCATGACAGTTAAGAGGGATTCAAAAAATATTTAAAGGTTTACACGGGTCGAATAGGAGGGCGAGTGGAGTAGGCAAGTTTTGACCGTCAACAACTCGCCAGTGTAAACAGATGAATGAGTCCAGTGACGGACGAGTTGGCTAGCAATTAACAAACTTTACTTAATAATACCTGATTCTTCTATTTGTAGTAATTTATTCCTATGCATGATTAAATAGCTTAGAGCTGAATTCCCCATTAAATTAGCCTAGACAGTGGAACTATTAAACATATAAAAAAGCGAACTCCAAATTTAAATTATAAAATCTCACACTATCTAATAAACTGTTGTCATTACCGTAAGACCTGGGTTTGACTGTTCAAACCCAAACAGGGCCCCAGACATGTGTGTGCTGAGTTATCTACAGCAACCTCGAGATAAAAAGCCCGCCAGTTATATTATGAATCAGTTTTTAAAAATGGCATTTTAGTTTACACATAAAAAAATAATTGAAATTGGTTTAAGAAGTACACCAACCAGAAATAAAGAAAACTCTTCTCTTTGATCAACTTTATTAAATGGTTTTATCAACATGTGTTTAAAATGTTTGTTATATGCAAAATAAATGTTATACCCTGTAAACCCCGTAAATCTTGAACATTCTTAACCTTTTCCTGTTCTTGATGACAATGAGTTTATTATATTAAACGTAGGATAATGTTTTAAAATAATACATTTTACTTCAGTGATTAGGTATGGCATACCGTTAAACGTGATTGAAAAAAAATGCTTAAACAATTCAACATTCAACAATTAATGATAAAATGTTCATTAAAGGTGATGGACAGCCTTGAACAGGTTTTCCTGTAAATAAAGTTTGCTAAATAAACATTAGAAGTTCGCATACATTTTTAGAGTACAACAATACAATTTCGCGAGTTTTTAGTATACGATTTTGTAAAGATTACCTCAGTGAAATAAATGGTTTGGTTAAACTTTGGGAGTTTTTCTAAACAATATTTTTCAAATATTCTTTTATATCTCAACAATTTGATGGAGCCATTAAAAAAAATCAAACTTTGAGCTCGCTTGTAAGGACGGTCCTATGAACGTAGTATTCACTAGTGTGGATGTTAATCCCCATTAGAGAACACCGCGTTCACAAGCCATCGCTCATAACTATCCACAACTCGTGACCTACAAGTACCTGGATTACAGGACACGCCAGTTATTTACTGGATTACGATGTAAACCAAGCAGACGGTTTTAGATTCCAATGTTTATTAAATGGTAGACATTTTACGTTAATTTTTCATTTTCTGGTAAATTTCAAGAAATTCCAGTATTTTTACCCGTCCCTGGGATTAATACATTCAACTTGAGCCCTCTCCCATCATCCTGTGACTTGCCAAATAATGCCCACAAATTCCATGAAAAAATTTCGCTTACGTAATTATACATATAGACTGTCAATGATAATTGTAAGAAAATAAGCTAAATAAAATAGGTTCAGTGACATTTTGATGTAGCTCTAAGAATTATGTACCATTCTAACGACATAGAATGGTACATAATGGTAGTTGTTGTACCATTCTAACGGTTAATCGGTATCAGACTACCGCGTTAGATATTATTGGAACGGATAGTCGTATTTTGTTATATAATGACTCGAATCTTATGTTTTCATATATTTCCAGTTGGATGGAATAGATTTCGCATATTCAATTATTTTTAGTTTAGCCAGTATTTACAAAAACTCGGAAAACCCAAAAAATACTCTCTTTTAGTGATTTTTTGTCGTAAGATTGTAAATCATTATCAAAATAATTGTAAGAAATTAAGCTAAATGAAATAGGTTCAGTGACATTTTGATGTAACTATAACCATTATGTACGTTTCTAACGTTTTATCGATATCAGACTACTGTACCGCGTTAGATATTATTGGAACGGATAGTCGTATTTTATTATACAATGACTCGAATCCTATGTTTTCATATATTTCCAGTTGGATGGAATAGATTTCGCATATTCAATTATTTTTAGTTTAGCCAGTATTTTCAAAAACTCGGGAAACCCAAAAAATACTCTCTCTTAGTTCATTTTTGTCGTAAGATTGTAAATTATTATCAAAATAATTGTAAGTAATTAAGCTAAATAAAGTAGGTTCAGTGACATTTTGATGTAACTTTAACCATTATGTACCTTTATTTTTATGTTAATTGAATATTACAAATATCCACCAAGATATTAATGCTTGCATAAGGTAGTTTTAAACTGAAAAAATAACCAAAAATGTAAATAAATATCAAAGTGACTGAAGGCAGTTATTATGGTTTTTCTCAAAACAGCTGTTTATTTCAATCAAAATAAATGTTTGGTAAAATACACTTCTTCCTTTTAAAATACATGAAGACTTTAAGTCCAGTGGGGCAAAGTACATTGAAATGAACGGAGCGAGATAGGATATATACTTATATGACGTTTTTTTATTTGTTTTGACCTCAAGAACAATATCCCAAAGTTTGTCGGTGTATTTCAGATACACCCTGTATATAGGGGATACTCATGTAATATATTTGCCCTACTTGTCGCCGCAAATTTCTCAAAAAGTATAGCCTTAACCCTTCAACGTGTTTTGCCGTACGTAGTACGCCGTTGCCGACGGGTGCTGTTACCGACGGCTTGGCCTAGTAACACCTGTTTTGCTTCTTTTTACCCTTGTATAGAGGAGGAGGACACGCTTTTTTTATTTTTTATTAATTAATTAAGCATATTGTCAATACATATTGACAATCACAAAGGTCATAACCAAAATATAACGGTCCAAAATATAGACAAAATTAAAATATTACCATTAAAAATTGAGATGTGTAAAAAAATTGCCACGTCAAAGGGTTAATAATAATATTCAGTTTTAAATTATTTTGAAAATGTTACCCAATACTAAGTTGTAAGAGGGGAGTGAAATAGAAAGCATGATGATTCGAAAACTATCACTCAATTTGAGCTAAATACAATCTAATTGCGGTTTCCTTGGGTTACAAGCTCTCTAATAAAACTGAGTTCAAAATGACTTTTCAAAATGAATGAGTTTTGAACTTTTTTTCAAAACTGTCAATTAAAAAAAAATACAATCCAATTAATTACAAAGATACAACTTTGACTATGGGTTAGAATATATAAGGTATAAATAAGTTCTAACGTAACATAGAGCTACTTGCAGTAGTCTGAACGTGATTTTTCTTTATTCAAACACGCATTTAATTGAAAACTTAAAAAACAAAAGAGTTCATAGGGATGCTTGATCAATCGTGATATCTTAAATATTCTTGAAGAAAATCTAACGAGAAAAGTGTAAAGAAAAAGTAAATGATTCTTGATGAATGACTTGGCGAAATGACATGACGATTTTTGGGAGGGGCGAATAAAGTATTTAAAATTGTTTGGCATCACCCACCTTAATTTAATGATATGCTGATTCTCGTCAAGTTGTTGATAACAAATGTCACACACGAACACAGATACCGGAAATATTTTCGTGTGATCCGGTGTCTGTGTCCGTGTGTGACGATTATTAACAACTTGACGAGGATCAGCATAGCATTAATTAAGGTGGGTGTTACCCAAGAACTTCAAATAATCAAGTAAACGATGAAAAAGTCTATGGACATATAATTTTCAATTCAGTTATAGCCAATCTATTTAAACGAGAACTTGAATTTTTGAAGTAAACGTAACTTTAGCATCACTCTGTTTTTAACCAAACTCTTTGATTGATGAATGGTCATAAAAAAGTAGATTAATTCCATTTTAAAAACAACTAAAATGTTTTTATTTTATTTAAACAACCCACAGTTTGGTGTAACAGAAAAAGTGAAGTAAAAGATATTTATCTAAAATTACAAATCAAACTTTTACTATCTACAAACAAAGGGTTATTTTTAGCCAAAGTTGTATGAGGATTCTGTTGAAGACAATAAATTCACCAAAAAATACTTTCTAATGCTCTTATAGGCATTTAATCAGGGATTTATACAAGGAAACAAATTTGTAAAAAGCCTCTTGTGGTCTGGTATAGTTTGTAATCGTGTGCCATTGTGTCACGAGTCTTTAGTACTTAGTAGTTTAACATATACAAATTGTTAACACTAGTTTCATCTTACCCTGTATAACAGTAACTTTTGTTATTACTTAGTAAAACGTTTTAATTTGCAACTAGCGTCACTTCGTGACATAAAAACGACTTGGTAAGTAGGCTTTAGTTTCATGAGTTTCATGTTGATTATGTATGGAGTTTTGCAGCGTAAAATAATTTTCAATGATGAACTGTGTGAATTTTTGTGATTTTTTTAGTTTCCTACAATTTTTTCATGTCATAGCACTGGAATAAAATTGCCAGTAATCAAACTTCTCATCGGAGCAAACTTTTAAAAATAAGTTATTACTTTATACTCGAAACTTCAATATGGGTAAGAAATTCCTCACGGAATTTGAGAAGTCCATTTATTTCACCTGCTTTAATAATGTCCAAGTTTACACTTTTGAACGTTTTACACTTTGAAATTTCGACAGTACGTCAGCACTCATTTCACATTAAATGGGGGTTAGTTTATATGGATCTTCATTGCTTGGCGCATCTTCATGTCTCTGTTTTAGAGTTAATTCTACACAACATCTACGCATCAGTGTCTTGCATTCATATTTGTTAGGACTTAACAACAATCGGTAAGAGGATGGACAAACCACTGATCTACTGCCGAACTTTAATCTCTAACTAACATTTATAAAATCGCCTCTAAAATAGCCATTCGCTGTAAAAACAAATTATTCAACACACATAACGGCCAAAGAATTAAACTTCAAACAGACCCGCTTTTTGTTCCGCATATTAAATACATATTTGGCAAATTTTTACCCAAGCAAATAACATAACTTTCTATAAAACGTCTTCATTAAATTAGGCATATTGTAATTGGTACATTTCAAAATCGAGTAAAATAGGTAGGCTAACCGTTAACACTTAAATATCCCATTCCAAGTACGTTTACAAAATACAGGTTTTAAATTTATAATGTGTTTTAAAATATGAATTTTATTATAGGTTAACATTAAACTAATATTGATATTTTAAAGCTCAAAACGTTGAAAAATGCATAAATGTGTTGAAACATGTATCAATGTGTTTCAACATAAATACATTTTCAACCTAAACACTGTCAATAGTTTCTTATAAAATCCCATATTATAAAAGAAATGCAGTAAATTAATATGATTACAGACTATTGGTCTTAGTTTCAATATGGAAAATATTCTCATCCTTATTTTCTGTTGTCTTAGAAAAACTTCAGTATTTAAAGAAATCAAAATCATAATGACATTTGCTTGCACTGCGTTCTGTGGCATATCTCTGGAACTATTTCAAATCTTGATCATCTGTTTTGCTACAAACAAATATAAATTTGAAAAAGTTCACAGGTTCTCCCACAGATAATAGCACTTTCGCTGAAATTTCAAAAGCTTCCTGTGTGAAGGCTTTTCATGGGATATTTCCCAAACCCGCAAAAGGATCATCTAGAGAGTAATAGCTTTAATTTGATACCAAACATGTGTAGAAAAAAATAATTTATAGGTGTCGATTTCCTCTGTACAAAATTCCAGAAATTTTTTTAATAATATAGATCAAATTGTCTTTCATAGTTTCCAAAAATGTCCGACATTTTTATAACGTAGCTACATGTCTGTACAGAAATTCCACTCGCCATTGATGTATTTCTCGACTTTGCTCTATCATAAAGCTTCATAAGGCCCCTACCATACTAGGTGGTTGAGTAACATCAAAGAACAGCCGCTCCCATTTTTGAAAAAAACAAGAAAATAATCTAGCAACACCGCTTCGCTCAGCCACCTAGTGGGAAAGGGGCTTAAGATAAACAGTAAGGAAGTGCTTTTTGAAAGTCAAACCATCGAAATTCTCTAGTTGCACTCTGACTCATAAATTGCATTTAAATTGTAGCTGATGAGACTCGAAAACTGATCTAAAGGCAGGGGCTCCTCCATGGTTCTCTGCACTATTAACAAACAACCTACTGTGGAATTACTGTAAACAAAGTGATAGCGGCCGCGGGACTGTCGCCCTGCGCACGTGATCTAAGTTGTTTATTTTGTCGTTATCGATCATCACTCCGAGGTAAAACGCAACTACAAAAAAAAATTACTGGGGCTAAACGGTTTTGTTTTTCAGGATTCAGAAGTTTTCACTTTCCCCTTTCAGTTTTCACTGTAATATGAAAGAAAAATGTGTCAATGTGCATGTTTTTTACAATATGCTTAGTGTGCAGTAAAACATTAATTCTTTCCTCATACAGCGTCATTGTAAATATTGAGGTTTATTTGTAGGGCAGAAATGAAGCCTGGTTTACCTCACCCCACAGGAAAACCCTGATGAGAGGGTACTTACAGAACTGTTTTTTTTTTCACGGCTACGGAAAGGAAGCTTTCCTTGTAATATCCCTTAGGCTGTAGGTCATCCTTTAGTATAGTATCATCCTTTAGTTTTTTGCTTCCTTCGTAAAAGCTATATGAAAAAAGGAAAAGGAAGATGGAATAGGTTCGGCCAAGCTTAGACTAGTTGAGCAAAGATTTTTTTCAATGGATGGATCTATTTTTTTCTTCAAGAGCTATGGAGCTCTTAAAGGGTTTCGTCCCCCTTCATCTCAGTCGTCAGTACACTCCCGTCAACCCTGCCATTAAGTCCAGCCTTCCCTGGTGGGGAACCAAACTTGTTCACTGAAGACAACCACAACACTGCCTCAAATCGTGACAACCTCCCTTATTGTAAATAGTGAGCCATGGTATTGGTACCTAAGCTAGAAATATCCAGCTAGGTTATAATCAGGTGATAAGCCAGTGAGGATTGAAGCTACTGCTGCGAACAATAATTCTCTTAAACATTCATAGAACTCAGGGTGTGCTAAGGGGCCTTCAGTGATTTCTGATTAGTGCCCTCCTCATTGTAACATCAGCGATCAAATAGTAATAAAATATTTGAATTAACACAACTATGAAGCGCGAGAGGGAGGGAAATTTATATAATTATGAATCGCCAGCGACAGGCCAACCCCTCGAAGGTTGACAAAAACACACGAGAAGTTCTGGAACATCAAAAAATCCAAAGTCTAAGTG
Source organism: Flexamia atlantica (assembly GCA_035578135.1). Lineage (NCBI taxonomy): Eukaryota > Metazoa > Arthropoda > Insecta > Hemiptera > Cicadellidae > Flexamia > Flexamia atlantica. The sequence goes on from JAQJVK010000010.1 coordinate 37,344,290, forward strand.
TTAGGCCCGCATTACACTATCAAATATTTTATAAAAGATCTTTTATAAAAGATTTGATTTGACCAATCAAAATTTAAGTCAGCTGATTTTCAAAAAAAACCTTTAATTCTGATTGGACAAATAAATCTTTTATAAAATATTTGATAGTGTATTGCGAGCCTTACAATCGAGCGGACAATCAATAAACTTTTAGGGCAAGATATAAACAACAACAAAGCAAATGATTCATCCAATAGGAAACGACGTCGTGACAAAAAACCGAAATGCTCCAGCCAATGATATACTTAGCGGGGATCTTGCGAATAATACTCGCTGGTAATAGTTTGTTTTCTGATTGACATTTCTGGCGCTGGGGAACGATAAGTGCGAAATTTCCCTCCCTCTCGCGCTTCATAGTTTTATTAATTCTATAGTATTCTTCTATAATATTCTAATATAATATTCTTTGGTCGCTGTATGAAATATAACTGGGTCACGTAGAAAATTTTGAAACGGTATTCTAGCAAGCAAACGGGGCACCAAAGGCTAAATATAAAAAATATAGCTTGCGATTGAAATTAACCCTTACATTCACTAGTTGCATTGATATTTTTCCAGGATGTCTTGATTATTTGTAGCCTAAAATCGCAAAAATCAACCTTAATTCTGTGTTGACGTGAAGAATATCGAACATGTGACGTGACTAAGCTGGACATATTTTTCAAACGCAAATTATATGCTGGCATTACGTGACCGTCATACCACTGTGACTGTTCCATCCAAAAAAGTCATAGTTTCGTAAAGGGGGATCATTTTAATAAAGAGTACAAAGAAGGATAAAATTAATATGAGTGTAAAGTGAATGAAATCGCCTAGGTTAGTACTCTGGTTAGTTTACAGTTATCGGACAACATTATCGAACGAGCTAGGAATGCATCATTTTACATCTGCGGTTCTAAGAGACGTAGGCCCTAATATTTTATTTGTATAATCGTTAAAAATACAAAATAATAATCTAGTAAACATGTCTAAGCCTCGAAGTAAGTAATTTTAAGTTAAATATTTCTAGCCCGTTGTAAGAACCAATACATGTGTTAGTGTTTCAAGATTATTAGAATTATATCAAACGGGAATGTTAAAAGAACGAAAATTCAATTTCATCAGAGTGCCAATCAAACTTTTATTATTATTTTTCATGAAAGTAAGCATGTAAAATTAAAATTTTAGATTTTTTTTATCTCGTAAAACATTTATCATGACATTTATCAAATTAGGCAACACAAATTAAATAGTTTGTTGAATTAAAAATCATGGCAATCACTTAATTTGACTATTAGTAAATTAAATCAATATTTAAAAATAACTTGCCAAGTCAACAGTGGCTTGATTTGATTGAAAGGTGGAACAAAATATACTCAAGGTCAGTTGCTGGCAGTTGGACCAGACATCTTGTCGCCAGGCCCGGTGAGCGCTCCTTATCAAGTTTACGTAGGAGCCAAACAATCATTCTCTCTTATCTAGCGGGGCCCCTGTAGTAGTTTGAATCTATAAATTATTTCTGAAATACTAAATCGATAGCTCTGGCAAACCTAAAAACTCCAAATGTTTTATTAATTTCCAACTAATATACAATTTTACAATTTTTTATAGTTTCGGATTGCATTTTCGGTCGCACATTAACTGCGCGAAAGAGTTCATTAACTGCGCTAAGGGTCCCAAAAAATGTTCCATAGCTGCGCGAAGTCCACGCCAGGTAGGGGTGAGTTGCCGGCAGAAGGAATGTCCTTGTTAACGTGTCATCATATACTGCAAACCATTATTGACAGATTGCAATTTGTAAAGTGCGTTTGGTGCAAAATCTATCTTGTGTAGATGCCTTGATTATGATTGTGATTATGACGTTATTTTTTTAATAAAGATATAAGTATGTTTTTAAATTTCTGAATTTTTATTGCAGTAGGCCTACCTTCCTTGGTCCTATTTACATTTTATTTATTGTAGTCGTATTACTATGACATCACAGAAAACCATTTGGAAGATTAACATTTCTTTCAGGGAATATACACATAAATGTATGAAACATTAATATTAATTAATAAATGTTATTTATTCTACAGTATCGGGATTTAGTTTGAAAATACGGTTTACTTATTTTTCCGTTCAGAGCAATGTATTGTGAAAAACTACGACAATACTTTATAAAACCCTATATTGCTATGTTATTTTTAACGTAGGCCTATGCGATTGAATAACATGCACTTTGGTCGCCGTCTTGAAGCCATCATATTTTCTAAATCCCCAAAAAGGTGCATGTTATTTTTATTAACATGTTCTATAAATTTTATTTATTTTTCATTGCAAACTTAAATACGCTACCTCAGTTCGAAATAAACTGTTGAGCACTTTCTCCCTTTTAGTAGAACATAAAATCCGTAATGAATGCACTCTCTGCAGATGACTTGAGCTTTGACAAATTCTTAAATGCTCACATCTAAGAATTCTACAGTCAAAGAGGGCCGCCACTTCGCGCAGTTAAGGAACGTATCTGGTGGCTATCTGGAGTAGTTCGCGCAGTTCAGGAATATCAGACTACCTGACTCAGGTCAGTTCACGCAGTTAATGCCCGCCCGCATTTTCCCATTCATAAATAACCCTTTATGTTTATTAATAGTACAACGTTCCTGATTTTTATTATTTAACTTAGCAGCATGCAAAAATTCATCCGTAGGCGGGTGGTCGTGTATACAAGGCGGGAGTCAAACCACTGACATGTGATCTATAAACAAGTGATAGCAGCCCGTTATCAGTTTCCCGCTTTGAGTCCCTCTGTCAAATAACGAATTCCTGAATGTTGTAGAGTCAATTATTTTTTACGATTACGATTGCAACATGTCAAGAGGGAGATAGAGAGAGGGTAAGAGGGAGAGAGAGAGAGAGATGAGTGTGTGGAGGGGAGTGTGGTTGAAAGGAAATAGGAACAAGACGATTTCCCGCGCTTTTCGGGTTGAGGTCCTGGTAAACTCAGGTCCCCAAAATGTCGTATACACGGTTTCAGTATATAGGTCCTTGAAATATGACGAATATGTACGTTAGTATAAGTTCCAGAGTCTCAGTTATTGAAGTCCTCGAAAGGTGGTATACACCTGTATAGATATATATATATATATATATATGTGTGTGTCTGTTAGCACGATAGCGGCTGCAAAAATGGTCCGATCTTCATGAAATTTGGTACGGACATGTAAAGTGGTAATCAATTGGACGAGTTCGTGAACCAGCCCGATCGGACCACCGGAAGGGGGGGGTAAAGGGGGATAAACCCCCCCCAAAAATGGGTTTTTTGAGTTTTTTACATAGAAAAATAAAATTTATCGAATTTTTGTGGGCACCATTGAATTCAGCTCAAAAAACAAACAATTTAGTATTTTGAAACACTGCTCTATGTCCATTGGTTACCGAGATATTGAAAGTGGTAAACACAGTACGTTGTCCCAATGTTAACCTTATGGGAAATAACTAAAATTCTATATCTCGCTTATTTCTCAACATATCTCAATAAAACTTGGTAAATAGCTTCTTATAGTTCAGATCTACTAAATATTGAATTAAAACCACCCAGTTTTAATATACCTGTAGCAGCACACCTGCATACTCATTCCCCATGTTATTCTTATGGAGCTTACAAAAACATGTCAAATCTCGCTATGTAGGATTGAAATATGTTGTGCTGAGTATGCAGGTCTGCTGCAACGGGGATATTTATTTTTTATGTAAAAAACTCAAAAAACCCATTTTTGGGGGGGTTTTACCCCCTTTACCCCCCCTTCCGGTAGTCCGATTGGGCTGGATTACGAACTCGTCCGAATAATTACTACTTTACACATCCATGCCAAATTTCATTAAAAGGATCATTTTTACGCGAGTTATCGTGCTTAAAGACACATAGATATATCTATATATAGATATATATATATATTTATGAAAATGAACGAATAGTGTTTTTTGCTTCTGGGGGCCCCAAAACGAAAAGTTATCATGGTCTTGGGCTTAGGTCTTACCATGAGTACTACGGTAACAGCTTCTTCCCTATAGGAGAAATTCGCTAAAAGTAAACATAGACAACTGCGGACAAAGGTAAACTACTCTACTATCAATTAGTAACCGGCAAAGCTCGCTGCTACTGTCAACGTATGGTTTGAACAATAGCTATAAATGCTATTATCGATCTCAGGGAGTTCAGGGTCACCCTTATCTCATAGTGCCAACAAAGACGAAACCATTTAAAACTGTAGTCAAAACTTACTCGGGTCAATTGTCAGCCAATGAGTAACGAAAGAACTAATTATTTCGACTTCTCAAATCCGCCGCAAACAATAAAACGTTGACCAGAGTCCGTTGTTGAAGTCTGCAACCTACAGCAAATGAGCTAATCAAAAGACAAAGACAGGAGTAATTTTTACTGCAAACCATTTCTCCAGTAATGTTCGTGTTATGGGGGCTAGGAGGAACTCAAAATTACCGTGAAATGAACGCCAGAACCGAAGGCCCTGTTTCGAAGCAATATTAGGTTTGAAGCTGCCGTCATAACAATAGGCTACCGCCCGCCTTTGCTGCCGTGCCGACCATGTAAGAACTTTTATAGGTCCTCAGAAAATATAGCCTCTTAACTCGAATAAATATTTTGTGTTTTTTATACAATGTAGGGGTGTATAACTTTCCGCTTGACGAAATGAGAGCCATTACTCTATACTCCATGGTGGGGTTTCCCCTCTGAAGTGGATTCAAATTATACTATTCATAAGATTTCATTGAAATTAGGGCAAATAGGTACATAAAAATGTAGAACGCAGGTCTAGCACATAACCCTTCGTGAGGATAGGATGTGGTTTAAGTTAATCCCAATCAAAATTCCGGATGTAGATGTAAAAAAACATATTAAATAAACAGTCGATATTAATGAATATGAAATTTAAATACTATGGTTACCACACGGAGAAAACTCTATGGTTGTTTTTACAATATTTTTAAGGTTAACCTTGATTTCAACCTTACTAAAGTTATTTGTACAATAACAATGAAATATCTGTACATGTTACCATAAAGTTACGGTTGTTTTTACACATTCCTTAAAGTTAATTTAATAAGGTAATAAGTACCGTAATAAGGTAATAAGTACCGTAATAAGGTAATGACTACTGTAGAATGAAATTGTGGTATTGATAACCAAACACTTAAGGTTGTTTTTACAAATTCCATGATATTAATGGAAATTAATATAGTAATTACTACCTTATTTGTACGTTCAAGTATAGACTACTTTAAGCTTGAAAAATTAATTACTAAGACTTAAAATGGTTTATAAATATCATTATTGATTCATTAGTAGTATTCAATTCATCACTGGGAGCGAAAATGACTCTTTTCATTGTATGCAATCGTGTTTTATGATTCACGTTTGTAACAACGATTTCATTCCACATAATGCGATGGAATTATACCATAATTATTACATAACCAAATTTATTTTTAATGACATTTAGCCCTTTTTCTATTTCACGCCGGACGAAGTCACGCCGCACCGGTCTCCAAAAGATGCGCCGGTACGGCCTCACGGGTAATATACTTAACCACTGAGCCACTGAGCTCTACTACTCTCTAACCAAATATTTGTGAAAAGCTTCCCGTCAAGGTCGCCGCTTTTTGCTGTGTTGTGTGTTGGTCACATTTGCTCGTTCGTGCATATGGGACGCTGTCAAAAATTCAGAGTCAAGAGATGGCCATCTCACATTGACTTATGGATTTTCAAATTAATTAAGTTATCCTATACTCTTATACGAGCAATGTTATCTTGCGTGCGTGCTTGTATGTTTGCACAACGATCTCAAAAACGGCTCAGAGGGTTTCCTTCAAAGTCTGGAAATAAGTAATTTATGACTCAAAAACGTATTTTATGCAGATTACTTGGCCAGAGAAAATCTAATAACGTAATAAATCGAATTTTAAAATTGTAAAATTTTAACATTAGCCTTATGGGTTGCCGTGATAGCAACGAAAATAAACAAGGAAAGTGTAAACAAATGAAGTAATCATAACAGCTGTTTTGAAACTACAGCCATTAAGGGAAAATGCAGCTAGTGGGATGAAGAGTCCATGGAGCAATAAAAAAGGTTTCTATTTATCAATTTTATGTCATTGAAATATTTTATAGTAACTAGATGAACTGGTAAACATAACACCGAGCAAGGTCCACCAGGTACTTTACTATTAATTTTAATAATAGTTATTAGTAAAATAATAATAAAATGAATTAACTCTCCCAGTGCTTGCTCTTCAGTACCGTTTATTTCTATACACTTGTGCCTCCAAACCAGGAAACAGGACTTTTCTCTTCTGCCCTAAATAATTACTTAACTTAAAAAAATAGTTGCTTTTTATAAAAACATCACCCAATATTTAAAAGATACGTTTGACACCTGGTTTTAACTTGTAATGTACTTTAAAACGATGATTATAGAACTGAAAAGGAAATCTCTCAAATTAACATTGACTTAAATTATGAATATTATCACTGTCCCACCAACAAAACAATTAAAAACACAGCGGAGTCAGCAGCACGTTTTTTAAACACAAATTGGCGACTCCAGATTACGAGCTCAGTGAATATAACTACCTTATTTATTTGTAAGTTACAGTATTGACCACTTCACACTTGTACAGTAATAACACTTGAAACACGTTTAACACTCTTAAGTTCAATTTCAGGTTTGATTATGAATACCATAGTTAATGATTTTTTTTTCTAGTATCCGTGGGTTTTATTATTGACTAAACAGTATAACCACTAATATCATTAAGAGTAACAGCGTTCCCAATCAGTTTTACATCCTAAGTTATGCCGCGTTACCCTCAGGTCGAATTGTCCGAGTGGTTAAAGGCGTAGGTTAGGATAGGTTGGGTTAGGATGTAGGTGTAGGGTCGGACAAGTGGAAGGTCCAGGGTTCGAAACTCAGCGGATTCGCCATATTTTTTGTTCATGAAAATCAAATGAAAGGCTAATATTATATATTTATTTATCAATTTATTAATTTTTTGAAGAGTTTTGACAAATAAATAATCCCTTTTACGGTTAAACAAACCACAATATGTAATAGTATGTAAGGTAATTGATACCATAACTTAACCTCAAAATAGGTAAAATCAACCTTAAAGGTAACCTTAAGTAAGGTAATCATTGCCTTAGGGGACTGATATGGTAAACGAAAGTAACCATACTAAGGTAACAGGTACTTTATTACAGTTATTAATACCATAAAAAATTCAACCTTAAGTTATGGGTAAAAACAACTGTAGTTTGGTTGGTCAAATAGTGACCGTAGTGTTTGGTTGATTTTACCCATCTTACATATTCCTATTACCATAGAGTTTTTTCAGTGCAGTTAACCAAGAAATCGAGAGGTATTTTGCTGATATATTTCGAACGTTTCATCCTTCCATTAGCTGCCAGGTGCCACTTTCACAACACACCTAACTTCAACGACACTCGTACAAATGAATCTTGGCCCGTAATATCGCGTTAAGTGAAACAGGGTGATTTTTTTCCAGTATATGGATGCATCAAATAATTCGATATCCCTCACGTTTGATAATGATTTTAAGGCCTACTTAAAATATGACTGACTCCGGCAGCAAAGAATTTCAATTCATGAAAAGAAATGGCGCGGGAGGTCTGTGACTGAAACGATGAAACGACGAAACCTTTATAGTATATCTCTCACCCGTGCATGTCATAAAGGACTCTTTGAACATTTTTGTGATATGTAAGCGAAAAAGTCATGCTTTTGAAAGTATTTTAATGTCAAATTCGCTTATGTACACGATTTCTTTTGATAGCGTGTTTGTTAAACTCTGATAATTTTTTTGTAAGATCGCGATCTTTCTTGAGAGTCTTCCACGAACAGGAGCCAAAAGCCACTAATAATGATATCTCGATATCGCTAGTGATTCCCTAGATACTGAACCCTACTAGGCGCAGGGTTTATTGACTCTGAAAGGAATATATCTGGGAGAACTGCGCGGTCCAACAGGAATGTGCTACATTTAAAAATGTAGAACCTATTACCATTAAGCGTATTTTCGCTATACTGTAGTCTGGTGGAAAAGTATTCGAAAACAGAAAAATCAAAATTAAAATTTTGCAACAGATTTCCCCAAACTCATAGAAAGAAGATGGCCATGTATCGTTGTGCTTCGTTGTACGTAGTTGGACATGTACATTTTAATCAGAAACATATTTATTAAATATAGGCCTACAATACAACAAAATACAATACCAATTTTAAAAACTCCAGGCGAACAATAAGATCAATTTAATTACCTTTTTATTACAATTAGTTCATTGTTCAAAAGCCTTCCACCTTTAAAACATATTATAGGAAATATCACTGATAAAGACGACTCGCTTGTCCCCTGTTTTGCCATACATTAACATGTCATCGATGTTTTAGTCATGATAGAGGATTGTTTATGAAATATGATTAGCAATTTTTAATTACTTAAAAGTATGGAATGGGATTGAATATCTTGGGTTTGATAACCGCCTTGGTTTAAATTCATCCAACCGTATATTTTAGGTCTGATGTACAATTCTTAGGACTGATCTCGTTTTATATTTTTCTCAAAATCGAGTGTTTCAAATTTTTCCTTGAAATCTATATCAATTGGAAGACTAATAATCTCAATTGTGTGTTTAAAATACCGTGGAACTTGGACAATTCGAACGTCAAAATGGGGCGATGAAAATTTTGAACTATCCAGTTTGTTCAAAACTGGTAAAAACACTTAAACTTTCAATCTAAGATCTTCATTGTTCTAACTCTGATAATTGTCTGACTACTGTATTTTAAACTCACTGTAAGAAGGTTAGTGATTAAAAATATTAATGAAGGGATCGACAAAAACAAAATTTTACCCTACATAAAATATAATTAATACTTTAAATTAGCTGTGGTAATGAACTCGTTTAGGCAAAAGACCTAAACTACAATCGAAACAGGACTAAAAATTACGTATCAAAAACACAGTACCAGACTGGTGTGAATGCCGGGCGTAGACATAGACATTATGTCATTCTAACCTATACAGTAGATTATAGCGAAATTATTTTGGGTGAGAAGTGTTAAGTTCAATGACCTTGAAGACACATACAGATAAAAGGCGATCGGCCGTGAGTCATTTTATTACCTACTATAATGGCGGGGAAATATTGAACCTAGAATAAATTGGTATTACTGTCTTATGACAATATCGTATTCAAGTGATTTTAGACCGTGAATACAGTATTACGTCTTTTGTCGAAAATATTTTAGACTAAAATCGCCATTGCTATTATCCTGTAATTTTGACGTAAATTTTCGAATAATCCAAATTGTTATCAAATTATCCACAATGTTAACATTAGGGGTGTGCGAGTACTCGAGTACCGTGTTTTTTCGAGCCGGGTTTCCACTACTCGTCTCGACTCGAAGATTCTAAAAATACTCGAAATTCAAACCGAGAAGTTCCTCCCACCGTTACCCTAAATCGGTACGCGCGATTGAGTTTTACGGTGGTATTTCATTCCCATTTTTAACTACCATTTTAAATCCTTTATTTGACTTTAATTTAAAAGCATTTAAAGTTATTTTATTCATATAATAAATTTTATACGACTTTGTTGCTTCCTAGAATTTGAGATTATTTCTTGTTCCTTACTTTTTTAATCTAAGAAAACATGTAGGCTAATATTTAAACCAACATTGAGTTATAGGGTTTATGAAGGCATATATTTAAGATGGCCTGAGTTTTAGCTATTTTAATTTATAGCATAAACAGGTAAGCCAAATCAAGTTAGGAGATTTAGAGTAAAAGAGGTTTTCATTTATTTGATTTCGTTTTTATACGTGCTCAATTCAGGAATACCTCTAAGATGAATAACAATATAGAATTAAGTTGTGTTATATTGGAATAGTAAAATTACTAATTTTTATAAGATGACTATGTAGAAGTAAGAAAACTATTATCTTGTTACTAAAAAAACTCGACTCAACAAAAGCCCGAAAGTCGAGCGAGTATTTTAAAACTCGACTCGTCTCGACTTCAAAAATCACTACTCGCACACGGCTAGGTAACATATAAAATGCTGGGGACCGAAGGAAATATTCGAATTAAAGGATACTTAGAATTACAGAGATTCGAATCAACCAAGTTCCACTATTTTTATATATTTAAATACTCGTTTCTGAAAGTGTAAACAATTTCACTCTAGCTGTACCAACATAAAATTGTATCACAAATAACCCGGATGCAAGTGATCATTATGAGATTTATTACAAATTTAGCATATAACTATTAACATTTACAAAGTTATAATTAATCATAACTATGTATGTCGCAGCATCAAACATGTTGTGGTGGAGGCGGAATGGATCGAAACCTGTATTGTAACATTGTAACTGAATTACATTTATTTTTATGTTTTAACATCAGTGGAAAATATCTGAGCATGTTCATGATATTTCAACCCTTCACAGTAGTTGACAATGTTGACAACACCTAAAGCATAATGCAGTTGCAGTTATAGATTAACTGTAGCGCCTTCATTAAAACAACTGCATTTTCAACCCTCCACTCACTGCTGGAATGTAGTTATAAATTAGAAGGCACTATTTATCTAACGTAATGTTCTAAAACTTGGTTTATAGCTTGAGATTAAATAATTTACGAAAAAATACCGATTGGATATGAAATAAAATAACAACATAACAAAACCATTAACTAGGCTTCGCTCATGAAAATAAATCAACTTTTTTATTTATTTTGTTAATAAAATTGTTGTAAACGACCAAAAAGACTGTGAGAATTACTTTTAGTCATAGAGCGGCTCTTCTGTAAAAATAATCAAAAAATGTTGAACGATACTATTGTTTGACAAAGCTATACATTACCGAAGTGGCATGGCGAGACCTACACCCGACTCACAATTTTTTGTCCTATGGACCTTTCCCGTTCATGTAGATGTGCACAAAGTACTATATCTACGGAAAGAATTGTATGATATTTTCCAGAAATGAAAGTTGGTTTTAACTTTATTTTGAATTGGTACCCGGATACTCCATGCCAGTCAGGTCGGTATATTACAAGGAGTTTTTTTAACCAAATAAAATGTATTTTCATTTTTTCAAATGAAGAAAATTGCATTTCAAACCATTACTCTACAATGATTCAATAGATTATAGTTTAATCAACTGTTCTCTTAAAATACCCTCAGGAAAGTAGTGACCCCCTCTTAAAGTATATTTATCGACAATAATAGGTGGTATCCCTCCCCCCCACGAAATAAATTCTGGGTACAACACTGCTAATGTACACCTTTCACAACGAACAGCCACATCAATAGGAATTTTGTAGGAATGCACGCTTTTAATATTTCGTCAGTCTCATTATAACGCTTACAAAGCTATCACCGTAGTTAACAATAAAATTACGGATAAAGCATTTAATTTACTTCAATTTAATTTTAATTTACAATGTACAATTTACAAAGTTTTTACAATCCACTTCTTTTAGTGAATCCAAGAATGGATCAAAGAAAAAAAATACAATTAGGATTATTTCACTGTTTAAGTTATTTATTCCTAATTTGACATTCCACCGTCCTGTATCTCTCCAGTCTTATCAAAAGGTTTTTGGTAATTCAGGAATACCTCTAGGATGAATAACAATATAGAATTAAGTTGTGTTATATTGGAATAGTAAAATTACTAATTTTTATAAGATGACTATGTAGAAGTAAGAAAACTATTATCTTGTTACTAAAAAAACTCGACTCAACAAAAGCCCGAAAGTCGAGCGAGTATTTTAAAACTCGACTCGTCTCGACTTCAAAAATCACTACTCGCACACGGCTAGGTAACATATAAAATGCTGGGGACCGAAGGAAATATTCGAATTATAGGAGACTTAGAATTCCAGAGATTCGAATCAACCAAGTTCCACTATTTTTATATTTTTAAATACTCGTTTCTGAAAGTGTAAACGATTTCACTCTAGCTGTACCAACATAAAATTGTATCACAAATAACCCGGATGCAAGTGATCATTATGAGATTTATTACAATTTTAGCATATAACTATTAACATTTACAACGTTATAATTAATCATAACTATGTATGTCGCAGCATCAAACATGTTGTGGTGGAGGCGGAATGGATCGAAACCTATATTGTAACATTGTAACTGAATTGCATTTATTTTTATGTTTTAACATCAGTGGAAAATATCTGAGCATGTTCATGATATTTCAACCCTTCACAGTAGTTGACAATGTTGACAACACCTAAAGCATAATGCAGTTGCAGTTATAGATTAACTGTAGCGCCTTCATTGAAGCAACTGCATTTTTCAACCCTCCACTCACTGCTGGAATGTAGTTATAAATAAGAAGGCACTATTTATCTAACGTAATGTTCTAAAACTTGGTTTGTAGCTTGGGATTAAATAATTTACGAAAAAATACCGATTGGATATGAAATAAAATAACAACATAACAAAACCAGTAACTAGGCTTCGCTCATGAAAATAATTCAACTTTTTTATTTAGTTTGTTAATAAAATTGTTGTAAACGACCAAAAAGACTATGAGAATTACTTTTAGTCATAGAGCGGCTCTTCTGTAAAAATAATCAAAAAATGTTGAACGATACTATTGTTTAACAAAGCTATACATTACCGAAGTGGCATGGCGAGACCTACACCCGACTCACAATTTTTTGTCCTATCGACCTTTCCCGTTCATGTAGATGTGGACAAAGTACTATATCTACGGAAAGAATTGTATGATATTTTCCAGAAATGAAAGTTGGTTTTAACTTTATTTTGAATTGGTACCCGGATACTCCATGCCAGTCAGGTCGGTATATTACAAGGAGTTTTTTTAACCAAATAAAATGTATTTTCATTTTTTCAAATGAAGAAAATTGCATTTCAAACCATTACTCTACAATGATTCAATAGATTATAGTTTAATCAACTGTTCTCTTAAAATACCCTCAGGAAAGTAGTGACCCCCTCTTAAAGTATATTTATCGACAATAATAGGTGGTATCCCTCCCCCCCCACGAAATAAATTCTGGGTACAACACTGCTAATGTACACCTTTCACAACGAACAGCCACATCAATAGGAATTTTGTAGGAATGCACGCTTTTAATATTTCGTCAGTCTCATTATAACGCTTACAAAGCTATCACCGTAGTTAACAATAAAATTACGGATAAAGCATTTAATTTACTTCAATTTAATTTTAATTTACAATGTACAATTTACAAAGTCTTTACAATCCACTTCTTTTAGTGAATCCAAGAATGGATCAAAGAAAAAAAATACAATTAGGATTATTTCACTGTTTAAGTTATTTATTCCTAATTTGACATTCCACCGTCCTGTATCTCTCCAGTCTTATCAAAAGGTTTTTGGTAATTCAGGAATACCTCTAGGATGAATAACAATATAGAATTAAGTTGTATTATATTGGAATAGTAAAATTACTAATTTTTATAAGATGACTATGTAGAAGTAAGAAAACTATTATCTTGTTACTAAAAAAACTCGACTCAACAAAAGCTCGAAAGTCGAGCGAGTATTTTAAAACTCGACTCGTCTCGACTTCAAAAATCACTACTCGCACACGGCTAGGTAACATATAAAATGCTGGGGACCGAAGGAAATATTCGAATTAAAGGAGGCTTAGAATAATCCAAGTTCCACTATTTTTAAATTTTTAAATACTCGTTTCTGAAAGTGTAAACAATTTCACTCTAGCTGTACCAACATAAAATTGTATCACAAATAACCCGGATGCAAGTGATCATTATGAGATTTATTACAATTTTAGCATATAACTATTAACATTTACAACGTTATAATTAATCATAACTATGTATGTCGCAGCATCAAACATGTTGTGGTGGAGGCGGAATGGATCGAAACCTATATCGTAACGTTGTAACTGAATTGCATTTATTTTTATGTTTTAACATCAGTGGAAAATTTCTGAGAATGTTCATGATATTTTAACCCACACTATATTCACAGTAGTTGACAATGTTGACAACACCTAAAGCATAATGCAGTTGCAGTTATAGATTAACTGTAGCGCCTTCATTAAAACAACTGCATTTTCAACCCTCCACTCACTGCTTGAATGTAGTTATAAACATCTCTAATAACAACTATCGATAACATTATTTAGTTTATCTCTGAATATGTAAAACTTGGTGTTATAAACCTGTAAATAACCTGACAAAACCTGTTTGAGGAACTTAATTTTACCTGCTATACTGGAATAGTTCAATATTACTGATAATGAAATGATAACTGATAATGACACTACTGTCTTTTCTACTACAGTAGTGTCACAAGCTAAATAAGGTTGTACGTACAAATTAATCTTAACTTCACTAAAAAGTTTTCTTTCAGTAGGCATCACTTTTCAAACGAATGTTAAATTAATTTGAAACAAACTGAAGACTGTAGTCGCGTGGATTTGGTGTAGGGGCAGGGGCATTTTGTCGTGGGAGTCGGAACGAGTTGCGCGTCGCGGAGACAGCAGTGCATCCTAGCGTTGTAGTGCCGCTGCATTCCGCACCCGTGTTCGCTAGCGACACCTAGTGGCTCGACGGGACAACTCGGTGGTGGGGGGAACTCGCAAGCCGCCGCCGCCGCCGCCAGTCTCCTCTGTCAGTCTCTCCTTATAAACATGGCGATATCACGATCTCCGGCCAAAACATTCGCCTTTGGAATTACTTTCTGAATTAAATGAGTGAAACTGTAAGTTATTAAGTGCGTTTTGAGTGCTGGTATATTCGCTGGGAACGTATCTTCGATTTTCGACAGTGAATCGTGCCTGAGAGGATAGTCCGTTCTGCATCTGGCCCAGGATCCGGGCTCCACCATTGTGTTTACTGTACAGTCCGGCTCTTCCGTCTTTTAAGACGAGTCTTGGAGAAAAACCCTTTAATCGACGATTGTTAAAGTGCACGGTATGTTTTATTAGTGTTTTAACTTGTAAAAAAGTTGTCGGAGAAAGCGCATAAGTGCAATAATAAAAAAAATACATTCGCAAATCAGCGCCTACCCTGTTAAAGTCTCCATGCGTTTGACAAATCCGTTTGTAATATAAAATCATGGGTTTGTTTTTAAACTGTCTATTTCTAAAATGTAAAGATTTTATTCTGTTCACTACTTGTGACTTTGTGTAATGTTATTTGTGCGTGTGTACATCTTAAGAATTTAAAAACAAATACCCTGGTGGTACTGTGAATGAGTGCGGGTGCATTCTGAGACAATTGTGTTCTCAGAATCTCGTTATGTTTATTTTATATATGAGTTCCAAACTCTTTGTACATTGGAATTGGAACTCGTAGAACGAGGAGAGGAGACATTTTAACTTCAAACCTTCACCGTGCGAGCTTTTTTGGTAAGTGAGAATAAAGTTTTGTAGGCTATTCCGAGGTTTTCAATCATTTTGAGAGAAAAATAAGATGGGGAGTATCTATTACATAGAGTTCAGTTTTAGTTGTTGATTGTAGCCTCATCTAGTGATTTTCTGTTTATTATTTGTTCAGTCACACATTTAACTTAAGTCTTACTGTAATTTAGCAGATCATTGCTAACAAAAGGGATATAAGGTGAATCAGCCATTGAATACAATTTGTATTAAGGTATAAAATAAGAGAAAAAATGCAATTAACATAAAACATTTTTATTTGAAGTTCAGTATTTCTTTATTAAATAAGCCAGAATTGATCTACGATACAATTTTTCAAATTTTGTTCAGCGCAGTCCAGTTCGAAGGACAATATTTTAGTACAGTAGAAGTTAACTGAACAGAGATAGGCCTAGGTATTTATTATTTTAGAAAAAGTTTTATTTTAATTTTTATTCCTCCACATTAAAATTTCAATGGGTAAGGTAACCTGCTTTCACTTATGATTCTCATTGTTTGCCAATAAATAATGAAAAAATAACTTAATTTCCTTAGGCCCCAATTTTAGTACCCTACAAGGGTTAAATATCAGTGTAGGCCAAATAATTAATATTATTAAAGAGATATATTTCTTTGTTGAAATTTTGTGGGTAGGGCTTACTCTACCAAATTACAGTAGACTCCCTCTTATCCGGACACCTTTTAACCGGACATCGGTTTAATCGGACTCCTCTCGGCACAGGTAACATCTTTTTAAAAGGACAATATTTATCAAAACATTTAACCAGACGTGATTGGCAGGAACCGGTCAATACTCTATCGACGATTCTTGAAGAAAAATATTTGAGATCAGTAATGAAATGTCTAAATACTATGCTCTCCTTTAATTTAAGAAAAAATGGGGTGGTTTTTGCGTGATCGAGGGAGGATATCAACGATTCTCTTGGGAAATCTATAATAGACTACAAACTATCGTAATAAAATTGTAATATTAGGATTTAATAATTAGTTTTAGGAAACGTTGATTTAACTGTAAAACCTGTCATCCAGGCAGGCCTTGGTCCCGAGGGGTCAGGATAAGAGGAAGTCTTCTGTAAAACTTATCGTTTCAGGAATTTGCCACAAGTCGACCATATCTTTCTATTTAGTAGGCTACCAAAGAATAACTGCCGCAGTTTTCATTTTTCTGCAGCACTTCATTAGTTTTTTGTTTTTTATAGTTGTGGTTCTGTAAGACCCCATGTTAAATTTGTTCTCCTGTTCATTGGGCAAGGGTAAATACAGCGTCATTAAGCATCCCTAATTCTTGAAATAAAATTAATTTTGACAAACCATGTTGTAGGCATAAAGAAAAAAAGTTATTGAGTGTTTATTGTGTTTTAAAAATAGTTTAGGGGACTATGTGTATACTCATTTAACTTAGGATGGATATAATTTGAATTAATAGTGGTCAGCTTCAGTGTATTGTATCTTCAGAATAGGTTTAACGTAAAGGATTTTGCAATTGCATTAACCACTCTACCATTCTACATATCTTAACATTTTTTAGTTAAATTTTGTTTTATTTTGAAAACTGGAGGCGATAAATGACACTGCACAAAGCATTTTCTTGTGACATATTTTAGCATAGGATTCGTCTGATTTTATATTATTTTGTGTTGGGAAAAAATCTTATTTTTGTCATAAAAATGATTGAAAATCTTCTGTGTTTCTGTTTAATAAGTTGCTTGTAATTTATAAAATATTACTATTAGTATCTATCCATAACTAATGAGAAATGGTAAGTACAGGTAATGTGCCAATGATTCTTAGTTTTCCCTAACACCCTAATTTATTATTGTAATTGTAATTGTAATTGTATCTTGGGTAAGTAATCTACTCATTCCCGTACTCATTCAACCATGTATTTTCCAAATTTTGTGGTTATTTAGTTCATTTTTCTGAAAAATGCTGTTGATTTTTCCTTGTTTAATATTTTTAGATATGTTGAATTCCCACGTATATTTTAAATAAAATTGAGTATGTGGGAACCATAATCTATGTCTAGCATACCTAATGCTGAGATCTTGGTTTGTATGCTTAACTTTGTCAAAATATTAACTTTCTCGTTTTTCTAAGCTTATGATTTAAAATTAGTCTACATAAATTATGTTTTAAAGGAAACTGATTAACAAAAAGGGGTTTTAAACATTCACACTAGCCACTTGGTAACACTTAACATTTTGTTCCTGTTGTATTAAGTTTCTTAACGTTTTTCAAGGTTTTGTTTTTGCCTACATTATTTCTTATCGATCACACTACTGGCAGTTGTTCTTCATTAGGAAACACAACATAGTAGCAATTATCCTACTAACTGGGATTTCTTTATTTTAGGTAAACTGCTACCTTCACTTCTTTGAAAAAGTTAGCTATGATTTGATGATTGACAATCTCTAGGAGAGGACTATAATCACCTCAGTTTTTCAGGCTCCAGCCAAAAACTTTTTACAAGGTTCAGCAATTTATCATAATGTCTTATGAGAGGTCTTGAATTACCATTTTTCTGTTGGTGATGGATAGGGATAAAAGTTGTCCATGACAAGATCCTGTATTCATGAAATATAATATATGTATCCCATGTATCAATACTAATGTTAAATGGGGACTTTGATGAATTGATTTTTAAATGTGATTTTCAGAACATAGTATTGGGATGCATTTTGGTCCGATTTTTAAACAATAATTGTCAAACTTTAATAAATCACGTAGGTGTATATAAGCTAAGTTTGAGGTAATGAAGTTTTTGCAGACGTTCAAATGGAAATGTTATTTATTTACGTATTTCATCCCCTTGAAAAATCTTAAAGCAGGAAATTAGTTAAAACTACCAGGTCCCTTGATGCGTGTTCAGCAGGAATAGACAATTTTTCACAACTTGATCTAAAACCCTTTCCTTACTTTTTGATTATTTTTGACAGAAATGTACAGGATTGATTGAATTTGAAAAACAGTTGAATGTTTGTTAATATAGTGTCTAGGATGATTTTAACCAAACTCAGTTATTATGCAGGGACACTAAAATATTTTATCAACTCCAACTAAATGTAGGCCTACCATACTGTAGGTACCTATATAGGTATTTGATAGGCTAAAAATATTTTAAGAAATAGGTAACATATATGTTTCCAAATATATGTTACATGCTATGCAGAACAGAGTTTACATGAAAAAAAGTTGAATATTCTGTTGGTTTAATTCAGTAGGCCTATATGTCTGCATGTATGTATTTTTCTGGTGATTTAACATAACTTTTGAACTAGTTTGAGAAATATGATATGACCAATTTTTGGCATGGATCATCAATTGTCTCTTCTGTACCAATTTAGAATGGCGGCCATTTTTAATTTTTTTCTAAACTTAGACATAAAAAACTTTGAACTTTCATAAAATGGGCTATTTCAAGGGTCAAAAAGGATGCAAAAATATTTCTAACTAAAAATATTAATAATCAGTTGAATATTGATTGTACCTACCTATATAATTGAATTAGTATAGTGCTGTATATTAAGTAATGATGTTTGTTACTTAGATAAACTATTTTTGACATCATTGTATTGAAAATACACATAAAGACCACATAATATACAAAAAAATAAACACATTTTACCATGTAATAACCATTGGTCCTTAATGCTTCGTCTCCCGTCTGTCTGGATGTGCTTTTATTACTCTTTTGATAAATTTTGTTTTTATATAAACCTCAAATATGGCACGGTTATGAAACTATTGAGCCAAATCTTATTTCTCTACCCTAAGCCATTTCAAACTGACGGCCATTTAAAAACCTTCATGTTAAAAATCTCATGGAAATCACTTCAGTTGGTAAAGTACCAACAAATATAAGAATGAAAAATTTAGATTTTAAAACACATCAAACGACACCTTTCTAACAACAAACAACAAGATCTTTGATTGATTTCTACGATCTGGCAATGGTATTTTGTTGCTACGCTAGCAGTGCTGAAAATGAGCATCTCAGCCATTTCTGAACTGATTCCATCAATCAAGGTGTTCCTTGATCCTTTTTTTAATCTATATTTTTTGTCACAACTATGCATATTGACTCACTATAACTATTTTAATAAAATTTGACATTTAATTTGATAAATGGCGCCACCTTAAAATAGTTTGGTAGGGTAATGCAATTAGGAACAATAGAATAGAATAAATCTTTATATTGCCATTTTTCACAATAATTACAAAGTTTTACAAAAATAATACCATTTGTATCTATAGACACAATGAGATATATAAATAAATAAATTTGCATTAGATATGGCAATAAAACTCAATATAGGCCCAAACAAAAACATCATAGGAACTTAAGATTGAGTCTATAACTTAATAAATAGGCTGCATCTTTTGTGGCAAAGTAAATAGGGATCCCGTAGGAAAAACTCTGTATTGGGATTGCCATCACTTGAATTAATCCTGATTAAATCAAGCAGCAAGACGATTGCTAACATTTATATGCTTATATATTTTTCATTTCATTAAAGATATAACAATTTACTGTGCTATTTTTTTCAAATTAAAAATATCATCGATAAAACAAATAAAATATGATGCAAAATAGTTGTAACATTGTAACAAGTTGGTGTACTGGCCATGGATGAAGAACAAAAACAAAACAGTATATATTGCAATCTAGAGGAGAAAAGTAATAAATTCAAGAAAAGAAAGAAAGCAGTGAGTCTTATCTCACAACACTTAGTAAGCCAATCACTTCAGTTAGCCTACTGAGGTACATAATTGTGTTAAAGCTGAAGTTACCACCTTGAGTTGAATAAAAGTTTATCAGGAGATTAGTAAATGTCACATTCAGAGAGACAGAAAATCTGTTTGTCTTGATGCGAGGAACTAATATACAAGAGGTCTCCAGACAGTTTTGGAAGATACAGAGAGAAATCCACTAAACCGAGCTAATTTTCAAAGAAATTGTACTAAGTATTTGATTCATTTCTTATGTAAATTCTGGTTTTGCATAACATCTCACACGATTTTTAAACACACTGTAAAATTCTGCAAACAAACTATCTTCAGGCAGGTCAACCTCAAGTGGATTTATCACAATTTATAAAAAATGAGGCTCTAAATGTAGTGTTGAAAAATATTAAACTTTGGATTGGATTTTCCCAATTAATTCACATAATTTTTACTAATCTTAGTGTGATTATAATCATTAGAAGAAACTGAGAAAAGGAGAACTTAAATGGAGAATTTCGATAAAATTCGGAAAAAAACATCTAGGTAGTGTGATATGAACTCAATACTAGTACATAGTACTGTCTTCCTGCTGTACTACCACACTCGAGCCCCATTTTGCCTATTCTTAAGTTTAATTTCTTTAACACTCCAAAGCTAATTTATTAGCTTAACGTTGTTCTTCCGAATATTAAGAACTACCAATTAAACTTTCACTGACGTTTGTTTCTGTCACAATTCAAACCCAAAATAAAATCATAGCAACTATTTTTCTAGCAATGCAAAATTTCCTTTGTTATAAAAACGTACGTTCTACCATTGATTATAAAGAAAAAATGATAGTTCAAGCAGTGTTAAATTTTGAAGCCAACAAATTTGATCATATGTCACTAAAATTGGCACATTCTGGCGGAGATTTTTTCAGGGATACGTGGGGATACGAATCTTTCACTCACGTCAAACACCACAGCTGGCGCTATCTCTAGTGACGAATGCGTACTAATTTCGCGGTTCTGGCTTCAAAACGTGTAAGCATGAGCTCCTTTTAGGTATAAAGTCAATGGTTCTACCATTTGTCAAGTTTTCTTATCAATTGGAGCAGTAGTTTTTATAATATGATTTTTTAAAGTTTGCCAGTCAAAAATCGCAAAAACGGTACATTTTAAATAAACCTGCTTATAGGCTTGCTTAAGATCGAATAAATAAATTTTAACATCAATGAACGCGCCATCAAATTCCCGCTACAATGATGTACCGTATATAGTTCGTGTCTTTATATCCAAACTTGGGTAAGGTTTCAGTTGGAGCTCCAACTCGAGCGCCGATGCGAAGGCAGAGAGTAGCGAGTAGAACCATGGCGGCAAGAGGCAGCTCGCAGCTGGCCCGTGGCGGCAATAGCCCTGCACATGCCCGTCCTATTTAGACCCTAGAACAACCCTCCGCCCAACTCGACCCTCCTCTTTTCTTAGACCTCTCAAATGTTTCGATACATTCTATTTTTTATAAGGCCAGTTTTTATTCTTCCCATATGTCCTCGCTCCGAAACTTAATTTTTTGGCGGTCGGGCTCTTTTTCACCTCCTAGACTGTAACGGAATTTCCTACATGACGTTAGAAGTAATAGGTTATGGTTTAAATAAAGCTGCTTTTAAGAAGGTAAAATTTTGTTTTTGTGACAAAAGAGAAGTAGCCTAGGATCAAATTTTCGTCGTGGTTCTCATATGTCTTGGAAATGCCCTGTATAGTACGGCCAGCAGTACGGCACTTAGATGACTTACAGATTAACATATCTTAACTTCATATATTCCATCTGTTATAGTCTACAACGTTTATTAACAATCGAATATTTCATAACAAATTTCAAAGCCCTTTGTCTAAATCTCATTATTGTGTTAAAACGTGAATGTTTAAAGGATATAATGAATTATGTTGAGATATAATTTGTAACTGATAGAAAACACGATTGAATTTCGAATATTTCAATAAGAGTTAGAAGAACGAAATTTACACTGTGATGTGAAAAATCGAATATATTGAAACTTTTAAAGGATTGATCAAATTTAATCAGGTAGTGTTAGATAAACGACTATTGATGTACAGTATAGATAAAGTCAAATAACGTGGTCAAGGCCATTCGTAAGCCAATATTATCTTTAGTCTTAACGGCGAACTGGGCCATGCCATTTGGGTTCGACCAGTTAAGTCCCTGGATATGTATAAAATATTTATTTATACCCGGGGTTTTAGGGTAGGCTAGTTATAGAAATGTGTAAGATCAATTGATATTTATCCCTAAAAATATTATTATATAGGTAATCGTTTGGTATTTTAGGATATCCCTTACCAGGTTTTGGCTAAGTACCCGGGCTTGGGATTGAATACCCATTTTATGTTTACCAACCCGCTCGGTATCTACCCGGCCCACATAAACCTCAAAACGTAATGTAGGCTATAACTAAAACGTTTGAATCGGCTTGTTATTTCGAGAGTAAAAATCTTAGAAAGTACCTTAGAAGGCCTATCTTTTATGAAAATAAAGGAAATAATATTCGAAATATTTAACATTTAAATTGTTATGAACTTGTTAGTTTTTGAAACTAGCCTCTTGCCCACTTTGTACCTATTGCAAATAATAAGGATCTTATTGAGGTGCTTTTGATTTTTCTTAATTAACCTAGTAAAGTAGTATAGTATTACTATAGTATTTTATTTTTCATTCGTGTCATAGCACATCAACATTTTTATTCGTAAAATGTGTACTTTAGCTCAAATTTTAGCTCCTCAGGTTTGTTGTTCCCTAAATACTCTACAGAACGTCAACTATTATTTGAACGTCTGCACAAAATTCTTTGAGTAAAAATTGGCCACCTTACAAAAATAATTCTCAAACGTAGTTGGTCCACAAGTCCTCCAATCTGGAATTCATTTTTGACTTTTTCTTGTTTGTCAACTTCAGGGGCATGTTTTAACGTTTCCGTCGTGAGCGGTTCAATCCCAGGTCTTTTTACCATCCAACAGAGATCTCCTGATTGCCTTAAAACAAATAGAAAACAATATGTAAACCAATGTTACATTGGTACGTAAATTAATAAAAACATGTTTAAACGTTTAAAAATCGCTGAATATGTCGGCATGTTGCAAAGAGGTTATTTTATAAAGGTTCAGCCTGAAGAAAATTAAATGGACTTGATTAAAAATGTGTGTTTAAAAGTGAATAATATTCAACATTTAATTACAATGAAAATAATTGATATTACAGAACATAGAATTATCTTACTACAGAGAATTGAAAAATGTCGTTCTAAACTCAATGCCTCACAAAAAAAAACTTAGAATTACTCGTTTTTCTTGTCCCTTATTACTACAACTAACTCACTAATACAAAGTTTACTTGTTGTACCAATTATTCTTCCCTAAAGAATTATAATCGGCGTCATATTTTCAAGCTTGGGGTTTCCCCTAGTGTTTCTAATTCCTACAAGTTAACCTACTTTAACTGGAGAAGAATGATGCTGATAGCTGACCAATCTGCAACATCACTGGCATTGCAAGTATAATAACTATCGACCTGTAGCAATTTTATCAACTCCCTCAAAAATATTTGAGATAATAATTTGCAAAAAAATTATGTCGTTTTTGACCGCATCACTGTCTGATAAGCAGCATGGTTTTCAATCTAAAAAGTCTATTGATACGAACATGTTAAATTTTACAGAATATGCATTACTTCAGTTGGATAATAACTCTCAGTTAGATGTGATTTTTACAGATTTTAGTAAAGCCTTTGACAGAGTAGACCACAGTTTATTTTAAGTAAAATGCATCATTTAGGTTTCTTATCCGATTTAGTTAAGTTTTTTTATTCTTATTTTTGTAATAGGTGTCAGTTTGTTTCTTATATGGGGCACAACTCTGATAAATATGTTGTTACTTCAGGGGTTCCTCAGGGGTCTAACCTTGGTCCAGTACTTTTTAATTTATTTATCAATGATATTGTTAATTGTATAAAAACTTCAAAGATTTTACTTTATGCAGATGACCTCAAATTGTATAGAATAGTCAATAACCAGCTGGACTCTGAAGCATCACAGGCGGATTTGGATGCAATTGTAGCGTGGAGTATTAGAAATAAAATTAATTTTAATATTAACAAATGTAAAGTCATGACATTTACTGGGAAAAAATATCTATTTTAAATGATTATTCTATTGATGGTACAAATCTTGAAATAGTGTATGATTTTAAGGATTTAGGCTTGATTTTAGACCCTTCTTTGAATTTTAATCAACACATTTTTTCTATTATAAATAAGGCTTATAGAAACTTAGGATCTATTATCAGGCAGTCTCATAATTTTCATTCAATTTCAACATTAAAATCATTGTACATATCAATTGTGAGGTCTAATTTGGAATTTGCTAGTATAGTATGGAATCCTTATTTTGCTGTTCATAACAATTCAATTGAGAAAGTTCAGAAGAAGTTTTTGCTATTTATATTTTAAGGAAACTGGTCACTATACTTTTGATATTTCATATAATCAGCTTTTAAGTATTTTTGAAATGGAAAGTCTTGAGAAAAGAAGAAAATTGGCACATTTACTATTTCTTTTTAAATTGTTAAGAGATGAAATAATTGATCCATTTTGTTTGTCTAAAATTAATTTTTATGCTCCAACATTTTACAATAGGTCACAAAATTTGTTCAATTTTTCGCGCACAAGGGTACAGTTTTCATCACCTTTAAACACAATGATGAGATTATACAACTCCTTATCGGGAGAAGTTGATATATTTGCAAATAATATTTACCAGTACAAAAGATATTGTCAAAGGGGTTTAAATTGATAGCTTGAATTTCTAGTCAGCCTGCTGAAAAAGGGGGAGGGGAAGTATCTGTATTTATTTTATTTATTGTTTTTTTTAGGCTATATTTATTTTCTCTCGCTACTCTGGAGTCTAGTTATTGTTAAGTCTTAGCAGAGTTTATTGTTGTTGATTATTGTTAATACTTATTGTTGTTTATTGTTACTGTTACTGTTACGCTATTTATTATTATTATTATTTTTTTTTTTTTTGTTACTTGCATTAATAGTGATAATTATGTTCGTTGAACTGGACTGGACTGAAATATTGTGGACTTTATGATAACTGCATGTCTTCTTCTGCAACATGCACAATGTAATTGGGTATATAACCTGTATTGTTGCATGTAAAATAAATAAATAAATAAATAAATAAATATTGAGGGAAGTGGCCAACTTTGAAGCCGACCGGCGATCAAAGAATAACATTACCAACATTTTATTTCGATGGCTGGACACTACATTGCGAAGACCAGTATTTCATTTTCCCTTTTTCTTTATAATGACAGTAGGCCTAATAAGTTAGTAATACAATTATTATATATATTGTTAATGTGGTTTTATTAACCGTCAGAATCTCAACAATTTCGTGTCCTAATACCCCTTTTTGGGGCACCGGGACATTAACACAAAAACAGGTGACCGTTCCGAAATATAACGACGTGTGCCAACTGAGTCGTGCCCATTTCTTCAACGAGCTTCTTTGGATAGATGCGACTTACATTGAAGACTGAACAACGCGAGTATAGACTATGTTGGTATTTCTAAACGAAATCGAAACCTGTTACTGATGCGAGACACTAAACCATATATAGTACTGTATGTTTAAGGAATTCAGTGGCTAAAATGAATACTTTCATCATTGGTGTTTAAACATGATCTGTACAACACCAAAATATTTTAAAACTAATCACTAATCGATATTGAAAGAACCCCCTGTAGATAATATGAACAAGTATATGGCTTCTAAGCCTGGCTAAATCAAATAACTGGATTATCGTCTAAAACGGATTTGGGGTACGGCAGCGCCTTATGTAGCTTGTCTGATTGATTCCATGCCAAAAATAACGTTACATTGTCATGATTTTGGTTGATTTGCCCTAACTGTTAACTATTGATACAATTGAAAGTTGGGATTTAACCATGTTTCCAACTGATGTACTAAGACTAAGAAATGCAAGTGAGAAATAAAGTTTATTTCACTTTATCACTTGGGTTTCTTTATTTCTGGATTCTTTCGCTTTCTATAGCGTTTAATGTAATGCTCTACGGCACCAAAATGGAAAAAGTCGATTAATTTTAGGATCCTCATTTTTTTAGTAAGTTCACGTTTTTTACTTAAAATAATACTATTAGCGAATTTCCTTAAAGGAATAAGCTATTACCGTAGGTCTCATGGTAAGACCTAAACCCGAGACCATGTTAACTTTTCATTTTGGGGCCCCTAGAAGCAAAAAACACTATTCGTTCGAATTTTTATATATATATATATATATATATATATATCTATATATATGTCTGTTAACACGATAGCGGCCGGAAATATGGTCCAATCGTAATGAAATTTGGTACAGACGTGTAAAGTGGTAATCACTCGGACGAGTTCGTGAACCAGCCCGATCGGACCACCGGAAGGGGGGGTAAAGGGGGGTAAACCCCCCCAAAAATGGGTTTTTTGAGTTTTTTACATAGAAAATTAAAAATTATCGAATTCAGCTAGCATTATTGAATTCAGCTCAAAAAACAAACAATTTAGTATTTTGAATCACTGCTCTATGTCCATTGGTTTTCGAGATATTGAAAGTGGTAAACACAGTACGTTGTCCCAATGTTAACCTTATGGGAAATAAAGAAAATTCTATATCTCGCTTATTTCTCAACATATCTTGATAAAACTTGGTAAATGGCTTCTACTAGTTCAGATCAACTAAATATTGAATTAAAACCACCCAGTTTTGATACACCCGAAGCAGCAAACCTGCATACTCATTCCCCATGTTATTCTTATGGAGCTTACAAAAACATGTTGAATCTCGCTATGTTGGATTGAAATATGTTGTTTTGCATTTGAAATTCGCTGAGTATGCAGGTCTGTTGCAACGGGGGTATTTTGATAATTTATTATTATTATGGGCCTCATTTGAAAACAAAAAACCCTTTAGGATAGTACAGAATACTTATCTGGTTAAGAAATGATTGCGAAAACTAATGGAAAAGTTGGTGGCCTAGACATTGAGTTTGGCCGTTTGAAGGGCCGCACTCTTCGTTTTTAGCATTAAAGGCCGTAGAGAACTTGCGGCATGTATATTGGGTACATGTAATCTGCGAATTACACAGGTTTTACATTACCTTACTTTAAATTAACGAAGCCTTGATTTTATTCTTGGACTACAGTTGAAATTATGTTTAATTAATGAAAAGCATTTCGTTAAGAGTTTTTTCGCGTTCGAGAAAAAACTTGATATCGTTCGTTTAACACTATTTAAAATCAGTGAAACAAAATTATTGCATTTTTATCGTGGAGTGTAAACTTTATTAAAATATAATAATCGTAAGTGAAACAAACGCTAAGCTTACACGCTCGATTTTTATAAATTTCGACAAGCAAGTCAAACAACTATTTAATTCGGGATATAAACTGCTTGAATTTAGAATGCTCTTACTATTTTAGGAGAGTTCTCTGACTAAATGAACATAAAGGAATAAAGTTTGGGAAGAATTATTTAATTACTAATTATCTAATTACCGTGTTAGAATTAAATGCTTTGTATTAAGTTTCTCCAACCAAACGCAGCCAGGACAAATGGGCTTTGGTGTACGGAGTTAGTGTCCCTCAAGCCGCGTTGGAATACCAAGCCAAGGATCGTTTATTCGGGTGACATTACAGTGCGTTGCAAGTAACTTGAACCATTCCATCCAGACTTTCATATAGCATTGCGCTTACGGACGTCCGGTCTCAGTCTCACGTGTCATCGGCGCCGTCACGGTGACGACTTGTGAAGTTTGCATCGGGGGATCAGGTGTACTGCTCCTGGAATCTTAGACAAAACTTATTTATTATTATCTTAGACAAAACAAACTCTTTATTAACAGTACAAAACTGTGAATAAGAGTCACTCCGGGTAAATGCGGCATATAGGTACTAGAAACGCGGATCTAAAGAGACGTAATATGGCAGCAGGATTGTGGGAGGCGCCCTTTACGGTGTAGCCTTTAGTTGTTTCACTTGAATTTCTTTATAACTCTTCGCGTAGTAGTGTGACAGAGTACCAAGCTGGTAGTTCAGTCACCCCAACCAAACGGGGCACCGACAGTAGTGGCGCGGAGGCGCGGCAGGAAGTTGTTCGATCTTGTCGGAGGAAGGTATCCTTTGGCGTTATTGCTGTTTTGTCATCGCTGAATTCTGATAGCTAAAGCTGTTCCTCGTGCAGAGCAATGCAAAGCTCCGGCTGTGTTTTAAGTCGAACCAACTGAACTCGGCATAGACAGTGATGGCGCGACGCGGCAGTGGCGAGTTGTTAAGATTTTCTTCTTCGCGTAGGAATATATCCTATCTCGATTTTCCGGCCCAGTCGTGTCTCGATGCTAACCCTCGGTCCAGTATCTCCGGTTGCACAGCGACACCGGGGTGAGGTGTGTATCCAGTCGGCCCAACCGAACGCGGCGCCGGCAGTAGACGCGCGGCGGCGGCTGGCTCGGGTCCTGATGAAAGGAGGTGTCCTTGGATGTTCGTAGTCCTCAGTCCTGCCGCCGAGCCAGCCCGTTACCTTTCCACTCGGTTCGCTATGTGGACTCCACTCCCCTCCTCTCCCCTCCACCTTCTTCTCTCCTCTCGCGATTCTCTTGTTCTCCGATCACCATTCCATTCCGACTCGGCGTTCCCACTCAATTAAAATTGCCTTGCAAACATCTTGTCGAATGCGTTTCTTTGGGGATGTCGAGTCTAATGCGTCCGCTGCCGGGCCCCGCACCTCCCTTTGACGTCTTCGGGGCTTTTGATTTAGACCGAGTCCGATTGATTGTCCGTAAAGCGGTCTATAATAACAGTTATGGTTTGGAAAAGAGCATAGTCTTCGTATCTTGTCAATCCCACCGCACCGGCCACCGACCACATTTATCCTCGATTCGGTTGTTTTCATCATACTTTACGATTTCGTTGTCAAAAGAGTATACGTACAAATTGTGTATTTATGATTCCATATCGCCGCGCGAGATTGGTAGATGTACTTTATACGAACCAGCCGAATTAAACTGTTGCCCTTTCAGAATCGAACCCACGACCTTTAGCTTCGTCGGACCTGACCTTATCAGACTGCACCGATGTGCGTCCGCGGCCTGGAGGCGAATAACTCATTTTAATGTGCTGAATAGTCTTTATTGAACCGTAGCATCCATTCCTTTACTGTCACCTCTACAGTAGCATTAGGGTGTTTACTGTTAACATTTCAGGACTTTTGGTTTATAATTACTTACATAAAACTAATATCAACGTTCCTTTAAAAGTACAGTTCGTCCCAGAATATAATGCCTCATTTTCCTTCTGAATGATGAGTATAAGTAGAGTAAAAAGAAAGATTCATCTACATTTTTAAACTAACGAGAGATTTATTTTATGGTGGGATAACGAATTTTAATTTTAAAAATTCATCCGAGCACATGCAGCCATGGAATGCGGCTTGCAGGCAGGCAGTCGCGGACTCCAGCCGCTCTTGTTTACTGCTTGGAGTTTAGTCAGCGACTACTAAGTAGAAATAGACGGAGCATAGCTATCTTACTTGCATTACAGCAAATGAAGCCTGGGCCGCCATATTGTCTAGGTATAGAAACATAAAACGGCGCCTAAAACCGCGTAATATGACAGTGCTCATGTTTCAAATAACTGGTCGTTTGTACCATTTAGCATTGAGGCTTAAGGTTGAAATTTGGCATGTCAAGAGTCCTTTAGTTTTGAACGGTAATAATAGTATCAATCATATTTCCAAAATAATTTTTTTCTATTTAAAAAAATGATATAACGTCGCAAGTTTTTATTCGACTTACAAACATGACTTGAAAAAAGTAGACGGCTGCTACTTTTTTTATTTTTTGGTCAGGTATAATAAAAAAAACGGTGGAAATTGTTGCTAAAGAGTTGAATTTTTCTAAATCATATTTTTTGAAAAAATTAGCTGACGTAGTTTGGTCGATAATTTAGTTACTGCGGGAGAGTTTATCAGTGCGGCGCCTGCATAAAAACAAAGTCAATCCTAAACTGTTGTTTACAAAAATATAGTCGACTAAAAAATACAAATGTGGTATCAAATTAAAGGTCTGAATCTCACAATTACTATGTAAATGGTTTAGAAGCAGTTTACACATCATAGGAACGTTACAGGTGCATTCCGTGGCGGCAGCTTCTTTCAAAAAATGTCAGGACGAGCTTCTAGGTTATCAGTGTTTAAGATGTGTAAACTACCTGTAAGCCATTTATATTTGGTACTATAGTGATTCTGAGATTCAGACCTTTAATTTTATACCATATTTGTAATTTTTTACATACTTTGTTTTTTTCATGCATAGGGACTAGAGGCAAATTTAGGCTTCAAGTCGCGGTTTCTTGTGCTCCGTCTATTGTACTATGTGGTCGCTGAGTTTAGTATACAATTTCATCTTGTGATAAAACTCCGTTTAACAATATTTCAGAAACTAAGCAGTATACTTTGAAAGCTAAAGCGAGTAATCTTCTCATAGCAACAATGGTGTCAGTATAAAAAATCTTACATAGTTTTTTTTTTTAATTCACAAATTATAACTTGTTCTCTGTCTTCTGTTTGTTCTTGTTCTGGTTGAACATTTCTTTCTAGAAATGTTGTTATCCAGTGGTCGAATGTGTAATATTTCAAATCTCGAGAGGCGTGGCCGTGGCCCATACCCTTTGTACCTATTATCAGCTGATATCGTCATTTAATGCTTTCGTCTTTCATTCAACGTGTTCAAAGCTCAATATCCGGGGGGGAACTGCAAATGTTTTTTTACTGAACATTTTGCAACACGTTTGACAGAACGTAGACATTTTAAAGCAATTATTTATTTGCGTTAGAGATCTATTATTTATTTGCGGGTACACGATCTAGGATTACATATTAAATCGAATGTGTGTAAAGGTTTTTAGATGCATATTCAATTTCCCGGTTAGCAAATATTGTTCTTCTTTTGTATTTCTGACCCTTTTTTCAAACTTTCATGTAATTAGGCTTTTCTCAAAGAAGATTTGTATAAACTTTTCTAGTGATTCAGTATTGGCGCGATGTTTTGAACAAATTTGATATCTGAATTTGGAAAAGTATTTTAGATAACAATAACATACCGTTACATTTATTTTTTAATCTTTCTCTTTTTAAATTTGACCAAAAACGACATTTTCCAATGTCATGCCATTAGAATTAAGAAGTGTCGAATCAATTTAATTATTTTTATTAGGGTATCGACTTAGTTGTGGGTAATTGATAAATCATCCGTCATTCACGGTCTCCTTAAAAATACCACCAGGCGGTTGAAGTTTTAAGAAATGGATTTAGTGGATGGATTTAATGCCGTGTAGTGCATGAAAGTGGGATATGATTTAGAAGATATATCTTGGAATTCCAGAAAACTTTTCACAGTGCTGCCCTATTTTTTCGGAGTGTGCCTACACAGAGAAAAATGCATTGGTTGCCATAACCAATGCATGATTTGTTAACGATATTGGTAGGGTAGTAGAGGTTGTTGTAAACAATTAGAAGGGTTAAGGTAACATACCGTGTCAGTTGTTTCAAGAATCCATAAATTGTTATTTTCAATGAGTTGTTGTTACTAGTTAAAAGTGTTTGTCGTAACTCATTATAATTGTAATGTTTGCCAACATGTAACGGTAACCAACTGAAGTGGTTGTTTAAACGACTTGCTATTTTTAATGAGTTGTTGTTACTAGTTTGAAGTGTTTGTCGTAACTCATTAGAAAAGTAATGTTTGCCAACACGTAACGGTAATCAACTGAAGTGGTTGTTTAAACCATGACCCAGCGACTCCTTCCCCGACCCAGATAAGTTGACGCCATGGACAATTTTGTCATCTTCATATTATGTTGTAGGGCCTTGAGGAATTATTACCAAGATTAAAAGGTAAGGTGTTTGAGTATTCAGTTTATGCTGAAGATATAATTACTTGGCGTTACTTCAGATTTACCAAAATAGTACCTCTAGCTGATACTCTGTAGTTTACATTAAATGTATTAAGGGTGCTGATATAAAAACCCCTTCAGGACTTCAGGATATGGTTACTTACATCAGAACTGTGAAAAAAGTTGCTATAAACATGGGTCCTAAAATGCTTGGTTATCCATCTGTCAGTCTGTATGTGTTTTTAACATGATTTTGTATAACTTTGGAACTACTAAAGATAACAACTTCAAACTTGGCACATTTCTGCTCACTAATAGGACCTATTTTGGTGCGGAGTATCAAGTTTCTACTTTGTACCATTTCAAAATGGCAGCCATTTTTATATTTTAAAACTTAACACCTTAAAACCCGTAAATTTTACAAAAAATGTACAAGAGACAAAAAAGTTGCGCAATTTTATCTCCTAAAACGATATAAAGATTATTAAGATCGAACAACAATTGGAGTTATTGTAATTTTTCTAACGTAATTCAAGCAAATTTGCTATAACTGCCATAAAACAACCTTGTATTTTTTACATTTTATTTACGAATTCCGAAGTAGGCTACTTTTCTGCCTCGGCATCCCTGCCCTAGCCCCGTACGCATGTTACCCTGTGAACCCTGCCAGAAATTTGAAAAAATTGAATTCCCCTTTCTTTCTTCACTGAAACAGCAGGTAAATACTCTCTCTCGGTTTTTGTCACATTGATTGCAATGAAAGATAAAACTTTAATATACATAACATTGGCCATGAGAGTAAGCAGCGGTAGCTCAGAGGTAAAGTACACGCCTACCACGCGGGCGGCCCGGGTTCGCGTCCTGTCCTCTGCGCTAACATTTTTGGAAAAATAACTACTAATAGTGGTTAATTCAACCAGTTTGTTAATGTTTCCAACAACCTTTTTATGGTTAGTTTAATCACTGTAGTAGTGGTTAAAATAACTACTAAAGAGTTAATTTAACCACTTTGGTAGTGGTTAAAGTAACTAATGAAGTTTTGTTTTAACTTTGTTGGTGAATGTTGTCATAAACAACAATTGTTGTTAGGCCAACCACTTCAAAATGAAATGGGTTATTTTAACCCATATAAAAATTAGCACACTTAACCCATAAAATTGATTGTCCCAACATATTTCGTTTAACTCACTAGGCCTAGGTTACTTTAACACATACCGGTGGTTGTCCCCATAGTAACCCTTGACATTGGTTGAACCAACTTATAAAAAAAGTTAGGCGAACCAATCATTTTTCTCTGTGTACGTAGTAGCAGAAGCACGAGTGTAGGGTTTTTGGCCGAAGCTTTTCAGGTAGAAAGGGGAGTCATTACGAAAAATCCGCCGGCTAGGCAGATTGGCCGAGCTTCCAGGGCTAAGGGAGAGAAAGAGTTTGACAGAGAGGGTTGCGTCAGCCTGATGGGGTTTCAACTTCCAGGAACAGTCGAGGGGGCGAGAAGAGCCTAGCGGTCTTCCTGTCCACAATAATGACCTCAGGTTTTAACTTTTCAACCACATCCTAATGCTGGCTGTTTTGGTAAAATAGTTCCCATTAGAGCAATAACCATATTAAATGATCACGGTGGACATCCAGGAACGAATTAATGAATGCACATTCTATACTTTGGGGCAATAACCTTTTTTAAGTTATCTTTTCCTTGTCTGCACAAAGACAACTTAGATAGTTTACAGAATACATTAACTAAATACTACATTTTTAAGATGTATTTTTCAAATTAATTACACTTAGAAGGTAGCTAAAAAAACGTATAATTTAAGTAAAAAAATTATATTGAATTGAACTTGTTCCTGTGTTCCTGTTAACAAAGGCACGAATAGGCACCTTGAAAACTTCAAATCTTTTCTCATTTCACCGTCTTTTTTGTCCGTCACTAAAACACTAAGGTTATATCAGAAGGAGTCCTATATATACAGTACTGTATTTTTATAGATAACTACAGTATTTAATAATAATCAACGAACACCATGATTGCTGGGTTTATATAGTTATAAGACCAGTGCCATATGATATGTACTTATAGTTTGCAATCACAAGTTTTTTTTAGAGTGAAATATACCGGGTGTCTCACCTAAGTGAACCAATAGCTAACTTTTTTATCATAAATCTGACAAAGAACTTTTTATGGGAGACATCTTTATTTTTAAAGCTGCTTTTGGAGTCACTTCGAAATTTAAAAATATGGCCGCCATTTTCCAATATGGTGGACAACTTTGATTTTTCTTATGGAGCACCCTGTATTTTATGGCGTTTTTTGATTTTACACGTAATCTTAGTAATTTTTTTTTTCTAATTTTTTCCTAAACCCAATGGTTAAGGAGGTACGAGCAG
Source organism: Flexamia atlantica (assembly GCA_035578135.1). Lineage (NCBI taxonomy): Eukaryota > Metazoa > Arthropoda > Insecta > Hemiptera > Cicadellidae > Flexamia > Flexamia atlantica. Next base: position 37,378,922 of record JAQJVK010000010.1, read on the forward strand.
TTAAAGTTTGATTTTCCCCATTAAAAATGCAGAGGGAAATCATTGGTAGTCTGTATATCGAAAACTGTAGGATTTATAACATTAAAAGTGTCTTGTTTCTTTAGTTGAGATTTAATCGTAAAATAATGTTTAGTTGATATTCGCGCATAGAAATGTATTATTTTAAATATGCTTTCACTCCACAAGGAATACATGGGATGGCATAGTTAAATGGACACAATGCTTTTTAAATGGGGAAAATTAAACTTTAACTGCTCGTATCTCCTGAACCAATGAGTTTATGAAAAAATAAGGAGTAAACAGTTCCTCAAATTAAGCGTTAAAACAAAAAATGCCATAAAATACAGGGTGTTCCATAAGAAAAATCGAAGTTGCCCGCCATATTGGAAAATGGAGGCCATCTTTTTTTTCGAAGTCACTCCAAAAAGTAGCTTTAAAAATAAAGGGAAGTCTCCCATAAGAAGTTCATTGTCAGATTTATAATCAAAAAAATAGCTATTGCTTCACTTTAGGTGAGACACCCGGTATAATTTCACTCTATGATGAAAAACTCTATAGATGTTTTTCCAATGTGAAGTGACATGAAGAATGAACAGATAACGGGCCATTAATTTTTATATATGCTCCAAATTGTGTACATTTTAATGCTATGTAAAGTGGTAATCAATTGGACGAGTTATCAAAAAGAAGTTTCTTCTAGATATTAATCACTAAGCATTAATTCAATTCGTTTTTGTTGTTACTGTTTGTTTATTATTAAGTATTTTGTGGACTGTAGTGAATCAATCAAAACAAGTTTCACAAAATGTGCTCGTGGATAATTAGCAATGAAATTATGCCTGCTTAGGAATCGCCCTCACAAAAATGTAAACTCTAGCAAAATACAAAATTTCTTTATTAAACAATGTAATACTTCTTGATTAAGATGTTTGTGATTTTTTTTGATTTAACGTCTTTGTTTGAGTTTCTTATTTTAAATTCATGAGACCGAATTGTTTTATGCCCAAAAACTGTTAGGCCTACAAGCCCTGCACTGACTTAGTTTTATATATTTTCATAACTCTGTATACGAAAATTGTCCGTTACCGTACAGCTGAGATCTACGAAAACTCTCCCATTTCCTTACGTCAAAACAAGTAATAATCAGCTGCTTTTTCGGTACCCAAACAAACCATTTCCGTACCAAAACAAAATTTTGCCGTACCCAAACAAATGAATTCCTTAATTTGACAGTTCAACCAGCTGACTTTATAAACAGTTCAGCCGTATTGTGTTTACCTATAGAAAAATTACTAAATTATAAAAAGTTGGGTCATTTTTTATAAGTTTGGTCACTTATTTGCATCGTGATGAAAAGTACTGTTCACAACTCGTCACAAAAGTACCATTTCGGGGCTCGATAGTGTTTTACTTGCCCCGAAATGGGCTACTTTCGTGACTAGTAGTGAAATATACTATTTTCTGTGAACTGAATAGTGATTTGTACATATAACAATGATTGTACAGAAATAAATTATTTTTCATCACTCTATATACGAAAATTGCTCGTTACCGTACAGCTGAGATCTACGAAAACTCTCGATTTACTTACGTCAAAACAAGTAATGATCCGCTGCTTTTTCGGTACCCAAACATTTCATTCCCGTACCCAAACAAACCATTTCCGTACCAAAACAAAATTTTGCCGTACCCAAACAAACGAATTCCTTAATTTGACAGTTAACCAGCTGACTTTATAAACTAAAACTAGCAGTTGCCTGTGGCTTTGCTCACGATAAAAACTGTAACTCCCGCTGCCTAAATGAAAATAGGGCCACATACTGAGTTTATGATTAAACAGATAAGGCAAAAAAAATGAAAAATTTAATTTAACTAACTAAATTAAATTTAACTTTTATATAGTACACATCACCTAAAAAATCAACAAAACAACCTTAAACCATTATGAAAGTAACCAAATTATAAATCAGCTGTAAAATTGTATCCTTATGTGAAGCTGAACCACCTGCTTGTTGAATGAACATTGAAAATTAAACAAAAGATCATCCATTCCACTTGCGTAGGAAAATTTATAAACTTCGACCCCGCCAAAACCCCTTAAAACTTTGAATTAAAAAAACGTTCTAAGCGGATGCTTACACCCTTAATATAGTCCATGCAAAGGTCCAAGGTTCTAAGTCAAGTGGTTTGGGCTGTGCAGTGATAGGTCAGTGGTATTGGACAAATATAAAGAAGATGGGCTTTCATTAACCAGTAAGATGTTTTCAGGAATCCTCAAAGTCCGCAGACCTGCTGCGACTGGAGTTATTCTATTGCTGCCCCCCGCAGGAGGTATTTCTATTTGGCCTCCCTGTACTGTACATTTGTACATGTGAGCAGATTCAACGCCCCGCCGATAAAGGCCTCAAGGGTGCCACTGCCCTGGGAAGGCCTATGCCCAATATCGTTGAATCTGCTCGCATGCATGATATATATTGGCCCTTAAGCAGGAATATAAATAACTCCGTCGCAGCAGACCTTGCGTACTTAGAGAATCCTAAAACAGTTTTCTGCTTCATGAAAGTATATGTACGTAAAACGTAGAAATTGCCTTGATTTAATGTCAAAAAATTCTAAGGTTTTAGGGTCTATCTTGAACATAAAAATACCCCCGTTGCAGCAGACCTCCGGACTATGTGCATGACCTTAATTTATTTCTTCCATAAGAATAACACAGGGAATGAGTATGCAGGTCTACTGCAACAGTCATACAAAAATTTGGTGGTTTTGAAACAATATCAGGTGTCAGGTGAATCTGAACCAAAAAAGCCACATACCAAGTTTTATCAAGATATGTTGGGTAATAACTAAGATATATAATTTTTATATAGGGGCAATGTACTGTGTTTTCAGATTTAAATATAGTTTGAATAGTGTTTTTTGCTTCTGGGAGCTCCAAAATGAAAAGTTATCATGGTCTCGGGCTTAGGTCTTGCCGTAGACCTATGATAATAATTCCATGAATAAAATTCGCTAAAAGACCAAGGCAAAGTATTTTTTTCTAATGATGTAAATAAAATAAATGGTTTAAATTAGCTCTTTTAATAACAGCTGTTACAGGGAAGAAAGGTATTATTATATCTAGTCAGTGATTTATTTTATGTTCTGTACCTGACAGCTGGTTTGCCATTCTACATAATTTCTTGTTTTTTTTACATCTGTTTAAATATAAACATTTCATCAATTTATATTCTGCCATAAGGATAGTATGGGATCTTTGAGAGGGTCTGTGGCGGAGTCCGAAGATCAGATCAGGATGGAAATACTTAGTTTTCCTATTTAATGCCTAAAGAAACAGTGTGCCAAATTTCAGCCTTCTGGGTTATTGGGAAGTTGGAGAATTAGTGATGAGTGAGTCAGTGAGGGCTTTGCCTTTTATAGGTATAGATAGATAGACAGTTTAGCCGTATTGTGTTTACTTATAGAAAAATGACTAAATTATGAAATGTTGGATCATTTTTTATAAGTTTGGTCACTTATTTGCATCGTGATGAAAAGTACTGTTCACAACTCGTCACAAAAAGAGTCACTGTTCAAACTAGTTTACAAAAGTACCATTTCGGGGCTCGATAGTGTTTTACTTACTTTTACTTGCTTTTACTTGCGAAATGGGCTACTTTCGTGACTAGTAGTGAAATATACGATACTTTACAATGAGATTATTTCCCATGTGTTTATGAACCAACAGCTTTAGTTCGCTTCAATTAGAGGTATACATTGTATGTGCCGCTATTTTTTTAAGTCGGCTAGGAATTAATAATGAGAATTGGATTTACCTTAACTGGAAATTCAACCATTCGATCTAGTTATTTTATTGAGTTTTTTTATAAAAATAATATAGTCAAGTATTTTACAAATGGACCTTACATTTACTGACAAATCAATTAATATGACAATAGTGCAAATAAATTATGTATTTTAACTTTATAGAATTGCATTTTATTCATGATAAATGCAGGGATTCCAACAAGTCAGGAATACAAAAGTTGCTTTTGAGCAAAGATAGGATTTAACCAAAGTGACAAGCAATTTTCAATAACGATAATATTTAGATAGTAAAGTAGTCTACATTGAGCGAGTGGACAAGAAAGTGATTGTATCTCGGGCCATTGCGAAGATCGCTGGAAGCCGGCTGCAAATGCCCTTCCGCCGTCCTGTCATCACTTCCTGGAAGAATCGTGTCACCCACCACGACTTACTTCTCTCTCTATTCCCCTCCCCCATAGCAGGTAGATCGGCCAAAGCGCCTATCCAAGAGGTAGCTCATTGAGGGTCCCTTCCCCGCCGGACAATCTCTGCCAATTGTCCGGTTCCCTTCTGGATCGGGCCAAGCAAGTACGGCTGCTCCAAATGTTTTTATTTGGACAGTACGATAAGTAAAAGCGTTTCTTGGACTTTTAGACCGTAGGTTCTCTTCAAATGAAACTGAAAGCCCATGCAATTCCTTGGAGCTTCTTGAGTCCCGAGGCTTTATAACAAATGAATTAATATTGTCCCCGTCCCTGGCTGCAGCTGACTGAGCGCCTCCGTGCCCTATGTAAATGGTTGGTACAACGGTGATTAGGGATGGTTTGTAGTAATAAGTGATTGTATTGTTTCAACAATGAATTTGGTTATTACTGCTAGCTGTATAGTAAATCAGTGGCTATGAAATGGAAATAGTGAGTCATAATCTGATTTTATATAGTTGGTTAGTAAATGAGTCCATTAGGTCCACTAGTTGCCACTGGGATCACGATAGCCGATACCCACCGGTCCAATGAATTTTGGCCTCTCTTCAAGTGATGCCGTTAAGGGTTGCTCTATGAAATGGCACTTATTGTTTTATCTAGGCGCCGAAGCTCTATATAAAGGCCCCGCCCTGGATGTAGGAGCAGGGGTTGGGCCACCAGCGGAGCAAGTGGTATATGGAAAGGTGATGTCTCCTGGAAGCCATGAGTGTGTTGTAGTTTCTGCTGTAATTGGGTTGAGCCGGAAATGTAGACAGATGTCTCTACTAGCCTCGGATGCTTCTCGCGACGAGTCTGATGGGGGAAGTCTCCTCTCTGCCCCCCCTTATCTCCCTCTCTCTCTCTCTTCTCCGCATCCCTCTCTCTCGTTTCTCGCTTCGCTCACCGACATGTGCACTACCACGACCGCGCCTCCCTCGGCTTGCTGCTGCTTCGTTCCTGACAACGAAGTTCAAATGCTTCTCAGACCTCCGCGTTCACAACGGTCCACTAACTGACTTTCGTCATTGCTTATTTTTCTGTAATTTTATTGATTTTTTCAGAAATATTCTTTCGTCCTCGCATATCTGTTAAGATGTTACGGAACAGTCACATAAGTCCAGTTTATATTGTCCGATCGTAGTCATTAATGCTAAAAACCCTTTTGAATATATCCGTGCCTTGATTTGTTAAACGATTCAAAATTCAGCTATTCTTCATTGGCCAATTTAACCCGAATCAACATTAAATAATGAACAAGCGAAATTCTTCATGTAACCTGTAACTTGCTCTGGTAGACTAAATGCAGTGGTTTAAATGATTAATACTCACCGCACAATTAATTTGTATATGTGTGATATGAGATAAGCTTCCACCCCCCTCAAAATATTCAAATGGATTAGAATAGGGGTAGTCTTAACTTTTTATCTAAACCTAAACAATAAAAAAATCTTTATATTATGAGTAGGAATTACAGTACAGTATTATTTAAATTCGCACCTTTAGGATAAGATCGAAACTTTGTAAAAATGAGACACGCTGCAATGCTGATATTTGATTCGATATTTCGACAACATGCTCACCGGTTTCTATCGGTATGCAATGATATGTCGGTGGATGGTGATGACACCGCGGCGCCGCTCAGAGGTTCTTGGCCCAATCCCGAATGGGCGCGGGCGGTCGCAGTCACAATCGCAGTAACAGTCGCAGTTACAGTCGCAGTCGACAGTCGATGGTATTAGTAACAGTCGACAGTCGCAGTCACAGTTGCAGTCGACAGTCGCAATCGCGGTGGAAAGTAGCAGTCGAGTCTCAGTCGACCACTTCGCCTCCTGCCAGCGACCCTCGCGTCGCAGCCGCCGCGCCGATGCTGCAAGTCTAATTATCATGTACGTCGTGGAATCTCTGTCATTAATACTGTGTCAAGTGGAATATTACCTTTGTCACCACCGCGCCTTCAAATTACGCCGTATTTCCGCATTATCTCGCAACCAGGGCAATTCCTTTGAGAGACGGTCTAGGGAGCTTTGCTGGTCAGGTTGTGCTTTGATTTCGGACGTTATACGCTAATCTGATTTTTAGGATTTTAATTTTGATATTCCTTGAGTTTAGTGTTTTGAATTATACGTAAGAATTGATTTAATGCGCCCATTCAATCTCACTTTGTTTACGACGTAGTCCCTATGAACTTTAGTCGCATAAAAACAGTTGTTTGTATATTTGGAAGTTTTAACTTATTATAGGAATAACCTTCCAACGGCTTTTACTAATTCTTTCATGCTAAATTTTATTTTGTTTTAGAAAATTTGCTATCCGACAGTGAGCAGAAAATTTGTTGACGTTTGGAATTCTACTACCTTTTTTATTAAAACGAATCATTTTTCAAATGGAAAATGACTAGTGTGGAAATTTAACAAGTAAATGTTATTATGTCTTCTTAGTTTTCAGAAAAAGTGCTTTTGAGATCTGGGAAAAGTATTTTGGGATTATGTGTTTCGTACATAAAAAAATTACCAGATCATTTAGCTTTAAAAATTTGTCGATAATAATTCAAACAAATTTCACGACACATGATGTCGCTAAATGAGTTCAAAATAAAAAATCCACTTCGAAAATTTTGTTCAAATTATGTTATTAACGATACGGTATTAAATAAACAAAAATGACAAAGAAATCTTAGTTGCATTGTGTTTTAATTTTTTATAATTTTCTTTCAGCAGACGCTAAAATTAATGATAATAATCCTTCTTTTTTAGTTGACAATAGCACAATTGTGTTGCAAAAGTCAGAAATATATTTATGTACTCTTGGAAATTAAATGCTCAAGGCGTATCACCAGTATTGGAATTTTATTCGCGGAAATGCCTAGAATTTAGATTTCCCAGCGGTTCATCGTGAATTCTTCAACAGAGTAAAGCACTTTAGACACCAAGAGCCTTTTCAATCGAGATTTGAATTGATTTTGATTTGGAGATTGTTTTATGCTCTCAGGTAGCTTATTGAGAAATTTTACCCCGATCTGCGACGGTAAATTTGGAAAGCCATAGTTCTGTGTTGCCGGGGTCGATAATTGTCCCTGCCCCTCTTTCCATACTGATGAATTTGATTGCCTTGAAAGAGGGGGCATTCATATTTACAGTAGGTTGTTACCTCCATAATATAGAGACTGTGGGGACTGTCAGCAATCCAAGCTCCTGAAGGCATCCCTACAAAGTTCTCTAGCCTGCAGTTTGTAAATAATTCGAACTGCCTTTTTCTGCAGTCGAAATACTCTTTTTTTGTCTAAATTTGGCACAACTACCCCAAAGTCTTATTCCATAGGAAATATGAGGATAAGTCTAGATTAGGCCAAAATAGGCCATTAAAGGAATGTCTTTGGAACAAAACTTGGCAAGGTTGCGTAGTGCATAAATTCCGGACATAACCTTGGTGCACATTGATAGCATGTGATCCTCCCAAGTCAGCCCTTTATCGAGGTGCATCCCTAAGAATTTCATGGAATCAGTTTCCTCAAGAGGTCGTCATCCACCATTACTGCAGTTGGCAAGCCTAGCTCCTGGCACCGCAAACAAAACGAAATTACGTTTGATTTTTAACTGTTTGTTTTGAAATTGATTTCGTAAAATTTCTGAATGCAAGAGTTTAGATCAATGAAAGATTTAATTTTAAGTCTTGTTTTGTTCGAGCATTTAAACAGACGGTTTTGTCATTTGCGTATTGGATAATTTTCCCACTCTGAATTGATATTGTTGACATACAGCAGAAATATAACTGGTCCCAAAATTGATCCTTGAGGGACTCCTTGGGCCACCTTCTCTCTTTGTGAAAGTGAATTTTGAACATAGACACATTGGAATCTATCGTTCAGATAGGATTAATCCACTTGTGTAGCAACCCACGAATGCCGTACGTCTCTAACTGGTGCAACAGTGTGTCATGATGCACACAGTCAAAAGCTCACGAAAGGTCAAAGTACCCCCGTTGCAGCAGACCTGCATACTCAGCGGATTTAAAATACAAAACTACATATTTCAATCCAACATAGCGAGTAATTCAACAACACGCGTCACGTCAGCCACACACACAGAATGCAAAGCCATTGACGAAGACAAACCTCCGGATAGATTTGTATTCAAACAAGGGGCATTGAAAGAGGGATCTGGCAGAGCAACATGAGAAAATATTTATTGAACGCTTTAGCCACTTCTTGCGCGTTTTCAGTGATTTTATTGGTTATTGCAAGATTAATGGGTTTTGGAACTTTTTTAGATTTTGAAGAATTGTTTATTTTCCAGGCTGACTTCGAAAAGTTCTCGCTATTTTTAGAGTGTGTTCGACATCATTAGCTTTAGCTGCCCTTGATTCTCCTATATACGTCCTGTAGAAGTTCTTAAAATTTTAATTTTGCTTTTTCATGTAAATTGCATGTAATTTCTTTAGTTTTTCTCAAGATTTTGAGATATACCGGGCGTAATTCAAGAATTTTTTTCAAAAGAGGGTTGGACTTTTTTCAATTGTTAAGGTGGACATAAAAACAAGATTTAAATGCTTGTCAAGATTAAACAAGATTTAACATTTCATCAACGGTGCTAAAGTTATTTAAATTTGTCAAGATTCGTTCTCTAGTTCTTTATTTAATTCTGATATGTTTTGGGCTGACTGGCTCTTTTTGTATGAAAAGATGAATTAGCTTCCCCGAGCCATGGTCCCATACAATTCTCTCCTGCGCAATTGCGCATAGTGGTTCGAAATAGTCGCGTTGATGACTGAAACTGAAAAATGTGGAATATTTGCTATTACGTTTTCCATGGCCGTTCTCCACGGTGCTGTGACTCTTGTTGGCGTATTCTTAGCTCAAATTAGATAGAATGTTTCTATAATATCGCGAAACCGCTGGGCTCGGTGATGGGTGTGGTCTAGAACATCCATGTAAAAGTCTCCCATTATTATAAATTGGTTGCTTTTCGTAAATAAAAAACTTAACAGATGTTTTGGCTTTTCGGAAAAAGAATCACTGCACCTGGCGAAAAAAGAAGCACTTGGCGACTTATATAAACCAATTATGACAACTTGCTTGCCCAAGGAATCCAACTTTACTCTAATCCCATTTATTTCAAAATCTAATTCTAAAATGTGTTCAATTTTGAATTTTTCAAAATCCAATGTGTTTTTTTATAAAAATTGCCGCACACCACCATTGTATTGTTTCCGTTTGAATGAGTTTGCAAGTACAAAGTATGGAATTTGGAAGAGGTTGATATTTTCTTTCTGAAAGCATGTTCTGATACAATAAAGATGTTAGGAAGAACTTAATCGCATACGAGTGAAAGTTCGTTACTTTATTTTTGTTGCCCTCTGTGCGTTTATATATGTAATGCTTTAAATTTGGAAGAAGAATTTTGTGTTTGAAATTTTGAAATCCCAGAATTTTTTTGACCTGACGCACCCGATTTCAGAACTGATGTTGTTACCCCCGTTGGTCTTCCTTTTATTACGGGGAATGAGTTTTTTGGTCTTCTTGTATATTCTCCTTGGAAGGTGAAGTGAATTTCACAGCGTCAGATAAGTGTCACATGAGGACGTCAGATGCTCATCCGCCGTGGTCGTCCTTGATCCGATGAGATGGAGGTCCTAGATGGTGGTTTCGGGGTTACAGGTTTGTTGGTAACAGGTTTATTTGCTTTCAACGAACTCTCCAAAATAAAAAATCGAGGAGGCAGCCGTTTTCCTGTCATGGTGAGGTGCAATCCACGGCGGGTAAAAAACCTCCGATTAATTTGGTTGAAGTCGAGGACTTGCGCACCCGCGGGTGTCTGAGATAGATCATCAGTGTATATGTAACTCGAATTGATAATAGTTTTCTTGCATCATTATGTCCAAGTTGGTATTTTCTTAGTTTTAGGTGGTACAGGCATTGAAATTGATTCTGTGTGATTTTGGAATCAGTGCGGTCAAAATTGCATGTAACTTGAAACCTACCACCCATTTCGATCGTAAATTACCGCAGATTACTGCTAACTGGATGATTACTCGCCTTTTTTCGTCGTTTCCCCTTTTAAAAGTTTGCTAACGTTTTCCCTGGTTACCAAAATAACCAGATTTGCCGGTTCGGACATATCCTGCACTCCGTTCCGAAGTCACCATAAGTTGAAAAAAGCGGATTAATGACCTGTACAAACTAGGAGTACGCTCCTATGTCGCGTATAGGTCGAACGAAGCGCGGTAAAGTGATATGAGGGTTATTAACTAAAAAATAAACTTTTAAACATATAATTAACTACTAATTTATTAATTAAAACAATCTTCGGGGTATAAAAAATATGATGTAGTTCAAATTTCACGACTTTTAATCAAATAATAAAAGAGGAGTTAGTTCACAAAGAGTGATTTTCAAGTCGAGTTTAACTCACTTCGTTCGAATTATATAACAAGTTTCGTTTTTGATTCTTGACTTTTTCATAATATTTTAGTCATAGCCTTGGAAGACGTGATGGTATATAACATGCATTTTTATAAAACCTTTCATTATGTCTTTGGTGTGTATGTATGAACTACTCTGAGCCAACTATTATAAGCTTGCGAGTGGAGTTTTTTTTAACACCACGGTAGTTACGGAACATTAATATCTTGGCGTAATTCCATGAAAATATATTCCTATATTATTATTTCGCACAAACACTTTCAATTTTAAATACTAACTATATTGACTGTGGCTAGAATGAGCCATTTACCGGTGATTTTTACAGACTCGTGATTGTTACACAGACTTGCCATACATCCAGGAGCTTTACAGACTCGCAATAGGCTATGTCCAGGAGCTAAGAGACGCAAGACACTTGTTGAGAAGCAAATCAACTAACACGCTCTTAAAAAAAACACACACACATCCGACGGATCCATTAAATTACCTGATTTTTTGTATCTATAACATCGGAGTCATAACTGTAAATCCATAACGATGGCGACGGAAAAAGTACAGTTAACCAAGAACTACTTTGAAATAACTACGAACTCCTATGAATATTTCAACCCGTTTTACTTTGCCATCCGGAGAACTACTCTTGGTAATTTTCGGACCTAACCTCGATAGTCACTCACGGCCCCTCCGTGTACGACCCCCGGCAGGAACCTGTGTCGCGTCGCGGCCGCCCGGGTACGGAGAGCCGCGATTAGCACATAACGTTTCAGCGCAATATCACAGTAATTTAATGTCCGTCCGTGCGATGCGACGCAGCGGTCGAGCGGCGCGGCGCGGCGGTGTGTAGCGCGGTGTCCGCGGGCGAACCTCCTGATGCGACGCAGCGGTCGAGCGGCGCGGCGGTGTGTGGCGCGGTATCCACGGGCGAACCTCCTGATGCGACGCAGCGGTCGAGCGGCGCGGCGGTGTGTGGCGCGGTATCCACGGGCGAACCTCCTGATGCGACGCAGCGGTCGAGCGGCGCGGCGCGGCGGTGTGTGGCGCGGTGTCCGCGGGCGAACCTCCTGAGACCTGCAGCAGCAGAGGTTTACGTTCAGAAAACGTATTCAAAATATGTTCACAGGTTTATAATTATTTAGTTGTATTTATATTTTGATTTGGATTTTTGGGGACATTTGCCATCACTGACTAGTAAAAAACAAGTTTCACTTATAGGGGGTATATAGTTGTCTTAGCAATTATTCATCACAGGGAATCACAAAATACGTTTTTTACAGAACAATGTTAACTTAATGGGCCTACTTATAACTTATCGATCGATTGTAAACAAAATAAGGGTGTCATGGGAAGGGGGGGATATTAGTTATTTTTAAACTTCTTCAAAACATTTTAATTTAAATTTTATAGAAGGTATTTATGGGTTCTTAAAAGTAGAATTTAAAATTGCAACAACGTAACAATCATGATGCTCTGCTTTGGAAAAGTAATAAATCAAAACCACAGAGAAACGTCAATTCCTAATTTTTTACACTGAAATGTAATTGATAATGAAGACCAGGGAAGGACTTGGAAAGAACGTCCTCACGAAAAAAAAACATACGATTAAATACATCTTTTTGCGTGGCCTGCACGCATGATTGAGGTTTAAAATTAACAAATTTTTTATGTTTTGAGTTAATTGGCTTGCAACTGTGTAAATGTTTACTATCTCGCTATTAATCTGCCATAAGAATGTACATCGAGGAAATAAAAATTTGATTCCGTGTATGAAAACGAAATTGCCCATCCTGTAAGAATTGTTTTTAAATAGTCACCTTTTTAGTAATACTGCTGCATTTGGCAAACTATCTGCCACAAAGCCGATTTTATCTTTGTGGCGCATGAGAAATCGGAGTGAAAAATCGTGAACTCAGATTTTGCACTAAAGTGAAATAATTGTATTAGTATTTTGTGTGCTCGTCCGTGCTGCGCAAGTTCAAAGAACGTTTTCTTTGATCTGCAACAAAGGGGATTCCGTGTTTAATTAAATGATGATGCGCGGTCGTCTTTATTCTGCTGCCTTTGATAAATGAATAACAGTTTCGGATCAACTCGAAGTTCTCCTGTCCCCTCATATGTCTTTTGTCCGTATTTAGAACTTTCTCATAAAGGAACTCAAGGCACGCTGTTCGTTTTAGCGAATTTTCCCTATTGGGAAGAAGCTATTACCGTAGGTCTTATGGTAAGAACTAAGCCCGAGACCACGAGAACTTTTCGTTTTGGGGCCACCAGAAGCTTAAAACACCATTCGTTCGAATTTATATACATCTATCTACTATCTATCTATCTATCTATCTATCTATCTGTCTATCTATCTATCTATCTATCTATCTATCTATCTTTCCATCCGTCTGTCCGTCCGTCCGTCCGTCCGTCCGTCCGTCAGCACGATAGCGGCCGTAAATATGGTCCGATCTGAATGATATTTGGTACAGACATGTTAGTGGTAATCAATTGGACGATTTTTGATTAGGATTTTTGCGGACATTTGCTATCACTGATTAGTAAAAAACAAGTTTCACGACGTTTCGGGATCTGGAATCTGATCCCGTCTTCAGGTGGAAGAAAACCTAGAACATAACAAGATTAGTAACACATAGCCAGGAAAACCTCGACAAAAACACAGCTAAAACAGAGAACTGTAAAAGCAGTCACGAAAACACTAGCTGAAAAGAAAAACAATAAAAATCCTAATCAAAATATAAAATCACCATCACCAACAATGAATTTCAAACAAAAAAAACAATTGGACGAGTTCGTAAACCAGCCCGATGGGACCATCGGGAGGGGGGGTAAAGGGTGATAACCCCCCCCCCAAAATATGGGTTTTTTGAGTTTTCACAGAGAAAAATAAAACTAATCAAGTTTTGGCTTGCACCATTGAATTCAGCTCGAAAAAACAAATAATTTAGCATTCTGAATCATTGCTCTATGTCCATTGGTTACTGAGATATTGAAAGTGGTAAACACAGTACGTTGTCCCAATGTTAACCTTATGGGAAACAAGTAAAATTCTATATCTCGCTTATTCCTCAACATATCGTTATAAAACTTGTTTTGTGGCTTCATTTAGATTAGATTTAATGTATTTTTGTCTAAGATCCCCGAAGTTTTTTTGTGGCAGCAAACCTGCATACTCATTTTCCTTATTTTGATTAGGATTTTTGCGGACATTTGCCATCACTGATTAGTAAAAAACAAGTTTCACGACGTTTCGGGATCTGGAATCTGATCCCGTCTTCAGGTGGAATAAAACCGAGAACATAACAAGATTAGTAACACATAGCCAGGAAAACCTGGACAAAAACACAGCTAAAACAGAGATCTGTACAAGCAGTCACAAAACACTAAGCTAAATTTTTTTGTGTTATTGTTTTTTCTTTTCAGCTTAGTGTTTTGTGACTGCTTGGACAGATCTCTGTTTTAGCTGTGTTTTTGTCCAGGTTTTCCTGGCTATGTGTTACTAATCTTGTTATGTTCTAGGTTTTCTTCCACCTGAAGACGGGATCAGATTCCAGATCCTGAAACGTCGTGAAACTTGTTTTTTACTAATCAGTGATGGCAAATGTCCGCAAAAATCCTAATCAAAATATAAAATCACCATCACCAACAATGAATTTCAAACAAAGAATTCATTATCCTTGTTATCCTTATGGGAAATAAAATAAAAGCTATATCTTCCTCACTTTTTGACATATCTTGGTAAAACTTGGTATATGGCTTCTTCCAGTTCAGATATACTAAATATTCAATTAAAACCATCCAGTTTTAACGGACCTGTTGCAGCAAACCTGCATACTAAGTCTCCATGTTATTCTTATGGAGCTTACAAAAACATGCTGTCAAATCTCGCTATGTTGGATTGAAATGTGTTATTTTGCATTTGTAATTCGCTGAGTATGCAGGACTGCTGCAATGGGGATATTTAATTCTTTCCTCTTGTGGCATACTGAAACCCGCTTCTTATAGCATCCCAAACAGCTATTCTGCAATTTACTAATTTTTATAGATTAAACGACAAGAATTCGCGTAGTGTAGTTTAAACGCTAGGAGCGAAAGGAAAAGTCCAAATAATCAAATTATTACCATTATTTTTAATTCCGTCCAGCGAATTTTGATATAAAAAAACTGTTAAACGCAAGGAGCGAAAGGAAAAGTCCAAGTAATCACGTTATAACCATTATTTTTAATTCCAGCGAATTTTGACATTTTTAAAAAATAAACTGTTCGTTATCTAAATTAATAATCCTGATCCATGTTTCTCAATGTCCTGGACATTTCCTCCTGCTCCTGGTTGCCCAGTAAATGACCAGGGGTAGTTCTGGTGGGGGGGGGGTTGGAGGAGGGGGTAGGGGGTCCGCGGAAGAGGGTGAGGCTCCCCTTAGCATACGTGCTTTTAATGTTAAAGCGTGTAATTACACAATTTAGAACATAATTCTTGGCCAGCATGATGTATTCAAACTAATTAACCATACAAAGAACACATTGAGTTTTTTTTTACTTTTTTTTGTAATTATTAACTCTCTAAATGATTTGCAGAGTCTAGCTGGTGTCATTGGATTCATTGCACTTGCAGACAAAATAAATTGTCATTATTTTGTGGTCAGCCTTTGAAATTACCACCTTAATTGGATGTTCTGATGTTCTTGAAATATAAGTAGGGTATTAAATGGGGTTCTAATTGATAAATAGCATTATCAGTAACTAAAAAAAACTCAGTCCAAATTAATATTAATAGACAGTTTCTTCTTTCCAAGCAGACGGTTGGGGGATGACCATAGTTTAATTTTTTCAAAAATAGTGTGTTGTGCATAATGAAGGAAACAACTGTTAAATAACCATTGATTATACAGGGTGACAAAAAAGTCTGGAAACGGCTTAATATCTTTTTAACTAAATCCGTTAGAAAGTTCAAACCTTTCATATCAACTTATATGTATGAAAACTACTTTTTGCAAGCATTACCATTTTTTGACCTCCATCAGGGGACGACCCATGAGGAGTAGGTACATAATCTTTAATGTAAGCATAGGTTGATATGCACATCATTTTAAAGGGCTGGTCAAGTGGAGTTCACTGCCGGAAACCGCGTCTCAAAAGCTTCATCCGTTACAAAATGGCGGCTGATTAAAAATCTATAGGGAATACACTTTGCTCCCTTAAAGATTGTTTAAAAATTGTTTACACTCTATGTGTGAAGGATCTAAACTCCGGCATTGTATGTCAGACCTAAAAACCTATCTTTTAGGGTGCCATAGAGGATATTACCTCCGGGGGGGGATGGCCCACAAGGAGTCGGTAAAAAATTGTAAGTGTAAGCATAGGTCGATATGCGCACATCATCTTGAAGAGCTAATCAAGTAGAGTTCAATGCCACAAACCACACTTCAAAAGGTTAATTTGTTAAAAATTGCGGCTGATTCAAGTTTTCAACAAAAATTCATAGAATTAGTTTTGTTGGGGGGGGGGGAATAGAAGTTAGAATAAATCAAATTGTTTATCAAACCTAAGCTTATGTGATTTTGTTGAAAACTTTAATCACCCGCCATTTTGTAACCAATAATCCTTTTGAAATGCGGTTTGTGGCATTGAATTTTATTTGATTAGACCTTTGAAATAATGTGCATATGGACCCATGCTTACATTTAAGATTTTGCACTGACTCCTTGTGGGTCGTCCCCCATTGGAGCTAATATCCTCTTCGGCACCCTAAAAAAATTGTTTTTAGGTCTGACATTCAATTACGGAGTTTTGATTCTACAGACATAGGCTGTGAACAATATTTATATGATATTTAGGCAAACACTTTGTAATTCTATCAGATTTTTGACCAGCCGCCATTTTGTAACGGATGAACCTTTTGAGACGCGGTTTCCGGCAATGAACTCCTCTTGACTAGCCCTTTAAAATGATGTGCATATCAACCTATGCTTACATTGAAGATTATGTACCTACTCCTCATGGGTCGTCCCCTGTTGGACGTAAAAAAATGGTAAAGCTTGCAAAAAGTAGTTTTCATACATATAAGTTGATGTGAAAGGTTTGAATTTTCTAACGGATTTAGTTAAAAAGATATTAAGCCGTTTCCAGACTTTTTTGTCACCCTGTATATTGTATTTTATGGTTTATTATATTGATTAATTTTATTGTATACGTAAATTAGTTAATTTCCACTAATATAGGGTTCAATATGACATTTGCTAAGCTTCACTACTTGTGATCTCGTTCCAATTAATTATCTATTCCATTCAAAATTATTTTTACACGTTGCTTTCCAAACAAAAGTGGTTTTACTGAATTGCCCCCTTTATACGGATGAAAGAGTCGCAGTAAGGATTCCCTCAGTAATTAATATAGTGCTGCCCATATGCCATACACTAGAGGCACTTGTGGGATTTCAGTTGCGTGGGAATAAAATGCACTTCACGCGCTTCACTGTTTAGGCTTCCCCTATGTCCGGCACCCTTTGTTTAGTATTTAGTTGTTAAGTATTAGGCAGGTTAATTCGTATTGATGATTGGCCAGTCTCTCAAAAATGAAGGATGTAATATTTTGTGCTCTACTATGTTTCGACGAATAGAAAATGCAAGTGGAAGAGTTTGGAAGGAAAATTCGATGTCTCCAAATGAACGTTGTTACATATAATGTGTTGTTTGATATAAAGTTTTGGTTTGAGAAAGCAAACCAGTTATTGGGACGTTCCGCGCGAGATACTTGTGAACCTTATAAGCACCTTGATTACCCTAGATTATACGTGAGGATATTATCGATACCCAGCATTTGAAATAGTGCTATTTGTGTAAAATCTTCAATTCATTATCTATTTATTACAAGTATTGGGGAATTGACAGTTCATGAATCCTCATGAGAAGTCATGATCATTTTATACATTTTTCTTACTTTAATTTTTCTAGCGTTACCAATGATTTATTTTTGTAATTTAAATTGGTTTTGATTAATTTATTTGAAGAAAATATCGTTCTCGAGTATCTCATCCCCGAAACGTTTTCCTCCCTAACTTAATAACAATCCAAGGTCCATACTTACTCTAACCAATTCTTCAACAATTTTAAAGGATTTAAAGGTATAATCTGTTTCGCCTCTCTTAAACAATTTAATTTGCAAAACAAAATAAGCTGTGGATATTCCTTTAAAATAACGTTGTCAGCCGCGCTGGAAATAAAACAAGACATCCCCAAATTTCCCACGTAATGCAGATTTTTTTATAGGATCTGGAACACATCAGTTCAAAAGATTAAAACATCGCTATGTTCATAGAACGATATACTGTCATGAATTTAAGAATGTCTGACTTATTTTGTGACATGGTCAATCTCCACCCTCTTCACGACCTGGTTGAACGAATTAATTATTTTTATAAGAATCAATTATAATTATAATTAGCAATTATAATTTTATTGTGACAGCAATAATCAAATAATAAAAACATTGACGGCAGTCATCTTTAGGAACGTCTAAGGGTCGTACGACACTATAGTGCAATATTGCAGGCGACGTTTGTACTCAGCAGAGCAAAAATGAAATGGTGTATGAATAAACTTTCTATATTATATGAATTGCTCTTAATTAAAATGGAAATAGCATACCAAATTACGCATTCAATTTTGTGCTAGTGTCACACCACCCTAAGAATTTATAATCGTCTACCTAAGAAAGCTGCAATAATCAGCTGATCGCTGGTGTATGAATGGTAGCAGTTAGTCGGATGCAGGCACTAACTGCCGAACGAAACTAAATGGATTCTGTTTGTTAATTACTGAATTAATGAAATAGATTTTTACATATTGGGCACTTATTATTGCAGGTGGGGAAAACTGTTGTTTGTATTTGGGGGAGCGGGAGTACATCGTCGTTGCCCTCGGCAAGCTTCGGGCGCCAGCATTATCACTCGTGAGACAATGTTGTACTTCCCTCAACACTCAAATAACTATATTACTATCAGAACAGAATCATTAAACCATCCTGTGCCATTTTATGGCCAACGGGACTTCGTGGGAAAGGTAAGGTAAAGGTAGACGTTTCGTCCGAAGGCACGTTAAGTACTCCTAAAATTAGACGAATACCCTCAAGCAAAACCTATTCTAATTATCGTCACAATCCTTTACCACCATTTCACCACTGTCCAACACCGCGTTGCCATGGATAGCGCCATTGGTGGAAAACCCATTAAGCGCATCTAACTATTTACCAGGGAGTCTTAGACAGAGTTAGCTTTCTGCCGTCCGATCGCTATCGCCTAATGCGGTCCTAATAAGTTCCTAGAAGTCTTCCACTGACAATGACCTAGAAATCGCCGAGGGTGGAATGTGGATTGGTAGAATGAAGGTTTGATGTTATTTAAAAATTGACTTAAAGCAATAATGCCGTATTGCATTGCTCTTATACTATGAAAACTCATGAGGAATCATAATATTGTTCCAAAATGCTTTAACATTTTATAGAACCTTTAGTATATATTGTTGTTAGGCAATAAAAATTAAAACAAACCCCTACTACTATAATTAGTACGGCTATTTTAAAATAATTATTTTACTTTTTTTAATTGACTCATGTTAACATGAATTAGGTCAAAATAAACAAGTAATTACAGTACAGAGGTAGAATATTTAATTATGCCGTTACAAACCACAATCAAAACAAAATATATATTAAACAGTCAAAAGTGGAAATGCTAAAATGTGTTTAAGTTATACCAAGTGAAGAACAGCATAGCCATTAAAATCATTTAATAATGAAATTTCTGAATCGAGAAACACAAGACCGCAATAAGTGAGAGTGGGAGTTAATTATTTAATATCAACCGCGCGTCAGCCTAATCTGTCCACTGTTCGGAATTTCATTTTTCTCCAATTTTAAAATATAATTACTTTTTTATTTATGAAGTGTACAATGAAAAAAATGGATAAAACTTGGAAAAATTAGTATGTATTAAGTACAACTAGCATCCAAATAGAGTTAGTGAAAGTCCCAGTTGATAAAATTGATAATATTTTTAAAATAATTTAGTACCATGTAAATGAATAACTTGAGTTGAAATTTTACAAGAAAGTAGAACCTAAACTTTTTTTACTGTATGAAGAAAAACAATTATACTATATCTTTTGTTTCATGATAACTATTTAATATATCTTTGAAAGTAGCATCACAAATCCAAAATGCAGGCTACAATAGTCTGTATAGTGTAAGCGGTTGTCGTTTGGCGGTATACAGTGTGTAAAAAAAGGCCGTCCCCCCTCCTTATTTTTTTTGTTTGTTAAGACAAACAATTAACCTTTAGGGAATTACACTAACTCAACCCAAATTATTTTTTGACGTTACCAACAATTTTGAGTGTCCCCCAAAAATGGGGGATTTTGGGGGCAACTCAAAATTTTCAAATGCAAACCCCTTTTGAGTGACTCTTCATTTTAAAGAGCTTTCAAAAATTAGATAAATGGTGAAAATTGGAGGCCTCTAACGTGTCTCTATCCAAATTGACAGCTTGTCAAAATTTTGAGTACAACACATACCTGAAACCTGGCGTCTAGCACATTTGGAGTTTAAATTCACCGTTGGTGACGTAAAAATGAAACGAGCCTGGAACAAATGTTGTTAAATGAAAAACTAGTCTCTTTTGGTGATATTTAACATTTTGAGTGTCCCCCAAAAATGGGGGATTTTGGGGGCAACTCAAAATTTTCAAAAGCAAACCCCTTTCGAGTGACCCCTCATTTTAAAGAGCTTTTATAAAATAGGCGATTGGTGGAGGTTGGAGGTCGCTAACGTGTTTCTATCAAAATTGACAGCTTGTCAAAGTTTTGAATACGAAGCTGCCAATTTTGATAGAAACACGTTAGCGACCTCCAACCTCCACCAATCGCCTATTTTTTAAAAGCTCTTTAAAATGAGGGGTCACTCGAAAGGGGTTTGCTTTTGAAAATTTTGAGTTGCCCCCAAAATCCCCCATTTTTGGGGGACACTCAAAATTTTAAATTTCACCAAAAGAGACTAATTTTTTACTGAACAACATTTTTCCCAGGCTTGTTTCATTTTTACGTCACCAAAAGTGAATTAAAACTCCAAATGTCCTTGACGTTTCAAGGATGTGTTGTATTCAAAACTTTGACAAGCTGTCAATTTGGATAGAAACACGATAGAGACCTCCAATTTTCACAATTCATCTCCTTTTTGAAATCTCTTTAAAATGAGGGGTCACTCAAAAGGGGTTTGCATTTGAAAATTTTGAGTTGCCCTCAAAATCCACCATTTTTGGGGGACACTTAAAATTTTTGGTAACATCAAAATGAATTTGGGTTGAGGTAGTTTCATTCCCCAAAGGTTAATTGTTTGTCTTAACAAACAAAAAAATTAAGGTGGGGGGACGGACTTTTTTTACACACTGTATAGTGTATAGCTAAGGCTATATCTACACACCCCACCGGCCAAATTACCCCGGACTGACGGTGTGAGCTGCGTGATTATAGGGGACGGGGCGCTTGTGTATAACGTATACCGTATTGGAGGTTAAAACGAGCTATAGTAGTCTGTATAGTGTATACGGTTGTACAGTGGTGTATAGTGTATATCTACACACCCCACCGGCCAAATTACCCCGGACTGACGGCGTGAGCTGCGTGATTATAGGAGATTGCGCTTGTGTATAGTGTATACCGTATAAGGTGGTTGTATACTGGCTATAGTAGTCTGTATAGTGTATACCGTTGTACAGTGGTGTATAGTGTATAGCTACACACCCCACCGGCCAAATTACCCCGGACTGACGGTGTGAGCTGCGTGATTATAGGGGACGTTGCTTGTGTTTGTGTGTGTAGTGTATACTGTATTGGAGGTTGTAACGGGCTATAGTATTCTGTATAGTGTATGCGGTTGTATAGCGGTGTAGCGGTGTATAGTGTATAGCTACACACCCCACCGGCCAAATTACCCCGGACTGACGGTGTGAGCTGCGTGATTACAGGCGACGGCACACGCAACCTTAGATTACTGCTCCACTACCCGATAAGCCTCGTGTTCCACGCTTTTTATTTCCTTTAATGGTTGAGTACATTGTGTTTCAGTGTTCGCCGGTGACCGATAACCACTCTACTAGTCATCATTATTAATCTTCCAGTCAAAAAAGGTGCCGTTATTTCAAATCCGATTTGTTCGCCTTATTTTCACAGGGATTTATTTCCTTTTTCCGGTTTATGTTCAACCAGGGACTGAGGGTGAGATGTTATGTGAAACGACGCAAGGTTTTTTTAAGCTAAACACTTTTAGTGTATATTTGCTACGACGGTTTTTTTTCCGTATGAAAATTTTAAAATAATAAGTAGGTATTTTAGTGGTAAAAGCAACCATATGAATAATTGAAATATGCAGTAGGCCTATTATAGTACGTGTGGTTAGCGTAAAAACCTTGCAATTTTTGATACAGCTTAGCCACTTGGTACCTATGTGTATAGAAGATACCAGTACAAGTATTTTTGTCCGAAGATCCAACCTTGAATTCTTGTAGAACACCCCCAAATCAGCCATTAAAGATGGCCGCCATTACATTCATAAATTGCTCTATAACTCCGGTAATAGTAGTCCTATCTTGATAAACCTTTTTTTGTTTGAAATATAATTTTAAAATTAAACCTTTTTTTATTTAACATTTTTTTCTAAAGTTAATATTTTTCATTGTATATTAGAAAAACTAAATTTTCCATTTAATTCCATGGGAAAGTCTAATTCTTCGATAAAATGCGTTTTGAGGGGCTCAACAAGTCTATAGCTAAATGTAGTACGTTCTCTAGGCTGAAAACTTATACGCACAGACATTTTATTCCAATTATTCAACTATTATCATAATTATGGCCTCAAAAAGATATACGCATAGGCCGTTTTCCGAGTTAGCCTAGTTTTTTCGGTATTTTATGGAGTAAAAATACCCCCGTTGCAGAAGACCTGCATACTCAGCGAATTTCAAATGCTAAACAACATATTTCAATCCAACATAGCGAGATTTGACATGTTTTGGTAAGCTCCATAAGAATAACATGGGGAATGAGTATGAAGGTTTGCTACAATGGGTGCGTTAAAACTGGGTGGTTTTAATTCAATATTTTTAGTAGATCTGAACTAGATGAAGCCACATACCAAGTTTTATTGAGATATGTTGAGAAATAACCGAGATATAGAATTTTACTTATTTCCCATAAGGTTAACACTGGGTCAACGTACTGTGTGTACCACTTTCAATATCTCGGTAACCAATGGACATAGAGAAGTGATTCAAAATACTAAATTGTTTGTTTTTTTTAGCTGAATTCAATGGCGCCAACGAAAATTCGGTAAATTTTATTTTTCTATGTAAAAAACTCAAAAAACCCATTTTTGGGGGTTTATCCTCTTTTACTCCCCCTTCCGGTGGTCCGATCGGAATGGTTCACGAACTCGTCCGAGTAATTACCACTTTACACGTCTGTACCAATTTTCATTAAGATTGGACCATTCTTACGGCCGCTATCGTGCTCACAGACACATATATGTATATATATAGTTAGATAGATAGATAGATAGATAGATAGATAGATAGATATATAAAAATTCGAACGAATGGTGTTTTTTGCTTCTGGTGGCCCCAAAACTAAAAGTTATCGTGGTCTCGGGCTTAGGTCTTACCATGAGACCTACGGTAATAGCTTCTTCCCTATAGGGGAAATTCGCTAAAACTAGGCTAACCGGAAAATGGCCTGTGCGTATATCTTTTTGAGGCCATTATTCTGATAATAGTTGACCAATTGGAATAACATTTCTGTGTGTATAAGTTTTCAACCTAGGGAACATACATTTTTTAGCTATAGCCTTGTTGAGCCCCTAAAAACGCATTTTATTGAGGAATTAGACTTTCCCATGGAATTAAATGGAAAATTTAGTTTTTCAAATATACAATGAAAAATATTAACTTTAGACAAAAATGTTAAATACAAAAAAGTTTAATTTTAAAATTATATTTCAAACAAAAAAAGGTTTATCAAGATAGGACTACTATTACCGGAGTTATAGAGCAATTTATGAATGTAATGGCGGCCATCTTTAATGGCTGGTATGGGGGTGTTCTACACGAATTCAAGGTTGGATCTTCGGACAAAAATACTTCTTCTGGTATCTCCTATACACATATCAAGTCGCTAAGCTGTATCAAAGAGTGCAAGGTTTTGGTGAAAATTTACGCTAACCACACTTACTATTATAATTTGCTTCCGTTTTACAATTATCGAGTAAGTAAATTAAACACGAATTGTATTGGAGTGATTCTCTATAATATTTTTTTACATAAATAATGTTGAGTACTCACAGTTCATCTACCCGATTCGATTAAATCGAGGCGATATTTTTATTGATGCTTGCCAAGAGCTTATTAAACCTCATTACCCATGACGCTTTGATAGAATTAGTGGAAAGGGATACCCAAACTTCATCACAAATTAAACCTCATTTGAAAGCGAAAACCTTTGATAGATTTATTTAAACGCATTTTGATTGCACATTTTTATTGAATTCGAATATTTTAAAAAATGCCAAAGAACTATAATTATGAAGGTGTCGAGGGTTCCTTTTTTAAAACGAGAACGATCATATGTTACATCTTGCCTATAATATTATTCTAGAAAAGGCTATCTCTTCTATAGTGTAAATTAGGAGGAATATCTTTTGCCCTTAGAATAGACTCATACATACTATTTGTTCGACTCAAATTCTAACACTTACGAAAGGAATAAATAAGAAAGATAACAACAGCAACATCCAATAATTGTAAATAAACTTTCCATAGAGGCACTTGGTTGGGGTTTCTCTGGTTGGGGTACACACATTTTGAACAAAACACAACAATATGTCCGAGAATTTCCTATAAATCTTTTCAAATCTAAATAAGACTTTTAGCAACAACGCACTAATGTGGTTGGAGAAGGCCAGTTAACAAGGGTTCAACTTTGCTTATACGGTGACCCACGTAATCCATTACAGCTAGAAAGGGATGTAAAATGCAAGGGCGGCTGCGTCCTGCGTCCTAAGCCCACACCATCGTTGCAGGGCTGCTAATTGGTCATATAATTTCTCCTGCCTTCTAATGGTCGGGCAAATGATTTTCAATTTAAAGAGTTTCTAGATATCGATCACATCTGCAAAGTGGAATTTACTACTTCCAGGAACAGTCGGTATTTATACTTTGTGTCGATTGAAGCCGTAGACGTAACTGATGTCCTAACGAATAATTTTCCAGTAGTCCAGTGATGGTCCAACGTCAAAGTGGACGGATACAATACGAAACTTGTCATGAAAATCTAGTTTATAATCGATCTTATTTGGATTTTTTTTCGTTTTTTGGAAACTTAATTGTTTACAGTAAAATCCTTCGGGGAATGGCACGGGTAGGTGCGGAAGTTATCCAAGAACTTTTGTTCTTCCTTATTGTTGATGTACATGGAAAAAGAAGAGTACTTAAAAAAGTTAAGTGTTTCTGCGTAGTGCGTTTGTATTGGTGTAACATAAAATTTTGAGTGGCTGTGACAGCGCTGATATCAAGTTGGCAGTGGCATCTGGTTTCTTGCTCGCTCGTTCAAACTTGCATGTGCGATTACTCGTGCGCCGGCCTTCGACCATAATATTTGGTGAGTAAAAAATATTTAACCCCATTCCGATTTCAACAATTAAGAAAAATTACAATTTGCCTACCAAACTAATTACGTATTATGTAATTAGACGTTAATAATAAAATTAACGCTTTAATAATTACACACTTGAAATATAATAAGCGTAGAAAAGAAAACCAATATTCATCGACGAACTTTTCACATGGATACAATTAATTTAAAAATGGCAAGAGATAGTATAATATATGTAAATCGTGATAACCATGCACAACGCCTCCCTACAACGTACACAAATAAATCTACACGCATACAATTTTCTATTCAAAATAATTTTACCGAAATTTAACTACAAACCATAACACGTTCACGATTAAAATGAACTACGGCTTTACTGTAAATTTAGGTTGGTGAAAAACTTAATTTGCATAAACGGTATAACAGACTCATATGCTTGCTATAGATTTGGGAACTGATTGTTATTGCTGAACACGACTGTTGACAATGACCAAAACTGAAGTCATTGACCTAACACATCTAAATTAGAAATTTAAGATGCATTATTTTACAATTTATAAAACTATTAATTGTTATCCAGGTGCTTGATGTACAGGTGCACGATGGTGACAATGCATCATGCATGTTTCAACCTGCACCATAAAGAGAGCTCATACACCCAAATGTTCTGTGTTTATTGGCAGTTCTTGTAATTTTGTATTTGATATTTTTCTGAAGGCCTATAACTCAAAATAAATACTGCACGTCAATTTCATTATATATATAGCCGCAATGGGAGCTACAAGTAATTTTAAAGATAAACTTTGTTT
Source organism: Flexamia atlantica (assembly GCA_035578135.1). Classification (NCBI taxonomy): domain Eukaryota; kingdom Metazoa; phylum Arthropoda; class Insecta; order Hemiptera; family Cicadellidae; genus Flexamia; species Flexamia atlantica. The sequence continues at coordinate 37,405,092 of JAQJVK010000010.1, forward strand.
ATTCACAGTATTTTAAAGATTTATTAATTTTACTCTAATCAATTTTCTTCACCCGTAACTATTAAACATTTGTCAATACTTTGCATACTGTATTTTATGAATTTGTGGATTTATAATTGCAGTGTTTCTGTATGGTGTTCTAGAATATTAATAATAATACAATGATTGCAGATTGGTATTTTGTAATACAGTGTTTGTCTTCAAACCGCCAAAATATTTCTGTAACGTCTTTATACGCCATCACGTTTTTAACTTGAAAGTGTAATTTTAGATGACTCCCTGCTCCCTGGCAGGATATTGAAAATTTACTGGTAGGTTAATTTCACGCAGTTAATGCCCGAGAAATTTGGCTTCACTACTGCAGGCAGGTCTTGAATTTAAAACTGCAACAGTAATAAAATATGTCATGTAAAGTTTTTACCGTGCCTGTGCGACCAAATGAATCTGTGGACAGCGACGACGCCGCGACGCCGCGTGCTCCTGATTGGTGGTCATCTGCATTTCTTCACTCGCCAACTTTACAGTGACACTTTCCTTCATTATTGCGGTCAGTCTACCAACTGATCCCATAATTTCTTTATTATATTTAAAATAATGACTTTTACATTTATCTCGGTTTTTTTATTGAATCGTCAACATAGTTGGTAATGTCATTGGAAAAACGAATTTATTTTTCTCAAGTAAAGCTGTTTTTTTTGGAAACCGCAATTTCCTTTTTAAATTTGTTGAATGTTTGTCAACTTAAATCCGATTCGATTAGTACTATTCGGTGTATGAAATATTATTTGGTAGGTCGTTATAAAAAGCAGTTATAGCTCAGCATTTCGTCGCAAGACATACTTTTCCGTCTCTTCCGGAATATTATTAAAACGTATAAGTCTTAAACGTTGAAACGCCTATTCCCGTTTTGGCAATTTCCAGTCTTGGGTGTTGGATGATGACTCGGGCAAGATTTAAGATGCGATCAGGGTAATGGAGTAATGGATTTATTTGTGCCAGGTTCGAAATTGAGGTTTGCCAGCGCAATTTACGATAGCCGATCCCCGACGGCACGGCGTGGGCTGACCTGTGTAATGTAACCGGGTAAATGACTTGTTATCGATACATTACCCCCCCCCCCCCCCCAGACACACATCACATCAAGTTTCCCCACGTTGGGCATCGAGGATTGGCGGTTCCCTGAAATCTCTACAAGGGGCATTTTCCTCGTAGAAACTATAAAAATATCTACCCCTGTTGTATGTGCATGGTTTATGTGTAATTGCTGCTTTCAGTAGTAGGCCTAGCTTTTAGTTTGTAGTAACGATGTTTTAGCTTGACTTGTCATTATTTTTGATTTAACAATTTTACCAACTGATATAGTTTAGCGTTAACCTCATTCTCGCTTGAAATACTTTTAGTTCAATGTTATTACTGTATTCCACGAGTAGCAACATGTATTTAAAAATCTTGCTGAACAAATTTGTTGCTGTTTCGTAATAATTACTAAGTAGGCACACTATTGCAGAGCTTGCTGTATTACAGTATCTACGTTGTATTCGATCTTTTTTTGTATCTTGTTTATGTATCGTTTTGGCAATGCTAACCAATCTTAGGTCTTAGTTGGTTTTTAAACCGAATTCTTTTAACAATTAAGAATCCGTTATACCCTTATTTGAAGACGTGCGTACTGAAACGTTAGATTCCTCCCTGCAGACCATCGTAAATAGCCACAAGAGTCTGCACCGTTGATCACAGAGAGGTCGGCGCGGCGGCGGCGGGCGGTGCGGCGCAGGCGTAACATTTGTGCATTTCGCAACCGGCGCGCGCATTATTGTGATTGCGCTCAAGATGTTCTGCGCCCTCAGCGCCGCACTAACACCATGCGCATAAGTTTGCCTTTCACCTCGCTTTCACTTTCACACCGCGACTTATGGCCTTCAACTCTGTGTGCAGCGTTATGAAAGACCCGGACCGACTTCTTCCCAGTTGTGCACTCTTAACGCGTCATCCTCCAGATGGTCCTCGGGAGGACTTCAGCTCTTCCTGGCGTCTTGTCCTCTTCACGGGTTATCTTCGCCGCGCAGCCAGTGCCTCGCCATACGTTACTGGAATTACTCGTCTTATTTCGATCATAATTCATTAAACACACGTCTTCCCCGGGATAGACAATGCGACATTCCTCATCCTCGGCTATTCGTAGCCGCAGATCGCCACACCGGAAATTTTCAAAATTAACCGTCCGTTTATGACGGGTAATACCCGAGTCTGTTACGTGTTCGGGCGATTAAACGAGTCATTACGCCACGGGAGCTTCGTGAGCCGTATGGAGGCCCACAATTCCTTTGTAGAGTTTATTACGTGAAACGGCTAAGCGAAGACGCCGAGAGAAAGTGGGTATCGATGGATAAATGGGGTTTCGGAGAAACCGATGGTGAAAATACCTCTACTCGGCGCCGTATATCTTCCCTTTGTTGTCCTTAACGATTTTACACCTTCGGTCGATTCGGTTTAGTTAGGCCCCGGTTACCCACGGTTTCGGAATGCTTCGAAACTGTGACGATAGTCGATTCGAAACGGTTCGTCCCGCATTTGCTCTTTGGTGGATGCGGCTGTGTCTCTAACTTACCGTTACCTCGGCGTAGTATCATCTAAAACAAAGAAACGAAGTAGGTCAGTTGAAGAGAAAACTACGTTTAAGTGATATTGACTCATAAACTACCGATTTTACCGCCCAAAAATGATTCATTTACCATTAAAATTTAACTTACGACGAATTCCATCAGAACAAACCCTCGAGAGGGAACTACTTAAGCACGGTTCTAATTGTGCTTATTCGGTGATAAATTATCACGATGAATGATAGGTAAATGATATTCACGGCGATAGGTGCCTATTCAGGGGACTACGATACATGATTCTGACGCGTCAGAAGTGGTAAAACGTGTTCAGAAATATTGAGTGAAGTGAATTTTATTCACTTCACTCATTACCTCGCATAGATTCCAAAAATGAATAACAAAGCCCAAACGCATCGCCTTCAGCATCCATCGGACAGTGCAGAGAGGTGGTTGTGCAAGAGACCGCGTATACAACTAACTCCTGGTACACGCAACCAATGGACCTCGGTGTATTCCACTGCAGTTGTGTAATCCACAGCACTGGTCCACGCGAGGCCGCCGACCTCGACAACGGGCTGCTGCAGAGACAACTGTTGTGATGGTTCGGTTTACAAAATAAGAGTAAAAAGTCCTTCACTCGTAATTGTATGGCGATTTTTAACTAAGGCCCTAATTGAAGCGGCACAGTATTAAATTGTTAGAGAATGCATAATGGATGGAAGGGTCGTGTATTTTAAAAGGCGCTTTTGTGTAATAGACCGCGTCTATGTCAATCTTTTGAAAATTATTTTAGGAATTAGTTTAGGATGATATGTCTGTCAGTGTTTTTTTTTCAATTTGTAATTTTGTATCACTTTTCCATCAGGGAAAGAATAGGGGAAATTTAAGGTGTTAGCTGTTTTCATATTTAAATGCAATGAATATAAAATGAATAAAATAGTCATAATTTATTTCAAAAACATATTTTACAAATTGCTCTCTCTATTCGCATTTAGAAGATGCAAGATATCACTTAGGCACAAGCCAGGTCGGTAAAAGTTATTAAAACTAAAGGTTCACACTTGTTAACGTAACTAACTTTGTATAATCTTGTACAGAACATACATTAATGCAAGTTTTTTGGAGAAAAATATATGAAAACACAATTTATAGTAAATTGAAATTGAAATAACGAACCTTTTTTTAATGCGTTATTGCCAAAAATTAACTTTAATATTGAAAAAAAAAACAGTACACTACCATCAAGTTTCGTAAACAACATAGATAACCTGGATCGGAAATGCCTGGATGGATAGGAAACCAATAACGGCTAAATTCCGTGAGCTTAAAATCGAGTGAAGTTATTTCATTCATACTCCAAAAATAATTTCGTAAAAATTAGCGTGAATGGCGGATATTGTTTATAGCAAGAAATACAATAACGCGTGATATAATAACGCTTGATCGTATTCCGTGAGCCAAGAATACAAGTTTAATAGGACTCGGACTACGCGATTGTTATGTAATTTAATTTTCTCTATAATGTACATTTGGATTGGTTTAAATTCGAACTCACATTATTTTAGCGTTTTTTTCATACTTTGGTTCGATTCCGTGATAATTTACTATCTTTCATGGGGTAGCTTAAGGCTTCAACATAAAAATACCCCCGTTGCAACAGACCTGCATACTCAGCGAATTTCAAATGCAGAATAACATATTTCGATCCAACATAGCGAGATTTGACATGTTTTTTTAAGCTCCATAAGAATAACATTGGGAATGAATATGCAGGTTTGCTGCTACAGGTATATTAAAACTGACTGGTTTTAATTCAATATATAGTAGATAAGAGCTAGAAGAGGCCATTTACCAAGTTTTATCAAGATATGTTGAGAAATAAGCGAAATATAGAATTTTACTTATTTCCCTTAAGGTTAACATTGGGACAATGTACTGTGTTTACCACTTTCAATATCTCGGTAACCAATGGACATAGAGCAGTGGTTCAAAATACTAAATTGTTTGTTTTTTTTTAGCTGAATTCAACGGTGCCAAAAAAATCGATAAATTTCATTTTCCTATGTAAAAAACTTAAAAAACTCATTTTTGGGGGGTTTATCTCCCTTTACCCCCCCTTCCTGTGGTCCGATCGTGCTGGTTTACGAACTCGTCCGAGTGATTACCACTTTACACGTCTGTATCAAATTTTATTAAGATCGTACCATTTTTGCTGGTGCTATCGTGCTAACAGACACATACACACACACACATATATATATATATATATATATATATATATATATATATATATAAATTCAAACGAATGGTGTTTTTTGCTTCTGGGGGCCCCAAAACGAAAAGTTATTATGGTCTTGGGCTTAGGTCTTACCATGAGACCTACGGTAATAGCTTCTTCCCTTTAGGGGAAATTCGCTAAAATTAACTCTAAGGACTAAAAATAATATTGGGTAAAAAAAGAAAGTAATAATTAGTATGTATCAACTTCATTGAATTTTTTGAAAATTGCCTTTTATGTGAATGAGATTCAATTCTTTGCCGATTCTTTGCGGATTTGACATTCCGATCTAAATTGCAGCTTCATTCTCCGACTATCATCTTCCAAGAAATACATAATGGGCTCAGCTCCTTTAGCATCGAAATAACAACATAGATTTTTCTGCTTTGATCCGTTCTTTAGAACAAGAAGTTATAAGTGTACATGATTGAATTTTATACTCAAAATATCCTGGTGTATGAAATGAAAATAGGTAGGTACTATTGGTACAATAAATTACGCACCGCGGCCTCTTAAGTTACATGTATTATAATGTAAAAACATATTTTCCGAAATTTAAAGCAGTAGGTGATTATAAACACCCCTAAGTCAAACTTATATTTATTTTTTATTTGATAACATTATTCTGACAAATAATGTTTTTGAGGAAAAGAGTTTATATTTGTTTTTATTCGAAGATTGCTATCTTCATTGCCCTTGAAATTAAACATGCTCTTCAAAATCGCTAATATAAAAATTTATTCCGTAATATTAGTTGTTGTTGGTTCGTAACGGATTATTTTAGCAAAATTTAATTCCCTCAAACTTAAATATGCAAATCAATCAAACACGTTTTAGCGTTGATTTAAGTCTAATCGAATATTAATTAATGTCATCGGGAAAACGAACACGTCCTATACTTAGTTTTCTGTAAACGCGCGGGTAAAACAGTTTAAATAATCATTAGGGATTAATTATGTAAACGCTGATGACTTTATTTACCATCTCGGTGAGTTTGGATGAAGTTATACCGGAACTGCTTGAATGTTTCGTAAACTTTTAAGCTAAAAGATGCAGTTTTCCAGTACATTACAGCCACCGACGCAAATCGCCGCGGGCGCCGGGTACGAAGCATAGGCTACTATTATTTAAATCAGGTCTGCGGTGTTTTAAACCAATAAATTAATATTTCGATAAGTTAACGTGTTTTGTTTATCAATCTTAACATAAACTATTTGAACTTTTTAACTCTAAACAACCTATTAAAAACCTCTATTAAAAACTCTAAACAAACTAATCGGAAAAATTACAATGAGGACATGATAACCTCGTATTATTCTTATAAGAGCCACTCGAGCAACATAAAGGAATTTTCTTGGCAAATTATGTGTATTTATGGATTGTCAATTTCGGAATTGTTAAGTACTTTTTTGCTAATTATCCCTCTAAAGAAGAAGCTATTGCAGAAGGTCTGATGGTAAAACCTAAGCCGGAGACCATCACAACTTTTCGTTTCGAAGTCCCCATAACTCAAATTCATCATATTAATTGATTTTTAGCGAACTTCTATATTGCAAAGTTATTACCGTAGGTCTCACGGCATTTCTGAAGAGAGAATAAAAATGTTCATTATGTTGAATTGAAATAAGAATCTAAGCGTTTGATATTTCCAGGTATGTGACAACGGGGGTATTTTTTTATTTCATGCGATTAAGGGCTGAAACCCCTACAAGTTACTTATGATCAGTTATAATTTGATATCGGATTCCTCCTCGTAATTTCTGTATCCAAGTGACATTGAGGACCGAACCAGAACTGAATTACCAGGTTAATTAGCTTCACGCTGTACGGTGGGGATGCAACTGCGAACTGCGTCGCCCGGACCGCTCGCTCTGCCCGGCCCGGTGACAGCGGGGATTGAGTTTTTTTTGGGGGGGCAGCTTTTAGGGTCGTGTTTTATTATGAAGGGCGAACCATCCCGGATCAGCAACAAAGGGTTCGTAGGATCGGGGTGGTTAGTTTTAATTCAATATAGGTCCAATAAACACGAGGGAGGGTGGGATGTCACCACGAACGTTGATATGGTGTACAAATCTTGAAATTGATACCGGCATGGGTTTTAGCGACCGTTGTGTGACGGTATCGACATCGACGGTACTGTAGCCGAGCTGGCCGTCGCCGCGACCCATGTCGACTCTACAGTGTAACTCGCGCGGGTGTTCACTGACATCGACGGTACTGTAGCCGAGCCGGCCGTCGCCGCGACTCATGTCGGCCGTCGCCGCGACTCATGTCGACTGTACAGTGTAACTCGCGCGGGTGTTCACTGACATCGACGGTACTGTAGCCGAGCTGGCCGTCGCCGCGACCCATGTCGGCTGTACGGTGTAACTCGCGCGGGTGTTCACTGACATCGACGGTACTGTAGCCGAGCTGGCCGTCGCCGCGACCCATGTCGACTGTACGGTGTAACTCGCGCGGGTGTTCACTGACATCGACGGTACTGTAGCCGAGCTGGCCGTCGCCGCGACTCATGTCGACTGTACAGTGTAACTCGCGCGGGTGTTCACTGACATCGACGGTACTGTAGCCGAGCTGGCCGGCGCCGCGACCCATGTCGGCTGTACGGTGTAACTCGCGCGGGTGTTCACTGACATCGACGGTACTGTAGCCGAGCTGGCCGTCGCCGCGACTCATGTCGACTGTACGGTGTAACTCGCGCGGGTGTTCACTGACATCGACGGTACTGTAGCCGAGCTGGCCGTCGCCGCGACCCATGTCGACTGTACAGTGTAACTCGCGCGGGTGTTCACTGACATCGACGGTACTGTAGCCGAGCTGGCCGTCGCCGCGACCCATGTCGACTGTACGGTGTAACTCGCGCGGGTGTTCACTGACATCGACGGTACTGTAAACGAGCAGGCCGTCGCCGCGACTCAAGTCGACTGTACGGTGTAACTCGCGCGGGTGTTCACTGACATCGACGGTACTGTAGCCGAGCCGGCCGTCGCCGCGACTCATGTCGACTGTACGGTGTAACTCGCGCGGGTGTTCACTGACATCGACGGTACTGTAGCCGAGCCGGCCGTCGCCGCGACCCATGTCGACTGTACGGTGTAACTCGCGCGGGTGTTCACTGACATCGACGGTACTGTAGCCGAGCTGGCCGTCACCGTCGCCGCGACCCATGTCGACTCTACGGTGTAACTCGCGCGGGTGTTCACTGACATCGACGGTACTGTAGCCGAGCTGGCCGTCGCCGCGACCCATGTCGACTCTACGGTGTAACACGCGCGGGTGTTCACTGACATCGACGGTACTGTAGCCGAGCTGGCCGTCGCCGCGACCCATGTCGACTGTACGGTGTAACTCGCGCGGGTGTTCACTGATATCGACGGTACTGTAGCCGAGCTGGCCGTCGCCGTCGCCGCGACCCATGTCGGCTGTACGGTGTAACTCGCGCGGGTGTTCACTGACATCGACGGTACTGTAGCCGAGCTGGCCGTCGCCGTCGCCGCGACCCATGTCGACTGTACGGTGTAACTCGCGCGGGTGTTCACTGACATCGACGGTACTGTAGCCGAGCTGGCCGTCACCGTCGCCGCGACCCATGTCGACTGTACGGTGTAACTCGCGCGGGTGTTCACTGACATCGACGGTACTCTAGCCGAGCTGGCCGTCGCCGCGACCCATGTCGACTGTACAGTGTAACTCGCGCGGGTGCTCACTGACATCGACGGTACTGTAGCCGAGCTGGCCGTCGCCGCGACCTATGTCGACTGTACGGTGTAACTCGCGCGGGTGTTCACTGACATCGACGGTACTCTAGTCGAGCTGGCCGTCGCCGCGACCCATGTCGACTCTACGGTGTAACACGCGCGGGTGTTCACTGACATCGACGGTACTGTAGCCGAGCTGGCCGTCACCGCGACCCATGTCGACTGTACAGTGTAACTCGCGCGGGTGTTCACTGACATCGACGGTACTGTAGCCGAGCTGGCCGTCGCCGTCGCCGCGACCCATGTCGGCTGTACGGTGTAACTCGCGCGGGTGTTCACTGACATCGACGGTACTGTAGCCGAGCTGGCCGTCACCGTCGCCGCGACCCATGTCGACTGTACGGTGTAACTCGCGCGGGTGTTCACTGACATCGACGGTACTGTAGCCGAGCTGGCCATCGCCGTCGCCGCGACCCATGTCGGCTGTACGGTGTAACTCGCGCGGGTGTTCACTGACATCGACGGTACTGTAGCCGAGCTGGCCGTCGCCGTCGCCGCGACCCATGTCGACTGTACGGTGTAACTCGCGCGTTTGTTCACTGACATCGACGGTACTGTAGCCGAGCTGGCCGTCGCCGCGACCCATATCGACTCTACAGTGTAACTCGCGCGGGTGTTCACTGACATCGACGGTACTGTAGCCGAGCTGGCCGTCGCCGCGACCCATGTCGACTGTACGGTGTAACTCGCGCGGGTGTTCACTGACATCGACGGTACTGTAGCCGAGCTGGCCGTCGCCGCGACCCATGTCGGCTGTACGGTGTAACTCGCGCGGGTGTTCACTGACATCGACGGTACTGTAGCCGAGCTGGCCGTCGCCGCGACCCATGTCGGCTGTACGGTGTAACTCGCGCGGGTGTTCACTGACATCGACGGTATTGTAGCCGAGCTGGCCGTCGCCGCGACCCATGTCGACTGTACGGTGTAACTCGCGCGGGTGTTCACTGACATCGTTGGTACTGTAGCCGAGCTGGCCGTCACCGTCGCCGCGACCCATGTCGGCTGTACGGTGTAACTCGCGCGGGTGTTCACTGACATCGACGGTACTGTAGCCGAGCTGGCCGTCGCCGCGACCCATGTCGGCTGTACGGTGTAACTCGCGCGGGTGTTCACTGACATCGACGGTATTGTAGCCGAGCTGGCCGTCGCCGCGACCCATGTCGACTGTACGGTGTAACTCGCGCGGGTGTTCACTGACATCGACGGTACTGTAGCCGAGCTGGCCGTCGCCGCGACCCATGTCGACTGTACGGTGTAACTCGCGCGGGTGTTCACTGACATCGACGGTACTGTAGCCGAGCTGGCCGTCGCCGCGACCCATGTCGACTGTACGGTGTAACTCGCGCGGGTGTTCACTGACATCGACGGTACTGTAGCCGAGCTGGCCGTCGCCGCGACCCATGTCGACTGTACGGTGTAACTCGCGCGGGTGTTCACTGACATCGACGGTACTGTAGCCGAGCTGGCCGTCGCCGCGACCCATGTCGACTGTACGGTGTAACTCGTGCGGGTGTTCACTGACATCGTTGGTACTGTAGCCGAGCTGGCCGTCACCGTCGCCGCGACCCATGTCGACTGTACGGTGTAACTCGCGCGGGTGTTCACTGACATCTACGGTACTGTAGCCGAGCTGGCTATCGCCGCGACCCATGTCGACTGTACAGTGTAACTCGCGCGGGTGTTCACTGACATCGACGGTATCGTGGCCGAGCCGGCCGTCGCCGCGACCCATGTCGGCTGTACGGTGTAACTCGCGCGGGTGTTCACTGACATCGACGGTACTGTAGCCGAGCTGGCCGTCGCCGCGACCCATGTCGGCTGTACGGTGTAACTCGCGCGGGTGTTCACTGACATCGACGGTACTGTAGCCGAGCTGGCCGTCGCCGCGACCCATGTCGGCTGTACGGTGTAACTCGCGCGGGTGTTCACTGACATCGACGGTACTGTAGCCGAGCTGGCCGTCGCCGCGACCCATGTCGGCTGTACGGTGTAACTCGCGCGGGTGTTCACTGACATCGACGGTATTGTAGCCGAGCTGGCCGTCGCCGCGACCCATGTCGACTGTACGGTGTAACTCGCGCGGGTGTTCACTGACATCGACGGTACTGTAGCCGAGCTGGCCGTCACCGTCGCCGCGACCCATGTTGACTGTACGGTGTAACTCGCGCGGGTGTTCACTGACATCGACGGTACTGTAGCCGAGCTGGCCGTCGCAGCGACCCATGTCGACTGTACAGTGTAACTCGCGCGGGTGTTCACTGACATCGACGGTACTGTAGCCGAGCTGGCCGTCGCCGCGACCCATGTCGACTGTACGGTGTAACTCGCGCGGGTGTTCACTGACATCGACTGTACTGTAACCGAGCTGGCCGTCGCCGCGACCCATGTCGACTGTACAGTGTAACTCGCGCGGGTGTTCACTGACATCGACGGTATCGTAGCCGAGCCGGCCGTCGCCGCGACCCATGTCGACTGTACGGTGTAACTCGCGCGGGTGTTCACTGACATCGACTGTACTGTAGCCGAGCTGGCCGTCGCCGCGACCCATGTCGACTGTACAGTGTAACTCGCGCGGGTGTTCACTGACATCGACGGTATCGTAGCCGAGCCGGCCGTCGCCGCGACCCATGTCGACTGTACGGTGTAACTCGCGCGGGTGTTCAATGACATCGACTGTACTGTAGCCGAGCTGGCCGTCGCCGCGACCCATGTCGACTGTACAGTGTAACTCGCGCGGGTGTTCACTGACATCGACGGTATCGTGGCCGAGCCGGCCGTCGCCGCGACCCATGTCGACTGTACGGTGTAACTCGCGCGGGTGTTCACTGACATCTACGGTACTGTAGCCGAGCTGGCCATCGCCGCGACCCATGTCGACTGTACAGTGTAACTCGCGCGGGTGTTCACTGACATCGACGGTATCGTGGCCGAGCCGGCCGTCGCCGCGACCCATGTCGGCTGTACGGTGTAACTCGCGCGGGTGTTCACTGACATCGACGGTACTGTAGCCGAGCTGGCCGTCGCCGCGACCCATGTCGGCTGTACGGTGTAACTCGCGCGGGTGTTCACTGACATCGACGGTACTGTAGCCGAGCTGGCCGTCGCCGCGACCCATGTCGGCTGTACGGTGTAACTCGCGCGGGTGTTCACTGACATCGACGGTACTGTAGCCGAGCTGGCCGTCGCCGCGACCCATGTCGGCTGTACGGTGTAACTCGCGCGGGTGTTCACTGACATCGACGGTATTGTAGCCGAGCTGGCCGTCGCCGCGACCCATGTCGACTGTACGGTGTAACTCGCGCGGGTGTTCACTGACATCGACGGTACTGTAGCCGAGCTGGCCGTCACCGTCGCCGCGACCCATGTTGACTGTACGGTGTAACTCGCGCGGGTGTTCACTGACATCGACGGTACTGTAGCCGAGCTGGCCGTCGCAGCGACCCATGTCGACTGTACAGTGTAACTCGCGCGGGTGTTCACTGACATCGACGGTACTGTAGCCGAGCTGGCCGTCGCCGCGACCCATGTCGACTGTACGGTGTAACTCGCGCGGGTGTTCACTGACATCGACTGTACTGTAGCCGAGCTGGCCGTCGCCGCGACCCATGTCGACTGTACAGTGTAACTCGCGCGGGTGTTCACTGACATCGACGGTATCGTAGCCGAGCCGGCCGTCGCCGCGACTCATGTCGGCTGTACGGTGTAACTCGCGCGGGTGTTCTCTGACATCGACGGTACTGTAGCCGAGCTGGCCGTCGCCGCGACCCATGTCGGCTGTACGGTGTAACTCGCGCGGGTGTTCACTGACATCGACGGTACTGTAGCCGAGCTGGCCGTCGCCGCGACCCATGTCGACTGTACAGTGTAACTCGCGCGGGTGTTCACTGACATCGACGGTTCTGTAGCCGAGCTGGCCGTCGCCGCGACCCATGTCGGCTGTACAGTGTAACTCGCGCGGGTGTTCACTGACATCGACGGTACTGTAGCCGAGCTGGCCGTCGCCGCGACCAATGTCGACTGTACGGTGTAACTCGCGCGGGTGTTCACTGACATCGACGGTACTGTAGCCGAGCTGGCCGTCGCCGTCGCCGCGACCCATGTCGACTGTACGGTGTAACTCGCGCGGGTGTTCACTGACATCGACGGTACTGTAGCCGAGCTGGCCGTCACCGTCGCCGCGACCCATGTCGACTCTACAGTGTAACTCGCGCGGGTGTTCACTGACATCGACGGTACTGTAGCCGAGCTGGCCGTCGCCGCGACCCATGTCGACTGTACGGTGTAACTCGCGCGGGTGTTCACTGACATCGACGGTACTGTAGCCGAGCTGGCCGTCGCCGCGACCCATGTCGGCTCTACGGTGTAACTCGCGCGGGTGTTCACTGACATCGACGGTATTGTAGCCGAGCTGGCCGTCGCCGCGACCCATATCGACTGTACGGTGTAACTCGCGCGGGTGTTCACTGACATCGACGGTACTGTAGCCGAGCTGGCCGTCACCGTCGCCGCGACCCATGTTGACTGTACGGTGTAACTCGCGCGGGTGTTCACTGACATCGACGGTACTGTAGCCGAGCTGGCCTTCGCAGCGACCCATGTCGACTGTACGGTGTAACTCGCGCGGGTGTTCTCTGACATCGACGGTACTGTAGCCGAGCTGGCCGTCGCCGCGACCCATGTCGGCTGTACGGTGTAACTCGCGCGGGTGTTCACTGACATCGACGGTACTGTAGCCGAGCTGGCCGTCGCCGTCGCCGCGACCCATGTCGGCTGTACGGTGTAACTCGCGCGGGTGTTCACTGACATCAACGGTACTGTAGCCGAGCTGGCCGTCACCGTCGCCGCGACCCATGTCGACTGTACGGTGTAACTCGTGCGGGTGTTCACTGACATCGACGGTACTGTAGCCGAGCGGGCCATCGCCGTCGCCGCGACCCATGCCGGCTGTACGGTGTAACTCGCGCGGGTGTTCACTGCCATCGACGGTACTGTAGCCGAGCTGGCCGTCGCCGTCGCCGCGACCCATGTCGACTGTACGGTGTAACTCGCGCGGGTGTTCACTGACATCGACGGTACTGTAGCCGAGCTGGCCGTCGCCGCGACCCATGTCGACTCTACAGTGTAACTCGCGCGGGTGTTCACTGACATCGACGGTACTGTAGCCGAGCTGGCCGTCGCCGCGACCCATGTCGACTGTACGGTGTAACTCGCGCGGGTGTTCACTGACATCGACGGTACTGTAGCCGAGCAGGCCGTCGCCGCGACCCATGTCGGCTGTACGGTGTAACTCGCGCGGGTGTTCACTGACATCGACGGTACTGTAGCCGAGCTGGCCGTCGCCGCGACCCATGTCGGCTGTACGGTGTAATTCGCGCGGGTGTTCACTGACATCGACGGTACTGTAGCCGAGCTGGCCGTCACCGTCGCCGCGACCCATGTCGACTGTACGGTGTAACTCGCGCGGGTGTTCACTGACATCGACGGTACTGTAGCCGAGCTGGCCGTCGCAGCGACCCATGTCGACTGTACAGTGTAACTCGCGCGGGTGTTCACTGACATCGACGGTACTGTAGCCGAGCTGGCCGTCGCCGCGACCCATGTCGACTGTACGGTGTAACTCGCGCGGGTGTTCACTGACATCGACTGTACTGTAGCCGAGCTGGCCGTCGCCGCGACCCATGTCGAATGTACAGTGTAACTCGCGCGGGTGTTCACTGACATCGACGGTATCGTAGCCGAGCCGGCCGTCGCCGCGACCCATGTCGACTGTACGGTGTAACTCGCGCGGGTGTTCACTGACATCGACGGTACTGTAGCCGAGCTGGCCATCGCCGCGACCCATGTCGACTGTACAGTGTAACTCGCGCGGGTGTTCACTGACATCGACGGTATCGTAGCCGAGCCAGCCGTCGCCGCGACCCATGTCGGCTGTACGGTGTAACTCGCGCGGGTGTTCACTGACATCGACGGTACTTTAGCCCAGCTGGCCGTCGCCGCGACCCATGTCGACTGTACAGTGTAACTCGCGCGGGTGTTCACTGACATCGACGGTACTGTAGCCGAGCTGGCCGTCGCCCCGACCCATGTCGGCTGTACGGTATAACTCGCGCGGGTGTTCACTGATATCGACGGTACTGTAGCCGAGCTGGCCGTCGCCGCGACCCATGTCGACTGTACGATGTAACTCGCGCGGGTGTTCACTGACATCGACGGTACTGTAGCCGAGCTGGCCGTCGCCGCGACCCATGTCGACTGTACGGTGTAACTCGCGCGGGTGTTCACTGACATCAACGGTACTGTAGCCGAGCTGGCCGTCGCCGCGACTCATGTCGACTATACGGTGTAACTCGCGCGGGTGTTCACTGACATCGACGGTACTGTAGCCGAGCTGGCCGTCGCCGCGACCCATGTCGACTGTACAGTGTAACTCGCGCGGGTGTTCACTGACATCGACGGTACTGTAGCCGAGCTGGCCGTCGCAGCGACCCATGTCGACTGTACAGTGTAACTCGCGCGGGTGCTCACTGACATCGACGGTACTGTAGCCGAGCTGGCCGTCGCCGCGACCCATGTCGACTGTACGGTGTAACTCGCGCGGGTGTTCACTGACATCGACGGTACTGTAGCCGAGCTGGCCATCGCCGTCGCCGCGACCCATGTCGACTGTACGGTGTAACTCGCGCGGGTGTTCACTGTCATCGACGGTACTGTAAACGAGAAGGCCGTCGCCGCGACTCATGTCGACTGTACGGTGTAACTCGCGCGGGTGTTCACTGACATCGACGGTACTGTAGCCGAGCCGGCCGTCGCCGCGACTCATGTCGACTGTACGGTGTAACTCGCGCGGGTGTTCACTGACATCGACGGTACTGGTCGCCGCGACCCATGTCGACTGTACGGTGTAACTCGCGCGGGTTTTCACTGACATCGACGGTACTGTAGCCGAGCTGGCCGTCGCCGCGACTCTTGTCGACTGTACGGTGTAACTCGCGCGGGTGTTCACTGACATCGACGGTACTGTAAACGAGAAGGCCGTCGCCGCGACTCATGTCGACTGTACGGTGTAACTCGCGCGGGTGTTCACTGACATCGACGGTACTGTAGCCGAGCCGGCCGTCGCCGCGACTCATGTCGACTGTACGGTGTAACTCGCGCGGGTGTTCACTGACATCGACGGTACTGGTCGCCGCGACCCATGTCGACTGTACGGTGTAACTCGCGCGGGTGTTCACTGACATCGACGGTACTGTAGCCGAGCTGGCCGTCGCCGCGACTCATGTCGACTGTACGGTGTAACTCGCGCGGGTGTTCACTGACATCGACGGTACTGTAGCCGAGCTGGCCGTCGCCGCGACTCATGTCGACTGTACGGTGTAACTCGCGCGGGTGTTCACTGACATCGACGGTACTGTAGCCGAGCTGGCCGTCGCCGCGACCCATGTCGACTGTACAGTGTAACTCGCGCGGGTGTTCACTGACATCGACGGTACTGTAGCCGAGCTGGCCGTCGCCGCGACCCATGTCGACTGTACGGTGTAACTCGCGCGGGTGTTCACTGACATCGACGGTACTGTAGCCGAGCTGGCCGTCGCCGCGACTCATGTCGACTGTACGGTGTAACTCGCGCGGGTGTTCACTGACATCGACGGTATTGTAGCCGAGATTTGTACGTTGCAAATATGCTAAATTTTCTAAGTAAAAATACTTTTATTTTAAAGATTAATATCGAGCATTTAGGCGAGGATGCATATAAAAAGTAGTACATAACTAACATTCGATATGCATGAATCTCGATGATACTACTGTTCGTACTAAGATAATTTAAGAGTAGCGATTGACAGATAACCGAATGGACACTTGACATTGCAGTTGTGTATATTTTTTGTCGACTCGCCGGATTACGCGGTAAGGTTTGGAGGTATTCTATATATATCAATATTGCTAGATTCCCAATACATTAATGAATGCCCCTTGACAACTTCTTAAGCTCGGGCTCAGTTACTTCTTACTTGGCCATGAAATATTGTGCAGTATAACTGGCGCCAATTCTTGGGGCCCACGCCGTCTATAAGACTAATGTTAATTTTAGCATTGGGCTTATGGACGGCGTGGGCCACAAGAATTGGCGCCAGGTATAATTTGTTCCCCTCCACCCGATGTACGACGAACCGTATAATCGTTCCAAGTTTCCTGAATGATTATATTGTTATTTTTAATTCAAATCGAGCTCCCCTTCCATTTTAATCGGTTTATGTAAGGGTTCTTTGATACTTCAATTCAGGTAGTTCGGTACATAATATGGTTTGATTTGATAATCTTATACTGATTTTCCTCACAAATTCGCATACGGGTATTAATATTAGTCTCCTGGAAAAAACAATTCAATTAAGTAAATTTCATCACTACCCTAAAACCTGTACATATCCGTTGTGAAGTACCTAAAATCCGGATTAACAACGATAATAATACAATTGAAATGTGTTGGTGTTACTCGGTAGTGCTCATTGATGATGTAGAATACGTCAAATCAAATAGTTTCAAAACGATTCCTAAGTAACGTTTGTATTTTAGGCAGGGCTTATACTTGTGTCCTCCAATTTCCTCCACGTAAAACTCCATGCGGCCCAAAATCCGTCTGATCTCTGAATTTCAGAATGACTCTAGAGGAAATGGGATGCGGAGGAATTGTAAGGTAACCGCTTATAATCCTCCTGATTTTGTTATTTAATACCTTAGATTGGGCCTCTTAACACTTTTCAATAACCGTAGTATCGACTAAAAATATTTTATTATTTCGATTAAGGTTATTGCAACTTATTTTTTACTGTATAAATGACTAATTTTCTATCTCGAATTGTTTATGGGTTAAACAATTCAAGACAGAAAATTAGTCATTTGTACAGTAAACATGATCCTATCTTTCTGGCCATAAATTTAAAATTCATTCCGTATTAGAGAATTCTTATTTTGATTATAAATTACATTTTGTATCAGTGGGACTCGAAGGAGTCTCAACTCAATTTGCAGAGGATTTGTTGTGGTCGAGGTGGCGTGCACGGTGTGAAAGTTTCAATTTTTGTGTGCTGTTTGCCGCCATGCAATTAATGAACCTCGCGGTGTTCATTGGTACAACAATTGCCGCGTAATCGCAGGAAAACTCAAGGTTGTCTGCGTAGTTTTTCCATGTCGAATTACACCTCGGGCGGAGAAGTTAAAAAACGTCAGTTCATTGAGCTTCGATGCAGGGACCATTTAAAATGGGGTTTAATTATTAGTACCTGGTGGACCTAGCCTTGCTCGGTATTATTTCATGTTTACCAGTTCATCCATCAACTATAAAACAGTGTAATAATTTTTATAAATATACGGTTTTTATTGCTCCATGCAATATTTATCCCACAGGCTGTATTCGTCTTAGATGGCTGTAGTTTGTAAACAGCAGTTATGATTATTTGATTTCTTTACGTTTTTTTAGCAAATTTCCCCTATAGGGAAGAAGCTGTTATGCTCATGGTAAGACCTAAGCCCGAGACCATCATAACTTTTCTTTTTGAGGTCACCAAAAAGGTCCTTTTGGTGATGGACACCATTCGTCCATTTTCATAAATATGTGTGTGTGTGTGTGTGTGTGTGTGTGTGTGTGTGTGTGTGTGTGCGCGCGCGTGTGCGTTTGTGTGTGCGTGTGCGTGTGCGTGCGTGTGTGTGTGTGTGTGTGTGTGTGTGTGTGTGTGTCTTTAAGCACGATAACTCGCGTAAAATTGGTCCGATCTTAATGAAATTTGGCATGGACGTGTAAAGTAGTAATTATTCGGACGAGTTCGTAAACCAGCCCGATCGGACTACCGGAAGGGGGGGTAAAGGGGGATAAACCCCCCAAAATGGGTTTTTGAGTTTTTTACATAGAAAAATAAAATTTATAAAATTTTTGTTAGCACCATTGAATTCAGCTCAAAAAAACAAATAACTTAGTATCATGAATCACTGCTCTATGTCCACTGGTTCCCGAGATACTGAAAGTGGTAAACACAGTACGTTGTCTCAATGTTAACCTTATGGGAAAATAAGTAAAATTGTATATCTCGCTTATTTTTCAACATATCTTGATAAAACTTGGTAAATGGCTTCTTCTAGGTCAGATCTACTAAATATTGAATTAAAACTTCCCAGTTTTAATATACCCGTAGCAGCAAACCTGCAGACTCATTCCCCATGTTATTCTTATGGAGCTTACAAAAACATGTCAAATCTCGCTATGTTCGATCAAAATATGTTGTTTTGAATTTGAAATTCCCTGAGTATGCAGGTCTGCTGCAACGGGGGGTATTTGATTTATCTCGTTTCACTAGCGTGGCAACTCATAAGACCCAATTTTTAATTTTTTCGAATTTAAAATTCATTTTATTTCGTTATTAGATTTTCTCAGGCCAAGTAACCTTCATGAAACTTGTTTTTGAGTTAGATATCAGTTATTTCTTGACTATATCAATGAAATTCTCGGTGCCGTTTTTGAGATAATTGTGCCAGTAAGTAACCAATCACAACACATTTTTCATATAAGAGTATAGGTTTATTTGTTAAATTTTAAATGCAATAATTTCTTAAAACTGCAATTAATTCGGTTAACAAATAATTATATCCAACTTCTATTTTTAACGAAATTTAAGGAAATTTTTGTGTTTGAGAGACTATTTGAAATTATGTGTTTCCCCTCCGAATATAATACCTCTAATTCACATCGTAAATAAAAAAAACATAATATATATTGACTTTTTTAAATATCTGTGAACTGTTGGGCCTTCAGAGAAGTTCATTATTATCTCATCATTTGTTGATTCGTATCGAAGCAGGGTAATGGGGCTTCACCTCTCAAAACGTGCTTAGATTTGGACGTTCGAAACAAGCAGAAGTATAAACAATATCTAAAATTAAATGTCCATGGAATCGTTAATAAATTCCCCAATGTGCGGCATTTGGATTTTCTAAAGAGACATCATCGTAAGTGAAATGAAGATATTACGCACGGTCCGTCGGTATGGCGGTACCACTGTCGATGGCGACAGTTAAATGATCGCACACTTTGGCCTGCAGCTCGGAGATAGCATTCACTCATTGACACTTTCCTCTTAATCCTTTTGACCGATTGAAATCATTCCTTAGAGATTTAAAGCCAGCCGTCAATGAGCGGCTTTCTTCTGTCAGCCTGATCCCCCATTGTCCGTTGCTCCTTTGTAATTTCATTTACCTGCTCGGATTTCTTTCCCCGTCGCTCTCTGCTGGAACGGGATCCTCTCTGCTGGAACTTGTGACCGAGTGACTTGTGCCCCTTTTTTCGGCTCGAATTAATTCAATGGAAAGTTATTTACGTGACCGTCGCAAAGATTCGCACTGTTGTGGATTTTTTAAAGATTTTACATAGTGTAGAACTTTTTATTAGCTGTTACGGTGTACAGTCGATGTTATTAAATTCAATTAATTAAGTGACGTAGCCATCATATTTATTAGTGTTGTTATAACCTATATTAGCATTTAATTGGATTTTTTAAGTAAATGAAAGTTCATTCGAAAATTTAGCCTACCGTACCATTTTTATCGAAATTTGCGCACTTTATTAATTGAAGCTAACATATTTTATCGATCAACTACAAATTATCAGTCCAAAATTAGGAATACATATTAAGTTTTTACACACATTTACATTTTTAACACTTTGTATACCGGCTCCGTGTGTTTTATGAAAGGAGAACGCAGTTTTGGCTGATATAGACTGTGGGTATTAGCCCATGTTGTTTCGAGGCCTTAAAAATGCAGGAGAGCAGAAAGGGTGTAATACGCGGGATCCTTTTAGCCAGCGATCGCGCCCCGGGCTCATCGCGTTACGCAACTGCGCTACCCCGCTTGTCTTAGACCTTACTTTTAAGGTTCAATTATAATTTTCGAGTCCGTGTTTATTAATGTTTTAGCTGGTTGGTACTTTTAACACGAGTAAAAAACGCAATGTCATTTTATTTCAGAGCGTATCTTAGTATTCCACTAACAAATGTGTTGTTCGGAGTTTTAAATAAATGCAGTTTAAAAACTAAAATGTTTACCCTCGAGGCAAATTGCATCGAGAGAGAACTGGAATTATTAAAAACTTAAATTCCTTATAAATCGTTAACATTCGTAAAAATAATGGAATATTTAAATCAACGAACTCCTTTAAAAACGTTCTAATCTTATATTTCTGAAAAAAAACACGTCGAGGAAGTTCAATAAAAACAATATTAATCCTCCATTCCTGATCAAAATCCCAAAACAATGAAAATTGAAACCAAGTTATCACCGCTCTGTAAGTTTTATAGTAGCTCCTTATCACTAATAAATATTAACTATAGATTTCATAAATTATCTATATATACTTCGAGTGAAAGCGACAATGAGGTTTCAGTAAGATTGGTTCATTCAATAAACATACATTTTTTTATCATGAAGAAATTTGAACACTGTAATATTTCATCCAATAACAATTAGGTTACGATTGTAATTTCTACTAGGATTATATATGTGAGTTTATTTATGTTGAGAGACTATTTGAAATTGCTTGTTTGTATATGTATACCTACTACTGCAAGGTTGTGGTTCAATACTGCACTGGGCTTTCATTCCTATCATTGGGCTCTCTTGAAATCAGTGCAAAACATTCTGAGACTTTGTAAAAGCAATATTTCATCGAGTAAACTTAATATAATAGCGAGGGAAGTTATGAATGGAAATACCTTTAAATGGTATTAACTGTAATATTATTCAACATCGCTAAAACTTATAATTTTTAGGGTCGGTTCCCCAACTCAGTTTGAGCTTGGATTAAGTCAAGGCAGATTATTTTCCTTATATAACATATGATAGGGGTTTGGATTGAATTCAATACGTTTTAATTGAAAACAATATTTAGTTTTAATGATTGTCAATTTCTTATAGGTGTATGTATGTACGTTTAGGGCCTATACGAATTGAATTATCGCATCTGCCACTGCAAGTTTTTTGCTCACCACTGCACTGTTTTCTTGAAATCAGCGCTCATCATTCTGAGACGTTGTATAAACAATGTTTAGTCGAGTAAACTTAATAATTAATTTAACTGTGGGGAAATTTATGAAAGGAAATACCTTTTAACAGCGATCAAATTCATTTCACTTAAAAATTATTATAATTTTTAGAAATAGCTTTTCCTTTATTTAGTTTTAAAACTAGCACAGAAATTTTAAGAAAAAAAGGATGCTTTACTGAAAAGACAGCATAAACTGTCAAGCAAAATAATATAATAAGGATCCGATAGATTCTCACTTTTGACTCGCCCCAACACAACGCACTCCTGGACGGGTTGCAAGGGATGCCTCGAACGGCCAACTCTGGCGAGGTTTCAGGTTCGGAAACGTTTGTTTTACTTTGGCAAGCGTCGGCGACCCCATTGTGGGCCGTGAAAGGAGCGATGGGACAAAAGCCCCAATTACTTGACTAAAAGCCACCCGAAAACGACATTACAGCCCCGAGTGCACTCGCGGACTCGCTCGACACTCGACAAACTGCATGACATACGGCACGCGTCGAGAGGTGCCCGGTCAGTTCTTTCTTGTGTCCCGGAAACACAGAGATTACTTATTCAACTCGCTTTTGGTCTTAATGCAAAAAGGAATTTTAAGTTTTGGAATTTTTGAAATAAGGAATGATTTTCCTGCTAGATTTACCTTAGAACTAAAAGCCGAACAAATTGTACTGGTATACTAAAAGGTTATGGAACGATTGTGATCAGTCGTTGGAAATGTGGGTCGATGTATCAGGGATATACGAGCTGAAGCTATAAAATGTTGTTGTTACCTTGAACTAAAACATGAACCCGCCCTTACAGGTAATATCAATAACATGGCCTTATCAATATTTATTTATTCCCAAAGTCTTATTTATTATTTATTTATTTTTCGAATTCGTTGATAATCGCTTATTTATTCATAAATTCGTTTGTCAACGTATGTGTAGATGGATAAGTGTTAATACAATAATACAAAAAATAAATAAAATAAACTGCTTGACTACCTTTTTCCGTGTATCGTTAGTTAGTCCCTATATGTTAACCCCGTTCTCGCCACGCAACCTCCAGTAAATGAGAAATTTCTTGAAACGTTTTTGCTCTCGGAGAATTTGAAGGCGGGGCAGGTTTAAGGGCTCCTTAGAAGGTGGCGGATGAGTTTTAATTAAAGTACGTCTAATCCTATTCACGCGGTATCATTTTATTGTTGCCCCTTGATTAAGTTACGTTGGATCAATTAAGATTAGGTATTCTTTGTTTCTGTCGAGTGGCGACTAAAGCCATATTGATGTTCGTTTCGTGTTTGACAACATTTTTAATTTGTTATGTGATTTTTCGCCATAAAATGACGGATAACGTAAATAACACAGTAGACAGTTTTGTTTGAATGTACGTATTTATAAACTTACACTTATTATCTATATATATAAAAGCCAAATCCCATTGACTGACTGACTGACTGACTGATCAGAGTTTCTCAAAAACTATAAGGCTTAGAGCCATGAAACTCGGCACAAATATTCCTTACAGGCTCTAGATGCGTACTAAGAAAGGATTTTGCAATATTTTGTCTCTAAAGGCCTAAATATGGTATACTGTAAAATACAATATGGCGGCCACTTTTAGCTTTCAAAGTTTAATTTCTCAAAAACAACAAGACTTTGAGCCATGAAACTTGGCACAATTATTCTTTATAGGCTTTAGATGCGAGAAAAAGAAAGGTTTTAAAAATATTCTTTCTCAGACGGCTGAAATAGATTATTCGAAAAAATTCAAAATGGCGGCCATTTTATTTTTTCCTAACTATGGATGGGAGTCCTGTAGAATATTTTCAGGGAACAGAAAAGGTACGAGAACTAATCTACTGAAATAATAAAATTAAAAAAATTAACGGGAAACTTTTTGGGGAAATAGGTTTTTGGCCAAGATATTTACCTCCTACTTTTTCTTTCAGTTTTCGGTTTATTTTCAAAAACGTGCTGAATTCAGATTGATGTCAAGTCGAAAATCCATCCTTATTGTCTTCTTTGTTTTATATTCCGGGTTATCCTCAGTCTCTGTATTGGGAATTGGAGGAAGTTAATTTATACCATTTGCTATAATCATTAGGGGAACATGTTTAGAGGAAGCGTTACACTTTCTCATTTTCATCTAGGGTGGAATTACCAGCTGCATCTTAAGGGTTTAATTGCACGCACATGACCCAAATAAATCATCATAAATCATTTGCTAATCATTCCTAAAAATTGTACAAGGCATAATATAATTGAATTAAAATGAGCTATACTTTCAGCGGGCGAAGCTGCGGGTATATCTGCTAGTACTTCTATAAACGTAAGTTGTCTTGACGAATAAAAAACAATCTTGAATCTTTGAAGAAGACGCTCTTAAACATTTTTAATCCTTGAATATACTTTAAAACTAATTATAAATACTTGAGCAATCACAGATCGATTGATTACAGAAATTATTATATAAAATTACAGATGATGAAAGAAATCTCTTAACCGGATAAATAAACTAGCATTGATTATCAAATTTAAAATACATGGTTTTTATTTTTTTATTTATAAAAATCTTATAATGTAAATTCGGGTGTAAATCGATCATGTTTTTATTTGAACTGTTTACAAGTATTCTTGCATTTTACTGTACAAGTCTGGAGGTAACAAAGTAACAATAATTAATTGCCTTATCTTAAATAAATATAGTTCTTTTATTTAATACTTGTAAAATACAATTAATTCATACAATTTCCGTACTTTCCACAGATATTATAATCAGAAGCAAATTTATTTTGGTTTAACTAAATATGCATGATGCAAAAATTTTCAGCAATAATAAAATCTTATGCCACATGTGGCACATTATAAAATAGCAAGTTATTTAAGTAGAATATAACACTAACAAGTGTTAAATTTAAAGAAGGATAGAATCGCCAGTTAAAAATACAATGTATAAGATCCAGTTTTCCCTTTTAGAAACTTTGTGCGTTTATATTAAGGTTATACAGTACATTATTATTAGGATTCGGTACCGGCCGTAGCGCAATGCAGGGGTCGCAGGATCCCACTCTTCGCGGCGATATAACCCTTTAATTAAAGTTTAAGTTCAATATTGAAGAGAGTTAATTTCTTGAGACCTTGAGAATTTCTTCTATTCTTTATTTTTTTCATCCGAAATTATTTTTAAATTGTATTGAAAAGCTCGTTTGATTACAATTACGAGATTTTGTAGACAAAATGAGGTTTTTCAAACTACTTAAGAGATAAATGTTATTCAAAAAATAATTTTTAGCATTAGTTTTTAATTCTTATGAGCTCCGTATATTATTGTCATGGCTACTTTACTCGTAAGCGAAAGCCTGTGTATTTATTTAAAGCCTCTTTTCCCATTGTAACGCGGATTTTATCGCAGTGGCAGATTTTTAAAAGAATTTTCCTTGTCAAACGAGATGTTTGAAACACAATATGCCGATGCATGTGTCTTAACTGATATTCTACGTTAAAATAAATCATTTTATGGGGTATGCATGTATTTAATATCGACCAAGCGATTGTTAGTCATTTCCTATAATATATTTTTTTACTTATCTCTTTAAAATATCATTGGGTATTTTTACGGAAACCTCAAGAGTAAACAAAAATGTTTCTCTGTGTAATTCATGTAATTTAGCTTATACAATGTGTCTTAACTGATATTGTACGTTAAAATAAATCATTTTGTGGTGTACATATGTATTTAATATCGATCAAGCGATTGTTAGTTAAACTATCATATATTTTTTATTTATCGAAACATAATTGGGTATTTTTTCGGAAACCTCAAAAGTAAAAAATGTTTCTCTCTGTCATTCATGTAATTTATAGCTTATACAATGTTCATAGCATTAAGGATATAAAATTATAATGAATTATTCTACACATTTTTATATCATTGGCTATAGAATCTTAACGGCAGAATTACATTAACACTATCTAAAAAAATATTAGTTTGAATGGAAAAGGGGCGCAGACATTACTTGATTAATTGCCGAATGGTTTTCTTGAACGTGGAATGTCTTTAATACAATTTAACTCTAATAAAAAGAAAAAAAATTAACAGCAGTTGGCTTATTCCAGGAAAGTTATTTTGATTACAAATGCCGTAATGGAAGCATCTAGATAGATGCTGTTCGATTTCTTTATTATTTGGGGAAACTAATTAGTCTCCATTTTTCTCGGCATTGCATTAAGTTCAAGTATTTAACAACCCTTGCTAAGTTCTTAAAACACTTTTTTACTATTGTAAAATAATAGTGCATGTCTGTCAGGAAAATCGGAAGTGTTCGATGATTAAATTATTTGACGACTTATTAATAAGTTAATTGAGCTATTAATCTTCAGTGTAGTTCCAATGGGTTGACTTTGTCACCCGCCGCTTTAAGTTTTTCTCCCGGCAGCGCGGCGGGAGACAAAGAAAATCATTTTACTCCCTCATTACAAGGAGATATTTTTCGTTTCGAACCCAATTGCTAATGCAGAAGATACAATGATTACAATTGTTTTCTCAAGTACAATAAAAACTATTTTTCGTGTCGCAGGTGGGGGAAGAGCACAAAAAGCAGGTAAGGGGAACAAGAAGGTACTTTGGTATTATACGGAGGCCACCATTTTTAGAGCGTTTATTTAACTGGATACCAAAAATAACTGCATAATTGGAGAGAACATACTTTAATTGACTCACTGTTCAAATTTGACAAAATTATTATGAGCGGTCTATGTTCTGCCTCCTAGAAGGCAGCGATGTCGGCGAGGTAAAGCGTCACCGCCGCTAGCGGCAACACCCGATGGCCACCCTTATACAGCGCGCTGCGGCGGTTATGTTAGGTTAGGTTATCATATATATGTTAGTAGGACTTTCCTCGTTTCGTTGCAGATCAAACGATTCCGGATGAGTCATACTTTCGCCCGCCAAATCCTGTAAGTAAGTGATGCACACACTCCGGTCAACAACCTGACCTAGGCGTACTTGGAGGGGATTTGGCGGGTGAAGGTATGACTAATCTGGTATCCTTCGATTCGTAACGAAACGAGAAAAGTCCTACTAACATATTTATGATAACCCAACCTAACATAACCGCCGCAGCGTACTGTATAAGGGTGGCCTCCGTATAATACCAAAGTACCAAAAAGAACATGTTTCAAAATCGATATATTATGTCTAATAACTGTAGTTAAAAAAAATGTTATTTTAATGTTTATTGAGTTTTTAAGGGAGATAATTATCATAATTATCTAAAACTTATAAAATAATTTGAAAAAATATAATTTAAAAAATTGCATTTCTAAAATATAGTTGGGTCCAATACATAATGGTTATAGCCTACTTTAAATTTAATAGCCTCTTTATCCGAAATTTCTACACCAGAAAAATGACAGGTAGATGGTAAAAATAACGTAACGTTTTTCGAAAATTTATATTTTCTTGTCCACACTGAAGGAAATTAATGTTATTTGTTAAAAATAGTTTTTATGTGTTATTCTAGACTTAATTTGGCAGGTTGATCATATATTATGTTGACGTCATGTGTTAACGTTTTGCAAACAATAAAAAGTATAAAACTTAAATTTCTCCGTTAAAATAATACATCTTGGAAGAATGCTAGGGGTACACAGGTGCAGACTAATTATTTCAGTGTCGAATTCAAGGGGGTTGTGAGAATTTCAGTGAGATGGGCGCAAAATAATAACAGTAATAATCATTTACTGTCTTAGGTATATCATAAAAATACATGATAGTACTAAATTAACCTTATTTATAGAGTCAGTTTTTATAATAATTTTAATTACGTCCATTAATTTTCTCCTTCAATTTCTTGTATTTTATTTTTCAGTAAGAATACTTTTAATTTTTTCTTGAAATGTTCTGTTAGATAATGAAGTCCAATGCTATTGTATAATTTGATGTATGTATGTAATTGATTTGACTTCTTGAATATTTGCCAAAAGGTATTGTTGGTTTTGAATGATTTCTTGTTGAATGTTGTTGTATTAAGATTATGGTAAATTTATTCATGTGTTTTCTTACAAATAAAATATTTTGAAGAACATAAATTGATATGTCATCATTCTGAATGTTTTAAATATGGGCTTGCAATGTGTTCGATTCTTAACTCCTGCTAAAATTCTCACAGCTCTTATTCAAAACAGACGTAAATCATAATAGCCTCACTGTTAGTCGAAATTAACTATTTTTTGGGGGTTTTTACATTTGTTTTTAATGCTTAACACCCCGACAATACAATTAAACACACAACATTTGCTCTTTCAAACTTAAATAGCCAATAACACACTTAAGATACATAAAACAATTCAATAGCACGATTGTCATGTTTGTGTTTAAAAATTTCGAAACGAGGAGATCGTTTCTTTCTCTGAATAACCCCTTCAGTTTATTTGTAATCGATGCAAATGTTTCATAGAACTAATGGAACTACTCTCCTTTCCAAATATTTGCCAATAATATCTCCCGTTTAAATGTAAACGGTTATAACCGGCAAATTTTTGTTTATTTTTCTTGCTCTTCATTTCGATACTGTACTGTTTTTGTCTGTTTAATATTTTAACATTCATGTTACAGTTTTTCATATAAGATCATTGTAATAGTGAAATTGGTTTACACTTTGTTGATTATATTTTATTTTAATCAATTAACTTTTGTAATTTTGTTCCTGACTTTACTCGAATGCAACACTTTTTCTGTAATGCAACAGTAACTTATTAATTGAGGTTTTACGTCTGTACCACCAATATAAATACTGTGCCTCAGACGTGTATTGCACCTTATACAATCCTGTTATTTCCTTGTTATGGTGATTTTTTAATGTGGCAATATGCTTTAAAACTGATAACAACATTTTATTATTTATTTGTCTTCATACGATTTTGTATTTTATGTCCTTTGACTTTCAACAAAATTAATCAAAATAATTTAATGAATCATTTATATCGTCTGTTATTAATTATGGAATGCTGGTTTAGTTATTGGTTATAGGGTTCACGTTATCATTAGAATTGAAAAATATCACATAATTAATTTTTATGCTTACGAAATCATCTATACCGCTATTAGGGAAACTTTAATGCCTTTAGTGGGTTGATTGCATGTTAATTATTTTGGTATCTCAATCTCGTTGAATTTGAGTCAGTCCTAATTAAGAAATATAGCACATTAAGTAATTATTTTCCTTGTTTTTGGTCGTTAGCCTACGTCCTCAACCAGGACTACGATAACATATTTATTTCCTTCATATTATTCCGCATAACGAAGAAAAGCACGGACCTTTGTTCACTATTACTACCTACACAATTTTTTTAAATTAATTTCAACCTATACTAAATTTCTAATCCCGCTTGCCCTCTGAAATCATTCCGCTTGTCGAAAAGGAAAGCACGGGCCTTTGTTCACTGTTTCTATCTAAATATTTTATAATTAATTATACCCAGTACTCAACCTAAACTAAATATCTACACCCGTTTACCCTCTGAAATCTGAATATCCTCGAGGTCGATCAAGCCTCGCGTCCTTGGCGAATATTACTCCCCCCCTCATTTTTTCCACGATGCTGGCAGAAGTGGTGTTTACCGGTGTACAAAGACGTAAACAATGCGGGGGTGAGACCCCCCCCACCGGTCAACTAAGCGGATTTGGGCCGGGAAGGAATCGTGTATTGTAATATGCAGTGTACCTGGGTGATTATCGACCGCCGCCGATGCAGCCGCGGCGATGCCAAGTCTCCGAGGCTCTGCGGCGTTGCCACTTCTCCCCCGACACCTCGGACGGCAACACCGTTATAATTACTGCACCTTCCAGAGGCTCCCACTCCTTTCGCAAATTTAATTTTTCCTCGATTATATTTGTTATGTTTTTATTAATTAAAAAGTAAAAACTGTATTTTTGATTGTTTTTGTGGAATTATAGTGTAATGTTTTGTTGTTCACTCTTTATTCGTATGAGCTGTTTTTGCTAGTTTGTTTTTGATTAGGAGTAATGTAGTGACAGATAGATATTCCTTTCGTTTTACTTTTTATTTATTTTATTTTTACTTAAACGACCTTATTACTCTTAAACTATTATTTTCTACCTTTTTAAATAATTAAGAATAATGATTTATTATTTTATTTAGAAGTGCTACAAGTTTGTTCCTAAAACAATGAAATCAACTCTCGACTTGTCATAATTGTGTTACAATACAACAATAAAGGCAATAGTTTTTGTTTTGTTTACTTGGTATGGTCAATGATAATGATAATATAGTATTACTACTATTAATACTACTATGACGACTGAATCACTAGAAACATTCTTGGAAACATAATTCTTTTGTTACTACCCCATGTAGTATTCAGTGGTTGCTACTGTTACAACATTAATTCCAACCGTCATCTTTACTGTTTGTCATTCCGTCGATTACGATTAAAATACATTTGACACTTACCTTGAAACCCTTTTTAACGTTTACAGTCAAATAATATCAACCGTGAATATCTGTTTTATTTTATTCTCGTTTGTGTGTGATCTGGTTGGTTGTGTGGACACCTTGAAACGAACAATTCGTGGATACATGTTTTGGAGACATGTAGTTATTCTAGCTATTAGTACGTAGTTATTAATTTTTCATTACTTTTTGTTGTGCATAAGTTAAATTATAATCGGGGCACGACATTGGACGGTTGGTAAAAACTGTATACCCTTTAAATCGTCTGTCGAAAAAAGATAAATAAAATATACTTGTCGAACAGTCAAAACTTTGCGTTTAAGAACCGTTTACACCACGAAAATCTGTGTCGCATAATTTCCCCGAAAGTTGTCTCGCATAATTTCCCCGAAAGTTGTCTTGCGAATTAAAACTGTCTGTGGGACCTTTTAAGTAAGTCCGGCCCATCGACCACATAGTACAATGTACATTTTTTTCTACTATGTGGTCGCTGGTCCGGCCTTAGCTTTGACGTTTTATTTCGTGGAAGTTTTTATAAAGGTTCACAAATGAACCTTGGATGAATCAAGCCCACGCTATGAAACTTTAGAACTACTTAACTTTGCTTGCTTACGATCTTGCGGCACAAATTTTAGCATTGCAAACGCGACTTTTCCTAAATGTTTTATCATACGATTGATTAACCATAAAAAATGTCCATTAACCATAAAAACTTTCATTTAGCCAGCAGCGCACTCACCCACCCGTCCAATTTGGCGCCCGCGATTTTATTCAGGGTGAGTTTTAAATAGGTTCCCCGCTTCTTTTTTGAATTGGTTGAAATATCAGTTCTTGACCACCCTCAAACGTTATTAGATTTAAACAAAATAAATTGTTAAAGTAAACAATGCCAATGGTAGCTCTATGGAAAATTCGTTAAACTGATTGTTTGAACCATTATAAATAGTAAAATAATTTATCAATAGTCTATAACGAAAATCAATTAAATAGTAAAATAATTGATCAATAGTCTATAACGAAAATCAATTGTTAAGTCAAACAATGTAAATGCTTGCTGTAAGGACGATCTATTTGATTGATTGAACCATTATAGATAAGCCTAGTAAAAATAACCTAACAATAGTTAACACTTAGTCAAAGAAAACAATCTTATGATTTATCCAAATAGCAACTACTGTTACATTGATTCAACAATTAATTGATTTTACTTTGTGAGGTGGATGGCGATTTTTTGCCGCTATCTTAGATCCTTCGTGCTGGGCACAAATAAACATTTTTCTGTGTAAAAAATCTCATTATTTTCTCAAGATTTTAGGACTTAACAATTCAATTATTTTAACTCGGTGCAACGCAAATATATAGCCATCACGAATTAAATATTAAATACTAACAAGTGACCACCTTAGATAGTTTTTTAGCCGTATTCCTCATGATTTATCCAAATAATTTATTAACACCTAACGGCTCTTATAACTTAAGTATGTGTCCTTCATATTTTTAGAAATTGGCCTGGAAGCGTCCAGGAATTACCAGTTTTAGGAAAAGCAAATAACGATCTATCTTAATTTTTAAAAATGATCCTGAAATATGTAAGCCAAAACAAACCAACCTGGCATTCAATCTATTCTAGAAAGAAAATGCAGCCTAATTCAGTTAAACATTCGCGTAAGTTTAAATTTTGTTTACAATGACCGCCCGTTTGTTCGGGGCTGGTGCATTATTCAAACTCTTCCGGTTCTCAATCGGAGGATTCGTATCCTTGTGGATTTTGTCAAGTGATAAGCGCTAAATACGGTTTACAAAGGGAGAATTCGTATTCTTGTGGATTTTGTCAAGTGGTAACCGCTAAATAAGGTGTACAAAGGGAGAATTCGTATCCTTGTGGATTTTGTCAAGTGTTAATCGCTAAATACGGTGTACAAAGGGAGAATTCGTATCCTTGTGGATTTTGTCAAGTGTTAATCGCTAAATACGGTGTACAAAGGGAGAATTCGTATCCTTGTGGATTTTGTCAAGTGCTAAGCGGTTCAGGATCCTCCCTGCAAGTTCATTGGATTGTGTAACATAAATTGTTCCTAACGTTTCGGCACACAGTGATTCAGCGGCGATAGCGAATGACTCAGTTTATTATTGCAAGTGGGGCATATCTAAGCACAATCAGGCAAAACCTGAGGATCATAATCGCTAACTCAATCTGAGTATGACTCATGTTCAACCAAATGATCAATTTTATCTCGCCTAGGATGACTTACAGGAAGAGGTGTTTGTCAGGAGGATGACGTCTTCTAATTGGACCTGATTAAAAATACATCGCATACATAAACTTGTTTGAAGTACGCATTTTACAGATAGTTCCTATCATTCTCGTAGGATGTAGGGTACTCCACGCGGTGACAAAAGGGTTTCGCTCCTCCCCCAGAGAGGGTCGCCTTTTACTTTCCAGCTCCGCGTGTTGTTTTGTGTTCGGCTGGGCCAGGTGTGTTTCCCTTCCCTCCTGAAATGTCTTTTAGCGCCTCGTTATTCCGCACAGAACTGGCTAATATCTCAATTTTGCATCGGTTTCCTCTTATGGTCAACGTTTTCACATTCGGAATTCCGAGTATAGTTCGTTTGATATTCCATTATTTCCTCATTAATTGAAATTAGGAAGGCAGTTAAATAATTTATGGTTGTTTCAATCAGTCTTCGTTGTTGTTTGTTATAATCATATTCTATGTCAATGTGTAACAATAAACGGCTTAGCAGCGAAATTTTCTGCCTTCGAAAAGTTTTCATGAACTGATGCCTCACTCTTAACCACTTTACGAGCGTCGCATAAAGGTGCTGCTATACATACACGTCACGTCACGTCGCGTCCACTTACGGCCATTTCGGCCGTGTATGCTCTTCAGAGCATTCGAGTCGGGCCGTGCCGTGACGTGACGTGACGTGCATGTATAACCAGTTCCATTTGATTACACAGGTTTCATTCACATCGAAAATGGACGCGACGCGACGTGACGTGTATGTACAGCAGCACCTTAACAAAAAGTACTAGTTCCACCAATTAACTGAAATTATAATTAATTGAGCCATTGCAATCATGGTTTAATCCCACCGACACAAATTTCAACTAAACTGAACTTGAAAAAAAGGAATGGACAATTGTGTATGAATTTAAAGTTTGTATTTATTACAAAATTTCATTTATATGAGGATGTTTTCTATAAGAAATAATTTCGTTCTTTAATTTTATCATATTAAGACGCAGAAGCTGGTTGTAGAATGTTACTACCATGAACATGTTAGGATCCGTTCTTTTAACTAGCAATATATTGCATAAACAGATCCACGAAAACGAAGTACGAGACAGAAACAGGTTAAATGAGTGAATTACTGCCGTAGAAAATCGAATTTATACTGTAATGTTTATGTAAATTACTCTTTTTAAAACAAACGGTTTATTACTAGAAATGTTATATGATAAATTGTTCGTTTGATTTAACATTTTATTTTAGTGAAAGATGCTTCTGATTACTAGAAAAGTTATTGCAGGGTTTCCTTCGTGTGAAATGTAATGTAAAACTCATTTAGCCGTGGTTAAAATTTATTAGGCCTTCCCTCTATGTAAATTTTATTTGAATCAACTGTTCATATTCATGCATTAATGTACTTAATAGACTATTTGGGCTACGAGCTTTTTCCCCTCGTGCTAGTTGGCGTCTGTTCAACATGTGTGGAGATAAAAAACTGCATTACAAACTTATCGCTGCGATTACATTTCGTGACGTTAATTGATGTAAATTGAGTAAGTTTTGACGATTTGTCGCACTTGAAAATATTATTCAGAATGCTGTTAGAAAAATGAGGGTTGATGAAGGATGATTTATTTACTAACGCTTAAAGGGCCAAATGCACTCGCTGGAATATGCGCAGGCGACTTATAGGAAAAAAGGTACTGTACATCAATGCCTAAGATAATTAAAAAATCACATCTTTCTTATGACATGGACCACTTGAAAAAGTACGTAATTTTGAGTTATAAAAAACTCCTTGTCGAGGGGAATCTGGAACACTCAAACTCAGCGCGGTGGTAACTTTAAACAAAAATTAAAAAAGGGAACTCAAGTCAATAAAAATATCGTGCGATTCTATATTCTTGTTAACTTTCAGTTAAATTGTAAGTTACTTGATTGAATGAGCGAAAAGAATTGTGGTAGAAAGGAAGTTTAGGTTAAGTGAAAGGAAAGGTTTGTTAAGATAAGGGCTGAATTTTCACACGTATTATTGGAAAGGCATAAAGAGTAATAATGGTAGATTATTTTTGATGATGGTTAAATCCTGACCACCGCGTGCAACCCATGGAGAGTTTTTACGTTCGTCGGTGGGGTTTGACTGGAAAGTTCAACATACTGACCAAAAGTCATTACTAAAAGGCCTAAGCTTTTGTTCTTTTCAGAACCCACGCATTATTATTTGGCAGAGGACATAAAATGAGCTCTAATGTATTTCTTTTTGTTTCCTGTTAGTTTTCAATGAGTTGAGTGTAAAAATCATTTATGTAAAGCCAAATGACGGTAGCGGAATAGAGTACGGTGTTTTTATTTTTATTTTAAACTTTTATCTATAGTATTTCAACTTAAGGAAATCGTCAGCGGTTTTGGATTTCAATCTTATATAAATATTTCATTCATTTTTCACAACGTTCCATCACTGTGGTTTAGAATCAGCGGCCACATAGTACAGATATATACCAATTTGTACTACGTGGTCGCTGTTTAGAACGGAGACTAACCCCATCACAACCCAACCCATCCAAAATGTTTTCAAAGTGAGTAGTCCGGTTGAAAATTATCGGTACTCGATCAAAAGGATTCGTGTGGTAGACTCAGATCGGTTCAATCAATTGATAGGTTCAAATTCGTGGCATTATTTTCATTTCGAAGACCAAAAGTAGGCCATAGGCCGAGGCCGGGCGGTACGCAACAGCGGCGGAGAGCGGGGCATCTTGACCTTTCCCCCTCCCCCTCCCCTCTCCCACACTCGTTCCCTCTCCGGCGAGACGATGGACCGACCGGGGTAACAACGGCAAAGGACTTGGTGCTGTGTAAAGGCTTGGTTTCCTTCACGGCGCCGGCGTCAGCGAACTCAGCGTCGACGTCGACGTCATTGCGCGAGAGTCATATGTGAAGCGGGCAATGGTGATTGTAAACGCGTCTGAAATCAGTGCGCGCAGCGTCTACGAAACAGTCTCCATTGCTCGTTTCACATTTTTCTCTAGCGCGATGACGTCGACGTCGACGCTGAGTTCGCTGACGCTGTGTAGGAAATCAAGCCCTAAGGGGCAAGGGCAAGGAGTGTAAGACACGGTATTTGTTGGACCATGTGTAATTTTACAAACGAAATATTTTAAGAAATTAGGCTACTCGAGAAACCTATATAAACAACAACAACAACAACAACAACAACAACAACAACAACAACAACAGCAGCAGCAGCAGCAGCAGCAACAGCAACAACAACAGCAACAGCAGCAGCAGCAACAACAACAACAACAACAACAGCAACAACAACAACAACAACAACAACAACAACAAAAACAACAACAAGAGGTGTTGGTATTAGTAAATCATAAAAAGTTTTGAGAGGGGGTAAACAAACCGAAATTCGTCATTAAAATTTTACGGTAATCCGAAAGACGCGCGCAACTGTAACTGTGCATTGATTAAGTTTCAATATTTAATGCACTAAACATTCAGTGGATGATAAAAATAATTCTATTTAAAGTTCATATTGAAATACTTGCGATGTGATAGAATAGGGCCTAGGGGTCATTTTCTTAAGATTTCTCTATGTATTTATTTCATAGTAATTTGTAATGGTATCTCGTTAATCATCCATTTACCGATGCTACTACAGGAAATTCTGGTCTAAAATACGGCCGAGTGAAATAAGCGAAGGGAGGGTATTTAAGTAAATATATAAGCGATTCTGGCTTAAGTCGGACAGAGTTTAAGATGTGGGCTCGGGCCCGCCACAAGCGGCTCAGGTACAGGCCTTCTTCCCCGCATCGCCCAGCGTCCTGATCAATAAGTTGTCGCATAAAATTAAATTTTACAAAAAACGTTTTATGCCTCCCATTATACCCTTGAACCGTGTCCGCTTTATTTACAGACCAATTGACAAATTCGCAGTTTTCGTGTTCAACGCTGGATTCGCGTGTTGGAAATAACGTCGAGTGCGCTTTTTAACATTCGAGTGGTCTTTGGCGGGCGAATATTTTATGTCGCGATATATTATAGAGTAATGGGAAAATAAAAGTTGTATCGCGAGCTACACACTCGTCACGCTTTTTCGATGTCGGATTTAGGGAGTAAGTGTTACTTTTAGCTTTAGCCCTCGTAGGCCAAGTGAATGAACCGAGTAAGGGGGCGTTAAGGATAAAGAACAATGAGACCGTATTATGATGTCTACTGGTGTAGTGCATGGTAGTTTTATTAGTTTAGAGTTAATTATTTTTAGTTTTCTATTGGATACATCCTCTTTTGCTCAATATTTTGCTTTATAAGTTTTAACTCGTGTTTCTTGAAAATTATCATACTACACAGAAACAGTTATTTTCTGTGTCCTATTATTGGTAAGAGACTTATACTATTTTTGGAAACTGCACGGTACATTTACCGTGCATGCGACAATACCACTTTAAATGTTAGTTTCCAGAGTCGGTTTGAAGAATCGAGACAACTCGATAAAACCTGCATAAAGCAGAGTCATTTCAACGGTGTAAGAAAATGATATGATTATAAAATCCGTTATTTTTTTGTAGTATAATTTATTTATTTAATTTACATTTATTTATTTCACACTCCTACGGACAACTCCATTTTCATATGAAATAACAATCAAGATTACTGATAAGACAACAATCGATATAATTCAACAACCCAAACTGTGAAATTACACTGAGACTGAGCAATGAAATCAATAAATACGTTTTTATAATGCAACAATGAAAATGTACATAAAGTTCTACATCTACAGAAATAATATTGAGTGTAAGAGTGAGTGTTACTGTACCCGCATAAAAATTCTGCGATCGTCTCCGCCTCGCGCGGGTTGCTGTTCTCGCGTAAACCAGAACTACCCGGCCAGTAACGTAATATACTACTGCGTATACTTCGAATTTAAAATGAACCATTATAATAAATAACACGTGTCAATCACTAGGTCTGAAGTTAAACGGAGTGACCGGTCGAATTCAGTTACGTTTATATTGACTGGTGCTCATTTATTGTTAAAACTTCGTTTTATGTATCATCGAAATGTTCACCGGGGCTGTTCAATCGTAGTTCATCATTGTAATCGAGCCGAAAATGGTATCGTATTTACGTTTTCCGATTTTATTGTTGATAAACGCAACCTCAAGACAGATTGAACTGCTAAGTTCCCTCAGATCATAATCGAGGGTACCAAAATCCCCAATGACTTTATAAATTCAATATTGCAACACATCCAAAAGGGCAAATAACACCTACATCCAGACGGGCACGAATACGATGCTCATGGAGTATTGCATATTGTGTCGTGTGTAAGGATGTAGTGTTAATGTTTTGTGTTGCCCACAGGTGGAGGGGGGTTGACCATGCAGTGGCTGGTGTTGTGCGATGCTCATGGAGTGTTGTATATTGTGTGTTGTGTCGTGTGTAAGAATGTAGTGTTAATGTTTTGTGTTGCCCACAGGTGGAGGGGGTTGACCATGCAGTGGCTGGTGTTGTGCGATGCTCATGGAGTGTTGTATATTGTGTGTTGTGTCGTGTGTAAGAATGTAGTGTTAATGTTTTGTGTTGCCCACAGGTGGAGGGGGTTGACCATGCAGTGGCTGGTGTTGTGCGATGCTCATGGAGTATTGTATATTGTGTCGTGTGTAAGGATGTAGTGTTAATGTTTTGTGTTGCCCACAGGTGGAGGGGGGTTGACCATGCAGTGGCTGGTGTTGTGCGATGCTCATGGAGTGTTGTATATTGTGTGTTGTGTCGTGTGTAAGAATGTAGTGTTAATGTTTTGTGTTGCCCACAGGTGGAGGGGGTTGACGTGTGTAAGAATGTAGTGTTAATGTTTTGTGTTGCCCACAGGTGGAGGGGGTTGACCATGAAGTGGCTGGTGTTGTGCGATGCTCATGGAGTGTTGTATATTGTGTGTTGTGTCGTGTGTAAGGATGTAGTGTTAATGTTTTGTGTTGCCCACAGGTGGAGGGGGGTTGACCATGCAGTGGCTAGTGTTGTGCGATGCTCATGGAGTGTTGTATATTTTGTGTTGTGTCGTGTGTAAGAATGTAGTGTTAATGTTTTGTGTTGCCCACAGGTGGAGGGGGTTGACCATGCAGTGGCTGGTGTTGTGCGATGCTCATGGAGTACTGTATATTGTGTCGTGTGTAAGGATGTAGTGTTAATGTTTTGTGTTGCCCACAGGTGGAGGGGGGTTGACCATGCAGTGGCTGGTGTTGTGCGATGCTCATGGAGTGTTGTATATTGTGTGTTGTGTCGTGTGTAAGAATGTAGTGTTAATGTTTTGTGTTGCCCACAGGTGGAGGGGGTTGACCATGCAGTGGCTGGTGTTGTGCGATGCTCATGGAGTATTGTATATTGTGTCGTGTGTAAGGATGTAGTGTTAATGTTTTGTGTTGCCCACAGGTGGAGGGGGGTTGACCATGCAGTGGCTGGTGTTGTGCGATGCTCATGGAGTGTTGTATATTGTGTGTTGTGTCGTGTGTAAGAATGTAGTGTTAATGTTTTGTGTTGCCCACAGGTGGAGGGGTTGACCATGAAGTGGCTGGTGTTTTGCGATGCTCATGGAGTGTTGTATATTGTGTGTTGTGTCGTGTGTAAGGATGTAGTGTTAATGTTTTTTGTCGCCCACAGGTGGAGGGGGGTTGACCATGCAGTGGCTGGTGACGTGCGCCTTGCTAGTCGCCCTCATCAATACGGGCAATGGTCTTGCTCGTAACAACTTAGGTGAGTAATTATTCATCTCTAGCAAGATATTTTTTGACTTATTTCTTACGATTATACTGTTTTCAATACGACAGTTAAAAACAAGATGGCCTACAAATATGCAAACTAGTAACTAGTGCAAGTGTTCAGGAAATAATGCAGTGGGATATAATCTACGAATGGCATTAAATATAGCAAGAATAAGACTGGATTAAACCATGAATTAAAATGGAAGATCAGGTAGAGTAGGAGTCACCGAAGTTGGCCAAAACGAAAGTAAAAAACCTATTACCTTTTTACGAATTGAAGCATAAAATCCAGCTTTGCTGATAAAATTGTCAACGAACATCTGTTTTAGCACAGCACTTCTCTAGTAAAGGGAAAGTTCTGATGCAATTTTGCAGCCAGAAGTTCTCTTGCGCAACTTAAAATATTACTCATGGGCTTTTTAAAACTAAAAATGTATTAACACGGAGAGGGTGTGTCATGGATGAGGCAGAATCAATAGTCTTAATTTCTTAAAATATAACATATATTTAAAGGAAAATATGCGAATTTATGGATAGACATTACTACTTGTTGCAAGTTAATGTATGATAAGAAAGATTGTTTCATAATGCGTTAAAAACTCGTCAAAATTTGCCCAAAAACATACGAAAGCAGTTAAATCAACTAAAATAAATTTAAAAAAAATAAATTGAATTTTAATGAAACTTTAGTATATGTAAAAAGGTTGAATGAAAATAGCGAATTCGTAAACTAGGCAAAATTGTAAACATTATATAACCTATACGGTTGTTATGAAAGTCAACAAAATAATATTATTGTAAACAAACGCAACGTGGCGAATTGACAGTTCGAAGAAAATGTAAACAAACGCCATGTGTAACCAACAATGTTTTCAATATGACTTGAATAAAGACTTTTGGTGAGATGATTAGTACATGCTTTGGCCAACCTAGGTGACTCCTACTCTAAGATACAATTAGCCTATAACGGTTTAAGGAAGCCAACAATAAGAAATAAGAATCTTAAATCTGTAATCATGATACGATTTTCAAGACATCACTTGTCTTAACCGGGAATCTATGGACAGCGCGTATATAATATCTCTGAAATAATGAAACTCATGGCTAGCTTGTGGTTGTCATTGCACGTACAGTCACTTGTCTGGCCACAACGAGGAAGTCTGCGAAGAAGTCTACAGAGTAACAGACCTCCCCGGCAGGAGAAGCCTAGGGGCATGGACCGGCATCATCAGACACTGCTAAAATCGTCTTCTTCTTAATTAGCACAATGTTTTGTATTATGCTTCTTTTGTATAATATTCTTTGTATATATAAATACATATATATATATATATATATATATATTATTTATTTTTTATCTGCAACAGACTGTTTGTTGCCACAAAAAGTGTATACCCTACATCTTAAATTGAGAGTTTCAATACAGATAGTAATCCATATAAACATATTCTATAAAATAATAAAGATTTGTACCACTTGTATGTAATTTAATCTTACCACTTTATGAAATTTGGTACAGACGTAAAGTGGTAATCAATTGGACGAGTTCGTAAACCGGCCCGATCGGACCATCGGAAGGGGGGTTAAAGAGGGATAAACCCTCCTAAAAATGGGTTTTTTTAGTCTTTTAACATTATAAAATATAAATAATCAACATTTTGTTGGCACCATTGGATTCAGCTCAAAAACAAACAATTAAAATTCGTAATCATTGCCCTATGACCAATGGTTACCGAGATATGGAAAATGTTGAACACAGAAAGTTGTCTCAGTTGTTAACCTTATGGGAAGTAAGTAAAATTCTATATCTCGCCTATTTATCAACTTATCTTAATAAAACTTGGGTTGTGGCTTCATAAAGATGTGATATAATGTATGATAGACTGAAATCCCCAATATTTAAATTTTCGTGGCAGCAAACCTGCATACTCATTCCTTGTGTTATCCTTATGGGAAATAAAAAAAATTCTATATCTTCCTTATTTCTTGCCTTGATAAAACTTGTTATATGGCTTCTTCGAGTTATATTCTGCTAACTATTGAATCAAAATCACCTAGTTTTTACATACCTGTTGCAGCAAACCTGCATACTCATTCCCCATGTTATTCTTAAGGAGCTTACAAAAATATGTCAAACCTCTCTCTGTTGGATTGAAATACATTGTTTTGCATTTTAAATTCGCTGAGTTTGCAGGTCTGCTGCAAAGGGACCTAAGATTGAATAATGCACATATAAAGATGAAATGAGTATTGTTTTGTTAGTCTTTACATTTTCTACAACCTATTATGTAAGTTTGATGACATTTAGCTTACAGTATGTGTTCAAACGATCCTCCATTCACAATTATACAAAGTTGTGCTCTCTCCACAAATTCCTGAAAACGTTTTGCAATGTACCTTTTTTAATTTCTTGTATTAAATTAGTTTTGAGGTGTTGAATATTCTGTGAATTGTTTTCATAGGCCTTTCTTTTATGTATCCCCAAAGCATATAATATAGTGGGGTCAAATCTGGGATCTTGGGGGGTGGGAGTAATCCTTCACCGACAAAGTAAAGTTTTGGGCTACGTTAAAAAACATCCTGTATTTTCGAATGCAATAAAGGCATTATCTATATAAAAGCCAAAAACCATTGACTGGCTGACTGATCACAGTTTCCGAAAAACTATAAGGCTTACAGCAATGAAACTTGGCACAATTATTCTCTACACACTCTAGATGCGTACTAAGAAAGGGTTTTGCAATATTTTTTTTAAGGCTTGAATATGGTATATTATAAAATTGAAAATGGCGCCTATTTTTAGCTTTCAAAGCTTACTTTCTCAAAACTACAAGAGTTTGGGCAATGAAACTTGGCACAAATATTCTTTTTAGGCTCTAGATGCAAGCAAAGAAAGGTTTTCAAATATTTTCTCTTATACGGCTAAAACAGAGTGTATTATAAAATTCAAAATGGCGGCAATTTCAGTTTTTGAAACTATGGATGGGAGGCCTATAGAATATTTTCAGGAGATAGGAAAGGTACGAGATCCAATCTACTAAAAGAATAAAGTGTACAAATTTATTACGGCCACTCACAATATTATATTTTGTCAAATGCAACTTGAGCTACTCACGTTGTACCAACCGCCCGAAGTAATATTTTTGTATTCCCACTTGGGTGAAATTTGTTGTCCGTCTTATAAATGAATAAATAAATAAGTAATCGAAATACATATTATCTTTAAAACTCAGTATGGATATTTCTTTTTGAGCATATGTATATGCACTAGAAACGGAGCGGAGTTTCAAAAATTAGGATTTTAGGAGGGTTTGCTTAGGTGATGGGGATTTCAATTCCAAAACTCAAAGTATCAATACAATATTTTGCCTTAGCGAAACTGAGTAACCTGATCTTCATTGTGATTGAGAAACATCTGGGAAATAGTTTTTTGGCCAAGGCATTTGCCGTCTATATACTTTTTCCCTCATTTTTCCGTCTATTTTTAAAAACGGCATAATTCAGATTGATGTTAAGTCGAAAACCTGCCCTTAGCGTTCTTTGGTTTATATCCCGGGTTATCTCTCATTCTCTGTTACATAAGAAGACCAATGGGTGTTATTGTTGGTAAATGGGAGGAAACTAATTCATAACACTTGCCAGTCATGAACGAAACATTTTTAGAGGAAACATTACACCTTCTCATTTCAATCTAGGGTGGAATTACCAGCCCCCCAAAATTAAAATTATAGTTATCCTCCCAGCAGGCGAAGCTGATGTGGGTATATCTACTAGTTTATTTATATGTACTAATCCCCGCAAAAATATGGTGTTTCAAATTATGAAATTGTTATCCCCTTAGTTTAACAGTCTGAAATACGTCGGTCAAAAGAGCGCTTTTTGTCAAAGATACATAGTTTTAGCGAATTTCCCCTATAGGGAAGAAGCCATTACCGTAGGTCTCATGGTAAGACCTAGGCCCGAGACTATGATAACTTTTCGTTTTGGGGCCCCCAGAAGTAGAAAACACCATTCGTTCGAATATATATATATATATATATATATATATATATATATATATATACACTGTGTGTCCCAAAAGTCCCGGAACGGTTTAATATCTTTTAAAGTAAGCCAGATATC
This sequence comes from Flexamia atlantica, assembly GCA_035578135.1. Lineage (NCBI taxonomy): Eukaryota > Metazoa > Arthropoda > Insecta > Hemiptera > Cicadellidae > Flexamia > Flexamia atlantica. The sequence goes on from JAQJVK010000010.1 coordinate 37,448,390, forward strand.
AAAACAGTATTTTGCATACCTTTTAGTACTAAAAAAAAACTACTTTTTGATGTATGTGTCATTTCTGCGCCTGCCCCTAAAATTGGATTTTGGGGGGTAGCCCCAAAATTTTAAATGTAAACCCCTATTGTGCGACTGCTTATTTTAAAGGGCTTGTTAAAAGAAACACAATGCCGCAAACCGGAGGTCGATATCATGCTCCAGTCTAAAATGGCAGCCATTCAAAAATTAAAAATGCTGTCCGTCAAAATTGAGAATTTTCTGTGTTCGGCAATTCACAATTAAATCGGATAAGAACCACCAGAACACATATTAACTACTTAAAAGATACAAAAATAATAATTTCTCTATTATCAAGGCTCAACCCTCCAGAATGGTTTTGGGGGGGGGGGTTTGTCCAACCTATTCCAATATATAACTATGTATTCCTAAGTGCTGTGAGTGGTCACATGGTATGACCACTCATTTTAATTTGCTGAGTGAAAAATAAGCCAAAGCTTGTTTTAATTAAATTTCAAAAAGTTACCTTACTACTTGTAATAAATAAATGAATTTTGTTAGTGTCAAAATTATTTAACTAACATACTAATAGATATCCGCCTTAATGCGACCTTTGGCTCAGCGGCAAAGGTCTATGCCTGCGGAGGGTCGTCTATGCGTTACGTTTTAGAAAAAAACCCCATACATGAAGTACCAAATATTTGCCAAAAAATAACTATTTTATAAATTTCATTAAAACATGCTTTGGCTTATTTTTAGCGAATTTCCCCTATAGGGAAGAAGCTATTACCGTAGGTCTCATGGTAAGACCTAAGCCCGAGACTATGATAACTTTTCGTTTTGGGGCCACCAGAAGCAAAAAACACTATTCGTTCGAATTTATATATATATATTTTTGTCTGTTAGCACGATAGCGGCCGTAAATATGGTCCAATCTTGATGAAAATTGGTACATACGTGTAAAGTGGTAATCACTCGGACGAGTTCGTGAACCAGCCCGATCGGACCACCGGAAGGGGGGGTAAAGCCCCCCAAAAATTGGTTTTTTGAGTTTTTTATATAGAAAAATAAAATTTATCAAATTTTTTTTGGCACCATTGAATTCAGCTCAAAAAAACAAACAATTTAGTATCTTGGTTCACTGCTCTATGTCCATTGGTTACCGAGATATTGAAAGTGGTAAACACAGTACGTTGTCCCAATGTTAACCTTATGGGAAATAAGTAAAATTCTATATCTCGGTTATTTCTCAACATATCTTGATAAAATTTGGTAAGTAGCTTCTTCTAGTTCAGATCTACTAAATAATGAATTAAAACCACCCAGTTTTAATATACCTGTAGCAGCAAACCTGCATACTCATTCCCCATGTTATTCTTATGGAGCTTACCAAAACATGTCAAATCTGGCTATGTTGGATTGAAATATGTTGTTTTGCATTTGAAATTCGCTGAGTATGCAGGTCTGCTACAACGGAGGTATTTTACTCATTCAGCATATTAAAACGAGTGGTCATATGATGTGAGCTGATATTGGAATTGGTTGGAAACACCCCCACCCCCAAAAACAATTTTGGAGGGTTGTGCCTTGATGATGACAACAAGAAATTATTATTTTTGTATCTTTTAAGTAGTTAATATGTGTTCTGGTGGTTCTTATTCGATTTAAATGTGAATTGCCGAAAACAGAAAATACTCAATTTTAATTGACGGACATCATTTTTTAATTTTTGACTGGCTGCCATTTTGGACTGGAGCATGATATCGACCTCCGGTTTGTGGCATTGTGTTTCTTTTAACAAGCCCTTTGAAATAAGCAGTCGCACGATGGGGGTTTACATTTAAAGTTTTGGGGCTACCCCCCCAAAATCCAATTTTGGGGGCAGGGGCAGAAATGACACATACATCAAAAAGGTTTTTTTTTAGTACTAAAAGGAATTCAAAATATTGTTTTGATATCTGGCTTACTTTAAAAGATATTAAACCGTTCCGGGACTTTTGGGACACACAGTATATATATATTTATGTATATATGTGTGTCTGTGAGCACGATAGCGGCCGTAAAAACGGTCCGATCTTAATTAAATTTGGTACAGACATGTAAAGTGGTAATCCTTTGGACGAGTTCGTAAACCAGCCCGATCGGACGACCGAAAGGGGGGGGTAAATGGTGATTAACCCTCCAAAAACAGGTTTTTTGAGTTTTTTACATAGGAAAATAAAATGTATTGAATTTTTGTTGGCACCATTGAATTCAGCTCAAAAAAAAAACAAACAATTTAGTATTTTGAATCACTGCTCCATGTCCATTGGTTACCGAGATATTGAAAGTGGTAAACACAGTACGTTGTCCCAATGTTAACCTTATGGGAAATAAGTAAAATTCTATATCTCGGTTCTTTCTCAACATATCTTGATAAAGCTTGGTAACTAGCTTCTTCTAGTTCAGATCTACTAAATATTGAATTAAAACCACCCAGTTTTAATATACCTGTAGCAGCAAACCTGCATACTCATTCCCCATTTTATTCTTAAGGAGCTTACCAAAACATGTAAAATCTCGCTATGTTGGATTGAAATATGTTGTTTTGCGTGTGAAATTCGCTGAGTATGCAGGTCTGCTGCAACGGGAGTATTTAATATAATATCCAAATTTATTAATTATTCTACGCGTTTTTATTCATTATTCAATTCATTAATTCTTCAAATGTATAATTTTACAGTAAACCTCGAATTATCCGGATTAATGTGGCGGAACACCGATCCGGATAACAAAAAATCCGTATAATCCGAGGTCATTACAATATCGCCTAAATAGCGTTCTCGTACCTTAGCCCCTGTTACATTGATGCTGCAATCGGCGTATCGAGACTGTACAACATGTTAGTCTTTCAAATTAGAAACTCAATATCAGTTCATACAAATAGTTCACAGCTATAAACACATCAAGTGAGCACTAAACTAACTCGCAAAATTGCTGTAGGCTACGCCTTTGTTGATTACTACTAGCGCCCCAAGTAGGAAACCAGAAAACTACGTTCACGAAAATTCTGTAATGTACTGTCGTTGACTGTGAATTCTAAGTCACCATTTATAATTCACAGTCAACGGTACAGTTTAGGTAATGCGACTCCTTCAATTATTGTTATTCCAAATACGGATTGCATTTTCATTTTACGTTTAGAACGGGCATTCCACTCGTAATCTCGCTAAAATCACGTTTTTGCCGTGATTTTAATTTTTGAATTTCTTGGATAGAACGGTCCGGAGAATCCGGGATCCGGATAATGTGGGGTCCGGATGATCCGAGGTGTACTGTATTTAACAAGTTATTTTCCTCCACGCGTATGATTATTATTCGAGGTCTGAAATTCAACACCGCCATTAAGATCTCTCTTACCCCGACACTCTACGTTAAATGCTCGCAAAAGGGGGATGGCAGTCCAAACACTTATGGTAAGAAAACTTTTTTAAGGGATTAAAACAAGAATACGATGAATACATAAACTAAAAGAAAATACGGAGTGAGGGAAAATTTTAAATGGTAGGATTCCATCAAATCATGAGGGTACGAGTTGTTGATCCATTTATTAAAGAATACAACACTTGATTAAGAAGGGCTACGCACCGTTACAAATTATAATTGCCCTCTACAGATCTGTTCAGCCCAGAAGCCCTGTGGGATGCGCATGCGCAGTGAAATTTCCCCTACCGCGAGTCTCAGTACAGTCAAATTTCAAAATAACTCATCTGTCAAAACATATGATTCTTTTTTTGCAACAATATTTGTAATGTTGTCATAGGCCATGTGGGATTTTATAAGTTGACTACACATAACCGATGAAGGAAAAACAGTGGTGGGGTATTCTCCATCTCTCTCGCACTTCCACCCCTACAAGACTTCCTGGCTGAATAGCGGTGCACCGCAACTGAGCCAAAATGATCAGGTAGACGGCGTAACTGACCCAAAGTGATAAGCGACCCCTCGAAAACGGATCGTAACTGAGCCAAACGTCACGTGCCGACCGCGACCGCGTCCCAACCGCAGGACTGTCATTATTCTAAAGACCGAGTACTCATGGTTAAAAAAAAGTCTTCGGTACCTTGGACTAAGTGGGATTCGGTACCGAAAATGGTGAATATTTAAAATAAGTTAAAAATGTTTATACCAGAATGAAGAATGGTTTAACAACAAATACAAAAATTTTAATTTATCATTATTTATTTTATTGTTAGGCCAGAATAAAATATTATACTGTTTTTTGGCGAAATGTCCTATTTTAACTGATGCCCCGCAAAAACTATTTTTCGGATATTCTAATACTATGACATTGCTTTAAAGGGGATAACCTAAACTTCAAATTTAGGTAGGATTATGCAATTATCTCTTATGGGTTTTTCTGTAAAATGGCATAATTTTTCGAAATTAATCTTATTAAAACTACACTATTTTATTCTTTTTATAAATCTACCTAAATATTAAATATATATTGAACACAGTGCAAAAAATTTGAATTATGTGCCTTTATTGGTTCCCTAGACCTATACATTTATGTATTTAAACACATGAACTTTCGGGAAGCTGCAATTGAATGGAACACGCACAGTGGTGTGATATCCTTGTATTTATATTTTTTCTTGGCCAAAATTATTCTGAAACATGCATACTATAATATTTTTCATGTGCATTTGGACCTATAGAACAAAACAAGACCTAAATTTTTTAACAGCTTTTTCTCACGTTTCTACAGCGTTATGAATAAGAATGTTTTTCCTGCCGCGCGCTCGCTCCGCCGTTCACCTTCTTTTGATAATCAGGGTATAACATTGGTCTTATGGGAGAAGCAGGTAGTTGCGCGGGACTGGAGCCGCCGCTGCCGCACCGCGGGTCTAGCTACCTGGACCACTATGGATCAGTTCCGCCTCTTAACCTGTAATTAATTTTTCATCTCTATGATTAGGAGTGCATTCTTGGCTCAGTCGTGGTGTAACCCTGAATAGATCTGTACACTTTTTAGGACAGGCGCTGTTGTCCGTAATACACCGGCCGTCTATTGAAAACGTATAGCCGAGTTTAGGGGTGTAATTACTTAAATCTAAACTAAGAATAAAATATAAAGGTAAGTCCTAAAATTCACAACCATCCAGATATACGCCATTTGCACTTTGCACAAACTATTTTTTATCTCAAAATTATTTCGACCGATTCCTTTGAAACTCAGTATGTACCTTTTGACTGACAAAGGTCAGTCTATAAATAAAATATTAACATGATCCAAAAGCGGCAATCAAAAGTCTTAAAATAGAAATAACAGAAAAACCGTAGGTTTGGCACAGAATTATCTAGAAACAACAGTTCTAGAAAATTTAATTTCTAATCCTAAGAACACAAAAATTATTAAAATAGATTCATAAATAACTAAGTTATGGTTGAACTTAGCTAACGAGACAGCACAATCGGCCTATGCCAACCTCGTATTAAGTACAGTATGTACATCATCCGAGATGTCAGCGCAAGACTCAATGCAACAAATAAATGGTTACTTATGAAGTGATTTTCACAATTTATCTGTCATTAGATTAGAAAATAAATTTTGTAAAAATACTTATTCATAATAATTATAATTGTATAATGTACCGTTTTCCCATTATTTCAGTTTCAAGATTTAAATGGACGCCATTTCGAAATTTATCATCTATCAAGTTATCAACTGACTTCTTAACTCAGTATACATATACTGAGTTATGTGTATTGTGTAGAATAACTTCAGAGATAAAACTGTCTGGTTAAAAATAGAAAATGACAGATATTGTCTGAATTGTCTAAATATACATTTTAAGGGCATACCTTCGTGTTGACCTTTTTCATAAATTTCATGGAAGTGATCACATCCCGAATTTTTATGGGCACTGTTTATTATGGGCAAACTATTTGTGATTCTGAAAGTTATTTCAGTAGATTTCTTACTTATTTTGCACCATTCAAATTCATAACGAAGTGAATACCAATGTCCAAAGTCCAAATTTTGAGATGTAGGATGTGGATGTGACAGTTATTACTTTAAACATAAAAAGGTCGTTAATTCACCAAACACCTGCAAAGTGGAGTCTTGTATATAAAGTTAAACAATTGGAATAATTTAAAAATGAAAGTACACTAGAGCTAAGATATCCCTGGAACAACAGTTCGCGAGTTCTCGGAAGGGTGGTTTCGGATTCCCAAGTCATCATCGCCGTATTTTGTCAGAATTAACACCACTCCCAACCCTAATTCATCACTTAAGGTCCGTCCCGGGGGATTAACGTTTTATCGAATTAAGGAAGAGGAAGAAAGGTGACTCGTGAAGAATTTGCATCCGAATGGAAGGTAAAGTACACGCAGTTTAAAAACGAGTTGAAGGAATTTTCATTGGAAAAGGGGTTCGCCCGGAATGCTGGCTTTTGAAAGCCCACGTGCACCAGAATAGAGCCGGAGTCCCTAGGGAGCGAGAATTGTTGTCTTTCATGAACTTGCACCGCGCTCACGTTGAGCATAAGTAATAATAAATTCGTCCCCTGACACCTTCGTCTTCTTTGATTTTTGACGTGTGTTTAAATATAACGGAGCTTCGACTCCGTGCCAGGAGAACATATGCTGAATATGTCAGTTTCGTATTTGATATTTTACGGAGAAAAATATGTAGTTGCACATTTGGAGGTAAATAGTTTTTGCGTGATTGCAGAAAGACTGCTGAAAGATTACTTTTTTTACAAAATCTATGGAAACTGCTGAAAGATTATTTTTTACAAAATCTATGGAAACGACATTTTCTATCTTGATTATGCACTTTTCATTTTTTTCCATTGTGTGTCGTTTTTCAAAGCATTAGCAGTTTTTGACTAAATATGTTAGTCCTACTACAGTGATCTCCCTATTTTCCGCAAACATACTCTTACTTCCCTAAACAGTTTAATTGCAGCAAATAAAAAATATGCACTTGCAATAACATCAAGCATTTTATATCTACCAGCATTTTTTATCTACCATTAAATAATACATCAGGAATTGGAATCGCGACATGCAGTACATGAAGATCAGCGATTAAAATTGAAATGGGAAAGTTTAATTTAGAAGTTTTTTATTTTCTATACAAACCGCAATCTTGTTGAGGAATCGGTTAACAATATTTCTTTTTGACAATCGGTTTTCAGCGATTCACCTCTAATGGATCTCCTCTCGCATTGTCCCTCAATAAAGGGAACTCCTCTACATTAATCAGGCTTTTATACAAGTTTAAGCCGGGATCTCCCCTCGCTATCAATAGCGCAAGTCGGTGTATTCGCGGGGTGAATCATGGGTTCGCGCGCGCGCGCGCGCGCGCGCGTGTGTGTGTGTGTGTGTGTGTGTGTGTGCGTGTTTCATTATCGATTTTTGGGCTCACGGCCTTTGCCGTTTAGCTGAAGGCTAGGACCATTTTCATTGCGAGGTCTTTGTTTCACCGGATTCGAGATTCATTTTTTTCCTGTGACAAGTATGACGGAGGTTACACCACTGAATAATGATTGCCTGAGGTGTGTATTGTTTTTTTTTAGATCTATCTCTTCTTACGTCTTAAAATATATATTTGACATCTTGCATTAAAAAGATTTTTGAAATTTGGCTTAGCAAACAAGTCAATTTTATTTTGGCTAGACCATGTTATTTAGATAAATAACTTTATCGTACATAATGCTGGGACGGAGTTGAGGTTTTCATTCCATCATGGTTAATAAATTTAATTAGGTACAAGTTTTAAAACAAGTCATGAATTTTACTTTTTTGCGTTGACTACCTCTGTTTGTAAACATAAAGGAATACTTTAGTTCTTTACATACACTCACAACTGAAAACCCAAGATTTTATATCATATATCATTTTCAAGTTTCAAGTCTCAGCCTCGACGTGTAATCTTACTTCATGTTCTGTATATATATATATATATATATATATATATATATATATATATATATATATACATATATATTCCCCGAGCCAAGTTACGAAACATGTCAGTGTTTCCAGTTATCATTCAAAAGCTGGCACGGTCCGGCTCACGGTGCAGTAGCGACTTTCCGGTTAATATATCGAAGCCGTGGCGATGAGTAATAAAACAAGCAAGTCCGAGTCAATTAACGGGTCAGTATCTGGGCCCAGCTTCGGACAAATGGCACCCGTTAATCACGGCGAAATGAGCATTTAGACAGTTACACGAGAATTCACTCGGCTAAATGTGTCGCCACTCGCGGCGCGGCGCCCCTCCCTGTAACACCGGTAGTGTCTGCACACTGCAGCCTCCCTGTAACACTGATAGTGTCTGCACACTGCAGCCTCCCTGTAACACTGATAGTGTCTGCATACTGCAGCCTCCCTTTAACACCGGTAGTGTCTGCACACTGAAGCCTCCCTGTAACACCGGTTGTGTCTGCACACTGCAGCCTCCCTGTAACACCGGTAGTGTCTGCACACTGCAGCCTCCCTGTAACACCGGTAGTGTCTGCACACTGCAACCTCCCTGTAACACCGGTAGTGTCTGCACACTGCAGCCTCCCTGTAACACCGGTAGTGTCTGCACACTGCAGCCTCTCTGTAACACCGGTAGTGTCTGCACACTGCAGCCTCCCTGTAACACCGGTAGTGTCTGCACACTGCAGCCTCCCTGTAACACCGGTAGTGTCTGCACACTGCAGCCTCCCTATAACACCGGTAGTGTCTGCAGTACACTGCAGCCTCCCTGTAACACCGGTTGTGTCTGCACACTGCAGCCTCCCTATAACACCGGTAGTGTCTGCACACTGCAGCCTCCCTGTAACACCGGTAGTGTCTGCACACTGCAGCCTCCCTGTAACACCGGTTGTGTCTGCACACTGCAGCCTCCCTGTAACACCGGTAGTGTCTGCACACTGCAGCCTCCCTGTAACACCGGTTGTGTCTGCACACTGCAGCCTCCCTGTAACACCGGTAGTGTCTGCACACTGCAGCCTCCCTATAACACCGGCAGTGTCTGCACACTGCAGCCTCCCTATAACACCGGTAGTGTCTGTACACTGCAGCCTCCCTGCAACACCGGTTGTGTATGCACACTGCAGCCTCCCTGTAACACCGGTTGTGTCTGCACACTGCAGCCTCCCTATAACACCGGTAGTGTCTGCACACTGCAACCTCCCTGTAACACCGGTAGTGTCTGCACACTGCAGCCTCCCTGTAACACCGGTAGTGTCTGCACACTGCAGCCTCTCTGTAACACCGGTAGTGTCTGCACACTGCAGCCTCCCTGTAACACCGGTAGTGTCTGCACACTGCAGCCTCCCTGTAACACCGGTAGTGTCTGCACACTGCAGCCTCCCTATAACACCGGCAGTGTCTGCACACTGCAGCCTCCCTATAACACCGGTAGTGTCTGTACACTGCAGCCTCCCTGCAACACCGGTTGTGTATGCACACTGCAGCCTCCCTGTAACACCGGTTGTGTCTGCACACTGCAGCCTCCCTATAACACCGGTAGTGTCTGCAGTACACTGCAGCCTCCCTGTAACACCGGTTGTGTCTGCACACTGCAGCCTCCCTATAACACCGGTAGTGTCTGCACACTGCAGCCTCCCTGTAACACCGGTAGTGTCTGCACACTGCAGCCTCCCTGTAACACCGGTTTTGTCTGCACACCTCGGCCTTCCTGTAACACCTGTAGGGTCTGCCCACTACAGCCTCCCTGTAACACCGGTAGTGGGTGCATCTGAATCGCTTTAAATACTTCAGTCATGCAGCTACTACAAAACCTTTTGCAGATTTAGTTCCAACTGGAACGCTATAAGCCCTAATGGATGAAGTTAGCATTTCTTGAAAGGTTTACGTAAAACCGCTTTGTAAAACTTTACAACCAAAATTGGTATATTCATCCTAAATATTAGGTCCTCTTAGTGTTACGGTTCTAGAAGTAAACCTATACTGTTGGAGACCGAAAGTATAGGTCTCATTCAATGTATATAGAAGCAAAAAACTCTTACACCTCTTCCTGGTGTTGACATCTTCATAATTATTTCAAATACTGTAGATACTTAATATATGGATGAGAACATTTCAGAGATCAATATAATTTGACTCCTAGTCCAGCTGAGAGCCTTCTTGACATCATTAGAAAAATATTAAGTGACGGATAATAATGACGGCGAGATGATGTCTGGAGTTGAGACAGTCTTGACCTATTTTTTTGCCATCGTTTTGAGTTTAAATTTGCGTAGTTTTTAATACTTAATTGCTAGATAAAGTTTTTTACTGAATAATTATGTTTAATTATAATATTTTTAATACTGTAGTTTATTTATTAAACCTTCTACAAATAAAATTAACTGCTTTGATAATTCATTCCATTATTGTGTAAGGGGGTGCATGCGTTCAAAATTACAGCCTTTGATATTAGTGGTCCGTTAGAAATTATAAAGAGATTGTAAGTCGTCTCACATCAGTTCAAATTTAAAGATTCACGTGAACTGAAGTTTAAGGTTTTTTTAATGAATTACTCTCTAAAATTTGTTTAATAATCCGGAGACTCCCAGAAGGTTTGATTGTAAAAGGATTTTATTACAATTACCTGTCACCTGTTATATAGAAAGATGTTTCTTTATAACCACTCACAGGGATAGAGTATGTCCCCTAAAACACAGAATATGCAAGTTGATTATTTGCTTGGAGCTTTAGAGAGTAGCTTACATGAGATGAGAATAAAATCTGCTGTTATTAGTAGGGAATGTGGTATTGAGAGGTATTTATAGCATTAACACGTAATATTAGCCCACAGTTTTTTAATTATCCGTGTGGGGCGTTACTGTTTGTTCGATTTATGTTCGAATATTTATTTTACAGGGCAATACAGAGCTATATATCAATGAGATTTCTGTAATATAAGAACGGTTCTTTTAGTGAATGGTTGGAACAGTCTTGTTTCACCAAATCGAGTAATGTATGAAAAACATACAAGGTACCTTCTATTGTTAGCAGAACAGTTTTTGCTGTCAATCAAAGTATGTGATATTGTAAGGTGTCCGTAATATGTAAATTTCTATCTCTTTGGTTGATGTCTGAAAGTAATGTTATGAGACAGAATCAGTACCTGCAGTAACAACAGAGGGTTTAATATTTTAAGATTTTCGCAAGAGTAAACATGAATGGTATGTTAACCTCGACCGACTTTTACTAGATAGTATTTGAGGCACGAACAATATCTGCAATCTCCAGGGTATAAAATTTTGTGATATTTTAAGGACACCCTATTCTGTGATATTAATAATTAAAAGTAACCTTCAATTAATCATTAGATTATAGGTCATCTAAACCCTTATACAATATTCTGCGAATTGATTTGAGTATACGTATGAGGAGGGAACAATATCTACAAATCTACAGTCCACCGGAGGAGGTAAAGTAAAATGCCCGTGGTAGTAATATTTACTACGGGGGTACGGTACAGTCCCTTCGATTGATGTCAGAGCTGCAGAATGGGGCAGTAACAGTAATATCTGCAGCAACAGAGGATGCGAGAGTGATATTGTGGCGAGTTGCCTGGGGTTTTAATATACACGTACGATACAGTCCCTTCTAGTGATGTCAGAGTTGCAGAATGAGGCAGGAACAATATCTGCAGCAACAGAGGATGCGAGGGTGATATTGTGGCGAGGTGCCTGGGGTTTTAATGTTTCCCGTAGTGTGCAAGCAGGGAGACAATTAGCAATGTTCATCCTATTGTTCTGGGAGTCCCTCGGTTTAAATTTTGTCATAAAGAATAGAGGAAGGGAAAGTATTCTCTGACGACGCGACGGGGTAGAATATTGTGGCATGTAGTGTCTCGGGTGCCGTTAAAACGCGAATTTTCCCGCGTGGTTATAGATTACTTTATATAAGTTAGTTTTTAAACCTTTATCTAGTTTTGATCGCCCAGAACAGATTTTTAAGTCGGCTATTTCATACCTAATTTCAAGATTAATTTGAATAAACCTTATCTTTGCCGTCTGACAACTTATTTTGACCCGATTGACTTTGTTTAACGCGAATACTACTCGTTCGCGTCTTTGCCGAACAGAACCCATTAGTAAACGAGTCCGGTTGTAGAATTTCTTAATTCCTACAGCTATAAATTTGTCAGTGGGTTTTGTGTAACGCGTGAAGGTAGAACCGGGGTCATAAATAATCGGGAGTGGAAATGTCAACGTTCTTAGGGCCTAAGTGAACGATCATTCTTGCGGGAACCTTAAAGCTTTCTCTCCATTCACGTAATGTATGGCCTAAGATCGCTCTGGCCTTTTAGGTTAAAGATACAGAACAGAGGTGTGAAATTCGAACCGGTCATATCCTCGGCGCTAAGCGAGGATTTAAAGCGTCTCCGAAATGACGCGAGGGCTCTGACCCGGAGCCCTATCTCGACCAACAAAGTGTGTGTCTTCGGATACGAGTAATTTAGCCTCGCTTTTAAACACCGGAATGTTTGTAAAACCAGCCAGGACTCTCGGGTGTGCATTGTCGGGCCGATTTCACAGCTTTATCAAGAGTCATATTTTATGCGGGTGGAATAATTTACACCGATCTCGGTTTGGATTTAATGTTGTTTTCCCAGACCATCTGGCTCGGTGATATCTCGAGACGAGTCTACTGCGAAAAAGACGAGTCATTTTTTTTTGGTTACTGTTGCGAATGAAGTAGTTTAACATTCTTACAATAATCAATATTTTCTTTTTGGCAACAAAAACAAAGTTGTATATTACGTTCTGGAATTATCCAAAAAACAACTTGGAGGTGAGCCGAAAAACTCTTTCTTTGGGGGAGTGAAAGCGCAGGCCTCTCTCTCGTGGGGCAAAAGGGATTATTGCGCGCGGTTCTGAAACCTGCCTGCGAAAATCACCCTTACCCGTGGAGCAAAAGGGACACACGCAAATCTTCTTGGTCACGGTTGTTTTGTTTTACAGGTGAATATTTTTGTTTCTTGCAAGATACTTATTCAACACATTTCAACTTGTAATACATGTATACTTAAAGGTTATCTATTTATAAGTAAAGGCCGACAAAGAAGGTTTATAGTACTATGCAACCGTTTTAAGATACAAGAAGCACATTAAGTACACAGTTATTTTGTTTATCCAGTAAACCAAGCATATTTTGATATAACTCTATTCGTTATTAAATTGACCAATATGCACGTTTAAGGAAATGGGGGTTCTTCTCCTATCATAACCACAGTTAAGAAAGAAGTTGTAAAACTAGTGATTTCCATATAAAGCCCTTGTTGTTAAAATAAACATCGTGTGCTCATTCGGTAGAGGATAAAGCATGGCTCCCTTTTATAACGACGGCTTTGCAGATAATTCTGTTCCTCCAGTAAACTAATCTGGGTAGGAATTTCTAAAAAGGCCGATCTCCCTGTATATGTACACTTTTTGGAGACCTAAAAGAATGATTCATTAAAAATTGATGGAGAGGAGGAAGTAGTGTTGGTTTTGTGATTCCATTTATTTATATGGTCGTGGACGTCAGATGGCGGATCCCACGGCAAACTCGGCGAGTCGATAACTGGGTCTCACGAAACCACCCTAATATCGGCTAATCGTTGTCAACTTACCTACGTTTAGACATTTGGTCCTGGCCCCATTGCTGTATCGGCCTACATGCAGCGCGACCATATTTCAACAAAGTTCGTCGGAAAATACGACGCTTATGATTAATGTCGGAACTGTTACATGATAATATTACGTTGTATCTGGTCCGAACAAAAAATTTAAGTATAAGTTGGAATTTTATTAATGTCTTATTGTTCCATAGAAAATCATTCATAAATCTTTGGGTTGGTTACGGGAGGTAATTTCTTTCGTAGAAAGTGAGATTAACAAAGTAATATGTTATCTCGTGTTAGTTTTTGTAACCGTTCTCAGTTTCATTTCTTATAAGAAGATAGACGCTTATGGTCTTCCAAGCGTCAAAGCTTATGAGATATCGGAGAACCTCCTCGCTTCAAGCTGTTTAAATCTTGGCCTTTATAAACAATTTATTCTTGAATAACTGTTTAAATATTATTTTTCGTTCCGTTGAACTAGACGGCCCAATTAACTAGGGTCACGTATTCCTTCGGTTCCACGATAGTTGAGCTTTGGCTGTATAAGCTGTAAGAGTCGGGATGTAGAACAAAGAACTAAAAACAACAATTTATTTGATAAGTACAAAAACAAACTATTCAAACAATAGTGCCGAGACTAGAGTTCTCGGCAAACTATTCAGTGTGCCGAGATTACCAGTTTATGCAATCCATGTTACGTATCAACGGTTTGCGTGACTAAAATACCGTACTACCGTACTACGCCCGAAATGAGACGATTGTTTAAAGTATATGTAATGATCGTCCCTGTTCTTACAATAAAATGTTGATAGGCCTATACTTCACTTCTACACTTATTATGTAGAGAGCACGATCATTATTGTACAATCAGTGCAATGGACCTCCCTGGCCTCGAGATTCAAACATTCGATGTGTCATGTTCGTATGACTGATACATCATCGTGTAGTCACATCCTGTGCCCGATGTTATCAGTGCAGGCACGAGGCTCACGTGTCGCGGGTGCCGTGCTTCTGTTGTCAATGTCCACTGTGAGCTTCAACTTCAGTTGGCAGTTGGCACTTACGTGTTTACAAGTACATGTTTATATAAGAACTGCACCATCTTACGACCTTTTCACAATTATAAAGAATCGACTCCAGCCATCTTGCGTTCAGAACCGTCTCCCGGTTGTTCTACAAATTTCATTGTTCGTTGGCACGATTTGTCCATCCCGTCACCTCTAGAAACATGTTCTTTTCTCTTAGATTTCAAGCCAGAAGTAATTTTTTAGGTCTAAGGAAGTTGAAATGACATGGTATACCGAGAGACAAAGGCGATAGTCCTAAGAATACAATGTTGTGTTCACAGAAAACAATGTTGATCACCTCTGCAGTCAGTTAAAAGTAAACCGAGGGATTTTCATTTACCGACTTATCATCGGTGGCTTGACAGGTTCGTTCTACGACTGATTCCGGCTTATTTTGATATCCTTTGATTACATTAAAACAATCTGGACTTTTCGCGTCGCTCATTAAGACAAACGAAACCCACTTTAGTGGAGATGACATCTCGACAGTGAAGGGTGTATCGGCCGCGTGGCTTTGTCCACGCCCTTTATCTCGAAAACTCATTTGATATAGGCCATCGACCACATAGTACAATAGACGGAGCACTAGAAACCGCGAAGTGAAGCCTACATTTGCTTCTAGTCTCTATGCATGGAAAAAACAAAGTACGTAAAAAATTACAAATATGGTATCAAATTAAAGGTCTGAATCTCAGAATCACTAAAGTGCCAAATATAAATGGCTTACAGGTAGTTTACACATCGTAAACGCTGATGACCTAGAAGCTTGTCCTGACATTTTTTGAAAGAAGCTGCCGCCACGGAATGCACCTTTAACGTTGCTATGATGTGTAAGCTGCTTCTAAACCATTTATAATTGGTACCGTAGTAATTGTGAGATTAAGACCTTAAGTTTGATACCACATTTGTATTTTTTTAGTCGACCATATTTTATGTAAATAACAGTTTAGGATTGACTTTGTTTTTTGCAGGCGCCGCATGGATGAACTCTCCCGCAGTAACTAAGTTATCGACCAAACTGCGTCAGCTAATTTTTTCAAAAAATATGATTTAAAAAATTCAACTCTTTAGCAACAATTTCCACCGTTTTTATTTTGCCTAACCAAAAAATAAAATACCCCCGTTGCAGCAGACCTGCATACTCAGCGAATTTCAAATGCAAAACAACTTAATATGTCAATCCAACATAGCGAGATTTGACATGTTTTTTTTAAGCTCCATAAGAATAACATGGGGAATGAGTATGCAGGTTTGCTGCTACAGGGATGTTTAAACTGGTTGGTTTTAATTCAATATTTAGTAGATCTGAACTAGAAGAAGCTTTTTACCAAGCTTTATCAAGATATGTTGAGAAACAACCGAGATATAGAATTTTACTTATTTCCCATAAGGTTAACATTGGGACAACGTACTGTGTTTACCACTTTCAATATCTTGGTAACCAATGGACATGGAGCAGTGATTCAAAATACTAAATTGTTTGTTTTTTTGAGCTGAATTCAATGGTGCCAACAAAAATTTGATAAATTTAATTTTCTATGTGAAAAACTCAAAAAAACCCATTTTTGGGGGGGTTTACCCCCCTTTACCCCCCCTTCCGGTGGTCCGATCGGGCTGGTTCACGAACTCGTCCGAGTGATTACCACTTAACACGTCTGTACCAAATTTCATTAAGATCGGACCATATTTAAGGCCGCTATCGTGTTAACAGACATATATATATATATATATATACACAGTGCTTGATTTGCGGCGGAACACGGCGGAACGGCGTTCCGGGACCTATTTCTGCCGCAAGCGTCGATCGTGTGTAATCGGCCGGATAATTTGCCGCACAAGACGATCACGTATGATCGGCCGGAGAATTTGCCGCATAAGACAATAGCGTGTAAACGGACGGAAAATTTGCCGCAAAAGACAATCGCGTATAATTGGCCGGAGAATTTGCCACAAAAGACGATCGCGTATGATCGGCCGGAGAATTCTCGCTGTTAGAGATGATCATTTGTAACCGGCCGGAGAATTTGCCGCAAGAAACGATCGCGTATGATCGGCCGGAAAATTCGCCGTACAAGACAATTGCGTGTAACCGGCCGGAGAATTTGCCTCAAAAGACAATCACGTACAACTGGCCGGAGAATTTGCCGCAAAAGACGATCGCGTATGATAGGCCAGAGAATTTGCTATTAGAGAGGATCATGGGTAACCGGCCGGAGAATTTGTTGGAAGAAACGATCACGTGTACGCAACCGGATTAATATTACCAGAAATATAACGATCGCTTAAAATGTGCGGAAATTACGCACGGAGTTTCGGATTCGTCCAATAATTAGCGCTCTTTTATCTAGTTTAGGGCTAAGCCGAATGTTCAAAATGCTAAAAAGACCTGAATACTCGCACAAGGCGTCATAACAGATCTAGAATTTCGTTAGTCAATTTATATTTTAGAAAAATAATCCTTTGTTGGTTTTAATTGACTTCTTAAAAAATTTTAGTTGATAAAATGTGACTTTTTAATCGACCTAATTATTTACATAGACAAATAATACATTGATCAGGGGAAGAATGATAAGGGGGGGGGGGGGGTTATGTAAAAATTGGCCAATTATATATATATATATATATATATATACATATAAATTCGAACGAATGGTGTTTTTTGCTTCTGGGGACCCCAAAATGGAAAGTTAACATGGTCTCGGACTTAGGTCTTACCATGAGTACTACCGTAATAGCTTATTCCTTTAAGTAAATTCGCTAAAAAGTAGCAGCCGACTGCTTTTTTCACGTCATGATTTAAAGTTTAATAAAACTTGTGATTTAATATATTTTTTTTAATTAGAAAAAATTATTTTGGAAATATGATTGATAGGCCTACTATTATTATTGTTCCAAACTAAAGGACTCCTCACATGCCAAATTTCAACCTTAAGACTCAACGGTAAATGGTATAAACTACGAGTTATTTTAAACATGAGCACTGTCAGATTACACGGTTTTAGGCGCCGTTTTATGTTTCTATACCTAGAGAAAATGGCGGCCCAGGCTTTACTTGCTGTAATGCGAGTAAGATAGCAATCCTCCGTCTATTTCTACTATGTGGTCGCTGATATAGGCTTACCACTGTGTATTACACTAACAAAATAAAGGGATTCGCTTCTGAATAACAATCAACCTTGCTCCAAGGATGACACATAATCGAAGGGGTGACAGTTCATTTTGAATTATTCTCTCTTAGATAATTTTTTTTTCCAATTTGGAATCTAATTTCGTAGAATGAACATATGATAACCTTTTTTAAAGTAAAATGAATGGCAGTTTACAATTTTAAATGAAGTATTCACTGTTTGTTAACTTGAAGTCTTCTGGGATGGACCGTGTGGAGTAGTTGAATTTCACTGCCGACGTTTCGGAGACGTTACAGTCCTCCATCATCAGGGCAAACACTCGTCGCGCACACCATCCAATAATCGTACTGTATTTAACAGTACGATTATTGGATTTAACAGTACTGTATTTAACAGTACGATTATTGGATGGTGTGCGCGACGAGTGTTTGCCCTGATGATGGAGGACTGTAACGTCTCCGAAACGTCGGCAGTGAAATTCAACTACTCCACCCGGTCCATCCCAGAAGACTTCAAGTTACCATCTTATGAAGACGACCGTGGAAGCCTTCACTCTTTATTTACTGTTTGTTACATTTTTATATTGTTATTTTTCCTACTGTATTCAATAGGTTAAACATTTCCTGTTTTCAGCGTGATACAGTTGTGACCATCGAAATTATACTTGAACACCTGAAGAGGCGTTTTTCAATGTAAGCCAATCTTTCTTTAAATGCAAAGAAATAAGAACTGAATGTTCAATTACTCTATTTTTACTAAATTGTGGTTAAGGTTTAAAGAGTTCATTTGTTACCTATATTATATAGGGAACAGCTGCGTATTAGAAGATATTTTCGAAACACGCAGTTTTATGACGCCATTCTTTATACGTGTCTGATATAAAGTATTAAGTTTGAAGCTTCTAATTAAAATTAAGTCAAGCCAATTAAAATATCTGGAAATTTGATGATCTCCTTAGTTAAAAACCCACTAACTGATAGAGATCCCTAACTTTGTTTCGTCGTCTGACGATTTTCTTGTATAATTGCTTGTAACAATTATATTAAATAACATATTTTTGAATTTAAATTACAAAATACAAACAACAAAACAATTAGTTATGAGCAATGCTCGTAGTATAGATGGCAAAATGGCGTACACACCAGCTGTTTATAATTTTAAATCTAAATTTAACCATCGGAATTATAAAATAATAAATAATTGTGACGGAGTGTTGCTGTTACGCCGACGAAGGTCATAAATTAAGAATAGGTTACAGGAACTTTGGTTTCGTACACAAAACCTTTTTTTTTAAATATTCATAACTCCACACTGATATATTTCTACAGTTTTAGTAATACAACATAAAATAACTTATATTGTTTGTAGCAGGTTTTCAAACAAAATAGGCAGATAATAATAATAAAACCAAACCATGAAATATCGCTGTGTCACCGCAGTTTATACCGTTCAGTTATGGTGAGCATCACATAAATTAGGTGGACGAAAATTTGCGGAACTCAGTCTAGCTTTATACGTCGATAAATTTTATGACGGATGAAGTAATTTAGTTGTCTGGGCCAGCGAAGTGCCGCCATACCGGGGATGGCCGGGTTCACGGGTTCACAGTGGAGGTTAAGTATCAGTGACTGGCTCTGCATCGCACTTGTCACAATCAGCTATCCGATACTTACGCTTAGTTTCGTTAGGAGCGGTATGCTTTCGCCCATGTGATGAGCTGGAAATCACTTTCAGGTTGTAACATTATAAGGGTTTCTTAATTAAAATTAGAGATTTATTAAATTTGTCGCGCAATTGATGGATCGAGGTCAAGTTCGTTTGGCGGACTTAAACATCTGCACCGACCAGTGATGGTGCATTTGAGGAGCGAGTTAATTTACAACGACGAATTTTACATGAGTTATCGTTTGCGTAAGTTATGGTTAAATTACATGGGTTATTTCGGGTAGATTCGGGACTTTAGACGAACTGCTAACGAACATAGACCGAGTAAGTCAGCTTGAAGGCGTTTACTGTCATTGTTACCTCGTATTTACGAAAGGGGAATTAAGGGAATCGAGAAGGTTTTCAAACGTGTAAACTCGCACTGACTAGTGTTCGGCAGATTGGGCGGACGGCGGGCGAGTTTGCACGGTGCTGTCTGTGAACCAATGGATTAGATTTCCATCATAAATTCACATCGAGAGCATCGCCATTGCGACCGGAGCTTCATCACTACAGCTATTAATTTCTCATGAATCAACCGTGGAAATCGTTTCACCACTCGAAATGCTAATGCGATAAACCGGACCACCGGTCAGCGACTCGCGGCGGGAACCACAATAGTTTCGGCTTTGCTGTTAATGTACTGCACATTTGAACCGGTTTGTCGACCTTAGCAAAAACAAGAACTGAAGATAAAATCCTTGGATCTTGATTGATCGGGAGGTCTTTGTGCTGTGGAAATCGTGTAGCAAACTGAATATAGATAAAAAAGTATTAGTCAGGTGACTGACGAAGCTATTTCTTTTGGTCGAAGCATTTAGACTTTCCCTATAACGACGTTTTGTAAGGGAAGCCTTGAATAAAACGTTTAATACAAACGCATACTGTGTGTCCCAAAAGTCCCGGAACGGTTTAATATCTTTCAAAGTAAGCCAGATATCAAAACAATATTTTGCATACCTTTTAGTACTAAAAAAAACTACTTGTTGATGTATGTGTCATTTCTGCCCCTGCCCCCAAAATTGGATTTTGGGGAAGTAGCCCCAAAATTTTAAATGTAAACCCCCATCGTGCGACTGCTTATTTTAAAGGGCTTGTTAAAATAAACACAATGCCGCAAACTGGAGGTCAATATCATGCTCCAGTCCAAAATGGCAGCCATTCAAAAAGTAAAAAATGCTGCCCGTCAATTAAAATTTAGTATTTTCTGTGTTCGGCAATTCACATTTAAATCGAATAAGAACCACCAGAACGCACATTAACTACTTAAAAAATACAAAAATAATAATTTCTTGTTGTCATCATCAAGGCACAACCCTCCAAAATTGTTTTTGGGGGGTGGGGGGTTTTCCAACCAATTCCAGTATCAGCTCACATCGTATGACCACTCGTTTTAATATGCTGAATGAGTAAAAAAAATAAGCCAAAGCTTTTTTTTAATGGAATTAAAAAAAAATTGTTATTTTTGTGGCAAGTATTTGGTACTTCATGTATGGGGGTTTTTCTAAAAGGTAACGCATAGACGACCCTCCGCAGATATAGACCTTTTCCGCTGAGCCAAAGGTCGCATTAAGGCGGATATCTATTAGTATGTTAGTTGACACTAACAAAATTCGTTTATTTAATACAAGTAAGGTAACTTTTTTTGAAATTGAATTAAAACAAGCTTTGGCTTATTTTTTTACTCAGCAAATTAAAATGAGTGGATCAACTCACATACGATGTGAGTTGATCCCTATTGGAATTGGTCGGACAAACCCCCACCCCCCCCCCCAAAAACCATTTTGGAGGGTTGAGCCTTGATGATGACAACAAGAAATGATTATTTTTGTACCTTTTAAGTTGTTAAAATGTATTCTGGTGGTTCTTATTCGATTTAAATGTGAATTGCCGAACACAGAAAATGCTCAATTTCAATTGACGGACAGCATTTTTAATTTTTGAATGGCTGCCATTTTGGACTGGAGTATGATATCGACCTCCGGTTTGCGGCATTGTGTTTCTTTTAACAAGCCCTTTAAAATAAGCAGTCGCACGATGGGGGTTTACATTTAAAATTTTGGGGCTACCCCCCAAAATGCAATTTTGGGTGCAGGGGCAGAAATGACACATACATCAAAAAGTAGTTTTTTTAGTACTAAAAGGTATGCAAAATATTGTTTTGATATCTGGCTTACTTTAAAAGATATTAAACCGTTCCGGGACTTTTGGGACACACTAAATACCCAAAAGTCCGTATTTTTATAAGTCCGTTCGGGACTTATTATAAATACTGTTCAATGTAAAATTACACGTACTAAAGTGGATGTCTGCGCAATAAGAGTCCGAAAATATATTTGTTCTCAAAAAGATTACCAATCAACACGTATCACCTATTATAATCAGAACATGTGCGCCTAAAGTTGCTTTTTTCTATGGCCAGTTAATTACGCGTTGATCGGATTTTAGACGCATCTTACGGTATTCAACCTTAATAGAAATCGAAGTCAAAGTGTAATCGCTCAATCAAGTACAAACAAACAGAGCCTCAACATTCTTTACACTCTCGTTTACAAACAGTTAACATATTAGCATGTATAAACTATACACTCGCCTTACGGCTCGCTGGGGGCTCCGCCCCCAGGCCCCCGTTTGTGTTCTCCCGCAGTTGAACAATACTCCGCCCCCAGACCTCCCATTATGAGTCCCTAAGAAGGGGGTTTTATTTTGAATAGACACAAGACCAAATTAATTTAATTGTTTTGGTTGAAATTCTTACTTCGATATCTTAACATGGTAAAAACCACCAGTGCAGCTGTAAACTCATTGCAAGTTTAGATTTAGAGAACTTTTTCATGGAGTTGAAACGGGGTAAAGTTGGTGAGTAGCCCTTGATGAACCTCTGACCTCTAATAAAGCCGGGCCAGGTGTGAGACAAAATTGTTGATTTAAAATATTATTGCCAAACTTTTGAATAGTACTTGATTTTTCATGTGTTGGCGGGATTAGGGGTAGAAAGCGTTTAAAAATGACAAATAACTTAGGGTTAATCATGGGAGGTGGAAGGATGACCTCTGATAAACCTGAGGGGTATAAATCCCTCGGGTGAGGAGTGTTTAGATATAAAAGTCACAAGGGAAAGTTAATAAAACTATGTACGAGTTCTCGGCATATGGTATCTATGTTGGTGTTCGGGAGGATGTTTGGTGGTGGGGGTTGTTGGTTTTGGAAGGTTAATTATTTGAACGGGGAGGGGGTCTGGGGGCCAGGGGGTTAGGCAAAAGTATTTGTTTAGAAATAAAAATGTCAAACATTTGAAAATAGTATAATTTGCTTCATTTTTTGGTTGTTTGTAAGGGTTGAAAGGGGTGAGAAATGGTCAAAGACTCCGCTTAAACGTGGGCGGTGACACCGAGTAATCCCAAGTCAAAACTTGGGTCTCTCATTTTAAGAATATATTAGAAAAAAACCACGAGGAAAATTCAAATTTAATGAAAGTTAAACTTTAGGACTCTTTGAGGGGTTGAAACGAAGTAAACTGGCGAATGACCATTGATAGAGGCCTAAACCTGAGCGGTAAAACTGACTGTCCATGTCAAAACTTTGAATCAAAATAAAAATAAACACAAAAATAAAGAAAAACCAAAAAAAGTGGAAATTTACAAACAAATTTATTTCAGGGCACAGTTTAGGGGTTAAGGAGGTGAGATAGGGCAAAATATCCGAAAATAAGAACCAAAATTGTAGAAAAACTAATTTAAATACAATATTGATGATTGTTTTTCGATAGAACCACTAGTTTGGTGGTGGGAGCTGTTGGTTGTGGAAGGTTAATTATTTGAAGGGGAAGAGGGTCGGGGGCCAGGGGGTTAGGCAAAAGTATTTGTATAGAAATAACAATGCCAAACATTTGAAAATAGTTTAATTTGTTTCATTTATTGGTTGTATGTTAATTTGTTTCATTTATTGGTTATTTAGGGGTTGAAAGGGTTGAGAAATGGCCAATGACTTCGCTTAAACGTGGGCGGGGACACTGAGTAATACAAAGTCAAAACTTGGGTCTATCATTTAAGAATATATTACAAAAAACCACGAGGAAAGTTCAAATTTGATGAACGTTCAACTTAAGGACTCTTTTAGGGGTTGAAACGGAATAAATTGGGGAATGACCTTTGATGGGGCCTAAACCTGAACGGTAAAACTGACTCTCGTCATGTCAAAACTTTTAATCAAGATTTAAAAAATAAATAAAAAATAAAGTGGAAATTGAAAAACAACTTTTTTAAAGGCGGGCAACTTTTTTAAAAATAAACACACAAATAAAGAAACACCAAAAAAGTGGAAATTTACAAACAAATTTATTTCAGGGCACAGTTTAGGGATGAAAGAGAGAGAGGGCAAAATATCCAAAAATAAAAACAGAAATTGTTGAAAAATTTATTTCAATACAGTATTGATCTTTGTTTTCCGATAGGATAACTAGTTGTCTTATTTTGTTACAGCTCAGCTATTTGTTGGTTAGAGACGTGAGTGTTACTGTGAACTGTTCCTTATTTAATGCCATTTTCAGTAACGCTGGTGGTTTAAACTATTTCGGATTTCCAAGCGGAAACAGAATACAAAAAAATTATTATGTTAATTCTAAGCAATGTTTGTTTGGCAGTGACTCCTAACAATTGCCTGTCTGGTCTCCAAACATAACACCCTTTGAGTTTTGGACGTTGAGTTACCTGAAGAGCAAGGTTTTTGCTTCGATAACCACCTTTGTTAGAAAACATGGCATTAAATGAAGAGACGTTCTCTACAATATTCGCTTAAAAATTAACTGAGTAATACAAATATCAACTCAAAGATCGGTTTTTTTTAATGTTTTGATATAGATTTTGTTCAGACATTTGCCATTACTAATTAGTACAAACAAACCAGACTGGAAGATTTTTTTGACCACCCGTCATTATTTTAATAGGGCATTAATAGAGAGAGATTGTTACTCTTATACTGATAGCAAACATAATAGTTGTTACTGGTACTGAAACACTGCAATACACGGAATGAAGGCTATATTTAAAGATGTGTTAAAAATGTTTAAGTTTAAATAATACAAACATTTGGTTTCGACGGGTGTTCTAATATTAAAATTCTACATAGAAAAAATTGGAGAAATTTCAAGTCGACAAAAACGTACTACATTTCACGATAACGTAGAACAGAACTATATCCAAGCGCGGTAAAACCATCGATTATCCTCTTATCCCACAGGTGTCTTGTCAATGGTAAAACTGAACCAGAGAATCACACGACCAGATAATAACCTGCTGATTCTTTTATCTGATTTGGGCACGTACTGTATTACCGGCGCCGGTATGAAGTGAAAACAGCGAGAACCTAAAAGTAAAATCATTGTTTTAAATACAATTAGCGCATGAAAGAATCATACGATTGAAGTATTTTCAGGCTTAAAACATCAACTTTGCTTGTAAAGAATATTTATCTATAAAAGTTATTTATTATTATTATTTTTACCGGTAAGAAACGCATTAGCAGTTATGAAAGCTGCATTAAACAGCAACTTAAAAGAATGTCAGGAGGGTTTAACGAGGCAAATTTCAAAGATTTTTTAGCTTTAGATGCATTTATATGTTAAGAACTAATTATGTTATTGGTGATTTGTAACATATATGCTGTACAGACGATGTGAACCAAATTTCAGCCCTGTACGTTTAATATCAAGCCAACTGGAGCTGGAAAACCAAAGGAAAATCTTCGAAAATTGAAATTTCTAGAGCAATCTAAGGGTGAAGGAGACGAGATAGGGCAAAAAGTCACTGAACCAAAGTTGTAGATCTTGAAAAATCCGTGACACATGGTGCAGTCCGCTTCTCGATAGGACCATCCGTTCGACTACTAGAGCTCAAAATAACGTTTCTTTAAGAAAGCTTTTTTAGCGATTTTTTAATAATTTTTTTGAGAGGGTTAAAATAAAAAATGTCGACTTTTGATAATTCTTCCTGTACATATACCCTCCAAGGAAACTTCGTGCAAAATTTCAAGTCTTTAGCTCGTCGGGAAGTATGGTTTGAATTTGTATCTATTAATCAGTGAGTCAGTTACACATCGGTCTGTATAATATTGATGATAAGAGGCACTTACAAAAAAAGTGATTCTGCTTACAAGAAAAGTATGTGCGTTAGCACGAGTCGTAATTTCTTTGCAATCTAGTGTAATTATTTCGATTGAAATTTAAAACAATTAAGAAGAACATACATATATATATATATATATATATATATATATATATATATATATATATATTTGTGGAGACATTGAATACAAGTAAAAAAGTAATAGTTGGTAGAGTTAGAGCTGGAGCTGGAGACCCAGTATGGCATATACGAATTTACAACTAGCCTCATCCCATTACCTGTACAAGGAAGACAAAGCAAGCTTGAAATACTAAATATATTTGATTCACAGAGGCGTTTCCAATGCAAACCGACCTTTCTTTAGATGCAAACAAATTAGAACAAACTGTTAAATTTTACTTTTTTTCTTAATTTTAGTAAAGATTTAACAGTTTAGATTATTTGGATTTGTGAACAACGTCAGATTATGTTTCGAAATCCTAACAAAATATGTTTCAGACCTCTTAGGCCTGACTTGACCAAACTTTAAACCACCGTTAAGGCTCGGTTTGTTTAATTTTATCAGCTGTTTAATACTATTTTCCTATCTTTAACGAACGGTTTATTAACCGACCCTTAACTGATGTTTGGTGAAATCAGGCTTTAATCTGTTACTAAAAGTATTCTATCTTAACGTCTTGTTTAACATAAAGTCGGATGAAATTCAAACGATGTTAATATGTAGTGTTCATTTCATACATGGAGATACGTTTTAAGGAAGTTACATTTCATTTATTCTACTCTGGAATGATTTCGATACCAGGAAGAGCAAAGATATCATGTATAGTATTTCATTTTCCCGATATTCCACTGGGTTTGCTTTTGTTGTTTGGACACTCTTTGTAGTTAATATAGCTTGAACAAAACACCCGCGTCACAAACTTTGTGAATATTTGATAGTTTTGATGGATTTCGTTTTATGAATTGTTTCTTAAAAGTATGTATACAAGAGAACCTATTTACATATACTTTGCGTACGTAAATACATTAACGTATTTACGTGTGCTTTGTTTGTATGCAGTGAACAAGGGCACAATTTATACCGAAGGCCCATCGTTTATTGTATATGCAATTGTCTTTTAAAGGAATTAGTTTACGTCAGGTTATTTTGAGAAAAGTCGTTCAATATGTATTCTTTTACCACATTAATCATTAATCTAATAAATCAAAACCCTTTCAGAACCTTTTTAAACATATTTTTTACCCAGAATTTTGACCATCAGTTTTCTTTGTATTATTATAGTTTATCCTCACATTAACATATCTACTTGATGTGGATGTGAGGACTTGATAATATATTATTATATCGTAATTCTTTACTTATATCCGCCATGTATTTTTTTCGGTAGTTTGATTTATTTTTTACTATGAAAATGATGTGGACAAAAGAACTCTCCATTTTATGGATGTGCATTCAATTTAGAACTCAATATTCATTCAAAACAAATTAGTAATAATGCCTGTGCTGTAAGAAATCTCAGAATCTATAATACATGTTCTGTAATTATATATTTCTCTTCGTGTGGTAATCGATTGTTGATATTTAATTTCATATTGTAATAGCATTCGTTACTAATCTTTAAGTTTTATCTCACAGAACATCAACTCATAAAACACGAAAAGAAGATACAATAAAAGGACCTAAGAAGGGAAATATAATTTTTATCGCTGTAATTTCAACCACAAGATTATTTTAACATACCACTCATCAACGCTTATTTTTAATCGTGATTTAATCGTCCAAGGCTTTTAGCGAAGAGGGCATTTTTACCTCGCGGAGTTAGCCTAAAGTTTAGAGAGAAGCGGGTATCAATGTATCAGCCCGTCCGGAGTATCACCTTGCACACTCGGCTACCCGCCTCAATTCTTAGCCGTAAACCTTCCACTAACTTCTGGCATTGACTATCAACCGCGACAATTTGTCATCCGATCATTACAAAGTTAATTCCCCGAGTTCCGCGATATTTATGGATGACCAGTATATTGTCAGTTGGAATTTGTTTAAAAAGTTAAATTACCTAACTTTTACCGCCCTTTTAGTAAGATGAAATTCAAACTTGGAGTTCTTGGAAACGATGAAAACAGATATTGGCTGAATGATTTACCTTGTAGCCTATACGGCTCCTTTATATACTAGTGAATTCTTAAAAAAATAATATTGCAGGCTTTAACTTAACCAAACTTATAATTATATTATTTATTTCTTTTGTTCATAATTTAATCGTAAATGAACTATATCTGCAACTCTTTAATGTTGCGCATGAAAGTAAATTGAACCCCATGATCATGAGTTATCACAAATAACTTATCGATCTGGTTCCCTGTAGACGTATCACCGAAACTTGATTCTCCCTAAATGAAAATGTATAAACTAAATTAAAAATCTTTCGTAAGTAGTTTCTTGTTAGAAAATGGTAAAAATTGAAGGGTTCAGTTTTCCATTTAACTACGGTATTCCTCAAATTTCATAAGGTTACATTGTGTATACAATTTGACTACTTTATTTGATAATGTAACATTTTTTAATGTGTCAAATTTAGTTGCCGCGTACCGCGTCACGTTCATATACTCATCTGCCTTATTCTCTACAAGCAAAGCCGTAACTCTTATGAACCAGGCAGATCAAAAGTCGTCGGTTTGAATAATTTTTATCGTGAGTATGCATCTATATTTTAGAGGGGGTGAGTTACCCCTCTAAGAGTTCTATTGTAAAGGTCAAAGCGATTACGTGCAAACGTTCCGCGCGAATCCGATTTCGGTTTTAACACCCAGGAGGTTGAATGTTCCCTTATGCAAAAACGCAATTTGCGGGCGAAACAGTTCTAAATAACACAGGAAACATACTAAAATAACGACCACCGATGGTTGTCAAGATAAAGACAATTTATACAAACCGCGCCGTGCCGGACTGAAATGCCACCCTTCTAGTGCTAAGTCAACTGGGGTTACATTAGTTTATGTCTCGCTGTATTTTTTGTACCATTGATATTAAATTACATTTTAGTGCTGGTTTGTATTCGTTACCGTTATCATTATTAAGCCGCTGTTAAGATATCGTCCAATAATATTGTAATATTCAACATTGTCATTTGGTCGTTGAATTGCTCAGTTCAACATTACGTGAATATTGAAACTTTTCTATCCGTTTATGAAAGGGATGGAATCTGTAAACGAGGAATTTCCTCGCAAATGTAGAAAATTGGGAACTAAAATTTTAACATCAAAATGACCACATCCATATTTGTCTGGTTTCATCAGTTCCAGTTTCTCTTACGTAAAGTTGGCCGAAAATCTCGTCTCGCTTCAGTTTCGTGTCTACGGTAATTACACGATTTGACCGAACCGATCGTGTAGAATGGCCATTAATGATTCTCGACTGCGAATGTCCTTCAGTGATGGAAATATAATCGTTCGGAATCGACTTGGGAGAATATCAGGTTGGCGTAGTGTTCCATCAAACCCGTCAGTAGTGTCCAGCCATAGCCTGTTAATTGCACAAGGAATAATTGTATGTTGTACAGCAAGAATCAGAGGAAACCCGATCAAACCAACAACACATTTCAAATGTAAACAATAATACAAGAACGATTTTGTATGACAGTTTTAGAAAATATATTGCAAGAATGGATCACCGATTACGCTAATATGCAATTGAGATGAACATATTGTGTTAAAATGGACTCTTAATTTAGGACAAAATTTTCAGGACATGACCTAAACCATCTGCTTAGATTATCGATTGAAACAGTTTTAAGCCTTCAAACCCTGCTTTAATGTACGATCTAAGTTGTATGTGTTTTGCTGTTTGGGAATATACAGATTATTTTATTTAGAATATTTGATACTGTTTAAGTTTCTATGTTTTTAGTAGAAAAACAAGTTTGCCTTTTGTATATAAAATAATTTAATTATTTTGCACCTGCTAATGATGCAGTAAAAGGTTTACGCAACTGTTCTGGAAGTATGAAAATAAATATAAATCACAAGTACGCAGAAATATAATTTATTCCGGTACGTCTCGCTCGTGATGGTTCTACTAAGTAATACGTTTTGTCGGTAACGCCGCCCGCGCATCACTCAATTAGATACCGGCAAACCGTATACCCTTAGAGAAATACCTTTTCAAGGTAGTGAACACGTGTTGAGTGTTGGATATCGAAGAGCTGCAAAAGAGATAGTTAATTAATGAAAATTGTTAACATTTTTATTATTTCCAAAATAAAATTCTACTCTCTTTTATGACAAAAGTACTAACATCTAACTATAAGTTCTTTTTTAAACATCAACAATGTTATTTTTGTATACTGTAATCAGTCTTCGAACATAGAACAAATTACCTCGTATATTTGAAGCATAAATCATTCATCTATAAATTTATTCATCTATATCTCTATCGCTGGAGAGCATAGTATTAATTTGATCACGTTGCATTTGTGAACTATTTTCAGTGATCGTTTCATGCGATTCAGTCCTCTACTGACTAAAATCCAGTTTCAGAGCTCGTAATGAAACATTGAAAATGTTTCCATGAGAAGTTCTCATAACAAACAAGATATTGAATCTGCCTCCCAGACGAAAATAAATAAACGGGAAATATTCCGATTGATTAGGCGAGAGAACTTCTCCAACTGTAGAAATTGGAACTTCGTCGAAATATAATATTGAAATATATCCTCGATTGTCTCGGTATTCCACTGCACCTTTCGTATATATTTCAACATCGCAAAGAGCATTTGAATTTGAATACTTCAATTCAACAATCGACTGCCGATCCTTTTCTTTGTCCTGGTTTGAATTTTACATTAGGGCCTACAGTGTTTTATAAAACATGCATCTCGTATTTTAGGCTTTTAATTAACTTTTAAATAAATCATTTAGACGGAGCCTCAAATTAAGTAAAATCAGCTTCAATCTTAAAATGAACATACAACAATTTTCTCCATAAGAATAACATGGGAAAATAGTATACAGGTTTGCTGCCATACAAGTGTGAAATTCAGATATTTTTTACAATAATCCATGAGTTATCAACTAGACGAAGTTATATACCAAGTTTTATTCAGGTATGCTGAGAAGTAAGCGAGTTATAGAATTTTACCATTTCCCATAAGGTTATCATTGGGGCAACCTATTGTGTTTACCACTAGCGATATCTCGGTAACCAATACACATAGAGCAACAATAAAAAAATAACTAAATTATTGGGTTTTTCAATCATAATTCAATGTTCTAAACAAGAATTTTATAATTTTTTTTTCTATTTAAAAAAACCCAATATCCCATTTTTGAGGGGGTCCCCCCTCCTTACTCCCCCCATCTAATGGTCCGATCAGGCTGGTTTACGAACTCGTCCAAATAATTACTACTTAACAAGTCTGTACCAAATTTTACATACATACCCAGGGCCGGATTTAGCATTTTGGCGCCCATAGGCCCAATAACTTTTTCCGCTCCCTAGTCTGGTTAAAGTTACTTTCCTAAAAACCTTCATTATAAAGTTATATCAGGTGCCACTAGTTATATCAGGTATTACTAGTGCAATCAGAAGAAGTAAATTTCCCATTATTTTAATCATATATAAGCACTCCCACACATGTTCTTATTCTACAATATAAACTGAAACTATGAAAATGTGTAAACCCCTATTAAGTGACTTACATAAATAATTGTCTTTATAAGTTCAGCCTAATACTAGCGCAAACAGAAATAGTTTCCATTATAATCATATAAGCACTCCTACACATTTTTTTTATTCTTATAGCGCCTTCCTTCTTGCTCTTTGCCGGGCGAGTGTATCAATGATTTACTTTTAAATCAATTAAAAAATATGTTCAGTTATGGCTATTTATTTTTATTTCTAGCTTTTTTATATATTTTTTTCTCTCTGCCATGCGCCCCCAGGAAGCTTGCGCCCATAGTCCCGGGCCTACATGGGCTATTGGGAAATCCGGCCCTGTACATACCACCTGTACCACCTGTTTTTTACCTGTTGTTGGCTTATATCTTACCTACCATGAGACCTACGGTAACACCTTCTTCCCTGTAGTGGAAAGTCGCTAAATTTCGCTGAGAAAACCATTCGCTGAGAATGCAGGTCTACTGCAACGGGGGTAATTTGCAAGTTATTTAGCTATCCAACAACTTGTAAATCTATACTTATTTAATACGCTAGGGGTTTTTTTTTGTGATAATTACTCCTCCTAAACTACTGGGCCGATTTTAATAATTTAGGTGTCGTTGGAAAGTGCTTGGTGTGTAGTTTTCCAGGTAATAAAATTTATCAAAATTATCTTAAAGGGAACGGTCCTAGACGCTCTTAAAATTTTGTATTCGTCCATAAGATTTAACATGGGCAAAGAAATTTCAAATAAAACAGCTGATCGGAGTAAACCAATTTTTTGGCAAAGCCATGTGTTATCATTGGAATGTAAACTACTGAATATATATATATATATATATATATATATATATATATATATATATATATACATACATATCTCTAACATTGTGGCTGCCATAAGAATTCACGGGGCTTTGGCTGCCAACAGCGATCGTAGAGTATACAACAGTTTTAAGTGCTCAAAATGATTGCGGTGGTTCGATTATGTGTGCCCAGTGTTTAGATTTTAATTAATTGAAGTGAAATACCGCTAATTAGAAACGATGTATTGTAGCTGCCATACATTTTGGTGGTTTGTGGCGCAGCTTTGTATATGGCTGTCATAAGACTGTTTCATCACATATACTTCATATGTTTGTACGTATTATAGCTGCCAACAGTGTTGCCAATTCTTGTCGAGTATGAAATACTATCACCATGGCTGCCATAATAAGTTCAGTTAGATAAACCTGAAGGTCATTTCAAACTGATCTGTAGCTACTGCTGCCACCGCGGGAGTGTTGCCTCTAGCCATTTCACACAAAAAAATAATTTTTTAGCGGTGGTTTGCCGCGAGCCATTTTTCTCCAAGCACCGCGTCCGCGCGGGAGTTTTTGTGATGGGAGACATGGAAAAAGGCTTAAAGGGCATGCGCAGATCGCGCTACCGCTGTGGGATTTGTAACCGCTCAGCGTGTCGGTCCGGTACTTACGGACACTACAGCATGTACCGCACGCCCGCGGGGGACGTCCTGTGTAAACGGTCCCATTTGATAACATGGTGACCGATTTTTCAAACTTTGCGCTCGTCTTGGGAGCGAGATCTAAAGCAAAAATGTTACATGGCGTTAAAAAAAATTCAAATCTTGTTGCTTTTTCATTGCAAAAACATTTGCCTACAAATATTTTTTTGGGACGATAGTAATGCTTAATGGAGGTAACCAATTAAAAAGTTAGCGACCGAAATTGGGAAAATGAAAATCAGAAGGAACATTGCTACAAAGGTCTCAGCATTTTTCATTGAATGTAATCATTGTAACTTTGGGATTATTAAGGGGAAAAGAAGGCGAAACTAAAGAAAGTTGACTAAGCAATATGCTTGCTGTCAGGGGTAGGATAATGAAACAATTAGTTTTTAAATCGAGTAAAATGTGCAAACATAAAGGAAATCAGTAAAATATTTCACCACGAAGCATAGATTAGTTCTCTTGTAGCTTGGTACTCCTAGCACCGACTCTTACAATTTAGGTTATGAATTTAGGATTAGTTTGACCAAAACTTATGAGAAAAACGTTTTCCAGTACTCAGTATCAATATATTTTCATATATTAGTAGGCCTAGTTCATTTTTGCACACTACTGTGATTGTCTTTAGATAAACTTATGTCCATACCAGATTAAATGTCTTATTTCATTCAATTTATTCTTGTCATTCAGAGATCATGACTATATGATTCAGCATATTCAAAACCTTCAAAATGGAGGCAGTATGAATATTTTTGGTATTAAATTTTTATTAAAGAAACATCATTCCTGGAAATAAAACTATTACATTTTTATAGAAAATAATGTAAAAAATAATTATTATATGTATTAAAAGTGTAAGCACTAAAAAAGAATAAATTAGTTTGAGAATCAATTAGCAAGAATGGCAATGGGTTGAAGTTAAATATATAGAATATACTGAGGATACTACTAGAACACTGGTTTATAATATTATCAGAGCAGCAATTTGAATAGGTAACAGAGTGAGAGTCATGATTTACCCAAGTTGAATATATAGGATACTATACATACTAGATAACTGGTTTATAATATTGTCAGAGCAGTAATTTTAATTGGTAACAGAGTGAGAGTAATGATTTGCCCACCTCAATTATAGATCGCGCATGAAAATCCCGACCAGTTAAAGAACGAGTGCGACAGAGATGGATAATGAATGTTTAGAGAGAGACAGAACAGTCCTAAATATGCGTGCATCATTGGTTACTGCAAAATGTTTTTTGTACATATTTCGTTTCCTATTGCACATGTTTATTTTATTTTGTACATGTTTTGTTTAATTTTTAAAATATTTTTAAACTGTTCATGAAGTTTTTCTATTATTCGCTAGATAGTGACCCCTAAACCTGAACCGAATTGACAGCTGTCATCAATCAACGAAAATAAACAATGTTTGTTTACTTCTGGGAAAATGATTTTTTAATCAAAACTTAACGAAACATAACTTTTATAAGTTTAAACTCTTATTCAATAATAAATAATTTCAAATTCGGCGAATATAATGTATATTTCCAAATTTATAGCTGAAATTACAGAGATAAAACTTACGTAAACAAAATCTCAAACCACAACCCTAAATATATTTTGACAACTAAGAATTTTACTTTTGTTTTGAATATTAGTTTGCTTATTTACAGCTACTAGCAGCTGAAATCAGCTAAAAAAATCAGTGAAAGGACGAGGCTTGGTTTTGGATCAGATTTATTTCTCCTCCTCCCCCTCCCACGATGCGTAAATTTTTTTTTCGCGCTGGTCGAGTTCCTCGTGTGCGAACTAGTTCCATATAGCTAGTCCATTGTTAGTGGTCCTGGTGCGAACAATAATTGTTTATATGTGTTTGAAAATTTTTATAAGATTTTTTTAAAAGGTAAATTATAGAACTTTGTGATGCTTATGATTTGATGATGACATTGTTTTTTAGGAAAAATTGAAATATAAATCATCTTTAAAATAAATAATGAAGATTACATACTACATATGTTTATGTTGTTTCTCTTAAAACTTGTTTGCCAAAATAATAGGAGAGCCATAATGTACGAATAAATATATTGTAAATTTTTTAATTATATTCCGTCAGCTTAAAGATTAATAATGATTTATGAATATAATGAAATTGGTTCATAGATCCATGTTGAATAAGAAAATATTTAGGAAATTTGGGAAGTTTCATTCATTTTTTAAAGTTTAATTTTAACAACAATGAAAAACTGTCATTTATGAATAATAAAATTTGTGTTAACAAAGCATGAAACTTACTGTGTCTATGGGGTTAAGAATGGTGAGTATTTATTGGGTTCACCCTCTGAGTTAACCTCTCAATGCTGGGAGGCCGTCTGGTGAACAACTAAGACCATCAGGGCCGTTTTTAGAACCCCGGAGGCCCTGGGCGGAATTTTAAATGATGCCCCCTGCGCCCTCGGCAAAAGTGGTGACCTTTTTCTTTTTCATCGACTCCGACTGCAAATGCATATGTACCTGGGGGCCGGTGCGAGACTCTCTTCCCATCCACCGGCGTTTTTTCGTCCTGGGACCCCCTTTTACGCCCCTTGAGGTCCCCTTTTACGCCCGAGGCCCCGCAGGCGTTAGCCCCATGCGCCCTTAGGTAGGGTAAATACCCCTGAAGACCATTCCCCCTAGAATCATCGAATATCGTTAACCGGTTGTCCTTTTCCTCTTCACTCCTGAGACCCAATGACTATATGAATAGTATCGCAGCATCGATACTGAGGGAGTCAGTTGACACTCCTAGATGCGAGCGTCAACACCTGCGAAAGTGGATGAACACCTTCGACTAAGATGTAATCTAAATAATATACAGACCGATGTGTAACTGACTCACTGATTAATAGATACAAATTCAAACCATACTTCCCGACGAGCTAGAGACTTGAAATTTTGCACGAAGTTTCCTTGGAGGGTCTATGTACAGGAAAAATTATCAAAAGTCGACATTTTTTATTTTAACCCTCTCAAAAAAATTATTAAAAAATCGCTAAAAAAGCTTTCTTAAAGAAACGTTATTTTGAGCTCTAGTGGTCGAACGGATGGTCCTATCGAGAAGCGGACTGCACCATGTGTCACGGATTTTTCAAGATCTACAACTTTGGTTCAGTGACTTTTTGCCCTATCTCGTCTCCTTCACCCTTAGATTGCTCTAGAAATTTCAATTTTCGAAGATTTTCCTTTGGTTTTCCAGCTCCAGTTGGCTTGATATTAAACGTACAGGGCTGAAATTTGGTTCACATCGTCTGTACAGCATATATGTTACAAATCACCAATAACATAATTAGTTCTTAACATATAAATGCATCTAAAGCTAAAAAATCTTTGAAATTTGCCTCGTTAAACCCTCCTGACATTCTTTTAAGTTGCTGTTTAATGCAGCTTTCATAACTGCTAATGCGTTTCTTACCGGTAAAAATAATAATAATAAATAACTTTTATAGATAAATATTCTTTACAAGCAAAGTTGATGTTTTAAGCCTGAAAATACTTCAATCGTATGATTCTTTCATGCGCTAATTGTATTTAAAACAATGATTTTACTTTTAGGTTCTCGCTGTTTTCACTTCATACCGGCGCCGGTAATACAGTACGTGCCCAAATCAGATAAAAGAATCAGCAGGTTATTATCTGGTCGTGTGATTCTCTGGTTCAGTTTTACCATTGACAAGACACCTGTGGGATAAGAGGATAATCGATGGTTTTACCGCGCTTGGATATAGTTCTGTTCTACGTTATCGTGAAATATAGTACGTTTTTGTCGACTTGAAATTTCTCCAATTTTTTCTATGTAGAATTTTAATATTAGAACACCCGTCGAAACCAAATGTTTGTATTATTTAAACTTAAACATTTTTAACACATCTTTAAATATAGCCTTCATTCCGTGTATTGCAGTGTTTCAGTACCAGTAACAACTATTATGTTTGCTATCAGTATAAGAGTAACAATCTCTCTCTATTAATGCCCTATTAAAATAATGACGGGTGGTCAAAAAAATCTTCCAGTCTGGTTTGTTTGTACTAATTAGTAATGGCAAATGTCTGAACAAAATCTATATCAAAACATTAAAAAAAACCGATCTTTGAGTTGATATTTGTATTACTCAGTTAATTTTTAAGCGAATATTGTAGAGAACGTCTCTTCATTTAATGCCATGTTTTCTAACAAAGGTGGTTATCGAAGCAAAAACCTTGCTCTTCAGGTAACTCAACGTCCAAAACTCAAAGGGTGTTATGTTTGGAGACCAGACAGGCAATTGTTAGGAGTCACTGCCAAACAAACATTGCTTAGAATTAACATAATAATTTTTTTGTATTCTGTTTCCGCTTGGAAATCCGAAATAGTTTAAACCACCAGCGTTACTGAAAATGGCATTAAATAAGGAACA
Organism: Flexamia atlantica; assembly: GCA_035578135.1. NCBI lineage: Eukaryota > Metazoa > Arthropoda > Insecta > Hemiptera > Cicadellidae > Flexamia > Flexamia atlantica. The sequence goes on from JAQJVK010000010.1 coordinate 37,485,612, forward strand.
GTTCACAGTAACACTCACGTCTCTAACCAACAAATAGCTGAGCTGTAACAAAATAAGACAACTAGTTATCCTATCGGAAAACAAAGATCAATACTGTATTGAAATAAATTTTTCAACAATTTCTGTTTTTATTTTTGGATATTTTGCCCTATCTCTCCTCTTTCATCCCTAAACTGTGCCCCGAAATAAATTTGTTTGTAAATTTCCACTTTTTTGGTGTTTCTTTATTTGTGTGTTTATTTTTAAAAAAGTTGCCCGCCTTTAAAAAAGTTGTTTTTCAATTTCCACTTTATTTTTTATTTATTTTTTAAATCTTGATTAAAAGTTTTGACATGACGAGAGTCAGTTTTACCGTTCAGGTTTAGGCCCCATCAAAGGTCATTCCCCAATTTATTCCGTTTCAACCCCTAAAAGAGTCCTTAAGTTGAACGTTCATCAAATTTGAACTTTCCTCGTGGTTTTTTGTAATATATTCTTAAATGATAGACCCAAGTTTTGACTTTGTATTACTCAGTGTCCCCGCCCACGTTTAAGCGAAGTCATTGGCCATTTCTCAACCCTTTCAACCCCTAAATAACCAATAAATGAAACAAATTAACATACAACCAATAAATGAAACAAATTAAACTATTTTCAAATGTTTGGCATTGTTATTTCTATACAAATACTTTTGCCTAACCCCCTGGCCCCCGACCCTCTTCCCCTTCAAATAATTAACCTTCCACAACCAACAGCTCCCACCACCAAACTAGTGGTTCTATCGAAAAACAATCATCAATATTGTATTTAAATTAGTTTTTCTACAATTTTGGTTCTTATTTTCGGATATTTTGCCCTATCTCACCTCCTTAACCCCTAAACTGTGCCCTGAAATAAATTTGTTTGTAAATTTCCACTTTTTTTGGTTTTTCTTTATTTTTGTGTTTATTTTTATTTTGATTCAAAGTTTTGACATGGACAGTCAGTTTTACCGCTCAGGTTTAGGCCTCTATCAATGGTCATTCGCCAATTTACTTCGTTTCAACCCCTCAAAGAGTCCTAAAGTTTAACTTTCATTAAATTTGAATTTTCCTCGTGGTTTTTTTTTCTAATATATTCTTAAAATGAGAGACCCAAGTTTTGACTTGGGATTACTCGGTGTCACCGCCCACGTTTAAGCGGAGTCTTTGACCATTTCTCACCCCTTTCAACCCTTACAAACAACCAAAAAATGAAGCAAATTATACTATTTTCAAATGTTTGACATTTTTATTTCTAAACAAATACTTTTGCCTAACCCCCTGGCCCCCAGACCCCCTCCCCGTTCAAATAATTAACCTTCCAAAACCAACAACCCCCACCACCAAACATCCTCCCGAACACCAACATAGATACCATATGCCGAGAATTCGTACATAGTTTTATTAACTTTCCCTTGTGACTTTTATATCTAAACACTCCTCACCCGAGGGATTTATACCCCTCAGGTTTATCAGAGGTCATCCTTCCACCTCCCATGATTAACCCTAAGTTATTTGTCATTTTTAAACGCTTTCTACCCCTAATCCCGCCAACACATGAAAAATCAAGTACTATTCAAAAGTTTGGCAATAATATTTTAAATCAACAATTTTGTCTCACACCTGGCCCGGCTTTATTAGAGGTCAGAGGTTCATCAAGGGCTACTCACCAACTTTACCCCATTTCAACTCCATGAAAAAGTTCTCTAAATCTAAACTTGCAATGAGTTTACAACTGCACTGGTGGTTTTTACCATGTTAAGATATCGAAGTAAGAATTTCAACCAAAACAATTAAATTAATTTGGTCTTGTGTCTATTCAAAATAAAACCCCCTTCTTAGGGACTCATAATGGGAGGTCTGGGGGCGGAGTATTGTTCAACTGCGGGAGAACACAAACGGGGGCCTGGGGGCGGAGCCCCCAGCGAGCCGTAAGGCGAGTGAGTAACCTACAGAGTTTTGTTTTATTACTGAAGATTTACAATATTTCATTTGGGTGGGAGATTTATGAGAGGTGTTGGGTTCAGTTGTAGGAATTGACAGAAGTCGTCAATTTATAATTATATCTGAAGCATGTGGTGTTATTTTTTTAAATTTTATGTTTATAGTGTTTTTAAATTACATTTTTTTGGAATTATTTTGAGTTTTGTTTTGATAACCAGGTCTTTTTATTGGAGTATTATATTTTATAATGACACTTAATTGTAATTCAAAAACCGCATTTGGTCCAGCCACTCTCAGGTCATGTGGAAACCTAGACTTACTTCTATCAAGGCCACACTAGTGTGGCCTTGCTTCTATGCCTGTGTTATGACAAGATAAATGTAAAAATATGACCGAATAATATTTTTAGATAGTCAATTTTCTGTTTCGTACCAATAGAAAATAGTTTGCACATTTTATGTAAAAGTTAAATATAAAACCCCCAATTCAAGCAAAAAAAAAATCGTCCTCTAGAAAATAAATTCAAATGACAGTTAATTTCTTAACGACCAGTTAAAAAAATAAGAGGCATTCAAATTTAACTAAGGCAAACCAAGAATATTTTTGAGTATTCCTTTTAAGTTGGTGGCAGTAGGCTAGATAGATGGCTGATGGGAGTAATGCTAAACACTAAAAAACGCCTCAATACACAATTTTGGAAATTTAAGCGACGCAATACTGCATGGTTACCTCATTTGTTTGCCTAAACACTTTGTTATAATTTTTTTAAATAATTCCGAAGCAAGACCCCCGGACCCCCTGCATAAGTGGGGAGAAGTTATCCCTAAGTTCCTTACGGAGTATTGTAACTTACCCACATCATAACCATAATCCGTAATATAACCCTCCCCCGCACCTTAAAGATCGTCCTATATATTTATGTCTACGGGGGCAGACACTTTGCCCCAGGTGCCTAATCTCCTCGTGGTGGTCATGGACCAGTTCCAATAAAATTCAATTCAGCCTAGTGTAAAAAATAGAATAAAATATCAGTAATGTGAACGTTTTCAAAAAAATATATATTTACCTCGAATGCTTGGCTGCAAATCTAACGTTTACGTGCGCTTTATCATAATTTTATAAAATTACTCCAAAAAATTATATCTAGATATGATAAGCGGAGAAATAAAGATTATTATGCCATGTGAATTGTGGCTGCCGTATTTGGCAGCCACAATGCACAACGAGCGGAAGTATGACTCATCTTGCAATGTTGCCAAATTTCGGCAGCCGTAATACACATATTTTCTGAAGTATATACGAATTGGTTATATACAGCTGCCACACTAGCGCTTCAAGCGGACAAACTTGAAACTGAAAATATGCGGCATTTCAGCTAAATCCAAGCCTGCGGCTGCCATATACAGATTTTAAGAAATTTATGTCTAAATGATTGTCTGGATGTGATAATGCTGGATAACATAGAATGTAACTATGGCTGCCGTATACGGCAGCCATAGTTACATATATATATATTGATGCGGACTTCAAGCCTTTATTCATGAGTTGATTTAGTGAGCCATTTTAGTTCGGGTTAAGATTAAAAAGGGTTATAATTTAGTAACAGAAACTGAATTGCAAAAATGTTTGCAAAAATTATGTAAAACTCACGTAATCAACTGTATTTTTTCAAAATATAATTTACTTCTTTAATGTCTATATAAAAACAACCCATTTAAATAATGTAAGTAGTATAAAAAATATTGCAGTTGATTTTCAAATAACTATGTTTTTCTTTATAATGATGCTGTAATAATTATTTATTAAACTAATAATTTTAGTATGACAAAGGCACCTTGGTGAACTCGATTGAGAGTACAATTTTCTTAGAGTTAATAGTAAAAGTTAATGTGAAGTTTGTTTGTGAGTTCTGATCTAAAAATGAAAACGTATGGCCATATTGAGGCGCTCGATCAAGATAAATAAATTTATCAATTTGAAGGTTTTCAGCAAACTATTTTAATTTTGTTCAACTGTGATGTGTTATATTTATAGTTACGTAAAATATCTATATTATTAAAAAAATACAATTTCCACAATTATTTTGGGGCTAAGTGATGTACTGTGGTTGTAGTGTTCCATAAACTTGAACTATCTTAACCTAAACTAAATAATCTCCTAAAAGATGATAGAGTATTCACAAGAACTGTCGTAAATAATCTCAGTACTACCGTAATTGAGTTCAAAGTTTAATCATATCATTTATAAAATAGGTAGTTCTAGAATTCTGTACCATGATTATTTTTATTTAGAAACTTTATTTATTTTTTTTTTAGAAAATTGCCAATACATGGCAATTGCTCGATTCCGATCAACGGGTTTACTATTATAGAATATTAGAAATAATAGTGAAACTAACCTCGTCTTGCAGTTGCATCTAACTTATGTTAAATTAAATATGGGTTTAAAATTATACACAATCTACAAACAGAGTAGGCCTACCTACCATTGTTAAAGTTGGAAAAACATTTATTTGACGACTAGTTTCAAATGATAAGATCCCATTCCTGCCATAATAACCTCATAATAACTTCAAAATGAAGTTATTGTGACATGACTACGATCTTATGATTTGAAACTAGTTGCCAAACAAATGTTTTTGACTTGAAAAAACGTATACTCTGTTTGTAAATGATGTGTCATTTTAACATACTAGTAGCCATAATCACTATCGTTTCATAAGTATAAGTTGATGAAACCATCCGAGTCATGCAGTTGCATCTAAATTTGACAACTAGTTTCAACTCATAAAATCCCAGTCATCATGCCATAATAACCTCATACAGTAATAACATCAAAATGAGGTAATCATGACCTACATGACTATGATCTTATAATTTGAAACTATAGTCGCCAAATAGATGTGTTTCGAGTTTAACAGCAGTATACTCTGTTGATAAATTATGCATAATTATAACATAATAGCAGCCCTATTTACTATAATCGTATCATAAATTTTAGTTATTAGAAATAATGATGAAACCATCCGTGCCATGTAGTTGCATTTACATTATGTTTCAGTAAATTCGAAGTCTCTTAAAAGGTGTGTGTTTTTTCGTGTGAAGCTGACACTCTGTACGATTGAAGCAATGATGAATTTAATTAAATTGTCGTTCATTAAATTGCATCAGTGTTTTAATAGTTTTAGAGGTAATCTCATATCAAGAGCAAACTCATAAATAAAAGTGATATATCGATGCTCTCTGTTTTTATATATTTTGCTCCAACTGATGTACTGAAAGTTTAAAATGTGAAATAAAACCTCTTTTACTCTTCTCTTGCTAGTCATCAGTTTTGTTGCTTATGCTAAACCAAGCTCACTTGTAAGCGAGTAACACATTCTTAGAAACAAAGTTGATGCAATAGCACGTGAAAGACGGGTACGCGGGAGTGTTGAGAGATAAGGCGATGGGTAAAGTGCGAGTGAGAGAGAAGGGTGACCGCTGACCGCCCCACTGATAACAGGAGCTGTTCTTGTAAACAACAAGAAAACGTTCTCCAAGCCTACACATTAACACGAACACTGCTTATACCGCACAGCATTATCGGAGTAGTTGTGGGGGGGGGTGTTTCGATTTTGTGTAAGTCGTCTCTTGTCATGAGTTTCTGGCGCGAGGCACAAAATATAAATGAAACCACAAAATAAGGTAGCTCTCATGCGGGAATAACAAAATTAAATCAACTTTTAAAGTCAGACCGATGGTGATCTTGTGATTTTCATTATTGTCGTTGCTTATAGTAACCATGGCTACGAAATCACTCATCATCTATAACCTGAAATTTAAATTTTAAAATGTTTGTACATTCATGTACATTTTGTAATGTTAGAGTTGTGAAGTATGCTGAACAATAGTGTTCGCATCTCGGACGGTTAGTGTATAACGAAAGTTTCGGCCTCGGGTACGAAATACTATACCGTTCTATTCCTATTTATTTGAGTTTGTTTTTAATCCTCGTGTTGGATTTTATTTAACAGTAGCGCTGGCTTTTAACTACGGAAACTCGCTGATTACTATAGGAGCCTCGTACCTCTTGTAGTCAGTACTCACTTATTGAGTTATGGTTTCGAATAATCCTATAGTTTTTTTATGTATCGCAGGAATTATGATCACCACTTAAATTATAATAATTAAAAAAATCGGATGCAACCTAATGAGGAGAACGCGCGTTGTTAGCGAGGCGTGGTTGTGCGGACTCTCTGCATCTGGACCAAGCGTGACTCGGCCCCGGTCTCGGCCCTGTTAAAACAATCTTTTCGTGTTATAAACAATGAAATGGCGTTACTAAAGTGGCCCATCTGCTTCCATACACGCCCTGTTGTCGCCGTTATATTCATAAAGAAGTCACCAGGCTCCATTAATGTTCCAATTGAACTTTCATCTGTTGTTTCGAATTTTCTAAGTCTCTTTCACAGTTTATTATTCGGAGTTTGTTCCCGCTTGTCAGCTAGAGGTGTTCTGTATAGTTGTTTTGTGAATTGTTCTCATTTGGGGCAAGTAAAAGTGGAATTCACTATTTTGGATGGATGAATGGACAAAGGTATGTATGGGATGTTACCGAACAAGTACAAATAATTAAAAGTGTAGTGGAGGAAATAAGTGTTATCTTGCTTAATAATCAGTTATTGGATTGATAATCCATCCATTAAAAAGATGTGTGTACGGGATGTTACCGAACAAATACAAATACATAATGAAAAGTGTAATGGAGGAAATAAATATTATCTTGTTCAATAATCAATCATTGGCTAATTGATATTCCATCCATCAAAAATATGTGTGTACGGGATAGTACCTAGCAAGTACAAATAATGGAAAGTGTAATGGAGGAAATAAGTATTACCTTGTTTAATAATCAATTATTGGCTAATTGATATTCCATCCATTAAAAAGATGATAAGCCGAGTGCTTTACAAAATACTATGTGTATAATTTAATGTTATATACTTGTATTTGACAGGATAGCGTATGTAATAGAAATAACGTTTTATTAAAGTATTTGATCGTTAAGCCTCTGCCTTCATCCTTTACAGTTTTTAATGATTTCAAACGACGAGATGGAATATATTTAAAAAAAAGTTAAATACCCACGATGCAGCAGACCCGCATACTCAGCGAATTTACAAAAGAACATAGTTCAAGCCAACATAGCGAGATTTAACATGTTTTTGCAAGCTCCATAAGAATAATATGGAAAATTAGTATGCAGGTTTGCTGCCACAAAAATGGAAATATCGGGGATTTTACACTGTTAAACATTAGATTTCATCTAGATGAAGCCACAATCCAAGTTTTATCAAGATATGTAGAGAAATAAGCCATATATAGAATTTTACTTATTTCCCATAAGGATAACTTTGGGGCAACGTAATGTGTTTACCACTTTCAATATCTCGGTAACCAATGGACATAGAACAATGATTCGATACACTAATTGTTTTTTTAGCTGAATTCAAGGGTGCCAACAAAAATAGGATGTTTTATTTTTCTAAGTATAAAAATAAAAAAAAAACATTTTTGTGGGGGCTTATTCCTTTTTACCCCCCCTTCCGGTGGTCCGATTGAGCTGGTTTACGAACTCGTTCGATTGATTACCACTTTACACGTCTGTACCAAATTTTATTTAGATCGGACCATATTTACGGCCGCTATCGTTTTAACAGACTTTTATATAGCCTATATATAAAATATATAGTCTGTTACTGTAACACGATAGCGGCCGTAACTATCTTCCGATCTAAATAAAATTTAGTTGATATGTGCATAACAACGTAAACTTAGGTAACGACTTCCGTAAACCCAAAAAAATTATAACAAAACACATATTACAGTGTAGTCTAAAAAGTTACCCGAAAATGCTGTTACTGTACAAGTGAAGTCTTAGCTTGGAGAGAGCGGTTCGGCGGGAGGGTCTCTAAAAGGCTCCAAGAGGAATTATGCGGTCGCTTTGTTCGCAATGAAGCCGGATGAGGCCGAAAGGCCTAGGCCTTAGACCGCTCCACCAATAAATCTGTGCTGCGGCTTTTTGCACGACCTTTAAATGCGTTAACTGCGTTCATATAACAGGGACTTTAGTAATATGAACACGCTCTATCTCATCAGCAATCAGGACTATATTGTTCAGCGTCTCGTGTGTAACATGTACGTATACAATACGTGTACTCTCATCTTAGTAGGCAGTTTAGGGATAAATTAATTGACAGATGTGTTTTAGCGGATTTCCTTAAAGGAAGAAGCTATTACCCTATAGGTCTCATGGAAAGACCTAAGGTCGAGACCGTGTTAAGATTTCATTTTGGGGCCCCCGAAGCAAAAAACACCATTCGTTTGAATTCACATGTATACTGTGTGTCCCAAAAGTCCCGGACCGGTTCAATATCTTTTAAAGTAAGCCAGATATCAAAACAATATTTTGCATACCTTTTAGTACTAAAAAAAACTACTTTTTGATGTATGTGTCATTTCTGCCCCTGCCCCCAAAATTGGATTTAAGGGGGGGGGGGGTAGCCCCAAAATTTTAAATGTAAACCCCCATCGTGCGACTGCTAATTTTAAAGGGCTTGTTAAAAGAAACACAATACCGCAAACCTGAGGTCGATATCATGCTACAGTCCAAAATGGCGGTCTTTCAAAAATTTAAAAATGCCATGCGTCAATTAAAATAGAGTATTTTCTGTGTTCAGCAATTCACATTTAAATCGAATAAGAACTACCAGAACACATATTAACTACTTAAAAGATACAAAAATAATAATCTCTTGTTGTCAATATCAAGGCTCAACCCTCCAAAATGGTTTGGGGGGGGGGGGGGGGTTTCCAACCAACTCCAATATCAACTCACATCGTATGACCACTGGTTTTAATATGCTGAATGAGTAAAAAAATAAGCCAAAGCTTGTTTTAATAAAATTTCAAAAAAATTAGTTATTTTTGTGGGGAATATTTAGTACTTAATATATGGGAGTTTTCCTAAAAGATAACGCATAGACGACCCTCCGCAAGTATTGACCTTTGCCGCCGAGCCAAAGGTCGCATCAAGGCGGATATTTATTAGTAACTTTATTTACTAAATTGAGTATTTTCTGTGTTCGGCAATTCACATTTAAATCGAATAAGAATCACCAGAACACATTTTAACTACTCAAAAGATACAAAAATAATAATTTCTTATCATCATCAATGCTCAACCCTCCAAAATGGTTTTGGGGGGTATGGGGAAACCCTACAAAATTTATAAGTATTAGGTAACTTTTTTGAAATTTCATTAAAACAAGCTTTGGCTTATTTTTTATTCTGCAAATTAAAATGAGTGGTCATATGATGTGAGTTGATATTGGAGTTGGTTGGACAAACCCCCCCCCCCCCAAACCATTTTGGAGGGTTGAACCTTGATGATGACAACAAGAAATTATTATTTTTGTATCTTTTAAATAGTTAAAATGTGTTCTGCTGATTCTTATTCGATTTAAATGTGAATTGTCGAACACAGAAAATACTCAATTTTAATTGACGGACGGCATTTTTAAATTTTTGAATGGCCGCCATTTTGGACTGAAGCATGATATCGACCTCCGGTTTGCGGCATTGTGTTTCTTTTAACAAGCCCTTTGAAATAAGCAGTCGCACGATGGGGGTTTACATTTAAAATTTTGGGGCTACCCCCCCGAAAATCCAATTTTGGGGGCAGGGGTAGAAATGACACATACATCAAAAAGTAGTTTTTTTTTTAGTACTAAAAGGTATGCAAAATATTATTTTGATATCTGGCTTACTTTAAAAGATATTGAACCGGTCCGGGACTTTTGGGACACGGTATATATAATTCATATGATTATATATAATCCATATATAATTATGTATATATAGATAATATGAATTTAATTTGATGGAATATTTTTTTAATATTTCATGTAGTTAGTAAAACTATGCATAGAAGGCAAATTCCACGTCGCAAACTTCTATGCGTAGTTTGTGCCTACGCATAGAAGGCAAATTCCACGTCGCGCCTCGTGTGATCTATTTGTATTTGTCTATTTGTGGTTGCTGGTTCATATACACTTAAATGCACAACTTAAAATGAAAAATACAATTTTCTTTATTGAGCAATAGCTCCGGAAACCAGAACCGAGGCTAGTTTTTAAAGTATTGCGTTTGAAAAGAAACAGATCAAGATTTAAAAAGATGTTGGATTAAAGTCCCAACCTACCTTGTTAACGCCTATGAATGGTTTCCTAGCTACGCCTTCAACCGCTTCGTAAGCTTTATTGATGATATAAGGTAACTTTTTTAACAAGGGAAACATCGAGTCATTGTTACCTTTGTGGTAATTGGCTACGATTGTTGGAAATATTCAGCCTCATGATTTCTTTAAAATATTCAAAGAAGCTCTCAGCATTTTTTATGCAAGTCGTTCGATTATTTAGGTTTCCATTTCGTGTTTAAATTTTAAAAAAAGGTTTGCGGAGAGGCAAATATAAGTCTCGAGCGATTTTCTCAGTGAAGAAATTCCGTCTTCTTGACCAGAATTCGAAGGATAGAACTCAGAATGGTTCCGGGTTCGCAGCACAACTTCTCAAATATGGTTCGGCATATGTATTAACTGAACAGGTTGAGGCTATTCAGAGAGCTGTGCAGTATTCTTTAAGTTTAGGAATTATTAGGTAATAACCAAGCCATAATGTTTTTGTGTTGGCTATTATTTTTAAGTTAAAGGGGAAATTGTAATAGCATTTTATTTTTTCAACGTAGCTTTTTAGCTTTAATCCTCATCGAGGTCAGTCGGTGAAGTACAATAAATCCACTTATTCCTTATATTTTATTTAACTATATATTTTTCTCAACACACACACCCTCGATTTCAAACTGATATTAGATTTTAATATTTAGCACTGTTTTTATTTTTATAAAAATTACCAGTAATGGTTTATTAACTATTTGTTATTTACTTAACACCAAGTAAAGCTCTCAAAAAATCCCAAACAACAGAGTTAACCTCCAAACAACCTGATGAAAACTTAATCACAGTGGGAATCAGTCAAACCCAAACAAAAAAACTGCCGACCACATTTTATGACCAGGAAACAAAAACGACTACAGATAAGTCACTTCTGACATCAAATACCACGGAGGGAAACAACCAAACCCCGACCAAAAAACTGCTATCTGAATTAACAGCAGGAACCAGCCAAACCCAGACCAAAAACTGTCACCCAAAACACATGACCGAGTAGAAATAAACATGACTACAAATGATTTATCTGTGACATTAAATACCTCGGAGGGAAATAGCCAAACCCCGACCAAAAAACTGCTAACTGATCAGACAGCGGGAACCAGTCAAACCCAGACTAAAAAACTGTCATTCAAACTTCAAGACCACCCAGACACAGTATTGACTAATAGCAACTCCTTTTTGACCCTAAATATTACGGTGGGAAACAGCCAAACCCATACCAAAAAACTGCAACCTGGAGTGACAGCGGGAACCAGTCAAACATTGAAAACCAGACAACCAGCGGGCAAGTAGAGGAGAGCAGGGGAGAGTGCTAAACCCCTTCATTGAAACAGCCCCCTACTGGTGTTTACACCAGCCCACATCCTTAAACCCCCTTGATTAGTGATGATGACGACGACAATGAAGCCCCAGAAACAAGGTCACCAACCATGAAGCTTATCAGGAAAAAATCTCTAAACTTTAATACAGGACGCATTTCCTACTTACAAAGTCAAGACAGTTCCCACCTCCAAAACCTAAAACTTTTCTCTTTCCCCCCAGAAGAAACACCCCTCATCACTACACAGTACATGACTGATAAAGACATGCCACTGGCTTCCAACCTCTCCTTTTTTGATATTGACAGCCCTGATTCTCCAAACCACACACACACACCTACAAGCACAAACAATAAGAGATATAAACGAAAAAATCCTTAAAAAATATCTTTCAACTTTATTACATATCAAGACAACCCTGGCAGAATTGGCATTGCAATTCTCATCTTCTCATCTTCAAAAAAAAAAAACTGGAAAAAGAAAACTCACAGATTCTTAGAAATCGCAAATGACTGTATTAAGTTCGTTTCACTTTTTTCCCTGAAACTAAAAGACCAACTAAACACCATCGGTCTGACCCAATCAAGCGTCAGAGAGCTACTACAAATTTGAGCATTACACATGTAATGCCTATCTTCACCGCTTCCGAATATACACAGAAGACAAAAAAAAACAAAAGGAATAATTGACGACATTTTGGACAGTGTAGCTAACAAAAACCAAAGGAAGATTGGTAGGATATCCCCGAACAGAGAATACCCTATGTACAGTACCTGGAGAACTACACAAGGCTCACTGCCTCGCCCTAAGCCCTATGAACCACCACACCCTAGTACAGTGAACAAATATATAACATATATACAAGTGGCAATGGAAGAGCAGAAGGAATTGTGGAAAGTAAAAGAACGAAACATCCTAGAAGTCTACAGCAAAGTATACAGAGAATATGACACAAGTCATATCTCTGAAAGCGGACCCGAACTTCAAAATTTCTACCGAGCAACTAAAGAGAAATATGAAATTATAAATTTCAAAACAGGAAACATTATGACCAATAGAGAAACCAAAAGGAATTATGACTTCGCTTATTGATGGAGCTCGGCTTGTACAGTTAACTAAAGATGAAGATGACAAATACAAAGCTGCTCCAAACAACGTTTACCTAAATGAACTAGTTTTAGCATCAGATGACACCCAAATCCTCAACGACCTGAAACTGTACAACAGTATTAAAAACATTTACACCACCAAAGTCTCTGAGCCCACCATACAGCTCATACAAGGAGTGCCTGAATGTGGTAAAACTACTTTCATATTGAATAAGTACCAAACAGGGGATCTCATTCTATTCCCTACAAGAGACTCTGCGCATGACTTCAGACTACGCTTTCAAAAAATCAATCCAAAGCATGACAAAAACACAGCCAAGGACACTTTTAGAACAGTCCACTCATTTATCATAAATTCATCAAACCACATCAAAAAGGCCACAGCTATAAAAGATTAATAGTTGATGATCCGAGGCACTAATGTTACACGCAGGAGAAATTCTATTTGCGGCAAACCTCTCCAAGGCTAAAGAAATCATACTAATTGGCGACTGAAACCAAATTCCCTACATAAACAGAATGGAGAAGCTGGAGGTGAATTTCCACAATATAACAGAAGTAGTGAAAATCACATAAGAACTAAACACCTCCTATAGATGCACAAAAAGTACTGCAGCCCTCTTATCTGCATACTACCCGCAAGGAATGCAGACAACAACCAACACCGAAAAAGACCTCAAAATTACTACACTAGACTCTACATAAATACATTGATAAAACAGACTCATCTGCCTTGTATTCAAACAATCAGAAAAACGAGAACTGAATAAGTTAGGATACAAAACTTCGACTATACATGAATTCCAAGGCAGGCAAGCTGAAGACATCGTTGTGGTACGAACTACCACTAAACCTGACCAAAATCTACAACTCCACTCCCCACTGCCTCGAAGGGATCTCAAGGCATATAAAATCTTTTTTGTACATTACTCAAACAGTGGACGACACTATTTGCAGGTGGATCCAACATGCAAACTCTTTTGGACCCGAGATCTCTCAAAATTCTCTGTAACCACGTCTGATACCCTAACAAACCTTGCACCAGCTCCTGCAAGGAAGACACAACTAGAGACCTCTGTATCAAAATCTCACCTTCCCCTGCCTCCAACATTTACACAGGAACCTTGACAGCAGGTTCTGGAGCAAGCAGAAATACACCAGACTGATAACTTCTTCGGCCATACCAATTTACTTACTACAGCCTCAACAGTAGAACTTGACTGCCTGACAACTGGAGGAATGCAAAGAGAGAAAAAACCACTCCCAAAAGTCCTGCATAAAATGACTGCTAAAGTCCTGCATAAAGGAGAAACATACAAGGAGTTTTTGAACAGAGAACTAAAAACTCACACTGCTAACAAGCGGTCAACCATCTTAAATAAGCCAAACAAAAACGCCAAACCTCATAGATCTATTTTTAGGAAAGCGCCAGGCGCAAGAGGTGAAACTAAAACCATACAACACAAGGCTGATTATGAACTCAAGATTAAGACGAATACTCTTAAAGTATTTCATTGATGGCCTATCAAAGAAAATTGATAGACTTGCCCACCGCTTAGACAACCTTAAGCCAGATCTGGCAGTACTCACAGAACATGTTCTAAACTCAGAAAAGCTAGAAAACACCAGAATTTCAGGCTACAGCCTATAATAGGTGGTTTTAGACAAGAACACCATTAAGATGGAGTTGCAGTTTACGCAACTCTAAACCTGAATGATAAACTTTCTCTTACATCCATATCTCATGCTGCAACAGAACTTATATGTGAAACTCTTCTACTGAAGATAAAAATTAAGAAAGAAAATATCCACCTACTGATTGTCTACAGACCTCCGGACAGCAACCTGGAAACAGCTATGAACCTCCTATCTTCCGAATTCGATAAAATCCAATCTAAAAATGATTCAATACTGATGATGGGAGACATAAATATAGACAGCCTAGTTGAAGACCATAAGAAATTAACCCTGGAAGAAATGCTTCACAGCCATGGAATAAGCAGACTTCCCCTGCCACCAACAAGAATAACCAGCCACAGCCAAACCTCAATAGACTTCATTTGTACCAATAGCAGAGAATCTATAAAATCTACCGAAGTTCTAAGAACAGGTCTCTCAGACCACACTGCTCAAACATGCACAATCTCAATTGATATGGGAAGCAACACATCATCTCAATCTAAAAGAAGAAATTTCAGTGGAAAAGCGTTGGAGAAACTTAGGCTGAATCTACAGGAACAAGACTGGTCACAAGTCATACAAAAGGAGAGTGCTGAAACTGCCTACAACACTTTAAGTCAGTGGTATCATGGCAAATTTTTCAGTGCCGGAACGGTGCGTCCGGCCGGGGCATTGGATACCCCCCCTGTCACCGGCTGCGAACTATACACGTAGCAGAATTGCTTATGTCTAACTGCTCAATATATCGTTTTAACATTGTAAGGTTTTTTTATTCTAAATACTAAATATTATCAAAAATTTACGGATCTTGGTAGGCGCCTATATTTAAACCCACATAAATATTACAGACTTAATCACTATAGCAGCTTCTCCCCTAAAAACATTGCCGTTTGTTTTGCAATAAATTTTGGATAAGGTTAGAAGAAAGAGTCACAGAGAAAGAATATAATCACGTATAATATTGTTCAACAAAGAAAAATCATTCTATACATATTTGTTCATGGAGCCATGAAGCCCAATAAAGTCTCAGTACTCATCATTGTAATTCATTTTAAAACGTCCTAAATGAAAGCAGCAAATGGATTTTTCTCTTCTGGAGAGTGTTTTGCCCGACGTGTTCTTGTGTCATCAGCTGTCCTATGCTTTCTCAACCAGGTTTTCACGTATGGTTCTACGTTCCATTCTGTGATTGATGGTCCATGGTGTTTTGTGAACATGAGGTTTGACACGTGTTTTGTCAACAGTCTTGATCGTAGATCTGTTATTATTTGGTTCATTAAGCTGAACCCTTGTTCACATTCAGCTGAACTGCACGGTATAAGTTTTGTGCAATTTAATAGTAGAGTAAGGTCTTTGGGTATATTTGAGCTGTCCTCAACATAATCTCGGAAACTGTTTACGACTCTGGATTTGCTGAGCTCAAGCTTAAACCTTCTACAAAGATTATCAATTTCCACCTCACCGTAACGCACGGATTTGTCTTTTGGCCACTGATCAGGCTCCAGTACTTTTAAGTCAGCTATAAGTGAGTCGTATGCTTGTCTGTTGTCTGAAGACATACCTGTTGATTGTGATGTTGATTCATGACTGGAATTTTTTGCGTAGATGGTCTGATCATAGCAGCATCTAAGTTGTCTTGATTGTAACTTTACCTTTCTTTTGGACATAAGAAAGTTTAAAGTTTTAATTTTAGTGAAATAATTTGTTTACCGTAAAAATAATTGGTTTTTTCACAGTTTATTTTTAAAGATATATAAAACTTTCATTAAAGTTAGTAATATCTCCAAAACCAGTTCCGGAACGGCGTTACGGCGCGTTTTGGCACCATGACACCACTGACTTTTAGTGCAATAATCCAATCTGCAATTGACATTACGTGCCCTCTGAAGACAGTCAAACACAAAAGGAACCCTGTTAAAGAATATATGGGATGCAGACAGCCAGGCTCTAAAAAGACTCTACCTGGAGGCACTAAATAGAGAGCTCAACACTGGCCGCCTGGATGACAGAAGAGAAACAGCTCGAAGGAAGAAGGCCTATGATTAAAAAATAAAACCCCGTAGAAAACAGTCCAACGCAGATTTTATTGAAAGATCTGAGAACAAATCAAAAGCCTTGTGGAAGGTTGTAAATAGTGAGAGGAAGGAAAAATCCTCTAAAACACAACTGAGGGAACTGAAAGTAGGAGAAGAAATCATCAACTCACCATCAGATATTGCCGACCACTTAAACAATTTTTTTGTAACAGTAGCCGATAAAACTCTTTCCCAAAACTCAAATGCTAATCCTCGAATACCCGTGAATAATAGACCAACACAACAACCTCAAATTCCAAAATTAACTTTCTCAAGAGCAAACTAGCAAGAAATTGGGAAAATTATTGACTCATTAAAATCAAAAACCTCAGCTGGAGAAGATGAGATAAATAAACAAATAAATAAATAAATAATATCTTTATTGCAGTCGACAATAGAATTGCATTGCAAACGTCATTACAATAGTTCAAATGTTTACAAAGTTCAATGTTCTTTATCTTACTATCAGTGCCAAATTTTAATTCACGTGAATACCGAGAATTTAAATATCCCAGCGGCTCATCATGAACTCATCAACCGAGTACAGAACTTTAGACACCAAAAGGCGTTTTAGTCGAGTTTTGAATTGGTTTTGATTTTCTGATTGTTTGATACTTTCAGGGAGCTTATTTAGGAACTTGACTCCAGCCTTCGACGGCAAATGCTCAAACGTCACAGTTCTGTGCTGCTTGAGTCGATATGTGTCCCTGCCCCTAGTATCGTACTGGTGGATTTGACTGCCCTGGACAAGTGAGCATTTATACTTGCAGTACAGTGTTACCTCCAAGATATAAAAGCAGGGCAATGTAAGCAAACCGAGCTCCCTGAAGGCTTCCCTACAAGATTCTCTTGATTGCAATTTGCAAATAATTCTAACTGCTTTTTTTTGCAGTCTGAAAACCCTTTCTTGCCTCAGTTTAGTTTAGCACAGCTACTCCAAAGTCTAATTCCATAGGAAAATTGGGGATAGATTAGGCCAAAGTAGGCCATTAACAGCACGTCCTTTGAACAGAATTTTGCAAGGTTACGTAATGCAAAAATTCCTGATGTAACCTTGGCACAGACGTGGTCGACATGATCTTCCCAGGTCAGCCCTCGATCAAGGTACATTCCTAGGAACTTGGCGGAGTCAGTTTCCTCTAAGAGGACATCATCCACTATAACAGCAGGCTGCAGGTCATGTTCCTGCTGTCGGAGGCAAAATGAAATCACGTTTGATTTAGAGTTGTTTGTCTTCAGATTTAGTTCTGAAAATGTCTGGATGCAAGAGTTAAGATCAATGTATGACTTCACTTCAAGCTCCTGATTTGTTGAAGCTTTTACGCAGATGGTGGTGTCATCTGCGTATTGGATCACCTTTCCATTCTGGATCGATGAACCAATATTGTTGACGTACAGCAAGAATAGAACTGGTCCCAGAATAGATCCCTGCGGGACTCCTTGGGCCATGCTTTCTTTTAGAGAAAGACAATTTTCAACTTGGACACACTGGACTCTGTTATTCAGGTATGAAGTAATCCACTTGAGTGGAACTCCACGAATGCCGTACGTCTCTAACTGGTGCAACAGTGTCTCATGATGCACACAGTCAAAAGCTTTTGAAAGGTCGAGAAATACGCTGAGCACATGTTCTCGCCTCTCGAGGCTATCGACAACCATTTCAATGAGATTTGTGATCGCATCAATTGTGATTTTGGATGGTTTTCCTAAATCCAAATTGATGTGATGAGAGAATGTCAAAACGGTCTAGGTATTTCATAATCTTTTCGAGGAAGAGCTTTTCAAACACCTTACTGAACACTGGCAAAATCGAAATCGGACGATAGTTGCTGGAGAGATGAGGATCGTCCTTTTTAAAAAGTGGAATCACCCTTGCCAACTTAAGTTGGCAAGGAAAAACTCCAGTTTGAAGTGACAAATTTACTAATCTTGTGAGTGGTGCCAAAATGTGCCTGTAGCAACGTTTGATCAACCACACTGACCTGCCGTCAATGTCACATGATTTTTTTGGTTTGAGTTCCTCGATAACGCGAGCCACGTCAGTCTCACACACAGGAGTCAGGCCATAGACAAAGCAGGACCTCTAACCGTTCTTGAATCTACTCGAGTCCCTTTAAATGAATTATCTGGCAGAGCAACGGATGCAAAATATCTATTCAATTCGTTGGCAACTTCTTGAGAGTGTTCAACGATTTCATTGTTAACTTTAAGATGAATCGGTTTGGAAGCTTTCATTGATTTTGAGGAGTTATTAATTATTTTCCAGGCTGATTTTGAAAAGTTTTCACAGTTTTTCAAAGTGTGATTTACGTCATAGGCTTTAGCAGCCCTAATTACCTTTCTGTAAATTTGTTTGTAAGTTTTATAAAGATTTTTAAAATTTAAATCTTGAGTCGTTTAATAAATTGAATGCCAAAATTTGAGTCTTTCACGTGATTTTAAAATACCTGTGGTAATCCAGGTATTTCTCTCAAATGAAGGTTTGATTTTAGATTTTTTAAAAGGGCAGAAATTGTCTAGATGAAATTTAAAACAAGAATCAAATGCCTGGTACATTTCGTCTACAGTTTCAAACTCATCTAAACACTGCCAAGTTTCGCCTGAGAGCGCTTTATTAAAAAAGGAAACATTTCTAGGCTGTGTGGCCCTTTTATCCACAAAAACGGGAGGGACTTTTTCCGGTGAGTGGTTCATGACTATTATCTCCTGTGCGCAGTGATCAGAAATGGCTGCATTTATCACTGAAACTTCTGAATTTTTGTAATTTACATTGTCGATGGCCGTACTCGAAGTTGCTGTTACTCGAGTCGGAGAGTTCACGGACCAGATAAGTTTGAAAGTGTTGAGAATATCGCGAAACCGCTGGGTGAGATGGTGATTGTGGTCTAGAACATCAATATTAAAATCCCCCATTATGATAAATGTACTTTTTTTGAAAATAAAAAGTTTAAAAGATGTTCTAGATTTTTGAAAAAAAGAATCAGGGCATCCATTGGGGGATCTATAGACACCGATGACAATTACTTTGCCAATGGCATCCAAATTTACTTTAATCCCACTGACTTCAAAATCTTGCCAATGGCATCCAAATTTACTTTAATCCCACTGACTTCAAAATCGAGATCAATACTTTCTGCTATTTTGAATGCCTCATAATTCACTGAACTCTTAACGAATATTGCCACACCACCACCCTTAAATTTTGTTCGATGGTATTCATTAGCCAATTCAAAATTTGGAATTTTGAAAAGAGACATGTTTTCTCTTTGGAAACTGTGCTCTGACACAATAAATATGTCATGCCGAATCTCCTCACTATAAATAGTGAGTTCGTCTACTTTGTTGGTTGCTGACTGGGCGTTAATGTGTAATGCTTTGAATTTAGAAAAATGAATGTTTTGAGTTTCCCCAGATTTTGGACCTGACGGACCCAAATTTGGCGCTGATGTTTTTATCCTGATGGTCTCTCGATGATCTTCGGAGACGGAGTTTTTTTGTTGGTGTTGTAGGTCAACCTGGGACGGCGCCGGAGCGGGGGACTTCACCGCATCTGCGTATGACACGCAAGATGTCATCTGCGGCTGCTCCGTTCGGATGGTCCTCTTGGGCGTTGAAGGAGTGCATGCGTGATGGGATGGTGGTCTAGGAGTCCTTGTAGGTTTGTCTGCCTTCATCACAGCCTCCAAGACAAGATGAGCCAGAAGCCGTTTCCCCCCCATCGTGAGGTGCTGCCCGTGCCGTGTAAAAAATCTACGGCTGATTTTGTTAAGCGATTGAACACTTGGGTGTCGCAGACACATCTCCTCGATGTAGGCGTTTACTAGGGCCACCCGCTCGTTAGTGATGCTGCCTGATGGGAGGTCATGGCGGTAAGGTAATGTTGCCACAACGACCTTAGATGTTTTAGGCAAGAAGTGATATGGCCCTCGAGGTGTTGGTAGATGTTCTTCTTCTGGCCATCGGCAACATCATTTGATCCACCGATCAACACTGAGCAGCTTCCAGGTGGAGGTTGCGCGCCATCGACCACACTCAGCAGCTTTGCCCCAGGCTTACAATAGCCATTAACTTTGGTAGCCCATACGCAGAGCTGTCCTTGTTGACTAACGTTTGCACCAAACCGCTATGTGACGTCCATGGCTGTCGCTCTCTATATTGAAAACAGGGAAGTTTAGTGTTTTTAGTGTCGCTGTTTTACTATGTGGGGAAAGCCGTGCCTTATTTACTTGTTTCTTAGATTTGTTTTCTTTTGGTGAAGGGTTAGTTTTATTATTTGTTTTGTTTACAGAATTAGAGGAGTTATCGTTGTCAGAGAGCACACTGAAATAGATTGACACTTTTACAGGAACATTTTTATTTTGCTTTATTTCCACCCATTCAGATTCTTTTTCATTATTGTTTACATGATTACAATTGCAAGTTGGTGAACTTTTCAGACACTTATTCTCTGCCTCGAGCACTTCGATGGTGGTGCGAAGCCTGCTAACTAAGGACTCCAGCTCAAGACATCGTGCATCCTGATATTCAGGTTGTATGCTGCACTGAACACCAGTGTCGACTTTGCAAATGTCATTAATCGGTTGACTTAGAGATGTGTTGTAAATAAAAACTTGATCGGTGTACTGCAGCAGTCTGAGATCATTTTCAATGGAATGGTCTAGGAGAGTTTGAAGCTGTCCTTTAAGCTTAGAGACTTCATTTTTAAGAATTTCATTCTCCAACACAGTAGCAGGCAGTGGAGTGGACGTAGAACAGCTTGGAAGGCAAGCGGAGGTGTTGAGCGGCGAGAGCGGCAGATCCGCGGCGGCCGACGGCGACAGTCGCGGTAGCCCGACTGCGCAGCTCGCAACGGTCTCAGCCGCGGAAGGACCGGATGGAGTTTTTGAAGCGGTTTTCAGGGTACTCGGAGACGATAAAGATCGCATAGTAACTGGGTGTGGCCCAGAGTGTTTACTATTTGCTTCCACAACTGATGTTTTGTTAGGATCTGTCTTTATTGTTGCGCTACAAGTCCTGCCAAGGCAGCGCCATACAACTTCGCCCCCTTTTTAGAGTATAGCTTTCTCTATATTTATGATTGTTAAAAACTATATTTGGTTTCCCATTCTTAGTATATTCAATATTTAATGTCATTTTTTCAAAATCGAATACGCAGTCAAACCAAACCAATATATTTTCTCTTCAATTACCCCGTTTAAGACCAGTGATACAAGGGTGTGTCAGTATTGCGTTCGCCGAATTGCAGGCGTTTTCTTTAAGCAGGAAAAGTTGAAGCGGTGGTAGTACCAAACAGCCCCAACAGATAGCGTGAGTGTTAAGTCGCAGAGTACTTGGATATCAAATCCCTGCGTTTCCCTGCCTGTGGTAGCACTTGGTGCGCGACGAGAATGCGCAGTAAAGGGGTCAGTTCATAATATAAACAGGGATCAAGTTTGACATGCGGTCAGTGCAAATGAGTGAATAAACAGGATAACCTCGAGAGCAAGAATTTGTTAAGTCAGTTAAAATAATATTATTAAGATACAATTTAAATTAGTTTGTTGAGTCTGAACTAATTAGCACAAGCACTGACACTAACACAAAAACATAATTTAAGAATATAAAAACATGAGTTTTAATTCAAAATGTTCAAGATTAAAAAACCCCCTGTCAACACATACGGCGCAGTCTGGCCAAGATATCGTCCAAAATAATTAAAAAATGAAAAAATGAAATCACTGCTCCTCCGACAGTTATAACAAACAAATCACTCACTCAAGGAATTTTTCCCAACAAATTAAAATTGCAAAAGTTTACCCCAAATACAAAAGTGGATCAAAAAAGGAAGCCACCAGTTATCGGCCCATATCTCTTACTTCAACCTTTTCAAAAATCCTAGAGGGGGTAGTATTGATGAAGCTCCTGAACCATCTCAGTCAGCGCCAACTACTAACTCCTAGACAACATGGATTTATCAAAAATAGGTCCACAACAACGGCAATAGTACAATTAATAGAAACTATTAGCAACAATCTTGAAGAAGGAAACATTACAACTAGCATTTTTTTGGACTTCAGCAAAGCCTTCGATTGCCTAGACCATAAACTAATAATATCAAAGCTACAATCACTTGGAATTGGTGGCGGGGAACTGGACTGGTTCAAGATCAAGAGCTACCTAAGCAACAGGAGGCAATTGGTAGAAATCACCTCCCAACAAGATAATATAATACAAAAATCAAAATGTGAGCAGCTACCAGTCCACAGAGGAGTTCCTCAAGGTTCAGTGCTCGAACCTGTCCTATAAATTCTGCTAACCAATCACTTTCCAGGCTATTTAGAGAACTACTGTGAAACAGTCATGTATGCTGATGACACAGCCTTGATTGTAGCAAGCAAGAACAAAGCTCAACTAGATATTGACTCATACATTTCCTTTAATATGGCAAAGCAGTACTGCCTTCTCAACGACATTGTCCTTAACATTTCAAAAACTCAACAGCTAATCCACACCCATACTCAAAACGATCATGAAGGTCTTCCAGAAGTAAATGCAATTTTTTTAGGAAAATATCTAGGATCAATTATAACCAAAGTCTATCCTGGGAACCCCATGTGAATGAACTTTGCAAAAGATTAAACAGTAGCTTCTATGTAATAAGAAGAACTAAACAAATTACAAGCCCTCAAATAGCACGAACAGCTTACTTCTCGCTGTTTGAATCTCTCCTGAGGTATGGCCTGATAGCTTGGGGAGGGACAACATCCACAAACCTCCAAAGAGTCCTTATTATTCAAAAAAGAACAATCAGAACTTTAAAAGGACTTGGACCGTTAGATACATGTCGTGAAGCCTTCAAGGAACTTGGAATCCTGACAATCATTGGACTCTACATCCAAGAAACAACAACTCATGCAGTAACAACTGGCCAAACAAAAACAGGAGACAGGCATCCTTATAACACCAGATATGGAAGGAATTTCCTACTTGACCAACACCACCTGAGCCTGACAGAGAAAAAACCTTCATACAGAGGAGCCCTTTTCTACAACACTCTGCCGGACCACATAAGAAGACTGCCAGAAAGAAAAGTCATCTCACAGCTGAAAACCTGGCTTCTACAACGTCCTTTCTACTCCATCCAAGAGTTTCTTCAGGGGAGGACTAGAAACCCATAACAACAAACACACACTCCTACACCATTATGTAATATTAACATTTGACCTTTATGATTAATAAACTAAAAAGAAAGAAAGAAAGAAAGAAATGCGGATCACAATTAATTCACTTACCGAACGGACTTGCATCGGGAAAGTTTGCAATCGTAGGTGGAAAGTTATTCAATAGTTATTTCAGAAATTGCAATTAAGTTGATATTATACAAAAATGCGAGGACTTCATTAAATTTCGTCTTACATTTGATTTCTCCTCTCCTAAAAGTGAACTTCTCTTTTATCTTACATACTCTGCAAGAGTTAATTAATTATAGTATAAAAATGCCAGCAAATCTTAGCAGAATGCATTTTACGAATTCTTAGTACCTTCTTAGCAAATTACACCTATAGCTTTTAACAACGCGTCTGCTCAGCTGCATCTCGCAGTCGCCGATGTTTTACATCGAAATAGTTTTAATTACCTTTACTTCCCTCGATTTTGTATTTAAAATCGTTGTCTCTGCTCGTGAATCCCTCTCTACGAATATCGAACAGTTGCCAAAAATATACTGCGTAAATAATAAATATCACAACATAAACCATCGTTAACTCGTAATTACAGATGAAGTTTCCTTATGAACAGTCATTTTACATTTTCAGTAAATATAGAATTTTCTTACACTTTTTTTATCTTGTGACACTATTTTTATCCGATGCAAGGGCAATTTCATGTCGGGAGTGTTAAGTGTTTTAAGTGTTAACGCTGAAAAGAGTGAAGTAAAGGCTACTCAGCACAAAGAAATGGACGAGAGGGGCTCAGAAAATTGGTTAATTGTTGCTCGCGGGCCTCAGAAAGAGCCCTACACCTGGCGGATCCGGCAGCTGAACCTGTCGTGCCGCGACATTACGTACACTGTTGATGTCTACTGCACTCTGCCACGACACTGAGCATCCGTGCCAGCCTTGTTCCTATTCAGGAAACATTTTATTTTATTCCTTAATGATAAGATGTTATTTTGCACAGAGCAGTTTTCATCTAAATGTACTTTTTTGATCGCGCTATCGGGCATCACTCAGGGTCCCTTAGCCGTGTTTCTCTCGAGTCGTAGTAATTTCTGAGCAAACTCCGAGTGCGCTTTTTAGAGCTCAATTTAAAGTAATGTTATGATAATTATGTAAGGAAAAGCGAGGATGTCGAGTCCCTTAGGTGTAGAAATGTAAGCTCGAAAAGCAATTTCCATAAACATGAATCTCGGTTTAGCTGGGATGCAGGAGCGCGAAAATAAAATCATTTTGTTTGTAGACCGACAGAGCCTGTTTTGTTTGGTCCTCCCTCCAAACCCTTGATCCGCCTCAGCGACCCGTCTCCAACCTTTACTTTTTCGTGACAACTTATGTGTGCCCTCGAAAACAAAAGTGGTTACGTGCCTGTCTTAGGTTTCAATCAGCGACCGAAGAATAGTTTCCGTCTTCTTTTTCATCCTCTTAGTCTTGCATAAGCTTTAATGCTGCAATTGTTTATTTTCATCGTTAAAAAGTTTAATTTAAGAATCATTTATGCTTTTTGCGGTTGAGTAGCGGCGTACATGATATTATAAGTTTGCAGTTATAGGTATGTGATAAGTTTTGCAGTTGAGTGAACTGTACGTGATTGGGTTTACGCTTAAGGGGAAACGCTCGTGTCATGGATTGCATTTAAGACCGAGTTTCGTGTTAAAATTGCAGTTGAGGGGCAACTTTCGTGATAAGGTTTGCATTTAAAGAACAGCGATCGCGATAATGTTTGCACAGATTGCAGTTGGCTGGCATTACATGATAGGGTTATATACTTTAAACATTACACACTGCACCAACACACTAAGCCTAACAAGGCAAGTAGAATGGCATTCCTCAATGTTTGCATTTATTCTCCTAATTTCAATTAACACCTGATAAATTGAAGCTTCATAACACTACTTAACACTTATCATTTGTCACGTTAAAATAAGTGTTGCGATTTTAACATTAACTTTGAGAAATAGCTTAATAGGTTATAGTTTTCATTAGTATATTTTTTAAATCAAAAAATTCTTTTATATCTCTTGATAATCTTGAAAACATAAAGTACCTAACACTCCTCCCCCCAAAAAAAATAAAATAAAAAAATAATAAAAAAGGCACTTATGAAAATAGTTAATTCTTCTAATTATAACCGAGCCAAACCTTAAATTGTACAGTTTTTTGTGCTTTCATGGTTATAGCATATAGTAGATAACCATAGGTATATTAACCTATATTTGCATATTTCATATCATAATCTGATTCTAAAAAAGGATTATAGGCTTGATGAAATTTTTAAAGTACCTTTTTAGATCATGAATACTTTTTAAAATAATTTCGGTGAGATAAATTGAACAACTTAAAGTTACTGCCTACAATCCGGTTAAACGCTGTTTCTAACACATGGTTTTTCATTAAACTTCAGTTCTTAATTACAAGCGAAAACATGGATAATGATATAGAATGTTTCAACCAAAAAATAACTCAGTAAAGTTTTATACTATGCAATATATAGTATATGTAGTATGTATGATTTGGGGGGTTGCATATCTATATATATTACATATGTATGTAAATGTATGTAAAAATGTGTTGCCTAAATTTATAAATAAATATCAAATGCCTAAATTTATAAATAAATATCAAATATAACGACCAGAATAAATGCATTTCAACATAGGATAAGTGTTGCTAGTCTATTGTGAATAAATTCAGATTTAAAATAGCCTATTTACCGTTAAATTTGTCATTTACACAGATATTATCATCTGAATAGTTGATGCTTCAGCGTTTCAGGGAAGTTCTGCGAATCATACAGCAATCAATCAATCGGAACCGTAATCCATTTATTTCCAGGATTTGTGACATTCATAAAATAATATATTGCATTGTGGCGGCAAAATAGCTGATTCCGTTGAACAGAACTGTTTAGTTAAATTATAGTTTATTGCAACTAGACAATGTAGGTAGTTGAATTTTAATTGATAATAGCATAAATATGTAACAAGTATGTACTCTAAATGCAATAAAACCGCGTCGCATAAATAAAAACATAGCTCTGGGCATTTGTGATAGTTTACATTTATTCGTACACAATATAGTTAATTTTGAAACAGAAGTTTTTCAATTTCATGTTTTGCACGATTCCGCTTAAAAATATTTTAGATGTCTCTTTGGTGTCCGTGAAAGTTCAGAACATATGTTAGTTTTTGGTTACTCCTTCGTTTGTTTATTGAATATTTAGTTAATCCACAACCTAGGGATTATATTTTTATCAGGATTGTTTGACCGTAGATTGACTATGTTGTGCCATAAACTGTAGTAATTTTTGTCTAATAATTCATTTTGCTGAAAACTTTGCATCATAAAAAGCAACTTATTAAAAGAATTATAAACGTTTCCCAAATATCCCTAGAAAATCAGGTGTAAGTCGTTTCCTTGTATTCATGTACAGAATTTATAATTGAAAAATTCATTTCCAGCATTTTCATAATAAAATAGCGCAGTATAACACCCATTATTTCGACCATTGATTTTTTTGTTACCAATTTTTCTTTATGAATGCGTACAGGTCGAGTTAAATTACATGCCCAGTCCGTACATAAGACTAATGTTAATTTTAGTATTGGTCTTACGGTCGGCCTGAGCTACGTACTCGGTGCGACTTGTACCCCCAGCCGCCAGGGGGCGCATCTAGAGACTTCCGCCCTCCCTGGCTATGTTTATCAAACCTTGACACGTGCTCGGCTCCGTGAGCTCGAGTGGCGAGTGGCGGAGTGGCCGGCCGGTCCGTGCGCCGGGGACTCTGCCTCGCTGGGGGGGGGGGGGGCAGGTGCGCCGAGGAGAGGCCAGCTCGCATCTCGTCCTCCAAACATGTAATCATTCTAACACTCTCCGGCCATTATTCGTGGGTGGTCGTTTTTTACCGTCGGCTCGCACTGTATATAATTATTATTAATTAGGCGAACTCTTATGTGGTGGCGGATGTTCAGCCGGTGTATTTGGTAGCGACTGTGCTCCGGAACTAACCTTCCAGGGGGTCTGCGATAGCTGCGGCGCCTTCGGTAAGGTCGGTTGCAGCGAATGGAGTGCGGGACGAGGCTTCAGAGGGGGGCACTATGGGATCAGAGTATTCAGAAGTGTCACAAACACACCGATCTTAAAAGAAAATTTATTTTTCAATATCTGTATGGAACTAAATTTAACAATCTGTTGTAGTTACAATAATTTTTAAAATTATCAGCTTTAATAAATCGATTGATAAAAGCTTAAACTACTGCTGTCGCATGAGGTGGTACCGATCTGACTTCCACACAATATAGTGATGCCGTCGGGTAAATCCCAGCAGGTAACGTTACTTAAATATAAAATCGAAATTTACCCAACATCTAAGTATTTGTGATTTTTATTGAATTTGGGGGAGATAGAATTGATATTTTGCAATCTCCATGACGGTTAAATGATGACACAAACTTTTTTTTATAGTTATAATTTGTTTGTATATAATTGGCATAGATACCCAGGTTCCGGGTGTTTGTGATTTTCATGTTTTTTGCGTTTGTTGAATTTAATGTTATTAATTATCTCTGTCTCAGCAAACCTACGTACCAGTACTCAGAGAAATAAGTAACAATGCGTTATTACTCTAAAACTAGTCTTAGATTCTAAAAATATGCGAAATTTAATTTAGTTTACCGTAATGTATAGTTTTAGCAGAGTTTGACCACAAATAAGTGAGAATTTTAATTTAGTTTTAGGTAATGCGGAGAATAAGTGTCATTATGGCCCGCCTGTATGGTAGTAACTTCTGATAATTAGATATCTACTGGTGATGACTTCTGAGTAAAACTATACTGTACATTACCATAAAGTAAATTAAATTTTGTGTTTTTAGAAAATCCTTATAATCTAATTATTTGAATGGATTATTAATAATCAAGCTTGGAAAGTAAAAATGGCCCCCATTTTCTTGTAGTACGAAGTAAATATTTTTCACTTCTCGCAAAAATTGGTCCTTTTAGTCTCTATATACTAATATATCACGTTTTAACTTGATACCTCAAAGTAATGAATTAATATGTGAAAAATACATACAGACAGTCGGGACACCCATAATGATCGACAAAATGTGTTTGGCTTGATGCAAGGAACAGATCCAAAAATATCTCTGGATACTGTAGTTTGAAAACACCCTGCAGGCCCTGCAGGAACATAACGTATAAACATCTGTTTATCATCGACATTTTAAATTTTTAAATATAGTTCCACCAAATTCCACTAATAGGCCTTATTTATCTTGTAGGCCTAAGGCCCCTTTTACACTAAGACACTGTGTCCAGCAACCGTGTCCGGCAACTGTTTCTCGGCAACTCACGGGGCATTGCCGCTTATGGAGCCTTTTAGACTAGGCGGACACAGTTGCCCGCAGGGACACAGTGGCTGAACGGTGTCTCCTCGCGCAACCGATGTCGGCCACCGGCGAGCAACCGAGAGCAACTGACGGTTGCCGAGACCCGAAGCGGGGCATTGAATCAAATGGGGCCGTTTAGACTAGGACACTGTGTCCGTCCACCGCATGCGCGCGCATTGCATTTCGTCGGTAGAACGAAGATGTTTTTCACTTTATTTCACTTTATTCACTTTAATATTGATATTTTAAAGCTCAAAACGTTGAAACATGCATCAATATGTTGAAATATGTATCAATGTGTCTTCACTGTCAATAGATTGTTATAAAATCCCATCTCCAGAGCACCTGCTATTTACTTATGTTCCTTTTTTAAGTTTCCTTTTTAAGAAAAGAAATAGTGTAAATTAAGATGATTACAGACCGTTTATCTTAGTTTTAATATGGCAAATACTCTTCCTTATTTTCTTTTGTCTCAAAAAAACTTCAGTATTTTAAGAAATCAAAATCATAATGACATTTGCTTGTCCTGCATATCTCTGGAACTATTTCAAATCTTGATCATCTCTTATATTACAAACAAATGTGAATTTGAAGAAGTTCACAGGTTCTGCCACAGATAGTGGCACTTCGCTGAAATTTCAAAAGCCTCTTTGAGTGAAGGCTTTTCAGGGATATTTTCCAAACCCGCAAAAGGCACATCTAGATAGTAATAGCTTTAATTTGATACCAAATATATGTAGAAAACTTAATTTCTAGGGGTCGGTTTGCTCTGGACAAAATCCCAGAAATTCTTTTAATAATATAGATAATAATAATTATTATTGTTTTTACTATTATTATTTATATAATAAATAATAATTCCTCCTTCTTCGCCTCCTTTTCCTAATTAGGAGAGCGAGAAGAAGGCACTCCTCCTCTGTTGACATCTTTCTCAACTGGCGCGGGAAGAGTTGGCGGGAAACAGTGTCCGCTGCAGTTGCCCGCTGCGGTTGCCCGAGCAGGCACAGTTGCCGGTAACAGTGTCCGGGCACAGTTGCCCGTAACTGTGCCCGGACACTGTTACCGGCAACTGTGCCTGCTCGGGCAACCGCAGCGGGCAACTGCACGGACACCGTTTCCCGCCAACTCTTCCCGCGCCAGTTGAGAAAGATGTTGTCAACAGAGGAGGATGCCTTCTTCTCGCTCTCCTAATTAGGAATAGGAGGCGAAGAAGGAGGAGGAATTATTATTTATTATATAAATAATAATAGTAAAAATAATAATAATTATTATTTATATTATTAAAAGAATTTCTGGGATTTTGTCCAGAGCAAATCGACCTTTAGAAATTAATTTTTCTATGCATATTTGGTATCCAATTAAAGCTATTACTCTCTAGAGTGCCTTTTACGGGTTTGGAAAATATCCCATGAAAAGCCTTCACTAAAGAGACTTTTTGAAACGCTTCGTTTCCTCAAATAAAGTGAAAAACATCTTCGTTCTACCGACGAAATGCAATGCGCGCGCATGCGGTGGACGGACACAGTTACGGGACACAGTGTCCTAGTCTAAACGGCCCCATTTGATTCAATGTCCCGCTTCGGGTCTCGGCATCTGTCAGTTGCTCTCGGTTGCTCGCCGGTGGCCGACATCGGTTGCGCGAGGAGACACCGCTCAGACACTGTGTCCCTGCGGACAACTGTGTCCGCCTAGTCTAAAAGGCTCCATAAGCGGCAATGCCCCGTGAGTTGCCGAGAAACAGTTGCCGGACACGGTTACCAGACACAGTGTCCTAGTGTAAAAGGGGCCTAACAGAAAAAATCCAAATCCTCACGTGTCTGGTAAAACATCTACTTTATCTTGTAGGCCTAACAGAAAAAAATCCAAATCCTCATGTGTCTGGTAAAACATCTACTATGTCCTCTAGTTCGTTAGATACATTTTTCCTACCTGTTTGGGATCTTTTTAAATAAAAACGTATAGTATTTTAGCCGTAGCCGCAGCCGCGTGTTGTGCCTGGTCGAACCGCAGCTGCAACGCCTTTACCGCTGGGGCCCCGGGCGCCGCGCCGCGTACCCGGACCACCGACATCAAATTCCGGTTTTCTTACCGCTATTCAGACCTTTGCTTTGAATAGGTCCCATTTTAATAGCCGCAGATCGTTTAAGTAGAAAATATGTAGCAACGTGGCTTTACTGAAGAATCCCGGAAAGCTCTTAGTCGACACAATTACGAAGTCTCTGAGACTTTAATAAAGCGAAATACCCCCGTTGCAGCAGACCTGCATTCTCAGCGAATTTCTGATGCATAAAATCACATTTCAACACAACATAAGCGATACATGACAATTATTTATTACCTCCATAAGAATAACATGGGAAATGAGTTTCCTGGTCTGCTGCAACAGGTATGCAAAAAATAGGTTTTATGCTAAATACCAAGTTTTATCATGATATGTTGAGGAATAGGCAAGATATAGAATTTTTCTTATTTCCCATGAGGATAACATAGGGACATTGTTCTTTGTTTACCGCTTTCAATATCTCGGTAACCAATGGACATAGAGCAATGATTCAAACCACCAAATTGTTTTTTATAAGCTGAATTAAATGATGCCAACAAAAATTTGATTACTTTAATTTTTCTATGTAAAAACCTTAAAACCCCATTTTTGGGGGGGGATTCATCCCCTTTTACCTCCCTTCCGGGGTCCGATCTAGCTGTTTTACGAACTCGCCCGAGTAATTACCACTTTACACGTCTGTGCCTAATTTCATTGAGAACGGACCATATTTACGGCCGCTATAGTGACAACAGACATTAAAATATAAAAAACCAGAGCACCCTGTTTTTGTATGATTTTTTTTATTTCATTAATGTTGACACGTGTTTCAACTTAAGGCCATGATCACAGTATTAATTTCAATAATAACCTAATTTACACAATCAAAATTATATATATATATATATATATATATATATATATATATATATATATATATATTTATTTATATTGTATATAAATTTTAACGAATCGTGTTTTTTGCTTCTGGGGGCCCCAAAACAAAAAGTTGTCATGGTATCGGGCTTAAGATCTTACCATGAGACCTAAGGTAACAACTTTTTACCTATAGGGGAAATTCGTTAAAAAACAGTGTAATAATCAAAGGAAATTATGGCTCTGTAATTTTTTCGTATAATATATCTTTTTTTATAGATCCCACTGTCAAGCATTAACATTTTACTGCATTAACAAGTGCAACATCTAGATAAACTATTTTTTAGTTTTTGAACCTCGGTATGTGTATTCGTTTACAGTAGTAAGAATCCTTGCCGGAAGACAAGATAAAGATGAACTAAACTTCAATTTAGAAATCTTTAAACCAAAGTAACAGAGGGAACGGTAGGTTTTACAAAATACCAAGAATATTATTTTTTTTAAGTTTACTTCACTATCTTGTTGAAATAAGCCAATTGATGTCTCTTTTCTCAAATTTTGAAATTTTATTTTAACTCTGTTGTGTGTGAACTGATTTTCATTATCTTCCTGTAATTAGATGGGAAATTAAATTGAATGATATTCTTCTTATATTTTTTGCAAAACTGAGACCGCTTCTCGTCGAGTTTTTTTCATGACTTAAATATTTCCTAACAGTGTATCTGTCCTTTATGGATTGCCACAACTCAAAATAGAAAATTTCATCCGATCGCCATGAAATTTTGAAAGTTGTTCTACGTACGCTTGGGATTTTTCTGTCATATTCCTGTTTCTTAAATCCCCTAATGCTCCGTCTTTTGGGATTACATAGTTTCTGTGTTTAATCTTCTTGACGATAGTAAAATATTTTTGTACGGGAACAGCCGCGAATATTCCTGTTTCTTACCGCTATTCAGACCTTTGCCAAGACATATTAGCAGAAGGGAGGGATGTTTGTGCATTTTGTTATAGCAAAAGCATGAGTGAAACCAAGTCGTTTGCAAATAATTTTATCACATGTAAAAATGTATATACCATGACTTACAACTAACTGCCGACCCGTGCAAACGACGGTTGTATCCACTATAAGTTCACTCTAATATTCACGAAAAATGCATTCTTTTAAATGTTTTTCTTTTAGATTGTGATCATTAACCTTCGCTCATAACTTTACTGAATTAAAAAAGTTTGTACGATTGAGTTTACGCTCACTCATTTAATTCAGTGGTTGTTCTTATAGCCATATTTTATTCATAAATTTTGACATACGCACGGTCGCTAACAAGTATTTTCTTATACCGTCCTCAATTTTTTATTCATCAGGAGGTGTTAAAATAACTTTAATTGGTACAGCTAAACAACTTCACCTCTGGAAGAAACGAAATGGTTAACTAAATAAATACTTGTTGTAACAGATGTTTTATATTCATTTTATTTAGTTTATACAGCACATATGTTATTGGAAACGTACAATTTCACTGGTTTCAGAGCCTACATGTGTTAAATCATTTGACTTTCAGAATATTTGTCATATAAATCTCATCCTTTTTTCCCACCACTCGTTTGGCAATTTTACGAGGCAAACAAGGATGACAGTACCCTTGGCCGGTTTATCCCAATTAATTCCGAAGTCAGTGGAGTTTAAGGGGCCGCGGCCCGTGTTAGCGCGGCGCCTCGAGTACCTTCTCCCTATTGGCTAATAATTCAACCGAACCGACGACCCCGCTACGATTACTCCAATGTTTAGCCATCATTAAATCGCCAGAGTAAATACCCATTTATTTACGCCGAGGATTACTATCTCCTTATTTTGTAGTTAAGTCTCTTTATGCGCTCATTTTTCGTCAACGGAAATTACTTGTGTGTAGATTCACGGCTCTGATCGAATTTATTTGCATGTGCGACAGAAATTTGCCATGAAATAAAATTACCTGAGGTCGCACGGATTGACGAGGTCGATCCGATTCAGTCGGTGGTTATATATTTTAGGTCACCCGGGTCATGCCAATCTCGTTCCGACGGCGCCCGGCGCCGGCGACGAGCTTCGTATGTGTTTGTCAGCGTTTACATTCATTCTCATCTCCACGGTTCGGCCGCTTCGACGTGTTTCTCCATCGAGTGGAAACCCTTTTAAGAGGATCTATACCGACAGAGTTAAAGGACCTTTGATAAAAAATATCAGTGTATTTTAAAATATTCGTACAAAAAGAAATTTCCCCACCCGAAGGGTATGTGGAATGGGAGGAATTGGAAATAGAAAAGTAAAGCGAAAGAAGTCAACACAGAAAATATAACAGTTAGTAGACCAGAAGGGAGGGGTAATCGAATTCGCCGAGTTGCCGTGATCGAACGAGGCGAGTAATTGACGCGAGTAAACCATTAGACAAGTCGGGAGGCAAGTTAGTGCCGGGCGTAAGTGCCTCTTATACAGGCTACTATCTGCCCAAGCGCCCGGTGTGGAATACTGGAGGCGTCGGCCTCTGAAGGTGCTTTAAAATCGTGGCTTTTTAAATTAGGAAACTTTAAACTTTTTGACGGGGCAGTGAAGTAGATCCCCATACAATTTGAATATATTAAGTGTGTTAAAACAGAAATCAAATGTCACTAATCCCCGAAAATGTTTCCGTTTAGTATATAGATCTTTAAGTAGGAAAAATAATGGGGCGGGATCCCGAAGCTTGTCAAAGACAATCAGGTCTTAGGTCCACGTTTAAATTGGCTGATCGATGTAAGGTCAACTCTAGTTAATCCCCATCGTTTCATCCCAAATTAGAAACAATATCCTCGACGTTAATCTACATTCTTAGTTCAATTTCAATTCGTGTATTTAATTATCTTAATCCAGGCAATATCTTGACTACAGACAGACGTAGTAAACGCCCGCGGTTGTGCGGCAGCAGCTAGCAGCGACTGTCTCAGCACCGCAGTCAGCAGCTGCTCCCACTGCTGCGCGGGCCACGGCGAGATTGGCCGGAAGTTGGGGCGATTGCTTGCGTTTTGCTCCATCAACCCGGCGCCACGACGCGCGCCGTCACGTCGTCGACGAGAAATCGCGTTATCTGCCGCAACTCGCGAAACGCGGTTGGAAAAGAAAACAGAGGAGAGGTGAAGAACTCCCTTCGACACTTGATTACTTAATTGGAATACAAACTGAGTAGCCAGAACCTTTTTTACGTTTAACGTTTGAAAACTTCAAACTGATATTTCATTGATTTTGTAAATGATTGTTATGAGTAATTGCATGTTGAGTAATCTATTTTGTGTATCCACGTGGGTGCTGTGAATTCCAGTAGGTTATTTACAATAGATAGGCAAACGATTGAATAGTCGATTTTTGCTCCGTACTCTTGTTATTTACTTCACGGTCCCTTTTGCCCTACAGTTAAGGGTCATTTTCGAATCATCACTTTTGCTCCACGAGAGAGGAGCCTGACGCTTCCTCTCCCCCAACTCTCTCTCTCGCTCACCTCCAGGTCTTACTTGAAAATACCATTAAAACGTAATATTAAAACTTTTCTTTTTTTGCCTAAAGGAAAATATTGATTATTGAAAGACTGTTAACTACTTCAATTAATTGTAAAGTTAGCACAAGTAAATGATATTGTAAAAGTAATAGCTTACTTGATAAAATAGCATTACTCAAAAATTTATTACTAATCCACATTTCATTTATTTTACACGATAAATCACTCTTAGAAACAGAGAAGCCTTTTAACACAAGTTCAAGATTTTAGGCATGAGCATGGAGCAGAAAACCTTGTTTGAGCCGTGAGAGTATAGTATATTGTTAACGGACATCAAATGCAATTAAAAAACTTAATTTCCCAGAATTCAAACTTATCTTCATATACATATACAAAATATAACATATAAAAAATTGGTAAAAATCGGACCACGAGAAACCCCTCTAAAATCCCGTAGAAAAAGTTGATAATAATACAGTTGGGTGACTTTTTTCGTAAACGCCATTTTTAACCGTAATTTTAGGGGATTTCCCGTGGTCTGAGTCTTGCCAACTTTGGATATTTTAAATTACATTTTTTTTTGTAGAATTCCATCAAAACCACCCGTCTTATTGCAGTTTTTTTAAGGTGTCCCTTAAGTTATACAGGGTGTCTGTAAAGTCTATTACCAAACTCCATAAACTTGGTTTATTGGGTCAAAATAAGCAAAAAAGTTCATTTGAAGATATGTCCTAAAATGCATATTTACCCAGATATCCGTCATTTTGTATTTTTCACAAAATATGTTTTATATCCGAAGTTTGTAAGTCGATTTTTTTGAAACTTGATATGTTCCTATAACTAGTCAAGGTTAGTTTATGAAAAAATAATCAGCATGTTCGAATGGTAAATTTCAAAATGGCAGCCGTTTAAAATCTTTAAATTGAAATACCGAAAAAAACGTTAGGTAGTACAAAAAATATAAAGAATTAAAATGTTAAGAAAATTTAATTTCCAGTCTAATGACACCAGAATTATGAAAATCGGTGAATAAATAACTGAGATGGTCAAATTTATCTACTGAGGCAGCATAATTGACCTATGTCAGGGCATGACTCAATAGTGAGGTAGGATAGCTATTTTTTTGGGTAGAATATAAAGTTTCTGGCTACCACCATAAAACTTTGCATAATCAATAATCATACATTTTGGAACTAAATTCAGCCCAGACCCCAAAAATTAGACATCTAATTTTCAAAATGGCGGCTGAAAATCGTTGTAAGAGGGCAAAATTTAACTATTTAGACCTTGGGCCGCCAATATGAAACCCACCCCCGTGGGAATTTTCGACACATGTATTTTTTTGCTGCTGCTGACATGTACTTTAAGGTTTTGCTTGTTTGCAACGTTTAAATTACAGCATAAACCAAAAAAAAAAAAATATCATTGATAAATCGTTGAAAAAATAACATGGGATCTTATTGAAAAAAGTCACCTGACTGCATTTTTTACATGCATTTTTCTAGATATTGCCTCGAGACCTAACGTTGGGTGTCTAATCCTTTATTTTGACAAGATAAAAAATTTCGGCCGCCATCTTGTATCCGCCATATTGGATATCAATTTTTTTGTTAAATGTAAAGATCGTGTTGTGGCACATCATTATGAACTGGATTTTTACGCTGATTAAAATGCTGAAATCCGTTTTTGAAAATATGCATTCGTTAAAAAGATATGCACTAATAAAATTCATCCCTCTACATTTCTTATGGACGTTTCGTATTTTCAATATTTGTTTGGATTATTTTTCTTCTATCTCTCATTATAATAAAGATATGTAGTTCGTTTTAGTCATAAAATACTCAGTGAAATTCCGGCCTTAATTTGTGATATTAATCATGAACATCGGTTAAGTGACAGATGAGCTGTACGGCTCAATTTAACTTAGTAATCAATTTTTCAGAAATTTATTTTTAGTCAAGTATCTCCGGTTCTAAATTAGGTATTGAATTCATTTTGGTCTTAAATTAATCAGTAAATCGTCAGCTTTCATATAAGCTGACTTTCAATAAGATCAGAGTGAAGTTTATGTAACTTTTGAGCTTTCACGCTATGTTTAGTTTCATATCAAATGTTTCCAGATCCGTTGATGAGCATAAACATGTCTTCGGCATATTCCTAGATCTAAGTAAAGCGTTTGACACGGTCAACCACAAATTGCTTTTGAAGAAGTTGGAACATTTTGGAGTGAGAGGAAATGCTCTTGGTTGGGTTTCATCATATTTAGAGGATAGATCTCAGGTTGTTGAGGTCCCATTTTTGGACAGTACTGGATGTGTCTCGTCTAAAAGGTCCAGTGAAATCATGGTCAAATGTGGAGTTCCGCAAGGTTCCGTGCTCGGGCCAATTCTCTTTCTGTTATTTGTAAATGACATTCACACCAGTGTATCCAACGTTGATCTCTGTCTATTTGCAGATGATACCTCATTGAACATCAGCAATGGTTCTCGTGACGATCTTGAGATAGAAACATTTATTCAAAGTAACTTCCTTCTACAATGGATGTCTGAGAATAATCTTTCTGTAAATACAGAGAAAACACTTTTCATGGATTTTAAATTGCGAGATTCTTATGGTGAGACATCTAGTTTGATTTTGGGTGAAACTGAAATCTACTCCTGCCAGCAGGCTACTTTTTTGGGTCTGATCATCGATCCTCGTCTGGACATATTGATAAAGTTTCACGCAAGATCAATAGCTGTATTTTCATTCTTCGAAGACTCTCTAATTTTGCAAACACTAAGGTATTACTTACAGCATATTATGGATGTCTATACCCCCACATTAGTTACGGGGTCGCAATTTGGGGAGCCGAGTCTTCAAGAACAAAGGCTCTATTTGTTTTGCAGAAAAAGGCGGTTAGATTGGTTTTCGGAATGCATAGGGATGATTCATGTAGAGGTGTCTTTTCAATAAATAATTTGCTTACCTTCAGTTGTTTGTATATCTACGAATGTCTCTCATTTTTCTTCAAAAACAAGCATTTTTTCAATTTTCGCAATAGTAACTACTACAGTCTCCGACATTCCACTTCCTTAACTATTCCACAACACAACACCACATTTTTTGAGAAGCAGTCATTTTTCAGCATAATTAAACTTTTCAATTCCCTCCCCCTTTCATTAAAATCTGAATTAAATGAAATCAGGTTCAGAAGGAGGTTGCGACATTTGTTAGTGACTAAGGAGTACTACAGTGTCCAGGATTATTTGAATGATGAAAATAAAGAATTATTTTAGAAAACATAAGAATCAAATGTATAAAAGTGCACTGTATTTTTAGTTCATTTTATGTAAATATGTTTGACGATTGTCCATGCTTTGTACGAGTTTACGACTATAAACACTCTTGATTCTTGATTCACTCAACATAAATTCGTTTTACTTGCATAATTTTACATTTCTTGAAGGATTTATCTAGTTCCAAAGAAGACTCAGAAATCGTAAAGGTTTTAATTGACTTATTAGATTATTGGCTTTCATTTGAGTCATAAATTATTATTATATTTTGAGTTTAAGCTGAGTTATGGTTCTAAAATCCGCATAAAATTACAATTTTCAGATATTTTCGTTTATATAAAGACTGATACCTGCAGTTCCAGGAAGGGTCTGGAGTTATGAATGTTTTTAAAAGACTCAGTAAAATATCAGCTTTTGTTTGAGACTATTTTAATTTAATTCAAACACGTTCGGGGTGAGTTATAATCCAAATTAAGAGTAAAATTTAAAAATAATTAAACTTTATATCGTAACGAGCCTTAAAATTCGTTTACAGCTTAACCGATTTTACGTATCAATATTTTAAATAAAAGCCGACATATCACTGCTTATTTTAATACCAAAATGAACTAAATACCATATTTAAAACCAGAGGTATACATACTTGATTAAAAAAAAGTTTCCGAAAAATTGATTTTTAAGTTAAACTGAGCGTTATAGCTCATCTGTTACTTGTCCGATGTTGATGATTAATATCACAAATCAAAGCCGGAATTTCACTGATTATTTTAAGACTAAAACGAACTACATATCTTTATTATAATGAGAGATAGAAGAAAAATAATCCAAACAAATATTGAAAATATGAAACGTCCATAAGAAATGTATAGGGATGAATTTTTATTAGTGCATATCTTTTTAACGAATGCATATTTTCAAAAACGGATTTCAGCATTTTAATCAGCGAAAAATCTAGTTCATAATGATGTGCCACAACACGATCTTTACATTTAAAAAAATAAATTGATATCCAATATGGCGGATCCAAGATGGCAGTCGAAAATTTTTATCTTGTCAAAATAAAGGATTAGCCACCCAATAATGATAGGCGTTGGTCTCGAGTCAATATCTAAAAAAAATGCATGCAAAAAATGCAGTCAGGTGACTTTTTCAAAAAGATCCCATGTTATTTTTTTTCAACGATTTGTCAATGATATTTTTGTTTTTCTGGTTTATGCTGTAACTTAAACGTTGCAAACAAGCAAAACCTTAAAGTACATGTCAGCAGCAGCAAAAAAATACAAGTGTCGAAAATTCCCACGGGGGGTGGGTTTCATATCGGCGGCCCATGGTCTAAAAAGTTAAATTTTGCCCTCTTACAACGATTTTTAGCCGCCAATTTGAAAATTAGATGTCTAATTTTTGGGGTCTGGGCTGAATTTAGTTCCAAAATGCATGATCATTGATTATGTAAAGTTTCATACTGGTTGCCAGAAACCTAATATTTTCATAACCTACCTCACTACAATGCAACAATGGGCCATTTTTCTTCCAAATTATGCTACCTCGTTAGATAAATTTGACCATAACACAGTTATTTCTTAACCGATTATCATAATTCTAGTAAGTGTCACTAGTCTGGAAATTAAATTTGCTAAAAATTTGAATTCCTTATATTATTTTTTTGTACTACGCACAGTTTTTTGGGTATTTCAATTTAAGTATTTCAAACGGCCGCCATTTTGAAATTTACTATTCGATCATGCTGATTATTTTTTCATAAACTAACCTTGACTAGTTATAGGTTCATACCAAGTTTCAAAAAAATCGATTAACAAACTTCGGAGATAAAATATATTTTGTGAAAAATACAAAATGGCGGATATCTGGGTAAATATGCATTTTAGGACATACCTTCAGATGAACGTTTTTGCTTATTTTGACCCAATAAACCAAGTTAAGGAGTTTAGTGACGGAGTTTACAGACACCCTGTATATTTTTTAATTTGTACTATGGCAAACAGTTTATTTTAAATACGTCTTTGAACTCGATTTAAACTTAGTCATCCAGTTAAATTAAGAAACACAATGCTTGCTTGTATTTTGTGTAAGTGGATAAGTGGAAGAGTTAAAGAGATAATAGAGAACATGTTAATCCATCGTTAAACATAAGTGCTGCCACTGTTTGTTTATTTGCCATACCGTATACTATCTATGTCTGATAATAGCTATGTTTGATTTCAGGTAAGGTTTTCAACTTCTTTATTCAAGTAGGTAATGGTGAGTTGTAACATTGAGTAATATTCTTTTTCTCAAAGTTTAAAAAAACTCGTATTACCAAACTATAACTATATATTTTAATTCTAAGCAGTTTTTATAGAATATTTAAACTAACAACACTTTCCTTCAAATTTAGTGTTATTTGTGTGTTGACGTGCCCCTGGACATTACTCAACCTTTCCTCAAAAATTACATCTGATGACTCTGATCCCCACCAACTTCTTTAGGGAGATTAGTACATTAATTGGAAGTTATTTTAGAACCTATCAAGTGCTGTGGAAAATTCCCAGCTAATAGTTTTAAAAAGTTATTAACGAAAGATTAGCCGATTATCACGGGTTATTCCCAATCTCTGAAAACATCCCGGCAGAAATTAATAATTTTGATGGCTTTCTCCCCAACCCTCCCCCGAGTTTTGCGAGTTGACGACGATGCCGCTTGAAACATTAACACAAATCTAGCAGTTATGGGCTTCACTGAACACGAACTAACTTTTACTTTTCAACTTTACAAAGATGATGTCTCTCCCAGCGAACGTTATTTCTTCCTCGGGCGCAAGGATTTAGAATCCAAACGATAAAGCCTACGTGAGCATTTACAAAATTAAAGCCTGTTCTTACCATACGCAGGAAAAGTGTTTGGGGTTCTTGTTTCTAAATTAAGTTTTCAAACGTATTTAAAAAATGCATGCGAAATTTCGTGAGCGGCTGTGGAAATAATTCGTTTTCAAGCCCACATTACTCGGCGGATTAACGAGGAATCGCTTAATTTTATGTTTTGCTGTGCCGCACGCAATAGAACATAGGTCCAATAATTGTTTGGCTCTATATTTAATCGTAAAATACATAAGTCCAGTTAAAGCCAAAAAACTGTAAAAATTTGGTGTTTTCATTGAAAATTAACCAATTGGAGGTTAATTTTGGAGGTGTTGTACGATCGTTTCAGTGATTGTAACAAGTCACGGTGATAAACGGACTATACTTGTGGATTCAGATTACAAAAACCACGGCTCGTATTCGCTTAAAATTTTACATCCACACGAATGACGTTCGGGTTATTTTAAAGAAGTT
Source organism: Flexamia atlantica (assembly GCA_035578135.1). Classification (NCBI taxonomy): domain Eukaryota; kingdom Metazoa; phylum Arthropoda; class Insecta; order Hemiptera; family Cicadellidae; genus Flexamia; species Flexamia atlantica. The sequence goes on from JAQJVK010000010.1 coordinate 37,527,618, forward strand.
TGAATGATGATCCGCAAGCACAATAAAAGCGACGAAAATGGCAGCAGATATACTGTTACCTATACATTTTCCTTAAACATTGATTCCGATTGATCCAGCAAAGAATACACGTCCCGTTTTATTAAAAAAATATATATTAGAGGAGGGAGTCGAATAAAAGCACATCTGAGAGATTTCTTGTATAAAACGGAAAGAATATAGGGAATGTAAATCTTTAGGTATTTGAAATTCATAGATCGAGAAAATCTTACCTCAGAAGGTTCAATATACCTACCAGTCCTGTTCTTTATTAAAAGAAGTGGGAGACTTTCAACGAAATCTGAAATCGTCACAGGAAAGGAGTTTATTGCTTGTTGGCATTGCGATGTCATTTTAGCGCTTCTACACCCTGTTCTTTAACACTTTTTTAAATAGTTCATTAAAGAACAGTTTTGCTCAGGCGTTATAGACCGAAAAAGAAAGAAAATAAATAACAAGGAAAGTTATTTTCCTCAGTGGTAATTTCATTAATGGCTTCAAAGAACTTCAGTGGAGCTTAAACTAAGATGTTGGGAGTGATCGGTTCTTACAGAAACTAAGTTTTACCCAAGTGATGTAACAATTCAATCGATACATCCTTTATTTGACACTTTCTTCAAAACCCTTTACTTCAAACTGTCTTACAAACGATTTTCATGTAGACTTAACTGTAGATGCAGAAGAGACAATGATCGCAGTGTCAAACACCTTGTGAAATTCCAAGAATTAAAGACCTCTAAGAAATCGCAGACTAAATTTTATTAGCTACATTTAATTCAATTTTTCTACGTTTAGTCAAATGGAATTATAACTCCCAAATGATTCCAAGACAATTTGAATACCTCATTCAATTTTTTTACTGTCTTAATGCTGTACTGACTGTGCTAAGATGGCAAATACCGAAGCTCCACATTTTTTGCCAATCACGTACAGCAGTTCGAACGGAAAATCCATCAGTTCGAGGGACCGTGAAATATTCAACATAATCGGCCTCTATTTCCTCGATGATGATTGCACTGATATCGGCCCATTTTTCACGAGATGCCGTTTAATGAAAAGTGCGAGCGAGCGAGTTTGGGCGGTAATGACATGGTATAAGCGAGGTCACTAAGCTCAGTTTCGCGTGTCCGCCACCCGCACGCGACTCGCAACGGCCGCCACGCTCGAAATATCCATCAATTTGTCCACTTAACTCGTCTCACATCTCTTTTTCATTAAACGAATAATGAATTTGTTTCCTCACCTTTTATTGATCGAAATAGCAACTTCGGAAGTTAACTGGTAGTTATTCGGTTTAGGTAAAGAATAAAGTAAAGAACGAGAGGTTTCGAACGAAACCGGTTATTATTAACGTGTAAAAATGCATGTTTTTTTGAAAAAACGTTAAAATGGGTTTCTGAAAAAGCTTATAAGTACATCATAAATTGCATTTTCAAAAACGGATTGGTCTTCTTTGTGCATATCTTCTTGAACAGGCGGGTACCTAGAAACGTTGTCACTAATGGTATTGGGATTTTTTATCCTGGAATTTAACTGAAATTTAAAATTATGTTCAATACTTTGTGTTTGTTAAATTATAAGCAATTAAATCGGTAAAATTAAGTAATTTTCACCCTCCTTTTTTGTTGCTGGGCGCGTAATTTTTATTTTTCTGTCTATTTCACGCTTAAGAAAAAGCTCTGCAAAAATTATATCGACCCGTTATTATTATTTTTCAAAAGTATATAACTAATCCTCAGGATTACCGTAGGTATCAAAAATTATTCACAACGGTTACCTTTTTAAAAGTAAATTACAAGGATTGGTTTTATGTAACGATTAATTAGCTAGCCGATTCCTAAACGTAAACGCTCGCATGAACAGCCAACTAAACCACACAAGAATATTCCCAGAAGATTGAAGTTGCGGTTGGCTAATTAGAAGCTTCGATACTCATCTCGTCTAGGCAAACGAAAATCGGTTTAGCGCTCTTGCAAGTTATTTGGTCTCGGTTACCGAGGTAGAAGCACCGGAATCAATTAACACACTAACGGCCTAAGTGGAAATGTTGTAATTAGTTCATTTCATCGGACCGTTCCTTCGAAGAATTTTTAACCGTAGCTCCTCAGAAAAAAGCTGTTGAGCAAAATGCCATACTTTTTGTTTCATTTGGCCAAATTCTATTCGCATTAAATTTCCTTTCGTGGAGCTTTTCACAGGGAAATAATGGGCTCTGCACCGTGCCTACTAAAAAAGAAAGAAATACAAATCAATTGTTTCGCCTTTCATTTTATTATAATTCTGTAATCGGTAGTTTAAAAGCGCATGCTTGTATTTAAGAAGGTATACATTTTTGGTTTGATTAATGTCACCACTTTAGGAGTACAATAGAAACGTTGTTTGAGTGTAATATAAATCAGTTCACTATGCACACATGCGAATGCAGTCACTCGGCTTCAAGGGTAGCAACTGCCTGAGTAAGTGATGGCAGATTTGTTCGATTTCGTGAATAAAATTGTATCTAATAGGTCTGCTATTTTTTATAAAACTAACGTATATTCCAAACATATATTTTAGTTCAAAATACCAAGTTGAATAAACCCCGAATATTTTGCAAAATTGAAAATATTTTTATGTACGCCGCCACAACTCCCAGATTTCATTATTAAATATTAATAAGTATAACTATATTATACTTAGTGATACCGGATAGGCAGTTTGGATACGTCACATAGGTGCAACGGAGTCTCAATACACACTTCGGTAATTTTGGATCAGTTCGATTAAAACAAACGGTCTTCAAGAGTTCACGCCCTTAACCCGTAAATATCTATAGAGGACAAATGGAACATAAAACAGTTATGTCTAGAAATATAAAAAAATCTGTATTCAAACTGATTTGAAGCTGCATTAACACCCGTTAAGAGTGACAGGATTCGACAACACGCTGTGCTTTATAGTGTAATATTTCACGTTGTCGACGGCGCGACTAGGCGCGAGTCACTTGCTCATTGCCCTCTTGAGACAACGTCGTGGCGCGAACGACTGGGTCCAGACGCCAAGTGAGAGCCAGGAATTCAAAACTAGTACCACAATGCAGTCTGTCACTTTCCAGTTATTGTATGGTAACCCTACCACAAGATTTATTTCAGATCGTCGGCTTGTGGCCTACGCGATAAGTCTTCAATCGCAGACTAAGTTTATGCATTTTGTCATCGATTTATTTGCAAACCTCTGTTGAATTTTTAAGGTAAAAGGTAAAGGTGATTAAAAGTTGAATAAACAATATATTTTTTATCTCAAAGAATATTTTTTACTGCACCTAATAGGCTAGAAAGTTATTCTAATCATTACTTCTAGATACTTTTACAGACTACAAAAAATCTGTTATTAAATGCAGCAAAGTGCATAATTTGTAAATTATTGCCGTTGTTCATAGCTGCTTTATGCTTTATGGGACGAATGTGACATTAAAGAAAGTCTAGCTCGGGATGGGACCCGTGAAATTAATTTATGAAGACATAATATGATAATATGCCATGCGTTTTAGGTGATGTAATAAAATATCCTAATAAAAATATTTCATCCCTGCATAAATTTGTAATTGCACATAACAATCACAAGTCATTCCCCTATTTGGTATTATTACAAAATAGAGGAATGTAACCTGTTCAATATATTTTATTACAATGTTGGATACAATGTGTTAGTTTACTTTTCAAACTGTTAAAACAAGTATGTATATAGTCCTTTAATTATAGGAAAACGTGCCCATTCAAATAGATGTTGGGATTCAATAAATAACCAGTGCGAATGGCGAGACAAATGCGTAGAGCAAGTACTGATGTGGTTATCACGATATTTGGACAGTCTGGAGATGATACTGCACGTCCCTGAGGAATAAGTAAAAAATTCAAAGTTTTGAAACCTTCTAACTATACAACTGGCGTAGTTAAGAAGACAAGCACCCTTCCATTAATATTTAAATCAGCACGCCCCAGGTTTAAATGCTGAATCGTTAGTTTTCCACTTTCTTGTTGAAACCCCAAAACCCACTCTGTCATGCAACTTCTACTAAAAATTTAACAAAATAACCGAGTATTTCTTTGTTTTTGTTTCGAAGACTTTACTTTAGTAAAAATATGTCTATAGGCCTAATATGTTATCTATAGTCGTGGTTTGTGTCACCCTTTCTTTAACTCTTAGTGTTGTACAGGGTGTTTTTTTAACGCAACCCATTTTTAAGATTGAATAATATGTATTTAAATATGTAATGAGGATCGTTTTATTGATCTTTACATTTTATACAACCTATTATTTAAGTTTGATCACATTTAGTTTACATTATGTGCTCAAACAGTCCGTCATTGGCATTTGTATAAATTTATGCTCTCTCCATCAAATTCCCGAACATGTATTGCAAAGTACCTCTTTGAATTTCTTGCAATAAATTTGTTATGTTTATTTTGAGGTGCTTAATATCTTGTGAATTGTTTTCGTAAAATAATACTACTTTACATGTCTGTGGCAAATTTCATTCAGATCGGACGACCTTTACGCGAGTTATCGTGCTTAAAGACACACACATTAAAAACGCAACCCAAAACTTTATTTTATCGGTGAAGGATTATTTCCCCCAAGATCCCGGATTTGACCCCACTATATTATTTTATTTGGGGATGTATAAAAATTAAGGCCTACGAAAACAATTCACAGGATATTCAGCACCTCAAAACAAACAACAAATTTAATGCAAGAAATTCAAAGAGGTACCTTGCAACACGTGTTTGGGAATTTGATGGAAAGAACATAACTTTGTACAAATGCCAATGGCGGACTTTTTGAGCACGTAATGTAAACTAAATGTGATCAAACTTAAATACTAGGTTGTATAAAATGTAAAGATCAATAAAAGAATACTCATTTCATATTTATATATGCATTATTCAATCTTAAAAATGGGTTGCGTTAAAAAAAACACCCTGTATAAGTTAGATACGATATATTTTTCGTCATACTGCATGGAAAAGTCCGTCTCGATAAGCGCCACATTACGCTTTAGTGAGGACAAACTATTTCTCCAAATGTTGCTCTACTTTTGATAAAATGTTATTTACATTTTTGAATATTAACCATTAATTTTATTTTTGGCTTGTTTTCACCACGATACGTACAGCAAACAAATTTTAAGACTTTCTTGAATGTAAGTTTACTCTCTCTTTACCTCAGTCTATGCAAGAAACAAGATTTTCGTTTATTTTATTTCATTATATTTCCTTTTATTTTATTATTTTCATGGTGCGTGTTCTCCATTACCATTTGCGTAATTCTGTTACCGAAAAATTCACCATTTATTGCCCAAAATGAAGCCGGAAGATTCTCATACTATCTCCTGAAATACATAATTGTAATTTATTTAGGAGAATGAACCCGTTTACGGATTTCTTCCACGACATTCGTCAGACGGATGGCGGCTTGTCATTCGCAACCTATCTCATTACAGCGAGGGTACATGAGTAATCCATCCGGCCCTCTCCCTCGCAAGGATTCCATTCCGTTTTAAAAATCCCATCGCTCTTGATCCGAGCCACCGAATAAGATTTGTGACGGGTTCGGTGGAACCTCCCCCAGCGGTGTCGATATATATTGCGTTTGTTCCATGCATCCCTTCCGGCTAAGAAGCACCACTTTATAAAAATTGGTCGGAATCGAGTTCCAGGGGTATTGACTGCTGCGTTCATTGAAATTGCCTCGTTTCGCAGCAATAACAGTGTGTGTTTGCTCTTGGCGAAGCTATCCTAACAGCATTAGTATTTTTGTCGATAAAAAATCATAAAAATTATATAACATGTCGAAGTCTCTCCATTCGTTCGATATTGTTATTCTATTAATCTTTCAATATTATTGTTTAACTTTACATTTTGATCTTCTATATACAAGAATTTGTCAAAATAATATTGCTGATTACACGATATGTTTTAAACAACTTGTCAACAAGTTTATATGAGTGTTTAACTAAAAGCGGCGTCTCAGATCACGTCGTTCACTACCAAAATTGAAAACCTCGTACGTGGAAACGATACCGACATAGTAACAAAACCCTGTGGAACGACATGACAGGTTTTGAAAAGGGAATTTTACCTCGTCGAATAACAACTATTAATACAGCTACTCGCGTTATTTTAATTAGCATCAAAAACGCCACAAAGGTTTCCCGAGCAGCGACAATACGTCGCTGAACCGCTCTTAATCCAAACATAACCGTATCGCTGCGAGTGAAACGTCAATACGTCCGTTGATCGGCCATTAGCATGCACAATGTGTTCATTTATATTTTAATTCTTTCCCCGGTCCCTGTTTTATGGCGTTTTTGATTTACAGCTCGCCACAGGGCAAAGTGGGCCTTGTATTCTCGCCGCCGAGCGCGGAGTTTTCTTACACGTTGTTTTGGCTATTAATTCATTTTTTGTCCGCTCCAGAATAGAACACATGCCTGCCACCCTTCCCTCTCATTCACCAGTCTCACCTTTGGCACTCGGCCGTGGCTCGGCACTCGGTACTCGGCACTCTGCACTCGACCACTTGGCACTCGGCACTCTGCACTCGACACTCTACACTTGGCACTCGGCACATGGCACTCGGCAGTCTGCACTCTGCACTCGGCACTCTGCACTCGGCACTCGGCACTCTGCACTCGGCACTCTGCACTCGGCACTTTGCACTCGGCACTCGGCACTCTGCACTCTGCACTCTGCACTCTGCACTCGGCACTCTGCACTCGGAACTCTGCACTCTGCACTCGGCACTCTGCACTCTGCACTCGGCACTCTGCACTCGGCACTCAGCACTCGGCACTCGGCACTCGGCACTCTGCACTCGGCATTCTGCACTCGGCACTCGGCACTCGGCACTCTGCACTCGGCACTCTGCACTCGGCACTCTGCACTCGGCACTCTGCACTCGGCACTCTGCACTCTACACTTGGCACTCGGCACATGGCACTCGGCACTCTGCACTCGGCACTCTGCACTCGGCACTCTGCACTCTACACTTGGCACTCGGCACATGGCACTCGGCAGTTTGCACTCTGCACTCGGCACTCGGCACTCGGCACTCTACACTCGGCACTCTGCACTCGGCACTCTGCACTCTGCACTCTGCACTCTGCACTCGGCACTCGGCACTGTGTACTCTGCACTCTGCACTCGGCACTCTGCACTCGGCACTCGACACTTGGCTCTCTGTACTCGGCACTCGGCACTCGGCATTATGCACTCTGCACTCTGCACTCTGCACTCGGCACTCGGCACCCGGCACTCGGTACCCGGCTCTCGGCACTCTGCACCCGGCACCCGGCTCTCGGCACTCGGCACTCGGCACTCTGCACTCGGCACTCGGCACCCGGCTTTCGGCACTCTGCACCCGGCACCCGGCTCTCGGCACTCGGCTCTCGGCACCCGGCACCCGGCTCTCGGCACTCTGCACCCGGCACCCGGCTCTCGGCTCCCGGCACCCGGCTCTCGGCCCTCTGCAAACGGCACCCGGCTCTCGGCATCCGGCTCTCGGCTCTCGGCTCTCGGCTCTCGGCTCTCGGCTCTCGGCTCTCGGCTCTCGGCATCCGGCTCTCGGCACTCGGCACTCTGCACCCGGCTCTCGGCACTCTGCACCCGGCACCCGGCTCTCGGCACTCTGCACCCGGCACCCGGCTCTCGGCACTCGGCTCTCGGCACCCGGCACCCGGCTCTCGGCACTCTGCACCCGGCACCCGGCTCTCGGCACTCGGCTCTCGGCTCTCGGCCCTCTGCAACCGGCACCCGGCTCTCGGCTCTCGGCTCTCGGCTCTCGGCTCTCGGCTCTCGGCATCCGGCTCTCGGCTCTCGGCATCCGGCTCTCGGCTCTCGGCTCTCGGCTCTCGGCTCTCGGCTCTCGGCTCTCGGCACTCGGCTCTCGGCTCTCGGCCCTCTGCAACCGGCACCCGGCTCTCGGCATCCGGCTCTCGGCTCTCGGCTCTCGGCTCTCGGCTCTCGGCTCTCGGCTCTCGGCACTCGGCACCCGGCTCTCGGCTCTCGGCTCTCGGCTTCGGCTCTCGGCTCTCGGCTCTCGGCTCTCGGCTCTCGGCTCTCGGCACTCGGCTCTCGGCTCTCGGCTCTCGGCTCTCGGCTCTCGGCTCTCGGCTCTCGGCACCCGGCATCCGGCATCCGGCTCTCGGCTCGCGGCTCGCGGCTCTCGGCTCTCGGCTCTCGGCACTCGGCACTCGGCACTCTGCACCCTGCACCCGGCTCTCGGCTCTCGGCTCTCGGCTCTCGGCTCTCGGCTCTCGGCTCTCGGCTCTCGGCACTCGGCTCTCGGCTCTCGGCTCTCGGCTCTCGGCTCTCGGCTCTCGGCACCCGGCATCCGGCATCCGGCTCTCGGCTCGCGGCTCTCGGCTCTCGGCTCTCGGCACTCGGCACTCGGCACTCTGCACCCTGCACCCGGCTCTCGGCTCTCGGCTCTCGGCACTCGGCACCCGGCTCTCGGCACTCTGCACCCGGCACTCGGCTCTCGGCTCTCGGCTCTCGGCTCTCGGCTCTCGGCTCTCGGCATCCGGCTCTCGGCTCTCGGCATCCGGCTCTCGGCTCGCGGCTCGCGGCTCTCGGCTCTCGGCTCTCGGCACTCGGCACTCGGCACTCTGCACCCTGCACCCGGCTCTCGGCTCTCGGCTCTCGGCTCTCGGCACTCTGCACCCGGCACCCGGCACCCGGCTCTCGGCCCTCTGCACTCGGCACTCTGCACCCGGCACCCGGCTCTCGGCTCTCGGCTCTCGGCCCTCGGCACTCGGCACCCGGCTCTCGGCACTCGGCACCCGGCACTCGGCACCCGGCTCTCGGCACCCGGCTCTCGGCACCCGGCACTCGGCACCCGGCTCTCGGCACCCGGCTCTCGGCACCCGGCTCTCGGCACTCGGCACCCGGCTCTCGGCACTCGGCACTCGGCACTCGGCACTCGGCACTCGGCACTCGGTGTTCGTGTTTCTGTTTACAGTTCACTCCTCGGAGGACTCTTATTGTTTCATTACACTTTCATCGCGAAACGAATAAACGAGATGGTCTAAACCGTTTGAAGAACTTAGTTAACATTGTTTGTTGGACTTAACTATAAAAACTCGTGGATAGGGAAACGATGAATATTCAAGTGGCGGTGTCGTAGCGGATCCGCATGTTCTCGGCTGTGTATTAATTACTGTGAATTAATTGACTTAAGATAGGACCTCTGTTGGAAAACCAAATAAATTTTATGGTTTACAATTGAATAGATCTCTCAAATTATCCAATTGACAAACGCAGTCATAGAAAATAAAAGAATCTTGTTTATATAGTCATTTAAAAGAATTGACATTGATATCGTTAAACATTGGGTAACTGCTTAGCTTGTTGCGAAATCCCTAGGTTAGCAATGAAAATCACTGTTTAACAACTTGGTACGCGAGATATAAAAATTAAGTACAATATCCGAGTTGCAATCTTTATTGACAATAAAGGAATGTTAAGTTTATCTTAGACTTTATGAAATATTTCATGGTTTGTCTGCAAAAGATGTACTATATTAGTAGTTCGAATCACTTGATAGGTTTACAAGTTTTCTTATGTATTATATATATGTTTAATCTAATTTGAACGAAGAATTTCGGGGACGAAATCAATATACAAAAAAATCAATATCTCGGAGACCTGATACAAATTATCTTGCCGAATATTTAAATTATATTTGCTAAATATTCGTTGAATTTGCCCTGCCCGATGTTTTATAAGACTTTAAATACCAACATAAGTAATAATAAAGCATCTTCATAACGTTCATAACAATTACTGCTGTAATCCTCAGAGTTTCGTCTATTTGATTTCATTATATTTGCTTTTATTTCATTATTTTCATGGTGCGTTTTCTTTATTTCCTTTTGCCTAATTCTGTTGCCGAAAAATTCACCATTCACGACTTTATCCCCAAATTGAAGCCGTAAGATCCTCATGCTATCTCTTTAGTCTTCGAGTCTCTCAAATGAAAATTCTCATACTCTATGGTCTATTCGCAAAAGTTTCTTGAAACAGTGCTCTAAAGTTCGCTAATTGCCTGTTCCCTTTTTCTCGCTATAAAATGTATAAGTGGTGTCCTGTTTAGCTATCGCTTCAATCTGCTTAGGCGTCTGCCGGTCGTTGTTGGCCGTCAGTGAACGGCGGCAGCGAGCGCTCGCTGTAAGCCTCTCGTAACTAGGGACTTAGCAGCGGGGGTTCGCGCTGGCAGATGTGGAGTGGATGCTCTATAGAGGATTAACGTTCGCGTCCGCGTCCGTAGGACCCCTGGCCCATAATAGACATCTCTAAACCGTGACGGCACCACATTTGTTATGAATGCTACGTAAACCCAATTATAATTCCTTACTATACTCGCACTCCCCAGTAGTTTGAAAAGTGCTTATATCTAATTTCATCTGTGCCGGAGTTGGCACACCATAACGTTTGACTCGGTTTAATCATTTTTGCCAAAGTGTAAATAATGTACATGTCATCTAGGGGTTGGAATAGTGAAAGGAAAATAAGAACTTCCTAAAAGAACGGGATGTTTAGTAATAGACCTGAAAGCAACGCCGGTGCAAAAATCTTGTGTACTCAGCAAATTTTTAACCGAATATAGTATATTACGTTACTAAGCCGGGAAGTACTGTTTTGCTGGACGAGCATGATAGTTCATGCGAGTACGGTAAAACTTACCGGCCGGCTGCGTAACTTGCGATATTTGTCATTGTCATCATACTACTCAGAAAAAAACATACTTTCAATCATAGCGTAGTCCTGGCATAAACCAATACGTGTCTCAATCCTTTAAACCTAACCTATAACAAACAGAACAAACATTTGCTACTGCTGCCAGTGCTGCCACTACATTCCTCTAAAAAGTAACAAATAAACAAACATTAAACGACGGTTTGCTGCATATTAGCTGATTGTTTACTTCCGTTTTTCCGGCCTAGTACGGCAAAACGTTTTTGCCGAACTATGACGGCAATGGGTAACTTTCGAGCTACAAAAAGGAATAGAAAACAGATGTTTCTGAGAAAGTATGATGAAAAACTATTTGTTTCAACATATTATATAACCGAGATACTACGTTTTAATCAAAATAAAATCATGGATTACGAATTAGTCAAAATATGTTTACTAACAGTTTTGCGTCTGCTTAAAAGGAGAAAAGTTTCTAAAATTGACTAAATTGTTTCTACCTTTTTTCTCTCCTCTCACTTTGTGTTTCACTGTGCTGGATTGGAACTTTATCCATCAAAAACTGGAGCGCTCACAAATTTTCTCAACGTCGGAAAATATTTATAGAAGGGTTTCTTTATACCCCTGTATGTTATTCTAGGCTAGAGAAAAGGATCTTAAACCTATTCAAACGACGGATCAGTTACATTCAGAGGTGAAGAGAATAAGGAAAACTGCTGAAATCCTTGTACTTCACAAAAGAATATGGGATCAGACATACGAAAGCTGTTTGTGATTGTACCTTCCTTTACTTGATCCTCTTTTTCTTTACTGAGAAAAACACAATAGTTTTAAAGAATTAGAGACGCAGATAGAATGTAGTGGGCCCAAAACGGATTCCTCCTCGGATATGTCGGGGGCCGTCGCCGATGCCGAGGGGTCCCGATGAGACAGGGAGGCACTATTTTAACATGGAATCCGGACCACCGGCTACAGGGAGCGCTCGCTCATTTATCAGATGGCGCTCCGACTGCATTGGCCGCCCATCATACCGCGCTGCCAACTCTCAGTCTGTGAAGAATTATTTACGTTTCAAAGTCTAAAGGTAGATTTAGATTCCCTCAGTCTCTCAGAGACTACAGGCTCGCCTGACTGATATTTTCTCCCACAAGACCGAAGTCAATTGTCCGTGTTAATAAAGCCGATGTTTCGTCAAGCCTCTACCAATCATTTAAAACCCAGCGGACATTCCATGGGATCACTTGTTCGTTCCTACGTTTCGTAGGGGATATTGGGTGTGACCCCGTCTTTAACACAGGCGTGGAAAGTACGAAGACATTGCGATACGAATTATTTACCGATAAAATTCAGTCAGAGCTGAGAAAACAAATATACAAAAAAAGCTTATCATAGAAACCGTATCGTATCAAATGTTACGAATTACAGAAAACAGCACTCACTCCTTTCAGCCTGTATCACGGGGACTTGATTGTGACTGAGGCACCGCAATTTATCATGTAGGTTTATTGTAGTAAAATCTATTAGAAAACTATCCTTCAGCTTGGTCGCAATCAATCAAACTATCCTTGCGAAGCTTTTTTTAGCTGTACCTTTTGCGGGGAAGCTTTGCATTTGCGGCTTGCATCTTGTATTCTTGTTTGGAGTCAGTAAAATGTGTTAGCCTATCTAAATTCATAAAGTCCTTGCTTGGTAACGATTTTACTTTTAATAAGGTGAGAAAATGTGCAGGTATAAGTAATTTGATAACTATGTATCTTTGATGTGGTGTGACTATAAAACCGAAAATATTACAAAAAAGCGGAAACTTAAATTATGTAGATTGATTTGTAAATTAGTAATAACGAATAATATATTTAAGCAGGGTATACGTATATTCGTACGATCTAGAAAAGAAGACATTTTAAACAAATTTAAGCTGACTAGTGCCATTACGTGTTATCGAGTACAATCAATCAAATATTGCTGTTATTATAAAATCTCAATCTTTGAACATCGGCATTGATCCTTGCATAAAGTGACACGGTAATCAATTGCGGCTCATCCAATTAAAAGTTACAGTTCCACCAGGAATTAGCAGTTGAAGTTTGTCTTGGGAACTCTTTCGGAGACACTTCAGTTTTATCAATCGGGTTCATCCGACCATTATTATTCCACTACAACTTTAAATCGGCTAAGCTCTATCGATGAAACTCGCAAAAAGGATTTATGTCTCAGTGAGATCGCTTGCTCGGATAAATATCATACGCTAGAAATATTCATTTCCGTTTTCCTTAGAGTTATTATCAATTTTATATTTTGTTATTCCTTTACCCACGAGCTAAGCGGTATTGGGTTATTATTCTGTTTTTATATGAAGTTTCACTGCAATGGCCCTAACTTGATGGCTAGATGTGTGTTTTACAAAGACTCGTTATATTTATTAAAATGTATTCCTATTGCCATAGCTTTTTCTCTAAGATCATCGGTAAAACGTGTATTTTAATGGTCATTGTTTTTATTAATAACAAACAGCGTGCAACAGCGTAGACATAAATGATAGCGGGTAGAATAGTTCTTATAGCAGACTTAAGATAAAACACTTTGTAAGATTTAAAGATGTTTTGCTGTACATTATGTTTTTACACTTATTTCTGTCCTGAGCCAGTTGCAAACAAAACCGGTTGATGTTAAAAAAAATTATAAACTTTTGGTGATGAATTGTTTGAATTAACGTCTACATTCTATTGAGAGAAGTGCTCATCGGATAAAGTATGTAGTCTAAGCTTGTTGGAGCATAACCAGAAGATTACAGTAATTTATCGTAGGTAGATTTATGTATGCCTAACGTAGGTAAAAAAGTCATATTTAAATCATCTCTCAGGAGTGATATATAACACCATTGCCCCAGATGAGAGCGTAACTGCTACTCGTACACTTTCTGATCACGGAATTTACAAATTGTTCGAATCTAATCTTCAGTGAATTCTAATTAAAGACGCAAACCCGCGTGTGATTTTACATTTATTTGTTAATCTGCCTGTTAAATCTGCCTGGAAAATAATTAATAATATTTCAAAACCAACCAAACATTCAGAATTTATCAAACTCGAAAACGATGGTAAAATTATTTCAGACTCAAAACAAGTGGCCAACAAATTGAATCAATATTTTTCTTCTGTTGCTTTGCCAGATCCATCCTTTAAAAGTCCAAATTTTCACGCGATCCCAGGCGGTGGTCCGGTTTCGTCTATGGCTCTATCTCCTGTCAGTGAGGATGAGGTGGTGCGTGTCATTGAGGACTTGAAACCGAAAAAGACCTGTGACATCAATGGAATGTCGGTATGGTTGTTCAAACGTTCCTTTTAGGCACACTTTGAAGCCACTAACCAAATTGATCAACTTCTCTTTTCAAACTGGAGTTTTCCCAGCCCAGCTGAAACTGGCTAAAGTGATTCCGCTATTCAAAAAGGACAATCCCTTAAATGCCAGCAACTACAGGCCAATTTCAATCCTGCCTGTCTTAAGCAAGGTCTTCGAGAAGCTTTTTCTAGAGAGGTTATCGAAGTATCTTGAACATTTTGACATACTGTCTTCAAATCAGTTTGGGTTTAGGAAAAATAACTCCACAGTTGACGCAATAAATAGTCTCATTGATATGGTTGTCGATGGTCTCGAGAGGCGAGAACATGTGCTCAGCATATTTCTCGACCTTTCGAAAGCGTTTGACTGTGTGCATCATGAGACACTGCTGCACCAGTTAGATACGTACGGCATTCGCGGTTTGCCACTCAGGTGGCTAAAATCTTACCTGGAAGACCGGTTCCAATGTGTAGAAACTGAGGGCGAACTTTCTGAAAAAGTAAAAATGGTTCAAGGTGTCCCGCAGGGATCAATCCTAGGGCCAGTCCTTTTTTTGCTGTACGTCAATAATATCGGTTCATCAATCCAGAATGGAAAGGTGATCCAGTACGCTGACGACACAACGATCTGCGTACGCGCGTCAACAAATCATGAGCTGGAGGTAAATTCTTTCATTGATCTGAATTCGTGTATTCAGGCATTTTCCGAAATCAATCTCAAAACAAACAATTCAAAATCAAATTTTCTGTCATTTTACCTCCGGCAGCAGGAACTGGACATCCAGCCTGCAGTAATGGTGGATGATGACCTCTTAGAGGCTTCTGATTCCGTCAAATTCTTAGGGATGCACGTTGACAGAGGGCTGACCTGGGAAGACCACGTTGATCACATTTGTGGCAAGGTTGCATCTGGTATTTTTGCTCTACGCAACCTTGCAAAATTATGCTCAAAAGATGTACGTACAATGGCCTACTTTGGCCTACTTTATCCCCATCTCTTCTACGGAATAAGAGTATGGAATGGTTGTGCAAAGTTCAGACTGGAACGCGTATACAAGCTGCAAAAAAAAGCAGTAAGAATAATTTGCAAATTGCAACCTAGAGATTCATGCAAAGACGCCTTCAGGGAACTTGAACTGCTGACATTGCCCTCCTTGTATATTTTTGAAGTGGCTTTGTACTGCAAATACAAATGTTCACTTTTACAAGGTAGTGAAGTTCATTACCACAATACCAGAGGCAGGAACGAATACCGATCACAACAGCACAGAACAGTGATGTTCGAGAATTTACCTTCTCAGATTGGTATCAAGTTCCTAAATAAACTCCCTGAAGGTGTCAAACAATCTGAAAGCAAAAATCAATTTAAGTCTCGACTTAAACGTCTCTTGGTGTCCAAAGTCCTTTACTCAGTTGACGAGTTCATGATGAGCCGCTGGGAAAACTAAATTTTAGGTATTAATCGCGATAAAAATTGTGGCAGTGATGTTCATCTCAAAAAGTGGACTGTTTTGTCATTTATTTAGTAATAATATTGCTAAATAAATCACAGAATAATATTGCTAATATTGCTTAATAGATGACGCTTGCAATACAATGTACATTGTCTTCCTGCAATAAAGATTTTATTATATTATTATTGTTGTTGGTTAGTTATATAGAATAGCAGCATTTCTCCGCGCGCCAAAGAAGACGAAAGGTATGTCGTATCGCACACGGTTTTGTCGTCAGCAATTTCATTCCCAAGAACTCATTAGCCGTTGTGGGCGTTTCTTGAGCCCAGTAGGTGTGGGCTCAACGACGCTCCGCAGCCGTGTGGGCGCCCCTTTACTTCTGCCCTTTTTATTCCGCCCTTATCTCTGCGCAAAGAGCTTTTTAGTCGAGAGTTATGTGAGCGAGCTTGTTAGTTATGGTTGCCTGAGGAACGAGGAGGAGTCGGTAGAGAGATTACTGTCCTTCTCAAATGAGATATATTTCTTCTGAAGGAAAGATATTTATAACTTAGATAGCACAAAACGTGAAAGGTGGCGATATTTTCTTAAAATAGTTATAACCTTCGGTATGTATTGTTTAATGGGGGATCGTATTCTGTATTTATGGAAATATTATATTTTATGATGCCTTTTTGTTGACCCAGGATCTATATTAATCTTCATTGATCTTTTTTTGTTTTTTTTTTATAACAAGATTTAGAAGGGGTCTAGACGTGAAGATCGGATTCAGAGTGTGAATCTAAAGTAGTGCAAGGGATAGACGATCAAACTACATTAGGACAAGCTAATTTTTCAATTAACAACCCCCCCCCCAAAAAAAATCTTGCTGTTAAATAAGTGTAGGCAAAATTTTGTTTATATTTTGTTCACTAAGAGTTGTTTTTTACTTAATAACCTTTACACTGCTTTACCTGTGAATAAGTATATTTATTTGTGAAACGACTTAATTTGAATGACCTTAAATGCATGTATCGAATAAGAGAGTAGGTGCTGCAGCTCTGAAATCCGTGGAAGATCTGTTGACTGCGAACACAACAATCATACGAAAGTTTAATTCTCTATTCCACGTATTGTATTGCACTTAAGTCGGCTTGCGGCGGCAACGAAACCTAAGCCTTCATTGGAACGTGTATTTATTCCCTTGATCAATATGGAAACGTCGAGGGATATCGGTTGGTTTAGCGGTGTGTTGCTTTTAATGATTCTAAGAGCAATTAACCTTTTCTTGTGTTTTGTTTGTTTTTACATAAAATTAATCTACATTTTTTTAGCATATGCCGTGTTGTGGTATTTTAGTGTGCCGTCTTGGAGAGACTAAAGGGAGATGAGTTGAAATCTACGAGGGAGCAGGACATTAGGTAGCATTATGACATTTGGTGGATATGAGATACGAATGAGCCAGTGAGGAGGTGTCTAATTTAGGAGAAGAGTGCTGTGTTTTGTTGTGTGGAAACAACAAAAACAGTTTGGAAATGAGTAATTGAGAGATCAGGGTGCTGGTGGAAGTGTTTTAGATATTCGGGAGAGATTTTGGTGTCCCGGGATCCGCGTGATTTTAGTGTATATGCAATCCTTGGATTCTTAGGCTCAATCTCGATATTTTCGTGATTATAAAATTTACGTGTAAATCGTTATTTATTAACAACGGCGGAAAAGATAGTTAAATATCGTCGATTGGGCTCTCATAATTTGCCTTATATTATATACATATAATAATGCAATAATAATATACCGGGTGTCCCATAATAGTCCCCCCTAACATTTTCCTATATTTTTTCATATATCAATCCCACACCACCCCCAAACATTGTTGGGTAGTTAATTCTTCCTTTTGATTGGGTATACCCAATATTATTTTTTAGATATGAGTACTTTTAATTTATTTTGACTTGGAAGACTGCATGGACTTTGTGAGACTGTTATTTTTAGTTATTATGATTAGTTTGTAAAAAAGTACATTAATATTATTGAAAATAGAACAATATATATTTTTGAGAAAATAAATTATTCTTCTTCATATTTATTTTCAACCAGTTTAATCATTACAAATTTATTAAGTAGGACCATAACCACAAAATAATGCTAGATGGTGACGAATAACCACCATCAGTCATTGTTGAGTTATTTCCACTAAACATTCACCTATGTAAATTTGTCGGCCGCCATCTTGGATCCGCCATTTTGAAATGAGGTAAGTTATTTCAAATATGAAGATGGTATTGTGACCCATAATTTAAAACTAGCTATTTAAGCCGAATCCAATGCCGCAACCCGTTTATAAATACCGTGTTTAGTTTTAAAGATATTGACAAATTTCTAATAGAAATCTAATAAAACATGATTTTTTTTAATTTTATAGATAAAAACGGGAGTGTGCGGGTGGGAGAGAAGGGTGCCGTGCCGCTCGGTGGCGGCAACGTGTCTATGAGCGGGTGGGAGGGGAGGGTGACGTGCCGCGCGGTGGCGGCGACGTGTCTGTGAGCTGGTGGGAGGGGAGCGTGCCGTGCCGCGCGGTGGCGGCGACGTGTGTATGAGCGGGTAGGAGGGGAGTGTGCCGTGCCGCGCGGTGGCGGCGACGTGTCTGTGAGCGGTTGGGAGAGGAGGGTGCCGTGCCGCGCGGTGGCGGCGACGTGTGTATGAGCGGGTGGGAGAGGAGGGTGCCGTGCTGCGCGGTGGCGGCGACGTGTCTGTGAGCGGGTGGGAGAGGAGGGTGCCGTGCCGCGCGGTGGCGGCGACGTGTCTGTGAGCGGAAGGGAGAGGAGGGTGCCGCGCCGCGCGGTGGCGGCGACGTGTGTATGAGCGGTTGGGAGAGGAGGGTGCCGTGCCGCGCGGTGGCGGCGACGTGTGTATGAGCGGTTGGGAGAGGAGGGTGCCGTGCCGCGCGGTGGCGGCGACGTGTGTATGAGCGGTTGGGAGAGGAGGGTGCCGTGTCGCGCGGTGGCGGCGACGTGTCGCTGCGAAGCGATCTGTCGCGTCTCGGATAACGTCGTGATAGATGGGTCTGTAGACTCAAGATAACTCCCCTTGTCAATAACCTATCTCTGTTTGTTTTACGAATGACCATGGAGACAGCGTTACCTGACCTACAGCTATCAAGGAAACATCCGTCTTTGAAATCTCGTCGCTTCTCGGTGAATTTCCTTAACCTGTTGGCCACTGACCGTTTAATGAGCACGGAGGTAGACCACCAAAATTTTTTGTAGAGGAAATAGGCCTTTAGTCCCTTGGCATTAACTTGGAGCATTCTAAATTTTTTTTTTATTAATCAGAAAATTATTCATACGGTTGAATGTGTAATGTTATTTTTTGTCTTATTATGATAAATCGAATAAAAATATTCTTTGTTGCTGTTCAACATGTTTTAGCATTGGAACGGTTTATTATTTTAGTTTAAAATGCATTTAAGTTTACATTTAAACTTAACCTGATCAGTTTCCATTCCGATGTGGTCTGGGAGAGCATATAAAAAATGCTAATAATGCTAATGCGAAATAACTACATTGTAACTTCGCTGATTAAAACAAAATAAATGTGTCACGGAGAACGCTGTACTTGTAGTTTATGATTCTACCTAGCCTATATTTACTCTGAGTCAATGGATTCTAAAAGTCATGCGTTTTTATTTTATTATAGAGTACGATGAATGATAATAAATGGTAAAATAAGGAGGCCTTAAAAAGAAAAACGACTTAAAGATTCTGTTTGTACGTATGTTCTCAGAATCCGAGATAGATACGGCATAAGCCAGGTGTGGATAAATAAGTGCTAATAAAAGGAGAATTTGTTGTGTAATTATATTTGGGATTAAAATGGTGGATTTATATCAACGCATAAATAATTTTTCAATATCCTTATCAATTCTTCAGTGAAACATACTTTAAGTAGGAATTAGCTTCAACTTGGTAAAATAATTTAGTCATAAAATACATTAATCTCGTCATTTCTTGCACAACACCTATGTTTACAGGTAAATGTGTAACAATTCAAGGCCCCAGCTCACACTCAATTACCTGTGAATTTCAACCAAAACTGGGTTTATTTGTTGCGAACGCTGAATATCATGTTATTTATTGGTATTTAATATAAAAATCCTTCTTCAATATTGAAATAGCATCTAATAAAACCCGGATTCGTGTTTCGTATACTGCCGCTTCGCATACTGAAGTATTATTGCTTACACGAATTGGACATTGACAAACGACTTACATTAGGGTCTCAAAAAGGCGCTCCGTCAATGCTTGCATCCGAATTAAACATCGGAGCCGCGTACGGTTTTATTTATAACTGGATACCACATTGTAGCTCTGTTTGCTATGTTGTATTGGTAATAAATTCAAAATTTATGTTTTTTATTCACCTATTTCAGTAAAGTACACGCAAAAATCGAAATAACTCGAAGGACTCCGATCATGCCGTAGAACAAAAGCTCGCAATGTTGCTTTAATGTAAACAGTGAACGGTATAAGACATCTGACACGTACTTTCTTCCTTTATCCATAATAAAATTTCATAATCTTATGACTTATAATTTTGAACCTGTTTTACAATCATGTCGGTGGTATCATTTAATAAAGAGACCGAAGAAAGGATGATAAACTTAAGGTGAGACACCTGGTATACTTGATGTTGTCGGGAGCGACATGTTGCAATAGTAGCAATTATTACTATGATTATATTCAACTTGTGTGCTTGGTCGTTAACACTTTGATCAGCCCTTAGACTTATCGTGAACATACCGCGAACGCTCCTGCAACAAAACTTTTAATTTAAAATCTTTACGATTTACGTTTCATCAGAATCATTCAAGCTGTTCCAAGTCATAAAACTGATTATTACAAGCTCCGAATAATATACGAGTATTAACTTTGTGGGACATCCATAAATTTTAAACGATAGTTATTTTATGAATGGGAATGGAAAGAGCTGGTGCTTAATACATGAAAGTTCGTTTTACCATAAGGGAGTCTTTTTTATAACGTTCCCGCATTTTAATTTTTGTTCTATAGCCGCCAAGTGTTGAATTTTTATTGACTAATAGCAGTTACCCGTGACTTCGCTCACGATAAAAATTACAGCTGATCTTACCTCTGCTCTTTGAACTGTAAAATTTTAGTATCCACATCTGCTTACATTTCAGTATTTGAATGTTTATATTCCTTTAAAATGTAAACATTGAAACTGAGGATGTTCACGGGGCGTAGCCCGAGGGGATTTTAAGTAAGTGAATAGGCCTATGTGTTTCCCAGGTTCAAGATCTACCTCTGTGTGAAATTTCAACCCAGTAGGTTCAGTATTTTTCGCGTTCACTTGCACCGTACATACATAACATAGATACATACAGAAACAACCTCTTCTTTATAATAGTATAGATTACTGAACCTGAGTCTAATTGGAATAAATTGGGCCAGTAAACATATTTGTGGTCGGTTTAGAATTTCTGACCTAACTTAACCCACAAATAACCTAACCCACAAACACGTTTACTTATAGATAAAAATTAAAAATGCTTGTGTTATTTTTTTAAGTAACCCCTTTTTCAACTTTTTGATGGTGTTATTACCGGAAACCTAGCTTGACGTAACTTACCTGCAGAAATCGCCGACTGTTTGTAATTGTACTAACTCTTGATGACTCTAGAAAAAAATTTAAAATGTGGAAACGAATTAGAAAAGATTCCATTTGGATCTGAAGAAGATTATTCAACTCCCTATCAGCTTAAAAATAACATCCATTGAGTTCACAGCTTCCCTGGCAACGGCGATGGTTAGTCTACAGACGTGGAACGAAACATAACAGAGGAAGTTGTCCGTGCCGCTGGCAACTACTGAAGGGTAAACATTGTTCTTATGCGAATGTAAATCCGACATGGCTCCTGATAAACCTGCCCATGAATCACGCCCACGTCCATGTGTTTGCTGCCGTTACCCATGATGCAGCAAACCTACGTACATTGCGGTGAGATTCTATGCATGCGTATAATATACTTCCACGTACAGCTAGCTACTGGTGATGTTCTTTAAATATTTAAATCAATGAACCGTTAAAGGGTAGGTATTTAATCCTGATTATTTTGTGCAAAAAGAGAATACAATAATTATACAATGAAATTGATTATTAAACTAAATGCATATAATTTTACTTATTTCTTAATGAAAAATTATAAAGTACAGTATTGTTCACGAGGGTTTTCTGCTACCGGGACCGCATGACCACGTCGACATTGAACTCACAACAACATGTTAGATTAAAGATAGTTTAAAGCAATAATGAATAATGAGGAACATTATGAGTACATCATGAGGAACATTACGAAAATATTGGACTTCTGACATCAACCAGTTACTTATTTTTCTGAGTAACCGGTAGACTTGCAATCCTTAAATATATCTAACACTGTTGTAAATTAATGTTGCAACTAGCGATTGGTAGGAAAATCGATAAAATAATATCGTTTTAATTCAACCCTTCCGAAATACTGTATGTTTTAACCATTATGATTTGCTATATTTTTTGATATTTTGAATTATATATAATATATAACGTACATCAACATATATCCGTGATAGCAGTCTGCCTCTGGTGAAGTGCTGATGCAATGGCCTCAAAAAAGGAAATTCAGGAGTTCAGACGTGCGATCTTGTCAAAGTAATCGATTTCCCCTATTTTTTTTATAAGTAAGAACTTTCGTGAATAAATACTATTAATAGTTAAAGTAACCCTTTTCAGTCCTTACACTAAATTCTTTCCAATTAATAGTGTCTTTTCAAGTATTGTAGGGTCATATTATTTGTAGATACTGCAAAGAATGTTTTTAAATGTCTAGGCACTTAGTTCAAAGAATTCAGACAGTAAAAGTGATTTTTTTCTTACGTAACACCAATGGAACGTTTAAGATAAATAAATGTGCCATTAACGTAGATTTATTTTAAACCAGAGGGCCGTATTAAATTCATGATTAAATTAAGACAAAGCAAGGAGTAATGTGTTATTTACATTATCACCTGCCAAAACAACAAAACTCAAACAAACACACGGCCAAAACAACTTTGTCGCCCTCACTTTGTTTTCCCACCGTTAATTCGTCTCTGACGTGAAGTTTAGTTGTAGGTTTCTTGTAAACAATCGATAAGTAGCCTAATATACATTAAATGTCATTTTAGCGAATTTCCCCTATAGGGAAGAAGCTATTACCGTAGGTCTCATGGTAAGACCTAAGCTCGGGACCACTATAACTTTTCGTTTTGGGGCCCCCAGAAGCAAAAAACACTATTCGTTCGAATAAATAAATAAATAAATAAATAAATATATATACACATCTATATATAGATATATATATATATTTATATATATACACATCTATATATTATAATGATACATAATTTATTAACAGAGTACCCTTTTTTTAGTTTAAAAAACTTTTTTTTTAAAGGGTACTCTGTTAATAAATTATGTATAATTATAACATATTAGTAGCCCTAATCACAATAATCAATTTTAGCGAATTTCCCCTATAGGGAAGAACCTATTACCGTAGGTCTCATGGTAAGACCTAAGCCCGAGACCATGATAACTTTTCGTTTTGGGGCCACCAGAAGCAGAAAACACCATTCGTTCGAATTTATATATATATATATATATATATATATATATATATATATATATATATATGTCTGTCAGCACGATAGCGGCCGTAAAAATGGTCCGATCTTAATGACATTTGGTACAGACGTGTAAAGTGGTAATCCCTCGGTCGAGTTCGTGAACCAGCCCGATCGGACCACCGGAAGGGAAGGTAAAGCCCCCCAAAAATGGGTTTTTTGAGTTTTTTATGTAGAAAAATAAAATTTATCAAATTTTTGTTGGTACCATTGAATTCAGCTCAAAAAAACAAACAATATAGTATTTCGAATCTCTGCTCTATGTCCATTGGTTACCGAGATATTGAAAGTGGTAAACACAGTACGTTGTCCCAATGTAAACCTTATGGGAAATAAGTAAAATTCTACATTTTGGTTATTTCTCAACATATCTTGATAAAACTTGGTAAATAGCTTCTTCTAGTTCAGTTCTATTGTATACTGAATTAAAACCACCCAGTTTTAATATACCTGTAGCAGCAAACCTGCATACTCATTCCCCATGTTATTCTTATGGAGCTTACCAAAACATGTCAAATCTCGCTATGTTCGATTGAAATATGTTGTTTTGCATTTTTAATTCGCTGAGTATGCAGGTCTGCTGCAACGGGGGTATTTCAACATCTATATATATATCTATGTGTCTGTTAGCACGATAGCGGCCGCAAAAATTGTCCGATCTTTATGAAATTTGGTACGGACATGTAAAGTGGCAATCGATTGGACGAGTTCGTGAACCAGCCCGATCGGACTACAGGAAGGGGGAAAGAGGGATAAACCCCCCCAAAAATAGGTTTTTTGAGTTTTTCACATAGAAAAATAAAATTTATCGAATTTTTGTGGGCACCATTGAATTCAGCTCAAAAAAACAAACAATTTAGTATCATGAATCACTGCTCTATGTCCATTGGTTACCGAGATATTGAAAGTGGTAAACACAGTACGTTGTCCCAATGTTAACCTTAAGGGAAATAAGATAAATTCTATATCTCGGTTATTTCTCAACATATCTTGTTAAAACTTGGTCAATAGCTTTTTCTAGTTCAGATCTACTAAATATTGAATTAAACCACCCAGTTTTAATATTCCTGTAGCAGCAAACCTGCATACTCATTCCCCATTGTATTCTTATGGAGCTTACCAAAACATGTCAAATCTTGCTATGTTGGATTGAAATATGTTGTTTTGCATTTGAAATTCGCTGAGTATGCAGGTCTGCTGCAACGGAGGGGTATTTACATTCTTGAAGTAAAACGTTAATTGACAATAAGCTTTGAACGTTCATAAATTTAGTTCAAGCGTATGAAATACATTTACCTCAACCCTTCAAACAAGGAAAAAACTAGTTGAATTTGTTAGAGAGAACTCTCTCAATCCTCCGGAATATTTTGTTTATTACTCCAACGGATATTCAATTTTTACAGTTTTGGTTGTAGGTAAAGCCAAATAACCTTGTCTCTCAATTTTTCCCATAAACCACAACAGAGAGCTCTGAAACCAGTGAAATTGTACTTTTCAATAACATATATGATGCATAAACTATATGATGAATTAAACACATGTGATGAAACAATTATTTAACGTGACTAGTAGTCAACAAGTTGATCTCTTTCAGACGCAAAGTTATTTTGCTCTAGCTTTACATTGATAAAACACATCTAGGCCTAAAGCTTTGTAACTGCAGGCAAAATTCCTTGGGTTTTTTGTTCATTCATATTGTTTAGTATGCATTTATTTTTACTAAAGAATTACGTATTGCACCACCGAAAGAAAGTTTCCTCTAGCATAACTCCCGTCATGACCTGATCATGTTCGCTGCCCGTTGTCACAAGGCTTAGCAGCTGATCGTTTGCCTAATGTAAACGGACCTTTACACTCGTCATAATTATATACGATATATCCAAAAATTTGGTGAGATTGTAATTTAAACTTCCTTTCTAAACTGCCGAAACTCCATGTAATTGAACTATCAAGAAGGGGAAACTTATGTGTTATATTTCTGATAACTTTTAATCTAACCCTTGGGACTAACACTGTTCAAGTCATGACCTCGCCCGTTCGTTGACCAAGTATGTCTGTTGTTTTTCATTAAAATCATCATGTCTTGCAACAACTCAAACTGTTATCTATAATTATTAAAAATATGTTTTTTTTAGTATCACACGATTTAAGTCGTGATTCCCAATAGGTTTCACGGCTTTTCTTTTCATAGTTTTAAATTGCAGTTGTTTTACGATATTTTACACCGAGTTAATCGTTCAGTCTGCACTTATAAGCCTCGACATTTGGCCCTATATCCGCTCATTTCGACCTCTTGTTAGTGTTATGTTCGGGCTCACGCTTCTCCCTTGACCTCAGTTAAGGCTCCGGTGTTTCGGGTTTAGGAGCGTTTCAAGTACCCCGTAATCACTGCTTTGTCGGAGGGATCCAAGGCTCTTTCTCTTGCACATTCGTCCTCTTTCGATTATCTGACTTTTGGCTCGAAGCAGATGGCCAAATTAAATTGTCGCCTGAGATATTGATATTTAGTATGCTTGAATCTTTGAACACGAATTTGTGTCGATGTTTACCATATTAAACGTTTGATGAATAAATGTTTGAACAACTCAATGACGGAGTGTGAATTTACTCATGTTACTCAAGTAAAATTACTTTCTTAAATTCAGATAGTTTCTTTGATTGTACACCACGTCATTTCCATTCCTGTAAGTATAATTAAATGTTTGTTATTTTTTAGTTATGTCCTTATCGTAAAATGAGCATTTACCAATTTTATCCATAGGAATAACATGGGAAATTACTATGCATGTTGGTGCCATGGAAATGTGAATTTTAGAGATTTTCAGAGACATGGAGCAATGGATTCAAGATACCAAATTATTTGTATTTATTCGAGCTAAATTGAATGGTTTAATCCAAAATTGGATTTTTTATGTAAAAAATCCAATAAACCCCATTTTCGGTGGTTTATCCCCCTTTACCCCCCCCCCCCCCTTTGCGATGGTCCGATCGTGTTGTTTTTTGAACTCATCCGAATATTACTACTTTACACGACTGTGCCAAATATCATTCCGGTCGGATCATTATTTGCTGTCGCGCTTACACACACACACGCGCGCGCGCGCGCGCGCACACACACACACACACACACACACACACACACACATAAATAGAAATTTGAACGAATGGTGTTTTTGGTATCTGGGGGCCTCAAAACAAAATTTTACGATGGTTTGCGCTTAGTTATTACCATGAGACCCAACGTAATAGCTTCTTCTTTATAGGGGAGATTCGGAATACCTTGTTGGAGAGAGGACCACGCAGAAACCTGTACCCCTGGCGTTGGCCTCGACAGTCCCGGTCCCGGAAACGTAGGCGATGTTTCTCCGCCGCCGCCGCCGCCGGGCGTGATGGGTTCGTGTCGCGCCATCCGTCACGGGCCCGAACCCTGCTCTTAATACCCCGTACTCCGAGTTAATAAAGAGTGAGTAGCTCTCCTCGCCCGGAATTATGATTCATCTCAGGTACCGGCTCCGACACCTTTCCAGTTCGCATACTCCTCTTAGACGTAATTTCCCCTACCCCTTCATCAGCTTTGGCGCGGCAGTCGGGCTTCACTTGATCTCTCGAATTTACGAGGGCAGAAGTGCCGGTAACGGTAGAGTCGCACTTCCCGATCGAACACGAGTAAATGACGTTGTTGGACGTCGTGTTTGGAAAAGTTTAACATTACCTGTCAGCACGAACTCTTCGACTTTTTACCGCTAAACATTTTCGATGATTAAAATATCTCGGTGAAGGAAATCGCGAGTCCGACGGAACTTCAGAAACACGTGTTTTCGAAGGTTTAGTATGGCTCCGTCACAATAAATTCGTGTAATTTTAATTTAATGTATTTTGTTTTTACCTAGCGTAGACACGATGCCACTTTTTGAGTTGCATTTCACATTCGAGCAAGCTATAAACGATGTATTTTATGACACTCGCTAACTTGTTTATGAACTAATATTAAAATGAATCGCGGATAATTTCACGCATGTTTGTTATAATGGAGACCACTCTAAAACCGTCTTTGTAAGTTTCATAAAATTACGCTGGAAGCGATATTAAAGTCGTATTGTTATTGGGATATTTATAGCTAATAAAACCGCGACATTCCACCTACCTCCTATAAGATCGAAGGTAGTTGATTCCAGTGGTTTACTCCTATACGGTCATCAGAAAAGAGGTTTACGCCTGAATATTCATTGGAATTAAACCACAGTAAATAGGTACAGCTGATAATAAACAATAAAGATAATTTCGGAATGCAAGAACAAAAACTAAAACAATTTATTAATTCCGTTGAATTCACAACAGTATTCTTGAAGCGTTTCTATTTTAATAACTATAAAAAACCACACATCGAATAATCCAATTAAATTTACAAAACATATTTTGATGTTTCTAGTCGCCGAGTAACAATTGTTGTCTTGTGTCATTTTGACATCGTTTTACATCTGGTCTGTGTCTTTGTCACGAGGTCTGTGAAAAACCTCCGAGGAAATCAATTACGTTAGCCAGAAACACAGGGTAGGGAAACCGCAGACTCAAAAGCTATTATTTGACTGCAAATCGCTTATTCACACATTCAAGTCACCTCGGGAGCGGTTCCATCGCCACCAAGGCCATGACGCGATGAGCGAAGTTTGGATCTTAAAATTCTCGGTATGAAATTCACACCGACTGTTGTGGTTGGCAAATAAATCGTACTAAATTTTCCCTTGCTAGGACAACAATGGGTTTTGGTTGTCCCCAGTCTGTTCCTTTCCAAGTACCGTGACTTCATTGAATGAATGTCTAATTGGGTCTAGTCATGTACACAGTTTTTGAACAATACATATACTTGAAAACTTCTCGAAGAATCATTGATCCACAGTAACACTGGATCGGTTTCAGATAAAAGAGACTCATGCGAGTTTTAGACTGTTCATGGGGTTTTTTTTAAGAAGAAGGTAATCTAAGTTTGCGGGAAAAGAGGGAATCTCGTGGGTTCACCGGGTATACTCAGTTCCATTGTATGTTGCTCTCGTTTCCACCTACCTGTGTGTTGAAACTCATTACTCAGGGCTGGTAACAGGTTATTTTTAGCGAATTTCCCCTATAGGGTTAGCGAATTTCCCCCATAGGGAAGAAGCTATTACCGTAGGTCTCTTGGTAAGACCTAAGCCCCAGACCACGATAACTTTTCGTTTTGCGGCCCCCAGAAGCAAAAAACACCATTCGTTCGAATTTTTAGATATTTATATATCTATATATCTATATATCATCTATATATGTGTCTGTTAGCACGATAGCGGCAGCAAAAATGGTCCGATTGGAATTAAATTTGGTACAGACATGTAAAGTGGTAATCACTCGGACGAGTTCGTGAACCAGCCCGATCGGACCACCGGAAGGGGGGTAAATGGGGAATAAACCCCCCCAAAAATGTGGTTTTTTGAGTTTTTTACATAGAAAAATAAAATTTATCGAATTTTTGTTGGCACCATTGAATTCAGCTTGAAAAAACAAATAATTTGGTATTTTGAATCACTGCTCTATGTCCATTGGTTACAGAGATATTGAAAGTGTTAAACACAGAACGTTGTCCCAATGTTAACCTTATGGGAAATAATAAAGTTCTATATCTTGCTTATTTCTCTACATATCTTGATAAAACTTGGTTTGTGGCTTAATCTAGATGAGATCTAATGTTGATAGTCTAAAATCCCCGATTTTTCCATTTTCGTGGCAGCAAACCTGCATACTCATTCCCCATGTTATTCTTATGGAGCTTATAAAAACATATCAAATCTCGCTATGTGGCTTGAACTATGTTCTTTTGCACTTGAAATTCGCTGAGTATGCAGGTCTGCTGCAACGGGGGTATTTTTTATTTTTCGTTATTTTTTCGCTCTAGGTTATTTTTGTTATTTTTTTGGAATGTTGGTTATTTTTTATTTTTTTCAACCTCAAGAACTGCTACAAGCCCTGTCCACACTATTCGTCTGTCAGACGATCTCGTAGCAGCATCGCGGCAGACGAATCTTGTCTTCCTACATTGCGTGAAAACCAAGTCTCGTCGTCAAATTTAGGTAGATTTGTGATTAGTCTGTCGGGATTTTCTTTTTTACAAAGGTTAAGAATGTATTATCCCCAATATATCGCCGGTTTTCTAATTTTTAGCAACATTTTTTGTTTACAAAAGGTTATTTTTTGGTTATTTTTTTCTTATTTTAGTTATTTTTTTATTTTTTTCAACCTCAAGAACTGTTACAAGCCCTGATTACTGTATAGAATGCAGTAGTACGATCAGGTATGACGGGTGTTTTTTTTTAATTTTCTTTTTGTACACAACATGATTTATTCTACCAGTAAACTATTCTCACCTAGGAGGCTCCGACAGCGCAGATATGTTATCAAAACCGATCGCATTCGCACAAAAGTTTATTAAACTCTTCACGTTTTTGCCGCCTTCAGTTGTATATGAAACACGCTGGCTTGTACAATCAAACTCGACCGGTGTAAACAGAGAATGATTGATGTACGCGGAAATCAATCACATGTCAGTTTGTGGGGCGAGAGCCGGCGGACGATCCGGTGATACACGAAACACCGCCAGCGCTATTCGCGAACCCCCTCTTAGCTACTGCATAACCATTTATTTCTGCAAACGGTTACAGCTGTCACAAGTGAAAAATTTCAATACATGTTTTTGCAAACAAATTAATTCATGACAAGTGGGAAGCTTCATAAAAAGGTTTGTGAGGAAAAATAATATGAATGAATTTGTTTAATGTAATTTAATTTTGATGTGTAAAGTAGTTTATTAATTTCATAAAATATAATTTGCTATATATATTATTTTATAGTTGTTATTAAGGTAAAATTAAAATACTACAGTGTAGTCGATAACGGTGATGATAGTTTGCATTTTTAAGCTCAGAAGTTGGGGGATTTAAAAAAATAAAATAAACATAATTTTGCTTTGTCTAGTCACATAGTAAAAGGAAATAAGTTATAACGAATAAGCATGATGATAAAAATACCCTCGTCGCAGCAACCCTGCGTACTCAGCGTAATTAGTAAATGAATGTCAGCAAAAAACTTATCAATTTAGTAAGACCCAAAGAATGAAAAACAAAACCCAGTGCTTTATAAACTGGTGTCCCAATTTTTTAATATAAGTTTGTGAAAAGATCAGTGCTGGCATGGGACATCAGTACGAGTATTATTATTAAGGACATAGACACATGATCTTAATTTTGTTGAATGCATTCCC
The DNA here is from genome assembly GCA_035578135.1 of Flexamia atlantica. NCBI lineage: Eukaryota > Metazoa > Arthropoda > Insecta > Hemiptera > Cicadellidae > Flexamia > Flexamia atlantica. The sequence goes on from JAQJVK010000010.1 coordinate 37,558,140, forward strand.
TTTACAAAGCATGTGTATGTTGGATTGAAATAATGTTTTGAGGAAATAAATATTCTATTGTAAATATTCTATTCAAACCAAACCATCACATGAGTAAATCAAATTCAATTGCATGGTTTGTATTATAATTAAAAAATCCCATTTCAGGAAATTTAATGAAAAATTTGGTTATTCATCCCAGAATTTGGATTGTTCATGTCCCTTCAGGGATGCCGCCTACGGTATTAGCTCCTATAGGGAGAAATTCGCTAAAAAATAACTTTGTTAAAAAAACTACTTGGAATATAAATAAGTTTAGATCTATTTTACTTGTGGTTTCTTGAAAAGTGTCGAAAAGCACAGAACGAAGATTATTTTTTAACTCGGAACAATAAGTTTATCTGATTTTCAAACAAAGAACACTCGGTGGAACAATACGCTATTAGCAACACGTTCAGAAGTGATCATAAATTACTGCCTTTAAAGGGCCAATGAGTGCAGAAAATCCAGTGCTGGCTTGGTTTACCATACCCTTCGATTTATTTAATATTTCTGTCAACTTCAGATTCAAAAAGTAATTAATCGTACAGGTTTTTCACATTTTCAATAGGATTTTAAATTATCAAGTTATAAAAACTGCGTAGTAGACACAGTTTCGGTTTTTTGGGTCTCTACATGATATGCAAGTGTAATAAATTTTCATTTTACGGCGTTAATTCGTGTTCCATTTACGACAAAATGAAGACAAACGTTTCGCTTAACGACAGACAATATGCTTTACGAGTTCCTCGATTCTAGGGGTTACAATAAATTAACAGCAGTGCTCAAGCTCGGCCATAACCTCTGGCTCTAGCTCTTGTTTTCCAGTTTTAGGTTTATTCAGTATATTTGCCCTCGTTTAATTAGACAATATGATCAGTTAATTTATTCCATTAGTTCATAATTTTTCTAAACGATACTTTTAAATCACAGTAAATTAACTGTTCGTTTACGATTGCCTATTATACTTCAATTTAAACAATACCTATGGGAATATTTTGGGAAATTCAAACCGTTCACTCCTTGTCTGCATTGTAGGCCTAATTAGAAAATCTATATATTTCCTCGGATGTTTATCGACAAAACGTTTTAACTAACATACATGCCCTAGATTTTTAGAGTTGAAAAATGTATGGCTCTTGTTTAGTTTGAGGTCAGTAAATTGAAATAGCCCAAGTATAATATTGAAACAATGGGTTCGCCTTTAAACCCCGCTTAGACGCATTACGCCCCACATGATATGTAGAGCAATACCGCTTTCATATCGTAAAACTTATCACGCGTGACGCGCCAAAGTTTAGAAGGTTATGAACCGAAACATTCAATTACAAACGTCTGGTCATTTCCCAGTCTCACTATGCCGGATGGGAGGCGCAAGGCGTAGGACATAAACTGCGGAGTTAATTTGCATCGCGGGGCTTGCAGGGTAATTCATCTCCCAACGATACGAAACGCAGGTGATAAAACCATCTATACAGCTAGTGTTGTAAAAGGACAAAGCGTTTCTAGATTGAAAACCATTACCGGACTGGAGGGGATCGCTGTAGAGGCATTACGATTTAAAGGTAATGAAATATTTTGTTTAGGCTGGTCGCGATAGGCGGGGCCGAGCACAAGCGAGCCCCTGTGTTCTGTGTTTGCTGTGCGATGGAAATATTCAATTTCTGCATTCCGTGCCTTTATCGTCCGATACTTTTGGGACAGAAAGCTACATAAAAGTGTTTTAATGTCATTGACACCGCTTACGAGTCGAGTATTTATTGGGGCTGAAGACGGCATACGTGTTTTCACGATAACAGTATGGCCAGCGGATATGTCGAGCTTAAGTACATAGTGAGGTAATCCACAGCTCGAAATCTCCGGCAACCCGATGTGTTTTTCGAGCAGAACAACCCCCGTGGTCCGGTGCCGGACGCGCGAGTTAACTCGCGCCACTCTTAGTTTTTGTGACATTTTTTTATTTTTACTTTTCACTATGAATGGAATTTAAAATCACGTGTTTTTCATTTATGTTTAAGGGGGTGTGGGGCACCATTTTCCTGTACAAGTAAAATGTATTTTGCGTCCATTGAGCCCAAGTAAATAAATTCTCAAAGCTCTAAAATATGAATTTCCATCATGATTACACTCAAGTAGTTTGTGGTCTTAATTCATAACAGCTTCCTGCAGCGGCCAATTCCGTTTAACTTCTTGGGGGTTCTAGGGGAGAGCCCCCCCCCCACCAACAGAACTGTTGTTTTTTTTTCACTTCGTAAGTTAGTCTCTTGTCCGATCTATTAAGGCTCGTTTTCCTAGCGACGTTTTATAAACCAGTTGCATTTTTCTTTGCCACAGTTATTTATCAGTTATTTATCGTTGTTATCAGTTCGCCGATGCAGACGGACGTGCTCTAGTTTCCTCCTGACCGGCCCGCCCTGTGCCTGTCGAGCCTTGCAATATTCGTGTTACTCGATCTTTAGTTTCAGTAATAGCGTTCTACTTAGTTTATATATATATATTTTTTTTTTTAAATATTGTGCTACGTAATATTAACTATGTCGCAGTGCGGAAGGTGCAATGTGGTGACTAAATCATCTGAAGCAGCAGTGTGTGTAGAGTGCCAAAAATCGTTCCATCCTCCGTGCACAAGAATAAAAACTGTGGATAACTTTAAGAAATTCTCAGCTAGCAGAAAAAGCAATTGGAAGTGTGACACTTGCAGTGGTGATTCTTCGTCGATTGCCAGCTCTACGAGTGAAGCCGACCTGTCGACCGTCCTCGAGAGCATCCAGACCCTGCGCAGCGACATACAAGCGGTAAACGAGAACGTCTCCAGTGTAAAATCAGACTTGGCAGGTATGAAATCTTCTATTGATGAAATTCAAAAATCTATTACCGACCTAACAGCAGAAAATAATGCGCGCAAGCAAGAGTGTGCGGCGCTTGCCGAGGAAAATAAACTAAATAAAAAAAGGTTAAATGAACTAAATTGGGAAGTGCTTGAACTCCAGCAGTACAGCCGAAGGGACAATATTGAGATCCAGGGAGTGCCCTACAGCAATAATGAAAATGTATATCAGATCCTCAGTGAAATCTCTAAGGTCATAAAAGTTAATTTATTAAGGGACGAGATTTCAATAGCCCACAGAATTCCTAGCAAATTCAACAACCGACACCCTCCTATAGTCGTCAAGTTTATATCGAGGTGGGTAAAGAATTCCTGGATGACCGCTGCCAAGAAGTGTGAACTCCTCACCGCCGCGCAGCTCAGCGACAGCTGGGAGTCCACAAGTATCTACCTCAACGACCACCTCACCGCCACCAACAAGCAGACCCTCGGCTACGCCCGCCAACTGGTGAGGGATAAGAAACTCTCCCATGCCTGGACCAGAGACTGCAAGATCTACGTCAGGAAGACTGCGGACGGCCCCGTCAAACTCGTCAGGTGCCGAGGAGAGATCGACGAGGTGTTAAACTCTTAAAAAAATCTGTGATGTGGCACATTTCAGATATCATAAATGAGGTACATTTCTTAAACATTCTAAAAGTAAAAATTTTGGCCTTTTCGTATTTTGTTCTTAAAATCTCTTATGAGATCTTTAAAAATTTTTTGAGAGCCTTAGAATTTTTTTTTTCTGTACAGCTATTTTTAATTTAGTATGTGTCGTAATTATCACCTTTCATTTATTAGTACATTAAGGCTTTTATTAAAATCTTTCAAACTATCCCATATTTAGAACTTGTTTTTTATGTCTAAGGGAAGGTAAATGTACAAAGAATACTTTATTGAACAAGTGAGATTTTTGTTTTATGTTGAGATAGTGTGTTCTATATGTAGGTCCTACAATAAAAGATTTACTGAGTTATGAGTTATTTTTATTTCATAATTGATATTTTTCTGAGCTATTAAGCTCCTACTTTTTTATTGTTTTTTAATAATATTATATAATTCTTAATAATTTTTTAACAAGGTACATGCATTATAGTTTATTTACCATCATAAATGTTTAAAAATACTACGATGAAGTAACCATTTTATTTATACCTTTTTTTTGCCTATATCTTTTAACCTTTTTATATCTTAATATTTAATTTAACATGTAGGAATGAAGGACCTCACTTTTCGTATATTTTTGCGTAGTGTCAAAAATTACAATTTTAATTTTAGGTATTTGTTGTTGATGCTATTGAACAGGATAAAGTAGCACTTACTTTACTTTTTTATTTATTTTTATCTTTAAATGAAAAAGTATTATCTCTAAAACTGATAAATACTTCTTTAAATGTTATTTTATTTTTCTATCCACACAGTAATAAATAATAATTAAGCTAAGGGAACATGCTACATAAAAAATAAAACAGAATAATATCAGTATATTGAGAATCTAAGTTATTAAAAATAAAGAATGTTTTTGAATCGCAGTTATTATAAATATTTACTGATCTAAGACTTAAGTGAACGTTAGGGCTTAAAACACAAAGTTTTTTATTTGATTTTTATGATATATAAAAAACCTACTGTTGTCTTAAATTAAATGTGTGTAAAAGGCATTTTTTAATTCAACTCCAAGCATTTTAAAATTTAAACAATCCTAGTTCTAGTTTTGGTAATCTGAAACACAATAGGGTATTCTACTACTTACTGATAACAAGACGAGTTCTATTGTTTATACTAAATACACTTTACGGCTCGGCGAGACAACGGGACGATGACTGGGCATGAACGGAACTGATAACTCACTGCTAGACTACCGACATGTTATTTGTGAAGAAATAGAATGCCACAACAAATTTTCTTCTCTTTTCAACAATCTTGTTTATAAAAATCTTAGTATTTTTCATATAAATATACGTAGTTATTCAAGAAACTTTGATAGTTTATTGATTTTATTAGAAACACTAAATATAAAGTTCGATCTTATTATTTTGAGCGAAGCTTGGCTAAGTGAAGGAGTGAATTTAAGTAATATAGATGGCTACGATACTTACTGTACTACTAACTGCTGGAACAGAAATGACGGAGTGGTTTTTTATGTAAAATGTAATATTAATGTTACTGTTAACGAAGTTAATATCGGTGACGCAACTGGACTTAGACTCGACTTTAACTTGACTGATAAACATCACAGTGTACTAGGCATATACAGGAGTCCATCAATGTCATGTGATACTTTCTTATCTGACTTAACTGATTACTATAAAACATACTCTAAAGGTACTACTTATATCTTAGCTGGGGACATTAATATTGACATTAGCAATAACATAAACTCCCAAGTAAAAGATGCGTATTTAGACATTTTAGCTAATGTTGGACTAATTCCTTACATTGACAAACCTACCAGAGTGACCGAGAACTCAAGCACATGCATTGATCATATTTTACTAACCACTTTGACCATTCCGCCATCACATCAGTCGTATTCCAAACGACTGTGACCGACCACTACGCTACTGCAATGAGGATCGACTATGGGGGGCCCATTACAGAGCGGAACAGAGGCGAAATCTCATATGTAGACAAAGCTGTGTTGAGCACGCTAATTGAAGCTCAGTCTTGGGACCATATTTGTGCAATCAACGATGTTAATGAGGGGTGTGAAGAATTTTTAACAACAATTAACCAGTTAAAATTGATGTCTACCAAATTTAAGAAAACATGTACACGACACAAGAAATTAAAACCTTGGATTACAATAGATATAATTAAAGCTATAAGAAAACGTGATAAATTAAGCAAGAAAGTTAAAAACGAACCTTTTAATGATCAGTTAAAATTATATTTTCAAAATTTCCGCAATAATTTGTTTAATGAAATTAAACGCACAAAAAACTTATATTACAAAAATAAAATACTAGAATCATAGGTAATCCTAAGGACTTTTGGAAAATTATAAATGAAATAAATGGTGTGGGATCAAAAATGAAAACATTTCCAATTGAAAGCTTTGCTAAGGCCCAGCCAATTTCAAATGAGTTAGTGAAATCAGTTGCAAACAACTTCAATAATTATTTCTCGCAAGTTGGTGAAAATCTAGCCAAGAACCTGCCGCCTTCTGCCGGTCCGCCAGTAGTGGAGGATGCGGACTACCGCGTGGTGAGTGAGTTTCGCCTTCAACCGGTCTCCGCCAGTCAGGTGGAGGAGTGTGTGCGTGAGCTGCGGGGTGGTTCAGCGCCCGGATTGGATGGAATTTCTGCAGATATTATAAAAACTAATACAAAACATTTGATCAAACCACTTTTACATATTTTTAATTTAAGTATTTGTACTGGCAAATTTCCTGATTCATTTAAAGAAGCCAAAGTAATTCCCCTGTACAAATCCTCAAGTAAAGCCGAAGTCAGTAACTACAGACCAATTTCTCTCTTAAGCGTTTTTTCTAAAATTCTGGAAAAATGCATTAAGAAACAATTACAGTCTTACTTGGAATTGGAAGGTATTTTATCCGAGGCACAATATGGATTTCGGAAAAATAAAAATTGCTCGGATGCTCTCTTTCAGGTGCAAAAATCTATAACTGATTCAATAAATGATGACCAAAAAGTTTTGATGATATTTATTGATTTAGCCAAAGCCTTTGATTCAATCGATAGAAAAATTCTTTTTAGTAAAATGGAATGTGTTGGTGTCAGAGGTAGGGCATTAGAATGGTTTCAGAGCTACTTAGCGGGTAGATCCCAACGAGTAGCAATTTCTGGTGTAATTAGTGACTCATCCAACGTCGATTATGGAGTAGTGCAGGGCAGCACTCTAGGACCATTACTTTTCTTAATCTACATAAATAATCTTGACAGACTGAATCTTAAGGGAAAGCTATTTTTATTTGCTGACGACACAGCGGTTGTAATCAAGGGTAGTAGTTGGGAGATAGTTTTCCAATATGCTTTACACGATTTAAAGCTCCTCCAAAGGTGGTTTGATCAAAATGTACTCACAATGAATATTGGGAAAACTAAGTGCCTTCCAATCTACCTACGTCCATCAGGCGAGCCCCCCGCGGACCTTGCGCTCAGGCTACACGTGTGCGGGGGCGGCGCCGGCACTGCGTGTCTTTGTCACACTATTGAATGAGTTAATTATTACAAATATTTAGGTGTAACTTTCGATTCAAATTTAAGATGGGAAAAACACATAATCACAGTCAAAAACAAACTACGTAGGATGATATACGTTTCTCATCAATTAAATGACATTTTAAACAATAAAGAATTTAAATTTGTATACTATGCATTTGTTGAAGCTCATTTACAGTATGGTATTATTGTTTGGGGCGGTACTTTTAAGTCTTTACTTGACCCCTTGTTCATTATTCAAAAACAAATATTAAAATGTGGTACAGGAAAGAATAGAAGATACAGCTCAGATGCTTTGTTCCAAGAATTAGGAGTGCTTACAGTAAGACAAATTTTTATCAAATCTTTTCTTGTTTATTTAAAAAAATTTGATTGCAATGTCATTTCTCCTGTTTTATACATTCGTACCCAACTCGATACAGTCAAAATGTTGGAATTTATGTTCCTGTTATTATAAAATCATTTAATCGAACAAATCCGTTTTATTTAGCAAACGTTATCTGCAGGAATTTACCTGGTGATATAAGGGACATGCGGTGTTCGGATGCCGTGTTCAAGCGGCGTGTGACTGCCTGGCTGTTGGGGACCGGCCCCGGCTTTGCTGAGGCCCTCCTGTCATCCATTTATACTACACGTTGACTGACTTTGACATTTCTTTTCTACTTGGGATCACCCTCTTACTTACATTTAATGCCATTTTGTGTTCTCCCTAGGACTTATTACGCATTTTTGAAATTATTATATTTTCACTACTAATGAATTAATCTTGAATAGCTGCGTAGTTAAAGAATGCCTTAACTTAATATTAGTAGTTGCAATCTTGAGAGTTTTGTGTTTCTAACTAAGGTAGTTATTTTAATTTATTTGGACAGCACGTCTAATTTCCAATTTATAATTTTAACAACGCGGCATCGCGCACAAGCCTGCAGGCCCATGCGATGTCTAATTTCCAATGCTATTTATCTTTCTATTTATTGTCAATTGGTTTTTGGAAATAAATATTCTGATTCTGATTCTGATTCTGATTCTGATTCAGTCGCAAATCATGTCAATACAATAAAGCAGAGGAAACTTGTTACGGCATTAATATTTTGCCAATTAAGTGAAATTGATGGAAAATATTAAACGTAAATCAAATAAATCGAATACATGAATATATACAACCGTCATCGCTAAAATTTCGGAAAAAATCTAATATATTCTAAAAAATAACCACAAACTATAACCTTTCACAACTGCACTGACACTAAAACACTGCGGACGACGTTTTAGACTCCACCAAATCCAGAGTGCTTATCCCGTCGTGGATTTGACGGCGAAGGAAGTCGGATGCTGCTCTGTAGGAAAACACCACGCAATGACGTTTTATGTATGACGGACTCCACCGGAAGTTTTAGTCGTCCGCGACGGTTAGATTTTTGTGCGGTCTGGGGAGGCGCGGGCTGACGGCTCGCGGACCGTGGGCGGGGGCGGCGCTGCGGGGTGTGCGGTCTGGGGAGGCGCGGGCTGGCGGCTCGCGGACCGTGGGCGGGGGCGGCGCTGCGGGGTGTGCGGTCTGGGGAGGCGCGGGCTGGCGGCTCGCGGACCGTGGGCGGGGGCGGCGCTGCGGGGTGTGCGGTCTGGGGAGGCGCGGGCTGGCGGCTCGCGGACCGTGGGCGGGGGCGGCGCTGCGGGGTGTGCGGTCTGGGGAGGCGCGGGCTGGCGGCTCGCGGACCGTGGGCGGGGGCGGCGCTGCGGGAAACCACAAGGCCGTCGGATCTCGGCCAACGTACGTCTTACGAAATTACACATTCACCATCTGTTATCCGGACATCTCGTATTAATATTATTACATATGTCGTGTGTGAAATTATACAGTGGTGAACAGAATGCGGAACTTTCCTCTGTTCTGGAGTTTTATTTTAGATGTGGAAAGGCGGACGATCTGATGAAGCCATTCATCGCACTTTTAATAAATGTTTGGGTTTTATCGTTTGTTAAGCTTAAATTTCTACTCTACCCAGTTTAAAAACGATGGTACGATTTATTTCAGTAAATTATTCAACGGAGGATTAAATATGTAAGAAAGAATGTAACGACACATTTCTACCACCTCCACGCTATATTTACCACCTCCACGTTTGTTACTTCTTTGCTTCTCATTTTTGTAACCTTTTTTTATTTGATGTCGAAAAAAAGGTGTGATGATGCACTATCGAGTTACTTTTTCCAAACTAAGGCTACTGAATTATTAAACAAATTGGTAACTACACTTTTCATTCCATTACAATACAAGTCCACTCAATATTTATTTAAACAATCCAAATGTTTAAAACGAAACTCACGCATTAGCGAGTTACGTAACTAATGCCACTGAATTTTCAAATAAATTGAAAACAATAAACTTTTCACTCAATCTCAATGCAATATTTCTTGTAAAAATTCAAATTGTTAAAACGAAAACTAATTAAGACCTAAAGTGATCGTTGGTCTTATGAATCAAAAATTAAAAATCCAATATGGCCACCTCTGATAGAGACTCCGGAGTGTTGTCGACGGACGCGACGGTCGACGGTTCGTTCATCACTCACTTTACGACAACGCAGTCGTAAATATATACGATACCTCTTTGTGTTCATCCCTGCGATTATTATTCACCAGGTTTAATTGCCTTATTACATTGCGCCATCACAATACAGTAGACCCCCTCTTAACCGACCCACACGGGACCGGACCTAGGTCGGATAACTTAAAAGGTCGGTTAAAACGGGTAATCCTCTAAACACCTAAAAATGAAAGCTTTATTGATTTAGGGTTCTAGTAGCATCATTCTAAAGCCGTTAGTTGGTTATTTAGATAATAAACTATAATTTTCAACCTATTTACCAAATCAATTACTGTAGAAATGTCACAAATAACCCCAAAACACGGTCAAAACAAAACCTTTTTATAAACTAAATATTTCAGACGTGTTCAAAAAAAGGTTCTTTTGTTGGCACCTTTAATAACGTGTTCAAACACTTGTTATATGTTATATGTTTAAAAGAACTTTTGTAATGCGGGATGTGTGTCAATGCGTCTGCTGTACGTTTTTATAAATTAATAAATGCTGTATTCAAAATTTTTCAAACTCGTAACAACCTGTAGTGTGGAGCGTGACGTTCCCATCGCCGAGTATGGAAACGGAAATGCCGCTATTCCTAGAAAAGGGCGGTTAAACCGAACTGTTCTTAAAACAGGGTCAGTTAAAACGATCTTTAATCTTTGATCAGCAAGGGCGGATAATCCAATCGTCGGTTAAAACATGGTCGGTTAAAAGGGGTCTACTGTATAGTTTACAGGTAAGTAGTATTATACTGTTTATTGATGCTTTTAATTACATCTAATTATTTTGTTCCCTTAAAACCCGAGAAGCATGGGCTTCATAAACTCGCCGGAATTCGTTTATTGATTGTATATTACTCTTTGTTAACCTACATTTCCATTATTGAATGTGAAAAATTATTTTGAAATCCTTCAAAGTACATGACGAGGGTTTGGCATTTGTGTTTTCTGTCGTACGATAACTGTCGGCATATTTTTTAAAAAGGCAGTTCAAACAAACATTTAGGTATTGTTCCCGATTTCGATGTTTCACTAGAAACAATGTTTTAGAATAGTTCAGTGGAAGATTAGGGCTAACTAATTAGGTGGAATCTTGTGTATGGTTCATTGTTATCACACGCCGTTCAGGGGCTACGCACGTGATGCAAGGCTGAAGGCTGAAAGTAACAACCTTTAACCAAGCCGTTTTAAAGTGAGGTAAATCTTAATCATACTAAAACGCAGATTGGAAATGATTGGCAAACTTTGCTCGGATGGATATTTTTTATTGACATGCAACATTAGAAAAGTTATTGTTAATCGAGCATTTTACTTTTTTTCATGAAAGTTTATTTTTAATCCACCGCTTAGTTTTAAGCCTCAGGAAAAGCGCAGGACTTGTAAACAGACCAACATTAATTAATGATCAATGCAACCAAACAGACCAAAATTACTTAATCTTAATTTTTTTAGGAAGTAATACATACTTTGGATAATAATTAATTAAATTTACTAATATCTTTATCACAGCCTTATTGATTTTTAATAGAACTAGTCCTAATAAAATGTTGGCCTATCTATTTTCATGTTTGTAATTTACCCAGAGAGAAATAATTAAACCGAATCATTAAACACATTCGACCACTCAGATGGAATTTATTTCGGAGGCTAGAGTAAACATCGCGTTAAAAATGTCATTCCAGTTTTGACATTTAAACCCGAACCCGCATCATAATGAATACAGTATTTGGTTTTGTGGTGTCTTGTTCTCTGGTCGCAGGTGTAGGTCGGTCTGTGTGAAACTGAGACCACGACATACCAGGCGGGTCAAAGATTATTTTCAACGTAATGGAACCTAAATAATTTCTTGATTAGCATTGTACGTGTTGTTGTATTCACTGGATGTAAATAAATAAACATCTTACAACACTTAAAAATATAATTAAACTTATACTGTACTCACATACAAGATGGTAAATATATAAACATGTTGTAAAATGGTGATCGATTTCGATTGGTCACACCGATCATCATTACCATGCCCAATGGCTGACAATCATAACCAGCCATGATGATAATTGGGCCTGATGATAATTGGTGTGACCAATCGAAATCGATCGCCATTTTCCACCATTTAAGCTTTGTAAGACGTTTGCATTTACATCCAGCTAATAGAATCTGTATCTCCCATAAATAAATGATTTTAAGGTATATAATTTAACTGGTTTGATATAGCTCAAAACGATATAAATGATTAAATAAATATTGTATTTCCCGTCAGTTCCTGAGTGATCTGAATCAGGAAGTTCAATAATGCTTAAATTCATTCTAGTATTGTCCACTTGTAGAATAAGGATTAAGCCAAGTCAGTGTCTTAAAATTGCAAGAAAAAATAACTCAACTAAAGGCAACGGACCATGGTATTCTTAAAATCCTTGACGTGGTATGGGACGTGGAATAGGATTTAAAAGGAAACTGGAAATATAGAATATCATTTTTTAATTTCCTTCCGCTAAGCAACATCTATCAGGCTGTATTTTTCACATTATTGAACAGTACTTTTAAACCATTAGTGGTATAAATCCGATGTTTATGTAAACAGTGCTCAGTAAGAACAATTTTGGCACAGAGTATCAAGTTTCTACTTTGCGCCAGTTTAAAATGGCGGCCTATTTAATTTTTAAGTTTAATGTTGTATCTTGAAAACTTCGATCACAATAAAGAATTGTCAAGAGAGGAAAAATCAAAATTTAACGTACTAAACCAATACCCCCGTTGCAGCAGACCTGCATACTCAGCGAATTTCAAATGCAAAACGACATATTTCAATCCAGCATAGCGAGATTTGACATGTTTTGGTAAGCTCCATAAGAATAGCATGGGGGATGAGTATACAGGTTTGCTAATACAGGTATTTTAAAAATGGGTAGTTTTAATTCAATATTCAGTAGATCTGAACTAGAAGAAGCTATTTACCAAGTTTTATCAAGATATGTTGAGAAATAAGCGAGATATAGAATTCTTCTTATTCCCCATGAAACATTGGGACAACGTACTGTATTTACCCCTTTCAATATCTCGGTAACCAATGGACATAGAGCAGTGATTCAAAATACTAAATTGTTTGGTTTTTTGAGCTGAATTCAATGGCGCCAACAAAAATTCGATTAGTTTTATTTTTCTATGTAAAAGACTCAAAAACCCCATTTTTGGGGGTTTACCCCTCTTTACCCCCCCTTCCGATAGTCCGATCGGACTGGTTTACGATCTCGTCCGAGGGATTACCACTTTACATGTCTGTACCAAATTTAATTAAGATCGGACCATTTTTACGGCCGCTATCGTGCTGACACACACACACACACACACACACACGCACGCACGCACGCACGCACGCACGCACGCACGCACGCACGCACGCACGCACGCACGCACGCACGCACGCACGCACGCACGCTGTTTCGAAACTCTCTCCCGAAACTCCGTGGACACGTTCCTTAACAAAAAATTTCATGTAAGTATAGGGTCTATCTCGCTCCGTTTTCCGTCTGTGAGTCTGTTTGTGTTTTTCAATTAAAACTGTATAACTTTGAAACGGCTTGAGTTAAATTATTGAAACTTGGTACGTAAACTATAGTTAGTATGGCCAAAAATCTTTACCAATTTTCAATTTTTTATCTTTCGGAATTTCAAAATGGCGGCCTTTTAAAAAATTAATTCATTAATATCTAAAAAAGTTGACAATTTAACACTATCCTTTTGACTATACATTTTATTTGCCATTTCATTACAAACATAACAACACTTAATTTATTAAAATAGGACAATAAACAAGCGAGAAACAGCGATTTAAGTAAAGCATGTCATGGCTTATTACATCCAGAGGCCGGCCCGCGAGACCGTGGCGCCCCGCGCCGCGCTGCAGCAACAATGAGTCTCGTGCTAGTCGCGTGGAATACAGTGTGTAAATTAAGTATGGAAACAAATCTGTATTTTTTCATCCGAAGGAGATAGAGATATTTTGTTTGTGGCGTTGGTTGTTAGTCCAGGTTCCGGATTTTTTGACATCGAAATATTTTTTTCATCCCCCTCACAGGGTGGGGGGTAAGGGGTAACTTAATTTTTTCAAATAGCAACCCCTACTGAGTGACCCCTCATAAAGGGTTTCTCAAAATAAATCAAATGGCTCCAACCCGAGGTCAATACCTCAACCCTAACCCAAATGGCAGCCATTTTAAATTCTGAGATGAACACACGAGATTAACTATGGAGACCTAAATTTACCTTTTAAGCGGGTTACATTGGGCAAGTTAAACTCTGGATACCATTGTTAGATGGAAAAGTGGATGTTTTCGCCTTATGCCTGATTTTCCCCAGCCCCCAAAATAGGGTGTTTTGGGGGTAGCCCCAAAATTTCAAATGCAAACCCCTACTGAGTGACCCCTCATTTTGAAGGGTTTGTTAAGACGTAATCAGTGGTGCAAACTTAAAGTCGATATATCACACCTAGCCAATATGACAGTCATTCAAAGATTTGATTGGGTGAAAAAACACCCATTTCACCTTTCAAAATATTTAATGCCTGCTATAGCAGCCATATTGAGTCATCCCTCATTTTATAGCTCTTAACAAACTTAAAACCATGATTTAAATTAATATCCGTCGATCCTAAAAAGACATCCAAAATTTTGAATAAAAGAAGTAGGTGCTTTTTACCCAATCACATTTTTGAATACCTGCCACATTGGCTAGGGGTGACATCATAAGGTTTGCATTATTGCTTATGTTTTTACAAACCCTTCAAAATGAGGGGTCACTCAGCAGGGGTTTGCACTAACATTCAGGGGGTTGCCCCCAAAACACCCTATTTTGGGGGATGAGGCAAAATCAGGAATGAGACAAAAATGTCCACTTTTCCATCTAATAATAACAGACTCACAGACGGAAAACGGAGCGAGATAGACCCTATACTTACATGACATTTTTAGTTTGTTTTGACCTAAGGAACGTGCGCACAGAGTTTCGGGAGAGAGTTTCGAAACACCCTGTAGATATATATATATATATATATATATATATATATATATATATATATATATTTATTTATTTATTTATTTATTTATTTATTTATATATAAATTCGAACGAATGGTGTTTTCTGCTTCTGGTGGCCCCAAAACGAAAAGTTATCGTGGTCCCGGGCTTAGGTCTTACCATGAGACCTACGGTAAAAGCTTCTTCCCTATAGGGGAAATTCGCTTAAACGTATAATTTTGCTAGAGTCATCATTACACATGTGAGAAATTTCAAATTTCCTACGGAATTACATGCTAAACAGGCTTTAAATTGACCGCATTATTAACTTCAGAGAATACATTTATTAGTTGGTTGTGTTACGACCAAACATACACGTTCTTTGTACAATCATCCAGTCTCACACATAAAATAAGCAGATTTTTTCACTTAAAATTGTCAATTGCAATCCGGATTGTGTTTTTAATATATATATGTTGCAGCGACCACATAGTAGAAGTAGACGGAGCATAGCTATCTTACTTGCATTACGGCGAATGAAGCCTGGGCCGCCATATTGTGTAGGTATAGAAACATAAAACGACGCTCAAAACCGCGTAATCTGACAGTGGTCATGTTTCAAATAACTCGTAGTTTATATCATTTAGCAATGAGGCTTAAGGTTGAAATTTTGCATGTGAAGAGTCCTTTATTTTTGAACAGTAATAGTATCAATCATATTCAAAAATATATTTTTTATTTTAAAAATGATAAAAGTCACAAGATTTTTATTCAACTTTAAAACATGACATGAAAAGAAGTAGTCGGCTTCTACTTTTTTATTGTTTGGTCAGGTAAAATAAAAACAGCGGATATTGTTGCTAGAGTTGAATTTTTTAAATCGTATTTTTTGAAAAAAAGCTGCCGTAGTTTGGTCAATAACTTAAATATTGTGGGAGAGTTTATCAGCGCGGCGCCTGCTTAAAAACAGAGTCAATCCTAAATTGCTGTTTACAAAAATAAGGTCGATTACAAAAATACAAATGTGGTATCAAACTAAAGGTCTGAATCTCATAATTACTATGGCACCAATTATAAATGGTTTAGAAGCAGTTTATACGTCATAGGAATGTTACAGGTGCATTCCTTGGCGGCAGCTTCTCTCAAAAAATGTCAGGACACGCTTCTAGGTCATCAGTGTTTACGATGTGTAAACTACCAGTAAACTATTTATATTTGGTACTATAGTGATTCTGACATTCATACCTTTAATTTGATACCATATTTGTAATTTTTTACTTAGTTTGTTTTCCCATGCATAGGGACTAGAAACAAATTTAGGCTTCAAGTCGCGGCTCGTGTGCTCCGTCTATTTCTACTAAGTGGTCGCTGATCTGATGCATCCTTCATTAATTGTCTTCAACGCGTTTTTGACAACCTCTTTTTGTGAACTACATAATTTGTCTCGTTTTCCAACGTCTTGGTACTACGTCCTCATACCCCCACAGTTTCTTGGACAAAAAGTCAGCGGCAACAACGGACGCACGACGACGCGGCAACACGCAATTGAGGAGGTTCAAGTATAATGGAAGTGGAGGACGTCGCATTAGTGCCGGTATGTCCCGAGCCGTCTACTTTCCAGGGGAAAGCTGCAAGTGTGTCACATCATCCAGGAGAAAACAACTGCTATTAGGTGTCCCTGCGAAGTCTTATATGTCAAATCAAGGCTCGAATACTTCAGATTCTAAAAAAAAAACAAAAACTAAGAAGTAAGAAGGTCTTGGATTTTATTATCTTTTCTGTTCACAACACACCGATGCTGCATTGAAGCATCGCACAGTGGGACTTGCCAAGTTTTTAATGTCGAATCGAGGCTGAAATACTTCAGAATTCCGAGAGTTCTAACATTTGTATTATTTCTAAGTTGCTAATATCCAATCCAGAAACGCAAAAGCAACATACCTTTTCCACTTCTGCTTCCTTTGTACTACTACTTCACTATTCCTTTCGTTTGCTACTTATTTCCTATCTCTTAACTATCTTTAAATCAAAATCTTGATACAGGAGTTAGGTATTAAGCTAGTTGTCTAATTTATTTTCATGTAACTACAGCTATTAATCATTTGAGCTTTTAAATAAAGATAATACTTCTATAAATACTACACAGATACAAAATTAATGTCCCGCTCGAAATGCTGAACCTATTGCGATTCTTGTAACACTGGTATTTTCCAACCTTTTCATTACATTATTGATTTGCCAATGCAATAAATTAAACACATTGACACTCGACCCTTCACCAAGAGCAATTAAAAAACCCCGCTGATTTTTTCGTTTTTCTAAACGGTTAGTTCAATCAAGTAATTGTGTATTTAAATTGAACAGTGCTGCCCCATTTAGCATTAGTCTTTTTGCATTTAAATTGCACTTTCAACAACAATTTTATTTCACCAAAAGTAGATTGCGATCAAAGTACATTCCCTGCCATTTTAAATTGTTCTAAAATATCCTTTTTACCGCTATATAAATTAAGAAATCATTTAATCTATGAGAGGAGAACGCTTTAACTTACAGTAATATCCATTATTACTGACTGGTACATTGAAGTAAAGACATGATAGAAATTAACTGAGATTTTCGAGTGTAGGTACGGATTTAACTTCAGCAGTATCCCGTAACACTAACTGAAACATTGATGTAAATACATAATAGAAATTAACTAAGATTATGTAGTGTAGGGACGGATTTACTTCTTTTACATAACCTATAAGTTTGAGAGGGTATAGAATCTGAGGTATAAAAATGTTCAATGAAATTCGAAAAGATCCAGGATATTTTACACAAATCAAATAATTATAAGGAGAAAAGAAAATAAGACAACATAAAAAAATTTGGTTAAAATGCGTAGTTGTTTTTTATTTAAGCAGTGTGTTTTGAAAAACATTTAATGATTAAACTACATCTTTCTTGAGGAAGAGGCACACCAATCTGAATTATGGTTCCACTTAACTGGAATAAAAAATGTACGATAACCTTGAAAATTAAGGTTTCGAAATTTCTTTTAGGTCGACGAATCGCCGATCAGTGTAATATAAGAGAAATAAATGTAGTGGCCGCAGTGCATCTTAGTTTTTTGTTAAGGGCTGTAGAGTGACATGTGCAACCCGATTACAAGTAACTACGTTTTGAAGCTTGTGCACTCATAGTCAATACTAGACTACTAATGACTTTGGTGACATGTTTCAAAGGACAGACTTTACTGTGAATGGTTTAAGTAAACCAAATTATTACATGCGGGTTTTCCTGTTGTTGTTTTTCTAGAGTTTTATACATATACTGTGTGTCCCAAAAATCCCGGAACGGTTTAATATCTTTTAAAGTAAGCCATATATCAAAACGATATTTTGCATACCTTTTAGTACTAAAAGAAACTATTTTTTGATGTACATGTCATTTCTGCCCCTGCCCCCAAAATTGGATTTTGGGGGGGTAGCCCCAAAATTTTAAATGTAAACCCCCATCGTGCGACTGCTTATTTTAAAGGGCTTGTTGAAAGAAACACAATGCCGCAAACCGGAGGTCGATATCATGCTCCAGTCCAAAATGGCGGCCATTCAAAAATTGAAAAAATGCTGTCCGTCGACTAAAATTGAGTATTTTCTGTGTTCGGCAATTCACATTTAAATCGAATAAGAATCACCAGAACACGTTTTAACTACTTAAAAGATACAAAAATAATAATTTCTTGTCGTCATCATCAATGCTCAACCCTCCAGAATTGTTTTAGGGGGAAGGAGCTAACCTACTTATTAAAATGTAAACTCATGTAGTGCAACCACTCTTTGAAAATATCTGCCACTTCTTGAAATGACCTGGTTAAGTTACCGTAGCCTCTCATCATTAAAATAATTACTCTTTCTTTTTCAGGTAACGCCATGTTGATAACAAATTATAAGAAATACCTAAAAACAAATAAATTCTGTACATATTTTACGATTTTCCTCAATAATTAGATTAAGAAAGAAGAATGAACATGCGCGATGTTTTCACAGGACTAGGTTTAATAACTAACATTTTTTTGGCCTATATTTGGTACTTGATGTATGGGGGTTTTCCTTAAAGATAACGCATAGACACAGGTATGCCAAAGCTCGCATCAAGGCGGATATCTATTGGTCTGTTGGTTAAATAACTTTGGCACTAATAAAATTCATTTATGTATTACAAGTAAATTAACTTTTATTAAAATGTCGTTAAAAATGTCTTTGGTTAATTTTTTTACTCATTCAGCATATGAAAATGAGTGGTCATACGATGTGAGTTGATATTAGAATTGGTTGGACAAACCCCCACCTCCCAAAAACAATTTTGGAGGGTTGAACCTTGATGATGAGAAGAAGAAATTATCATTTTTGTATCTTTTAAGCAGTTAATATGTGTTCCGGTGGTTCTTATTCGATTTAAATGTGAATTGCCGAACACAAAAAATACTCAATTTTAGTTGACGGACGGCATTTTTTAATTTTTGAATGGCCGCCATTTTGGACTGGAGCATGATATCGACCTCCGGTTTGCGGCATTGTGTTTCTTTCAACAAGCCCTTTAAAATAAGCAGTCGCACGATGGGGGTTTACATTTAAAATTTTGGGGCTACCCCCCAAAATCCAATTTTTGGGGCAGGGGCAGAAATGACATGTACATCAAAAAGTAGTTTCTTTTAGTACTAAAAGGTATGCAAAATATCGTTTTGATATCTGGCTTACTTTAAAAGATATTAAACCGTTCCGGGACTTTTGGGACATACAGTATTTTTATAAGGAGTAGTTAATTCGATGTATGATCAGGGTTAAAATAGTAAACTTTAAAAGTATCTGAACGAAACTGCGGTCTTCAACCGTTGGTATTCACTCTACAATTACCAATTTTTGTACCATTTACTTCAAATTTGATATGCCTTCCTGCCTGATATTGATAGGATAAACTAGTTGAAAAATCTCGCTCAAATTATTCTTTACAAAGCCACAAATCTACTATCCGATTATTTAGTATACCGTAAGGCACAAACGTTTCTCGAAAGCTATATAGTTTGGCAGAAAATGAAGAAACCACTCTTGGGCTGAGAGATGAACCATATTTTTATCATAGTTAAAACTATATAAGCGATAAAATTTCGTGAAATTTGAATTAATGGCAAAGACACTTGCGTTTTTAAATCAAACATCAAAAATTTTGGAACTTGCCTATCTTAGTTATTATGCTATAAACTAACAGTGCTTGGTTTAGTTTTAGGGTATGTAAACATGAAGTTACGTCGATTACTTTTCTATTGAATGATATAAAATCAACTTATATTTATTAGCCTCAACATTTGTTTTTATAGATTATTTTCAATCAAAACGATTGATCGATGTATATTGTTTGGTGTTACCAATAATTGTATTCGTTACAGATAATCGAACTCTTACATATCGTTAAGTAACATGTCGTTAAGTATGTTCAAATCAAGTACATATTTGCCTTCTGTAATGTGGTTCATGTAAAATATTTAATGGTTTAAATTTGCCATATTGACTTCGCTCTATCATAATCTAACTTGTGTTTTCTTTGTTTCAGGTAAGTGGGACAGCCGTCAGTTGCGTATGTTTTTACATTAGAAAAATATCATATCATTACTATCAACGTTTCGACTTTTAAACTTAGAGCTTATGATAAATGTAGTCTTATTTTGTAGTTAAGATATTAGGAAATTCATCTTTCACATCTCAGGCTGTTTAACAACATGACATAGCGGACATAGCCCGCAATGAAATCAAATAAGTTGGAATGAATACGTATTTACTAATTTTTATAAGGTTTTTGTGGTGCTGACAAATAAAAATTTTAGATGCAAGATTTTATTTCAAGCCATGATTATTAGAAACATTAGCATCAGCAAACATTGCACTAGGGTCGTGGTCTTAAACCGCCGTATTTTAATTAACAAACGACCTGGAACATAATTTCATTTCTTTTTTTGTGCCTTTGAAACCAAAATTTTCTATTGATAATGTTTTTTTATTTTTGTTTGTAAGGAAACAATTTACTTAGTTGATCATTAATTGTCAATCCGGTAGGATTATTTGGTTTTATGTAATCACCAAACACTGTGATATTTGGGAGTAAGAAATACTTCTTCCCAATTATTTTGTGATGTATACAAATGAATTAATAGATATTTTAGGTGAAAAAAGTTTTTTAGAAGTTTTAATTCTTTTAACATGCTTTGTGTTATGATCAGAAAAATACACACAGTTGCTATGAACAACCAAAATAAATCAAGTAAAAAATAATTGTATACAAAATTCTCATCAGATCAACTTTATCAGCTGACTAACTTAAAAGAAAGAAAACATGAAACAGATTTAGTTAGTCACTACAGGATCCCCTGCCAGTGATTTGCGTGAATCACGATACAAATCCCTGAAAACCAATCTTAAAGGAAACCCTCCTATTTACTAGTCTATGCAGAGTGAGCAAGCTTTCGAAGCTTGTAAAGAAAGTTTTCCTGAAGCTGTGACGCTGTCTCATCCTGCACCTAATGCTCAGCTAGCAATATTTTGCAATTCATCTGATTATGTCGTAGACAGTTGGCCGCTCGTACAGCGTTTACGACAGAGAGTTTACAGCTATATACTTAGCTGTAAAGTACTTTAAACACATGACAGAAGGCAGACTATTCACCATTTTTACAGACCACAAACCTCTCACCTTTACTTTTCGCCAAAAGTCCGAAAAGTGTTCACCTCGACAATTCCGTCACTTGGAGTACATTGGTCAGTTCACAACGGACATTGGCCACGTTTCTGGAAAAGATAACGTAATTGCTGACACCTTTTGCAGGATAGAGGCAGTTACTATTCCCATTGACTACCAATCTTTAGCTATGACTCAGGCAGATTATTCAAACAATATTGTCAAAAGTAGTGCTACCTGGCAGGACACGGAGGAGGTAGGACACGAATGAAAATTCTAAAATTCATACGTACGGAGGTCTCATCCGATAGGTCTAATTTGGATTTCAGAGAGGAGTGTAGTCTTGAAATTAAAAAAAATAACTTTGGAAATACCAAATTTTAGCTATGACAGCTTTTTAAAAACATTTTCAGTACCGATAAATTTAATTAGTTCCCTAGAATTTTTTTATATGAAGTGCTGGAACAATAATAATTATCTTAAATCCTTTGATGTCAGAAAACCCCCAAAAATCTATTTAAAAACATTTGTAGCATTGAATAATAATAGGAAGTGAAAACTACAAAGTTAAGAGGTAGTCAGACTAGGTGGTCGAATCTATAACCCTTAATTTAGTACATCCAAACAATTATGATTTTCTCCAACGTACGAATTACAAAACATGTTTAACGTGTGGCCCCATCCATCCACCACGTCAGTGTCCAAATCTTTTCTTAATTGTGTCGGACGGTTAAACACTGTATCTGTTGCATCAAATATCACCTGTAAAGAAGAAACTTCAACCTATGGTAAATAAAAAAGTGTTTAATTTGAAAAAGTGTTTAACATTAAAAAGTATGTAAAAAGTGCTTAGTTAAAAAAGTTTGGATCTTTGTGGCTTCATGTAGTTGAGATCTAATAGATTACAGCCTAAATCCCCCTATTTTTACTTTTTTTGTGGCAGCATACCTGCACACACCCTTCACATATCATTCATATAGAGAATATTTTTCAATGCTTATCACATACATTGATTTTATTTGATATGAGACTTATTATAAATTATTTATTTAATCATTTGAAAATTCGCTGATTGAGCAGGTCTGCTGCATCGTAGGCATTTCACGTTAAATTGTTAAAGGGCTACATATTTATCCTAAAAATTTTCTTGAGGCATGTGTCTTGCTTATAAATTTATATCCTTGATCTTAATAGTTTTTTTGTAGTCTAAACAGATCCGAAAATAACTTGAAGACCGCTTTTAGAAATTTTGTCGCATTCTCAAGGCCTTTTTCATAGAGCATTCCGCATTACCTGCTTCCACTTCCACCAAACCGTAAAAGAACTGAAAGTTCACGTAAAACAACGGAGGGAGAGCGATGTTTCATTCCTAATTATTATTAGAAGATGCAATCACTAAAATTTACACAATATATCAATGAAAACCCTAATTTATTTTGTTTTAAGTTAATCCCAAATTTTATGCACATCTTTTTAAACAAGTTGTGGAATAATAATTTTTTAGAAACACTTAACTTATGGAGTTAAAAAAGTTTAAAAAGTTCGACTTAAGCTAATACCTATTGTATTGACTGATTTTCACCAGACCGTTGTAGGGATATGATTTTACCCATTGCCTTATTACTTATAAATGCGGGTCGGGATAAGGGTTTTTGTATGGGCAACAAATACTTTCGTAAAGAATTTTATTACTAAATTAATGACTTCTTTTCAGTAAGAGATATTTATAAATTCCTGACTTTCATTCAAACTTGTAAAATATAAATAACAAGTTCATTAGTAATTATGGCGACCGCGTGTTTGAGGCGTTTTATTCCAATTTCGAAGACCTTCATAATGAGGTACATTTGAAGATATGCATACGTTTAAATTTTTACTACTTCCATCGTGGAACGTCCCTTGACCATGCATAATACAAATTCAGTAATAGTAGTAATAATAATAATTATTACCTCACTATTATAAATATTTTTATTGCAGTTGGATAGTTAACGAACTGTATTGCGAGAGTCAAAACATATTGTACATGACGCAGTATGACTAGAATTTTCCGTTCACGCTCACCTTTCATCATACATGTTTACAATAATTCAATCTTTCATTCAAATCAAATCAAATAATTCTTTATTGCCATATATATAACATTTTACAGCATTGGCATGAGTCAAGTACAAGAATAAAATGGGTTATATATTGAAAATAAAACTACTTCTAATTGTCATTCAAGAAATCCCCAATGTTATGAAAACATTTTGATACCAAAAATTTCTTAAGTTGGGACTTAAATTTTATTTTGTTGGGTTCAATCCTGAGGTGGTCAGGGAGGGCATTAAAAAATATCACAGCATTGTACAACATCTGGTTTTTGAAAAATGAAGTGTTGTGGTGGGGAATGTTGAATTTGTTTCTATTCCTTGTTTTATGTTGTAAGCGAAGCAACAGATCTTGAAAATGCTCGGGGTTCTGCCTCAGAAAATTAAGAGTGTTAAAAATATAAACGGATGGAAACGTCAGACCTGCTGCAATAAAGAAAGATTTGCAAGATTCCCTGGGTTTAAGCGAGCTATGATTCTAATTGCCTTTTTTTGCAGAATTAATATCTGCTTTGTTTGCGTATTTTCAGATCCCCAGACAGAAACAGCGTAAGACAGATGTGGATTAATGAGGGCGTAATATGCAGCAAGTAAAACGTCAGGGCCAGTAAAAGATGACAGCCTACGCAGGACAAACAAGCCTGAGCCCATCTTCCTAGTAACATCATTTACAAAGGATTAATACTTCAGATTGCTGTCTATAGAAATACCCAAAAAACTTTACATTTTCAACAGAATCAACAACCGCATCGTCTATAAGCAGACTGACTTCATCTGTTACCCTATTGGATATTTTAAAATGATTAAGATTAGTTTTATCCGTGTTAACATCCAGATTATTGTCACTGAACCATTGAAGAACATCGTTTGAAATTGAAATTGAAATCGTTTATTCAGTATAAAAATACAAATACAGAGATTTGTATTTTTCCAACGTTTGATTGGATGAAAGCGTTTACTTCCAAGGCCTCCCTGCATATATCTCTGACAACCAGTGAAGTATCGTCAGCAAACAAATACAAATCGGCACTTGACACTGACCTTGATATGTCGTTTTTAAAGATGATAAATAACAATGGCCCTAAAATTGATCCTTGCGGAACGCCAGCCTTAACCAACTGAACATCAGAAGAACATTTCATGAAAGTATTGCGTTCTTTATATGGGATTTCAACTGATTACCGACGTCAAACCAAATAAGATCGAAACCAACCCTTTGCAACACCTCTAACGCCAATAAGATCAAGCTTATTAAGAAGTTTTTCATGTGAAACCATATCACAAGCTTTTCTTAGGTCAAAGAAAATACCTACTGCAGACTCTCCCTTATCCAAAGCTTGGAAAACGCTGTTTGTGAGTGCTGAAATTGCATCTACAGTAGATTTATTCTTAATGAATCCAAATTGATGTTTAAACAATATGTTGTTGTGGCGAATAAGAGACCATGATCTGATTAAAACCGCTTTTTCAAATACCTTTGAAAAAATAGATGTGATGGAAATCGGTCTAAAATTGTCGAGTTCATAAGGGTTTCCTTTTTTGTGGAAAGGCTTTACAATAGAATACTTGAGGAAATCGGGAAACTGACCCGTCTCAAAAGAAAAGTTGATCAAATGCACGATTGGGCGAAGGAAAGGATGAACACAAGACTTGAGAGAAGTTTGGAAGAAACTTGATTGTTTCCTGCAGAGATTTTTGGTTTCAGAGACCTAATTATTTCGCATGCATGCATTCATTCATTCGTTAATTAATTAATTCATTCATTCATTCATTCATTCATTCATTCATTCATATTTCAGACTCATTCCATTTCGATTTGTATTTCAAGAGTTATTTAATATTCTCCAGACTCACCCAACCATGTATACAAAAAAATAAACCATATTACTTCATGACTTATTTTAATCTCCTTTAATAATTACCTCAACAATGACATTGTTAATACCTTCTAACGTTCACTAGAGGGATAAATTAATTATATATATGGGTTTGCATCTTGCTTATTCTCTCAAATACATCAATGTAATGCGGTGTGTAGTTTCAGGTGGTCAGTTCTTGGCAATTTGTTAATAAATATTATTCGGTATATATATGGAGTCAGTAGGGAACTTCCTGTGACCTTAAGATTTTTTACGATAGGTCTAATCTTGTAAAATATCACAGACCGCTTTTTAATTTGGAATTGAGGCTCGTCCTACACAGACATTCGAACCCCACTGGTCTATGACAGGTTTGCCGCGATGAGGAATTTTAACCTCTTTACCTATAATAACCGTGATAAATTAATGAATTCATGACACTCGGGCTTAAAAACTTCGAAATCGCGAAAACAGCGAGTAAGCCGAAAAGACGGAGTAGCGGGAACTCCCATACATAATTGGTCCAAGCCAATTACAAGCGGTAAGCAACCGTAAAGTATTTGGATCCCGAGCCGTTCGTTGCGGCAGCTCGAATTGTACTTTCCCGGAGATCAGAAAGCGCCAAATAACCTCACGCCACGCGCGAAAGTCTTCCTGTTTATGCCAAAGTAATTTTCTTTTGCGGCCTACTAATTTATAGAGCGGTGCGAATTTATTAATTAACTGACTCGACATGGCTCTTACTGGTCGCCGGGTTTGGCTGCACGGGGAACGCAGGTCGTTCATCATTTGCGCGGTATGTAAGCCTGCTGTGAAATATTCTGAAGGGTCGCCTAATCCCCTTACATCATCTGCGCGGTGTCCCGTCCAGGTAGCCTCAGCCTGCCGACAACAATTTGCCAACAGCCGTCCTCCCGTACGTACCACATGAGGCGGGTCATAGCAAAACTGGCTAAGTGACATTTTTTCGAAATTGAGATTTTGGTGTTTTCTTCCTCTATGGGAGTCGATACACCAGACTGTGTGCTCATTTTGTGTCAAAACTTGTTATTTTATATTTAAAAACGACGTAGCGGTTGCAGCAAAACTCGCCGTTTTCATCACGACTGTTGGTTGCAAAACTTGTGATTTTGCAGCCGACCAATGGTCTCGCAGCTTACGATCTCGTGATTTTCAGTTTGTTTACATCTCGACTTAGTGAAGTTGCAGCTACTATCGGTGTATTTTAAAGGGAAAAGGGGAAAAGTTGGAAAAGGGACGAAATAATAAATCTAATCCCGAGGAATGGAAGAAATTTTGACGTTTTATTACACTATGGGAATCGATACGACAGGGGGCTGTTTCTAAACAATGTTGGTAAATTAATAATGTTGACTTTGTATTTTGTAATCCTAAGATGCCGTTTAAAAACTGTAAAGATACAACTGCGAGATGGATTGTAAATTATTTAGTAATTAGAATGCCGCTTCCGCCACCCCTCACCGCGCAGATGATGCATATACCTGAGAGCCCCCTGGAACTCACTGCGCAGAACACGCAACCCTTCTACCTGGCTCTCCGCATACCGCGCAAATTATGTACGCCCGGAACGTAGGCTCACGTGTCATCATCTTCGGTCGTCAGTCGCTGCAGTCCGACTTCCCAGGAAGCTCGTGATGGTTTGCGGTTTGCTTCTTGCAGATCTTGAAAATGCTCGGGGTTCTGCCTCAGAAAATTAAGAGTGTTAAAAATATAAACGGATGGAAACGTCAGACCTGCTGCAATAAAGAAAGATTTGCAAGATTCCCTGGGTTTAAGCGAGCTATGATTCTAATTGCCTTTTTTTTGCAGAATTAATATCTGCTTTGTTTGCGTATTTTCAGATCCCCAGACAGAAACAGCGTAAGACAGATGTGGATTAATGAGGGCGTAATATGCAGCAAGTAAAACGTCAGGGCCAGTAAAAGATGACAGCCTACGCAGGACAAACAAGCCTGAGCCCATCTTCCTAGTAACATCATTTACAAAGGATTAATACTTCAGATTGCTGTCTATAGAAATACCCAAAAAACTTTACATTTTCAACAGAATCAACAACCGCATCGTCTATAAGCAGACTGACTTCATCTGTTACCCTATTGGATATTTTAAAATGATTAAGATTAGTTTTATCCGTGTTAACATCCAGATTATTGTCACTGAACCATTGAAGAACATCGTTTGAAATTGAAATTGAAATCGTTTATTCAGTATAAAAATACAAATACAGAGATTTGTATTTTTCCAACGTTTGATTGGATGAAAGCGTTTACTTCCAAGGCCTCCCTGCATATATCTCTGACAACCAGTGAAGTATCGTCAGCAAACAAATACAAATCGGCACTTGACACTGACCTTGATATGTCGTTTTTAAAGATGATAAATAACAATGACCCTAAAATTGATCCTTGCGGAACGCCATCCTTAACCAACTGAACATCAGAAGAACATTTCATGAAAGTATTGCGTTCTTTATATGGGATTTCAACTGATTACCGACGTCAAACCAAATAAGATCGAAACCAACCCTTTGCAACACCTCTAACGCCAATAAGATCAAGCTTATTAAGAAGTTTTTCATGTGAAACCATATCACAAGCTTTTCTTAGGTCAAAGAAAATACCTACTGCAGACTCTCCCTTATCCAAAGCTTGGAAAACGCTGTTTGTGAGTGCTGAAATTGCATCTACAGTAGATTTATTCTTAATGAATCCAAATTGATGTTTAAACAATATGTTGTTGTGGCGAATAAGAGACCATGATCTGATTAAAACCGCTTTTTCAAATACCTTTGAAAAAATAGATGTGATGGAAATCGGTCTAAAATTGTCGAGTTCATAAGGGTTTCCTTTTTTGTGGAAAGGCTTTACAATAGAATACTTGAGGAAATCGGGAAACTGACCCGTCTCAAAAGAAAAGTTGATCAAATGCACGATTGGGCGAAGGAAAGGATGAACACAAGACTTGAGAGAAGTTTGGAAGAAACTTGATTGTTTCCTGCAGAGATTTTTGGTTTCAGAGACCTAATTATTTCGCATGCATGCATTCATTCATTCGTTAATTAATTAATTAATTCATTCATTCATTCATTCATTCATTCATTCATTCATATTTCAGACTCATTCCATTTCGATTTGTATTTCAAGAGTTATTTAATATTCTCCAGACTCACCCAACCATGTATACAAAAAAATAAACCATATTACTTCATGACTTATTTTAATCTCCTTTAATAATTACCTCAACAATGACATTGTTAATACCTTCTAACGTTCACTAGAGGGATAAATTAATTATATATATGGGTTTGCATCTTGCTTATTCTCTCAAATACATCAATGTAATGCGGTGTGTAGTTTCAGGTGGTCAGTTCTTGGCAATTTGTTAATAAATATTATTCGGTATATATATGGAGTCAGTAGGGAACTTCCTGTGACCTTAAGATTTTTTACGATAGGTCTAATCTTGTAAAATATCACAGACCGCTTTTTAATTTGGAATTGAGGCTCGTCCTACACAGACATTCGAACCCCACTGGTCTATGACAGGTTTGCCGCGATGAGGAATTTTAACCTCTTTACCTATAATAACCGTGATAAATTAATGAATTCATGACACTCGGGCTTAAAAACTTCGAAATCGCGAAAACAGCGAGTAAGCCGAAAAGACGGAGTAGCGGGAACTCCCATACATAATTGGTCCAAGCCAATTACAAGCGGTAAGCAACCGTAAAGTATTTGGATCCCGAGCCGTTCGTTGCGGCAGCTCGAATTGTACTTTCCCGGAGATCAGAAAGCGCCAAATAACCTCACGCCACGCGCGAAAGTCTTCCTGTTTATGCCAAAGTAATTTTCTTTTGCGGCCTACTAATTTATAGAGCGGTGCGAATTTATTAATTAACTGACTCGACATGGCTCTTACTGGTCGCCGGGTTTGGCTGCACGGGGAACGCAGGTCGTTCATCATTTGCGCGGTATGTAAGCCTGCTGTGAAATATTCTGAAGGGTCGCCTAATCCCCTTACATCATCTGCGCGGTGTCCCGTCCAGGTAGCCTCAGCCTGCCGACAACAATTTGCCAACAGCCGTCCTCCCGTACGTACCACATGAGGCGGGTCATAGCAAAACTGGCTAAGTGACATTTTTTCGAAATTGAGATTTTGGTGTTTTCTTCCTCTATGGGAGTCGATACACCAGACTGTGTGCTCATTTTGTGTCAAAACTTGTTATTTTATATTTAAAAACGACGTAGCGGTTGCAGCAAAACTCGCCGTTTTCATCACGACTGTTGGTTGCAAAACTTGTGATTTTGCAGCCGACCAATGGTCTCGCAGCTTACGATCTCGTGATTTTCAGTTTGTTTACATCTCGACTTAGTGAAGTTGCAGCTACTATCGGTGTATTTTAAAGGGAAAAGGGGAAAAGTTGGAAAAGGGACGAAATAATAAATCTAATCCCGAGGAATGGAAGAAATTTTGACGTTTTATTACACTATGGGAATCGATACGACAGGGGGCTGTTTCTAAACAATGTTGGTAAATTAATAATGTTGACTTTGTATTTTGTAATCCTAAGATGCCGTTTAAAAACTTTAAAGATACAACTGCGAGATGGATTGTAAATTATTTAGTAATTAGAATGCCGCTTCCGCCACCCCTCACCGCGCAGATGATGCATATACCTGAGAGCCCCCTGGAACTCACTGCGCAGAACACGCAACCCTTCTACCTGGCTCTCCGCATACCGCGCAAATTATGTACGCCCGGAACGTAGGCTCACGTGTCATCATCTTCGGTCGTCAGTCGCTGCAGTCCGACTTTGGACTTTGGTTTGGCACCTGACGCTCCCGCCGAATCAGGACTGTTTTAAAGCAGTCCGGGTTTGGCGCCTCGCGCACAAACGGAACTAAGTACTTTTGGCCACATCCCGATTTATGTCATTGACTGTACTCTCCGCCATATTAGCCACACCCCCAAATTCTATTGGTTGTTTTATGAGAATCCCGCTCGTCGAGGGACATTTGAAACAGAACAGCTGGATTCGTTTACACGATATTTTCTTAACTGTGGTGAACGTCCTCGTGATTTTTCTTGTTTATGAAGTGGCAGTTTTTTAATCGAGTTAGTACAATGGGTGAATGAATATAGGCCTATTTTTTTGGATCCGCCAGTAATCCGGTTTACCAAGACCATGTTAGATAACAGGTTTTTTAAAATATTCCTGGGTAATATTTAGGGCATTTTATTATGTCAAACAATTGACTGTCCCTGTATTTGATCACAATCGTTTTACAAAAAATATGCTTACTGAGCACAGATAATTTGATCAAAGGCATTTTAATCAACACTAATCTCTCGCCACAACAAGAGCACTAATCTCTCTGCTTTTTTTTCTCTTTACCATGAATTATAAAACTGTTTAATCGGGCCGCATTTGAAATCTACCAAAGACATGGAGTAGTTAAAATATTCAATTAACTTAGAAGCAACATTTTTGTTAACTCTTGAGTTTAGTAAATGTTTTATGCGGCATATCTTAAGATTAAGGAGGTGACTTACGGGAAAGTCTGAAAATTCTGAAACCATTTTATATTTTTACTACAAATTAACCAAAATTTATAATTGTTTTTCCATAACCACCCCTTATTAGAAAGGAACATAGACTTTTTGAGTTGAATGGCAGGTAATAACTCAAATTTTTCCGGCCAACCTGGAAATTCATCGGTAACTACGCCGGGATGACCTGTTAGTTCTAAGGAATGTTGCAGTCGGAATGTGTTTTGGCCGTTCCAAGAGATAGAATTAGTTTGTGCTTGTAGATTGTCGTGTCCGTTCTCAGTACCTGTGAATGACCTTTCTAATATTCAACCTTCAATGAGTGGTGGGTTAGAATTGAAAATTGTGTTAATTAAGGTGAGGCTATACATACACGTCACATCACATCACGTCAAGTCCATTTTCTAAGTACGGCCGAATTGGCCGAATGGGGACGCGACGTGACGTGACGTGACGTGTAGCCTATAGCCTCGACCAATGCCATTCGCCCAAGCGGCTGTTATGAAAGAGCAAATTTTATACTAAAACTGAACAAACTGCTGTTTTTGGCGTTCAATATTTGTATTAATTATATTGATGCTGATCGCTTATAATATCATATAAATGTCAGTAAGATGTATCCCCTTTAAAATAAAAGGGTTACGAATATATAAAGGTGTTAATATCAAACGTTACAGTAACAGCAAACCTTAAGTTTACGCCTTGTGTTTTATTACGCATGTAACCACAAAAATTTATATTTGTCATATTTATCTGTATTCTATATACTTAATTCTCACGCCAGGGGTACTTATTTATAGCTGGCGCCAATTCTTGGGGCCCTCGCCGTCCATAAAACTAATGTTGATTTTAGCATTGGTCTTATGGACGGCGTGGGCCCCAAGAATTGGCGCCAGTTATAATCCGCTTTTCACCGCGACTTTGGATGTCGCATCCTCATGTGCGCATGCGATCAAGGACGTTACGTACCGTGCGAATGCGAATATGTATAGAACCCTCTCCGGAATCGCCGTATTGGCCGTATGTGGACGTAGGGGCCATAGAAGTTATGGGGGCGTATATGTCTTCTATGGCCCCGTGTGGACGTAAGTGACGTGTACGTATAGCAGCACCTTTAAATTCGCAATATAAATATGTTGCAGAACTTACTATTACTAAAATTTCAAACTTAATTATATTTTAAAATTTAAGCAGCCACTCCAAGTTCCGTATTGTGCAGTCAACTAATAAACAGTATACACCTAGTTTATTCACTTCAAGAAATTAAATTGGATTTAGAGAATAAAATATTACTTAACTTGTATGCCGAGTATGTGTTATACGCTTTGAAACTTTGGAAGGAAAATTAATTTTCCAATCCTTTTTTGTACTGTTGTTTCCAAACCTAGGTTTTAAGCTGAGTAAGCACAAAAATATATTTAATTAAAATCGAACTAATAATAAAATTAAAACCCTTTTGCTATTAAATTAGTTGTAAATCCGTATAAGGAATATGGAAGGGTTCTATTTCTCACCATAGTACTGTACTATCCATACTATACTATACCATACTATAGTACCATACTACGGTATACCGTAATATACCATAGTAGTACTGTAATAGAAATTAAAGAAATATTTAAGAGTAGTTTTGAGTTTTGAAACAGAGTAGTAGTTCAATATATTAATTGAATTGGAAAATAAAACCAAATATTCAAATGTTGAATTGTAATTAATAGCCTTCGTTTGAAGAAAATGTACGCTTTATAGAGAAACTAGAACTCTAATATTTTTCTTTCATAGTAAATCCAGAAATATCAATTCAAATGTGCAATTGGACAAGTAAATTAAATCGGACATGTTTTAGGCGTGTTATAAAATTCCAACTAACAGTCATTATTTCCAAAATTTCTCCTTGGTTAAAGACCTAAATCTTCAGTTTTTATCAAGCTATACAGTAAAATTGGGTCTAACAACTTTCTCTGAAAGAACTCTCGCTGTAATCTGAATCTGACTCATCTAATTTACTGAAATTAGATGAGTTTCAAGCGATCACGCTGTGGACTACCAACATAAATTTGATTTATTTCCAAGGATTTTCTCTAAATAAAGATCGATGGCTCTAGTATTATATATATTAGAGATCTTCTACGGTCGAAAGGTCGAAATTGAATCAGATAATATTTGAGTACAGTTTTTACTCATTGCTTCAATATTTGTCCAATCAGAATTAATGATTTGGTTTTGAAAATCAGCTGACTTGAATTATTTTGATTGGTCAGATCAAATCTTTTATAAGAGATCTTTTATAAAATATTTGATAGTGTAATGCGGGCCTAACATGTGACATTTTGTTTACATTTTGTTGTTATACTTTTGATACTTTTTAATACTTTTTCTTGAAATGGTGACCTAAAAGGTATTTTAAGCCAAGTATGAATGAGAGATAAGCGTAGAATGATTGTGGCACTATCTTGAGGTATTGTTACTATAATATTATAGGCCGACGGATGGGTCGCTGGAATTTTACCCCCTGGATTTGTACCCCGCAGAAAAAACCTAGAGAAAATCTGCAACCTTTTGTAAAGCACGACTTTTCGGTTTTAAAACACGCATGTTGTACAACTTGTTTAATAATTTTCCTTGCTTTCTTGAACATGTTCAAACCAATTAGTATAATTGGTTGTACAACACAAGTTTATAAAACAAGTTGTGTGGTGTAAACGCGGCTGTACCTTAAACATCTGCATGGACGTTCCTTTTAGAGTGTAGGCATCCTCTAAGTCTAAGAACGGAATTTTCTAAAATTGTAGTTTTAATTTCTTTTTGTTTTTTTGGCCGTGTTGAAGTTTTGAAATTTTTCCAGGATGATCTTTATTTTCATTTATAATCTTAGTCAATCAGGCAGATGGTAATTAGCGTAAAAACGGGTACATTTTACAGCTGATTTATAGTTTGATTTCTTTCATCACGGTTGATATTTTAGGTCATACGTACTGTATAAAATTTACATTTAGTTTAGGTTTAGGTTTGATGCATCGTCTGTTTTTGTTCCTTATCTGTTTAACATAAGCTCAACATATGGCGCCATCTTTATTTAGGATGGATTTTTAAAAACAAATTGGTAAAACAGGCTATAGTTTCATGCTGATTGTGATATGGAGTTTCGCAGCGTAAAATACACCTTTCAATGAGAAAATGTGTGAATTGTTGTGATTGTTTAGACAAATTCTTGGTGCCATAGCACTGTAATAAAATTGCCAGTAATTGAACTTTTCATCGGAGCTATTTTTTAAAAATAACTAATTAATTTAGACTTGAAACATCAATATGGGTAAGAAATTCCTCAGAGAATTTGAGAAGTTCATTTTATTTCATCTGCTTTAAAAGTATGTATGTACACGTACTACACTTTGGAATTAATTTCTACAGTCCAACCACATTAACTTTGCTTTCAATGGGAGCTGGTTTACATGGAACTTCATTGCTTTGCACATCTTCATGTGTCTGTTTTAGAGTTTTCTTTTCAAAGTATTGAATCTTTATGCTAATTAATTCTACATAACGTCTACGCGTCTGTTTCTTGCATTCATCTTTGTTAGGTCTTAAAAAACGGTAAGAAGATGGACAAACTACCACTAAACCACTGATGAACAAAACTGTAAATAACCTTTATAAAATAACCATTTGCCGTAAAAACAAATTATTTAACGCTCATAACGGCCAAGGAATTATATTTTCAAATTCACCCGCTTTTTTGTTTCGCATCTTGTATTTACATAATTGACAAATTTCTACCTAAGCAAATAACATAACTTTCTATGAAATGTCTTCATTAAATAGACATAAAGTTATTGGTACATTTCGAAATCGAGTAAAACAGACAGGCTGTCCGTTAATACTTCAATATCCTTCGCATTCCAAGTAAATTAAAAAAATACAGGTTTTAAATTTACAATGCATTTTAAAACTTCAAATTTTTAGATTAATATTCAACGAATATTGGTATTTTAAAACGCTAAATAAATGTTGAAACACACATCAATGTGTTGAAATATGTATCAATGTGTATTCACATTCACTGTCAATAGTTTGTTAGAAAATATCATCTACAGAGCACCTCGTGAATTACTTATGTTCCTTTTTAAGTTCCTTTTTAAGGCAGGAAATACAGTAAATTAAGATATTGCATATTGTTTGTCTTAGTTTCAATAGGGCTAATACTCTTCCTTATTTTCTGTTGTCTTAAAAAAATATATTTTAAGAAAAAAAATAATAATGTGGACGAATTTTAATTGACTTTTGCTAGCCCCGCATTCTGTGGAATATCTCTGGAAATGTTTCAGATCTTGATCATCTGTTTTGTTATAAACAAATGTGAATTTGAAACAGTTCACAGGTTTTAACATAGATAGTAGCACTTTCGGTGGAATTTTAATTCCTCCTGTCAGATGGCTTTTCATGGGATATTTTCCAAACCCGCAAAAGTAACATCTAGAGAGGAATAGCTTTAATTTGATACCAAATATGAGTAGAAAAATTAATTTCTAGAGGTCCATATGCTCTGTACAATACCCCAGAAATTCTTTTAATAATATAGATTACGTAGCATATTTAGTTCAAAAAGAAATTAATTACATTATTCAACAATGAGTGCAGAAAAACCAATTATGATCGAGAAAAGGGTTGGATTAAACGTAAAATTATTCTTAAATGATAATCTAATAATTTAAAATCGCAATACTAGCCCATTGTCATCGTCCCCTTTACAGCGAGCCAATGAGAACAAAGGGGAGGAGCCCGGTACAGTAAGGTTCAAAAACAAAACCGTCCGGGTTTGGCGCCGTCCGACTTTGTCGTTGTGGTCAGAAATGAAACGGTCCTGGTTTGGCACCTGACGCTCCCGCCAAATCGAGACTGTTTCAAAACAGTCCTGAGTTGGCGCCGTCCGACTTTGACGTTTCTGTGCAAAAATGAAACTATCTGGTTTTGGCACCTGACGCTCCCGCCAAATCGAGACTGTTTCAAAACAGTCCGGGTTTGGCGCTGTCAGACTTTGGCACTGTCCGACTTTGGTGTTTTGGGAAATTTAAACAGTCCTGATTTGGCGCTGTCCGACTTTGGTAGCGTCCCCATATTATCAGAAGCTCAATTTGGGTTTAGAGAAAATAAAAATATTTCTGATGCACTTTTTGAAGTCTGCAATTGTTGACAATAATCGTACTATGTTTGTTTTTCTGGATTTAAAAAAGCTTTTGATTCAATAGATAGAAATTTACTTAATCTGCATAAGTATGTCTTATTTTTAATCTACATAAATAATATAACAAAACTCAATTTGAATGGGAAAATATTTCTATTTGCTGACGATACACTGATTTTGGTTAAAGGGAAATCATGGTTAGATGTCAGATCCAAGGCCCTTGGTGATCTTTCTTTGATTAAACGTTGGTTGAATCAAAATATTTTGTCTTTGAATGTTTCAAAAACTAAATTATTGCCAATTTCCCTAAGTACTATTAAAGATTATAACCTGCAGCAGCTTCGGATTCACACATGTGGTAATGTATTTAATGATAGCTGCAATTGCGAACCCATAGAACAGGTTTTCATCTTTAAGTATTTTGGAATTTTCTTTGGTTTTCGTATGAAATAGGTTGAGCACATTAACTTTCTTACAGTTAAATTAAGAAAATATGTTTATGCTTTTAGACAGTTAAGTGAGATTTTAGATGATAAATATGTTAAACTAGCTTACTTTGCATACGTTCAATCTCTGCTTTCTTTTGGAATTTTGAGTTGGGGAGCTTGCTATCCAACAATATTAGAACCCCTCAATATAATTCAACGAACGATTTTAACGGTGGCTTTCCGAAGCCCCGAAGGTACCCCCACTGAAGCCTTTTTCCGAGAATCTAATTTACTAACAATCAGACACCTTTACATGTATTTTCTGATAATTCAGATATTTAAAAATTTTAATTCAATTTTTTCTCCCATTGCCCATGAACATTTTACTAGATTTTCACAAAATATTGGAATCACAGTGTTACAGCTTAAAAGATTATTTTCTTTGACAAACTCTTTCTATGCAGCGCAACATCTTTTTCGGAACTTAAGTCTAAATGATAGAGCCAACGATTTATTTACCTCTCCATCAATCAGTGTTTTTAAGCATCGTTCAAAAAACCTTTTAAGCACTATTAGTATCGATGAGGCCGAGGCCCTTATCAGACCGAACTACGTTAGACGCAACCTTTGACATACTGCAAACCCCTGCCCCCTCTCTTAATTTTATTTACCATTATTACATCACTCAGACAGTTAGTTGCTGTTCAGTTGTCGCCAAATTTAAATTTATGAATTCCAAGCGAATTACAATTCATTTTACATCCCGTTAAAATAAAGTGGATATTTCTTCTTCTTCTTATTATTTTTTTCAGCCTAACTCACAGGTTAGATAGCTTGTCAAGGCTTACGCACAGCACCTGCCCATGTAGGCCTAATCCTTTACAGGCTTAGTTAATTTATTTGTTATCACTTTATGCTGTGTTTTTATGTACTTATTTTATTTTAGTCAGAAAATGGGATAAATAAATGTATTTCATTTCATTTTCATTCATTTAATTTCATTTCACTTTAGTTGGAGGAAGACAACGCGTTTTGTAATTCATCTGATTTAGGTTCAATAAAACCTAGCACTTACTATGTAGTACGTACTACGTAGTTCTAGCACTTTCTCAAATCGAGGTGAATAAAAATTGGCTAGAACTAGGTAGTAACTACTACCGGTTTCCCTAAATGATGTAGCATCTACTAGCCTAGTACGTACTACCCCCCTAGTAGTTACTAAGGTGATTCGTATTTCATGAAATAACAATTCTAGTGGTTATATGTCATTCCTCCCTATGAAAGTGGTCTTCTCAGTCGTGATTTTGGTGTTCTCGTTATTAAAACTGTGCTATGGCGTCCGATGAAGATTTTGATGTAAATGGGAAGCAAGAAAGTGTTTCAAAAGTAGAGAGGGCCTTGATAATTAAGGTTTTAAAAACTAACTCGGTGATTTTTGATAAGTCCAACATACCGAGGATACCAAGAAAAATACCTAGTGCTTACACACTTGTAAAATAAACGAAACCCTACCCTTTTCCTTATACTTTTGTATGATAAAAAAAAACAAATAAATAAAACAAAACAAATAAAATCTTTATGGAGGTCTGTGAGTGAGTGTATATATGTGAGTGTGACTGTGATAATGAGACTATGCTTCTGTGGGTATAGGTGTGCATAACGGTCTGTGTGTGTACGGGAGTATGTTTTTGGTAACGTGTGTGTGGACGATGGTGTGGACTTGGTTGTATGATGGCGAAGGTGGTCTGAGTGTCCTTAAGCGTGGTCACATGTGTGCGTAAATAAATGCATTTTTTCCAGGAAGGAGTATGTGCATAGCGTTGCGTGTATTGCGTATCTGTATGTGAGTGTTAACAAGTGGAGGTGTAATATAACTCGAATTTTAATATTTATTCACAGTTCTGACATATATATTATATGTATAATTAAAAAAAATAATAGGCCAAATCCTAAGCAGCTACAAATTTACAAATATATTAATGAACACAATATTACTAACGTGCTGAAATAACACCTGTTAATTTTTGTCCAAATATTTTTATCGAATTAATTTTAGACGTATAAATAAACAATTAATTAACATAACCGAAACACTTTTTATTGAACCAAAAAAGATAAAAATTTAAAATTAGCTCATTACATAAAGGTTTTAACCATTCTTAAAACTATCAAACTCGAACTATGTTTTGCTACTTTTCGGGCCACTGAGGTCCTGTTACAGGTTTATTATCAATTCTATGCATAAAAATGATTACCAATGCTCTGGGCAGTTCGGTTTGATATTATTATTTTATTATTCCGTTCGATTTGGTAAAAAGTAAAATGTGCGTGAATAAATGCATTTTTCTTATGAGTATGTGCATAGCGTTGCGTGTATTGCGTGTATGTGAATGAAATTAAAAATATGTTTATATAAACTTAGAGCGCTGTTTGTATTTTTTAAATATTTATGGAAATAACAATCAATTAAACTGTTAACTTTAAACTAAATGTAATTTTTTCCATACTGAACTCTGAATTATAAGGAACTAGCTGGTTATCCCTATTTCACTGTTGGAAAACACTTCCTTGGATTCATATTTAATTTATCGTACTTTATTAGGTTGTCATGACAATTTCATAAGCTTCCCTCATTAGTGAAAAAATCAACATTTTCATCATCAAACCTCAGCAGTTATTTACAGTTGACTATATTTTTCGTTCGAGGTATGTATTCTTGTTACAAACTAGAAAACACGTCGCCATCTTGACAACTGACAAAAGTTAAGCATGCCCTCGAATAGACTAGGAAAAAGTGAAGTACTTACTATACGGATCACTTTTTATTCACCGGACAAGCTTAGTACGTACTAGGTTTCCCTAAATGATGTAGTACGTACTAGGGTAGTACGAACTAGCGTTTTATTCACCTCCAAGGCGAAGTATGTACTAGGGGGCTAGTACGAACTAGCGGGTGAAGTGAATAAAACCTAGCACTTACTATGTAGTACGTACTACGTAGTTCTAGCACTTTCTCAGATCGAGGTGAATAAAAATTGGCTAGAACTAGGTAGTAACTACTACCGGTTTCCCTAAATGATGTAGTATCTACTAGCCTAGTACGTACTACCCCCCTAGTAGTTACTAAGGTGATTCGTATTTCATGAAATAACAATTCTAGTGGTTATATGTCATTCCTCCCTGTGAAAGTGGTCTTCTCAGTCGTGATTTTGGTGTTCTCGTTATTAAAACTGTGCTATGGCGTTCGATGAAGATTTTTATGTAAGTGGGGAGTAAGAAAGAGTTTCCAAAGTAGAGAGGGCCTTGATAATTAAGTTTTTAAAAATTAACTCGGCGATTTTTGAGAAGTCCAACATACCAAGGATACCAAGAAAAATACGTAGTGCTTACAAACTTGTAAAATAAACGAAACCCTACCTTTTCCTTATACTTTTGTATGATAAAAAAGCAAATTAATAAATAAATAAAACTAAACTAAAAACAAAAGAAATAAAATGTTTATGGAGGTCTGTGAGTGAGTGTAAGTGTGTATGTGAGGGAGTGTGACTGTGAGAATGAGACTGTGCTTCTGTGAATTTAGGTGTGCATAACGGTCTGTGCGTGTACGGGCGTATGTTTTTGGTAACGTGTGTGTGGATGATGGTGTGGACGTGGTTGTATGATGGCGAAGGTGGTCTGAGTGTCCTTAAGCGTGGTCACATATGTCCGTAAATAAATGCATTTTTCCCAGGATTATGTGCATAGCGCTGCGTGTATTACGTACCTGTATGTGAGTGTTAACAAGTGGAGGTGTAATATACTTCGAATTTTAATATTTATTCACAGTTCTGACATATATATAATACAAAAATATTAGGCCAAATCCTGAGCAGCTACAAATTTACAAATATATTAATGAACACAATATTCCTAACGTGCTGAAATAACACGTGTAAATTTTTGTCCAAATATTCTTATCGAATCAATGTTAGACTTATAAATAAGCAATTAACATAACCGTAACACTTTTTATTGAACCAAAAAAGATAAAAATTTAAAATTATCTCATTACACAAAGGTTTTAACCATTCTTTCAACTATCAAAGACGAACTCAGTTTTGCTACTTTTCGGGCCACTGAGGTCCTGTTACAGGTTTCTTATCAATTCTATGCATAAAAATTATTACAAATGCTCTGGGCAGCTCGGTTTGATATTATTATTTTATTATTCCGTTCGATTTGGTAAAAAGTAAAGTGTGCGTGAATAAATGCATTTTTCCTATGAATATGTGCTTAGCGATGCGTGTATTGCGTTTTTGTGAATGAAATTAAAAAAATATGTTTTTATAAACCTAGAGCTCTGTTTGTACTTTTTAAATATTTATGAAAATAACAATTAATTAAACTGTTAACTTTAAACTAAATGCAATTTTTTCCATACTGAACTCTGAATTATAAAAAACTAGCTGATCCCTATTTCACTGTTGGAAAACACTTCCTTGGATTCATATTTAATTTATCGTACTTTATTAGGTTGTCATGACAATTTCATAAGCTTCCCTCTTTAGTAAAAAAATCAATATTTTCATCATCAAACCTAAGCAGTTATTTACAGTTGACTATATTTTTCGTTCGAGGTATGTATTCCTGTTACAAACTGGAAAGAACGTCGACATCTTGACAACTGACAAAAATTAAGCATGCCCTCGAATAGACTAGGAAAAAGTGAAGTACTTACTATACGGATCACTTTTTATTCACCGGACAAGCCTAGTACGTACTAGGTTTCCCTAAATGATGTAGTACGTACTAGGGTAGTACAAACTAGCGTTTTATTCACCTCCAAGGCGAAGTATGTACTAGGGGGCTAGTACGAACTAGCATTTTTATTCACCAGAAACCTAGTAAATACTCGAAAAAAGCCTAGTTCTAGCAATTACTACTTTTTATTCACCTCACCCAGCATTTTTATTCACCGGAAACCTAGTAAGTACTCGAAAAAGGCTAGTTCTAGCAAGTACTACTTTTTATTCACCTCACCCATAGTGTACAGTCTGAAGTGCACAATGCCAAGAAGAGGTGATCGAGTGGTGTCAGTTTGCTACAAGCATACTACTAAAACAAAGGAGATAAGTGGTTTTTTTCAGCGGGGACCTGATCCTACTCAACAAAAAGAACATAATGAGCTATAAAAATCGACTGCAGTTCTCAATGAGTTTTCCCAAATTTATGTTAAAAGCGGTGTTGTTTAAAAGTTAATTTCATAACCATTTCAAATGCCCGAATCGTTTCGAAAGCACGACTGGGTTCGTGATTCGAACAACATCAATCGTGACGCCAATTCACGCCGACTCCGCGCTTTTATTAACGTTTTTATGATCTTCCATCGACCTTTTGTCGGTTGTGTTATTGTTTACAACAATACTGTACACAGACAATTCGAGTCGCAACGGAGCGGCGCCGAGCGCTCGCACCCTCTTTCAACACTCGCGTTTTGTCCGAGGAAAAGATTTTATCTATTGAAAACGTTACAAGAGGTGCAAAGTGTTTAGCGCGTGATGTTTGTGAGATGAAACAATTTCTTGCTAACAATAATACATAAGACAAATGTATGGAACTCATCGCTTTTTCTGAGTAGATTCAATCAGTGTGTAAACGAAATAGATTGAACCCTGTTTATGCCTACCTTGAAAGTTAACAGTGAGTGAGCGAAT
This sequence comes from Flexamia atlantica, assembly GCA_035578135.1. NCBI lineage: Eukaryota > Metazoa > Arthropoda > Insecta > Hemiptera > Cicadellidae > Flexamia > Flexamia atlantica. The sequence goes on from JAQJVK010000010.1 coordinate 37,600,343, forward strand.
CGTGGTATAAAAAGCGGTAGGGTTATTAATTAATATAGCGATTGACTCGAGTATGAAAACGTACTGCCTCTGAAAACGCTATTAACGAGTTGGACAGATAAAATATTTTCCAAATCCCTATTTTCATCCGCTATGCCTTAGGACTGTGGCACGACTGCTACTAATTTTTGGTCTCTCTGGCCATGGCACGACTGCACCAATCATTAGAGAGGATTAACGAGGGTCAACTCGCTTGGTTCGAAATGGCACGACTGCTCAAACCGCCCGGACAGGTAGTCGACGCCAGGTAGCCAGACAACGGGAAAACGGGAATTATATTTTCCCCGCGGACCCTCTGCTACGCTGCTTATTGAACTTGATCTTGGGAGATCTAACAAAATTAGGAAAGTTATTATACCTCTTGAGGAGCATGTTGGCGCTTGGCTGTTTACAATCAAAATCTGTTTAAACTGGGCGTTTTTGGTTTAAAGAACAGCAAATGGCATAGTTAAATGAATTTCCTTTTCTTTCGAATTAATGTCTTTTTCTGATCCCCAGCAAACCTACAATTTCGGATTGAATAGCCTTTTCAATCCTAGGGGTGTGCGAGTAGTGATTTTTTAAGTCGCCAAGTTTTTAAAAATACTCGCGGATTCCGAGTTTTTCGAGTCGAGTATTTTGAAGTGTAGAAAATAATAAATATACTTTTACATAATCATCATAATATATAAAAAATGATAATTATTAAAAAAATAAGAAATTATATTTGAATGTTATTCAATACTTTAAAAATGTTCCTGAGTTAAAAGCAAGCCTTTTTTAAATTAAGTGATGATAACTCAAACCATATATAAATACATATATGGCTTCATAGCCTTACTCAATTTTTGATTAAAATCTCAGCTTGATGAAGTACACACCCAGATACAATTGCACTTGTATACTTAATAGATTGAAAAATGAAATCAGTTTAATTGAGACTTGATTAGTAAAATTCTCAAATTCTAGCAAGAAATAAAGTGATAAAGTATAAATTTATTAATATTAATAATAAAACAACTCAAAGTCAAGTATAACGACAAAATTTTTATGGTGGTGGTTAAAGATAGGGATAACTGGGTGAAAATCGACTGTAAATTCGATCACGCGAACCGATTTTGGGTAAATGGAGGGAGTAACAACTCATAGAGGGTTTATTTTTTGCTCATTGCTCCAATAAAACTCGTGACTGAATTTGTTTATATTTTGTTGCTATTCCGTAACCAACTTGATAACTCATAAAGCAATTGTTAATTTATAGGAGATATAACAGTCAAGCAAAAGTGACGGGGAATTTAAATTCCCGATTTCCCTCGATGTACCGCGACTACCTGTCCGGGCGGTTGGAGCAGTCGTGCCATTTCAAACCAAGCGAGTTGACCCTAATTAATTCGCTCTTATGATCGAAGCAGTCGTGCCATGGACAGAGAGACCAAAAATTCGTAGCGGTCGTCCCGTTCCCATGCCTTAGACCTGCGGTGCGGCACTAACCGATCAGCAACTGAAACCCAATCAATTGCTGGTACCGTCGGTCAGTATCGGTGACGAATATCGCTTACTTTCTCGGAGGAGAGGAAGCGAGTGTCGAGACGCGCGGACGCGAGACTATCGTGTTACCATTGTCAAGCGGCCTTGACAATCCTGTGGATCGAACCTGATACCTACCTCCGTCTCGGCTATTCACCTACTCTAGACTGTAGGCTAGCATTGTGCAACTCAGCCGCTGTACTGCGCACAAGAAAGAGAATTAGAAGCGTTGCATCGGAAAAGGTCTTCTTACTTTAAGGATTTCCAATGCGATTGAATTCAATGCAATAGCTCAAATTAAAATGTGTCAATAACATAAATGTAATAATAGGGGTCTATTAGGATGGAATAATTACAGACTGAATAAATACCATATTGGGTTGAATTTTCGGGTTTTTGCAACGGGACCACATCGACTATAAAAGAATTGTTAGAAATTGCCTGCAGATAATATACAAATATAAATTGTTTGAACACAAATATATAAACAATACATTCACGTAAATTATCTCAGTTATCCTTTTTATATTTATAGATAAATTGAATGTAAACTGTATAAACAGTTGCGAATATACAGGGCTTGTAACTGGTTAGGTATTTTTATTTTCTATGTTATTTTTAGGCCTTGGTTATTTTTTGTTATTTTTTTTCAAGAATCAGGTAATTTTTGTGGAATTTGATTATTTACTTATTTTTTATTGACAACTAACTTTAGATATTTGCTACTGTACCATATAAGTTTATTTTTATGAAAATGGGATAGATAGATACTCCTTTTTTATTGTTACTCATTGTGAGAATGTTCACTGTTGGGTGTGTTAATATTTGACTTTCGCAATGGGAACAATTTTAGAATGGGGGAAACTACGGTTTTTGGCTCCTTAGGTTAGTTTACAGTCATTTGCCGAGGTTATATTTTGGTTATTTTTTACCCTTTTTTCCAATCCCAAAACCTGTTATAAGCCCTGTAATATTTTGAAGAACATTTTTCCAACTATTCTAAAAACCATCCTTCGCGATACTTCGCAAAACGAAATATTCAACTCATTAGCAAAACAAAAAAAAATCATTGTAAAAACTGCATAGGCCTACTTACCGGATGTTTTTCTCACTTTGTTTTGTTTTGACATAACTAATTGTGAATTTAAAATATGTAAATAAGTAATTAATTTCTATTAAAAGCGTCATTCCGTGATATTTCTCCTACATTAAATGCATATTTCTTTGGTTTCAATCGATAAACGAAATTTATATCAAAGATACTCTTGAATGAACAAACATTACACATGGGCATACTCTATACAGGGTGTCCATTAAAAACGTTTCAGGATTTCAGGAGGTGATTCCTTACTTCTAAACTAAGAAAAAAGTTGATGTGAAGGTATGTCCTAATGTGCATATTTACCCAGATGTCCGCCAATTTGTATTTTTCACAAAATATTTTTTATCTCTGAAGTTTTTCAACTGAAGTTTCCGAAACTCGGTATGTACCTGTAAGTAGTCAAGGTCAGTTCATGATAAAAATAATCAACATGATCAAACTGTTAATTTCAAAATGGCGGCCGTTTTAAATCTTTTAATTAAAATACCGAAAAAACTGTACGTTTTACAAAAAATTATAAAGGGTAAAAATGTTACGTAAATTTAATTTCCAATCTAATGACACCAAAATTTTGAAAATCGGTCCATAACAACTGAGTATGAGTCGAGGTTAGCCCAAAAGGCTGCATTATTTGCCTGTTTCAGCGCGTGGCTCAATGGACGCTTTTTCACCAAATTATGCTATCTCGTTAGCTTAATTCGACCATAAATCAGTTGTTTATCTACCGATTTTAATACTTTTGGTGTCATTAGATGTTAAATTAAATTTACTAAAACTTGTTATTCTTTATGTCTTATGTAAAAAACGTACAGTTTTTTTTAAGTATTTCAATTTAAAACATTTTAAATGGCCGCCATTTTTGAATTTACCATTCGATCATGTTGGTTATTTTTTCATAAACTGAACCCAACTAGTTGTAGGGACATACCGAGTTTCGATAACATCGGTTAAAAAACTTCAGAGATAAAAAATATTTATTTGTACCCTGCTAATGATCTTGTTATGTCGCACTTTTTTTAAACTCAACTTGTTATATGTGTTTCATAGTTTAATTTGTTTTTCCTCTTGTTATTTTTCTATTAAGTGTTGTTGTTTGCTAGTTGTAAGCATTTTTGTAATGGTTTCACCGTTGCTACATGAATAAATAAGTAAATAAATAAAATGGCGGATATCTGAGTAAATGTGCATTTTAGGACTTACCTTCACATGAACTTTTTCTTAGTTTAGTTTTAAGGAATCACCTCCCGAAATCCTAAACGTTTTTAATGGACACCCTGTATAATCATCTCTAAATCATACCACTCCGTACCACACAATCTTTTGAATGAACCTCATCAGTATGAAGTTAAATCTTCAATACTGATGAACTGAAGTTACCACGAATATGTATTTTATTGTCGTTTATCAATTACTCCTGAGGCCGGATTACATTATATTTATTCGATCAGTTTTTTTCTTTAAATTTATAGGGAAAAAATAAAAATCTTTTACTCCACCTGGTTCAACTGGACAACTGGGCAAGTTTCGTTAAATATAATTGTAAATCCAAACTAAAGGCAAGATTTTTTTAGTAAATTTTTATGTTTTCACATTGAACCGTACTTTTGGATCGACCAGGATAATTCTCAATAAAGAAACTAACTGCGACTCCTTCCATCGTCGCATCAATTGTTCAAGAAGAGATAAGACTGGACGATGTTCTCCATTGTCGGGGTCAACTGTTGTAGGGTCGTGGTGGAGCGAGACTGCGTCACTAGTCATTTACTTAATTTATTAATTTTGCATAACAACACATATTATGTAAAACAAAAAACGAACAAGAAATAAGTCCACTAATTCAATGAGACGGTTTGTAAAATACAGATAGTTTTTTGGTAATATAAATAAACATTTTTATTTGTTCGTAAAATACTAGGATAAGTCTTTAAACAGCTAACAAAAGCGTATTACATTAAAATCATCATCATAAACAAATTAGTGTGTGGAAACTAGTAAAAGCATATTGCATTTTTATACCCCAATGCTTTGATTTTTAAACGGCAAGGGTTGCTTCCACTAGTCATTTCGATTCGTAATCATAGAATTAATTTACTTAAGTGTCCTAGTTTCAAGACAAGTCTACAGGACCATCATAATAAATATTTATGAGTTAACATATGCAATTTTCCATTTACTATTGAGATTCTTTTAATTTTAGAAGTGGTTCCTTAGGAACAGTGACTAGTGGGGGACTATTATAAACAGATATACATAAAGAATAATCCATAAAAGAGACATCGTCGTCAGCCCTGTCCTCTTGTAACGTGTCGACGGATCCTCCGAGAGCAAACCTCGCAACCCGACGTAATATTTTCTAAAATATCGCTTCAGATTGAAAACACGATGTAGTTTTTATTTTTATTTTGACACGTATAATCATCTAAATTAATAGTGTTCTCAGAACATGACAATCAAAATACAGTAAAGCAATACAAGTAGATCATTAATTGACTTGGTAGAAAAATACAAACAAGCGCTTATGAAACGTAACATTACAGAATATTAGTTGGGTTCATTCGTCCTTGTAACATTATGTTACTAAACACGCAATATAGGGTCGCAAAGGATTTGTCATAGATGTATAAACACTAAGGTGAAATCACTTTAGTCGTTAGAATAAAAGCTTTGGGTGGGGTTTAATAACCGTAATTCACTTAACCGATCATTTCTGAATCATGTGTTATTGAATATACTGATGAATATGTGCGGAAAATTGTAACGTGTGTTTTTGTCATTTGATTTCTCATTTGGAAATCTTAATTTATCTCGATTTTTCGAATCTTTGGTTTTGAATATGTCATAACTCCTTATTTTGTTTTAAGATTTTTGTTCAAATTTAAACTCGAATATTTATCCTGAACAAATTGCAAACACTTTTTAAATAACATTATTTCATACCGCATTCACTTTATTGTTACAGTAATTAAAATGGGCCTGTAAAAGATCGAATCATTAAGTTAGTTAGCTGTTAATAAAAATAAAAGAATCATCGGCCTTTCAGTCTTTTTTACGATATAGTAAATTATGAATAATTATGTGCAAATATAAAGCAGTAAATAACTGATTTCCCTTAAAACACAAAATATTAATGTTAATTGCATCCGGGGGGAAACCGGCTAATCATACCGAAAAGAAACCGGCCGTATACGGAAAAGAAATCTTACAAATCTTTAAATTATATTTACCCATAAAGTCACCATCGATAAATCTCATATACAAACTTTAAATAATGTAGCCTACCTTTTGGAAAAAATAGTAAATTTTTAATCGAATTACATTTTGAACGCTAAGTTCTTTGATGTAAATAACATTATGAAGCGGTTAAAATCAATAGTGAACTCGACCTGTCCCATACCTATTATATCTTCCCCTGTCATTTGGAGAGTATTAATTCGCATTCGCATGCTTTTGATTATTCACTAAAAACTCCATAAAGTAATATAACACGATCCGGCAGTAGAGAGAGTATGCAAACAACGGGTCTCATACATCGGGCCGAATTTGTTGTCGGAAGTCGGAATGGGCCCGGCGCGGCGGCGCGGTTCCGTCAGATTTCTCTGGGGACCGAAAGTTGACTTATGGCCGAGCGGCCCGGACAAACTAACCTCAACAACCGCTTACCCCGTTACAAGCCAATCTCGACTGTAATTCTATCACAGCGACCGGCGGTGTTTAGTCGGAATAGCGATCTAACTAGTTTTATCATACACGTCGCATTGTTAAGAGTATTTAGCTTCGACGGCTTTTAATTTTGTTAATTCGGTTAAGGTGTTGATACAAATATTCATCTGTGTGTTTGTACAATGCTTATTTAATGTAGTACCACTCTCCAAAACTTGTTTGCCTTTTGAAGTCATCGGATTGTTGTTTAAGAATTAAGTTTTGAAAAAAAAACTACTTTTCTTATACCAACTCTAAATCAAACATTGTCCTATAGTAGTATTATACACACACGGCAAGTAGTATACACACATTATAGTAGTATACACACATACGACTAGATCTTACCTCGTCGACTATGTTTGGCAGTTCTATCAAACTAATACGATTTGCGGACTACATAGCGGTTCATAACTATGTATGTAAAGTCAGACTACGTAAAATCAGTTCGTCAAAATTTGTTTTTAAAACTGTAATACAATTTGCAGAATACATAATGCAGTTCAACTACGCACTAAAAATAAACACTAAAATACAAACAATTAAATATTCAAAAGTGTAGTTGTTAAAATAAATAGCAATAAAGTACGAAATAACGTTTTGTTCTTGAAATGAAAAAGTACACTGTTACCATCAAAGTAAATAAGTACCATCTTATTTGTTTTTTATCTTATTTTTTTTATTGTAATATATGTATTTATTACAATAAATACATATATTTATTGTATTCATTTCATCCACGATGTGGGGCTGCAATTGTTTGTAGGGTGAGTGCACCAGTGAATGACCGGTTAAGGACGATTTATCATGTTAATTTGACATTACTTCCTTATTTCATAGTCACAGTTTACATTACATTTTACTATAGAAAATTCTTTTATTCTTTAAGAATCAAGCAATATAAGTTAAATTCGTTACCTAATGAGAATACTGATTGTAATATTAATTAAAAGGCAACTATGCCAATGCTCCAATAAATGACCGGGACTGCACCAGCGAATGACCGATCTTTCACCAGTGAATGACCGGTCTCTTTTGGCTGAATAACTGCTAAAAAGTTTAAAAATCAGCTGACAACAATGAATAAAAATAATTCAGGTGAGAATATAGATCATAGCTAGTAAATAACCGATCTTGATCCAGTGCATGAATTTTAGGATAGTTCGTTAAATATTATTCAGTTGCAACGCATTTTTGAAATAATAATCAAATACAGAATGAATGTAAATTCAGCTAAGCCTTGCAGGGAAAGTCTCTATAGCAAGAAACATCAAAATCGAAGATAGTGGGACACTCAATATTAAATATGTTTAAAAAGTATTTTCGTCTCGAACAATTTTAACCAATGAAAGGTTATTGTTGAATAATATTCCAATGCTGGTTTTACACTTATTTTTAATTAGCTAGCCTAAAGAAGCCTAAAGAATATGCTTAGTACCGGGCTTTTTGAACAAAACGGTCATTCACTGGGGGGTGGTTATTCACTGGTGCACCCAACCTAGTACGTAGGGTGTTTTTTTAAACGCAACCCATTTTTAAGATTGAATAATACACACATAAATACGAAATCAGTATTTTTTGTTCATCTTTACATTTTATACAGCCTATTATTAAAGTTTGATCACATTTAGATTTCATTATGAGTTCAAACAGTCCGCCATTGGCATTTGTACAAAGTTGTGCTCTCTCCATCAAATTTCTGAACACGTTATACAAGGTACCCCAATGTATTTCTTGCTTTAAATTCATTATGGTTGTTTTGAGGTGCTGAATGTCCTGTGAATTGTTTTCGTAGGCCTTACTTTTATTGTATCTACAAATAAAATAATATAGTGCGGTCAAATCCGGTGATCTAGGAGGGGGGAATACTCCTTCATTGATAAAATAAAGTTTTGGGTTGAGTTGAAAAAAAAACACCCTGTATAAGTAGGTTAATAAAAATAAATGTTTTCTGATGGATACATAAAGGTTTAATGCATTTAATATGTTGTCCTTGATTGTGCTCTTGTTCGGAACACTCTTCCGATTTTGTCAAGATTGAAATTAACTGAGGATGTAATATTTTTTCAGCGCTACATTTTTTCGTCGAAAAAGTTGGTTCGCCACGAGTGTTTCCTCTCAGTACTGTACCAGCTTCGCGAGCATCTGATCTGCTGCCACCGAGTATCATGTTACTGCAATAATATAATACTGTTTCGCTTTGCTGATTAAACTGTTTTCACGCTATTCAGCTGTTTTACATGGTTCTTATGGTTTATTGTTAAATCTCATGGAAAAATATCAAACTTTGAAGTTTATAATATGGCTTTTTCCTTAAGCTTGAGCTTCAAAAATTTTGTTTCGTGCTAAGAGTCTGCAGTACCTCCCCCCATTTCAGGTTTAGTCCCTTAAGAAGATAACTATAATTTTCTTGAAACAGACATAGCTTTGAACACAAACTACTTGACTACCTTAAATTTTATGAATCTGATTTTTTAATTTGTTTTGTTGTTTGTGTTTAGCAGTGAACTGTAATTATTGTAATCGGTCGGTTCGTAACTGTAGAGGGAGTCTCGAACGCACAAACAAACCTAGCGTATGACAAAGTTGTAAAGTATATAGAATCGTGAGATCTTTAAAAGGAAATTGGAATTTATATGCCTGATTAAATAAATTGCAAAGAATAAACATCACAAAACCTTATATACTACCTAAATACTCATATCACATACCTGTATACCACATACCTCACATACCTGTACATATATTTGGGTACCAATATGGCATGAAGAGAGTGCGTTATCCATCTTTACTGAGGGGTGAAAATCAATATAACCCCACGCCATTCCTTTGCCAAACTAATTTCAGTATCGTATAGAAACTGCTAATACTCATATCACATACCTGTACTTATATTTGGGTACCAATATGGAAGAGAGTGCGTTATCCATCTTTACTGAGGGGTGAAAATCAATATAACCCCACGCCATTCCTTTGCCAAACTAATTTCAGTATCGTATAGAAACTGCTCGATTAAACTATATTTCTGGAACGGTTATTTCAAGTGAAGAGCATTCTCGGAAAATGGGAATAAATCCTTCATAACACGTTTATTAATAAGGATTTACGCGTCAAAAGCATTTCTGTCCCAAGTTTTTGAAAATAAATTTAATAACGAATTGATTTTTTTAATAAATTCATAGTGATTAATATCGAATGTCGTACAAAATTGTTTCAATCCTACCATCTCAGGATTATACACTGATATTGCCATGACAAATTCAAAGCCACCAACATCCTCGACATACCCGAATGGTTCAAGGTTGTTCCCGGCCTTAGGTTAGGTTGTGTCTACCTTTGCGAACACCTAGCGTTCAAAGTGTAGCGAGGAAAGATTTTCCCAATAATGGACACTATTAAGGGGAGGCTCTACTGAAATTTCTAAAATCCTAATTATGTAATTATATTTTGTTTTTTACTTTTCATTATGTACATATAACCTATTTAATAAGATTTAACCGGTTTTTGGTCGGATTCACTCGTCCCTCCCCCCCACCACCCATATTTTATCAAATTTCGTAAAGGTTTACGGTAAACGCTAAGGCTCCTAAGTATAGCTTGTAGACACATTTATGAAGTGTCATTTTGAAGTATATGATATGGGCCACAACTTTATGTATTCTCAAGAAAATATCTCTTCTGCACTGAGAAAAATTTTGTCCTGAAATACGTGGAAAATACACGTAAATAAGGGTGTGCGGGTTACCCACTGCAATCTGGAACCGGCTCAATGCTCCGGCAGTGAGGCCGCCACACGGAAAATCAGGACTTAGTTTGTCTACATAGTTATGACGTCACTGGCTATGACGTCATTACTGTCGGTTGTAAGTCCTGCCGATCAGAGTTGGCTCTCGTAATTGCAGAGACTTTTCTCAGAATATCCTACGATTCATTTTGCCTTTACCACAGTTTATCACAGAATGTACATTCCTATTCTCGTAAAATACAACCGATTTCTATGCACTGACTTGCCTAGTCTCTGCATTTACCGGTATTTTTTATTTAAAATCAGTAAAAGATGTCTGGGTTCTTCTAGCGGTCACCCATCCAAGTTCTAACCACGCCCGATGTTTCTTGACTCGTATGTTCAGGTGAAGACTGCTATATCCACTGCGTTACGGCTGCCTGTTGACGAGTGTAGTTGTTGAATAGCATCTGAAGAATTGATAAGTGTAGTTTTACGCCTAATGGTACTTCTCTACAGTGACAATTTATTGCGTGATAGAGTCTAGAGTACCCGGTATCGTACGTGTTTCCCGGTATCGGAATTTTTGTTTGTTCGTTGTGTGCATCTGTCCGTTTGTGTTACGTGGGTATGTGCCATGATGGTTTTTAATGCTTCTTGACGACTTCCACTGGAATGAAATTTGATTTCCATCGCCTGAGGAAGATCTCTCTGAGATTGAAACTGTCGTAGCCCATAATATTGGACTACAAAGGATCACTTTGACAGTACAAGGTATTTACACCATTAATAGTTACAATTTATTACACTGACATATTTATTTGATACATTTAAAAGTGGCAGCAAATCAATGCAAGGTTATACTCGACCTGCATTCTATTTCTTACAATTCATCTTATTTAAGACTTTGCCAAAAATACCTGAGTTATTAAAATCTTAAACAGTGCAATTACTTTTTTTGGTAATTTTTTCGTGTAAACTATGGGCAGATAAAATTAATCTTAGGTCTAAAACTGATCAATGTGTCCTTGCAACTATTTAAAAATAAAACAATATTTAACAAAAGTAACTTCTGACAAATAAAACGATTTTATTTTCTTCAATAATCTAAGCTTTTTCTCTGAAAAATTGGAAATTTGATATTCTTTTTGTCGTTTCACTACCATTTACTTTATATGTATTTACTATCAATGGTACTACAGTAAGTAAATCTACAAAAAAACATTAATAAAATATGTATTATTGAAACCAAATGTTATTATTCAAACTTGTATCACATTAGTAAATTTTCAATCCCAAATATAAAACTAACAACACAACGGACCTAAAATCGATCCAGATTTGGTAAAAAAATTTATTCGATTCAAATAAAATATTTGATGAGAGTGCGAACTAAAACAAGGTAAAGACTAACTGCTTTTACCAAATCACATGGAAATAATTTGAAGTTCTCATCCATGCACCTACCGTAAATGCAGTGGGCTGCATGCAGAAAGTAATCATGGATAAACTTATGACGTGTTTTGTGACGTATACAAACCATCCATGACGTCACTCTAATGTTTTTTCCTTAAAATCACGGTAAATCCCCTGATTATTTGCAAATACGGCAGTTCGAGCGTAATTGCAGAGAAATAGTTCTTAAAGAAGGACTGCGAGTCCTGCGTCTGTACTAATGCCCAAAACTCTGCCGAGTCATTGAGCTGGGTCCAGACACAACACTCCTGTACGTGAGCCAAGTCCTTATTTACGTATTGCGAGTACAGATTCTAGACTTGGGGCAAAAACTCTGCTTTTCCGCTAGGATATTTTTCTCAGTGTGTGGAGTTTTCTAGAAAAGTTTAAATTTCGAGAAATTAAATTTTTTTTATTAAAATTAAATTTTTTTTTCTCATTAACTATTAAAGATATTTGTTAATCTATATATATATAAGCCAAAACGGTTGACTGACTGACTGACTCTCTGATCACAGTTTCTCAAAAACTGCAAGGCTTTGGACCATGAAACTTGGCACAAATAATCTTTATAGCCTTTAGATTTGCACTAAAAAAGGATTTTAAAATATATTATCTCAAAAGGCTAAAATAGGGTATATTATAAAATTCAAGATGGCGGCCATTTTTTTGTTTTCAAAGCTTATTTTCTAAAACAAAGCAGGGCTTTGGGCCGTGAAACTTGGCTCAAATATTCTTCATAGCCTCTAGATGCATACTAATGAAGGTTTTTAAATGCTTTCTCTAAAAAGCTACAATATAGTAAATTGAAAAATTCAAAATGGCAGCCTTTTCAGTTTTTAGAGCTTTGATTAAAATTAAAGACTAAAGGTCCCTAGAATACTTTCAAGAGGCAAAAAAATAGAAATTCCATCCACCAAAAGAATAGACCATACAAATCACTACGGTTACCTTCTATTATATATTTGTGAGATACCACATAGGTTTCTCGCGTTTACGGATCATCCGCAGTAATCAAACTAGAATCTTGAAACTCTTCTACAGACATTCCATTACATCATTCCGTAATTTTTATAGAATTGGGGTTATCAAAATTAGAAATTTTAGGAGGGTTTGTGCGCTTGCCGAGAGCGATTTAGGCCAAGTTCAAACAAATTTCTACCGTACATTTTCGCATCCAGCTTCTAAACGAGTAATCTTATCTTCAGTGTGATTAAAAAACATTTTGGGGAATTAAGTTTCCACTTTTTGGTCAACACGTTAATTTTATAGTTTTTCTTACAGTTTTGGTCTATTAATTAACATATTAAATTCATATGTTAGACATAGAGTCCGTCCTGTGCCCATTGCTTTATTTACTGTCGTATACATCAGTTTTACATCATATGCCTCTTATTTTCATGAGTCAAATTGGCCAACAGATTTTAGGGGATAGCGTGGCGTAACGAAAGTTCTGATTTCAAACCCCTGGAGTGGATTTTTATTCAAGCTACAGTATTAGAATCACAAATTTATAAGTTAAATAGTAGATTAACTTGGAAATTTCAGTATTCTTAAGACTAAACTTAAAAATTAGTTTATTACATTTGTTATTACATGGTAGCCAAGCCAACTCAGGGGCTATGGAGGGAAAAAGGAAAATTCATCGAGGATACATTTAATCTTTTCATTTAAATCTGGGGTGGATCACTATTTGCAACCTTACGGGTTTTATTAAGTGCTTAAGACGTATTATTTAGATAAATCATTTAAATTATCAGTCAATTTGGAAAATTGCAAAAATTGCACATTACAAACAACATGTATTTGAACCAAATATTTTTTATCCTTTAAGCGAGCGAAGCCGCGGGTATAACTACTAGTACATACATAAATTGGTAGCTGTATATGTTTAGAACAATCTTGCAAAATTTCAATGTTGTATCTGCAATACTTTTTGAGTTTTAGCATTTTTTGTCCTTAAAAACACGAAAATTTAAATTTTCGGGAATCGCAAGTTTTCTAAAAAAAGAAGCATTTTTATGGATTTTTGAACTAAATATATGTACTTTTCTGATTTATATGATTTGTTTTTTTTAATAACCTCTTTAATAAAATAAAACTATTTTCGTCTAAAATAATTATTTATTAGTAGTTTAAAAAGGATAAATCATGACTTTACCTATGTATAACACAACAAAAGGCTGACCAAAATTCGCGTACAAGCATTATTTTAAAAATTTATATAATATATAAATATAATGATTTATGCATAAAAATTATATTTTTCTGATTCAGGAAGACCTCAAGAATAATTAGGGACCAAAATAAAAAATTAGATTTTTTAGCAGTTTTGACCTATTTTCAGTAGAGCCCCCTTAAGCTTCCACACAATATCCGACAAGTCGGCTGACGTTTCCGTCGGACAGTGAGTGACCTGTCGTCCGCCGGCGCCCGGCGTCGCCTCGGTTTGTATACAGACTTTGATGAGTTGGAATTTGCTGGCTGGTAGTGAAAAAACTGTTTCGGGGGAATTTGTCATAGTGTATTTTATTGTAACCAATTGAAACTTCAAGAGTAGGCCTATTTACATACTTCCCGGGTTCCCGAGTTTTTTTTCCTATAGTGGCATCCAAAGAATTTAAAATAAACTCGTGAATTTTGTATACCTTTTAAAATATGTCTCTTGTATCCCATGGGTTAACCCACGGTTAACTTTTTTAATTTTTATTTACCTAGAAAATAATATGAAGTTATTTACACTTACTGAAAACTTGAGAATATATGTTATATTATCAACCTGAAGATGACGATTCGTATACCTACACATTTTTTCTATGTACTTTACATTAAAATACTTTGTTATGTTTTGATTTTTTGTGGATATTTGCCATCTTACTGATCACTGAAAATTGTTAAAATGGATACTTTTAACCACTTAAAATACCATTTTAGTATGGTCATCATGTTAAAGATTTATTTTATAACTAGAAGGAAATTTGTTTTTTTTGTAAGCCGATGTCATACTTTTGCAGTGACGGATCTACACTTACTGTCGCCCGGGGCAAAATCGGCGTTTGGCGCCCCCCCCCCCCCCGGGCGCCAAACAAAAGGATGGTGTATTATATTTTAAATATGTCTTTGGTGTGATAGATAAGGAATTACCTCGTTTATCATATGATTTTACCTTATGGCCGATGGTCGAAGGTCACGATTGATACAGCTTAACCACAGAGAAAGCGCCTAACCAAGAGCTGTTATTGCCATAATATGACGCGACAAATTTGCCAGCCTCCGTAAACCCAAAAAGGTGTCTACCAGATTTCACATATGAAACTTCCGACTTTTTTATTACCTTTCCCGACTATTTCAAAACAATTCCAGGCCAGTGAAAAAATACCAGTGGCCATGTTGTCTCCTATAACGAATACTTAAGCGCAATCTCTGTAAAGTAAAATGCAATATTTGAAGGTCGCAATGCGACCGAGAGGCTTAGCGGTCGCGAAATGTCCAAAATATTTAAATATCAGCCTCAGTGAGACCAAAAGATTTTCTGGCCACAGAATCACGAGTATTTTCCGGCCGCAATACGACCGAAAAATTTGCCGCCCGTGGGAACGTGGTATGAATGATCGCGGTTTGACAGCTGCGCCGCGATGCGACCGAAAGGTGTAACGGCTATGAAAAGAGCAAACGGTTTTCCAGTTGAAATGCGACGGAGACATTTGCCAGCCGCGTTCTAAACTACAGATTATCTGGCCGCAATGTGGCCAAAAAATATGACGACCTCGAAAATAGCGAGAGACTTGTCGGCAGTGAAACAACAACAAAAATGCCTGCAAGCGACGACAGATTATCTGCCTAAGAGATGTGACGGCCGCGAAAATAACGAGAGACCTGTCGTCCACACTGCGACCAAGAGATATGGCGGCTGTGAAACAAATAGGTTTTTTTCCGGCCGCGAAATGAGCGCGCGATTTTTTGGCCACGATATGAGCAAGGAATTTTTCGGCCGCGGGACGAGTGAGCAATTCTCAGTCCGCGAAACGAGCGAGCGACTTTCTGGCCATTCAACACCGAGAAATGTGACGGCCACGAAAGAGAGGTTTGACGTCCGCGATGCGACAAAGATTTTCCGAAAGCAATGCTACTGAGGGATTTGCCGGCCGCGAAACGAAAAATTTGACTTTAAATTAATGTTTTCCCTTTTTTCTTAAGCCAGTCACTAGGGGGCGCCCGCCCTCCGGCTGGCGCCCGGGGCAGGGGCCCCCGCTGCCCCCCCCCCCCCTAGATCCGTCACTGTACTTTTGTATCAATTTTTAAGTTGCCCAATTTTAAAACTGTCTAGATGGTTACTTTTAACCACTTAAAAGTTAGTAGATGTAGAGAAGAGTCATTATGTTAAAAAGTTGTTTTAAACATTTAGGTAAGTAATTGTTATAGTTTTGTATCAGTTTTTAAATTGCGTCATTAGAATCATTAGAAATTATTGGAATTTTGACATTTTCGAAGCTTTTTAAAGAGTTCATTTTGATCTTATATTTTAAACATATCAGCGCTGTTATCTTGTCATATGAGGCTAGATTTTCAACTACGAATGCAATTTTCATTAACGTATAATTTTATATTTTGATGTAAATGAAACCCGTGACAACAAAGTTCACGTAACGCCCGTTGCCAGCACCCTTTACTGTATACTACCGGATCTCTTTTGTTCGCTTTTTAGAAAACTTCGCAAACAATAAATAACAAAAAAATCGAATGTTTATTAATACATTCTTAAATCGTTTATCAGGTCCTTTTTCTCTCTTCCTTCCATAGATATTTTAG
The DNA here is from genome assembly GCA_035578135.1 of Flexamia atlantica. Classification (NCBI taxonomy): domain Eukaryota; kingdom Metazoa; phylum Arthropoda; class Insecta; order Hemiptera; family Cicadellidae; genus Flexamia; species Flexamia atlantica. Next base: position 37,616,677 of record JAQJVK010000010.1, read on the forward strand.
TTAAGGCGTATGCGATAACCTGTTACTTTCTCACAATACTCGCTGCTCTTTAAGGAGCCTTCTCAAGACAAAGTAACCCACCGAACAAAACAATCACTCGCAGCAATATTCGTACTAAACTGACAACTGGATAAAGAGGACCCACGAAACACCCCGATTGAATACGGCATCGCCCGATACCCGCGGTCCGTACCTGGGTCGGAAAGAGTGCGAGAACCTTCCGACAAGGCGGGCACACCCGCCGACATGTCGGTCGACAAATCGGATAGAAAGTGGGGGGCTTCAACTTTTATTTGAGTCCGAATCGGCGTATTATAACTAGATTCGCCCACTTTTCGTCCATTAGAAACATTGCTGGCTTTACATTCGAGCGTCTGAGCGAATTGAATGGGCACCGTCCCGAGCGAGACTCGGAACTGGTTTTCGCGCATGAACATTGGCTTATCCCCGCGCTTGCGGCAGGCGCGGCGCGGGCGCGACCGTTCTACATAAGCCGCTTTTACGCTTAATATATTACCCGTTACCCCTGAATTTTATATCCCTGGTAGAAATACTCTGATGGACATCCAGCACCGATTCCCCTCACGTAATCTTCATTTGTTCATGCACTTAGGGGGGCGGTGGGGGGACGTAGTTGCGCCGATACTAGCTCTTAACAGAGAAGTCTCGGTGTAAATTAAATTTATATTTTTCAACCGTCATTGTTGAAAGTTTTTTGGTTAAACCGAGTTCACCTCTGAAGCTACCTTTTCCTTCCTAGATTTTTGTTATGATGTCAGGATTGAATTACGTCTTTCATGTTTAAAAGCACAATTACGAAATATTGTATCTACTGCATTAATTTCACAGGTGTTATTCCTTTTTTGACGTATACTGTTGTTTGTACAAACTGTACTATCATCGTGATTTTTTTAACCTTAACCTCCGGAATACCAAAAGGATTTTCAAATTGTTAACATCGTTTAAGACCCTTAAGGTTGTAAAAGAGCCGAAGGAAAATGTGTTTTAGCGAATTTCTCCTATAGGGAAGAAGCTATTACCGTAGGTCTCATGGTAAGACCTAAGCCCGAGACAATGGTCACTTTTCGTTTTGGGGCCCCCAGAAGCAAAAAACGCCATTCGTTTGGATATATATATATATATATATATATATATATGTGTGTGTGTGTCTGTTAGCACGATAGCGGCCGTAAAAAGGACGTTTCAGGACTTTTTATATTATCAGGAATATTACCCGTTACCCCTGACCTAAAGATTGACAATTCACTTTATTTTGTGCCATTCTCTTGGTTATCTGAAGTTGACTCTGAAATGGACTTTGAAGTCACGATGGGTAAACTAACCTTTTACGGCTTTGTGCTCTTTTTGATTGGCCTTTACCATTCCCCCTCGGGGAATTATGAAAAATTCATTGATAAGCTGAATTATGTGTACAGTAGGCTAAGTTCTATTGGTAATGATATCCCTATAGTTACTGTAGGTGATATGAATGTTGATACTTTGAAGCAAACTTTTAACAGTAATGTTTTTGCTGATTGTGTTAATTCTTTTGGCCTAATTGATGTTTTCAAGGATGTCCCTACAAGGGTATATAATGATTCGTTCAGCTCAATAGACCACTGTTTAACTGATTGTAAAATATCTAATGCGGAGTTGTTAAATGCACATATATCTGACCACTTTGGTCAGTTGGTGGTTATTGATTGTCCTCACATTACTGAGCCTGATGTTAGGTTTAAGTTTGGTAGGATATTATCTGATACCAACTTGGGATCTCTTAGGTTTAGTTTAAGATATGAGCAGTGGGCTGATGTGTATAACCTTTGTGGTTCCAATAATAAGTGGGAAGCCTTCTTTGATATATTGCTCTGGCATTTTAATGTACATTGTCCTGTGAGAAAAATAAGATTGAAAAATGATGGTAAAGTAGTTCATGTTAAGCTTGATGAGCAAACTCTGCTGTTAAAAGAGAGTATGAGGGAAATGCACTCATTGTTTATGGAGACTAAAGATGAGCGTTATAAGGTTCTCTATAGGGCCTACAGGTCTCAGTTTAGGAAGAACATAACGAAACTCAAATCTGATAAAGTAGTTGGCAAAATAAGTAACTCTGACAATCTGTCAAAAAGTTCTTGGTCATTTGTTAATAGTGTAAGAACTGGTAGCTCTGCTGTCAGTAATCCTGATTTATCCATTGAACATGAAAATAGTTTGATCACTTCGCCTAACGAAATTTGTAATATTTTTAATGATTTTTTCATTGATATTGTGGAGAAGGATTCTTGTGTTAGTGTTAATAATGATGTTGTGAACTTAGATTATTCTGATTTTATTAATGTAAATGACTTATTTCTTTTTGATACTGTGATGGAGGTTCAGATGTGTAAGATTATTGATGGTCTAAAAAGTAACAGTTCCTCTGGATGGGACGAGTTTTACCCAGTTTTGCTTAAGAAATGTAAGACAGATATTGTCCAAGTTTTGACCCACTTGGTGAATTGTTCTTTGCAAGAGGGAATTTTCCCTGATATTCTTAAGTTTACTTTAGTTAAACCTATCTACAAGAAAGGTAGTAGGAGTATGAAAGAGAATTATCGGCCAATTGCCTTGACATCCACCTTTGGAAAGCTGTTGGAGAAAATTATTTTGTTAAAATTATTAGAGCACTTTAACAAATACGACATTATTCATGATTTCCAGCATGGGTTTAGGGGAGGCCGGGGTACGGTCACGGCTGCTACTGCATTCTATCACAATGCCTTGGACAGGTTAAACGATGGATGTAGAGTTGCCGGGCTGTATCTTGACCTCTCCAAGGCCTTTGATCGGGTCCACCATATGACTCTTTTAACTAAGATGCGTGAGTATGGCGTTGAAGGTAAATTGATTTCTATACTTGCATCATATCTGGCAAACAGAGAGCAGTGTACTGAGATTGCTTATGACATGGGTGGACTAGTAAGCAAGTCTAGATCTTGTTCTAGGGTTGTTAAGTTTGGCGTGCCCCAGGGCTCAATCCTGGGGCCGTTTCTTTTCATTTGCTATGTAAATGATTTTCCTTGTTCAGACAATTATCTTACGACAATGTATGCAGATGATACGTCCGGTCTTATGTGGTCTTCGGACCTCAAGACTTTAGAGTCTAAAGTTAAGAGTTTCTTGGATAGCAGCATTGATTATTTTACAAGTATTAATTTAAGATTAAATGTTGATAAAACTGAGCTAGTTTGTTTTAGTTCTAACACTGATCTTGCTATTGTAAGTGGAAGTAATTCAATTGAATGTTCTAATTCATGTAAATTTTTGGGTCTTTTTATTGATGCACCTTTCTTGGAAATGTCATATTAATCATGTTTGTAACAAACTTACTTCGAGCCTTTTCTTGCTGAGAAGAATAGCTAAGTATTTGCCGACTTATCTATTGAGATCAATCTACTTTGGGGTTTTTTACCCTTTTCTTTCCTATGGCCTATTGTTATGGGGTAGTACCTTCAAATGTCAGCTGAAGCGTGTCTTTATATTGCAAAAAAAGGCCCTTCGTATCATTGTTAAATGTGAAAATCAGCGCCAATCCTGTAAGGACGTTTTCTTGTCTTTGAATATTATGACTGTCAATGCAATGTATATATATCAGACTATTGTCCTTGTTGATAATGATAAGCTTATTAATGTTAAGAATGAGGCTGTACATGACCATTTCACAAGATCTAGGCTGGACTTTCATAGAGTTCAAAGAAGAACCAACATAACCTCAAATAGTCCCTATGTAAAGGGAGCAATCTTCTACAACAAGTTGCCTAATAACATAAAAGTACTAAATGGAAGCAAATTCAAAAAAGAACTGAAAGAATGGTTGATTTCAAAGTGTCCTTATCACCTGGACTCGCCTTTTGAAAAATGAGGTAATTGCCTGTTTCTTTAGTCATAGGCCTAAGTAACTTTTTTCTTTACTGAACATTAATCTTAATTTGTCTATGTTATGTTTAGGCCTAACTAACTAAATATTGTCTCTTGTTTTAATTTTTGATTGTAAATATGACTATGTTGATGTACGTAGCTTTCTTACAACCTTTGTTTGTAAACGATCAATTAACTGACCATGTTTATGCATTACATGTAATGTAACGAACAATAAATGATTTGAATTTGAATTTGAATTTGAAAAATAGTCCGATCTTTATGAAATTTGGTACAGACGTGTAAAGTGGTAATCAATTGGACGAGTTCGTAAACCAGCCGGATCGGACCACCGGAAGGGGGGGTAAAGGGGGATAAACCCCCCCCAAAAATGGGTTTTTTTGCGTTTTTCATATAGAAAAATTAAAGTGATCCGATTTTGGATTTCACCATTGAATTCAGCTTGAAAAACAAACAATTTAGTATATTTAATCATAGCTCTATGTCCATTGGTTACCGGATATTGAAAGTGGTAAACACAGTACGTTGTCCCAATGTTAACCTTATGGGAAATAAGTAAAATTCTATATTTCGCTTAATTCTCAACATATCTTGATAAAACTTGGTAAATGGCTTCTTCTAGTTCAGGTCTACTAAATATTGAATTAAAACCACTCAGTTTTAATATACCAGTAGCAGCAAACCTGCATACTCATTCCCCATGTTATTCTTATGGAGCTTACAAAAAAATGTGAAATCTCGCTATGTTGGATTGAAATATGTTGTTTTGCATTTGAAATTTGCTGAGTATGCAGGTCTGCTGCAACGGGGGTATTTAAGGAATATGCCTATCGCTAGCTTAACACTTATTGCATCAGTAATTAAATCGTCCTAAATAAATTAGGGACACTAAAATACATCATCACATAAATTAGTAACAAATATACTAGTGTTTTTTTGTTACTGCAATGTAGATCTGTTTAATCTTCATATAATTTTCTTGTCTTTCCATAGTAGTTGGGAACTTCCTTCAAAAGAGTTTATATAACTTTTGTATTATTTTTGATCTTCCAGACAAGCTTTCATTTAATGAAGCACCCTTCACACGGATAACTATGTGACAGAAAACGAGACTCTGTTTTATCTACAATAATCGTTATTAATGCATTGGTTTTCTCGGATCAATTTACTCTTGTGCTTACTATTGACTTTGACTTGTTTGAAATTATCAACAAAACAGTTACTTAACCTTTATGACCACTATTACCGGAGTCTCAGGGGGAGTCTACACTACATTAGCCTGCCTCCTCACATCTTTAATTTTACAGAACCTTTTTCCTGGGGGGAATTTCTTTTATTGTGGGATGGTCTGTAACAATCCCTTCCAAGGAATAAAGTTGTTCTCTTCCATATTCTGGAACACATCTAACCCAAGCGTTTTTGAAAAAATATCTCTCTCTGACGAAATGAGTTGGAAATGTAATTTTGGAATTGTTTGGATGTCGGGCTGCTCCATATGCGCTCCAGACCCGAGTGTCTGTCTGTGGCGGCCAGCGCGGAGTGCGGACCGTAGCGGATCTCGTCCAGCTGTTATTTCTGTGTGCGTTCGTTCCGCACCGGTTCACGGCTTAGTAGCCCGACTCCCTCAATTCGGGCATCCCATCTTTCCAGGCGGACGTACAGATGTTTTTATGCGTTCCAGGTTTTGTAGAGTTTTCATCGAAAATCTCGATGTAATGGATTAAAAAATCGATTAGTCACAATAGTTGGTAAGCACATTTTGATCGAACATGTTTTTTTCATCTCATTAGAGACTGCAACATTTTATAACCCAGAGTAAAGTGTATTTTTACAAAAGAATTAATCCTTTTAATTATATAATTGAACTCAGGGCCATTAAGTTTTCATAGAAATGTTAAAAATGATTAACCTTTGATGATTTTAGATGCGCGACGTAGCGTTCTCTAATATTTTTTATCTTTAGCTAGTATTATGATTCGTATACGTCATACGTCACATAGAGTTCATGGTTTTTAATATTTTTCCTCGCTTGCGGGTCAAATAATTTTAAAATACCTCATTTTTTCCTTCTACTGAGTACGTTAAAAATGAATTTTTCTCTCTTTTTTTTTGTCTCAATAGTGTATTTTTTAACTGTTTTAAGTAAATTATACGACTTGTCAATTTTACCACTATGAAAATTGCTGCAACAATTTTATCTTAAAAACATGAGTCGGTTGAAAGAAAGAGCATTTAAAGTGCAACGTGACTGATATGCGTTTTGTTCTTTCCTTCAGAAGCAAATGTGATGGAGGCATAAGTGAGACGCGGAGAGAAAGAATCACGTAGATGTTCACAAGACATTTGAAGGGTCTTCTCTCTCGGCTGCAGGAACTTTCGATCGATCACGCAATCGAATTATCGTGTGGAAGGCAGCATCGAACATGCCAATCGAGTGTTTTCCCCCCGTATTGATCCATCACTGGATTAAATAATCGAATGGCTGGCAAATCGACCGTGGAAAACCGAAAACTCTTTCGTCGACTTATGGATCTACCAATCACAGAGTCGTTCATGTACGATGACAAACCGAGCTGTTTCCCCTCGACTATGGGACCTATCGAATGAATTGGAATGGGATGCGAATAATCAATCAACCCGAGTAATTGGTTTTTAGCGAATTTCCCCTATAGGGAAGAAGCTGTTAACGTAGTACTCATGGTAAGACCTAAGCCCGAGACCATGATAACTTTTCGTTTTGTGGCCCCCAGAAGCAAAAAACACTATTCGTTAATTTTCATATATATATATATATATATATATATATATATATATATATATATATATATATATGTGTGTGTCTTTAAGCACGATAACTCGCGTAAAAATGGCCCAATCTTAATGAAATTTGGCATGGATGTGTAAAGTAGTAATTATTCGGACGAGTTCGTAATCCAGCCCAATCGGACTACCGGAAGGGGGGGTAAAGGGGGGTAAACCCACCAAAAATGGGTTTTTTGAATTTTTTACATAGAAAAATAAAAATAATCCAATTTTTGTTGGCACCATTGAATTCAGCTCAAAAAAACAAACAATTTAGTATTTTGAATCACTGCTCTATGTCCATTAGTTACCAAGATATTGAAAGAGGTAAACACAGTACGTTGTCCCAGTGTTAACCTTATGGGAAATAAGTAAAATTCTATATCTCGGTTATTTCTCAACATATCTTGATAAAACTTGGTAAATGGCTTCTTCTAGTTCAGACCTACTAAATACTGAATTAAAACTACACAGTTTTAATATAACCGTAGTAGCAAACCTGCATACTCATTCCACATGTTATTCTTATGGAGCTTACCAAAACATGTCAAATCTCGCTACGTTGGATTGAAGTATTATGTTGTTTTGCACTTGAAATTCGCTGCAACGGGGGTATTTTTAAGTAATCGTTGGATTCCTCGTTGGCAAAAATGATCAACTGCTTGTTGGGTTTCCTCCCTGCAAAACAAATGACTAAGTGCAAATTATAACGATGGCAGGACGACACAGCACGTAAGCCGGGCCGGATAACCCGCAAGTCGGATAACCCGGGCTGCGGATAACCCGCCTCCGATAACCGACATAAAAAGCGCCGCCGATTTGTGCGCTACAGTACCAATTTAGACTTTATCTACAAGCCTATGCCATTTATTATCCTTACATTGACTTAACTTTACCGTTTAAATCATAAAACTCGTGTTACCGATGAAATGTATTATTTTTCTTCATCTCCGACTTTTTATTCGAACGACGAGAAAATACAATACAAACCTATATAAGTTAATCGACCACATTTTTCTACGTCTGTCCAAAGTGCCATTTTTCGTTTTTCTGTCCAAAGTGCATTCTTGAAAATTGAGTGCAGTAATCCCATCACGTATTTGAATTGTGCATCGTCCAATTAGTTGCAACAACGTATCCACGTTAATTGGCTTTAAAATAGTCGGCTGTTGCAATAGGAATAAGTGACTGACGTCGGATATTATGCCCACTTCTCTAAAAATGTATATCGAAATACAACGCGATACACAATGTACCTGCCACCGTTTCTCGTTTGTTTGGGCGGCTGGCCGTTCGCTGGGTCGATTTCAGTTAGATTTTTAGCGAATTTCCTTAGAAATAAGCTATTACCGTAGTTTTAACAGAACAAAATGGACAAAAAATCAGGGTAACCTCTGCAATTATATTAATATTTATATTATTGACAGCTTTTTATGTGTACTTTCTGGATATGAAGTGAGTTTATTGTGAAAACGCATTTTTACCTGCAAAAATCACGATTTGTTTCAAAATTTAACATGAACTTATACGGGGAATAGAATTTTCATTTTTTGAGTTTTGTTAGCACGATAACTCTCGTAAATATCCTCCGATCGTAACAAAATTTGGTACAGACATGTAAAACTAGATTTTCTTGGACGAGTTCGTAAACCAGCCAGATCGACATATCCAAAGTGGGGTAAAGGCCCCAGTTTACCCCCCAAAAATGGGTTTTTTGAGTTTTTCAAATTGAAAAATTATATTTCTCCAATTATTGTTTGCACCATTGGATTCAGCTCGGAAAAAACAAACAATTTGGTTTTTAAAATCATTTCTCTAAGTCCATTGGTCTCCAAGATACTGCCACTTCGCATTTTCCCCTGTATTCTTAGTATCAGGGCAGCTGAATGTTGGCCTAGCCAATTTCCTATTTACTCTCTACTGAGGTTTTCAAGGAATCACTTGGAATAATTTCTCAGTTTATCAATGTATTTAATAGAATTTTGGTTTTTAAACAATTTTATGTTAATATAAATTTAAAAAATAAATATTCTTGCCCACTTCATTATATGAAATCTTTGTGTTTTTTCATCTGTCATTTACAAATTTTTTTACAAAGTCTTTCTAAAACAAGTTATAATAAAATATTTAAATATATAAATATATCACTTTTTAATTTTTCTTTTTTTTTAAATAAATTAATTACTGGATATTTTGTAATTGGAAATTCGCTGAGTACGCAGGTTTGCTGCGACGGGGGTATTTTCTGTTCATTTATGTGGTAATAAAATAACTGTAAAAGCTTGTTCGTTTATTACTCAAGTTCTACAACACACATTTTAACGTTTTAACATTTTAACGCCCAAATTAAGTGTTTTAAAGCTTGCATATCATTGAAGAATATAATTGTCATGTAGAATATTATGTGGGACTTTACCCTCCTCGGTCTTCATAATTAGAAATGTTTGGGAATAGGTTGTGATTTTGGTTTGTTTTACTAATTTTTAGTATGCACAGCCTTAACTGCAATTTTGCTTATGACATATATATTATCGCAATTCCAACGTGGTTTGTCTTCCTTTTTCGGGCCTTGTGATTTTTAACGACTGCCTTATCGTTTTCGAGCTCTTAAACCAATATATTAAGGTGTCCCTTATCATCCATATCCCAAACTTTTACGCTTTTTAAAAAGGTTTTTTTCACAAAAATTACCGAAAAATCAAATTTAAATGCACTTTGGTTATTATCAAATGTGTCCCACATCTAATAAAAGTAAAGTATTTTTAAACTTAAATGAATCATCCAAAAATAATCTTTCCTATTTCCTTATCCACTGTAATTGCTATACTTTTTGAAGAAAATATATTATCCTCTTGTACAATCCAGCTACGAACTCTTGTGAGTGTTCAGATATAAAGGCAGTTTATTCGTTTTGACAGCGAGTTAACTTGTAGCAGAACTGCTTGCAATGTTTCTTTATGCGAACACCAACAAATACCATCAAATTTTCCTCCGCCTTTATGTCGAATCTGATTCCAACCCCCCCCCCCCCCTCCCCGCCTCCTTCATTTATATGTAAATTAATTACATTTTCCAGATGAACGGGATAAAATAAACGAATAACACTTGTCATAATTACTCTCAAGCTTTTAATACCAATCAAATCTATCGATTGTTATCGCCATTGTGAATTGTGATTGTATACTAGTGGACACGCACCGCTCAGCAGCTATGTTTATCATAATTAGATATTCCGTAATTTCTATTTCCATGTTAAATCTTATAAACTCAGCCCTATTATTTTCATATTTGTGCCCTTAGGTAAGATGTTTTAAAAACTAATATTAATCCTTTGCTCACCGAGACCTTTTATTGAAATATGGGGTTGATGGGTGCCAAACTTATGGGTTTCTTGAAAGTTCCTAGGTAATTAAGACTTTAGACAAAGATATAAAAAAATACATTACTCGCGGAACAGACGGTTCAAAATAATACTAAGTTGTAATCCCTAAAATCAAATTTTACTTTTTTATTTTTAATTTTTACTTCAGAATTCACCATTATTTGGATTCCATTGGAATAATGTAATTGAAATATGAAATATAGTGATTTAATCTTAGTACGGTATTTTTTCTTGCATAATGCTACCATGATACCCTTAACTACCGCTGTTAGTAATGTAGTCATTGTTTAAGCATCAAGACAGAGCTGGCTGGATAGAAGTTTCCCCCAGCACTTGAGTTCTTTTGCTCCATAGGGGAGGAAAAGGTGTGCGCCCCTTTTATTGTCGTTTCATCAACACGGCACCGACGGGAAGTTCCAAGTTTTTAGTTTAAATCAAGTTCTAGAGCGATTTTACTAATAGACCAAGAGATAGACCACTTTTATTCACCCCAAATATACCATCAAATTTGTTGTTAATTTAGGGTTAGTCATAACATATAGTCTTCAGAATTGCAATTCTTAAGGTTGGTGAGTGGTGGGTGTCCGAGTAATGACGTCATCAATATGGCTGCCGCGCAAAAGTGTAACACTTTACAAAAACGAACGTAACTTTGCAACAGAGTAACGTAGAGCAATGATCTTTTTTTTAAATTGTTGGTAATAAAATTGCCTTTATTTTATGTCATGTAAATATATATCGTAAGTCTAACGGTTTTCCTGATATTTAACCTAAACTTTACTTTTTGTGAATTTTTAGTATAAAAGTAAATGTATAAGGCTCAATAACTCCTTAACTGTTAAGAAACAGACAAAATATATAAGAATAAAAAAGGTAGATAATGTTATAAGGGATTTGAAAAAAACAATTATGTGGGCTTTTGATGGTGGCTTGTACGATAAATGTGTTAATGTTTAACATTCAACAAATTTATTTTGCCCTGCAACTTCTGTATACATTGTGCAGTAAAATTAAGTGATAAAATAGGTGGAGGTAGAAATAATTGAAACAAAAATTATTCTTGTTGTAAATGGTAGGTAATATTCTCCTAATCGGCATACATCCGTAATGTCGTGGGAAACCCCTCAAAATCACGTTTAAAAATGTCGGCTTTTCCCGCCATAAAAAAATCTTTAAAATAGTCTGTCGACTGCATTTTTTGTCAATTTTCTTCAAGATATTGACTTTGGACTACCACCAACTAACTATTGTTGGGTGATTGGTTCTTAATTTTGACAGGGTACTCATTTTTGGCCGCCATCTTGGATCCGCCATATTGGATATAAATTATTTTTTTCTCATCTAAAGATGGTGTTGTGACACATCATTATAGACTAGATTTTTACCCTGAACTCAATGCTGAAATCTGTTTAAAAAAATCTCGATTCGTTAAAAAGGTGTGCTCAAAAAACGGCACATAATATGTATTCGTTAAAAAGGTGTGCTCAAAAAACGGCACATAATATATATATACAACCCTATTCAAAAAAAATCAGCCCTATACATTTCTTATGGACATTCCGTGCTTTGAATATTATTTTTGATTATTTATCTCATATCTCCAGTTCTAAATAATATATGCCACATGTTTTGGTCTTAAAATACTCAGTGATTTAACAGCTTTTATGTGAGGTACTGATCATTAAAATTGGGCAAATGTTGGATGAGCTATAAGGCAAAAAGCAGCTTGAAAATTGTTTTTTTTTTCAAAATTTATTTTTGGTTTAAGATTTATACTTTATCTTAATTTTATCTGATTTTCATTATTTATGGCTTAAATGAAAGCTGATAGTTCACCAGTTGTCTTAAAACCATTCTGACCTGCAGGTCCATGGTTGGGGCTGGGGATATAAATCTTTAAATAATTATGAAATTTTTGAAAATTGAATTTTTAGATTAGTTGGAGGTCCATACCTCACGTCAATCTAAACCGATTTAAATAAATAAAAGCTTAAATGAAAGCCAATAATATACTGAGTTAATTAAGACCAAAAACCTTCATGAGTCTCTGTTAGATTTCTATGTATGAGTCATTAATTATTTTCAGTTTAAGAAAGTAAACAGGTTTTATTAGGAATGAAGGTTCATAACTCAAATTAAGTAAGTCCGATTTTAATGAGTGATATCTTATATGAAAGCCTATAATTTACTGAGTAATTTGAGACCAGAACGAATGTTATGACCCATTTAGAACCTGCACTAAAAATCTTCAACAAAAAACCAACTTTGAAAATATTAATTGTCTAGTTGCTTTAATCCTTATATAGCTCGTCCAACACTTGTCCGATTTTATTGATCAATAACTCACATGAAAGCCGTCAAATCACTGAGTATTTTAAGACTGATACATGCAGCATATATTATTTAGAACTGGAGATATGAGATAAACAATCAAAAATAATATTCAAAGCACGGAATGTCCATAAGCAATGCATAGGGCTGATTTTTTTTAGTAGTGTTGTATATTATGTGCCGTTTTTTGAGCACACCTTTTTAACGAATCGAGATTTTTTAAACAGATTTCAGCATTGAGTTCAGGGTAAAAATCTAGTCTATAATGATGTGTCACAACACCATCTTTAAATGAGAAAAAAATAATTTATATCCAATATGGCGGATCCAAGATGGCGGCCAAAAATGAGTACCCTGTCAAAATTAAGAACCAATCACCCAACAATAGTTAGTTGGTGGTAGTCCAAAGTCAATATCTTGAAAAAATTGACAAAAAAAATGCAGTCGACAGACTATTTTAAAGATTTTTTATGGCGGGAAAAGCCGTCATTTTTAAACGTGATTTTGAGGGGTTTCCCGCGACATTACGGATGTATGCCGATTAGGAGCATATTACCTACCATTTACAACAAGAATCATTTTTGTTTCAATTATTTCTACCTCCACCTATTTTATCACTTAATTTTACTGCACAATGTATACAGAAGTTGCAGGGCAAAATAAATTTGTTGAATGTTAAACATTAACACATTTATCATACAAGCCACCATCAAAAGCCCACATAAATGTTTTTTTAAAACCCTTATAACATTATCTACCTTTTTTATTCTTATATATTTTGTCTGTTTCTTAACAGTTAAGGAGTTATTGAGCCTTAAACATTTACTTTTATACTAAAAATTCACAAAAAGGAAAGTTTAGGTTAAATATCAGGAAAACCGTTAGACTTACGATATATATTGACATGACATAAAATAAAGGCAATTTTATTACCAACAATTTAAAAAAAGATCATTGCTCTACGTTACTCTGTTGCAAAGTTACGTTCGTTTTTGTAAAGTGTTATACTTTTGCGCGGCAGCCATATTGATGACGTCATTACTCGGACACCCACCACTCACCAACCTTAAGAATTGCCTTTTTGGAGTCTCAAGATTATGGGTTTACTTAAGAACATAACAAAGATGGTAAACTCGGGTAAATAAAATGTGTCCTAGCTCTTGGTCTATAAGTATCCGGTCATAGAGTCAGAGATACAACATACTGCACTCACCATTAGACATGTTATGGCGTATGGCTTGCAATACACTATAAATGCCAACTTCCATCACAACTATTCACAACGGTTATTTTATATTTAGTATATTGGTTTGCGACATCAGACTTTTACATGGGGAGATTTTCAGTGTGTCAAAAAGTCAACACTTTTAATATAAAAGTATACACTTCCAGCATATAAACCAGTTAACCAGTCTTATATTCTCAAAAATATTTTATTTTTAACACTTTGTTAATCGCGAAATCATATTGCATTAGAATCATACAAATTGTTTTAAACTGAAACAGGCATGATAATATTCCACTTAGGGCGTATTTGAATGACTCAGTTGTTTTTACGGTATATTTCCCCCGGCGCAGCAGCAAAGGAGGTTTGAATGTAAATTGTCTTCCATACGGTATACTTATGTACCGTAGCGTAGAGGTGAAGTTCAGGTGAAGTATTGTTTTTCGTGACATGAAACGTGATCGTCATTCCCCACTTTTCTAATCAATGATTTAATCATTGCTATCGAAGAATAAACACATTAGACGGTCATAGTTGCATTTTTTCTCGTCACTAATAAATTTTCATTCTTCACATGCTGGGTTGAATTTTGAATGTCTTTACAGTATTCAACCTATCATTTGATCATTATCTGATCTTTATCAAAATGTACAGTTTTAAAGAACACTAACGGCGGTTTTTAACTCGCGCACCCTTATCGTATCATGACAACCACTTCTTTTTTTTTAATAATGTTTAATGAATGTTTGCGAGTTTATGTTATTGATTTGGTTATTGAGGATATCTGCATCACTGTTTTGGAATCTGACCCCGTTTTCTGGTGGAAATGAACCTAAACAAAGCGATATTAGTTAAATTATCAATATTCTGTTAAACATTGCATCAGTATTTGCTTTTTTGACAATATAATATTGATCTTTTCGACGTGTATTTTGCTGGAAGAGACTACAACCTTTTACAGCTATTGTCTTTAGATTTGGTGTATTGAACGGTGTATACGGTGTGGTTGAACCGTACATTTTACATACCTACACAGAAAAAATTACTAGTTTTAGTGAATTTCCCCTACAGGGAAGAAGCTATTACCGTAGGTCTCATCGTAAGACCTAAGCCCGAGACCATGATAACTTTTCGTTTTTGGGCCACCAGAAGCAAAAAACACAATTCGTTCGAATTTTTGTATATCTATCCATCCATCTATCTATACAGGGTGTCCAACTTAACTGTGCCACCATTGGTATCTCTGAAACTATTGGATTGAGAGAAAACTTTAAATGAGGGACTCCACCTACTTTTTTAAGACATTTAAAAATTTGAATTCCATTTTCTTCTAAAAGGCCGCCATTTTCCAGTATGGCGGACAACTTTGATTTTTCTTATGTTGTCCGCCATATTGGAAAATGGCGGCCATTTAGAAGAAAATGAAATTCTCATTTTTAAATGTTTTAAAAAAGTAGGTGAAGTCCCCCATTTAAAGTTTTCTCTAAATCCAATAGTTTCTAAAATACCAATGGTGGCACAGTTAAGTTGGACACCCTGTATATGTGTCAGTGAGCACGATAGCGGCCGTAAATATGGTCTGATTCTAATGAAATTTGGTACAAACATGTAAAGTGGTAATCAATCGGACGAGTTCGTAAACCAGCCTGAACGGACCATCGGAAGGGGGGACAAAGGGGGATAAACACCCCAAAAATGGGTTTTTTGAGTTTTTTTCACAGAAAAATGAAATTAATCAAATTTTTGTTGGCTCCATTGAATTCAGCTAAAAAAAAATTTACTATTTGGAATCATTGCTCTATGTCCATTGGTTACCGAGATATTGAAAGTGGTAAACACAGTACGTTGTCCCAATGTTAACCTTATGGGGAATATGTAAAATTCGATATCTCGCTTATTTCTCAAGATATCTTAATAAAACTTGGTTTTTGGCTTCATCTAGATAAGATCTAATGTCTAAAATCCCCGAAATTTCCATTTTCGTAGCAGCAATCCTGCATATTCATTCCCCATGTTATCCTTATGGGAAATAAAAAAGTCTATATCTTCCTTATTTTCTAACATATCTTGATAAAAACTTGGTATATAGCTTCTTCTAGTTAAGATCTACTAAATAATGAATTAAAACCAATCAGTTTTAACATACCTGTTGCAGCAAACCTGCATACTCATTCCCTATATTATTCTTTTGGAGATTACAAAAAAATGTCAAATCTCTGTTGGATTGAATTATGTTCAGTTGCATTTGAAATTCGCTCAGAATGCAGGTCTGCTGCAACGGGGGTATTTGTTATATAGTTTTTATGCTGTGCTGATTTTGTCTTATTCGGGCTAGTAAAAACACTTACGCCTAAATGCTTCATCGTTGTTCAGTTTACTTATTGTAAATTATTAGAGGCTATCGATTGGCGTTATCAGATCGGTAGGTCATGTACTTTGACGTTCACCGAAATGTTCCATATTTGTGATTGTTGTGTAGTTTTTATGCAGTACCGATTTTGTCTGATTCGGGTTTATAAAAATGCTTGAATTCTAACTGGTGGATTACTTTTGTTTCAAACCGTTTCGTGTTGTTCAGTGTATTCAGTGTAAATCATTAGAGACTATCGCGCCATCAGATCGGTAGGTCATGTACTTTGGCGATCACTTCAGTGAACTGTTCCATATTTGTGTTGGGAGCTTTCACATAAAAACTCAACAAATTTAACTTTTTAGGATATTCAGCTGAGTTATCAGTGATTCAGGGAGTTAATAATTTAAAAATATGTCCTGCCTGATAAAAACGTATCAACAAGCAACTAGCAAAAAATTCAACGAACAAAAATTATAAAAACTTTTGGAAACTTAAACTTAAGATGAAGTGTTGCTTCTTTTTAAAGCTGTGTTTAATTTTTACTAAAAGTTGTCGGTCTTATACAATTGCTCTTATAATTTTTTGCAACCATTGTTAGAATGTGGGTCTACCGCGGAAGTGTTTGTTTCACGATTTAGACACGTGATTTGCGTGTTAAGGCCTAGGTTTGTTTTGTGTTCCGTCTTTTGTCCGCTGGATGGGCATAACTGGAACGATCTTTCATTCAAACAAGGCCCCAGTCGCAAAAAGTGTCGAGTTACGGCCGCCCGGTCCCTCGCGGCGGCCTCTAAGGGTCGACGTGTACGATTTTTGAAAACCGTGGAATTAGTTTCCCTATGTGGACAACTAAGCGTGTCCCTTGGCCCACCCCCTAATGTCATTTGTGACGTCTTTAGTTTGAGCGAGGTTCTTTAGAAGTTTTTTTTGTAGTTCAGTGGAGCAAGTGTTTGAAAAAGTATGGATCCAAACATTTCTGTCCTAAATGTCGAATATAAATTTAGAATTAACCTTAATGAACCGGCCAATTATCAAGAATCAAGAATCAAGAAGTTTATTTCCATAAGTATATACAATATTTACATTAGACATAACAATAAAGCGTTGGAAATTATTCCCCACAAGACTACTCATCTGTGTGTGGGGAAGAGTGTCTCAGTCACTTTTATGTTACATGGAAAACTTCTTGAATTAATTTAAAACTACAGAAATACAATTGGCTAACAAATTAAGAAAAGAAATATTAGGGCAATTCGTACAAAACATGACTTTTATGTAAAAAATATGGGTCTACTATATAATATTTTCTCTCATATTTTAAAAAATATTTATTGAATTACAACTAGTATAGAATGCCAGATTTGACTGTAAAAAAATTACTGTCTTAAAGATGCTAGAAAAATCTCTTTTGGATCGGTTTTTTAATTTTGGATCGGTTTCTTTTGGTGCTGATTGTTTAGGTATATTTTTTAAAATCATGGTTTTAAGGTTTACCTTTCTGTATTGATTCCCTTTTAAAAATCTTTGAATGTACATAAATAGTCTCATGACGGTGTTATTTTGAGAAAAAATATTTCTCTTTGAATCTCCCTTTGAAGTTATTTACACAAATCTTGTAACTGTACGAAATTAAAATGAAAGGCTAAATGTACTTTTGTAGTATAGGCTATTTTTAACTTACAGTCAAAAAATGTTTTAGAGAAATCGTATTTTAGGGGAAGAAAAGCTTTTAAAGAATACATTTGCAGATAACAGTAGGATTATCTTTTATCATAATTTTCCCCCGTAATCTTTTATGGATCTTTTAACATCTTAATCAAAACCTCTAATTAGTGCCTCACATGGTTCTTTGTGTAATCCAACCTCCATTCATGTCTTAGCAGTCATCACGCACTACTACACTCGTTCGCATCGTTAACAAAAGGAAAATGTTTGGCAATTTGAAACTTGGGCGTTTTTCAAATACGAAACAGAAAATAAATCGCAGACAACAATGGTCGGAGTTGTTCTACTGAATAAGCATTTGTTTTGTTGCGTCTTCGCTTGGAACTTTCCAATCGACAAGCCACTTGTTTCAAGTTCAACGAATTAAACTAACTAAAGGACCCACTCTTTGAAACAGATCAAAGCTTCACGTAGTAAAGTATACCAAATTAAACTAAATTGTGAGTTTCGTTGTAGGTTGTGAGTTCGTTGTAGGTTGTGAGTTCGTTGTAGGTTGTGAGTTCGTTGTAGGTTGTGAGTTCGTTGTAGGTTGTGAGTTCGTTGTAGGTTGTGAGTTCGTTGTAGGTTGTGAGTTCGTTGTAGGTTGTGAGTTCGTTGTAGGTTGTGAGTTCGTTGTAGGTTGTGAGTTCGTTGTAGGTTGTGAGTTCGTTGTAGGTTGTGAGTTCGTTGTAGGTTGTGAGTTCGTTGTAGGTTGTGAGTTCGTTGTAGGTTGTGAGTTCGTTGTAGGTTGTGAGTTCGTTGTAAGTTGTGAGTTCGTTGTAGGTTGTGAGTTCGTTGTAGGTTGTGAGTTTCGTTGTAGGTTGTGAGTTCGTTGTAGGTATGCGGAAACTTACAATTAAAGGGACGTTGATCTTATGTCGGAAAAAATCTTCTTGTAGATTAAGAGCACGGACAGTCTGAAGAATAAAAAATTTTGTTGTATCATGCGGTATAAATAATCTCGATATCAACCATTCTGTTTTCCATATTTTTTTACCGCTTTAAAATATTTTCCGCAACGAATTAAAGAATATATTAAAATAGTCTAAGATGAACTGTCTAAAAATTCAGTTATAGGATGTAAAACTACCCATTTTCAAAATTTCAAAGATATTGATCTCCAATTTAAAGAATTGGAAAAATCAAATCTATCATAATCTGCATTATTTTGGTAATAGGTTTTTACCAAACAACTACTAGTCATAGCACATGTTTTTTACAAAGAAAGTATTTACAAATAAATTGACTTATCCTAAATATGAAATTTCTCTCACATAGGCTTTATTGCCCGTGCGTGAGTGTGTCGTTATAATGCTTTTTAATATTACTTGAGCTGAAATTTTTAAGGAATAAAAATCTGAAAAAGGAATGAAAATCAAAACTCAAAATAAAAAAAGTTTAACTTTAAGAAAACTTGTTGAACCTTAAACATTCAGTATTAATCTTTTTACAATAAGCCTTACAAACCTGCTGTCAGTTTTAAGCAATGTTATATGTCATAGCATATCATCAGTTAGTTGAAGCAAGTTAGAGGAGTTTTAGATCATAAAGATAAACAATACCTGCCAGATTGAGTCATTGTTTGTGTCCGTTTATCGTTGTGATTTATTGAGTTCAATTTCGCAGCTTTATGATCAAATTTTGCACAAATAAGGTTACTAAAGGCGGACTTTTGACGGGAAAAGTAGGCAGTGTTTCGTAGAATACACTGTAATATCTGTCAATTAAACTGACATGAAAATGTAGGAATGTAGGGACAGCTATTTGATTGTGACGGAGACGGCGCCCCTGACGTCATACATCTAATAAACGAAATTACGATATTTTGTTTTATCGAGGTTCTTCGGAATTCGCCTGAGTTAAAGAAACACATGTACTGAACTACTAAAGTAGTGATTATTATCTTAACTGTCCTGCATCTCGAACTTCGGCGTCTATCGGATGTATTTTTCTCGCAACCTCCTAAGCCCGTGAAAGAACTAGAAGTGGTATCACTCAAAAGAATTACCGTGAAAGAACTGAAAAAGTATTGCAGTAGTTTGTAGATATTTATAAAGGTTTAATTTTCGGAAATAAAATAGTGGTAGGTAATTTTGATATGTTTCGATTTTACTGGTATACTATAATTAGCTCGATTCTAACCCCAAATCGCATACATAACATACTTTAAAACTTGAATTACATTCACGTGATTCACACGTTAAAGCAATTGTGATTCAAAACAATGTGGCACTTGGTGTTCGGTTTTGATAATAAATTACGTGTCGTTAATAAAGCGTCTCCCCGGTGACCGAGACCTCTCAAGAAAGCATCTCCCCGGTGACCGAGACCTCTCAATAAAGCGTCTCCCCGGTGACCGAGACCTCTCAAGAAAGCGTCTCCCCGGTGACCGAGACCTCTCAATAAAGCGTCTCCCCGGTGACCGAGACCTCTCAAGAAAGCGTCTCCCCGGTGACCGAGACCTCTCAATAAAGCGTCTCCCCGGTGACCGAGACCTCTCAAGAAAGCGTCTCCCCGGTGACCGAGACCTCTCAAGAAAGCGTCTCCCCGGTGACCGAGACCTCTCAAGAAAGCGTCTCCCCGGTGACCGAGACCTCTCAAGAAAGCGTCTCCCCGGTGACCGAGACCTCTCAATAAAGCGTCTCCCCGGTGACCGAGACCTCTCAGTCTCGTACATCGATTATCGTCGCACTCTTTACCCGAGCCTACTTTCAGGTGGATGCAGTATTTAAGTCGTTATAAAGGATCATCGGCAAATAAAAATCGCCGTGGCAGTTTAATTTCGTTCGAGAATATCTGAAACGGGTAAACATCAGAGGAATTAATACTACGGGCCGGTACCGAGGATCGGAAAACGATCCATCTCTAGGTTTACTTGCTGGCTCGTGAGGACGCCGTAAACCGGGGAATGGCACGACTGCGTTATTGTGCCGCCGAGTGGGAGAGCTAACCGTCAAAATAATATAAAAAATATATGTACCGTAAAATTATGTGCAATTTGGAAGGTTATAAATGTACAACGCGTTTTATACCTCTATAAACCATACGCAGCGGGGTCGTTACAGTGTAAACTCGAATTAGGTTATCTTATTGCGTTCGTATTTCGATAACAGAGCAAAAAGTTTATTTAACGCAAAGCAAATTTTAGTAAAAGAGGTGTAAATATTATACATTAATAATAAATACGTTAGACATAAACTGTTGTATTACCCTTGAGACGAATCCGACTGAATCCTCACATCTATTGAATCGGATTTTGAAAACTGCCGTAATCCTGCACACGGGTTGTGCACGAATTTTATCGTATTTTCCGATCTGTTAATCATATACGTTTTTCATATTTTTTAATTCATCAGTAAAGGTATATTTTGTGAATTTTGGTGTTGGTTGCATCAAAAGTTCTACGTATGTTTGTCAATTAGAGATCTGAGACACCCTGTAATCATGACTGCAAAATAAATTCATGTATACATACGTTACTATATAAACGCTAAATAAATGTTTGGATCGAAGAAACTCCTTAAAGCATTGTAAACCTCAAATAACCCTTTATGAGTGTTTATGGCGGTCGGTGAGTAATTTATACTCGAAGCTTTTAAGAAATAACAAATAAGTTAAAATGGAGAGAGTAGCGTATCAGCCGGGCGTTACCCGGGCAGCGCGGGTAGTGCCAGGTACAAATTACATTTTATGAGAACGTGACTTACTTTTGCCGGCCGATATTGAAGGGTAAGGAGATGCCGGTTTTTATGCCGGCGTTTTGTATTAAAGTGGGTAAGTGATGGTCGGAACGGGCCTCCCGTCGATACCCCGCACCTTTATCTAAGCGAATTTATTTCTTGTTACCGACACTAAATCAGTTTTCCCCTTGAGATTCTCATGAATAAATATTCGTAAAATAATATGAGTTTCATTTCATACTCGGCGGGACGAACTTTTGATATTAGGGTAGGGTTTTAGCATTATTTTGAAATGCACTGCGGTTTTTGAGCGCATGGTTATTTATACTACACGAAGTTTCAATAGGAAATTAGTTATCTTTATTTAGTTCTTTTCAATACCATATATCTTCCACATTAGAGTATTATAAAACAACTAGTATACAATCACACACTATAGTATAAAATTTAACATTTGTTCTCCGCGAAGTTTAGTCTATTCACCTCATTATATATAATTAAGTGTATTTTGATATCATAAACGTTGTCTCGATTATGCTAACCCTCCTTTTGGTTTTCCCTTTTCTCTCTAGAAATGGAAAAAATCCATAGTCCACCATCATCTCTTTGTCGTCTAATGTGACTCGGTGCACCGAAAATGGGCTCCAAAATGTAATCCGCAAAAGGGTCCACTAATCCCCATACCGAATCTGGGATTCTAGCCTTGCGCAGGTACTTGATCGTGCGTGCAACGTAATGACACTGGAAAGTCACCTGAGTTCCAGGGGGGCACAGTCCCGGCCACCCCTGCCAACCCCGCCCCCGCAGTTACTTGTTGAACTTGAGAGCAGTTACATCGCAATAACAAGCAGTAAGAAGTGGTCTCCCATTTTGTATAGTTTTTAAGTAAATGCTGCATCATTGCTTTGGTATGGCGAACCTAAGCCCAGAAGACGTGGGGGAGGTGTTCTGCGACTTCATCGCTGTCGAGCCAGCAAACCAAAAGCTGACCAGCTTTGCGGATATTTAACTGAGACCTACATCGACCAAGGTTCCTTCTTCCCTTCACAAATTTGGGCTGCATAATACTCAGCAGAGTTGTTGGGTACAACAAACGCATGCGAGAGCTTCCATTCGCGGTTAATGAACTTTGCCCGTCGCCACACCCTAACATTTATATATTTTTGAAAACCTTAAAATCAGTGCAAATTGACTCCTACGTAAGACTAAACAGTGCGTTCAATTCTGAAGTGCCGAAAAGTCTGAAGAAAACATGTTTGCGGCAGGATTTTATCAAGGATAAAATTATTCAGCTGAAGAATGGCCACATTGACCTTATTATGTCATTCACCCGGATCTAAATCGTCACCAAATTTTTGATGTAAATAAATGCATGCTGTTTCAATTGTGTTATTTTTTTCTCTCTCCTTTGGCGATCCAACCGCGGGAGTTTTAGGAAGTGCCGGAGCCCAGTTTCGGTGCACCTCTGAGGGGCCAGGGAGGCTTGGAGCCCAGATTCGGCGTCTACCTGGTTTTAGGAGCCCAGTTTCGGTGCGCCCATGTGACTGAGGGGGTTACCGAAGGGGGGGGCCTTCTTCAAGAGCTGGTACTGTGTCGTAGAAAAATATTAAGGAGTTTAGTTATTAGAACTTAATAAAAGGAGAGGGGCTCTGTACATCTGTATATATGTGCTGAATTATTGTAGCATTTCTTCATTTATCAATATTTTGTGATTTACTGTAACTGATATTCGTTTTGTACTCGGAACTGTTTGTTGTTGTATTTGGTCTCTTCTAATTTACAGCCCAAACTGTTCTTGAGAATATTGTTATTTCAACCATTAACATGAAAAATGTTCCTCTTCAAGCCATACAAATTTTTTAACCGTCTCCTCGTGAAAACAGCTCCTTGGTACAACCAGTCACCACTCTGATATTCCGCGGATCAGCTCGGTTTGTCAGCCGCCGCCGCAGCCGGGGGGGAGAGACCCCGCTATCCAAATTACCGCCTTGCGTTTAATGAAGCCAAGCATGTGTTTTTGGTCAACGCCCAGAACACTTGTGCTGTCAATGAAATTAACACGAAGCTTCCTCAACGATCTTGTCTTACTAACTGGTCTTGTTGTTTTTTCTGTAGTTTAAATATACGAATTGAGCTTTAATCGTGGGTTTCGCCGAGATTGAGATGTGATTCGGAAATCCGCTATGAAGGTTGTGTTGTAAGTGATTGCAAGAAGTAAATAAAAATATAGCCAATAATTTCTTTCCTGCGTTTACGTAGTATGTTTTGAAGTTTTAACCTGTATAGATGAATAACATAGCCTTTGTTGATAAATCAGCGTTTGTTTGACACAAAATTCTCGGAATATTTGTGGTTGATTATTGATATTGAGTTTTACTTAAGGATCTAATAGGTACTTTTTAATATTTTGTTTAAGTTTTTTTTTTTGTTATTCATCTGCCACAGGAACAATTTAAGGTGGGAGAGCAACAACGTAAAACGTTCATATTTTAGCCTGATGGTAGTAATTAATCATAGATACAATAGAGGAATGAAGGGGTGCAAGATCCTGCATTTAATCCATCACAAATTAAGAAAGAGCCCCTTTAGTAAAAGTGTTTTTGTAAGATTAATATTTTTCCTACGCCTCCCCAGAAAGTGGCTGTTTTCGCACTCGATATATGACGCAAACAGGTAATTACCGTATTCATTTTACGATGCGCACGCTTGATTTACTTTGCGCACATTCGATTTACTTTGTATACTCCAGTGTTTCAACTTAAGAACACCAAAATAGTTAAAAAACAGTATGCATTTATCAGCCAGGCAACGTCGATTATCGATTAATTATGATAGCAATACTGAATGTAAACAGCTGATCAGCTGTTTGGCAAGTCCTTGTAAATATCGATGGATCGTGTTACAAGACCTATATCGGGACCTATAATATCGAAAGGAAAGGGAAGTGCTAATGGATTTCACGTGGCGGTTTTTTGTATTATTTGCAGACATAGGACAAATTTAATATGGAACTCGTGCTCAAAGTGACTTTTTTGCAATCGAGAGAAACTATTTCTTCGAATGCAGAAAGTGGCACTTTGCGTACTTGTTGCATAAATAATTATTTCCAATAATACAACTCCCCTATTGAAATCCCTCAATAGGCCTACTTACTGAATTAAAATTCTTATGAACTTCATACAGTCTCATAATATCTACGCGGCGTTTGCCTAATGCATCACTAAACTACTGTTTTGTTCAGTTATGTTTGGAATTTTCTGTGGAAATTTTAGTTTTTCTAGTTCCCACAACCTAAAATCGAACTTGAGTTTTTTGTTAATACCGTTTCGTTTATAAAATTAACTAAACTGTCCGTCATATTCGTGAATGTTGACGTTTACCAACACAGGTAGGGAACAAAAATCATCCTTCTGAAAATTATCCTAGGTCCTAGGTTATTAAATGTAAAAAATGTCTGAAGTGATTCTTGATGTCTGTATATTGAGATTTTGAAATAATAACGAAAGGAATGGTTGTAATAATTTATTTATTCTTGTGGAATTATGCATTCGTTTATCAATGAACAAATAGGAACAGTTAGTTCAAGTACTTTAATTTATATTACTTCGGCTCGCAGTAAATGTTCGGGAATCATCAATTATAATAAGGCTTAAAGAGATAAGGTACATTAACCGTCTTAAAATTTTTCTCATAACGTTTAGACGTTATTTTATATTTTTAATCGCTCATTTGAAATCATCCGCGTCAACCAACATTGAAGCGGAGCAGAATTCGCGCGAAGAAACAGTCAGAAAGTCCGTCGAGAAGGCAATGGAAACGGATTTTTTGACATTCCAATTTTGACGGTAGTTTTAGGATTTGGAAAACCGCAACGATATATGTGACACCTGAGTATTGAACAGCGCTGCGGTATGTGTAGTGTGGAGGTGCCGGCGCGCGCGTGTGTGCGCCCCACACTCCGTCGGCGACGTTCCTATTGTCCTCTGCCCTCTGTTATCGGTTTTTATTGTTCTTTCCGTTGACGCCATCCTTTATACCTTATCTCTGTCTCCCCATCTCCGCCTCTCGCCATCTCTCAGTATCCGCCTTTGCTCTTTTTTTATGTAAAAGTTACAAGCGTTGAGTAAAATTGAAATGGTGTAAATTTAGAAGGCTTAATCGAAAGAATCTAAAGAATTAAATGATTAAATCGTTCAAGTCCGCACTCTGCCATAGGGCGGGACGAGTTAATATTTTATTTTACGCGCGAAAAAGTTTTGTTTCTTACTCTTAAGCAGTTTTTGGTTTATCTTTGATTTAGGGTAATTAAGGATGGTCAGTGTGATTTACGATATTTAAGGGGTTTTGAGATAATTGAACAAACATTAATTTATTCGAAGTTCGATTGGATTAGGTTTTAGGAAAAAATATTTATTATGAATAGCATATAAAAGTTGGGCCGCCTATCTGACTCCTCTTTGAATCGTTCCCCGTGTACCAATTAAATATTAATTACCTTGTGATTGTGATTCTGCAATTTATCCTGACCCTCCATCTTCTGATAAAATAATAATTTCGTTGATTTGGTGAATTATTGCTATATGAGTTAAATTTGCCAGTAATCTATATTTGGTGTTTGTATATTATGCTCTTTCTTGCAGGTGAGAAGATTAACCCTGCTTTGCAAGACAACTCAGAATTTAATTTACCTAAAGGTAAAAGATTTTTACGTTGCTCTTCTGTCTTGATTCTTTTTCCTTTTTTCCTCTCTTCATTATTTCTGTTATTTATTTTAATTTTCCAACCCGTTGATACAGTTTGTACCAACTTATTTATACTTATGATCTTCGTCTTGGAATTCAAGAATTTGGCCTTTAGAAATGAAAAATCAGATATCATAAGTGATATTTTTTCTTTTCATCGACTTAGTTTATAATTAAAAATAAATAAACGAAATAAAACTAAGAAAAAATAATTACAAACTCAGCTGCTGTTCCCTCGATGAGAAACAATTTTTCTCATTTTCTAAAAAATATTGCTCTTTGATTTTCATTGTATTCTATTTTTAGGATTATCTTGGGTCCGGTTAGTTATTAAGAATGTAAGCAAGTCCATTCTGACTTATGTTTCTCTAGAACCAACAGTTTCTTAAGCAAGTAATAACTTGTTAGTTTAAAGTTTCTAAACAAACAAAAATAACAAGGCCAATTAAGACAGGAATTAACTGACACACTCTGGACATTTATTTTTCTTGTGCATGATGAATTTCTTTATGTTAATGAAAAATTCCTTTTGTTTTTGCTTAAATACATCTGGTATCTTTTACTACTCAAGGTTTCTATAAAAAATAAGTGTCGAAGCGTCATAATTAGTGTTCAAATCTGGCGATGAAACAGATGCAATGTTGACAGTTGACAGTCTGTATTTGTTCTCTCCGATACCCCGGGGGATCTCATAAACCACTATCTGTGTTTGATTTGATATTTCAAATATTAATCGGGTGACAAGAGTGATAACCGAGAAGACAGTGATCAACAGGAAATGACTTTGAGCGCATTATAATTTGTCTAACATGGAACTGGTTCCTTTGTATTTAATTTTAATAGCAACAGCTTGTTCTCCTTTACTATTAGAGAAAATTCTTTTTGTACTGATCAGTTATCTTTGTATCGTATCTGCTAATATCAAATAAACTCAGTAAAATTAAAATATCACATGGTTCAAACGAACTTAAAGTGGATAGCTCTTATGTCCATTTTTAGATGGATTCAGAGTGCTATACAAACACAAAAAAATAAATAAAATTATTAATTGTCGTGATAAATATAATCTTTGTGTTGATCTGTGATAAAATTGCACTAATTTTACAAGCAATGTAAACCCTAATTAAGAATATATCTGGAATACCAAAAGCATCTTCTGTTGTTTATCAACGAATTTCCCCTATATATAGCGTAGAAATTGTTACCGTAGGGCCCATTGTAAAACCCAAACTGGAGATCACAATAACTTTTTGTTTTCATGTCCCCAGATGCCAAAAACTTTTTCATTTATCATTCGTTCATTTTTATATATGTAGGTTATATATACTGAATATATTTTCATGCTTTTATATCTATGTGTCTTTAAGCACAATCACTTGTGTTAAAATGGTTCAAAATAAATGAAATTTTACACAGACTTGTAATGTACAGTAGTAATTATTTGGACAAGTTCCAAGACCAGTCCAATGAAGCCTTCAGAAAGAGGAGTAAGGGAGAATAAACTCACCCAAAAATGTATTTTTGAGATTTTTAGGAATAAAAATAAAATATCAAATTTTGGTTTGAACTATTGAATTTAGCTGAAAAAAACCAAATAATTCAGCTTATTAAATCATTGCTCTTTGTTCATTAGTAACCGAGATATCACTAGTGGTTAACACAGTACGTTTTTCAGTGTTAAACTTATGGGAAATAAATGGAATTGTATATCTTGCTTTTTTCTCAACCTATCTTAATAAAACATGATATTTGGATTTACATGGCTAAAATCTACTGGATGATAATGAACTAAAATTCCACACTTATACATTTCAGTAGCAGCAAACTAGCACACTCCCTTACCAATGTCAACCTTA
Source organism: Flexamia atlantica (assembly GCA_035578135.1). Taxonomy (NCBI): domain Eukaryota; kingdom Metazoa; phylum Arthropoda; class Insecta; order Hemiptera; family Cicadellidae; genus Flexamia; species Flexamia atlantica. Next base: position 37,644,667 of record JAQJVK010000010.1, read on the forward strand.
TTGGAAATAAAGAATGTTGTAAGTAATGTTGTACATCTCGCTTATTTATCAACACATCCCAATACAGTAGACTACCTATTATCCGCACCTTTTAACCGGAAATTGGTTTAACCGGATTACACTCCACCAAAATGAAATCTTTTTAAGCGGATTTTTATCTACACTTCGGTTTAACTGGACGTGATCGGTGGTAATAGTAATCGTCTACAGTATAGTATTGACAATTCTCGTGGGAAAAATTATAGACCAATAATCATAAGTCTAAATCAGACTATTGGCTTATACATTACACATTAGAGCTATAATTTAACGAGTTTTAGGGAACTCGCAACGGTTTAACCGGAAAACACGTTATCAGGACGGGTCTTGGTCCCGATGTGTACGGATAAGAGGGAGTCCACTGTAAAAGTTGGTTTGTGGTTTCCTCTATTCAAGATCTCCTGGATTATTGCAAAACATCTGTCAATTTAAGAATAACATGGGAAGTGAGAACATAATCACTTCCCATGTTATTCTTATAAAAAAAATGGTTTGAGAACGCTCATTTGGCGATTTAAACTGAGTTTACTTGATTTTGTCTAAATTATTTAAGCATTTTAAATTTGCTGAGTATACTAATCTGCTGCAATAGATATATTTTATTGTGATTTTATAAACAGTTTCAATTTGTTGTATTTTCAAGAAAGTTTCTGGTAGTAATTTCTTTGCTTGTGTTTGTAGCTTCAAAGTTTACTTGTCATTGCTTGTAAGGTTATCTTAACCTAATAGTTTCACATGAAAATATATTGGAGTTTCCCATTGAGTGCATTTATAAAAAGCTAAACATTATGTTTTAATGAGAGGTTTGTGAGTTTTAAAGGGGCAGTTATTTACTGTTGTTTCCTATCTTATAATTTAAAGCTCGTTTGTCCTTTTTATTTTTCTTCCTCAATGGAAAATCAATAAAAAATTACTAGAAAATCAAGAGTACAAGTTACTCAAATTTAGTTGTATTCCAAAATTTAGTTTTGGTACCACTATTTATAAGAGATTGACGGAAACAGGCTATACATTGTTAAAATAATTGAAACAAATTAGATTGGATTAATTTTTATATTGGTACCACTATAAAACTTAATATCTTATAACATTAAACTCAAACTCAAACTCTTTATTGGTCATATCACATTTCGTTTGTTCCATCGTAGCTGGTGAAACAGATGACAAGTCAGAACTTATGAACTAAGATTATTGTTTCACAAAGTTTTAAATCTTAATGTTTATAAAAAATTAGGTTAATCAGTTAGTGTCAGTGAGATAGTCATTTATACTATAGTATGCTTTTTCCATTAACAGAGATTGTACTTCTTTTTTAAACTTAAGGTTGCTTTCAATATTTATTATTCTAATCGGCAGTTTATTATACAATTTTTTCCTAAATAGTGTGGCAATTTTTCAAAAGAACTTAGTCTATGTATTGGATATTGAAAATCAATTTTGTTTCTGGTATCATAGTTATGCAAGTACTGTTCCTTCATCAATATATCAAAATTGTGTTTAACAAAAATTAAACATTTCAAAATATATAGAGAGGGGAGGGTTAAAATATTCTGATCCTGAATACACCTTTACATGAAGTTCTTGGCTTTGCATTAGTCATGATTCTCAGGTATTTCTTTTGAATTTTAAAAACTGCCTCCATGCCAGAACTACTGCCCCACAATTCAATCCCATACTGCATTACTGAAGCGAACAAAGCGTGATCAATTTCAATTCTGTATTCATAAATTTTGTATTTATATCTTATATGTTTTGAAGGATGTTCATTTGGAAACATGATGAGTTCAGTTTTTTTGTTGATAAAATACTAATATAACTTTTCCAGTTTAATTTATCATCCAATTCAAGGCCAAGATATTTGGTTGTTTCGACAATAGACAAAACGTTGTTATTTAAAATGACCTAGGGTTCATATTGCACCTGACTACGAGCAGTCTTAAAATTTATAATTTGTGTCTTGGTAGTGTTTAGTTTCAAACCATTTGTTTTAAACCACTCCATTAAAACACTTAACTATTAACATATGTAATTAAGTTATGTAATTAAGTGCTTTGTATCTGCATTAATGTTAATGCTTTGCGTAACTACGCTGTCATTTTGTTAATGATTTTGATATTACTGCACTTAGGTAATAACTGTTTGATTGTACATTCCTCATGCTGTACTCTCTTTTAAACAAAAGCCCTTCAGCGAAACCCGTTAGTCGAATATATCGCAACAGCAATAATGTCCAACAGATATTCCAGTTATTCATCAGACAGTTCGAGGGAAATTGTTTCTCATTAGTAATGTTCAGCCAGGATGATTGCGAAAAGTTGGATTATTACGTATTAAGCGATATAATAAAGTGAAATAATTACACCTGAACCGATAAAGCCTCTCGAGACTAAGCACCAGAGGAATTTAATTTAGTATCCTTTGTCCGCTGTGGATTGACACATTCTCGGAAGATGAAGATAATCTGATGTCTGAGAGCTCAGTTATTACTTGCCTCCTTTGGCTTCCTATTATCCCTAAATGAATTCTCAATGGTACATATTAGTGTTACATCTTGATTTCCCAATAAACGTGTCTGTTGGAATTCTCAGTGGTACAAATTAGTGTTTCCAAGATCTCTTGATAAATGTTTATGTTTAAACCCTCTTTGGTATACATTACAGTTGTATATTGTTTAAATAGTACATTTTTTGTATTCTTAAAACTAATGGCTGAACTTCTTATTTGAAACCGAACCGTTCTGAGGATTCTTGTGAGATGATTGACACAATTAATTGATACATGGCTAGTTTGCCTCTTATCAAGGAAAAAACTTTTTTAGGATTAATTAATTAAATTACAACAAAGCTAATGAAAGAATATTAAGTTCTGCTGCAAATCAAAAGGCTGATGAAGGAATATTTTTAAGTGAATGTCTTTCCAAAAAGTAACATAGTTTTTCTTTTACAATTAGGTTGACTTATTTAGAATCAATCCCAAAGTAGGCTATACCAGTCCTAAGGACAATTAGTCTAGTTGAAGTACAATTTACAGTAAAAATTTTATTAACGTCAAGGTTTTCTTTTAAGTTATATGAACTACCTATGCTCTTATTACCTCTCTCAGGTTTGTTATCATTAAGTACCTGCCCATGTTTTGTAAAACTTTAATTTAATTACTGTGGAATATATTCTATAGCCTGTTTCTCAAATGTTCCCTGAGTTAACAATAAGTACCACAGAACTGCTGTCTGCAGTGGACATTTCCACATAAGTGACTCAGTAAACTTTGATATATTGAGCATCTCTAACTGCTTGCAATCTTGTGGACTCAGGTTTTCAAAGAAAGCAATCCATATCAGATCCTAATAAAGCTCTCTTAATACACACACACACACACACACACACACACACACACACACACACACACACACACACACACACACACACACACACACACACACACACACACACACACGCACACGCACACGCACACGCACACGCACACGCACACGCACACGCACACACACACACACACACGCGCGCGCGCGCGCACACACACACACGCGCGCACACACACACACACGCGCGCACACACACACACACGCACACACGCGCGCGCGCGCGCGCACGCACGCACGCACGCGCACGCACACGCACACGCACGCACGCACACACGCGCACACACACACACACACACACACACACACACACACACACACACACACACACACACACACACACACACACACACGCACGCACGTGTTATATACTGTACTTTATTATTCCTCTTTTAATTTTAAAACATATTACACAAAATCACATTTTTAGCGAGTTTCCCCCATAGGGAAGAAGCTGTTACCGTAATACCCATGGTAAGACCTAAGCCCGAGACCGTGATAACTTTTCGTTTTGAGGCCCCCAGACGCAAGAAACACTATTCGTCCATTTTCATAAATATATATATACCTATATACATATCTATATATGTGTCTTTAAGCACGATAACTCGCGTAAAAATGGTCTGAGCTTTATGAAATTTAGTATAGACGTGTAAAGTTGTAATTATTCTGACGAGTTTGTAAACCAGCCCGATCGGACTATCGGAAGGGGGGGTAAAGGGGAGTAAACCCCCCAAAAAATGAGTTTTTTACATAGAAAAATAAAATTTATCGAATTTTTGTTTGCACTCATGAATTCAGCTCAAAAAAACAAACAATTTAGTATTTTGAATCACTGCTCTATGTCCATTGGTTACCGAGATATTGAAAGTGGTAAACACAGTGCGTTGTCCTAATGTTAACCTTATGGGAAATAAGCAAAATTTTATCTCGCTTATTTCTCAACATATCTGGATAAAACTTGGTTTGTGGCTTTATCTAGATGAGATCTGATGTTTGATAGTCTAAAATCACCAATAGTTCCATTTTCGTGGCAGCAAGCCTGCATTCTCATTCCCCATGTTATTCTTATGGAGCTTACAAAAACATGTCAGATCTTGCTATGTTGGCTTGAACTATACGTTCTTTTGTATTTGAAATTCGCTGAGTATGCAGGTCTGCTGCAACGGGGGTATTTTAATTTATATTATCTTAGAGACAAAATAAATTAGCTTCCTTAACCCTGGAACTGTCAACTGTATTTCTTCAAATGCCGCGCCATTTTGAGAAAATTTACAAGCATAATTTTAAAATTTTGTAAAAAATTCCTATTTGATATAATTGTATTTATGTTATATATAATTTTTTCAACATTAAACTATCTACAAAATAACGATAAAATCCTACTTACACATACATGTGTAAAATAATAATTATTAGCCTATTGAAGAAATGTCCTTTGTAATCAATTGAAGGGGTCCCCCATGAAACGTTCTAAGCGACAAAATTTCAAAATCGGAGATATTCAGTGAAAAAGGTTCTCCAGGACATGAGCTACACCGTGGTATATTTTGTTTTGAAGATATTTGAGTTGGTAGCCCTGATTTCGTCTGTCAAAGTTTGCTTGTTTCGCGAGACTTCACGGACTTTCTGGGTAATAACGTTCTATTCGCCGAAAGATGGAATCCCCAACGGTCGTTGCGCTGTCACCCAAGGGCCAAAATCGCGTAAATAAAAATAAAAGACGTGAAGAAAATATTGGAAAGTGGAAGGATAAGACCAGGATTGATTATAGAAAAGTTGGATTACCCTATATTTAAAAAAATAAGAAGCCAAGGCCTGGAAATTGCCCCCAAAAGAGGTAGGTAGAATAACGTTTTAAGCACCACATGTGGATAACTTTTAGCAAAGTGACGTATCACGTTTTATTAACAACATTAAGTTTTTATACTTTTACATCAGTAAAATTGTTTTATATTCAGTTTTATTTTTGTTTCTGTTGGTTTTCCTACTTTCCCTCATGTTTTCTTCCAAAGTAGAAGAGCAGTCCGTCAGAAAACGTTCCAAGCGCCAGTCATTTAGAACGTTATAACCCCTAAAAAAACACGTAAAATGTTTTAAAATGCTTGATGGCAAGTACAAATTCAATATGATGCTACATTATGATGTTATAAATAGGGTGTTAAAAGATTATACAAGATTATAAGTTCTAACCTTGAAAAAACCGTAAATTTTAGCGTTCAACTTTCAACCCTTGATTACTCAAAACTAGGTTTTTGTCGGTGAGAACGTTTTACGGGGGACCCCTTCAATTAGCATTGTATGGAATATTTTAACTATATATTTAGTTACTAAGAGTAATTTAGTAATATTTCTGGAATAGCCATTTTGTGTAAAATATCATAAGGAACAAGAATATATGCATTTAATATCCTAAAGATTGAAAAATTTATTTAATAATCATAGAACGAAAGCACGTCACCATAGTTGCCAGGCGTAACCCCCAATCCCCCATTAAAACACATGCATAATCCAATGAGGCACACACTTTCACATATCAATTTATTTGTACTTATTCCTGCATTCAAATCTATTAATTAGCAATATTAAACACATTTAAGTAAAACTTTCTGATAAACATAACCTATAACACGATATATTTGGTTAAATAAGGCTAAATACACGAGGGAAATGAGCAGGCAAATAAGCAGCAGTTTGCATATTTTTTTAAGAAACAGGCAAAGAGCAAAACATCTAGAAATAGACATTGGAAGAAAGCTTAGAATCTGCTGTTTATGGCAGTTCAAGTTTCAGTCTCATTCCGCTCCAAATAGATTAAAGAAAAACTGCAAAACTGATCAGTCATTTTGTGACCGATGGCACTACAGAACAGACCCTGTAGACCAAAAAATGACCGATCGGCACTTCCAGGGTTAAAGTAAGTTTTTGGGTCAGCCAAATGTTATATACTGATATATGTGATTCCTTGAATTTTTCCCAAATGGTGTCAGTTCATGAATGAGAGGGTTAACTGTAGTTTGAAGTGTTACACATATAAATGCAGTCTAAAGGATGTATAAAACCGTCTATCATTTTGTGGCTTCAATACCTTTTCATCATAAATGAATTTCGTTTAAAAATTAGAGCTCAATTGTTCTTGATCAGTTTTAATTTTTCATTTAATATATGCCTATGGTTTTAAACAAAAATAAGATGCATAATGTATCTAAATTTGTATGACAGTCAGGACAGCCAAATTTCTGCATTTAAGATTTAAGGCAATATTTTGTGTGTGTGTTTATGACCCTTTAAACACGTGTTTTCTGCAGCATGCCTCACTTCTTTCTAGCTAAAGCTTTACTACAACTGTTTCTGAGTTAAATAAAGAAGTAACACTATAATATTTATTAAATCCCCAAAAAACTGTTTTTTGTTTGTATTGTTGCTTTTTTTATAAAATTTGCTTTTACAACATTAAACTTTTTTTGTGAAATCTTGAATTCCCTTTACATGTTAGTTTAAAAAAAACTATATGTCCCGCTGAATGATAGCAAAGTCTAGCTGAAATAGCCAAGTCAAGTGCCCAGTGAATATAAAAGTCTAGCGCAATAGCCAAGTGCTCAGTGAATGGCAGCTAAAGCTAGCTGCAATAGTCAAGTGCTCAGTGAATGACAGCAAAGTCTAGCTGCAATAGCCAAGTGCTCAGTGAATGTCGGCAGTCTTACTGTAATAGCCAAGTGCTCAGTGTATGGCAGCAAAATCTAGCTGCAATAGCCAAGTGCTTGCGGCAGTCTAACTTCAATAGCCAAGTGCTCAGTGAATGGCGGCAGTCTAACTGTAATAGCCAAGTGCTCATTGAATGGCAGCAAAATCTAGCTGCAATAGCCAAGTGCTTGCGGCAGTCTAACTTCAATAGCCAAGTGCTCAGTGAATGGTGGCAGTCTAACTGCAAGTCACTCGGTCTGCGGAGGTCAACTTTGGAATGAAGTGATTTCATCCCTGAGTCACTGGCCCCAGGGATCTCTGCTCTGCCATGACCTTTCAAACACATGAGCCTCAACTCTCTGTCCATAGTTTGATACATCATGATAATATACGCAAACTACTCATTACATTCACTATTCAGATTAGTTTTTGGTACTATTATATTTGTTATTAATTTTTAACTCAACATTGTTTACCTCGCTACTTAATTTATGCCATGCATGTTGCCATACTTGACAGTAATATTTTAACCTAGTAAAGGTTGTGCCTGTTAAAGGTCATTTTTGGCAATAAAGGTGGGGCAGTTTCTCTAGTATATTCAGAGGAGGATATAAAATTTTCTTACAAATAAATTGTCAAATTTTATCAGCCAGTGAGTCAGTATTTCTTCAAAGATACCGTATAAGATGAAACATTATTAATATATTGTGAAAGGAGATTATGATTTTCTCTTCAGAATTAGATGTCAGTGATCTCTTCATGTGATTTAATTGCTTTCTTCTAAATAAATTTAATGTGTTGCTCAATAACACCCCTAGTTTAATACATTAATATTGAGCCTGTATTATAAAGAATATTTTCCAGCTTAAGGTGAAGTTGGGAGTGAAGAGAACATAAAGATGGAGTAGAATGGATCCAACCATCCGTAACCAATATTTAAATTATCCTTTCTCTCAGGAGCCCACTTGTCAGTGCAGTATGGCAACAGTTTATAGATCCTAACCCGCTTATACCTTACGTTCACTGATTTAATACTGTACCAATAACAGGATTAGCCAATTCTTCGAGTAAATGTTTTTCTACCTCTATGTCTCTCTTTTCTTTTCGATTTTTGCAATTAATAAAATAAAAATATGATGTTTATTGTTAAAGGAAAAACTTGTCATTGAATGTTAAACCTTTGTAATCTGATTTATTAATTTTTCTACTGATTGGCTGTAAACCTCATGTTATTGATTTATTTGCATTGATAACAGAAATAACAATACCAGCATAAACCATAATAATGTTATAACATCACCATAAATGAATATCATTGAAATAGAATAACTTAAAGAATTTTTTCATTTTTTTGTTAATTAGCTTCGATAAATTTTATTCAATATTCAGTTTTTCTAGTGGAATATGATTTTATTGATCAAGAAATTATCGAGAAGTAAATATCTTGCAGAACTTGATAAAAATGGATGTCTCTCAATTTAATTCAAACTATCAGTAATATTACATGAGGATTTCATTTGAAAAAAAACTTTTAGCAGGTATGGTAAATATACCTCCTTTACAACAGATATAATTACAGTAACACCCTCTTATCTGAAAGTTTGTTTAGTTCACATTGCACCAAGGTAGAAAGAATATTTCAGTATCCAGTATTTACTCATACATCATGTGAGTAATTTTACATATTTTTGACTGTGAATTCGGTCTTGGACAGTTCCAGTCATGAAATATGCAATTATTTCACCACAATGAGGAAAAGCAAATATTTGCTTGTCCTGAAGTTAGCCTAAAGTGATTACTAACACATATGTCAAAAGGATCCTACCTTTCTTATTTTTTCAACTAATTTATATAGGCTGTCTAAAATTGTTTAGTTAAATCAGTAATAAACTAAATATTCAAATAAATTTTTAAACGTTAGGTTATAAATTCACACATTCATACCAAATAATGTCTGTTTGAATGAACACCAGCATCTGGGACTTCAGAACAAAGTAGTCTAGCTTGTAATGTTTACCATTCTGTATGTGGTAATCCTTATTTCACTTCGGGGAAATGTACTGACAGCCCAAAGATCACTGAACTATAACATTAGAGTGACCTTTAACAGGAAAGGGACACATGAACAGAACCATTCAGCTCGTTGAGGTTGTTTTTGTTAGACTCCAATCCTTTTCAAATTCTATAGTTCAAAATATTGGATTTCCGTGAACAACTATTGCTATGATAAGAAAACATTTACTTTAAAATTATTGGTCTAATTAATGGGATTCAGTTTGCCTAATATACAAGAAATTGAACTACGATACTGCACAACTTACAAAATGTGCCAAAACTAATATACAAATTAAATTATACTGTAATTTTAAATGAAATAAAAAGCTGTAGACCTTCAATTGAGAGGCATAATTAACTGGTAATCATTAAATATCATCACAAGCTTCCTTAGCCTTTGTATTCTCATCTTGACAGGGCCCCCCAAATTACAGGTTCTCACAGAATAATAAAATAATATTTGTAACGTTGGAAGATTTAAATTAATTGTGATGATTAAAATTTATCATTTAATACAGACCCAAAACACTAAATAAACTAGTGATCATTTAGAAGTTTAAATATTGTGTAGTCTACAGCTTTTGACGAGTCAACACATTTTGATGATTCAAATCTTTTATTTAATACAGACCCAGAACATTAGTTTTGTAGTCTATCCCAACTAATTGTGATGATTAAACTTTTTAATTTAATACAGATCCAGAACACTAGATTTTTATTTTACGGATTTCAACCAATTGTGATGATTAAAATTGTTCATTTAATACAGACACAGAACACTAGTTTTTTAGTCTAAAGATTTCACCAGTTGTAATGATTAAAATATGTTCATTCAATACAGACCCAGAACACCAGTTTTATTGTCTACAGATTTCAACTGATGTTGATGAATAAAAATTTGACATTTAATACAAACCCAGAACACTAGTTAAATTAGTGATCATTTAGATATCTATATAGTTACATATCGGGTAGTGTACAGTCCGTTTTTTGCACCTAACCCATTGGACACACCGCATGGTGATGTTTATAACGAGGCAAGGGCTCAGCCATTGTGCTACCAGACTCTGCAATTAGTCAATCAAATCATCCGCTGCCATGGCTCATCCTTGTGGTAATCCTGTCATCGATTTCAATCAGCCCTTCTCCTACTCCGGATTATCTTCCATTATCTATTCAATTAATGTTTGAAAAGTGACAACACCGTTTTGAGATGCTCAAGATCTTGGTGTTCTCTCAATAGTTTCTCATGGCTGTTTAACAATGAACGAGTTTTCTGTTTCTGCCTTTATTATAAATGCTAAGATGTTCTGAGTGGAGTTTTTTTTTGAAGATAATGGAAAAATGTATTTTCTCCTTATGAACCAAATGTGCCAATTTTAAGATATATTATAAAATAATTTTATTAAGTAAATGCTAGTTTAAAAGCTAGCAAAAAATAGTAATAAACAAACTTTGTTTTTACTACACAATGATGGTGATTCTTGCTTTAGTTATCTTTATTTTTCCTTTTAGCTGGTAAACAAATCTCAATAAATATATGGAAACAACTTTTTAATTCAATTCAAACATTTTTTAAGAAAATTTTTAAAAAGATCATTAAATGTGAAGAAAGTGTCAATCAAGTTGGAGTATACCTAAACATGTGCTTAAAATATTTCACTTGAAAAGAAGGTTAGTAATCACTCACACATATTTTGCATAGTTATGAATTAATTAAACTTTTTCCTGGTCGTAATAGTAAATACGATAGTAATAACATGACAACTTTTTCCTTGTTAGTAAATACAACGATTTTATAAATATTTATTTTAGAATTCAGTATTGTTATGGCAACGAAAGAGTAAGCTATAATTTTTATTTATATCTGGCAAGTAAGAACAAATATGTTTTGCTCTCTTTTTTATTTGAATCATTATAGGTGTTTTTTTTTATTCGTTATTCATACAAAGATTGCTTTGGGAAAATAACTTTAATAACTTTATATTTTCATTAGAATTAATCCCTTTAATATTTACTTCAAAATTATCCCCAAAATCATGTGTTTAATTGATTATTTCCTTTTAATGGTTTATTATTTAATTGTGACTTTCAGCTTATTCATGGTTTAGTACAAAAGTTCGTATTTGTATATTGCAGTGTTCATTTAAAAAATATATTTTTCACTGCTTTTTTACTACGACAACAATAATATTTGTTATAAATATTTTTGTTTTATCTTAGTTTTATTGCCTCTTATTAGTTGTTTTGTTTTTAAGTGGCCGTTAACTGTCTATGCCCTTTTTAGTTGGGGATTCTCTAAATAAATCAGTTTTCTTCTTAATAATACAGGTTTTTGCTCTGTATTCAAATATGGTTCTAATCAAATTTGAACATTGAAAAATTTTATTGAAAGAAGTAAGTGGTGTCATGTTAACATACTATTATCCGAATCCTTGTCCAGGTGCATTTCTGGATTCATTAAAATATTTTTTTGAATATTAAATATTTCGATCTTTTTAGTAAAAGAATAAATTAGGTTTTGGAAATTCTCAATAGCTTTCATATTTTGATACTGTACCTTTACAATTTTTTTGGGAGAGTTAGTTAAAAACAGAAAGCTCAAATTAAAGCCAAAATCTAAGCTCTACTTTTCAGCCCGAAATTCTTTTTAATCCTAAAATCCTACTTTTCCTACTTTCAAGCCATCAAAAACCACTTGGAGGCTTGAAAATATTGGTTGATCACTGAGGTGATCACTGATCTGACTGAGTTTCGGCAGATATTGGAAGTACCTGCATACCTTGGGTACCAGCATTAAACTTTAATCTCAAATGTTCACTTCTAACCACTATTGAACGACGAAAATTATGACAGTTAAGCCTAATTTAGATGTAACCATCCCAGTTATAAGCTATTCGTAGCTCAATTAAAAACACAGACTAAAAATAATGGTTTATACTCCTCCAACAACTTTATTCCTTAAAATTTAACTACTACCAAACATAAATAATTTTAGTTAAAAATTCATTTGGCTCCATTCTAGAATGAGAGCATCTGATATTTTATTACATTGTCCATTGATTTATTGAAGATTTATTTTACGTCTTAAAATGTTGAAAAACACTTTTTTCGATATAAATATTTTAAGATTTATATGTCGTAGCCACTTGCTGTAATTGGGCACTTCATGAAGTGCCCATCGCAGCCCGGGCACTTCATGAAGTGCCCAGCGCGCCTGGGCACATAGTGTAACTCGATTATTTCAATCAAAATTACAGCATGTGCCCAACGAAACTGGACACTTCATGAAGTGCCCAACGCTCATTGGACACATGCTGTAACTATCGAGGCATGTTGGGCAATCGATTTAAAATCTTAGTTAAAGTAAATCTCAATGTTTATATCATTGTTTGTGTCTGTGTTTAGGTAGCCAATGTTATTGTTTGCTACTAAACTTTTTAATTTTTTTTCAAATTAAAAAATTTTAATATTAATTTCATTTACAAACGCTTTTTGAAAATATTATTAGTCTACATTATATTTCGATAATGATTTTTTTGTTATAAGTTAAGTTCTGACTAAAATAAACAATTAACAATCACACTGTTATTTTGCACAATAAAATAGAAACCCTTTCATCTAGAATAAAATATAACAACTTATAGTCGGTTTAAAGTTTCAAAAAATATCGTTTTCCAGTAGTTGTAAAACTAAGCAACAGTATAAAATGATAGGTAATACGCTATTAAAAATAATAATAATGATAATTAAAAATCAAACGTTTTGTAGCAACCCCTTTCTTCTGAATAACGTTTAACATTCATAGGTTATGCCTTTAGACAAATTATTCATATGAATTTCCAACTATTTGACTTAATAGTAGTGTAAACTTAGATTTTTAAGCTACGTTATATCAGCAGGGATATAAAAAAATATTTATAAAGTATGTTACTGAAAAGCTGTTAAGTAAACAGGGTACTCCGTATTACATTTTTTTATTTTTTAAACAAATAAAATATTACATGACTTGATTTAATGATATTATGTTAATTCTTTCATACTGACTTAAAATAAAATCTTTAGCCAAAATTGACGTTAATGCTGATAATATAGAAAAAGGAACATACGAAATAGTAAAGTTCTATATAAATTAGGTGTTTTCAATTTTGATACCAATGAAGAAATTGAAAAATTGAGTTTTTTTATCTTTTCAATACACTTATGGCACTTTCTAAAATCTGTTTTACCTTGTCATATTTTCATTTATTATAAGTTTTATTAAGGGTGAATAAGTAAGAAGTTAATAAATTAAAACATGAAAAAATAGATTAATGTTAATGTTTATGTGTTAAGTCCAGCGACAACATAGTACAAATAGACGGATTACACGAGCCGCGACATGAAGCCAATATTTTTTGCCCAATTCTAGTCCCTATGCATGGAAAAAACAAACTACGTAAAAAATTACAAATATGGTACATATCAAATTAAAGGTATGAATCTCAGAATTACTATAGTACCAAATATAAATTGTTTACAGACAGTTTACACATCGTAAACACAGATAACTTAGAAGCATGTCCTGACATTTTTAAGAGAAGTTGCTGCCACGGAATGCACCAGTAACGTTCCTATGATGTGTAAACTCTTCTAAACCATTTTTAATTGGTACTATAGTGATTGTGAGATTCAGACCTTTAATTTGATACCACATTTGTATTTTTAGTCGACTATATTTTTGTAGAGAGCAGTTTAGAATAGACTTTGTTTTCATGCAGGGGCCGCACGGATAAACTCTCTCACAAAACCAAAGTTATCAACCAAATTATGGCAGCTATTTTTTTCTTCAAAAAATATGATTAAACAATTTAACTCTTTAGGAACAATTTCCATCATTTTTTATTTTACCTGACCAAAAAATAAAAAAAGTAGCAGCCAACTACTTTTTTCATGGCAAGTTTTTAAATGGAATAAAAGCTTTTAAATTTTTTCATTTTTTTAAATAGAAATTTTTTTTTATTTAAATATGATTGATACTATTACTGTTTAAAACTAAAGGACTCTCCAGATGCAAAATTTCAATCTTAAGTCTCTTTGCTAAATGGTATAAAATACGAGTTATTTGAAACGGGAGCACTGCCAGATTACGTGGTTTTAAACGCTGTTTTATGTTTCTATACCTAGACAATATGGCGGCCCAAACTTAATTTGCTATAATGCTAGTAAGATAGGCCTACTTTGTCTATTCGTACTATGTGGTCGCTGGTTATGTTACATATAAATATGATAGGTTTCATGTTTTTTTTTTAATTTAATTAAAGCATAAAATTTAAATGGACTGAATTGTCTGATTTATATTTTTGGGAGTTATTTTGGCTACACATCATTATCAATATAATATTATTAGTGTTATTTAAACAATAAACGATTTCAAAACAGATTGTTGTTTCATCAATGATAATTATACTAACATGATGTGTTTCCAAAATTACTCAGAAAACATTGAACCCATCATAAAAAAACATACAGGCAATAATTGTCTGGTTTAGTGCTAGACAATCTTATTCTTTATGTTTTACAAAATTCTTTAAAAATGTTATTATTTTATAAAACATGGGATACTAACACAGTAAAAAGCAACGTAAACAGCAGTTTTACATGTTTACATCAAGTGCCCAGCATCTGAGCTGGACACATAGTGTAATAGAAATAACTACAGCAAGTGCCTAATGAGCGTTGGGCACTTCATGAAGTGCCCAGTTTTCTTGGTCACATACTGTAATTCTGAACGAAACTGTTCAGTTACACTATGTGCCCAATTACAGCATGTTGCTACGACATATACATTCTAATAAAAGATTGCCTGAGTAGCAGTGGTTTTTTAAGCCTAATTTGTTTCGCGAGGTTGTGAACCCACCATTATACATAAATTTTTTTCCTTTAATTTTTTCTAGGTCAATTTTAAAACTGCAGTAATCGTGCTGACTTCTTCACTCTACATTCCCTTTCACAGCAAAATATACATTCAGATATTGATTTTCGATTAAGTTAACGCACAGTGGAAGAAATCGAAGCTAGTCAAATTATCGGAGAATCATTTAGAGGTGAATGGTGCAAAGTTAGGTGAACTTATCGATCGCAATGTCTGTTGCAGAACAACACCGGTACGACACGGCCTATGCGTGCGAGGGCAAGACGCTGAAGATCGAGTGCAAGGACGGAGAACTGATCCACCTGATCCGAGCCAACTACGGGAGGTTCTCCATCACCATCTGCAATGACCACGGCAACACGGAGTGGAGCGTCAACTGCATGTCACCCAAGTCCCTCCGAGTCCTCCACAGCAAGTACGTCACCGTTTTACTTTATTCTTTTCAAAATTTTTGGTGGAAGAAGTCGTCCGATAAAATTGAAACTCTTTGCTTCTTAGAGCAGCAGTCCTTCGGCTTCGTGCTCAATAAGAGGCTGGTTGGCCGGTGAGCCCTCGCACAGGTCATGTGAGGGAGGGGGTGGTTAGTGAAAACCATGTGGAAGCAATTCGCAAAATTCAATTCTCTACCTATAATAAAACCATAGAAAATTTACACATTGATTACAAAAAAAATATCGTTAGAGGACTAAAACCCCATCCAAGCATTGAAGATACATTTTTTACCAACCATTCATGTTCGATTAAACATAATGCAGTTGTTGGTCTTCTGATTAAGGGACTTTCGAATAGACAATTTTAGTACACCTAGTTTCTTTACAAGGCAAGTCATGTCAGAGTGTGGTGGGGGGGGGGGGGGTTCTGGAGCATTGGTTGGGGGGCAGGAACGGCAAGTTGGATCTTTGCACAGACAAGAGCTGAAAATCTGGCCCTGAACAGAGGGAAGGGGATATCAGTTTATTTGTGGAACCGCTTACTATCTTATAGACTCGGTGCTTACTAGTCATCTGCCACTGACAAAAAATAAAAGTGAGATAGGGCTGAGTCAGTAAAATCAGTGCAGTTTCTGCAGCACATATATGGATGGAATGTCTAGCTTTGCTTCATTAATGCAGGGCCGCCCCAAGGGCGGGGCGACCGGGGCAGTCGCCCCGGGCGCCGCGGCTAAAGTGGGTGCCGTGGCCGGAGGGGCCCGCGGTTGTTTAAGGGAAAAAAATTATAACGCTGACGCGTTTTAAGGTACAAATAATCCACGGAAAAGAATCGTAAAAATTTAATCAGGTGGCTATTAAAAAGAAGAAGTTTCTATTCGTAATAAGTTATGACTGAAACTCCATAAAATAAGTCGTAGATAAGTACCTATATCGACTTGTTCATGGTGACTTAAAAAAAAATGTTATTCTAGTAGCCTACATATAAGCACGTAAATCATAATAGTATTAATTAAGCTTTGCTAAATATGCAGGCTAACGTCCTCTTGATACAAAATGGGATTTTTTAAATATAGTAGGCCTTTTCATTAAGTGCTTTTGGAGTAGAAGTTGTGATAATTATGATAGCAAATCTGAGCCTGAACGTTAGATCAGGCCCCCGTTTCAAAACGGGCTTCACAAGAAAACCTAGTAACAAGTCATTAACAGCAACTAAAGTAAACACTATATTATGGAAAATTAGTGACTGCCACTTTTTAAAAAATCAGTCAACATTATTAATCTACCAGTATTCTTTGAAACGGGGGCTTGAGCCTGATTTTACTGAGTTTATAATTAGTAAAATTGGCGATCGTAAATATTTTCCACAGAGTTACTTTAAAACCCCTATGAGTGATTTGGAACTTGTACTTATGATCCCGTTTCGAAATAAAGCCCATATGATTGCTTGACAGATGGATCTGTCTGACAAAAGAATTAAGACGTTTCCTATGTTTTGTTGGATGAATTTTATTATGGAATCAAGTTGTAAAAAATATACAAAGGACTCTTATTAGAGAGGTTTTTTCAGCAATGATAGTCTTCAAGTTTATTGATGATTGATAACCAAACGAATATAAACTAGTAGCGATTAAAATTAATTATCCATTTGCCTGATCCATTGCTACCAACAAAATAGTATAAGAATATTAAATCATTGAGAGCTTTAAGTCCATTCATTGTATTGTTTTTTTTTAATAAATATAGTATTTAGGCCAATTAGTTTTGAGGGGGCACATATAAAAATCTCGCCCCGGGCGCCTACTAACTTCGGGGCGGCCCTACATTAATGCAAAACTTCTTTCAACATGTAAGCATGATGTCATGTGAAATCATTTTGTTTGCGAGATAGACTTAAAAGTAGTTGTGAAACCTTTTCTGGTTACACCATTATACATGAAAATGAACCTTGAGGAATAAGTACAATTTGTCCTGATTAAATTAAAAATGGTTGATAAAGAATACTTAATTAGGGGATAAGACAGAGAGATAGTGTAACTGACTATGAATTTAAAAACTTTGAGCCAATAACAGATGAGGCATTAAGGAAGATCTTTAAAAAATTTAAACCTAAAACTTCTGCTGGACTGGATGATCTGTGCATGAAAATCTTTAAAGCATGTGAGACTGAGGTAATTAAACCGATTGCCCGCCTCATAAACGTCTCTATCTGGTCCAGGACTTTTCCTGAGGGGTGTAAGGTGGCCAGGGTCCGGCCTATCTTCAAAAAGGGGGATGTGGGGGAGATGGGGAATTACCGACCAATCTCACTGTTGCCGACAGTTTCCAAATTTATTGAGAAAGTAATCTGTGACCAGCTTGCCTCCTACCTGGAGACTAACAATCTACTGTGTGGGAGGCAATATGGCTTCAGAAAATCCAAATCAACAAAATTGGCATTAATTGATTTCCTGAATGACTGTATCGACGCGATGGAGGCTGGCGAGTATGTAATTGGAACGTTTGCAGATCTCAGCAAGGCCTTTGATTGCGTCGATGCAGCCATACTTTTTCAAAAACTCTCTGCCCTTGGTATTAAAGATGCTGCTCTTGAATGGATCATTTCATACATGAGTGGCCGATACCAGGTGACAGAAATTGAATTTGAGACAAAGTTTAAAGTCAAGTCCGTCCTGTCACAATTTCGATTGATCACAAGCGGAGTTCCGCAAGGATCAATCATGGGCCCCTTGCTTTTCTTAATATACATTAACGACATTAAAAAGGCAGTCCCAGAAAACAACATATTTGTGTTTGCCGATGACACGACTCTTGTCACCAAACACAAAAAGTGTGATGACCTAGAGGTCGACACTTTCGAAAAAGTAAATTGTCTGGCCCAATTTTTTCAAGAAGACAAACTGAGACTGAATGCAGATAAAGAATAATACTTACAACGGCAAGGAAATACCTGATGCTTTTGCGGATTACTTCTCTTCTGTGTATGATCAATGCCCTTCTAATTATAAATTAAACAACGACATTTCGTCTACTGATAACTTCCAAGTATCTCTTTTTAGTCCATCTGATGTTTGTAATGCAATAAAAGAACTGAAATCTAAAAAGTCTTCTGGTCCTGACGGTATACCGGCATATGTCGTTAAAGGGTGTGGTGAAGTTTTGGCTGAACCGTTGTGTTTCATTTTTAATTTGTCCCTTTCATTGTGTATCTTTCCAAATAAATGGAAGGAAGCCAAGGTTACTCCCATTTTTAAGGCTGGAGAAAGGAACAAAATAGAAAATTACAGGCCGATTTCATTATTGAATTCCTTTGCTAAAGTCTATGAACTTCTTTTGTATAAACAAATTTTTAATGCCATTAAAAGTAAAATTTGCCCAGAACAACATGGATTTCTGCCTATACGGTCTTCCGCAACAAACCTAATGGAATTTTCATTGAATGTATCTTCTGAACTTGATGTTGGAGGTAGGATGGATGTAATATATACAGATTTATCCAAAGCTTTTGACAAGGTTAATCATGATATTCTGTTAAATAAGTTGTTAAGTTTAGGTCTGTCAGTTAATACTTGCAGTTTAATGTCGTCTTATTTGATAAATCGTCCTCAGTATGTCTCTATTTCAAACTTAGATTCTTCTGTGTATTTCAGTTTCTCGGGTGTTCCCCAGGGATCAAATTTGGGACCACTACTGTTTTTAATATTCATTAATGACCTTCCTAGCTGTTTTGATGACTGTAAATGCCTTTTGTTTGCTGATGATTTAAAGATATTTCGGCCAATAAATAGTATCTTGGATATACAAATTTTGCAAACTTCAATAAACCAGCTGCATTCTTGGTGTTCAACAAACAAATTGCACCTCAACGTGCAAAAATGTTTTGCTATGTTGTACTCTAGGAAAAAGGTTTCTGTTGAAAATTTATATGTTATTGGTAATACTCCATTGAAGGCAATCAATAAAATTAAAGATTTAGGTGTAATTTTCAACAACTCTTTTAGTTTCAATGAACACATTCATCATTTAGTAGCGGAATCTTATAAGCTTTTGGGTTTTGATAAAAGAAATACTGGGTCTTTTCAAAACATAGATGCCATTTTAAAACTGTATCAAACTTTAATAAGAAGCAAATTAGAATACTGTTCTGTTGTGTGGGATTCTGTATCCAAGAGTGAAAGCGATAAATTAGAGGTGCTTCAAAATAAATTCTTAAGATATTTGTACTTGAAAAAATTTTCTCATACATGTCCGTTTGATTTTCCGTCCTCGGATCTTAGGTTAATTTTTTCCATCCCTAAATTGTCTGTGAGAAGGAAATTATCATTGGCAGCCTTGCTACATAAGATCATCAATAGTTCGATTGATAGTAGATTTTTGTTAGAGAATATATCTTTTTATGCTCCTGGTCGAAACATTAGATCATTCAGTTTATTTTCTTTGCCAAGGTGTCGAACTCTATCCCATTTTAATTTTCCTTTATTTACAGCAATGAGGCTACTTAATTATCATGCATCCGACTTAGACATTTTTAATGACAAGTTAATTTTGTTTTTAAAAAAATGTAGCAACCTTTTTGTTTAGTTAATTTTGAGATTGCTTTATATATATATATTTAAATTGTTTATAATTAAAGTTAAAATTTAGTATTTGAGTGAGTTAGGAGTTAATTATAATTAAGTTTGTCTTATCAATATCTGAGTTTTGTTAGTAGTTTTAGCTGTCAGCTTATTGTTTTCATGTAGTAGTATTTTTCATTTATGTTAGATTTAAGATTAAGTTAGTTAAGATGGCTGTTTTGGAACATTGTTCTGTAGCTATCAAATAAAATGTTAAATAAATAAATAAATAAATAAATAAATAAAACCAATTTTGTCTGTATTCAGACTCATCAAAAAAGGAACTCAAAGTTCTCAAGAACTCCGAATCTCCTCATTGGGGAAACGGAGCTTGAAATTGCAAATTCAGTTGATTTTCTGGGGGTGAAATTGGACGATGCCCTGGACTGGAATGAGCAGTTGGCCAAAATTGAAAGTAAGTTAGCAAAAGGCATGTTTGTCCTGCGCAACTTACGAAATCTTCAAAACCTTCAACTCATGAAATCTGTTTACCACTGCTTATTCGAGTCCTACATCTCCTACTCAGTGATCTTGTGGGGGGCTTGCGAGTAAAACCTGAAGAGAATTCTTATCTGGCAAAAAAAGCCATCCGGTGTATATTTAGGCTACATCCTCTAACCTCTTGCAGAGAATATTTTAAGAACTTTGGTATTTTAACTGTAACTAGCCTATTCGTTTTAGAAATTTCAATTTACATAATGTCTAATAGCCTAGATAATTCAAATTCAATCAGAAACCATTCACATAACACTAGATTTAAGAACCTCTTTTCAGAACAACATAGACTTACAATTTTTGAGAAAAAACCCTCATATATAGGTAAAAAAATATTTCAAAAACTCCCAACTAGCTTAAGAAATGAAACTAATTTGTTAAAGTTTAAAAGTGCGTTAAAATCATTTTTACTAAGCCGAACTTTTTATACTCTTCAAGAATTTTATGACTGTGCAAGCAACCAAATATCCTGACCACCTAGCCTATCTGCCTGGCCCGACCAACCCCCAACCAACATACCATGCCCAACATAACCTGTGTCCCTCTTGGGAACAGCTTGACGGATCCAACGTCGCCTGCGACCAATTGGATGACTCACAAAGTACCAAGTATAAGTGGAGAAGACAGATCTTAATTGAGAACTGGACCACCAACAGTCATTTAACCTAAGTCTAATCAATCCAAAAACTGCTCAAGTCCACAGAATGTGTTTTGTGTCATATTGTTGTATAATTTGTGTGTCATAATGTTATATTAATTTTACATATTCTCAAAAAATGTTTCCTGACTTGTATTATAGGGAAATTTTTATTCTTATACAATTTGTTGGAAGATTTTAAATAAAGTCTAATTGAAAAACATTGAATAATCAATCTCATTCTTCTTAGTAATGTTGTGTGCCTGAAGTTTCCTTTTTTTTTTTTTTTTAAAGAGGGTGGCGGCCTCTTTTTTACCTTGCCTTTGCCCCGCCCACATAGACTATTGATCTGTGCGCGGACGTAATCAAGCATAGACAAGGAGTGAGCCGGTACAGTACAAGGTTGAACAGTATCGCTAAAAGTATGCGACAAGCCTGGGTCTCGAACCTGCGACGCTTTGAAGCCACAGTTCCGAAGCCGGGTGCGCTACCAACTGCGCCACCGACTCACTAATAATTTTAATAATAATAATAATAATAATAATTTTAAAATTTCAAGTATAAATTTTATTTCTATCCGTCACTGTAGAAATAAACTAAATAATATCGGTAATCAGTTTCTCCATTAAATAGACAAAAATAAAATTGAAGCTTTTAAGTAATAATCTTGAGTCTTCATCAGTTAAATTTGTATATGTAAAATTGTGAAAAATGCAGCTTTTAGGCAGTAGTAATGATTTATACCCAGAAATGCAGTTTATCATTGTAGAATATCAGCCCTGGAAAAGTTAAGATAATGAAGTAGAACACATTTAAAATGTTACATAATAGTGTTGCAGTAACCTCACATAAAGTGGAGTAGATAGGTGCAATCAATCAATAAATTCTTTATTCAATCAATATACATCGTATACATAAATGGCGTCATGATTCTTAATAATAAACTAAAACTAAATAAAACACAGTACTGTACAAATTCTTCAAGTTCCTGAAACATTATTTACATCATTGGTCCAAAATTCATGAAAATTGTAAAAAGCAGCATCAATGAGAAATAATTTTAAGCTTTTCTTAAATGGTGTTGTATTTATTTGATTTCTTATTGACAACAGCAAATGATTAAAAAATTGAATTCCAATATAAGTTGGTTTCATTTAAAAAATCTCTTTATGGTGTTTTTCTACTTGAAAATTATGCCTATTTCTAGTATTGTAATCAAGTGGTAGTATTGTTAATGCACTTCAACATTGTATATTCCAAGGAGAGATAGAAGGAAACTGGGGCAATTCTTTATCTTATAGCCAGACAGTCTTGAAACATGTCACTTGACCAACTCATCTTTTGTTTTATTAGATTGCATACTTCAAAGTTGTATTTTACAGAGTTGCAGCTTTACCAAAGAGACATATATATTTATGTTTTCATTTCCAAATTTCCATTAATATGACTATTGCGAGGTCATGGTTTTTATTATTCTTTAATTATCATCATAAATAACTGAGTTTTGACCCTATTGAATGATTAGTCCAAATTTTCTTTAACACTAACCACAATTACAAATTATTGACAACTTTTAAGGAGGAAACAATTTTTACAACATTACAAACACAGATTATAAGAAAAATAATATGTTTAAGATTGGGAGTAGGATTTTATGAAGAGCACAGTATGAATGATGAGCTTAGTGAATTTATCTTACCCAGTACGTTTTGCACTGTAAGCTCCTGAATCTGCTGGTGCTTACACACTACTTTGAGAAAACTGAAAACTTCTTAAAAATTTTGTTATTGCATCAGTAAAAAAATTGCAACATCGTAATAACTTTTTTAAATTGATATTAATTTTTTCCAAAAATGGGTTCACTGGTAATGAAGTAAGTCTGAATTTCATATGATGATAGGTTTTTAGTAAAGTTAAAGAATTTAACTATTTAATCACAAAAAGTTATGAAATATTTATGACTATACTTCAGTATGAAGCTTGAATCATTAGTTAGACCCTAGTATCGAGGTTGATAACCACCCACCTTTGGACGGATTTAACTTTTCAGTATAATGACCGTCTAAACAATTACTAATACTATCAGTGCCAGAGACACCACTAGGCTGTTTGTAGGGGCTGAGAGGGAACCACACATGTTAAAACATAAGTATTTTTTTAATACAGTTTGAAGACACTTCAAATTACTCATCCTTTTAATTTAAAGTATATCCTAAAGTAAACAATCAGTTAGTAACTTTGAATTCTCTACATACAGGATGGTGGTTACAGATGTGGCTTGGCCTGAGACCTCAACATCAGTAAATGAGGCCCTATTCTAAAATCCCAAATAACTTAGACTTTATCGTACTATTTAACATAGTTGAGATTGTTTTTTCCTTTGCCGCTTTTAATGCTATACCTTCCTACTGATAAAGTATATATTTATATTGTGGACATATCTTAATGTTTGGATGAAACATTTTATTTAATAAAGTCAAGGAGGCATCAGTTGTCTACTGTATGCTCTATAAAGAATTGAACCAAGTAAATCTGGGATTGTTTCATTTGTGATGCTTTGGTCTGATGATGTTCACCGCAGACAGTGTAGAGCGTCTTGTCAAAGAATGAGGAGCACACTTTGCCCCCTTCCGCTCCCCTAACACAAGTGCTCTAATTCCTCTCTACTCCCTCCCCCCAGTTTCTTTGTCATTTAGTTTTTATGCTAGTCCCATTGTCCTCACGGGTTTTTCTATCAGTTTTTCATGGTTGATTTGTTTTATATGTATCTACCAACACAATTAGGTTAGTGTTTCACAATGGAATTAAATGAAGTTAAATGTTGTCTTCCATCAAAATAGGTACAATGGAATAAAATGCACAATAAAATATGGGGAATCAGTAATATTATCAATACAGTTGGCCATTATAAATGTAATCGAATAAAATGTCACTGAAACGGAAAAATCTTTGGCATGTAACAGATTAGCCTCAAAGGAGACAATAAAATATAGTGTGGTACATCCCACAATTTATTACTATTTAACTTTATTACCTTCATTATTACTTGATTTCATTGTTACTGGGTTTTACCAATGTTATTGTATTTTCATTATTATAATTTTGGTCTTAATAATGTGTTTTGAACTAAACTATAAAATTCATCTTCCAGGTGCACTCAACACCAGAACTGCAGCATTCAAGCCAGCACTAGCCTGTTTGCTGATCCATGTCCAGGCACCCTCAAGTATCTTGAGGCTCACTACCAATGTGTCCCAGGTAAAATAATGTTAGATTTGCTTCTCCATGTTTGTGCAACTATCTTCTAGTTCTTAATAAGAGGAACAAGTTATTATGATAACAAAGGTTAGTTATGATGAAAATGAGTTTGTTATTTATTTATGTAAGTATGTATGTATGTATTAAGTTGACTCTGTAAATGTTTTTTGTTCCAATATTACTGTAGGGAACTTTCAATGAGCTTCAATGTTATTTTGACATTTCAGGTTAAACTTTTTTCCCTCTGAGGTAATTTGAATTGGAAAGACTGTGTTCATGAAAAGGAGACGTTAATGATCAACCCATAACAATGTGGTATGTTTCTTCCTTCAAGGTTGGAAGGCCAGGGTTTATCTTTTCGACATCACAGTTTTATGTGTTGCCTACGTGGTTATCCGCAATTTTCTAATTTTTTCTTTGATGAGTGACTAGGTTTTTGTGGGGGCTTTTTGGTTGTTTTTTTGTGAAGCTTGTTACTGTGGGCCTACTTGTTTTTGTGGGTCTAACACATGCACTCCCGAAGTCCAAGAACAACCATACCAGAGACCAGTGCACTACCAGTACACTTTTCACTTATTAAAAATTGATCCAGTAAATTTGACAAGTTTATTATTTTTTTCAGTAGACAAGAGATCTTGTCAGCAGACAAAAGGTCTTGTCAGCAGACAAAAGGTCTTGTCAGCAGGCAAGAGGTCTTGTCTGCATTTGTATTTTTTATAGCCAGCTATTTACATTTTGTCTGTTGGTACAGTGCTGGCATGGCGTCAGTCCAGTGAAATGAATCCTGGATACAATTAAAATTGACTTCGGAAGTGAATGTGTTAGTAAATTCTGTAATGAATCAATATTTACCTTTATTTCACTTCAAAAATTGTCTGAAATGCATCCTCTTAATCAGTCATATTCAGTCCCTTCAGCAATCACAAAAATGTTATCACGTTAACTGCACATCGGCCTTATAACCTGTTAACTTATGTAGAGCGGGGCAGGGAAGGTCAGTAAAGCATTAACATGGAATCTTATAAGACTGTGCAACTCTCGTGGAAGCGGAGGAAAGCGTGGTTTTCTCGAGGCAAAAAGCAAGAACCATGCCACACGCTTCGCTGACCTCCCCTGTCCTGCCCTGCCCCCTGTTACATGTGCGCCAACCTTTAGTTGAAGCAATCTGACGACCTGCTGAAACAAGTCGGACAGAGCAGTGTTTTTATAATTTTCTTACAGATGTCTTTGATGGGTTTTTAGAAGCGATCAGGTATACTACAAAGCCATTGTACACCTCATGGCTTCTAGATAGTGTCGCCTGAGCTTTATAAAACTGTTTCTAAATTACACACTCACTCATTTGGATTGGGACCAATTCATCCTCTAAATGTTTTTTTTTCTTTAAATCATACAGAAACATGTTATATACCTAACTACCTGATTTCATAGTATTATTTTTGTTTGTAGTGTACGTAAGAAGTTACATAAAAGCAATTTACAATAATTGATGGCATTTAGCAAAATTTTCATTGACACTAGACCCTATATATCTTCCTATCGTATTGGCAACAAACTTTGGATCAATTTCTCCGTTGAGAATATCAATGCTGACCCTATCAGTCAACCAGTCAACATTATCTGAAGTGTAAGTTGCATCTAAAATGATAACTTTCATCGACTTAATGTTTAATTGTTGCAGCGGCCATGACGACGACGACGACGCGGCCCAGCCCTCCGTGGCTGATGACGTCACAGCCGAGTGTGTGGAGCACGGCCAAGCCCGTGACTGTGCGGCCCGGCCCCCCGCCGCCCCCGCCCATCGTGCAGTTCTCCCCCCCACCGTCCACCCGGCCCCCGCTGCCCCCCGCGCCCCCGCTGGACCCGGAGCCTGACGACGCGGACGACACCACCACTCCGTCCCCCACCACTCTCCCCTCCTCCTCCACCGTGCCCTCTACAACTGGTGAGCCTTTGTTCAGTCGACTCTCGCTAACTTGAAATAAGAAGTAATTCTTGTTTAATTTCGGCTTACAGAGGTAATTTGAAGGGGTCCCGTCAGTAACGTTGTAAACGATAACTTTTTCAAAATTGAGATTTCTATACAGTAAGGTTGTAAACGACATCCTGCATCAGTGCAGAGTATTTTTTCGTTGGTATCTCTTGTGTTGGCAGCACTACCACAGGTTGAAAACCAAGCGCTTTTGGTCCCGCAGTTGCAGCAACGTTGTAACCGCCAAAAATGGCAACATCACCGCGCACCGTTCTGTCGCCGTCCGTAGTAAAAAATGCCCTGTTAAGTTCGAAAGTTGGACCAGAAATGTACGTAAGCAGAGAAGAAATGCTGGGGAACCGTACATAAATGAAAAGAAGAAACCAAAAGAAACATTGCAAATGTTGTTGCAAGCGCCAAAGCCGGCAACAACGTTGCAAACGACTGTCATTTACAACATTATTGCAATTTTAAAATCACTTTTTTTGTAATAACTTTTTTATTACATGCAATAATATTGTAATACTTTATAGTTTGGCTAGTTTTATGATATTATAATCATATATAACAAATGAAACATGTTTACATCATTACATTCCCAATTATATGTTTTTTCCATTTCCTGAAAAATTTACTTTATGTCGCTTACAACGTTACTGGCGGGACCCTTTCATTTGAGCTAAATTCAAGCTATGAGAAAATTTGAGAAAATTCGAGTTACAGAGGTAAACAGTAGTAATGTCGAACTGGATATGACTTATTGACATGTATTACCTGTACGGCGGGATTTCAACTTTTAGAAGTCCGTTGAGTAAAACTTCGAGATATAGAGGTAAACTGACTTAAAGAGGTAAAGTCCAAGTTTAATTCAAGTTATCTGCCGAATTTCAAGTTACAGAGGTAATATTCGCATTGCTTTGACCGAAAAAGGTAAAGTATTACTATAAAATTATTTGAAGTTACACATGGTTTTTATTTCGACTGAGATAGGTTTTTCCTCGGGGAATGAAAAAAATTCAAGTTATCGAGGATTTTAATTTATCGGGGTTCGAGTTATCAAAAGTCAACATAATTTATCGGGGTTCGAGTTATCAAAAGTCAACAGTAATAGGTTAATAATTATAGGAAAGATTTACGAGTAAAATGAGCAAACATTAACAGAATAGTTTTTTTTTCATAAATCATACTGAAACATAAAATAAACCTAATTATTAGCTCTTTTTTGTGAATGATCTTTGCGACATTCTTAAGAAGCATTTTATATATTTTCATTGGTTCCGAACTTTGATCTAAATTTATTTTAAACCCACACATTTTCAAAAATATTGTATCTTCAGTTTATTTCCTAAAAGGCTGCAATAGTCACACGCAGAACAAGACTAGTACGAACAGTCAAGATTTCATTAGTCTGATGCTGACATTGGCTAGAGCACCACATCAAAGTCATAACCAGTCGAGGCCAAACTAGACTAACACAGATTAGATTATAGCAGCGACCTCAGTTGTAATGGACTCTTCAATTAGTCCACATTTCTGCACTCCCAGATACTGATTCTATCATCCCATCTGTCACTGAAGGCTATAGATTGTGTTTAAATAAATAACTATTAGCAGTTGCTGCTTACTTAAATATACCTTTTAGTGACAAATGATATAATAGACGAAATAAATTTGGAGTTAAATATTTTATTATAAAACTGGCTGTAAGCAAAACAATTCATGAATGATTCTGTTCTGTACTTTTGCCTAGCTAACTGGCAATTTACACTTAAAACTGATAAAAAAAGTCACAACTGCCAATAGATCAATCATTATCACAGGGCTGAATGTGTATCACCCTCCGTATGTTTTTCTTGAAGTTGCACCTTCCTTCTCAGTATCCTATACTCTTATACGAGCAGTGTTATCTTGTATGTATGTATGCTTGCTTGCTTGCTTGCACAACGATCTCAAAAACGGCTCCGAGGATTTTCTTCAAAGTCTGGAAATAAGTAATTTATGACTCAAAAACGTCTTTTATGCAGATTACTTGGCCAGAGAAAATCTAATATCGTAATAAATCGAATTTTAAAGTTGTAAAATTTTAACATTGGCCTTATGGGTTGCCGTGATAGCAACAAAAATAAACAAGGAAAGTGTAAACAAATGAAGTAATCATAACAGCTGTTTGGAATCTACAGCCATTAAGGGAAAATACAGCAAGTGGGATGAAGAGTCCATGGAGCAATAAAAAAGGTTTCTATTTATCAATTTTATGACATTGAAATATTTTATAGTAACTGGATGAACTGGTAAACATGAAATAACACCGAGCAAGGCTCGGTCCACCAGGTACTGTTACTGATTAAGCAAGGTCTACTGTTTCCAGTGAGGTTCATTCCAAACACTGTAAGAAACAAGTTATTTGGGCCATGGAAATAATTCAAGGAGGAAGTCTTCAGTGATTTGGTGGAGCGGGAACAGTGTTAAAAGATATGGTGCTGGGTTTTCCCAAGTTGAAAAAATGTATTGCTGGATATTAATTTGATACTAGCTGATGGTGTCCCGCTTTGCTGGGAAATAGAAAAGAAATACAAAGAAATAAAACAGCTGGTCAGCTTTTTTTTAATATGTGCCCTTAGAGAAAAATGTATCAGAAAAATTATATTTTTTCTTGGCTTTTCTTGCTAAGACTGTTCACTCAATTATGGGTTTGATGGGTGTCTGACTTATGGTGTGTTCAAGAGTTACGGATAGTTTGGGCTTTATATATAGATAAAATGATTTTTGTAATTAGTGGAATAATATTTAACAAACGATATCAAACTTAATTGATATTGATACTAGAGGTGTGCGGATAGTGAATTTTTGGATCGGATCGGATTCGGATCGGATAGCTTATGTTCGGATCGGTTTCGGATCGGATAACAACAGGTCCGGATCGGATAATACCGGATTCGGATATTTACAACGCGGCGTAATGAGCAGATTTAAGTTTTCTCATAAGCCTTAGGTAATTGCAAGGAACTGCCATATTATCCTAATGTATAAGGTAAGATTTGCCTTGATAGGGTTGAGTTGTTGATTGTTGTCATAGGGCCTATATTGTTTCCAATATAGGCCAAATGTCAATTATTAAAGTATGCAAAGGTTCAACTAAATATCTGTTAAGAATTTAGAAATTCATTTATTCCCCTTAAGCATAGGTAAGTTAGTATATAATTGAATAAGCTTATTAGGCCTAAATCAATTTCAGGATTTGCAACTTAAAAAATCCTTTTTCAATGCAACCTAAATTTGTTCAATATTAGGCCTCTGTCTTTTTTGTTTTTTTCCTTATTTGATCAGAGACTAGGCCTAAGTGACTAGACAAAAGAATTAAATATAAAACTTGATTCACCAATCACCTCATATTTGAAGAAAGCTTAACATTTTTATTTATGCATTAATGCCTGACAACCTAGATTTCGATTCACTACAATAATAATAAAAAAACAAAATAAGTCTGAGCAGTAAACTTAACCTAAATGTCAAGATAAGTTTCAAATGTTGTAAGTTTCAGTATTAAAGCTTGGTCATTTAATTAGAACAAAGGTCTATTTGTCTTATATCACAAACAACAAGCAAACTCACTAATTATTTTCATAGACGTAGGTTGTCAAGTCGCATTGTACTGTTATCTTAGAAATGTCCATTTTAATCACGTATTGAAAATACGGCCGGCCGGCTTTGACTAGGCTTAAATCGTCAAAGATTAATATTTCAGCAAAATAAAAACTTATTTGTGATCGTTCAAGTTTCTATTTCTTGGTAGCTAATTGTTTAATTGAGAAATAAAGTAATCTGGCGATTGAAAAAAGACGTTCTTGAGTTAATTCAGCTTTTAAGCAGACGACGACATTCAAAAATGAAGTAATATGGCAAGACAAAACAATGAAATAAACAGGTTCGCCAATTCTTTGACAGCCCAAAATTATTATAGGCTTTTTGTTTTATCGTATCAACAGGCCACTTAAGATATTTACGGCCTGAAATAGTCGTACGAAACATCAACACGACTATTTATTTATGGGGTATTTACGGGATATTTTGTTTTGGAAATTCAAGACGACTGTTGGACACTGTCGTCACTGTCGGTCAATGGCGATGGCGAACACTGATCCCAATCGATGTTTCGTCGGTAACGGATACCCGAGACAGAACTATTACAGGATGTACTACTATTTGTTAACTGATTTAATGCTACGATACAAGAATTTATCTTAGGAAATGTTTGTTATCGTGTCGGGTATTGCGCAGTAATCTGATCGTATACAACGATCTCGATCTAATCACTAGTCGCAATATTGGCATCCGAAATACATCGATTGATTCATTCCATTACATAATCGCATCGTGCTGAGGTGTTGTTCTAGCCGCTATCGCAACCGTCGCATTTCAAAGCGTCGTTTTTGCTCCGCGATGTTTTCTGTCACCTGTCACTAATGTACTTTTGTCGGCAGTGACTTCTTTTGTTTGGAAGACTTTCCTTACTTGAAAATTTGATCTTTCTTTACAATTTACCCCAAAAAATGCAGTCTATCCGATAGAGTCGGATATCTAGTCAGTCTTACCGGATAGTTATAAAACCCTCGGATCGGATTCGGATATCCGATCCGATCCGAATCCGATCCGAGTTTTCGGATATCCGCACACCTCTAATTGATACCAAAGAAACGGAAATACAATCTGATTTCAAATCATGTTCTGATCTCTTAGTCTATAACGATTATAAAGCTGCCCATTTCTTGATTTCCATTTTCTTATAATTATTCATGTTATTTATAAATTTGTGAAGACTGGGCTGTACTCAGCAAGCCCAGGTACATTCAGTTTTTTTACACATTGTCGGTCTTATGTAAATTCATATTAAAATGACTTCTTATAATTTGTCTGTTATATTTGTGAGCTGCCAAAGGAAAAGGGACCTAAACTTCTATTATTTGAAGTTTAATTTTTTTATATCCTTAATCTGCATTAAAAATCATACCCACTGCCAAAAGAATTTCCAAGATATCTTAAAAAATACCTGAGTTATAAATTTTTGAATTTGAAACTTTAAAGCAAGTAATTTTAGGAAATTATTTGTTCTGGAAATTCCTTAGTTCTGTTTTAGGAAATCAGGTATTCCAAAGTTTTGCAAATTTATTACTTAGATTTTTTTTGTTACTGCTTGATTGATTGGCAGTGTTTTACTTTTCATTTTGTCAGAAATTTTGAGCTGAAAATGAATCTACCATTAAATTTATGACAACTGTTTCCTTGTTTTGTTGAACGTTGCTTAAATGAGTGGGGATTAAAAAAAAAACAAAAGTTCAAGACAAAATGTCTTGTTAGATAATAAAAGGAAATGTTAATTTTAATTGTTTACTAAAATGCAAATTTATAACAATTACCCTTCAGAATATTTGACATTTAGCTGTTTGAGTGGTTTTATATTACCTTATTCCGTCTCCAGTTCGTCAGTAGTTGTTAAAACTACAACTTAAGTTTCAACGCTTATTTGCGTCATTTTCAAGTAGAACAATATGGTCAAGCTTCTTGCACTCTGGTTGGGTTTCAGTTGTCATTTTTTCGATAAAAACTGTCGAACACAAAACACATACATTTAAAACACGACATTTAACTTTAAATTTTGAAACTTTACAAACGAGTAGGCCTACTATTATGAACGGTCACAGGCCCGACTTGGTTAGTCTCCGTCGCGGCTGCCGGCACAACACTCCATGTAAAAATTTAACTTTTAAATTTAAAGTTAAATGTCCTGTTTTAAATGTATGTGTTTTGTGTTCGACTGTTTTTATCGAAAAAATGACAACTGCAACCCAACCAGAGTGCAAGAAGCTTGACCATATTATTCTACTTGAAAATGATGCAAATAAGCGTTGAAACTTAAGTTGTAGTTTTAACAACTATTGACGAACTGGAGACGGAATAAGGTAATATAAAACTACTTAATTAGTTCACCAGCTCAGAGGCAATACAATGAGTAAATTAGCTGTTTGAGCTTTAACTTTCTTTTTACCTTCTGGTACATTGTTTTGGTGAGGAGACTTTACATGGACCAAAGGCTACGTTGTAGGGGTGGGCGAGTACTCGACAGTCGAGTAATTACTTGAGTAGTTGCTACTACTCGAGGTCGAGTCGAGTAGTAGTTACTCCCGCCGTTTACGCGGCGGCCGAGTTTACGTGCGATTTACGTTTGTGCGATCAAATTTTACAACAGATCGCGAGTTACGCAAAGCTACTTGTGCCATTTAACCGCAATCGGCAGATTGTTCATCGCGGCCGCTCGCTAGTTTCACAATAAGCAGTATTTTCTGTTCATTTATGGCCGGCAAATACACGCGACTGTTTTTTTATGGCCGATCGCTAGTTTCGCAAAGTTGCATTTCGTCTATTTACGATCGGCAAATACACGCGATCGTTTTTCGCGGCTGACCGCGACTTTTCACGGCTACATTTGCCGATTTTCGGCGATCAGCAATACGCGCGCTCGTATTTCGCGGCCGACCGCGACTTTAGGAACGCTAAATTTGCCGATTTTCGGCGATCGGCAAATACGCGCGCTCGTATTTCGCGGCCGTCCGCGACTTTAGCAATGCTACATTGCCGATTTTCGGCGATCGCGAGTTTTGAAAAGCTACATCTGCCGTTTATCCGCGACCGACAGATATGCTCTATCATTTTTCGCAGCCTTCCACGAGTTTTTCATAACAATAACCTTGACAACATTTCATTACCTCATAGGAGAATGGATTTTGACAGTTATCTAGAAATACCAGATTCTGAGAGATTGAACATGACCTCTCAGAATTCGGAAATTGAAAACTTACAGCTATATTTAGCTCTGACCTTACTCTTAACAACTTCAAATTTGTAATAATATTTTATCTTTTGAGTGATACACAGCCTTCATTTCTGTCTCATTTGATTTGTAAAAATTAATGAAAACTGTGGACTTAATTGGTAAAATGGACTTCATAAAACAATTAGTTAAGGTTTTGTAATTTTTGTATTGGGGGGATATCTTATTCTTATCTGGTTGCAGCTATGACACTCATGCTCAAGTGATTGGATGTTAAAAAACAATAGATCAGCAGTCAGGCAAAGGGGTGGGGTTGGGTTTAGAGAAGTAAACAAATAACTGGGCATAGGCATAGCTCTCCTCCCTGATGTTTTTAATTCTCTCTTGCACAATTTCTTGCCTGAGGTTTTAATGAGGGCCAACAATTATTTTTAGGAAAAATATAAAACTGTTTTTGACTGTTAAGATAATATGCTAATAATTAAATCTTATTACTCCTTAAATTTTACAACTTTCCATATTCTTCATAAATTTATTTTATGATCTTGTTACATTGAGTGATTTGTTATTTTGAGTGATTTAGCATAGTCAAATTATTCATTTAAAAGTAGGGTTTATGCAATGTAGGGTATTAGAATATCAGAGTTTTATTCTTCCAAGAAAAATATAAAAACTTAAGCTTAAATAAATAGACCAATTTTATAAGTAAAATTGAAGAAAGATTTTAATTAACTGTAATTCAAAGACATAAATACTTTAAAAAAATGAAGATTTCATTACTTTTCACAACTACTCGACTCGACTCGACTCGATACTCGAGTATTTGGCTTAATACTCGACTCGACTCGACTCGACTTCAAAATCCACTACTCGCCCACCCCTACTACGTTGTCAACTACTTCTTCCAGTAGATCCTGTACTTTTTCAGGTTCTGGTTCCTGGATCAGGGGCATAGCAAGTCCTGCATTTATTCTTCACAGAAGTATATAATTTTCTTAAGTTCGAACCGTTTCAGCAGCATCAGTGAAGTTA
The DNA here is from genome assembly GCA_035578135.1 of Flexamia atlantica. NCBI lineage: Eukaryota > Metazoa > Arthropoda > Insecta > Hemiptera > Cicadellidae > Flexamia > Flexamia atlantica. Next base: position 37,678,999 of record JAQJVK010000010.1, read on the forward strand.
AGGTCCCCTTTTTCCAGATTGCAACAGTTAAGAAAAATATTAATTTAACCACGATCCTAATTAAACTCAAGTGTAGAATAGATAAAATATGGTTTGGAAATATATATAGATTAAGAAAAAGTAGAAATCTGAAAATGGAGTTTTTGACCCGAACCACTAAAACTTGTTGTCCTGTAAAATTTCAACCGGGAAGATAAGGGTCCTTTTCTCTCGGAGGGTCACATTTACTGTCTGTGTGCAGGGGAGGTGTACACCGGGGAGAAGGTGCTGCGGGGGGAGTTGTGCACGCCGACGTCGGCGCGGGGGCTGTACTGGAACTGGACGCAGGTGGGGGACCTGAGCGCGCAGCCATGCCCGGGCGGGGCGACGGGGCTGGCGCGGTGGAGGTGTGTCCCGGGCCCCGACCCCGCCAGCGACCCCCACCGCCACCCCGCCAGTCCCGACCTCAGCGAGTGTCGCAGCGTCTGGCTCACGACCCTTGACAGCCGCATCACGGAGGGCGACACCATCATCAGCATTGCCAACGACCTCTGCTCTGTAAGTCACACTCTCACAGTGACGAGTATAAAGCCAGTTTCAGTAGTAAGGAAATTTTTGTCGTTCCGAAAAGTTGTTGGATAAGTTTTGGTAGAGCAAAGAAATTTACTCAGCCTTTCACATTATGCGACTACGATTTTTTGTCAGTCTAATGCTCAGCGGCATTCTCATGGTATCACTGGAACATATGATCCAATGGGCACTTTTACACTGTCCGACTTTGTGTCACATGGTTATTTCTAAATCCGCCTTTTTGCCGGAACGACAAAAATCGCTTAACATGAAACAGGCCTAATCCAGAGGCCTATTTTTATAAGAATTGTTCATAATTGTTTGGGAATAAACTTGATTGCTATAGTTCCAGGGTCATTTTGGGTACAGAAAAACTCAAATAATTCAAAGGTTATGTACTGTAGTAATAAGAATGAGAAAAGACGTGTGAAATGAGAAATATCAGCAATACTGACCCATTGAAATATGTCAACATTGAGCTCCACATTACAGATAAAAAATTACAACTTCTGACCTGTGTACAATATGAAACATTTGAAATCATGAGAGATAATAGAATTCATGATAATAGCAGAAATCATCGCCTAGACCTAACAAGTGGTGATATCCATTACCTAGCAAATTTAATTACGTAATCTTGCATGTACTACAAAGAGAATCCTCACCACTTGCTTAAATTTTAATGATTCCATGAGGATTATTTTCATATTAATTTTCTGATCACTAGCTCAGTTAACCCAGAGTGTTAGTAAACCGAGGCTCAGATAATTGAGAGTCTACCGTAGTTCATCATGAAACAGGCTCCTGGGGTCCCTTAAGGAGATATTAGATCACTCAAGAGCTATAGATCTATTTATTTGCTTTTGTCATAAAAGATAACTTTTCAATGTCTATTTCATGAAAAAACCGAATTCATGGTTAGGCTATTTACACCTGGGATTATCCGGATTAATGTGGCGGAACACCGATCCGGATAACAAAAAATCCGGATAATCCAAGGTCATTACAATATCGCATAAATAGCGATCGAGTACCTTAGCCCCAGCCAAATTGATGCTGTAAATTGGCGTGCCAAGACATTACAACATGTTAGTCTTTCAGATTTTATGGGGGTTTAATTTTGAAGCAAATTTAAGAACTAAACTTTATTATTAATCATACGAATATATAATGTTGACTTTTTCCGTACTTACGGTTTAAGTTTGGAATAAAATGCCAGATTAAAATATTTAATTTATTTAAATTAAATTATCATAACTCAAAATAACTCAAACTTGAAGTAATCATGACAAAACTAACCCAAATCTCAAATCTTGTTACTGTAACTCTTCTTAAGAAAGAACAAAACTTATCAAATGACAGCAATAAACAGACTCGCAAAATTGCCGTAGGCTACGCCTTTTTGATTACTGCTAGCATCCAAAGTTGCAATCCAGAAAACTACATTCACGAAAATGCTGAAATGTACTGTATAGGCATCGTGATTCGTTCAATTATTTTGATTACAAATTCATACAGCAGTGTGTACTTTTCAGCCGTAAACTTGCTAAAATAATTTTTTTCCGTGATTTTAATTTGTAACTTCTCGGTTGGACTGGTCCAGATAATCCGGGATCCGGATAATGTGGGGTCCGAATAATCCAAGGTGTACTGTATTTTGATAACAACCAGGTAATGCAAATCATTATCAAATTATAAAACGAAGGGGATAGGCTTACCTGCCAAAGCTTACCTGTCAAAGATGAAGGCATTTGAAGCACAGAAAAAAATACACACACAAATTCTTGATATTTCATCCATCATAGGGACTTCATCAGAAGAAAAGAGGGAAGAGAATGAGAAAGTTCTGGTCCAGGACAGTGGCTGTTCCAATCAGTGTTTGCCACTACTCACCAAGTGCACTCAATTTCCCTATGTAAAAGTCTGACTAGTCCATACACACACACACACACTTTGATGAATATATTGTTATTTTGTCATTATATACTGTCAATGAAATATATACTGTTCAGGTTAGATGGTAAAGAACCTCTATGCACAAAAACTATTTGTGGACTGATTAAACTGTAAGCAAGCTGTGGGTATTGGGTAGGGAACTTGGATTGTAATGAGTTAGGACTTGGATGGATCTGTAGTTATCTGATGTTCAAATTGGGGGGTGTTCTGGATTTACTAATATATATAGGCCAATTTCTATCTTCTGAGCATGGCCCTGTTACATTGATTTTTGGGTAATGATTTTAAAACTTTAGTGATGAAGCAGTGATTGAAGCTGAGGTCATGACTGTTGGCATGTATGGCTACCGTACTGGTTTATCTTTTTCTGACTGTCTTTTTCAGATCGATAAAACACTTATTTTCTTTTATTGATAACTCTTGTTCTTTAGGTAACGGAGAGCAAAACACTGTACGGAGGAGACATGATGACAACGACCAAGATAATCAAGAAGATGGCGGAGAAGATGTCGATAGACATCCAGACGTTCCCGGACCCTCGGCAGCGGGAGGCGATCGTGACAGAGCTGCTGCACGGAGTGGTGAAGACAAGCAGCAATCTGTTGGACAGCTCGCAGCTGGCGTCGTGGCGGGACCTCACACACAAGGAGCAGATGAGAGTCGCCACCTCGCTCCTGGTCGGCCTCGAGGAGAATTCTTTCCTGCTGGCTGACACCGTCATCCGCGAAAAGACCGTCACACACGGAGTCAAAAATATACGTAAGTAAAGCTGAATCTTATATTTATTCGTGATTTGCCTCCTGGATTGAGCTTTGATTTAAAATAACTAGGTTACTAACCTTTCCGTCTTCAACCCTTTAAGTTTATCAGTGGATAACTAGTTTTGGGATCCAATCCCATTATAAAATTTTTTATCCAATAACAATATTCCTTAAATGTAGTAAGTGTACGTTGTGAACGTTTTAGAGAGCTTGGAGATCTATCTACAAAGCCTCTTAGATATTGCCAAGTGATGTTTCAAATGAAAAACTAAATTTTGGTTCTAACATTCTGTTTGACAGAGTAAGAAAACTGCAGAACAATAGATCAGATAATCAGTTGATACCCCTTCTAGAAGGTTAACACCATCAAGTCGGCATCGACTAGCCAATGCTCGTACCCCACAGTCTGGAATCGTGTCCATGGCCGGCCTTGACAAGTTAATTAGATGTTTCATTTTTGAAAATATTCCCGTGTTTGTGTTGTGTCAAGATTTTATTTTATATGACGAAGATATGTGATTAGTAAATTATTGTTTGACGAAGGATTTGATAATGGGATAGAATCCCGAAACTAGTTATTCATTGATAAACTTAAAGAATTGAAAATGTAAAGGTTAGTAACCTAGTAGTTTTAATTGAATCCTACAGTTTTACAATATTAAATTGTTATTTTTTAAGGGTTTTTTTCAGCAAAAGCAGAAATTCTTATGTCATTGTAGATACGGTAAAACCTCGATAAGAAGACTCTCAAGGGGATTGAGAAATTGGATTATCAAGGGACTCTTCTTATCAAGATTCATGTCATCAAGACATTAAGAGAAGGCAACTCAAAAGGGTTTGAGAAGTGCACTTGTTGATTGAGTTTTTGTGCTATCATTATCAAGGTTTTTCTGTATCTTGGGGTAGTGTTGGACTCAAGGAAATTCCTAATTGACTACTACCTCTAGCTTTAACCCTCTCTTCCATCTCGATATAGGCCCTACATACAAAAAAATCAAAACTTAGGACAAAGTAGACAAAACTTAGGACAAAGTAGACAGTAGTATTGTTGATTTTGGAATAGGAGGATAGACAGCTAGCTTACCTCTGAAAGAGTTCAGGTAGGTTATAGGACTCATAAAGTAAATCCCAACAAATCACAATATATTGTTCCAATTAGGGACTTCTTCAGGTGAAGTAAAGAAAGTTCTACAATAGCTGCATTATTAAGTTTCATTCTGCAGTGTTGCCACATCACATTTCACTTCTTGTTATTATGCAGTTTTGCCACATTTCACTACTGTTGTCATTTTGCAGTGATGCCACAATTCACCATTGTTGTCATTTTGCATTATTGCCAAATTTCACTACTTGTTATTATGCAGTGTTGCCATATTTCACTTGGTCTAGAGCCTTTCACGAAAAAAAAATTAACTTAAGTAATATTGTTGAGTTCCTTTCTGGCATAACTAACTTCAATGGTGTAAGCGAGATAAGACAAACAAATTTTAATAGTAATAAATTTATCTAACGATACTTGAAACTCCTATCTGCCACGATGTTGCAGTGCTGAGTGTGAGAGTGGTGGAGCTGCGCAATGTGGGGGCGGAGGTGTTCCCAGCGCCCGGGGCCCTGGACGTGGCGGGCGGGGGCAGCTCCGTCCCCGGGGGCAACTGGATCCGCCTGGAGCGAGAGGCGCTCATGGAGAACAGCGAGGGAGGTCTCGTGCGGCTCGTCTTCGTGGCATTCGACAGGCTCGAAGAAATCCTTCAGCTGGAGTCTGCCAACTCCACAAGGCTTATAAACAGCAAGGTAATGTAGCTTCATTAATTTAAAACAGATTAACATTTTTGAAGGTTTTATGAAGATTTTATACGATCTTTTAGTTTTATATTTTGATTAGGATTTTTGCGGACATTTGCCATCACTGATTAGTAAAAAACAAAAAACAAGTTTCACCAACAATGAATTTCAAACAAAGAACTTTTAGTTTTGTTTCACATTTCTATATAATATGGCCTAGCGTTTGTGAAGATTTTTCATTAATCGACTAGTATGCTAAACTGGTGTAAATATTAAACATTGCAGTGTGTCTAGAAGTCATGAAAAATCTTGAAAAGTCTGGAATTAAATCTTGGATTCATAATGGTCTTGCAAAGTCTGGAATTAGACTTGAATTCCAACAAGAGTGAATATTTACTAAGTATTTTGTTTCTTATCAGTATTTTCATTAATCGATATAGTACGCTAAACTGGTGTAAATATTATAAATTATAGAGTGGCTAGAATTAATGAAAAGTGTTACAAAGTCTGAAATTGATATTGAAATTCATAATGGTCTTGCCAAGTCTAGAAAGGCTTCAATTCCAAGTGAATATTTACTAAGTATTTTGTTTCTGGTTGATATTTTTCTTTCTTACCTACTGCAGTGGCCATTGAGACACCTGATGGCCCTGATACCCCTGTACTTTACTTTGCATACAAATACAAGATCTGTTGATGGGAAAGAGATGCAAGTTTTTCTTTATGGTAAAGCATATTCAAGTTGCATTATGTTAACCACAAAGAGCAAACACAACTGGCTTAGTTCGTAGCAATGAAAAAATAATGTTGAAAAGTCTTTGGCATGGTGTAATAAATGGAATCAAATGGTCCATCTTGATTGGTTCATGGTATTAATGAATAAAAATATTAGGTTTTGGCCTAAAAAAACCTGACAGCTACAAACATAAACTCCAGCCTGCAAATACTCATTTTCAGCCCTTGACTTTTGATCATCACAAGCAAAAATGCAACGGATGGTTTACCATCTATTGATAAAAAGACAGGTGATTAACCACCATATATGTGTTCATTCAAATTATTTTAAGTTCAGTAACAAATTGTTACTGGTACGGACTAAGTAAGTCCAAATATCAGAATTACTTAGTCCGTACCAGTAACAATTTGTTAATGTTTTGAGTTTTAATTAAAACCCATCCAATTAACACAATTTGTGAGTTGATACTTATTTCTTATGATAAATAAATATAGCTTGAGGATTGTTTGATAAAAATATTTCATGCACAATTAGGGGTGTGCGAATAGTGATTTTTGAACTCGAGCCGAGCCGAGCCGAGCTTTTTCAAAAGTTTTTGAGCTCGAGCTTTTTCGAGCCGAGCTTTTTTACAATAACCAAATTATTAAAAGGAATTATGAAGCTTGATTTTAATTTTAAAAGATACAATAGACTAATGTTTGCATACCTTAAGTGAACGCCAGCTCAAAACTAAAAAGCTTATCTCCAAAACAAGTTAATGATCTGATAGGTTCATCAATGTTTTGTATTATGTCACATAAAATTAATAAAACTGTTTCAAAAAATAATTCGTGAAGAAAAATACCAAATTTAAAATCTACATTTAATATTTTATTCCCCAATCCCACAATACTTTACTTTAAAATAAATAGTTAAAATTACATAATTAGACTAGTTAAATATAGGTACTACAACATTAATTTCAAGAGTTGAAAGGAGTAGATGGAAAGGTTTTAAAATAGTTATATCTAGTAAAAAAATTATATATTTACACTTATTCAAACACAAGATTGATTTTTTTATGTTCACAAAGTAAAGATGATTAAAAATTAAATTGCAGTCCCAATTGTGGCATAATATTCATGGCTAAACTTATTATTTCAGAGTACAAATGAAATAACAACAATAATTTATTGTAATCCAAAAATTAGTTGCATTTCAAAACTTTTGTGAAGAAAATAATGCTCAGTTTAATAAAATTAGGAAGAAGAAAGATCATAAATAAGGACGGAATAGAGAGAAAGAAAGAAACAGCTATCTCCCTCACTCTCCTTATCAGTGGCCAGGAGGGGGGAGGTGGAGGTTGTTTACTCCAAGCCCCTGTCCCTGTTTTTTGTCACTGGACTCAGTGTGTGCGTGCGTATGCCAGAGAGCGTGAGTTTATTATTAGATAAGGAATCCAAATTACAAAATGCAAATATACAAACTAGTTGTCATACAACTATAAATGAAGGCTCATCTTTTTTGTCTTATTTTTTTATAAATGAAATGAGACCAAAATGAAACTTGTACGCTATACCATTTAAAAGATAAGCCTTGATAAAACAATAGACTTAAATGCCGTGTTTCGTGTTCTCCAAGGTCAACTAAATATAGCTCCGATTTCCGTCTAAATGGAGATAATATTTCTTGTTACCTGTCAATGTCCTTTCCTTATCACTAAGGAATATGTTTTGTTTGTTTTTCGTGCGAGGGAAACACTCTTCCGGCTTAACGTGTCCAAAAATAGATCGCAATAATTATCTTTCTGATAAGAACTCTCTTATCAAAAGCTCGGCTCGAGTGTCAAGCTTTTTCGAAAAAAGTCGAGCCGAGCCGAATACTGAAAAGCTCGACCAAAAAACTCGACCGGTCGAATACTCGCACACCCCTATGCACTATCAACATACTTTGTTTTTACTGCAAGAAAGTCTTGAAAAATCTAGAGTGAGTCTTTAATTTTGTCAAAACTTCCGCTAATATTTTTTAAATTACAGGTTATATCAGCAAGTCTGGGCAAAGGGCGTCACATTCAACTGTCTGACCCTGTCACTGTTTGTCTGAGGCATATTCGCATAGAAAATGTCACCAATCCCACCTGCGTATTCTGGGACTACACCATGAGGTACGATTACTTGTCATGCAGTGTGGGACTGTTGTATGATGATGCATATTAACAAATTTCCTTTTCATGGAAGAAACTTTTTTATAGGTCTCATGTTTAGATCTAAGCACAAAACCATCATCACTTTTCATTTTGGGGTCCTCAGATGTCTAAAACACCATTTGTTGGTTTCTTGAATTTGTGTCTACTGTAGTGAGCACATGAGTGTGGGACTGAGATTTGAAGGCACTAGGCAGCAGCCAATGCTATTGCTACGAGGGTTCTCTGGGAATTGCATAGTTTTGGTACAACAAACGTAAGCTCCCTGGAGTATCATACAAAGTTTTTTTATTTATTTGTAATATATAATGTGTAAAGTTAAAAATGATGTTTTGAACCCCTATACATTTCCAGTTTCGGTAAAGGTTGTTTTTATTCAGATTTTTCTTTGAACATACATAAAATATTTACCGGTCAAAAAGGAAAAAATGTAATACCCCTTACTTATATCAAACAACTGCTTTAAGGCTGATTTACCCAGGTCGGCTTGGTGGGGAGTTATACTTGCGAGTCGCTACTTGCCTGGTGTAAACATTGTAATCGAATCGATAAAAAAGTGGACGTGATGTAAATAACCTACTCGATTGCTAATTCGCCCAGTTTTTGATTAGCCCGTCTAACTTGAAAGTATCAAATAATTTTGATCTATGTTTTAAACAATTTGGGAATATCTCCAATCGTGGACGGTTGTCGACAGCTCGTGGTCGGAGGAAGGGTGTCGGGTGGAGACGACCAACCTGACGCACACGATCTGCAAGTGCGACCATCTGACCAACTTCGCCGTGCTGATGGACGTGCAGGCCACGTACCTCCCCCCCTCCCACGCCCTCGCGCTCCAGGTCATCACCTACATTGGCTGCATCATCTCCGTCGTCTGCCTCCTCCTTGCCATCGTCACCTTCCAGCTCTTTCGCGGCCTCAAGGTATCAAAAATGTAGTGATAGTAAAAGCTTTGATGAAAAAGGTAATATAGACTACCTTATATAATTGACTTCGATGCTTGTTTTCACTTAATTATCCGTATCCAATGGACCGAGCCTTACTCGGTATTATTTTGTGATTAATTCAGTTGATGCGTTTATCCCGTTACTATAAAAAATTTCAGTGTCATATTATTTATAAATACACTTATTTATTACTCCATGCAGTCTTTATACGACACACCGTTTATCTCTTCTAGATGACTGTAATTTGCAGCTGTTATAATTAGTTTATATGTTTACATGTTTGTTGTTTATTGATTTGCTATAATGGCTACTCAGAAGGCCCAAAGTTAAATTTTTGCCTGCCACTTTAAAAATAATTTTATTACATTAGGTTTTCTTTGGCCAAGAAACCTGTACAGAACATCTTTTTGATTCAGAAATTAGTTATTTCCAGACTTAAAAAAAGGAAATCCTCAGAGCCGTTTTTGAGATAATTGTTCAAGCAAACACACTCATAAACATTTCTCATACAAAAGTATGGGATTTACTTGTTTCAATATTTAAAATTACCAGAGCATTAAAATCCCAAGCATGCCAGATTAGTGAGCGCCTTCTGTACACTCATAGGGTTAAAAAATAAAACAGTTTCTTAGGGGTCTGCGGGCCAGACTTTTTAAGTTTGGGTCGGGTCGGGTCGGGCATTTAGTCTTGGCTTTCGGGTCTCAGGCCAAAATCGGGTCGGGCCAAAAATATTTAAATAATTACTTTTGTATGAATTAACTAGAACCTAAAAAGAAACTAAATCAAGAAATTAAATACAAAATTAATAGACGAAAATTACCACTATCTATCGAGGCCTAATAATTTTTCGTAGGTTAAAATTGTATCATAACTCAATTTTAACCTACGACAAGAAATTAAGATAAAAAACTAATATGTGAACAAATACAGCAAAAAAACTATGAGAGCCATAACAATCAATGATTATTATCATTACAAAGCCACACTTCATCACAACGACCTTAACGCAATTAAACAATATAATCTATGAATAAAAATTTGAAGTTGAAAAGTGCAATGTCAGAACTAAATATAGGTGTAAGTTTTCAATTTCCGAATTCTGAGAGGTGGTATTTCTAGGTAACTGTCGAAATCCATTCTTCTATGAGTAAATGAAATATTTTTGAGATTATCTTTATGAAATACTCGTGGACGGCTGCGAAAAACGAAAGCGTGTATCTGTTGGTCGCAGATGAAGGGCAGATGTTTTTCGGAACTCACGATCTGCCGCGAAATACGATCGCGCATATTTGCCGATCGCCGATAATCGGCAAATGTAGCCTTACAAAAGTCGCGGTCGGCCGCCAAAAACGATTGTGTGTATTTGCCGATCGTAAATAAACGAAATGCAGCTTAGTGTAACTCGCGATCGGCTGTAAAATTCAATCGCACACACGTAAGTCGCACATAAATTCAGTTGCCGGGTAAACTGCGTGAGTAACGTATAATGCGCGGCCCGACTCGATTTCGGCCCGAACTATTTTTTGGCCCGACCGGATGTCTCGGGCCGGCCTTTGACCCGACCCGACCCGAAAAACTCGGGGACCCGCAGAACCCTACAGTTTCTTATGTTTAATTTTGGAGATTTTGAATTTCTTTGTGAAGCTTAGGTGGTTAAAAAGAAAACCAGTTTGACTTGAATCTTTTGGGGTAGAGTGAGAACCTATTGCTTTTATTTGTTAACCTCATCATGAAAATTAATCCCTCCACCCAAAAAATCCAGTTAAAATCTCATAACAGCTTACCCCCGTCACCATACAGCGTGTTAACAGCTTACCATAAAAAATCTTGTGACTGCCTATACCTGTCATATCAGTATTTATTTCAACAAATATTGTGTATTACATTGAAGTTTTTGTGTGAGTTTGTCACAATGCTCTACACCTCATTGGTCACAATGATAAAATTCAGTCCATCAAGCAATAAATCAACCCTAAGCTTAATGTAAAACATTTATTATGATTACTTTAAACTTTTTTTATAAACTCTTTATGTGTTTAGTAAGCATATCACAAGTAAACTTATCTATTGTTATCGTTGAGATCATTTTACTATTTCATGGAGCTGTAAAGATAAAGTTTGCGCTATCTACCTGCAACTCTAGGCAATTTCAGTTCAGTGTTGAATTTAAAGGTTGCTATTACTCAAGTCATAAATGCTTTGATTAGATTTGTAACTGATAAATTTCCTGCATATAGACTGTGTTAGTTATGCTTTACTAAGAATAGTTATAATTTTGTTTTAAATTTATAATAGAGTTACTGAAACAGATCATCTTACAAGCATTTCAACAATCTTGTTAGTTTGTACTGAACTGAAAATGATTGGGAGTTGAATTCTCTTAATATTTTCTCAAAAATGCAAATTTTTTATTGTAAAACCAAGCAGCAGAGACTATGATGATTAACTTGCTCAGAATTGTTAAAGTTAATTTTTTAACCTGATTTAATTTCAGTCGGACAGGACGACGATCCACAAGAACCTGTGTGTTTGCCTGTTAGTGGCAGAAGTCCTGTTCCTAGCCGGGATTGGCCAGACTGATCAAGCTATAGTTTGCGGAGTGATCGCCGGCCTCTTGCATTTTTTCTTCCTGTGCGCTTTTGCCTGGATGTTTCTTGAAGGTAACTTATCTTTTAAGTTGACAATATTTCTAGGTGGGGATTTTCTCGAATTTGTTCCTATATGTGGTACAGATAAGGATTAATTATATGAATGGAAGTAACATCAGAATTTTAAGTAGTGAATTGTCATGAGTTAGTTGGAAATATTTCACACATCCTTGTCTGCTGGCTGATCAATAATACTAATTTTTACTGCTGGTATCTTGAATTGGAAAGCAAATTGTGGGACTCTGATGATTCATTTTTATGACAGACATTAAGAAAACAGGTCAGTATCTAGCTTTTATCGGCAACATGATATATTTTTTTATTGAACTGTTTACATTGACGTCATGAACATAAATTGCTGAAACTTATGTCTTTGCTGACATAGACTAATCTGGCCGACAAGTTTTGTGGCAAAATTTTATTTTATTGGAAGGTTTAGTTTATTACCGAACCATTAAGTTTTCATGTGGAAAATTGACCATCAAAACGACTAAATAGTTGTTTAAAATAATTTTTTGTGTTTTTACCAGGTTAACTATAGTGTTAGAAATTATTCATGAGTTGGGAAACACGAAAGAGCTATTACATTGGAAATAAACTTCTCAAGCATTGCAGTTACTGTAGTTCTCGCATGCACAAAGCTGTTATAGCCTCTGTAAGTGCCTTAATTAGGGGATAATTTTCCTTCGGTGTGATATGAGTGTTGTTTGAAGTTTTCAAAAAATAACCTGTTTCAAATTTTCTGTGAATAGTTTTCAGTTGATCTCAGCCTTATTTGTGATTTCAGCCTTATTTATGATTATTTTTACAAACAAACAACATTTACAAATCTTACAAAAATTTCATGAAACATCTGTTTTTTCCATTGAGTGCAGTAGCTTACTTTCTTAGAATCAAAGAATGAATGGCTTCGAAGAAAACAATAATTAAATGAATCAAAAAAATATTAAGTGGATGTTATTGAGTTCATTCATAAGCTAGTTACATTGTAAACTATTTTTCACCCACCTGCTATTTTAGACGTTTTAGCGAATTTCCCCTATAGGGAAGAAGCTATTACCGTAGGTCTCATGGTAAGACCTAAGCCCAAGACCATGATAACTTTTCGTTTTGGGGCCACCAGAAGCAGAAAACACCATTCGTTCGAATTTATATATATATGTGTCTGTGAGCACGATAGCGGCCGTAAAAATGGTCCGATCTTTATGATATTTGGTACAGACATGTAAAGTGGTAATCCCTCGGACGAGTTCGTGAACCAGCCCGATCGGACCATAGGAAGGGGGGGTAAAGGGGGATAAGCCCCCCAAAAATGGGTTTTTTTGGGGTTTTTACATAGGAAAATAAAATTTATTGAATTTTTTTGGCACCATTGAATTCAGCTCAAAAAAACAACCAATTTAGTATTTTGAATCACTGCTCTATTGTCCATAGGTTACCGAGCTATTGAAAGTGGTAAACACAGTACATTGTCCCAATGTTAGCCTTATGGGAAATAAGTAAAATTCTACATCTTGGTTATTTCTCAATATATCTTGATAAAACTTGGTAAATAGCTTCTTCTAGTTCAGATCTACTGCTTATTGAATTAAAACCACCCAGTTTTAATACACCTGCAGCAGCAAACCTGCATACTCATTCCCCATGTTTTTCTTATGGAGCTTACCAAAACATGTCAAATCTCGCCATGTTGGATTGAAATATGTTGTTTTGCATTTGAAATTCGCTGAGTATGCAGGTCTGCCGCAACGGGGGTATCTTACTTCTTGTAATGAGTGAGTAAAATAATATTTTGGCTCCCAATGGGAGACAAAGTAAATTGAAATCAATAATTCAAAAATTGGCTCTGTGATACAAAAATTTCTACGCAGACATGCAAATATGTTGAAGCTCACCGCAACACCGCAATGAAGCTTCAACATGCGTTGAAGCGTTTTTATTACAGGCACTAACAACTGTTTGTAGTGGTAGGAATAATCACATTAGAACAACATTGATGACAACCAACTGATCATTAAGTGTGTGAGAATGTTGCAACAATCATCTGATCGCTGATGCATAAATGGTTGCAGCAACCGGAATTGCAGGTGCTAATAGTAGAACAAAACAAAATTAATTTTGTTTGTTACAGTTTATGGTGAAGAAATGGATGTTTATTGATTGGGTATTTATTTATTATTTGTGTGTATTTTGAGAATAGAGTACATTGTCTCCCTCATGAGACGGTGTTGTACTTTACTCACTCAACACACAAATAACTTAATAACCATTGTTTCTTGAACTCTTAGTTCATCTTTACACCCAGTAGAATAGTCTTACTTTTTATGTGACACCAGTAGGATAAAACGTAAAGCTTTCCATCAACAGTTTTAAGCTTTGTTCCTCAAAAGCATCAAATCAAAGGTGTTATATCATATTGGTCAATTTAAGATCTTAATTTGGGTTTTGTAGCCGTTTTTGGCTTCAAAACCCAAATTATTATTATGATTACAAATAACATTTGTAATATATACAGGGCGAGTCTTCTAAGCTGTCCACTACAGATCATAGGCGAACAGCTTGATGGTCAAATTCCGTTATCTGCCCACAACTGTATATTTTCAATATAACAAATAAATAGGATGTGTAGATGTGATTGGATATGTAAAAGACAAATTAGAGAAACAAATTTATTCATACAAGGCCTGATTTTATAGCCGAGAGTTATCTTATGAGCCGTTATCATATCTCACGTCGCCATTACCTGTAGTAGCGGCATCACAAGAGGAGAGGTTAGGTTAGGTTGGATTAGGTTACGTTAGGATCTAATCTAATATAATATTTAATACTGTATTTTATAGAATAAATTAACCTAACGTAACCTAACTTAACCCAACCATTGGCCGGCGTGGCGATGCGTCGTCGATGTTACCGTTATCTGTATGTCTGACAGATAAGGTAAGAGCGACAACAATACCGACCGAATTATTCAGAAATGATTCCGATATGCTTAGCAAACTATCCAGTAACCAAAAGACTAAGCCATAAAATGGATACAGCCAATAGGAAAAAGTTTTTCAGTTGTGGGCAGATAACGGAATTTGACCCAGCTTGACATACAAGGACGAAACTGAACACTTCCCCACTGAATCATACCCAAGAAACAACTTTAAAATATTTTTAACCTTTTTAAAATATAGAGTGTTCCAAAAACCGGGGGTCCTGGATTCGAATCTCAGAATTTTAAAGTATATACATGTGTCATATTATAAATCATTTTAGAGCTCTAAGCAAGACAAACAATTTGGTGAAAATATAACTCAATTATCTTTATTATTTTCAGTATGGGGCCGTTTTGAGAAAAATATTGGTATTTACATAATACTCTGTATCTCAAGAACCAATGAAGGTTTTTTTTTGTTCTGTTTGAAAATGCTTAATCCTTGTAAACACAGCTTTAATCTGATATACAAGATGCTAACATTAAAAGAAAATAAGCATTTTTCAAAACATTTTATTTTTTTGTAAATGTTGGTAGCACTGAAAATAAAAAATTTTAAAAGGCCACATACGTCAAATAAGATATTATTTTAAAGGTCTAACTAAAGCCAACAACTTTTCAATATATTCTCACCTTCTATCTTTGGTAGTTTTGCAGAAATGAACAAAAACTCCATTTTCCCATTCAACGCCCATGTTAAATGTGCATTACTCAAGGCTTTTAAATTTACATCCATTAACATTAAGTACTGCACATTTAACATGATCGTTATATGGGAAAGTAGAGTTTTTTGTAGTACTGCACATTTAACATGATCGTTATATGGGAAAGTAGAGTTTTTTGTAGGGGTGTGCGAATAGTGATTTTTTAACTTGAGCCGAGCTTTTTCAAAAGTTTTCGAGCTCGAGCTTTTTCGAGCCGAGCTTTTTAACAACCACCAAATTATGAAGCTTGATTTTAATTTTAAAAGATACAGTAATGTTTGCATACCTTAAATGAACACCAGCTCAAAACTAGAAAGCTTATCTCGAAAACAAGTTAATCATCCGTTAGGTTCATCAATATTTTGTATTATGTTACATAAAATTTATCTAACTGGCTCAAAAAATAATTTATGTAGAAAAATAACAAACTTAAAATCTACATTTATAATGTGACTCCCCAATTCCACAAAACTTTCACTTTAAAATAAACAGTTAAACTTACATAATCATTCTAGTTACACATAGGTACTACAAAATTAGTTTCAAGAGTTGAAAGGAGTTAATGGAAAGGTTTTAAAATGGTTATATCTTTAAAAAAATAACATGTTTATACATGTTTAAAAATACATGTTTATGTTTATATGTGTTTGACTATGTAGTCAAACACAAGATTGATTTTCTTAATGTTCACAAAGTAAAGATGATTACAAATAGCAGTCCCAATCGTGGCATAATATTGATGGTTAAACTTATTATTTAAGAATATGAATGAAATTATATTTAATAACAAAAATAATTTATTTTCATCCTATAATTAATAGCATTTCTAAACTTTGGTGAAAAAAATAATGAATGGTTTACAAACAGAAAGAAGAGAGATCAGCAATTAGGATGGAATAGAGAGAAAGAAAGAAACAGCTATCTCTCTCACTCTCCTTATCAGGGGCCAGGAAGGGGGGGGGGTGGAGGTTGTTTACTCCAGCCCCTGTCTTGGTTTTTTGAGATCGTCTGACTCAGTGTGAGCGGCTCAGTGCGAGCGTGCGTGAGTTAATTAGGAGATAAGGAATCCTTACGACAAAATGCAAAAATACAAACTACTTGTCATACTATAAATAACGTCTCATATTTTTTGTCTTATTTTTATAAATCAAATGAGACCAAAATGAAACTTGTACGATGCACAAAACAATAGACTTTATTGCCGTATTTTGCCTCCAAGGTCAACTAAATATAACTCTGAATTCCGTCTAAATGGAGATAATATTTCTTGTTACCTGTCAATGGAGATAATATTTCTTGTTACCTGTCAATGTCCTTTCCTTATCACTAGGGAATATTTTTTGCTTATGTTTTTTTTTTTTGGAGGGAAACACTTCCGGTTTACCGTGCCGAATAGTGAAAAGCTCGACCTAAAAAGCTCGACCGGTCGAATACTCGCACACCCCTAGATTTTTGTTTATTACTACTAAACTGCCAAAGATAGAAGGCGAGTACAGATTGAAAAATTGTCGGATTTTGACTTTAAAATGTTTTCCTATTTGACGTAATTTAAAATGTTTAATATTCAAGGCTATCAAAATGTTCAAGTAATAAATGTTTTGAAAAATGTTTTTTATTGTTGGCATGTCATATATCAAATTAAAGCTGAGTTTACAAGGATTAAGAATTTTCAAACAAAACAAAAAAACTTCAGTGGTTCTCGAGATACTGGGTATTCCATAAATACCAATATTTTTTTTGAAAAAACGGCTGCCATTTTGAAAATAATAAAAATAAGCGAGTTCTGTTTTTATAAAATTGTTCGTCTTGCTTAGAGCATTAAAATGAAGAATAATATGCCATATGTTAACATTTGAAAATTATGAGATTCAAACCCATGACCCCCTGTTTTTGGAACCCTGTATTTTAAAAAGGTTAAAAATATTTGTACATTGTTTCTTGGATATGATTTAGTAGGGAAAAGATTTGTTTTGTCCTTGTATGTCAAACCGTATGTCTTTAATCTGTTGTGGACGGCTTAGAAGAGTCACCACTTATATCTGTGATCTGGATATCTGCTAACAGATTTCCCTTTGCAGGTTTCCAGCTGTATGTGATGCTCATCGAGGTGTTTGAGGCAGAGAAGTCAAGGCTGAGGTGGTACTACATGTTTGCCTACGGAGCTCCCACTCTCATTGTCGCTGTTTCCTGCTTCATCGATCACAAAAGCTACGGAACCGAACGATATTGCTGGCTTCGAGCTGATAACTTCTTCATTTTCAGTTTTGTCGGGCCAGTTATTCTTGTGATACTTGTGAGTATCTTTATTTTCAGTCAATCTTAGTCAATGGTAATCAGTAGGGGTGTGTGAGCAATCGAGTAACGAATTTTTTCAAACAGAGTTTATACCACTTGACTGGAGGTTTTGCAAAATACTTTAAAGTTCAAGTAGTTACCCCCTCTGTTTACCCAAAATCAGTATGAGTGATTGGATTTTAAGGCTGTTTTCATATTGTTAATACCATATTTAACCGTTGCCATGAACACTCTGTTGTTTGATTTAAATTAAAGTATTTTTTAGAGTAATTAATATCAATAAGTTACAGTTAATCACTTATATTCCTCTCTAGAGTTTGAAATTTCTGTTTACTCCTTCTCGTTGAGACTGACGTACTTATTCATTTTTTAACCAATAAAAACATATTTTAAAAAACACAAATTGTAAACAAGAATATATTAGTGAGTGAAGCTGGGTGTGCCTAATACCAGGTTAATATTTTATTGAATCAAATCTTGAATTATGCTATGAAGGCATAATACAGATAGATGGCCTGAATTAATTGTTTTCAATTCATTTGAAAAAACAAATTTGTTTTTGCTTGACCCAGGCACACCTACAAGTTGAAAAACATAAACAGCAATATATTGCATTTGATTAATAGTTATTATTTTTGAAATGATGATTATTTTTGAAATGATGTCTGTGTAAAAGTATAACTAATAACTTTTACTCTTCAAAATACTCGACTACTCGCTTACCCTCAATAAATCTTTATAGCGAAAATTAAAGTATTATAGTGAAAGTGAAGTAAATTATAATAGAATATTAAACTTAGCTTGCTGAAATAACAATTAATTTGGCGAGAAGATCAATTTGAAGCTTGGCAGAAATTGTAACTATCATGTACTTTCTGTCCATGTATCAAACTTTTATCAGTAGTTAAATCATAAACCTGGACTGCAACAAATTCAACTGAATGTTTACGGTGATCAAATAGTTATACCACATTAAGAGAGACACGGGAGTAAAGTTCCTTAAGATGGTGAAATCTGACAGTTGGTTCAATTCAGGACATTTTGCGTTGTTATGTAAGTTAGCGTTACCTCAAATGTTCTCTTGGCTGATTTGGTTTGATACAACTAAGTTATTAGTGATATAAAGTGACAGGCAACAGCATTAGCCCCTGACAGGTATTGAACTTGGCCCTTACAATGGAAATTGCTGCTTCATCAGCCATTAGTTTTCATCAACCAAGGACGAACTATTAAAACTAAGTTTCTGTTTTATTGTGTTTAATTTTTATTGCATAAATTAATGTTTGTATTATGCATAACTTGAAATTTAATACAGAAATCAATGAATTAAAATAAACTTTTAGTATAATTTCTTTTATTTTTGATATTTTTTGTTGCTTTGGCTTTTTTTAAAAGATTGTCGTCTTTGCCTACTCTTGACTAAATAAGGAATGCCAAAAAGATTAACCTTTTTTATAAAGATTATATTTTTAAAACAACTAAATATTTTATTTTTGTATCATATTCTGTTAGCAAGGTTATTCTTAAAAATTTTCTGATTAATGGGTATACCTGCATAACATCAGAGTAACTTATCATTGTAGTAATTTTTTTTGCTTAACCTTATGTATTTTTCAGGCAAATCTAGTCTTTTTAAGTATGGCTATCTACATGATGTGCCGGCATGCCAATGCCTCTGTGTCAATGAAGAGCAAGGAGCACTCTCGACTGGCC
Source organism: Flexamia atlantica (assembly GCA_035578135.1). NCBI lineage: Eukaryota > Metazoa > Arthropoda > Insecta > Hemiptera > Cicadellidae > Flexamia > Flexamia atlantica. The sequence continues at coordinate 37,698,252 of JAQJVK010000010.1, forward strand.
AGCGCCAAGTGAGTAACCATACCGTCCGCAACTCCTGTATCGAGTGATCGCATGAATTCCCTGTTTTGTGAGGTCGAGTAATCAAAGTAATGAGTTTGCGGGGCTTTCATACGATATATTAAAGTGCAGTGTTTTCCTGCAAGTCTCATTGCTTTGACCAAAATGTTTTCTCAATACTGTGACGTAAATTGATTAGTTCGAGATTTAATATTGTATGATGTGGACACGAAAGTGGGATACCATTACATTAAAATCTTAACATACACTTTTAGTTACAAATTACTGATAGTTTAAACTGATTTAGAAAACGGTATGTATTGTATAGTTTTTGAGATTTACAATTAAGTTAAATTTAATATAAAATGTTTATATTTGTCATTATTATACAAATACATTTCATAATGGTATGTTATTCTGCTTATTTAAAAAATAAAAAATAATGATATATGTGTAATATATTTTAGGAATTGGAATAGAATAAAAGTTTTCAATTATTAAAGGTTTTTTTAAAATGATTTGGATGGGGCATGAGAAAGAAAATGTGCTCAATTCTCATTTGATATAAAATGCACTATGATAATCATTGCAATCTGTTATTTTTTGAGAGATCCTACTTCAGATAATTGGTTTTATATAGGATGAAAATGTATTTGATTTTTCTAAGTACTTTTTGTTTGCTCATGATCAGTCTGTGGTATAATTTCATTATACATGTAAAATTCAAATTTGTTAAAATTTGTTGGATCCTACGAGAATAATCTTATTCAGATCAAGTTAAGATGTTAACTTGGTCGCTGGTTTAAGATGTTTGGTTGCTTGGTTTTGCGATTCAGGAATTCCTCATGTCTAATAAAAATCGGATGTGACCTTCGATTGTTTCAGGTGTAACCTTAATTCTTGAGTAGTTGAAAATTCATTAACTCAATTTGTTAAACCCTGTTGAGTCGAGAAACAACATAATTTACTGGTTTCATAAAAATTAATAATTGTGTTTCATTTGAAACAAACACAATTCTAAGGCTCGTAGTTCATTTATTATTTTATTTAATATTTTGGACCTGAAAGTTTAATCAGTTAACATTTTAAATTAACAAAAATAATGTTTCTTCTTCATGACTTTATTTTTCTGATGAAAAAATCTCTCATGAGATCTAACAATTAACAGGGGATGAACCTGAATAATGTTGCTCCCATCTCAATATTTTAATTTTCTCATGAAATTTCAGGGAATTATTTCACACTTAGGGGTATTCAAATTTATTAACAATATGGCTATATAAGATTTTCTTACCCATACAGACCAAGAGATAATGCAAAGTGTATCTTAAAACTAACCTGGATACTCTTAATCTCTATTGTTGTTAATCTGATGGTGCCGTGCAATGTTTGGTCGGTTGTACAAATGAGGAGATGTACTTAGTGTACTGATCACTCGCTGTTTCTCTTGCATGCCATAGTGGCGGGGAGGAGAATGCTCTTCAGAACAAATTGCTATCACACTTGTAAGATCACTTCAATAATATGTTTATATTCCTCATGTGTATTGGTAGCAGTAGCTAGCTTGAATGTTAGTGTAGCTAGAGGCGCGATTGCATTGCGTTCTGTAGCTAACTGCTCAGCTCTTACAGGATCATTTTTTCATTGCTACCCGATGCTACTTTTTCATTTAATTTGTTCTCTTATTTTGTCTTCGGACCATTTCTCATCAGCTTTGACATGTATAGAGAATTTTTCTTTACCACTCGAGTAATGAAACTTAACACGTTGTTTGAGATATGATCTCAGTTTTACTGAAAACATCATTCATATCATTCATACCAGAGTTAACACTAGATATTTTTAATTAAGAATGTCAAAACCTATTTGATAAAATGTATATTGTTTTCTTGATAAAATGTATATTGTTTTCTGCATCTACACTTAGTCGTTACATGTCCTTTATGTGCATTGACGAGTAACAGGATCAGTTGGATAGTATTTTTGATGTTGTGCTAATTTCAGAATGGTTATTCGTGTAATTGATAATGGATGTACGACTTGTGAATATTATCTCGTTTATCCATAAATAATTTCATCCTTAGCTCTTGGATTCATTATTGAAACATTCTGATCAATAAAACCATTCTCCTGTAGAGTTTTCCTTTGTAATATAGAATCTCAGCTTTCATCGATTTTAATTTCGTCAGCACCCTCAGTCTCATTTTGCATTCAGTCCCATTCAGTTTAATATTTCATTCTGTAAATTTGCTAAATTTTGATTGATTTCAATCTTTTGTGTAGTCATAATGTATTTCCACTTTTTTTCTTATTTTGCTCGAATAGAAAGTTGTTATTGAATGTTAAAATACTTTATCAAATGTGTTGCACTTTTACTATTTTTATTTTACTGAAAGAGCTCAAGGTTAACATCAGCGTATATTGTTTTAGGTTTTTATTACTTCTTCTAATGACTATTTTTACTCATATTAATTGTACACAGCACAGTATAACACCGCTATCGTAATCCTTGATCATCGAGCCAAACTATATTAAGCTTTGGTTTATTTATATGTAGCTATGTAATTTCACACAATCACCATTACTTACGATTGATCGAGTAATGGGGATAGTTTGTTTTTTAGCTTACTGTGGCTGTACTTTTCCTTTCAAATCAAGCCTTAAATTAAATCTTCATTAAGCCAAATATTTGCTTGAAAATTTTTCATAATTTATATCATGTAATAGTGATAATCTTGCAGCATTCACACACAAAAATGTGTTTTTTTTTATTCATTCACATACATAAATAATAGTTTTTTTAGTAACAATGTGCCTTCTTCATCGAACTTTGTAGTTGGTTCTGGAAAAATTGTAAATTCTAACTTGCTTCAAAATTTTGTTTGCTCATCTATTTCATTTGATGCAGATTGTTAGTTGTTCATTCATTTTTCAGCCAGTACCTCTATACTTACAAGATGAAAACACACTAAACTATCATTTTATTGGTGGAACAGAATTTATAATCAACATAAATTTTAATTTACTACTAAGTTTTTTGATATAAATCTTAGGTTCAGGCACAAATGACTCCTCCTAACTCGAACCTAGATAACTTGAAATCTTCAATCGCTTGAATTATTTTCAATCCTCTTGGTCCAACCTCATTAACCCTTGAGCGGGCGCTTCACCGGCAAAACGCGAGCGGGCGCATGCGGAGTTTTACTCCGCAACACTAGATTGCACAAGTTTTACCCATTTTACTTGTTTTATAACAAAATATTGTATTTAAATGTTGACAAACTTCATTAGGAATCACATTTCATCGTCGATTCAATTAATTGTTCAACTTAATAGGTGTAGTATTTAATTGAAATCCATGTTCCTAGCCCCTGAGCTGTTTAATGACTAAATTATTAATAATTTACCTTCATCAGCTCAATTTTTATTCTCCGTTACGGCCGTTTCGGCATCATAGTGCCATCATCAGACGTTCCGCCAAACAGCGTTGTCAAAACATTAAAATATAAAATAACACTACACAAAACACGCACATTTTACACAAATGACAAAAACAGGCCTGTATGATCATACCCGCGCCCGAGCAAGTAGCAGAACTAGGAGTATTTAAATTAAACATAGTAAGTAATTTTCCAGTATAAAATATGTATTAATTATTATTTACATTTTTGGACTTTTCCTTTCGCTTCTTTTTTTCGAAAGCAAAAGGAAAAGTCCAAAAAATTAATAATAATTACAAATCCATTGCTATTATGAATTTTTTAAATAGGTATTATTGTCTTTGTAACGGGAGAGGGCGCGCCGCAACAGCCATTATGTCTGTTTATTTTAACGTAAAAAACACGTGCGGAGGAAAACTCCGCGTGTGCCCGCTCGAGGGTTAAGTTAAAAAAAGTAACCCTAGATATCTCAAAATAATTTTGTTGTTTTACCGTTATTTTTAAATCAAATTGACTACAATAACTCAAAAGTTTTGTAGACAATTCAAATTCAATTTGCAGCATACCTCCATAAATTGAAGTTTACCCCTAAATCTTCCAAGTTTTCTCAACGGATCTCTGTAAATTAAAATCCTGGCATACAGGTCGCATCGGTTCAATGTGTCATATCCGGTCCAGTGTCACTAGTCTTTTCCGCTGTTACTCAAATTTTTATTTGTTTGACTTCTTTCAAGCGAGAGGCGGCTAGGAGTGTTTTAATTTTTTCCTTTTTTATCAACTGGCAACAGAAGGCTCCTGTGGATTTTTATTTTTAATTAAGTTCCTAAGAAAAGTAACACAAAGTGATGGTATGATATTAAACCCAACGATTGAGTTAAATATAACTGTAAAAAATTACCTCAGGTTTGATACAAAAAAGCTATACACCACTTACACCTGTTTTATTTTTACAGATTAGCCTAAAACTTTTTTTACAACATCAGAAAATAGCACTTATAATTCAATAATATTTAATGATAAGCTAGCTGTTGCTGCTGAATTAAGAAACAAAACCCAGAGTATTAATATTGAAATTCCAGATGAAGTCTGTCCAACCTTAATTGGTCAGTTTGTACCTTTTTTTGTGTTAGCCAGGAATTGAAGTGAACATAATATTATTACATCATCGTCAGATAGCGCTGCTGTTAGTTACACATCCTATTGGTACAAATCACATGACAGGTTCAATGATGATTTGTTTTGGCTTCTTAGTTCATAAGAAGAAGTAGCTATATGTTTAAGTAAGCATATGTTTTAAAACTTTGTATGCTAGTAAAGAAGAGTATTTAGCTTTTATTTTCAACCTGTCAAACTAAAATGTCGAACTATTCCCTCCTGAAAGCCTAATTAATAATTTGGTAGTAATGTACTCTGTTAGTGAGTAGTGTAACTTCTTCCTCTTTCAAATACTGGCTAACACAAAATTTGACACACTTTTTACACTGTAAAGTAAACTTATAGATTTATAGTCAAGAGTCAAGAGTTTTATTGTCTTTAAGCAGTTGTACATGCAATTGACAAAGTCAGTTTTTATAATAATAAACTTATTTTAACTTAAAATAATTTTAAACAATAATCAATAAATATATTCAAAGATTAACAATTAATTATAACAAACTATCCTAACAATAAAAATAATAACAACAACAATAACAAGGCTAAAATCTTAAACAACTAATATCACAGGCCAAGAACTCATCAATGGTATAAAATGCTTTTTCATGCAACCATTTTTCTAAAACAGATTTAAATCTATTCAGTGCAACATCCCAAGCTTTTTCAGGCAATTTATTAAATAATTTTACTTTCATAAAAATGTGGCTACTTCTAGTTTTTTCTAATCTTATCGATGGAAGTTCTAAAAAATAATTTTTTCTGGTAGAATGACAATGAATATTCTGCCTGCTAACATGTGCATCTAAGTTTTTTTTTCACATCCACCAAACAGCAATAGATGTACAGACAAGGTAATGTCATTATCTTAAGCTCTTTAAATATTGGCAAACAACTCTCTCTATCAAAAACATTCTTAATAATTCTAAGGGCTTTTTTCTGCCAAATGAAAGCTTTTTTCGAATGACAACTATTGCCCCGTAGAGTAATACCATATCTTAAGTGAGAGTGAAAGAAAGCATAATACACAGTAATTAACATATCACTACTCACACAACTTCTTAATTTACGCAAAGGAAAGGACACTCGTGCCAATTTAGTGCACAAATTTGAAACCTGGCAATCCCAACTTAACCTACTGTCTAAATGTATTCCTAAGAGTTTTACATTACCATTGTTATTAATGGGCTGATTAGTGGCATTAGTATAAATTTTAAGCCTTTCTCTCTCAAGATAGAAAGTATAATAGTCTCTCAATTTCATCCAAGCACCAGTTAACTGAGCTAGACATCCAAAAATGAAAATAAAGCTTTTATATCATGGAAATCAAGCAGATAATTGATGTTTGATATGCATGCAACATTAGATACTTGGCTGTTGCCAAGCTGAGTAGGGATAAATGTCACCTCAACTGGTTGTTCTAGGTTGACTCGTAATTTCCACAAATACTATTTTAATTAGGGATCTTAACCTGCACATCTTATCTTGTGCATGGCTCAGAAGGTCTAATTTTTTACCCGTAGTCCGAAGCATAATATTTTAATATTACCAGTACTGCACTCATGTTCGATGAGTTAACTCGATTTCATGCATCTTTTTTTCTAATTTTCAACATGGTTGATTGCCATAGTTTTCCCCATATCCGAGGTGACTCTGGTCTCAGTTACTTCAGGTAAAGATTTTTCTACAAAACTAAGCAGTATAACCCATCCTATATAGCAATTGTAAGTTTTTTTTATATCATTGCTTAGGATTACAACCAAGATTGCAGAAAGCATATGCACAACTTGGGCCTAATGTGTCGCGTGGCGGTGTTGCAGGGCCTGGCTGAGGGGTGCCATCGTGTTGGTGTTCCTGCTGGGACTCACATGGACCTTTGGACTCCTCTACCTCAACGAAGAATCCGTCTTCATGGCGTACATATTTACAGTGTTGAACAGCTTACAAGGACTCTTTATATTTGTATTCCATTGTGTTCAAAATGAAAAGGTAAGACGGCTTATCGGACTCGGCCATACCACCACCCTCTTGTAGGCTATGTCTCTCTTGATAGGTTAATGTCGAAAAGTATTTATGTAAATGGACTTGCAGATTGTATTAGATTTTTATATGAATGGTCAATAAATGATATGATTGACTCTCTAGTCGTCGTTTATCCACCGATTTAAAACATTTTTCATTCCCTCTTTTTTAGTTAAATATTCCCTTTTGCGTTAATTATTAGAAAAATTTAATTTTTAATTGAGTTTTATTTGTTTCATTGGAATTCTTACTGTTATTTATTTCTTAATCTAAACGATCATATAATTAATTCAGATATCAGCGATATAAATTTTGAACACACGTTTTACCTTGGTGAAATGTTAAACACTGGTTCAACTTCTCGTATTTTTTCATCTACTCATAAACAATTTTATAGAAAAAAAATGTTCTGGTAGAAATTTATTCAAAATTGTATTTGTCCTATAACATCTAATTTGTGATGCAAATCTTGTTTATTTTTAGTTAACTTGTTAAAAAAATATCCTAAATTCAAATTTGTATATTGTTTTACAATAATTTACTCAGCTTTTAAATTGCAAGGATGGATAACAGTTTGTGTACCTTCTCATATATCTTAGTATTTTTCAAACATATCTGGTATTTATTTATTTAATTTACGGTTAGTTTGTGTTATTGAATGATTTTCACTGTTATTTGAGTATTTTTGGAATATTTCCTGGTTTATTTTGTGCTCTTTTAACCCTTCTCTTGTTGGCTTATCTTCTGCTGTTTAATCTCTTTCAGTTATCTTTTTCATTCATTTGTAATTCACTAAATTCTGCTTTGGTATCAAAACCTTTATCATAACAAAACCTGCTTTGGTAAAGACTACAAAAAAAGAAATATGATTTTTATGCTTTTTAATAGAAACTTGTCTTAAAAGTGGCAACAAATTAAAAATGGACATTTAAAAAAAAATATGAATGAATCTTTTAAAGACAATTTTTGCACGTTAAATAAATCAATATTTTTTATGTAATATTTTATTCATTCATGAAGATAACTTTTTTCAAAAACCCACATTATGATTCATAACAAAGAATAAATGCCATAAAATGTCCTAAGACCGATATAAAAATAAACATTTAATATAAAAATTAAATAAATAAACATTGTATATTGCTTTTGTCATGTGTGATAGGTATCTAGTGAAGAAATTTTGCTTGATGATGAAAACCAGTGGGTGAAGCCTTTAATGTGCTTAAAATAAACATTAATGAAACTTCTAACATTTACCTACAGCAAATACATAATTTTCTATGGTTTATACATGTTTTTCTATAATTATATGAATCTTGGTCTTTAAACAGTAGAATATTAATTGAGTATGTGATTACATTAAACAATTACAACAGTTTAAATTCTATAAATAAAACAGTTTTCTCAAAATGTCCTAAAATTATAATAAATTTTAAGCCACTAAACCAAATATGAGATAACATGATGGTACCATCACCAAGTGAATTAGGGATGCCAGATATACAAAGAACCTATTACATTTGTTTAAATATTGCAATTGATATTTCAACTTAATAGACATGCCCTCCTTCATCTGATATCATTCTTACTAAATAAATAACCTCACAAATAATCTGTGATTTTAAGCTCAATAACGAAGTCATTTTTAGAATAAAAAATATCAAATTTTAGTTTACTTAAATTTTTATATTTGGTATATATTCATCAGAAATGGGTGACAACTGTCAGTGCAATTTTCTAGTTAGTGGGATTTTAATTTAATCAAGCGGGGATAAGTGTAAACTGAAATTTTATCCATCTTATACAATTTTCAAATTACCACAAATCAAATGAAAGAAATCTTCATGTTTCTTATGCTTTTAAATGAAGAAATCTCACAAACTTTGAAAAGTTGTTTTTTAAAACTGGTGAACAAATTTGTCTTTTGGGGACATATTGGTCATGGAAAGGGAGGGAAGTGATTTCTGGTGGGGTATTCATCTTAGTCCTTGTTTGCTCTTCCATGCTGCTCAATTTACTTAACCGCTTCATTCGTGAAAAATAAGGTAAGATTTTTTACCTTTTTTGGAACTTCATTTCTTAATGTTTTAAATTTTTAGACTCTTAGATACAAAATTATTGAATTGGGTTTTCTATTTAGTTCCATCACTGTATACGCATCATGTGCATCTGCTTGACTTTCTTAGACCTGTTACAATATAATATTTTACTTTCAAATTCGTCCCAGTAAAACGTCCTATTTTGATCCATTTTGTCACTATTAAGATGTATAGAGATATTCCAACTATTTTCAATAGTGTAGGCCAATAACCTTGATTAAAAGCCAGACAAAAAGTTATCATTCAGTAAATTTCTATGTTTCAACTCAAAAATACTGGTTCATTTTCACAATTGTTTGGGAATAATCATGTCCCCCGGACCCCAAGGAAGGATGGATATTGAGACCCATGTTTAATCATGTAGGGCCTATACTGACAGTTTCTTAAGGGGATGAAATACTTAATCAGGGAATAAATATAAAGCATTATCACTTGATAAACTACAATCTTTCAACAATTTTCATTTATCCCATAATACTAAATTCTATTTCATATCATATTCAATTAATTATTTGAAGGTATAAAAATACTACCCAGAATCACGAGAAGAAAATCCTAAAATAATAATAAATTGGTAAAGCTGATTGTGTATTATTGTAATTTTAAAGCATTTCTTACTTAAATTGAATATGTTTAAACAAAATGCTATCTTTAAAAAAAAGAGCTTAATCTTTTTAACTAAATAATAAAAATTAAAACAGTTAATTTTATAGTGTTTTGATATTAATTCTTCAATCCATTGTACGGTCGAAAGGGTTGCCTTGATTTCATCCACTTTACTGCTGATTTATTTGTAACATTATATAAAAACTCCCATTTCTTGCCGAACGTATTCTATAAAACAAAGAAGGGGTTCTCCAGAGTAAAGAAAGAGAATAAATTTTTATAACAATTGCTCTGTATCACATATCTGTTGGTTAGAAATTTTAAAACAGCCAAGCAAAATGAAACCATTAAAGTTTTTAATAATTACTAAAAGACCGCTTAATTGCTAAAAAGATACGAAGAGTTTAAAATAAAAATTGCTGTGTCACAGCTTTGTGGTTCTCAAGTAACCAGCTAAAACTTCCGTTTTTTTGAAATTCGTTGTTGGTGATGGTGATTTTATATTTTGATTTTGATTTTTGCAAATATTTGCCATCACTGATTAGTAAGAAACTGTCGTGAAACTTGTTTTTTGCTAATCAGTGATGGCAAATGTCCGCAAAAATCAAAATCAAAATAAAACTTTTGGTTAACCCCCTGAAGGCCATCTAATTGCTAGAAATTAGTTTTTGTTATTTTTTCTAGATAAACTAAAAACCTTGTGTCTTTAACCTATTTTTATGTAGCCACTTTTCCCATTTGGAATATGGGAAATAAAGTTTATATACTATCTTAGGTCACCCAATTATAGCAAATTTAATAAAAATAGTCCTGTGAGTTGTACGTTAACATCATAATGTGCTAATTAAGAGAATTTTTACATTTTCAAGAGCTAAATTATAAAACATAATGTAGTGAGTAATTTTTTTGTAAAAACTAGAAAAATTAGAAATATTGAAACTTCAACAAAAGTGGTGACTGCCATTTGTTTATACAAATGTTGCCATTTTCTGTCATGAAACCTCACTTTATTATAAAATCTAATCCAGCAAATTCTTCCAGCCCGAGTTTTATATTAACATAGAGAAATTGTTTCATATTGAGAAAATATGCCATTTTATTTTGCTATCCCAAGTAAAATTATTTATAAAACTATATCTTTAAACCCAGGCTAACTTAATACACAGACTTTATGGGATAGGGAATACACGCTTTAGCTGATTTTTTATATTTTTTAATCTCTTTCCAACTTTATTTTCTGAGCATGAATCTTATTTACTCTAAATTATTTTCACCTTCAGCATTCTTATATGAATGAGCTCACAGAATGTAGAGTGTTTAGAGTTTCCTTATTTTCAAGGGGATTCTTTATAAATAATACTTAAAAATTTTTAATATCCTTTTGTATGTTTTTAATACCCAATATGTATAAATAGGTGTATGCTATAATTTTCAATTTCAAGTACTGAAATAATCAATGTGTGTACCCATATTTTTTTGGAAAATTCAAAAATACATAATTTGTGAAAGATAAAATTATAGAACATTTCTCTAAATTGGGTTGCTGGTATTTGAAATAAATGCTATTTCCTTTCTTGGGATCCTAATAATAATAAACTTGTTTTAATATTGAGAAAATTAAGCCTTTCTATTGATATACAATATTTGTTTTTCCTGAATAAATTAATTCCAGTTTGTACTTTCTCCAGTTTCCTTCTTGCACCTTAGATAAGTCTGCATGGTTGTTAGATTAGAGTGTTGAATTAGTTCTCATCTGTTTTCTTTTAATACAGTAGAGCGCCGATTATCCGAACTAATTGGGGACAAGGGGTGTTCGGATAACTGAATATTCGGATAATCGAACATGAAAAGACAACATTTTAAAATTATATATGTAACGTAATTCTTAGTAGTAAAAAGACTAAAAAACTATCAAACAAAAATTATTCACATAATTTTATCATGAAATCTATCAGAATACATTGATATCCCGGCGCAACGGGAGTTTCGTTTGGCGCGCGAATTTGAATTGCTTGAGAATCATGTTCAAAATATGAATTATTACGGCGTTCGGTTAACCGACGGTTCGGATGACCGACGTTCGGATAATCGACGCTCTACTGTAACAATTACATGATGATGAATAATTTTTTTATAATGTTTTTATTTACGGATGCTTGACAATTCTTCATAGCATTCATAATTGATATTCAAATATTAAAAAATATATAATACAGTGGAGTCCCGATAATACAAAATAATCGGGACTGGACCTGTTTGGTATCAGCATTATTACAACAGATTAAGTAGGGTTTATAGCCATAATAAAAATAATTACTAAATACAGTGCTTAATTTATCCCTGTTCTTTACCCGCGATCGGCAAATGCGTACGATTACAATTTACACCCGTTTGTTCACTTTGGAAAGATATTGGCAGAGTTTTTTTCCTTAGTTTTTCCTCAATTGATAAAGACTTCATGATTGTCTTCGTCAACCTTTTTCCGCCGCTGCCCCTCCGAATACCTGCAAACAGTAAACGCGTACGATCGAACTAAACAATGATTAGTTTATTTACAAAGTTGTTCCTATGATCGGTTCATAAGCGTAATCAAATTTCATGGTAAGCAGAACGCCGCTTATCCGAACGCTGATTAACCAAGTCGCCAATTATCTGAATTAATATAAAGCGTGATATAAAAAATTTAAACCAAGTAATTTTTCAATAATAACAAGTTTTGTGAGGATGCAAGAATACAAAAATGAGTGACTATTGCCGTGTAGACGCTACAATGGTGACGTGATCGCAGTGTGGCGGTGTAGTGATTGAGTTGCCACCCTCATGACAGTGTTTTGATGCGTGGAGTGTTTTGCGCATCCAAGGCAACACCCTTCTACCTAAAACACGTGCACTACTGTCTGTGAGCTGAACTCCTCCTGCTCTCATTGTGCCGATCGCTGTTTTAAGTGACATCCGGCACTTGCGTGACCTTGCTGCACGGAAATGAGCTTCAATGTCCTGGTAACTTACTCTGATCGAGATGTTCAAGTGAGCTTTATTGTAGAACTTTTCTTAAATGTATTTTTTATTTTACTTAGCTCAGTATTTGTTTTTATTCTCAGATAAATTTAACAGCTCTACTCTGAGTATGTTAAACTTAATAAAGTTTATTCTATTTGTGGCAGTTCGTTTTTCTTTATCATCAATCCATGTTCGATCATCCGAATTTTCGATTATCCGAATAAAGCCTGGTCCCAATTAATTCAGATGATCGGCGTTCTACTGTAGTTCATTTTTTTGTAAAGTTATTCCTACTGTTACTTGCGATCTATATTGTCTACCCACCCAGGGTTGGTAAACACATGCGATCGTCATTCACAAAATTACTCCCGCTGTTTTTGCACAGTCGAGTTTAAGGCCATTTATGTCTTTGGCAAAGTGTCACCTATTTATTTCCCAGATTTTGGAACATTTTCCTTCCCATTAGCGTTTTGGATTAAGCGAAATTTCGGATTCCCGAGTTTCAGATTATTGGAACTCCATTGTACTATTATTTATTGATAAAAATTTTTATCTTGAGAACAAACTTTTAGTTAATTATTCAAAAATTTGCATGTATGATAAAAATAATAAAAAAATTATTAACAACAAATTTTTACCGTGGCTAAAAAAATATATCAATGCTTGTTGTATGTATTCTAAGAAAGTTTGAATCGTAGTTTTAGTTGCAACAAAAACTCAATATGATCAAAAGAATGTACAATAAGTAAGCCTCTATATCCAGGATAATTTATTGACATTTTAAGCCCGATTTTGTTTTAGAACTAATTTTTAATATTCCAAGTTGGTCAAATAAATAATAAAAGTAGGATTCGTGTATCTTATAACCACTATTTAAATTTCAACACGATTACAAAGTAAGGCGGAAAAGGTAAAAGGGAAAAGTAAGGCGGATTTCAACTCGTGGCCTTTCATCCAAAAAAACACTATAACAAGTCACAAACAACAAATAACAAGTCACAAAGGCCGCAAATCTCATCCTCTAACTGAGTCCTCTCTGATGTGCAGGTTCAAAAAGAATATAGGAAAATGTTGAGGAGGCAGCCGTGGCTGGTGAAGTGCCTGGGCTGCGTGGGCGAGAGTGGGGCGAGCAGCGGCAGCGGCAGCGGCAGTGGCAGCGGCAAGGAGCGGCGGTCGAGCCTCTACACCGGCTCCAACCAGTCTCATAGCGGCCACACGCACGCGGATCAGCACGGAACTAGTGTGGGTACTCATCTAACCCCCCACACCCCAGCCCCCCAAGGTACAACATACCCCGTACCCGTACCCGCACCTCACTAACGCTCTAACCCGGGGGCTGGGCCCGCTTGCGCACTTTTCAAAATTTTGCAAAACCCTAACTTGTCCTACGGCGATGGTTTCTTCTCTCCTCTGTTCTTGCGACACGAGCTTTATCATGGTGATCGGTCTGGTTTGTATATTTCTAGTGGAAATTTTAAATATCAGCTGCTAAAACCGGTAGAAAATATTTTTATGATGACTCGCACGATTCTATATTAGACTTACAACCCATCACTCGTATTCACAGTTTTGACTTACTGATTGAGAGTAAAATTGTCCCAAAACCTACCTTATATTTCAATATCCCTTTTAGTCAAAACTGAATTGTTAAATTAAATAATAATAACACAATTGCACATTTTTGGAAAATAACTTTTCACAGTTTTGATCACAATGAGATATTATTAAGTCTGAATTTTCCAACCAAATAATGCTTTATGGTATTTTTCATAAGCGCTCATGGATATTATCTGTAACTTATTGTAACGAGTTTTACAAATCTGCCAATGTATCCTTAATTTTATAGCAGACTCTTGTAGATTCTTCCCTTCCCTTAGTACGTGCTCTCTCTCAACTGTTTCACACGGAGGGTAGTTGATGGCAAGGGTGTTGTTATATGTTCTATTGGTCAACGTTGTTATTTTATTGTCTTCTTATTAGGATCTGTTATCCTAAGGGCTTTCAAACATTATTAAACCTTTTATGATTAATATTGTTGTGCTGAGTGTAATAATTTTAGTTACAATCAACAAAATAATATATTTAATAATCAATGTAAAATGTAACATAATTAGGGTTTTCAAGTTCACCTTAAGAAAAAAATATCATAAAAAATGTGCAAATAGTTTTGTTAAGATAAAAACCCTGATATCAAAATGTCAAGGATTCCAATCATACCAATGTCATACCGATTATTTAAAGCATAAAACCTTTGAGAAAATTCAGGTTTTAAAACAATGCACAATGATCTCAAATAATTATAACTGTTTTAGAAGGTTGTAAGGAAAAAGAACTTGAGGAAGCAACCAGTTCCATAACATTGTTCAGAATTGCAGTTTTTTACGGTATTCTGGCCTTTCTTAAAACAATTGGGACCTTAACATAAAATTATTTTTTTTGTTGCAAAAGATTGAAAGAGTGAAAAATCATATGTAACATTTCTATAAAAGGTCAGACTCAGAACCTGACAATTATGCAAAGTGAGCATAATTTATTTTTCTTTTGCAAAGATATTCAATACCAATTTTACCTTAGTAACATTCTGAATTACATAATTTTAATTGGAATACAATCAAGTCATGTTAAAAAAACCTGTAAAATCAGTTTACTTATTTATGCAGAGTGACCTGTTGAGTAGGGATATGCGAGCAGTGATTTTTGAAGTTGGAGTCCAGAAGATTATTTTGAAGAGTAGAAGTGGTATCGTATTTTTACATGAACATAACATCAAACATAAGGATTATTAATTGAAAAAATGTCTTATTTTTAAGCAACTAAACTTCAAGGGGAAAACTTCTCATTTGGAACTCACCAGTAGCATTCTTTATATGATTTCTTCTTCAGACCTAATGTGAAAAGGCTAATCCTACCTGTATTTTCAAATCACATGACTTAAAAGTCAGGCCATCTTTAGTATTCTCGCATAACCTAACTCATAAACATATCAGCATACATATTTTCTCTAATTTAATCACCCAGCTAAACTTTTAACACCCAGCAAATTTATGTACTGATTTACAATAAATTGAGTTTATAATTTTTTCTAAGTTAAAAAAATCAGTAACAAAGAAGAAATCAGTAAGAAGAAATGAGAAAACCCTCAAATTAAAGAAAGGATAAAAGTGATATTCAATTTAATAATATTAATAAACAAAACCTCTTTAATCTGAGTAAAACAAAATAAATTTTACTGGTGGTGGGTAATGATTTGAAAAAAAAAATTGTTTTACTAGTGAGCCATATGGAAAACTGCCAGGAAATCCTATTGCATGTACTGATTGTGGGGAAATGGGTGGATAACTAGAAATTTTAGTCGTGAGTAGTGTCAACTCGGTTTGATAAAAACTCAATACATGAGTAGTTGCATATCCCTAGTTACTAGAGTTTACACATTTCGCATTTATTTTCAAAATAAATACTGTTACTAGTACACATATTATTTTCTGTTATTCTATGATATCTTATTGAAAATTTATTTGCAGTTTAAATATTATAAATTTTTAATTATCAACTCGTTTGCTACCGGGAGGCTTATAACATTTTCTTAAAGCCTCCTGCACACGTACACAGTATATGCCACTACAACAGTTTTCCCATATTCCACTGCACAAGTATCAAGCCCCTTAATCGACCATTTGGTCATGATGAAACACAGGCCCACATCTGAACCACCGGGCTAAATTTGATGATTAATTTATTGATTTTGGCCGTGAACATCTTAAATTCCAATTTTAAAATTACATAATATCAAAGTTGATCCCTTCTCTAATTTTAGATATCTTAATAGATGTCCCCCCTCAGTATTTCAGAATGATGTGTAAAATGTGTTCTACTGTTACGTACTGAAAGGAAATGTGTTCTACTGTTACTGTTACGTGTGAAAGGAGGTTACACACTGAAATAATTGTCTTCATTTCATGTAACCATGAGCATATTATTTATTCATGTTTTGCCACTGACGATAGTTAAAAAAAATTCTATATGGTACAGGAATGAACCCCATGTCATCATGAATATCTAGAAGATAGCACTTGTAATAAAGCTCACTGACACAAAACCCACTTATACACAAAACATTTCTAGCTGGCAGGGAACAAGTTCCAGACTGCACGTATATCGATGAGTCCCTAACCTTTCTCCAAGAACCATGGCCATCATTGTCTATCCTATCAGCTGTTGTCGTTTCGAAGGCCTTTACAGCTCTTTAATGTAATGAAATAATAAGTTTGTGCCAAATTTTAACTATGAATTTCTTTTATTGACAACTTTGTTATATGTGCTTTGAGGCCTTGGGTATTATGCGAATGTCGAGCGGCAAGCAGCAGGTGGCGGGCGATAACACACTTCTGGTTACGATTTGAATCCACCCGTAATTCCGAATCCCGCTAATCTGAAAATCCGCCTTTCCGAACATACTTTATCATCAAAAACAATTTTGTTAGTGAAAATTGCAAAGCACAAATCCTGTATAGTTTATAGTCACACTACGTAATTGCAGTCGTAAGTGACAATTGCAAAGCATATCGGGTGTATTTAGTAATCATACTGCCTCATCGTGGCCATTTGACAATCATAAAGCATATATAGGGTGTAATGGGCAGTTATACTGCATAATCGTGGCCATAAGTGACGATTGCCAGGCACATTTGGTTTAATGACAATCAAACTGTATATCGCAGCTGCAGAATTGAGAATAGTTTTTTTCTGTACTCTATCTCGGGCAGAAAAGACAACAACTATCGGCCGCGATCAACAAACGCCAACCTTTATATCGGCTTTCTTTGACAATTCACTTCGGTACCTCACTGAAAATTACGATCGCGATGTTCTAATTCCATCGGAAACGGCGATTACTGAGCTAGATATCGGCTGGAAATTACAATCCCTATTACCTTGGCATTATATAAAAATCGTACTACAGTATACTAAATATCTATTGATTTTATTCATTATCCGCTTATTCAGTATTTCCCGCTAATCCGAACCGGGGTCAGTCCCAATTAGTTCGGAATAGCGGGACTCTAAATAAAACTTGACAAAATTAAATGTGTTTTTTCATCATCAAAACACTGTCACAATATCTCCAGTTAGATTTTAACCTCAAACAATGGAACAGTGCCTATGGCGAGCAATTAAAGCGCTACTGAGCGAAGCCGCTGAATTCCGCTCGCCACTTAGGACAGACTTAGTCACTGCCTTCAAAATTAACAGCTGACAAATAAATGCTTCCTGAAAACCGAAAGTTGGCGCTTGCCACTTGTCGCTCGTATTGTACCTGAGGCCTTAACACAATGAGCTTATGTTTACATGACTCGATGATCGCTCTGTCACTGCCGCTGTGACATAGACGATGTGTTGCAGTATTTCCTTCAGCGTGGGTGGAGCTCGCGCAGCACAGCGGGGGCGGGGGCGGGGGTGCCGGCGGGGGCGTCTGTCGAGGCGGGGGGCCCCACAGTCGCAACCTTGCCCCACCACTACACTCAGCGCTCCCCTCACACCACCATCCCCAAGTCCGCAACTACCACGTGGGATCCCCTTCATAAGCCGCCGATGTGGAAGGTAATTTAAACTGCACTATGCGACAACACTTGTAATGTGCATAAATGAAATGAAATGAAAATTTTTCATTTAACCATGCAAACTTAGGGCCACATGGCCCTCTCTTACACTTAACATGTTTTATAATGGGTATATAACAAAATTTACAGCAGTGAGCTCATTGAGAATGGGACTGAGATTTTAAGGTGCTAGCCAGCAACCCGTGATATCGTTACAGGGGTGCTCTGCGGGCTGTATCGTTTCATTGCCACACTTGTGAGCTCACTACAGTGTAAGGTGATATAATAAAGAAGCAAAAGAGACATGACAGGATTCAAAATGAACCTTAAATTCCATTTTTTACTTGGTTTTATCTTGCTAAAATAACTTGGGCTCAATCAGATTTACCAGACATTCAACTTTATTTACAAATTTCAAAGATTATAAACATACCTACCTTATATCATTCTTTTAATTGTACTCTGAAAAGTCTTTAATCATAGACGAGTCATCAAGTTATGGGTCAGCATTTAGTCTTTAGGTAAACTTCAAATTTTTGATTTTTAGAATCCAGAAATGTTATTTTGAGTTAACTAAATACATACCACCATTATATTACTGTTACCATTACTAACAATAATAATATTATCAATCATAAAATAAGTGCCACGTGCAGTTTAATTTCATGCTCAAGAATTAAAATAAGCTTTCAAAAATAACCAATCAGTGAGTTGAGAATTGAAACTATTGATTCATGTAAATTATACTGATAAAAGAATCTGTTTCCTATTTTGTAGGAAACCATTCCTTAGTGTTCTGGAGGAATGTAACGAAGATAGATCCACCATGAAATTTGAATCCATAATATCCCCACATAACTTAAATTTTTTTTGGACTGAAAATATTTTATTTGACTGTCATTATTTAACTGCTGACTTTTAGAGAAGGTTAAAAATATAAAATTATTTCTCAGGTCAGTAATTAGACCATTGAATCAACAAAAATCATGAATTTTTATTAGTAGGAACATATCATATTTTCAAGGAAGCTCCTTAAATTCCTATCCATCCAATGATTTGATCTGTGTTAAAATATTTTTTTTAACCCCAGGTACCATTCAGTCTTGTACCGATTTATTATTTTTTTCCAGAACGTACCGTATAAGACGTACAGTCGAGAGGGGCACAAGGGATCGGAGAGGGAGGAGTGTCCACGGGGAGTGGTGGGGGAGCGGCCGCGCCCGAGCTATCAGTACCTGGACTGTCTGCCCCCGCACGGTGGGCGGGGCCGCGCAGCCAGTCCTTGGAACCACACGTACACCGAGATCCGGGAGCAGCAAGCTGCGTCTGCGCACGAAGATCCCGTGTACGAGGAGATCGAGCGCGAGAGGGAGCGAGAGCGCGAGCGACACGAGGTCAGCGTGAGTGACATGAGCGACGAGGACGGCCGACGGCAGAGCGACATGAGCCGCCAGTCGAGTCGCAGCTACGGCGACCACCGCCCACTCATCCCGTACTCGCCCCCGCCCGCGCCCAACTTCCAAGCGGCTCTGGATGCCGCGCTGAGACACCGCCTGGAGCAGGCTCGCATCCAGGGCGGACTGCTGCCTGGCGGCCTCCCGCACAGCGGTCTCGCGCACGGCGGCCTTGCGCACGGTGGCATCGCGCAGGGCAGCGTGGCCGTGCTCGACGGAGAGACTGTCGTCTGCCACTTGACTCCCGACCTCTACTCCTGCCGGACTTTGGCCCAACAGCCGTATAGCGAGTGTTAATAGTGCCCGCGCCTCCTAGACTCTAAATTATTTATTTAAGGGGTGGTAAACGTATTGGCTATGAGACAATTATTTTTGTTGTTCTCTTTGTTAATATTGTAAATAAAACCCTTTTTATAGATGCCGCGTCGGTGTAGACATTAGACGGCGATGACACTGTGTTCCGAGAAGTGAGATGACACGGTGTCTTTATACCTGTGATGAGGCCATAAACTACCTAGACCTAGACTTCTTGTACAGTTTTTATAATTTCGAAAGAGTTGAGACTTATTTTCGCGGTAATTTTATGAATATTTGTTGTAAGTTATTTTTACTTCGCTGTGATTATTATTTATTTCTGTTAAGATTTTTTAAATACTCTTTTTCACATTTCTTTATTAATATTTCGATTTATTTTTGACTTTCTTCCTTCGTGGATTTCCATGTACTGTAGAAAGTTCTTCGGTGAACTTTCTCTTACCGATAGCATAACTATTAGGGTAATTTTTTATGTGGGTCGAAATATATTTTTACGATTTTTTACTATTTATGACGATTAGGTTTAAGATTTTCGTTTTCGGATGTGATAGAAATAAAAGACTGCACATATATTTTAAGAGGATAGTACAGAAAATAAAGAAGTTGTATTAACTGTTTTAATGATTAATATTTTGCGGTAATTTTTTAATTCTTCGAATCACTGATCGATTATACCAGTTCAGTCAAATTCACTGTCCTGAGGAAATCTTTTACCGACTTAAATTGAATCAGTGGCCTGGTGTTTCTAAATTCAGGATTCATAAATGTTAGTCTAACATAACTGTGAGATAGTTAATATGTCAGTTTGTACATAAGTAAGTGGAGATTTGTAAATTTGTACATACGTACAGTTCCGATCACTTGTACAAACATACCCTATGATAAATAAATATTATTTTGAAACATTTGTTTGGATTTTATCAACCAATACCCTTTTACTCAGATTATTTATCCTCTATATGGCTTGTTAAAGTTTATGTCCTTTCCAGTTTTTGAAGCGAGAAAACCAAGTTTTTAAAAAATGATCTCAACGAAAAAAATTAAATGGACATAACAATTAATTAATAAGCATTTGTATGAAAATTGTGATGTACTCTCCGAATCTAATACAGTTCAGAAATAATTTTGAGAATTTATACTGAAACTTAATTTTCAAGTAAGTCACTTTCTCTTTAAACAGTTGGGTTTTCATCATGGTTTCATTGTTAATAAGTACGGTATATTTCCAATTTGACTTCAGTGAAACATGTTTCTTTCTCTTCAATTAACTTAAATTCCGGAAAAAAATATTTTTTCCTTACAAAAATAAAATAAAGGTACAAATATTCTAATATGATTTTAAGATTCTATTACGATTTCATAATTAGTGAAACAAATAGACCAGGATAGGATTTGTTGACAACTATGAAGAAATCACCAATACTAAGAAAATATGAAGAAGCGTTACTCTGAACCTCTTTCCAAAGAAGTAATATAACTGGAAAAAAAGCGGAGTTAAAAAAATTTGCATTTTGCAAGGCTTTATATAAGGGCCTATTCTCTTTTTAATATGGATGATATGCAATAAAAGTTAACCTTAAGTGACCAATTTCATGATAATGCTATAATTTTAATTAATTGTCCAGATACTCAAAACTTGGAGGTAAAGTAAATAGAATCAGTAAATCTACTTTCACATTTATTTTCATAGAATAACTTCATTCCTGTAATAATAAAACCAATTTTATATTTAAGCAGTCATTATTTACAAATTAATTGTTCAGGCCGGCCGATTCGTCAATGTGCCGCCAGCCGGAACAAGTGATTTGTAAGTGTTGACTGTTTATAACTGCTTGTGTTGACTACTATGAAAAGTGGATCTTTAAAAGTGTGACGACCTTCATTCATAGAAGTATAAACATGGAACAGCGACTAAATGCCGCGAGAATGGTCCGGCGGCCGCTCCACTCTCCCACCACTACCAAGAACCGAGTAACGTTCTTATAACATGGGAGAGATTGGGAAAAACGCGACACGCGCTGCTTCGAATTAGCATTGCCGCCAAACTTGGACACCTATGTGGGTCTCCGGTTGTTTATTTAAAGTACATTAGATTTCCTATCGAATGGTGTGATTTATTTCTACGAATAGTTATTTTTAATATTTAATCACAGAAGATCAAAGTTAGAATGACTGTTCCGGTCTATGATCATGTGATTACTAATTACATTTGTTAACAAAATATGATGTACTTATTCAAATAAACAATTTATTCATGTTCCTTATGAGTTTCTCTAACAAAAAATAATATATTAAGCAATATTTATTCGGAATATTTTTAATAAAAATAATAATAAAGAATAATTTGCTGAAAGTTGTTAAGGAAAGTCCACAAACATTAACTAAAATGCATCGAGCTGGGACGAAATAAATATTTAATTTGTATTTCTTACAATGTTCTTGTATTTTTACAAACTTATTATGTTTTAGGAGGATTATGTGTTACGTAGATAAATAATAACAATAGGAAACCTAAAGAAATACTATAATCCGTGCTCACATTAATTATTCTTTGTCTTTGTAGTAGAAATATAGCAAACAAAAGTAAAGTAATTTCTTGCCAACAGAATTTTCAAGCTTTTTAAACTGTAACCAGCCATAAATGAGTGGTTTATCTATAAATGATAGGCCAAAATAACTTAGAATAATCAACATAAAACGCTTCTTTCATCAGGCTAGTTATAACTGATTATTAACAAAAGTTGCAAAGGAATACACAAATGAGAAGGTATATTATTTTAAGTCTGTGGATGTTAAGCTGACCGCTGGGTCGTTGGGCGGGAGGAAGCCAGAGGGTATGGAGGGAAATAAGAAGCTACCAACATCGGCTACAGCAGCATTCCCACGCCACCGGATGCGACTCTGCAGCACGGAGGGAAAGAAGTACAAAAATAGACCAGGAAGGTCTATTAACACTTTTGCTGTTAATGTAATCGCCATGTCGGTCCCTTTACTTTCACGTGGCGATTTATGAAGGATGTTAACATATTTTCGTTCAGTTTTATTGATTTTCGAGTTAGATTTAAATGTGTTGAATATAAAGAGACATGCCTGAACGCTGTATTGCTTTCAACTGCAGTAATGTTCCCGAAAGAAAAACTGGAACCTCACTACACAAGTAAGTATAAAGATAACCATAAACATGAATATGGTTGAATAATAATAAAACTGGTATATATTTATTGTTTAGGCCTTCTTCTCTGGCTAATGAGTAGAAGTTCTATTTGATTATCTTTTGTTAATTCATTCTCTTATGAAATTTATCTCATGTAACGTTAGTTATATGGAAAAACAAATACATTTAATTTATAAAATGAACATGTTTTGTTGATTATTAGCCTATTACCTTATCTCCTAATTAATTAAATTAATTAATTAATTAGAGTTTTGTTCAGAGACGTTAAAAGTAGTTATTAACATAATTAGGTCGTTAGAGGATACAAAACTGTAGGTTTTTTGTTTATCACTTGAATAGTTTTGATGTTTTTTTAAAATATATAGCTCAAATATTACTTAATATTATATTAAAAGTTTGAGTATTTATTGGGCAAGAAAACCCTTTACTTTTTATTCTTTAATTTAATTTAATTTCTGTAATTTAATTACAATGGCTACAAGTGTAATTAAAGTGAGCGCGAATTGTAATTTTCTCTTGAGTTTCCCTATTTCAAATTGTCTGCCGAACATACAGATCTCTTAAAACATAAAAAATGGTATTAAAAGTTCATGAAAATAATCAGGAATACAAAATAAATATTTATTTTACCATCTAAATTGCATTTTATATATTAACCTAATTTAGATAAGCTCGTCTAAAAATTCATAAAAGTTAAAATAAAGTTTATTATACTTGTTTTTCAAACAATCTGATTGAATATAGTTTAATATATTATTTTTAGTTACAGAAATTCATACGGAACTTGAATAAATTGTTTATTTAGATAAGTACATCATATTTTGTTCACAAGCATAGTTATAGTTATCATATGTTCATTGTCCGAAATAATCATCCCCACTTTGATTTTCTGTAATTAATATTAAAAAATACTATTCGTAGAAACAAATAACACCATTCGGTAGGAAATTTAATTTACTTTAAAAACACAACCGGAGAACCACATAGGTGTCCAAGTTTGGTAGCAATTTTAATTCGAAGCAGCGCGCGTCACGCTTTTCCAATCTCTCCCACGTTATAAGGACGGTACCCGGTTCCTGGTAGTGGTGGGGGGAGCGAGCTCGTTGCCGGCTCGTTTCTCGCCGCCCTGCGACAGTGAAGTCGGCCTTCCATAGTTATAGTTCTATGCCTTCATTCAGATGAAGTAAAGTTAAATTATTTTAGTATTTCATGGTTTGAAAATGGCTACTTGTAGCCAAAACTCGGAGCAAGCAATAGAGGATTTCCTGAGAATCGTTGACGAATTAAGGTTAGTAGCCTAACGGGGTTACTATACTAATAATAACTCGACCGAAAAATCTTATTTAACTTTTTATTTGTACTTCCAGAGAGAGAGTATATTTTTTACTAATTCAAACCAGGGCATAAAATAACATGTTAACTAGGCGACACAAATGTCGCCCAGTCCTGAGATGTTGTCGCCCAGTGCCTATGGGTAGTCCCGGCGTTTTTTTAATGATTAAAATTTTTAGTATATCGGAATTAACAAACTACTTTAAAAAATAACTTATGGAAATCTTTTAGAGTATTCTCAGCAACTCAAAAACTCCCTGCTTCGTCTAGTATGACATCATCTACTGGAAAGTTGTACCAATTTTTGAAGGTATCTAAACATCACTCAGTCCTAAGAAAGTTGATGCAGTCGTATATTTCTCTGACACCGCACAGTGTCAAAAAGGGCATTGTCAGTACATTCGACTTTAAAGCCAAACAATCTGTCCTGTCACGGGAAGCTCTGAACTCCAAAATGCGCATCGCTCTCAGTGGAGTTGGGACCGCTTTTTTCGACCCAAGGCCATCATTGGCAAAGTTCTTTGAGAAGAAAGAAAGAAGAAGGAAACTGCCTGATGCAAAACTGTATCAAGACAGTAACGGTAAAGGACAGTAAGCTAAAATTTAAGGTTTCCCTTTTCTACGGTTTTTCGAATTAGGGAGTTTGTAAGTGTTTAATAAAAGATTTGTTGGTACCTTAGTAATTTAATTTAATTTAAAATTTTGTTGTTAAAAAAATATTTACTGACGATTGTTTTTCATGTTCAATAAAAAATGTATAGGCCTAAAAAACAACAACAGTTTTTTTTACAACCTTAAAAGTGAATGGTGATTACTGTTCAATTCTCTTTTAAATTTAAATGTTGCAAAAGCCCTTTGGGGTTTTTAAATTAGTTTCCAGAACCAGGATCTAATTTACTTAAAATGTACGTACTTGTTGTTTTTCTTTCCCGTTCGTTAGGGCCTACAGATTTCTAAAGTGAAAATACAATCATTGACTTTGACTTATTATGCAAAGTAAATTAATTATACTTTTTAATTGAGGAAACATACGTTCAAAATAATTAGGAGACATAAAAACAATAAAATCATGAGTAACAATAATAAGACAGAACGTGATTTTTAACATTCATAAAATAAAAAGCAGAATATATTGAGGTTTCAGATTTACGTAGAATACTTTTTTGTGTTCGTAAATTTTCAAAGGTTTATAATACATTTTTGAAATTGAGCTATGATTTTGGCCCAAGAGGTTATAAAGGCAGCCTTGGCCTATTACAACGGTCTAGAATACGTAATTTAGTGGGACTCTATGGACTTTTTCCAAGCTAATATAATAGGAAAATTCATTAAAAAATACGTAGAAAGCTGTGATTTTCACTTCAAGTTTTGTAAAATTTTCTGGGGGAGGACCCCCGGGCCCCCCTTTTCGCAGGCCCCCTGATAGTTTCGTCTCCCCCAAAGTAAAATACTGGTTGCACCTATGTCGCCCAGTGGAATTCCTTTAAAATATGCTCTGATTCAAACAGTCTAAATCCAAATATTTACATCAGCTGTAAAATAATGTAAAATAATCAGCTTGTGAAGACTTTCAGGATGGCACCACAAGCCTATTATATTATGCCATACATTTCAGGCAATAATCATGAATAAAATATTGAGGTTTGGAAAAAGCTGCTGCAGCTACTAAATAAATTAGTTTGTCCTAGAATCTGCAGCACCAAGGGAATGAAGTATATCTTGATTCACATATTGAAGATTAGGGAACTTTTAGTGACATCAGGACATTTTAAACATTTAGTGCATCATTTAAACAAACCTATAATTTATTTCTTAATGATGTGGGATGGAATGGCAAATCTGTGCAGTTAGTGGTTTGTTTTTTTTTTTTTTGAAACTTTGTTTTTAAATTTTCAGTAATTTACATTTTTTTCTGTGTACATTCAAAAATTATACTGCCTTAGTTATTTTAAATATCGGCAATATATCACTATTACTCAACGATATATTGTAGTACGATTGGATTGCCCCATAGTAATCCAATAGAGAAAATGCTGTTACATGTTTTGCTAATTATGGCATCTTCAGACAGCAGTCACACAAACACCATCCAAAATTCACCTTTTGGATCATTAAAATTACAGCCAAAACACACATTTAAACTAAAAAGATATACAGTAAGAGCTCCCATAACGATGTTCGATAGTTGAGGCCTGTGTAGAACTGGCTTCATTACGTAATATCGTTTTTCAAGTGAAGAAAAGAGGATTTGAGATTCTTTGTGCTGTTTTATCAATATAACTCTTAATTTCAACGTTTTAGGATTGGTCTGGCCAACATTAATCATTCAGCGACATGGCCGTGCGGGGTATGCTGATTGATATTTTATTAGAGCCTTAACAGACATTCCATTTATTTTTTTTTATTTAGTGAAAATGTCTATCAGGACTACACTTTTGGTTTTCCATTTATATTCATAAACATAAAGGGAATTCTTTATGTTACCTTTTTCTTATGCATATCAGTGAACATCTTACAAATAACTGCTTGTTATACTGGTGCTTTCACCAAACATTGACTATGCACATTAGGTTCCCTCTCATCCGGACAACTTTTGGTCAGGACCTTATAACGATTTGGCTGATTGAACCGATGTGTCTTATAACTCAATTAATTATTGTGCCTATTACTTTATATGCCAAAACTGATTGTTACATAAAAAATTGACATTTTTATGATGATTTGCCTCCAACATTTCTCACGACATCACCCATATAATTCAATTTCTGCCGATCTAGGTTAGTTCAACTGCCTTGATAAAATTGGCCAGTTAAAGAGAAGTCACTTCCGCGGAGAGTATACTGGTTAAAGTGACGTCTACTTAAAAAGTGACCTGATATGAGGATATATCTGCTATAATACATTTTGGTTATTCCCAAGAATGAGTAAAATCTGTAAGAAAAAGATTATTCAAAGTTTGCAACATTTTGTGTCCACCGTATGTTAAAAAAAATGTAATTAAAATTATTAAATCATTTGAGGTGCCAACTTCAAACTTGGTGCCGAAAGAATGTTTAATAGGACCTATTTTGGCACTGAGTGTCAAATTTCTACTCATGGAAATTTAAATTACTTTCTAACAACTGGTCGGTGTGGCGGCCAGTTTTAGTTAGTATAACAAACATTAAAATCATTTTCAGTGGACAGAAAAACCTTAATTTAGTTCCCATAATAGAGTTGTATTACCGTATTTAGCTAGGGTCAAAACACAAATAACCTGAGATAATTAAAATTGCGGTACTTACTAAATGAGAATATTGTGCTGATATTGGCCAAAATTCACTGGAGTATTGGAATCAATTTGAATTGAAGTACTGGAATAAAGAAAATTTATGCTTTCGTTATTATTAGTTCTAGTTCTAAAATTTCAGTTAATACTAACACTAACTGATTAGTCAGCTAACTCGCCTGAAGATCTGGCATGGAGTAGCATAAAACACTAAAAGAGAAACAAAACAGAAGTGTTTCTCTTCCCCTCATCTGAGGAAGTTGCTAACAGAGACAAAATATTATGTGTTTTGTCACTCTTTAAGGCCTGATTTCACCAACCATCAGTTAAGGGTCGGTTAATAAACCGTTTGTTAAAGATAGGAAAATAGTATTAATCAGCTGATAAAATTAAACTAACCGAGCCTTAACGGTGGTTTAAAGTTTGGTGAAATCAGGCCTTAGTGTTCAACGCTGCTGACCGTAAAATAGTGAAGGTAATATAAATCATACAACACAAAATATTGTGTCAGATGATTTATATTGACGAGTAATAACATATCTGAGTATCTGAGTGCAATAACACTCAGATTATTATATTTTATAAAATTATAAAATTAGCATTTTATCTCATTACAAACTATTAAAATTTTACTTTGTTTAACAAGTATACCTCAGATCATCCGGACCTTACATTATCCGGATCCTGGATTATCGGGACTGTGTGTGAAACCGGATCCTGGACTATGTGTGAAATAACAACTAATAAAAATAAAAAAAATAATAAATAAAAAAATAATAAAATGAACTTTAATGTTTCAAAATGTTACGTAATGACATTTAAAAGATCGGCAAATTTAATAAATTATGATTATTCTCTTGATGGAAATAAGATAACCAGAGTAAACCGCATTAAGGACTTGGGTGTTTATTTTGACTCATCTTTGACATTTAATTACCACATTGAATTTTGCATTTCAAACGCAAAAAAAATTATGGGGTTTGTCATGAGAAGAGGAACACATTTTAAAGAAATTAAAACTTTGTTAATTTTGTACTTATCCTTGGTCAGATCGAGGCTTGAGGGAGCAGCAATTTTATGGAATCCTGTACAAATTACTCATGAAAAAGCCATTGAGAGAGTGCAAAAGAGGTTTTTGAGGTATTTATTTTACAAAAGTTATAATTATTATACATACGTGTAAAACTGAATCCGAGAAAGAACTGATGCTCGTGTTGGAGCGAGTCATCACCGGTCTGCGGAACGACATCACTACACAAATTAACACCGTGAGTAAAAGCATTGATAACATCAAAGAACAGTTACAAGGTGTAAATACAACCATCGTAAGTCTGCAAACCACAGTTGGTACTCTGGTGTCTGAAAATGAAGGCAGGAAGGAGGAAAGTAACACGTTAAAGCAAGCTAATGAGAAGTTGAAGGAGACCGTTGAGCTACTTGAAAATCGCATGTTGAATCTCGAACAGTATTCGCGCCGGGATGGTGTCGAGATCGTCGGTGTGCCATACTCGACTAACGAGAACATTTATTACCTCCTCGAGAAGCTGGCTGCCACGATCCGCCTCAAGTTCAACCGCTGGGAGATATCAGTCGCTCACAGGCTCTCTGCCTCCAAGGAATCCATCTATAATTGTCAAGTTTGTTGCCAGGGATGCCAAACACACCTGGATGCGTGCGGCGAGGGACTGCCGCAAGCGACTGACAGCAGCCGAGCTGTGCGACTCCTGGGACTTTACTCCAATTTTTGTCAACGACCACCTCGTCCCCCAGTACAAGGCTATCCTCGGGAGAGCTAGGAGGCTCGTCAAGGAGAAGAAGCTGGCGTTCGCATAGTCCAGCGACTCACGGATCTTCGCCAGGAAAACTGCGGACCCGAGCTGCAAGCCTACCCTCCTGCGGTCCATGGACAACCTGCTCCGGATGCTCAAGGACTAATTTCAACATGCTCATACTCAATGTAAGAAATTTTCTTTTCCTTTTTTGGTGTTCTATATCCTAGCCTTAAAATCATAATTTATTATTTTTTAATTTATTTATTTTATATATTTTTTTTGTAAAATTAATGGTAGGTTGGTATTTATAAATATGTTTAAAAACCATTATGAATATAGTTTTCCTATAGTTGTATTAAAGAACAAATTAGTGATCAACTTTTACATAAACGAAAAACAAATTTTTTTTTAGTTAAATAAAAGATCTAATAATTCCATTAGGGCATGCATGTAAATCCCATTTCATTTGTAATTTAAATTATGTAGAATAATTCATAGTAACAAATTCCCTTTTAATAGCACTTGTATATCAGTATGTAATGCATAATTGAAATGAATCCCTCAATGCTTCAATCTTTTTTTTATATATTTATTATTTATTTGCATGGAGTGATTTGATTCCGTAATTCAACTTCACAGACCATACACAATAAAAGCAAGATACACATTATATATATATATATATATATATATATATATATATATATATATATATATATATTTTAGCACAATTTTGTTTATATAGCATTTAAATTGATTGACTAAACAGTTTACAATATTAGGCCTATATATGTTATTTTTTTTTACTTTATCTTTTATGCACTGTAGTAATCACTGCTGGTAATAAAATTGCATGTAAATATACTCAGTTCATTATCAGTGAAACGATTAGTTTGATACGAATTACTTTAGCTGGTATTGTTATATATTTATTAGTGTAAAAAATTAATTGCAACTGCATGGTGTCTAAGGAGTTTAAAGAAGTTCCTAATTTTGAGGAGGAATGTTTTTTTCCCCTCTTGATTATTTTTCTAACTAGATTATCAATGCACTATTTTTTTATTTTTCTTATTTATTAATTATTTCCTGATCATATTACTCATTTCATTAATTTTTTTTTAGCAATATTTAGGGGTGTGCGAGTACTCGATTATCGAGCTTTTTTCGAGCCGAGTTTACACTACTCGACTCGACTCGAAGTTTTGAAAAATACTCGGAAGTTCGAGTCGAGTAATTACTCCCGCCGTTTACCCGGGATTGGTACGCGCGATCGCATTTTACGGTCGTTTTTCACACAGCCAACACCACTCATGACCAGCCACCATAAAACTTTTGTTAATTTTCTTGAATTAAAGTGGTTTTTGAGTTATTAATACCAATAAATTCAGTCTTGTCTTTTTCCTTTCTATAATTTGATATATTTTCTTTTCATGCTCAATGACACAGGTTTAACTTTAATTCTTAAACCTATAACAATATGTTACAAAAACCCCTTTTTAAAGCAACAAGCGTAGATGTAGCTTGGCTTTTACTTCCTAAGGATGAAAGTTTAATCAAATATTGAATAATGATATAAAGTTATGTTAAAGATGGCCTGAATTCTCGTTTATTTTAGCATTTGAAAACAGGTTTGCTTATAATGCTTAGGAAAAACACCCAGTTTAGTAAATAAAAAATATTGCATTTTATGTGATCAATAATAAGCATGATAACTTATACTATTCAAAATACTCGACTCGAAAAAAACTCGAAACTCGCGGGTATTTTTTAAAACTTGGCTCGACTCGACTCGACTTAAAAAATCAACACTCGCACACCCCTAGCAATATTATTCATTTGCACGAACTTACTGAATTACAAGAAATGGTTATCTGTATCTAGGAAATTGTTTACTAGGGAATTTGTAGGCATAATATAGTAGGCATATTTAATTTTATTTATTTACCTTCATGATTAATGTTTTATATATCTCAACAAGGCATAGTTTAAGTTTTTTCTGAATTAAACAGAAATGAGCACAGGGAATGCGGCTATTGTTTTTTTTTTTTTTATAATTATTTTATATATGAAAAAGTGAAATTATGTACGAACATTGCATCCTAGTAATTACAGTTTATTTGTTAGATATTGGTACAGTCCTTTGCATGTCAGTTTATTTAAGCACCATCGCTACACACTGTAATAAAAGCTTTTTATAGGTTAGCGAAAAAGCTACAGCGTTGCTTATGTTTGTGAATAGATTCAGTTTGCTGTTCTTAATCTAAACAGTCTTCCTTTCTTACATACCTACTGATAACTTGATTTGCTACAATTTTCTTTTATTTATTTATTTATTTTTTTATTTCTTCAAATGTAAATTGCAGATAATATTTGGGGTACAGCAATTGACACTCGGCGCGGCGCGCCACTCAGAACAACTGGACTTTGACCCATGAATGATGACAGGTTACTGATTGACGACTATAAACAAACACACTGTTCTGAATTTGACAACCATCTACAGCTAAGACATTTTTTTAATGACAATATTTCTGAATCTCTGAAAATCGTTCATTTCAATATACGTAGTTTTTACAAAAATATTGATTCAATTCTACTTTTATTACAAAGCAGTTAAATTCAGTTCGATGCCATTGTTTTGACAGAGGCATGGCTTGACATTGATAAGACTATTTTGACAATAGACGGCTACGACACTTTTCAAACAACTGATAACTGGAACCGTAACGATGGTACTGTTGTTTACTTGAATACAAAACTCAACGGGACTTGTACGGAAGTTAAACTTGGCGATGCGACTGGACTTGACATCAACTTTAACTGTAACCGGAGGCATTACCACATACTTGCGACTTACAGGAGCCCAACAATGAATTGTATTGATTTTTTATCAGATTTAAAGCATCGTTATTCCAACCTTAGTTCACAATTTACATACATTTTTATGGGTGATATTAACATTGATATATTAAACGAATACAGCAATAATTTTAAAGATGAATATTTAAATTTATTTTCTGAGTTAGGATTTTTAACATGCATTGATAAGCCAACCAGAGTAACTGTTAATTCAGGGACCTGTATAGACCACATATTTGTAAAACACAATGATGATAGTGTAGTAATTTCTGGTATACTAAAAACATCCATCACGGATCACTATGCTGTAGTTACTAAGATCGTTTTGGAGGGCTCCGACTTGAATGACAACACTGAAGACGACATGACTTATACTGACTTAAGAATACTCAATGAGTTGGTGGGGGCTCAGTCTTGGGATCATGTTCTGGCTCTGAATGATGTAGACATGTGTTGTGACGTTTTTTTTAAATACCTTTAGTGAGCTAAAATCTGCTTCACTGAAAAATAAAAAATCAAATTCACGTTTTAAACACTTAAAGCCTTGGATAACGAGGGATTTGATTTATGGGATTAGAGTTCGTGATAAGATGAGTAAATTAGTTAAAAAACAGCCCTTCAATTATGATTTGAGAATGAACTTTCTACACTTTAGAAATAGTTTAAAGTACAAAATAAAAAATGCAAAAATTTCTTATTTCAAAGATAAAATAACAGACAGTGTTGGTGATCCTAAAAAATTTTGGCAAACAATAAATGAAATTGGTGGTCTCAAAAAGAAAAGAAATAGTTTTCCTATCAATCAGTTCATTCAGGGGTCGGCTGTCGGGGGCGGAGCGCTGAGGTCGGTGGCGAATTCTTTCAATGAATATTTTGCTGGGGTTGGGGAGAAACTCGCTGGTGATTTGCCACCGCGCGTTGCCCCGCCGCTGATAGATGATGCCGCGTTCGGGGCCAGACATGACTTCCGTTTAGAGCCGGTCACCGATAGTCAGATTGTCAGGTGTGTGCAGGAGATGCGCGGCGGCTCGGCTCCCAGTGTGGACGATTTTCCAACTTCTGTTCTAAAAGCTAATTTATTTAATCTCTTGCAGCCTATCAAGCATATAATAAACCTCAGTGTTGGAAGATTAAAGTAATTTATAGTCGAAACAAATAATTGAATTCAAATGTTGTGATGACAGCTGATGGTGTATGTTTTTGTTTACTTGTTTTGATGTTAAAGATAGTTTTTATATAAAGAGTCTTTTAATTTCATGTAGAATAAAAAGGTTTAATTTAATCGTTTGAGTATTAATCGTTTTAAGTATCAATCAGTAAATTCAATAAACAGAAATATTAAAATGAAAACAACACTTTTTTTATAGTTTTACCAAGTTGTTTTCAGATAATGGCGACCTTAGAGACAGGACTTTACCTAATTTTCTTAGATAGGAATTGAACTGATTGAAACTGAAATAAGATGGAAATAACTAAACGAAAGAAATGTAGAGCGGCAATTCGAAGAATATTCACAAAAACAAAGAATGAAATTGAAGGTTTATTGAAAGATAAAGGAACTATTGATTGGATAAAGATAAAAGCATTATTAAAAGTATTGGATTCTCACAACACATCACTACTGAAGGAAGACACGGCAATATACAATGGCTTCTTAGAGGATGATGGTACACCTGAAAACGAGATCGATGAAGAAATGGAAAGTCAAAGGGAATATCAAATCACCTACCAAATGATCAAGGAAGAAGTCGAACAAATACAAATGGATCAGGAACGGGATGTAGAACGAGCGTCTGTCGTAAGTTTGCGCACACATGGGACAGAGCAGGTAGGCCCGAATTGTTCATATAAACTTCCATTGATTAAATTTAAAGAGTTTGGTGGGGATTTGAAAGATTGGTTACCATTTTGGTCCCAATTTTCCAAAATAGACGGGGATTGCTCAATTAATCCTAATGACAAATTTCAATATCTTCTCATGGCTACAACACCTAATTCAGTCACAAGGGACGTGGTTGAAAGCTATCCAGCCACAGGTGAAATGTATCCGGAAGCAATTAATGCTTTGAAATCTCGTTTTGGTAGAGATGACTTACTTACAGAATATTACATTAGGGAAATGTTGAAAATTATAATTACTAATGCAACAACCTCAAAGAAAGTTTCTGTATCCGAGTTATATGACAAACTACAATGTCATCTAAGAAACTTAGAAAGTTTAGGTGTGTCTTCCGACACTTGCGCACCCATTTTATTACCATTAGTTTCATCTTGTTTACCGGAAGACGTTTTAAAACTTTGGGAAAGGACAAGTTCAACATTTTCTAGTAGCCGCTCCATTGGACAAAGCAAAACTTCCAAAGACCTTCTTGAAAACTTACTAGCGTTTTTGAAAGGGGAAATTGAGGGAGAACAAAAAGTTAAGTTAGCTCTTACGGGGTTTGGTCTCTCATATCAAAAGTACAAAAAAAGAGAGAGGTCCCAAAAGATTTCAGATAACCCCATAAATGAGTCTGAAGTATCTACAGCTGTAGATTTAAGTAGAACTACTACAGTTCAAATCAGAAAACCGGTAAACTGTATATTTTGTTCCTTACCACACAAAGCTCAAGACTGTATTAAAGCTCAGTCAATGTCCTTAGAAGAAAGAAGATCTGTAGTCAATAGTAAGAGAGCTTGTTTTTGTTGTTTAAAGGTAGGTCATGTAGCTAGTAAATGTAAGAACAGACCTAGGTGTATTTTGTGTAAGAAATCTCACTTTGTGATTATGTGCAATTCATCCCTTCCTGATGAAAGTAATAAAAGTAGCTCCAGTGGTAATCCAAGCCAGGATCAGGTAAAAGGGAATCAATCTCTAGCTAATTTTAACTCTTGTAATGTTCTATTACAAACTTTGAGGGTCAATGTGCGAGGACCTAAGGGTGTTCATACAGCAAGAGCTTTGATTGATACGGGTTCCCAACGGTCCTATATATTATCCAAAACAGCGTCTATGGTAGGATATGAGCCCACAAGTCAAGAAACCGTGCAACATTCTCTGTTTGGTGGGAGTTTTTCTGATGTAATTTGTCACAATATTTATAAAATATATGTTGAAACTCTAAATGAGGATTATAGTTGTAATTTTGATGCATTGGACCAATGTAAGATCTGTGGGAACGTTTCATCTATTCCAAGGGGCGTTTGGTTAGATGAACTTGCTGCTCAAGGTATTGAACTTAACGATCTGGACACTAGTGGACCTATTGAGATTTTAATAGGGGCTGATATTGCAGGTAAACTTTTGACAGGTGAACACAAACTACTAAATTGTGGGTTGGTTTCCGTACGAACAAAGTTAGGTTGGACCTTAATGGGTAAGATACCGGAGGAAAAACATAGAAGAACAAATTTGGCTACTTTAGTGACGACTATGTTTACAACAGAAGCTAAGATAAGTGACTTGTGGAATTTAGATTCATTAGGGATACGGGATCCGAAAGAAATGTGTTCAAAACACGATTTAGAAGTTGAATGTCAAAAACATTTTTTAGAGACTGTAAAGGTAACAAATGAAGGACGATATGAAGTTTGCCTTCCATGGATTGAAAGTCATCCTCCACTTCCAGATAACTATGAAATAGCAAGTAAAAGACTAACTTCAACATTGAAGAAATTGAAGGCTGAAGGGCTGTACGACACGTACCACTCTGTATTTGATAGTTGGTTGGAAGAAAACATAATAGAAGAAGTACCCATTTCAGAAATGGATAAACCTGCTCACTACCTACCTCATCGACACGTTGTAAAGCCTGAAAGCACAACTCCTATTCGACCAGTTTTCGACGCAAGTGCTCATGAGTATAAAAGTCCCTCACTTAATCAATGTCTAGTGAAAGGCCCAAATCTAATTGAGAAAATTCCTTCAGTAATGGCTCGTTTTCGACTGAAAGAAGTGGGCGTCATAGGAGATATACGAAAAGCATTCTTACAAATCAGCTTGGATGAACGTGATAGAGATTTTTTGAGGTTTTTATGGACAAACAAGAATGACGAGTTAAAAATTTATAGTCATTGCCGAGTAGTTTTTGGTCTATGTTCGAGTCCATTTTTGTTGGAAGCTTCAATTAAGCTACACCTGGAAGAGACTTTAACTCGATGTAAGTTAGGTGAACTAAATTGGTCAACAGAATTCGTTGAAATTCTTGCTTCTAGCTTTTACGTTGACAACTGTGTTTGTAGCTTAGAAAGTCAAGAACAAGCACAACAGTTTATAAAAGTCGCTACGGAAGTCATGAATGAAAGGAAGTTTGAACTTCGAGGATGGGAAACGACATCTGATTGCTTAACCTCCCCTTCAAAATCAAATGTACTTGGTTTGGTGTGGGATAGGAAGTAAACTTATCGGGTTTAAAGGAAATTGATACTAGTAAAGTAACTAAACGGATTATACTCAGTGTAGCACACCGTATTTTCGACCCCATTGGATTTACTTGCTGTGTGACTTTGTTACCCAAATTGTTACTCCAACACACTTGGGAGAAGGGAGTAGGTTGGGATGAGGAAGTTGATGAAAAGACCAAGAAAGAGTTCTTAAAGTGGTTGAGAGACATTCCCTACTTATCTCAAATTAAAATACCAAGATGGCTTCCTGGTACAAACTCGATGGAAAATTGGTCTCTTCATATTTTTTCTGATGCTAGTAAAACTTCTTATGGAGCCGTTATTTTCCTAAGGGTTCAATTTGAAGGATACGTTCGTGTTGAATTAGTCGCAGCTAAGTCTAGAGTAACTCCAGCTAATAAATCATCGAAAGTAATGACCATACCGAGACTCGAATTATTGGCTGCTTCCATATCTGCTCGGTTATTCACAACGGTTGTTAACGATTTTGGGTTATCTAGTGTTAACACTTATTTTTGGACTGATTCAACAACAGTTTTAGCGTGGATCAAAAGAAATGATTCTTGGAATGTATTTGTTAACAATAGAGTAACTGAAATCAAAAAGTTAACGTCGGGAAATGAATGGAGGTACATTCCAGGAAATATGAACCCTGCAGATCTTCCCTCTCGTGGTTGTTCTGCTCTGCAACTACTTGAATCTCGTTGGTGGGAGGGTCCCTGTTGGTTAAGACAACCTCCACAAGAATGGCCGAAATTGGATGCTCCTTATAATGAAGAAGACATTAACAGCGAAAGGAAAAGAACAGTTGTCTCAGTGTTATCCAGTGAATCACAAAATGGCTGGTTTCATAGTGGATGTTCATCGTACAAAAAGACAGTGAGAGTGATAGGATGGATCTATCGATTTGTAAATAATATTTTAACAAAAAGTAAAAGTAATAAATGTGATCTAACTTGTGAAGAGTTTTCATTTGCGGAGGATAAACTGTTATCTCTTGTACAAAGTGAATCATTTTCCGGAGTCTGTGATTCTAAACTTAGTAGTTTAATGCCTTTTGAGGACAAAAAGGGCTTAATAAGAGTGAAGACAAAAGTATCTCATAGAGATGATACTAATGACTTTTGTTATCCTATTGTGCTTCCAAGTTCAACCAACACTATTGTTTTTAGGTTAATAATGGACATTCACAAGGACAACTGTCATGTAGGTAGCCAGATGATAATGACTATTTTAAGACAACGGTTTTGGATCCTTGGAGGAAGAAAATCGATAAAAAATGTCCTAAAGTCTTGTATAATATGTAAAAGACACTCATCTAAAAAAGTTGAGTCCACTCCAACTCCATTACCTCTAGATCGGGTAAGAAATGCAAAGGTTTTTGAAGTAACAGGTGTTGATCTTGCTGGTCCTATATATTTGAAGAGAGTAAATGGAACATGTAAAGCGTGGATATGTTTATTCACTTGTGGTGTATACCGAGCTGTGCACTTAGAGTTGCTCTCATCGTTAACCACGGATTGTTTTCTCATGGGACTGAGAAGATTCATAAGTCGACGAGGACGACCTAGTATAATTTATAGTGATCACGGAACAAACTTTACTGGATCAGATAATGCCTTGAAAAATCTAAATTGGAATTTAATTGAACAATATAGTTCTGTTAGGAAGATCCAATGGAAATATTCACCACCCACTGGTCCATGGTGGGGAGGCTGGTGGGAAAGGTTAATTGGAATACTGAAGAAGTTGCTACGCAGAGTGTTAGGAAGATCATCGGTGAATGAAGAGGAAATGCGAACTATTCTTTGTGATTGTGAAGCTGTCTTCAACTCAAGACCTTTGACATATGTGTCTGATGATCCAAAAGACTTGACTCCTCTAACTCCAAGCTTATTTTTGCAAGATGTTGAAGAAGTTGGGATACCAGATTTTGATCTTGTCGAAGCTGCTGATCTTAACCAACGATTGAACTACCGCCAAAACTTGAAGAAAAATCTCATGCAAAGATTTCGTTCTGAATACCTTGGCCAGTTACAACTTCATGCTAATCAACACAAGCCCTATGAGCTGACTATTGGAGAAGTGGTATTAGTTGGGAGTGATGGGTTAAAGAGATTAAATTGGCCTTTGGCACGTATAGAGGAACTAATCAAAGGAAAAGATGGGAATGTGCGTCTAGTTAGGCTAAAAACACAAAAGGGTGAAATAATAAGACCTGTTCAACGAATATTTCCTCTAGAAATAAAGTGTAGTGTCACAGAAGACAAAAACATCCAAGAATGTCTACGACAATCAGCTAAGCAAGTTTCTGGACAGACATCTGATAGAACAGAGACAATTGAAGATTCAAAACCTCCATCTCAAGAGTCGAGTCCTAGAATAAAATATTCAAGAAGTGGAAGGGCGATATGTACTCCTCTCAAGTTCGAATCACAAATGTAATACGTTATATGTGAATGAAGTTCATTTCTATTTTTGTTTGGTGGGAGGATGTTGGAAGATTAAAGTAATTTATAGTCGAAACAAATAATTGAATTCAAATGTTGTGATGACAGCTGATGGTGTATGTTTTTGTTTACTTGTTTTGATGTTAAAGATAGTTTTTATATAAAGAGTCTTTTAATTTCATGTAGAATAAAAAGGTTTAATTTAATCGTTTGAGTATTAATCGTTTTAAGTATCAATCAGTAAATTCAATAAACAGAAATATTAAAATGAAAACAACACTTTTTTTATAGTTTTACCAAGTTGTTTTCAGACTCAGTTTAACTGCTGCTGTTTTCCCCAAAATGTTTAAAATATCTAAGGTAATTCCACTGTTCAAAGCAGGACCAAAAAATAATAAAAGTAACTATAGACCAATTTCCTTGTTGAGTGCAATATCTAAAATATTTGAGAAATGTGTTAAAATTCAGCTTCAATCTTTTTTGGAAAACATGTCAATTTTGTCCGATAAACAGTTTGGTTTTAGAAAAGAGAAAAGCATTGCAGATCCACTTTTTCTTATCAATAAAAGTATAGTAGAGTCAATAAATAAAAATGAAAAAGTACTCATGATTTTCATAGATCTAGCAAAAGCTTTCGATTCTATTGATAGAAATCTTCTTTTTTATAAACTGGAATGTGTGGGAGAGCGGGGCGTGGCGCGCAATTGGTTCAAAAGTTATCTTTCAGATAGGAAGCAAGTAGTTTCAATAAACGGTGTTCTTAGGGATTCATCCCCCATAAACTACGGTGTTGTCCAGGGTAGCACCCTTGGTCCTCTACTTTTTCTTGTTTACATAAATAATTTAGATAAACTACAAATTACCGGTCAGATTTTCTTATTTGCAGATGACACGGCAATATTGTTTAAAGCTCCAACTTGGCAGAACGTTTTTCAATCCGCATCAACTGAAATGTCCTTAATTAAAAGATGGTTTGATGAAAATATTTTAACTATGAATGTTTCGAAAACAAAATGTATGCCAGTAGCGCTGCGGACTGCTAGCGATCCGCCCGCTGACCTCAGGCTGGTGCTGCATACGTGCGGCGCTACGCCCGTCACCGCCTGTCAATGTGCTGAGATAGAGAGAGTTGATCATTATAAATATCTTGGGGTTATTCTGGATTCAAAATTGAAGTGGGAATATCAAATCAATCATCTTAAATCAAAACTTAGAAAAAATATTTTTGTTTTTCTTCAATTAAGTGCAATACTAAATGAAAAAGAAATTAGAACAGTTTATTTTGCTTACATTCAGTCAATTTTACAATATGGAATTATAGTTTGGGGGGGTGCTGGAGTATCACTTTTAAATTCTTTATCGGTTATCCAAAAATCTATAATTAAAGCCGCTTTCAATAAACATAGACGCTATCCTACAAGTCAGTTATTCCGTGAGACAAAATTGCTTTCGATTAGACAGTTATATATCAAAACTTTGTTGATTTATACTTATACTCATAGAGAAAACATCATCACTCCTGTAGTTCACAATTATAGAACAAGAAACTCAGTGAATGTAGGTGCGCAAGTACCTAGGGCGGTAAAATCCATTTGCTATTCAAATTCATACTTCATAGCGAACTTTGTCTATGGAAACATACCACCTGCCATTAGAAAGCTTCAGGTCTCTACTACAATTTTTAAAAGGGCTGTCTCTGATTGGTTGTTGGAGATTGGTCCTGAACATGCTGAGACCCTCATCCGCTCTGAGTACAACGCCTGACCACTCTACCGACAGTTCACATTACGAGCATCGCCAACATACCACTCCTTTACTACTACTTGTCTTCGTCGCCTATGCCTCAAATATAATCGTGCATCGGTTTAAAAAATTTTTGTTATTTTATTTGTTTTTTTCTTTACTTTTTATTTTTTGAACGTGAAATTTTTTTTTTTATTATATATTTTTATTTTTTGCAGCAAACTTCTCTTTTTATGCTGTTTGTTTGTAGTTAATAATGAAAAAAGTTTTTGTTTCCATCTAAGGATTTCCCATTTTTCTAACTATAAGAATGTATTTTTATTATCTAGCTACTATTAATTTCAGATAAGAACTCATTCCCGCGCACAGGCCGGTTGAGGCCCATGCGGGAATATTTTTATTCCAAATGCCAATTTCTTTTGTAAAATGTAATATTTTATTGTATTTCTTGGAAATAAACTGATTTCATTTCATTTTTTTACATACCAGGTTCCATATGTTTATTTATTAGAAATGTTTGGAGTAACTACTCTGGGTCAGAGGAGGAAGGTATCGGAGTTGATGTTCCTTTACAAGCTGGTCCGGGGTCTGGTAGATGATCCCTCACTTTTGGTTGCTTTGCCGATTCGGGTTCCAAAGTTAAATTCGAGGTCAAAATTTTTGTTTTCATTGCCTCAAGTTAGAACTCTTGCGTACGATTCCTCGCCGCTTCTCCGGATGATGAGATCTTATAATCAACTATGCTGTGTCGTAGATATTGATATATTTTATGACTCTCTGAATGTTTTAAAAAAAATTGCATCAGTGGGATAGCTATCTACATTTTTTTTCCAAACTAAACTTGACTGTACCTTTTTTGCTTGTTATTGCTTGTTTCAGATATTTTAAAAATATATATTTATAGTTATTGTCATTGTTATTTGTATTTATATATATATTTATTCATGTTGTTATTTGTAAT
Organism: Flexamia atlantica; assembly: GCA_035578135.1. Classification (NCBI taxonomy): domain Eukaryota; kingdom Metazoa; phylum Arthropoda; class Insecta; order Hemiptera; family Cicadellidae; genus Flexamia; species Flexamia atlantica. The sequence goes on from JAQJVK010000010.1 coordinate 37,739,877, forward strand.
TAGCTTGATTTTGTTCTAGGCTTGTTCTTTTGCGTTTTGTCATAGGATGTCTCGAATATATATTTTTTAGGTAGTGGGGTAACCAGTGGCGGCCGGCCCATAAGGACTCTCGGACGCCGCCCCCCCAGAAGATTTTCAAACATACTGAATTAAATTAGTTTACATATGTATCCGATAAATGTGTAAAAACTACAAATTTTCATTACACAGATCACTAATAATAAATTCATTTCAACTATATGCATAGAAATATGTTGCGAAAGTATTTAGGTATCATCTGCTATTGCGCGTACTATATCCCGCGGACGCTAGCCGAAGCGTCCCAATCCTAACGCATGCTATCTTATGGCAAATCGAGCAGTCACTGGTGAGGGTGCTCTGACGTCACTACCATGTTTTGATATAGGGCGGATCGGGCAGAGTCCGAAGATGCACGTGCACATCAGCAATCAGTGCAGCCACCACAATCTCTTTAGTGCAATAAGAAACTGAACCTTTGCTGCCGTTATGATTGCACGATTCATGTTGGCTCACCTGTTGTTTGCTCGTTTTAGTAACCATAGCAACCAAACTCTCTAACCTCCAAACCGTAACGTAACCTAAACGATGGGAGCTGAAGTGAGGTTATTTATTTACATTCTGTGTTTCATGTATCTATTTTACTCCAATGAGACGGTAATCAGGGATGGTGACAAGTGATTAATATTATTTTAATAGTGAGTTCAGCGGATATTGGTAATATTACAGACTATGAAATGTGAATAGCAATCGAAGGTAGGTGAAATACACAAAATCCGTAATACTCTTTTGGTAGTTAGTAGTAAGTGAGTCCTCCTGTTCATTTAACCCACCAGCCGCCACTGGGGGTAACTTATACTATTGTTGTAGTGGGATGTTATTATTGAGTTTATTATATTATATGGTGCATCTCTGAAGAATGGACAGTTATAATACATGAACTGCATCTTTGTTATTGGGTATATAACCTGTAAAGATTGCATGGAAATAAATAAATAAATAAATAAATAAATAAAACAATATTAAAATCACGTTAAAAACGTAAATTAGCGAGTATTACGTGGGAAATGCATTTTCTAAAAGTTATGTTCAGCTGCAAATCATCTGTGTAAGCATTTGGTTTTTTCAAAAATTTCAATGGCCGCATTATCTGTACAGTTCATTGTAAGATTTTCGTAAATGTGTTTTGGTTTATCTCGAGCGTAACCCAAGGAAATTTCGCATGTTAGTTTGTTACTGTCACTGTCACTGTTACTGCGTTTGTTTGTAGTTGTGTAAGCTTTGTGTGAACTGACATTGAGTTTCAAAATGAATTGGTGTAAAACTGCAGTAAAATTTTTTACAATCTTGATAAGCTGTTTGCAGCATCAATATTAGGGTCTAAGTTTGCGATCGCTATTTAGGCGATATTGTAATGTAAGACTGAATTACTTACTTGAAATCCGTCAGAGAGCTCAAAAATGATCATGTACTTGTTCAGGACATGTTTCGACACAATAATGTCATCTTCAGCTGGGAGTTAGTGAAGTTCATAATCCACCAATTGGCTTCATCAATAAATTATAAAACGCAAACACAAAACTGTCATACATTTACACGGACACGGATACATTTAAAAATTGTTAAAAACAAACAGGCCTGTTCTACAATAATAACCAATCACGACACGCCGGCCGTGGTAGACAGACTAAGGCTCATTTCATTATCCATCAGGTGTGGTTTGGTTATCAGAGGAGCAAAGGTCAACAGCTGGGCTCTGGTATTGATTGTAGGCAAGAAGGGAATTGAAGATAGAATTTGAACTAAATTGGAACTTGTCATTTATTATTATTTCATTTTGGTTATTTTTAAAAGCTTGTATATTTAATTTGATTTCTATTGGTGCTGGTGTTTAGAATACCTGGGTTGTTACTTCTGTCAACAATTTTTTTTTTTTGTTTATAAATTAGTCTGTCTACCAAATTGCTTTGGTACCCATTAGCTAATGCAATACGTTTGATGATATTAACCTCTTTGATGTAGTTTTCCTCATTTAGTGGTACATTCAGTAGTCTATGCACCATTGAATTATAGGCCCCCATTTTTTGAGAGTGGGGGTGGTAAGAGCTGGAGTGGATGGTTTGGCTAGTAGTTGTTGGTTTCCGGTAAATGCTGAACTGAAATTTATCATCACTCTTATCCAAAGTCAAGTCAAGGAAATTTAATCTATTATTGTTTTCGATTTCAAGAGTGAATTTTAATTTTGGTGCCAGTTTATTTAAATAAGAATGCAAGAGGTTCAGTTGCCTTGTGTTACCATTGTAAACAATAAATGTGTCATCTACGTACCGTCGATAAAACATAATTTTGTCTCTGTATTTGTTTTGATCGGTCATGATATGCTTATTTTCTATATGATTTAAATATATGTCCGATAAAAATCCAGATAAAGGCGAGCCCATCGCCAGGCCATCAGTTTGATTGTAAAACTTATCATTAAAAGCAAAATAATTCTGTTTCAAAACTTCTGTTAATAAGTTATTTATTTCATTTATAGCTTCTGGTAAAAGGTTGGAATTTTTTAGGTGTTCAGAAACAATATCTAATGTATTTTTTATTGGCACATTTGTGTAAAGATTCACAATATCAAATGAAGCTATGGTATGATGTGCTTTCAGTTCAAAATTCCTAATATCTATCAATTCATATGAATTTTTGAGGCTGTAGCTGTTTTCAATTTTGATGTGGGTTTTCAGTACAACTTCAAGATGTTTCGCAATTTTGTAGGAAGGAGCTGCTATGTAGTTGACAAGAGGTCTTATTGGAATGCCTTCCTTGTGCAGCTTAGGCAACCCGCGTAACGCTGGCGCCTGAGGATTCATTACCTTAAGGCGTTTAATTTCATCAGCTGAAAGGATTAATTTACTTTCATTTATATGTTTCTTTATTTTTTGTTGGTAAAGGGCAGTTGGATCCTTATTCAACAATTTTATGTTATTATTTTCAATGAAATTGTTTACTTTATTTAAATAATCTGATTTGTACATAATGACAATTGTATTGCCCTTATCGGCCTTACATATCATAGCCTCATTATTTTCAAGTTTATCTTTGATGGTTTTCAGAGCGGCATATGCTTTTTTCTGAATTTGAGACAAATAAGGTTTACAACTAAGTTTGTTTTTCATTTTCCTTGATATAATATGGCGGGCAAAGTTCCTACAGTCATCATCAGGTATAGCTTTAATTGCAAACTCTGCATTAATGAGTTCATTAAAATAAGCATTTTTCCCCGATCTCGGAAGGTTATAATTTAGGCCCTTATCTAAAACTGCCATTTCAATATCATTGAATACTTTATCAGTGCAGTTTGTTGTCCTAGGGTAAAATGGCGTGTCGTGATTGGTTATTATTGTAGAACAGGCCTGTTTGTTTTTAACAATTTTTAAATGTATCCGTGTTCGTGTAAATGTATGACAGTTTTGTGTTTGTGTTTTATAATTTATTGATGAAGCCAATTGGTGGATTATGAACTTCACTAACTCCCAGCTGAAGATGACACTATTGTGTCGAAACATGTCCTGAACAAGTACATGATCATTTTTGAGCTGTCTGACGGATTTCAAGTAAGTAATTCAGTCTTACATTAATCACACAGCTCAGGGGCTATAAGCATGGATAATAATATACAAGCTAGTCAAGCACAAATAGCCATTCAGTACAAAACTGTGAAGTTGAAATTATTAAACACAATACAAAACATAAATTTAATAAAGACTGTTTGAAGCATGATATTAAGCCCAGTTATGTACAAGTCAAGATAAATAATGGTTCACAAGCAGCAAAAAGAACAAAATCAACAGCTGAAAAACTATGGGTTAAAAATGAAATAAGATTTTTATATTATAAAAAGAATATGCTAAACTCATTGTTGTACAGAAAATTTCTTGAGTTAGCCAATGCAGTACATCCTGCTCAATTAGATAGCATTCTAGATAACATAAATCTTTCTGTTTCAAGAGTCATTAGAAATAAAAAAGCAACCTTGAGGAAAAAGTTTAATCGTTTGATCAACATGCAGAAAAACAAAGAGGATATTTTATTGTTTGATTTCCCATTTTACCCTAGGACAACAGACTGCACTAATATAGTATTCAGTGATATTGAAATGGCAGTTTTAAATAAGGGCCTAAATTATAACCTTCCGAGATCGGGGAAAAATGCTTATTTTAATGAACTCATTAATGCAGAGTCTGCAATTAAAGCTATACCTGATGATGACTGTAGGAACTTTGCCCGCCATATTATATCAAGGAAAATGAAAAACAAACATAGTTGTAAACCTTATTTGTCTCAAATTCAGAAAAAAGAATATGCCGCTCTGAAAACCATCAAAGATAAACTTGAAAATAATGAGGCTATGATATGTAAGGCCGATAAGGGTAATACAATTGTCATTATGTACAAATCAGATTATTTAAATAAAGTAAACAATTTCATTGAAAATAATAACATGAAATTGTTGAAAAGGATCCAACTGCCCTTTACCAACGAAAAATAAAGAAACTTATAAATGAAAGTAAATTAATATATCCTTTCAGCTGATGAAATTAAACGCCTTAAGGTAATGAATCCTCAGGCGCCAGCGTTACGCGGGTTGCCTAAGCTGCACAAGGAAGGCATTCCAACGAGACCTCTTGTCAATTACACAGCAGCTCCTTCCTACGAAATTGCGAAACATCTTGAAGTTGTACTGAAAACCCACATCAAAACTGAAACTGCTACAGCCTCAAAAATTCATATGAATTGATAGATAATATTGGGAATTTTGAACTGAAAGCACATCATACCATAGCTTCATTTGATATTGTGAATCTTTACACAAATGTGCCAATAAAGGATACATTAGATATTGTTTCTGAACACCTAAAAAATTCCAACCTTTTACCAGAAGCTATAAATGAAATAATTAACTTATTAACAGAAGTTTTGAAACAGAATTATTTTGCTTTTAATGATAAGTTTTACAATCAAACTGATGGCCTGGCGATGGGCTCGCCTTTATCTGGATTTTTATCGGACATATATTTAAATCATATAGAAAATAAGCATATCATGACCGATCAAAACAAATACAGAGACAAAATCATGTTTTATCGACGGTACGAAGATGACACATTTATTGTTTACAATGACACATTTATTGTTACACAAGGCAACTGAACCTCTTGCATTCTTATTTAAATAAACTGGCACCAAAATTAAAATTCACTCTTGAAATCGAAAACAATAATAGATTAAATTTCCTTGACTTGACTTTGGATAAGAGTGATGATAAATTTCAGTTCAGCATTTACTGGAAACCAACAACTACTAGCCAAACCATCCACTCCAGCTCTTACCACCCCCACTCTCAAAAAATGGGGGCCTATAATTCAATGGTGCATAGACTACTGAATGTACCGCTAAATGAGGAAAACTACATCAAAGAGGTTAATATCATCAAACCTATTGCATTAGCTAATGGGTACCAAAGCAATTTGGTAGACAGACTAATTTATAAACAAAAAAAATTGTTGACAGAAGTAACAACCCAGGTATTCTAAACACCAGCACCAATAGAAATCAAATTAAATATACAAGCGTTGAATTCAGCCATAATTTACAAAACAACCTAAATAAACACTTAAAGGAACATAATATAAAACTAGCATTTACCACAACAAACAGAACCAAACATATCTTGAAGGTCAAAAACGGTAATATGGATAAATATGATAAAACGGGCATATATAAAATAAAATGTGCAGAATGCCCAAGTGTATATGTAGGCCAAACCGGACGTGGATTTAATACTAGGTTTAAGGAACACTGCCCCAATCATAAGCTGGAAAAACAAAAATCCACGTTCGGTCAGCATTTATTGGACCATAACCACTCTATTGGAGACATACATGATACACTTGAAATCCTTCATTTTTGTAATAAGGGAAGAAAGATGAACACGCTAGAAGAATATGAAATTTATAAACATTTTAAAAATAACCAAAATGAAATAATAATAAATGACAAGCTCCAATTTAGTTCAAATTCTATCTTCAATTCCCTTCTTGCCTACAATCAATACCAGAGCTCAGCTGTTGACCTTTGCTCCTCTGATAACCAAACCACACCTGATGGATAATGAAATGAGCCTCAGTTTGTCTATACCACCGCCGGCGTGTCGTGATTGGTTATTATTGTAGAACAGGCCTGTTTGTTTTTAACAATTTTTAAATGTATCCGTGTTCGTGTAAATGTATGACAGTTTTGTGTTTGTGTTTTATAATTTATTGATGAAGCCAATTGGTGAATTATGAACTTCACTAACTCCCAGCTGAAGATGACACTATTGTGTCGAAACATGTCCTGAACAAGTACATGATCATTTTTGAGCTGTCTGACGGATTTCAAGTAAGTAATTCAGTCTTACATTAATCACACAGCTCAGGGGCTATAAGCATGGATAATGATATTGTAATGACCTCAGATTATCCGGATTTTTTGCTATCCGGATCAGCATTTTTCCACATTAATTCGGATAACCCGAGGTATACTGTATTACTGTTAGGTCTCAAGGTAAGACCTTGCCCTAAGACTATCGTAACTTTTTGATTACGGGCCCTTGATGGCCAAAAACACCATTCGCTTGAATTTATATATGTATTTATGCCAACATGATAGTACTCTTAAAAATGGTCCGATCATAAAGGAAATTGGCTCACACATGTAATAGTAGTTTTCATTACTGGTCTCAAAAGTGACCTATTGCGGGGCGAGAGTGCATTTACGCGCGAGGCGCAGCGGAGCTTGGAAAAAGCTATCGAGCCCCGCATAGCACTTTTGAGACGAGTAATGAACATTATTTTTTATTACGATATCGAAAAACTTGTAAACAACATGAATATTTTTGTTTATTCAACTTAGTATCAAGAAAGAAAATGAACTCATAACGCTGAGTTTCTGTGCTCATGTCGAGGTACAGTAATGCAACAGCTGATCGGTCTGCACCGCAAAATCCCATAACGGTTACTTTCCGTCCACCACATACGCACAGAAAGTTAACGTTATGTCATTTTGCCGTGCAGTAGTGGGAATAACCTTCTTTGCTCATTTTATGTTTAGAAAGTGTACTTTCGTGAGTAGAGTAATGAAAAACAGGATTTTGGATAAATCAAAAGTAATTCGTTAGTTACACTTACCGCTCTGTTCATCAAAGTTTCAGGAATATTATTAATATTAGTACACATAACTCAAACAATCCGTCACAACGACTATAACCTAAATGACAATGTCAGTATTTACTAAGCGATGAAACGGTTTGGTTTGAACAACAATGCAACAGCTGATCGGTCTGTACCGCAAAATCCCATAACGGTTACTTTCCGTCCACCTCATACGCACAGAAAGTTAACGTTATGTAATTTTGCCGTGCAGCAACGGGAATAACCTATTTTCCTAGCCCATTTTAGTCTAGAAAGTGAACTTTCGTGTGTAGAGTAATGAAAAGTAACAATCACACCGATGAGTTAAAAAACCAGCCTGATCAGTACATATTGAAAATAAATCAATTTCAGATTGTACCATTGATTGAATTCAGCTTGAAAAACAAACAAATAAGTATCTTGATCCATTGCTGTATATCCATTGGTTACTACGGTAATCGCAGTGCATTGTCACTATGTTATCCTTATGGGAATAACTCACTATTCTCATTATATATAGCCTATAGTTACCCTGTTAAGCAAAAAATGTAACTCAAAAAGGACAAACTTAATAGGAGCGGAAGAAAACTGTTTTTACAAATATTAATGGACAGTTTTTCTTCTTTATTTTTGATTAAATCAACTGAGTAAAAACTAATTTTGATATACTAAACTATTTTATATTAAAGTTTCAATGTTTATTTTACTTCTTAAAAAAAAAATATTTTCAAGTTTAAATGTTTGAGTCCTCTCTACTTAAAATCTCATTTTTTAAGGAATTACATCCAATCCTTTTTCTTTTTTTATAATTAATTAAGACATCTAAAAGATATTTCTTGTTCAATTTAGGTACTAATTAAATAAATGAAATATTTCTATTAAAAAAAATGTTTTATGAATAAAATTGTCTTAGCTTACATTAAGGATGGAGTTACAATTTTTGCTATTGTTGATTAACTAGCAAAAAACATAACCCTGTAGTTATGGCCTTTGCTTAGTAAACAATACTAAATTTTTGGAGGTACTGTATGTCCTTTGATAATCAGCATTTTAACTCAAGAACAATTTTTTCGGAGTCTCAGCCTTATTTTAGGTTGATAAGCCATACTATAACCAAGGCTGTGACCAAAAATGTTAAAAACAGCAAAATGTGGAGTTAAAACTTTGGCTTATTAGCGTAACGATATGAAGTATTCAGTATATTTAATCATACTATAAGTTTATACTATAAAACATGTTATGGGGCTTCATTTATTTGAGATATGTTGTATATTAGCCTAAAATCCACCATAATTGCATCCCCAGGGCATATTCCCTTGTTACACTTATGGGAGATAAATAAAGTTCTATCTTCCTTATTTCGTGATATATCATATAAACTCGGTGTACGGCTTCTTTTAATTGAGGTCAGTTGAATATTGAGTTAAAACCACCCAATATTTATGTATCTGCAACTGCAAACCTACATACTCTTTCCCCATGTAATTCTTAGGAGAATACGGAAAATTTCATATTTAGCAGCTATGTTTATGATCAACTTAACCAGATTAGTAAGTTTTATCATTCAGTGGTGTTTGTAGACAGTGTTATTAGTGCTTATCATAGCCATAGTTAACAAAAACAGACCTAGACTCAACTTCTATTATTTGCCTCGATTTTATGTTCTGAATGTAAGGCATGGTGAATGTATTGAGTGGAACAGCCTTACATTATTGCAATCTTAACCCACCAAGTGTCACTGTTCCTGTCTGGTCATTAGTGATATCATTATCAGTTAGATTAGTGGTTTAACTAGGTTTAATGATGTTGCAGCTATTCCAGTAAACATAAAGCCTTAATAACCTAGCTTTTATGTTAAGCGATTATTTTTCCTCAAATCACTTTTGTTTCATTTCAAAAGCTGCACAGTCGTGTAAATCGAGATCGCATTTGTACAATTGCATGATAATACCATTTTAGTAGAAAGCAAGGGGTAATAATGCCTTTTGGTTCTTTTACTTGACTGAAATGTGATTATTCATCATTATTAAATGACAAACAATAAATGTTACAGTATTGACAGTGACGGATCTACACTTACTGTCGCCCGGGGCAATATCGGAGTTTGCCCCCCCCCCCCCCCGCCCAAATACAAGAAATATATTATTTATTTATTTTTTTATATTTTTTTTTTAAAGAGGGTGGCGGCCTCTTTTTACCTTGCATTTGCCCCCCCACATGGGCCTCAGGCCTGTGCGTGGAAGTTATCAAGCAAACCCAAGGAGTGAGCCGGTACAGTACAAGGATGAACAGTACTGCTAAAAGTATGCGGCATCATCGGGACTCGATCCTGTGACGCTGCCGCCACAGAACCGGGGCCGAGTGCGCTACCAACTGTGCCACCGACTCACTAAATTATATTTTTAATGTGTCTTTGATGTGATGGATAAGCAATTATCTCACATACCATAATACTATTTCATCTTAGGGTTCTTATGATTTTTGTACAACCGATGGTCATAGACTACGATACGCCTAACCAAGAGCTGATATTACCATAATACGACCGAGAAATTTTCCATCTGGTGTAAAACCAAAGCAAGGTGTCTACTAGATTTCACATATGAAACTTCCGACTGTTTTTCTGACCTTCCCCGACTATTTCAAAACAATTCCCGACCAGAAAAATAAGCCATATTGCCTCCTAAAACGAATACTTGAGCCCAACCTATGTAAAGTAAAATACAATATTATTTGACGCCCGCAATGCGACCGAGAGATTTCGCGGCCGCGATATGTCCAACATATTTAACAGCCGCAAAAGAGATTTGCTAATCACAGAAACACTGAGCAACTTTTCGGCCGCAATACGACCGAGAGATTTGCCGGCCGTAGTATATACTACCGCGACTTGACGGCCGTGATGTGACCACGAAAGGTGTAACGGCCATGAAAAGGGCAAGCGGTTTAGTTGCAATGAGACAAATATTTGCCAGCTGTGGTCTAAGCGACAGATTTCTCGGCCGCAATGTGGTAAATGAATACCTCGAAAATAGCGAAATACTTGTCGGCAGTGAAACAACAAAGAAATATGCCTGCTGGCAATGACTGATTATTTGAGCAAGATATGGCCAATACTCGTAGATGTGACGGCCGCGAAAAGAGCAAAAGACTTGTCGTCCACAATGCAACCAAGAGATCTGCCGGCCGCAAAACAAGCAGGCGACCACGAAATATCGCGACCCCTTTTGCAAAAACAAAAATTTAAAAAAAGTCCCGCGCCCCCTTTTGCGTAAATGTGGCCTGCTTAGCATGTTTTTCATTAAACCTAAAGGTGCATCCTATAGTCATACTGTACATACTGTACATGAGCAATGTTTGCTTTATTGATCATGCTTGATTGCACAATTATCTCGATTACGGCTCCGAGGATTCCCTTCAAAGTCTGAAAATAACTAATTTCTGGCTGAAAAACGTATTCTATTCAGGTTACTTGGCCAGAACAAACTAATAACTTAATAAAATAATGTTTTAAGTGAAAAAATAACATTATGAGTATGGGAGCCTCGAGTTGCCATGAACAAAACCAACAAAAGAACAAAAATGTAAAAAAAATAACGTAATGAAATAACAGCTGTTGCAAACTAGGAAAAATACAGTGTGTGATATAAAGATCCATGGAGTAAGAAAAAAAGTATATCAATGTTATGACACTGAAAACTACCACAGTATGACGTGTAACTATTATAACTCTTGGTTGCACTCTTAATGCAGAGCGAAACAAAAGACTCCCAGTTTTAGCCCATGTGAGGCCGGGATGTGGGTGTCTTTGTTATCCTCCAGTTGGTTCTTGTAAAATATTATATTAAGCTGATCAGTGAATTAAAGGATGAACACTGGCACATATATTTATTTACTGAGTAATTATAACTGAGTACGTTGGTTCTTTATTTAGTTGGTTTTAGTGCTATTGTGCATTTTAGTGTCTTTTTAGCTTTTTTTGGTTCATATCTGTAAGTTGTTGGAGAGTATCAGTTGAATAAGTGTCACAGGCAGTGATGACTTGTCCTTGAACATGTAACTGATTAGAATAAACTTATTTTTTTATTTGTGACTTATTATTTGTGATAATTTTTGTCTGCACTGATCATAGTTCAGTTATTTTCTACGTTAAATGTAGTTTTTAAGCTATTATTCCTGGAGAAATGAAATTCGTAGTTTCATTGTACATACGATAGTACATCTGGCGATATATAGGGGCGGAAAGGGGGTTAAGTGGAGGGGGGGGGCTCCAAGTCAACTCAAGCCTAGGGGCGCCACACCTCTTAATCAGGCCCTGTCAATTCTAATGGGGTAGTTCACAGAAAACACCCTTACTTACTGGGAGAAAACTTGACTTACTGGGTACTTTTGGTTGACCGATTGACATTAAATTTTGTAGTTTTATGCTACCAACTATCCCACACCATAATAAAAGGAAACATTCTTCTAAGTAAAATCGAAGGGGTATTTTAGAGAAAACACCCAGTCAGTTGATTTTTAGCCAACAGGAATCTTTGTCTGAGCTACCCCTTATAGCATTTAGGGGGTTGATTGTTTATTGTGAGGAATGGTTGGTACAGTAGAGTCCCACAAACCCGGACTAATGTGGACCGAACGGTGTCCGGGTTTGTGAAAATTCGGGGATAATGAAATTCCAGGTATCGGGAAATGAGTAAAAATAAGAAAAAATAAGAATAGTTTCTGTTATTTCTATAAAAAATCATTTATTTATTACAAAGTAAAAAATACAAGAACTACATTATCAGTTATAAAAAAACTTAAAGAAAAACCAAAACTGTTTTATATGTGTCACTCCGTGCTCTGGCCTTGAATCTCAATGCACTTTATTGCTCAGGCAGGCTTTCCGAGTTATCCAGAATTCCGGGTTATCGAAGTCCGGGTTTTCGGGACTCTACTGTAGTATAAAATTACAAAATTTGAAGGTGATCGGTCAACCGGAAGTACCCAGTCAGTCAAGTTTTCCCCCCAGTCAGTAGGGTGTTTTCTATGAACTACCCCTTGGAGTTGATTTAGGGGAAGAGCTATCATCCTACCTGTACAGCTCGGAACCTGCCGGAAGCAAAATTCAAAAAGGGGGTGGAAAAACTGCTATTGGCACATCCAATCTATTCTGTCCATGAGTTCTTTGAAATTCCAAAGAGTACTATGTAAGTATATTTTTTGAAAACGTGTAACCTGAGTGCTGTTTTTGGTTTGCTTTCTTTGCATGGCTTGTTTCAGCCTGGAAAAACACTATTTTATGGTTTGTATTGTTTTCTTGCTAAAAATGCTTGATTTATGTACATAAGACTTTTTTCTAGTGCATATAATTTATACTTGCTTATTGGAAATAAAATTCTGATTCTGATTCTGATGGTTTTTTGATCATTTTATGGGATAGTTAGTAGTATAAAATTACAAATTTTTAAGTCGGTCGGTCAACCGGAAGTACCCTGTTAGTCGAGTTTTCTCTTCAGTCAGCTGGTCAGCAAAATAGATGGATGACCCGGCAAAAGCCAACATCTACAAGTGACCAGTGGGAGCTTGCTATTTGGTTATGTGACACCAGTGATGTATTTTTCTCACTGTGTAGATTCCTATTTTTCAATAGCAAATGCCGACAATTGTTCAGGTGCAAAACCAACAAATTGGTGCAAATGACAAATTGTCATTTGTCAAAATGACAATTTAAAATCAAAACCCAACGAATCAATTTTTTCATTAACTTTCCTATTTTATCCATTCAAAATATTTTTGAACTATAAGGTATATATAGTAAAAAAATCATATGAATAGATCTTTGGGATTAATAATGACAAGTTTTTTCACTTCCTGAAAAAAATTTACTAAATTGAAGATGTCGGGGTTTGCGTATAGACCCCTCAATCATAACATTTTCTTTACAGAAACCACTACGTTTCTCAATTCATCACACCTACAGTAACCTATAGTAAAACAAATTTACATTGCATTTTTGCAATCAGCTGTTTACTGATACTGATACTGAATATGCCGGGGTAAAATTGCACTGCGACCAGAAAGATCTGTTGTACCCCCGCTTCTAGCTCTTTTAAAGGACCTCATCGAGCTTAATCTCCTTGATAAAGCAAATAAGCTGATTGGTATTTAGATAGGGCAAATCCCCAATGTCAATCTCGTACTTTCCGAAACACTCGGCTCTTTGTCGTCCAACTGAATCACATTCTGCCAGTAGATGTGTTGGGGTTTCCTCTTTATCCTGGCAAAATCTGCAGTCACTTTCCTCTATTATTCTCATTATTCTAAGATGTCTCTCTTCTAAGATGTCTTCTAAGATGTAAGATGTTGTAAGCCTACAATGACCAGTGAGGAATCCTGTCAGTATCCCTAAGTCCTTCTTGGTGAGTCTAATCATAGCCTCTGATCTCCTATGGTTGAAGTTGCCAAGTAGTTCCTTGGCCTGCCTACAGCCAGGAAAGTTTCCCACCTTCGTGTTCATTTTATCTCTTCTCCTTGTAAAGTTCTCTTTTTAAAAAGGCATTGCCCAGTGCACAGCCTGGTTCTGGCCAGTGAGAGGGGTAGCTGCCCCTTCTCTCGCTAGCATATCTGCCTTTTCATTCCCTTCACCCCCATGAAAATTTTAAATCAGGTCTGATCAGATCTGTACAGGAATATATCAGATCTGATCATAAACCAGTCAGGTCTGACCAGGTCTGATTTGACACATAATCAGGCCTGATCAGGTTTGACTAAGTATGATCCTGAATCCAATCAGGTCTGATCAAGTTTGATCCTGAATCTAATCAGGTCTGCTACGTCAATTCCTGAATCTGATCAGATCTGATCAAGACCGATCAGATACAATCAGATCTCATCAGGTCCGATCAAGTTTGATCCTGAATCCAATCAGATCTGATGTGTTAATTCCTGAACACGATCAGATCTGACCATGTCTGATCTGATATAATCAGACCTAATCAGGTCTGATCCTAAACCCAATCAGGTCTGATGCATTTCATCCTGAACCCAATTAGATCTGATGCATTTCTTCCTGAACCCAATCAGGTCTGATCCCAACTAATGAAGTCTGATTAGGGCTGATTTCAACATGATCAGGACGGATCAGGCTTGGTCATGAATATGATATCATATGATCTGACATAATTCCAACACATTAAGGTATGCGAACTAATAAATATTTGAAGTCATGTCTTAATATTCCTATATATATGTCGATAAAATATTAAATTGAAAATAAATAAATAAATAAATAAATAAATAGCTCTTTATTGTCACATGAACGTTTACAAGTTATAGCACAAGCTATAAAAACAGGTGACATTGTCAAAGTAATCTGGTTTGGTTTAGAAGAAAACAGCTTCAAAGATATATGTTTTCATACACGAGGTAATTTTCTAAGAATATTTTTATTCAATAATTAATTTATAACCCAGTCAGCACACAATGTAAAAATAACGTTATTTTCACGTGAAAAAAGTAAAAAAACGTAAAAGTAAAAAGCGAAACATATTTTTCATGTGAAAATGATGAAAAAATGTGAAGTGAAAAATGTAGTGAAATTAAAAACGTTATTTTCACGTGAAAAATATGAATCAAAAGTATATATAAAATCAAATTAAATAACAAATATAACGTTTTATTATTCATATTTTTTTATTTTGTTGTTTATTCATTTCGATCTTTATACGTTTTGATTAACAAGTCTTGTGCGCTTATAAAAAACTATCATCCTCGGTGTAAAAAAATACACAAATTCTACAGTAATTGTTTATTTAGTCCAAACTTAAATTCAAAAATTTAAAAATAATTTTTAAAAAATTAACGGATTTATAAATTATGTTATGAATTATTTATATAAAATTATTACACTATTTGTTAAATTGTTATTTGTTACGGTATACTTAATATGTTTTATAATAGTTTACTATTTAAAAAAATGCCTGACACAATATAAGCAATTTATTTCAAATTAATACAATCACCCTGCCAAAATAATATGGGCCATAAATAACAACACTAGCATGATGCGTGAATTGTGTCAAGACAAAACCTCTCTTCAGACGACGCGCGACGCCGCGACGTTTAACCAGTGCGGTGCGGTGGACTGGACTGAACTGGAGCCTGAGTGTGGACGTGTGGACGTGTGGACGTGTGGAGTGAGACGCCGTTGGCCTCAGTTTCAGTTAAAGTCATAACGGCTTTTAAGGTTTTAAATTGGAAGTTTAGACTTAATTGCGGTCTTCAAGTAACTACGACACAATGAGTTAACCCTACTACGGGCTTTCATCGTTCTTGGTAAGTTTATACTTTGGATATTTATTTAGTCATGTATTGTGAAATCAAGATAACCTAACCTCAACTTTCAGCATTCCATTATAGTTGTTCTGATTAGTTGATACAAGTTTGGTAATTATGCATATCATAACAACTCTCCTAGCCTTTTCCAAAACACTCCCATGTGATAATTCAGTACGAGTGTCATATCTGATCTTCCAGGTTTATGTTTATTGTCATTGCTTACCTTAAATGCTTATAGGTTTGATAACTGAAATTCTCAATAGGATTTAACATGGGCAAAGAACAGTTTTGTTTTCGGTACTCTGTTCAGATTTTGGTTATTCGATATTAACTATCAACCTATCGTGTTTAACTCAACTGATGTACTGTTCTAACAAACAACCGTCAGTAAGGCTAGTGAAGAAACTTCGATAACAAACAAATACCGAAACCATTGTCAATTATATCTAGGCCTACCTATATCATTTGATTCTCTCACAAACAACAAACCATACCAATCGTAAATAAAGTAAAACTAAAATTATACTAAACATAGGCCTAATATAAAAACTAAATTAAAACGTTACTATAATTAACTAACCAAACACAACTTACTACCTTATTTCTCATCATCTGCCATCTTGTACTAAAATATTATCGATAAATATATTTTCGTAAAGTAACAAATCAATCGATATCAAATACAATGGAATCGGATGTTGAGTTCTGTCCAACAGACGGTACATCGAACTTTGACTATTGGTAGATCGTTCGATATTGTTTCTTAGAAAATCAGATGTTGAATCGTCTGCTATAGGAACAAACGGCAGAAGATCAGATAGGCTATGAAACTCGTACCCCCTAACTACGTGTATGCCTCAGCCTTATTACTAAATTTTGAACTTCTTGTTGGATACAGTTTGGGCGTTTTATCTTGAGCTATGGGAACCGTTTAGGCCTACACCTGAAGCGGTTGGAGTGGAGTGAATATCTTCAGAACACTACAGCTGATACCTAAAGTTAAATTGACATGTTAACATTTTTTAATAGCTGTTTATATACCTATTTACTGTAATTTGTACTTAATCACATTTAATATTTGTTGAGATTAATTTTTCATTATTTATTGCCCCAGATCATTTAAGAATAAATAAATAATGTTTGACAGCTTCGGCAACGGAATAGGCCAAAGCTTAAGACGAAACGCACCAACTGTATAACCTCTGATTATATTTCGTTCTGCTAATGCAAATTACCTATTTTACTTCTACTGTTTATTTTTGCCCGTCACTAGCACTTATCAAAGGCCTAACTTAAATATACTCTGATTGGGTAGGCCCATCAGGTGAGACCTTATCAGACTCCACCTTAATGCTTTTGATTACATTGTTCTGTTTATTTAGAATAGATAATTGATGTTTTGAAGTGTCTTGATTTGTTCTCGATGAAATCGAATAATCTTAATTTCGGTTACAGACGTACAAAAGTTTCAGATTGATAGCCAATTTCCAATAAAATTTAGACCGCTGACAAAACTGCACCCGCCTATTTGGAAACGTTGGTAATGAGTACCTTAGCCAACTTAACTTTTTAAATATTGAAGTAGCCTTCAAGCAATTTACATTTGTTTATCTGCAATTTAATAATGTTTGTTTATTTTGTAAATTTTTTGTTTTTTGTGTTTCTTTTAGGAAGGAGCTTGCTGTTACATTTTTAACACCAAGAAAATATTACAAGTTTCTAGGCTTTTTGGAGAAATTGTGAGAATCGATTCAGTCTATGGATTGGCTTCAAAACACAACTTAAGGAGAAAAAATTCAGGTAGGTTTTTAGTAGGCTATTGCTTTCTGTGGGTGTCTTATGATTCCTTTTTGCCTTATATTTCTTATGATGTTATATGATCAGCGCACGGAAAACTCCATAACATTCTTCAGATTCCTTATTGGCTCGTAATTTTTTAATCGATGTTACACTAAAGATTATTTTCATTTGGATGTTTCATCAATCTGCGGAAATTCTCATGTGGTGTGAAAGGAATTTTAAAAAACTATGGTAGGCTATAATGATACAAAGTTTTGTTTTCTCTTGGACGATATGATGTTCCAAGGTTGACAAATAATGTTAGGTAGCAAATATTCTTGGTATTTAGGCATTTTTGCTAATTTTTAACTAATTTGCATTTAATGTAGGTAACAAGCAAGCGTGTATTGTAACTACAAGCTTTCTTCCTGGAGTGAAAAACTATAAATGTGAATTGTATATAAATAGGCCACGATAATTTGCAAACCCAGTGTTAACTAACACAGGTAACCTGCCAAGAAGTCTACTTACTAAAACAGCAATTCAAAATAAATTTAGGTGAAACTAAGTTCCTTGTAGCATTACCGTATCGTATATTTGACTGCAAAAATCAGTTTAAACTGATTTAACGTATTTATGACCTCAGAAAGCATTTTTCATCACTCTGTATACGAAAATTGCCCGTTACCGTACAGCTGAGATCTACGAAAACCCTCGATTTCCTTACATCAAAAGAAATAATGATCAGCAGATTTTTCGTTACCCAAACTTTGCATTTCCGTACCCAAACAAAATTTTGCCGTACCCAAACAAACGAAGTTCCAGTTTTGACAGTTCAACCATCTGACTCTAAACTAAAATAGACAGTTCAGCCCTATTGTGTTTGCTTATAGAGAAATGACTAAATTATGAAATGTTGGATGATTTTTTATTACAAGTTTGGTTACTTATTTGCGTCATAATGAAATGTATTGTTCAAAACTCATCACAAAAGTCCCATTTCGGGGCTCGATAGGGTTTTACATGCGAGGCTTGACGCCTCGCATGTAAAACACTATCTTGCCCCAAAACGGGCTACTTTCGAGACTAGTAGTGAAATATACTATTATTTCTTTACTAAAGTAAATAAAACTCAATATCTCACTTGTTTTCCAACTTATCATAATAAAATTTGGTGTGTGGGTTCATTGAAAATCAACAATTTTTTGCTTTCCCAAGGCAGCAAAATTGCTTATTTTTTGCTACAATAAGCTAACACTCCGTTTCTATGAGTATGCAGGATTGCTGACATAGGAATGGAAAATGTTTATGTTTTTAGCCAACATCAAAGAAAAGTCAAATAGGAGATGCTATATACCAAATTTTATTGTGATAAGTTGAAAAATAAGTGAGATATTGAGTTTTATTTATTTTCCATAAGGTTAACATTGAACAACGTTTCGTATTAACAACAATCAATATCTCAGCAACCAGTAGACATAGAACAAACATTCAAAGTACAAAAATATTTGTTTTTTCAAGCTGAATTTAATGGTGCAAACCAAAATTAGATTTTTAAAATTCTTCCATTTAAAAAATTTAAAAAACTTGTTTTTATTTGGACATTTTTAAAAAGTTTTTTAATTTACAAAGCATGCTAAAAGTCATGAGTTTTGTTGCTGCATCTGTTTAATGTAGATAAGTTTAAAAAAAAGTTTACTTGATTGTCAATGTGCCTTTAGGAGATATTAATTTTTTTTGTAAAACACTGTAATCGGACTAAAAATATAAAAAAATTTAATATTTTTTTCAATGACCTATATGTAGAAAGATAATTATGATTTATTTTTTTCTGGATTTAGCACACTTTACTTAATATTACTGCAAATTTTCATAACAATTGGATTAAAAATGGCAAAGATACAAATTTTTTTTCTTAAGCTATGCAAGTTTATCTTGGAGCTCGGGAACAACAGAAACGACAGATTTTTACTAATTTCAAATGTCTGCAAGAAAAAAACCGTTTGAGATATGAAGCTAAAATTTGGTATTCTTCCATAGGCATGTGAAAAGAACAAAATCATCAAGTTTCATCAAATTCTGAGATGGTGGGTTACAAATCCTTTATTTTCTGGATGATTTGACTTGGAATGACCCGGGGACCAAAGGAACAATAATTTAATAGGCTATACTCAATTGTTTTGTAATTGTATTGAAGCGTGTGAATTATAATTTTATGTGTAAAACTGGTTTTTGAATGAGAAATTTTTTACAAAATGGCTGATAAGCTAATTTCATGGCTAAATGGCTGATTTGGTACCAATCCTAATAACATTTTGAGATGGTGAAGTAAAATGACTGTGTTGATTTGTCATGTAATATCCCTTTAAAATTATCTTCAACATCCTTTTTTCAGATGCAGCAAAAATGTTATCCACTAAACATAACCTTCAAGTCATTAATCAACAAGAAATTACAAAAAACTTGGGAAGAAAGCTCTACGAGATACACAAACAAAAATAAACAGCTTATTTGAGTTTTTTATTGTTAAAAACAGTAAGGATTTTGGTTAAAAAGCGCAGGTCTTATGTAAAAATTCTTACAATTGTTTTTAACTTAGGCGGTCAACCGCGAGACAGTGCGGGCAACAGCGAGAGCGAACGACATACACTGTACCCGTTCCCTCTCTTTCGTTCTCTGCTATTAAGTTTAAAAGTTACATGTCAGCTGACACTGTTTTATGCAAATCATCACCTGGTTTATACGGTGACAAGTTCTGATTTCAGTAGCCAGTACAAACAAAGGATCCTGTTCTTCACTACAAAGAATCCTTTGTTTTTACTGGCTACCCACAACTTTACTAGTCATGTGTGCAAACCAGGCCTTTTTTTACATAATTGAATGGTACTATTTTATTATTGAAAACAAATCAAAAAGTGATCTTCAGAATTACTACTGTTCTTCCAAGCTACAACCATACACACACATCATCAGCACTCCTGTAACACATTTTATAATAACTAATTTAATATCAAATTTTAATGTTAACACAGTGCTAGCAAGTTTTCAAGGAAGAGAGAGGGCATTAATACAGTGTATGTTCCTCTCTCTCGCTCTTCCTCGCGATCAAAATAGTTTGCCAGTACCAAGTGCCCTTGCAATCGACCGCACACAATTAAAGAGATTTTTAATACAATAATGTATTATAGAAACATTTTAATTTATTATATAATGTTTTAATTTTTATTACAATTTTTTTGATATATTTTGTTATAAATACCAAATAACGATGTACATCGCTTGGTTGATGGTTTTTTAGAAGTGGTGCATTTTCAGGTCCTTTGGTGTTGTTCATATCATATTTTGATATAATTTAAAAAATAGTTTTGCCCATTTTAAAGTTTTTTTGTTGCTTTTCATCATTTTTGTGTGTATTCATTGTTATAAGGATGTTCCAGAAACGTTACCTTAACTGAGCTACTGTTAATAACTTTACTTACAACTGAGTTGAGGTTATACTTTTACAACTTAGTTTTTTTAACATTATGTTTAAAAGTAAGACAGTAATTTACAATAAACATTATAATTTACTTTATGATGGTATAGTTTAAATTATAATGCACTATTAACAGAATGTATTTGATATATATTGTCGTTTATTGTAAAATGTAATTCAACATTGCTGTTCTTTTGCTAATATAATTACAAAATATTTTTCTCAGTTTTGAAAAGTGTTAATTTTTTATTACCTATCCAAATAGCATCAGCAGTTTTGTAAAAAACTGTAAACTATTTAATACATTAAAAAATTATACATTTTCTGAACAGTCCTGATTAGGAATGCTGTCAGATCTGATCAGAATTACAATGAGGAATTGGTGCATTTTCTGATCAAATCTGATCAGAAATACACATCAGGACTGATCAGGAAATGGTGGATTTTGTAATCAGTTCTGATCAGAAATATACATCAGAAATGATCAGGAATTGGTGCATTTTCTGATCAGATCTGATCAGAAATATACATCAGAACTGATCAGGAATTGGTGCATTTTCTGATCAGATCTGATCAGAAATGTACATCAGAACTGATCAGGAATTGGTGCATTTTCTGATCAGATCTGATCAGAAATACACATCAGAACTGATCAGAAATACAAATCAAAACTGATCAGGAAATGGTGCATTTTCTGACCAGGAATGATCAGTTCTGATGGTATTTCTGATCAGGTCTGATGTTTTTTTTCATCAGATCTGAAGGAAAATTTTCATGGGGGAAAACCCTCATGCCCAGGCACCCAGAGAAGAGATACTCTGTTTGTTCTTCCTAACATATTTAAACCTTGTCTACAACTCCAAATCATCATAGAGCTGATAATTGGGGAGCTCAGTGCCTTGATAGCTGCTTGGCTCTCTGATAGGATCGCTATGTCCCTCTTCTTGTAACCCAACCTAAGGTTGAACTGAACGCATCTCTCGATGGCATTAATTTCTGCTTGGAAGATACTACGGTATGTTCCCATTGGCTCAGAGTATCTGGTTCTAGGCCCAACACACTGATCCCAGTTCCCCCACCAGGGCCGGCTCTACCATATAGGCGAACTAGGCGACCGCCTAGGGCGCCAGGGCCTGAGGGGCGCCAAAGGGGGCGCTGAGCGACCCCGTTTGTAAAAAAGCAAGGCGTAAATAAAACACCTTTATTTTGGAAATGAAAACTATGAAAGTAGATCAAACTTCATTTTATATTTACATTTTATTAAACTATAAGTTTATGATTTGGGAATAGCTCACGGGAACATCCTCTGTTTGTTACTTTCTTAAATACTTTAAAACTATAAACTTATCCCCAATGTGGAAAATCCTACCCTTTCAAACTCAAAATTATATACCAATACATGCATTATTCTCTGATCTCCAGGCGCCCTCGCCGTTCTTCAGTCGTTCAGGTTTCTTTATCTTGACAGCCAAATTTCAAGACCGTTCCACTGTAGTCCACCATTTTTCCAATGCTGGCAAGTATTCATGTTTTGCTTTGTAAATTACTGTTCTTAATAACTTGCCTAAACGTTTTTAATTGTTTGAGTTGTATACTAATTATATTATTTTTATTTTATAAACTGACGAAATCATATCTTAGGCCTACTTATATCACTATATTCAGAAATATATTACCTTAAATATTTTTCCCAAAAAACAACTCCACCTCAATTAATCCTATAAACGAATTTGCGAGTTCTTTTGTATCTAGATCATAGTGTATAAAGCCTCATTTTATGAGCACAATTTTTCAAATTTTAGGGTATCTTGTCTATTGAAAACTTGATGTGCAGTGTCCTATTGAATGAAGTATACAATAAAAACGTAGAGCTGGAAATTGACAAATAATTATAATAGTACTTTTGACTTATTTCGATTTTATTTTGTTAATAACATGAAAACCCATGAAGTCCAATGTTAAATATTTAATTTTTACTCTGAAATTCCTTTTATTACCTGCGCCATTAGATTTTTTTCTATAGCGATGTGACTTGCACAAATCACGTAAGTTACAGCATTTTCATAATTTGAAGGAAATATTCAAAGACATTTTTTGAGATAATTGTGCAATCAAGCATATAAAGTCAAATGACAACATAAAAGTATACACATATGACACTGACAGTGTATATAAAGTGTGATTTGTCTTCACTGGTTGAAATATGTTTGTTTTTGGCTACCAGGAATTGTTATGTAATTAATGGAAAAAACATTAATTTTAACAAAATTTTTATACAAAGCCGTAGCCAAGAAATTTTTTTTTGGGGGAGGGGGGTTGGGCTCCGCGGTTGCAGGAAGTGAAAAAAATAACTTCCTAACCTTTCATTTAAACACAATTTCATCATTTTCAGGGGGGGGGGGAGTTTGACCCCCTGACCCCCCCATTGGCTACGGCCTTGTTTGTATAAATAAAGAGGGAACAATCAATTGTTCACATTTGAATGAATTGGATTGCTTAAGCTTAAGAAGGAGAGGTTTTTCATTAATCACTGATTTAATGCCTAAAAACATTTTCCACTTCAAAGTTTGAGAGTTTCCTTGGGGATACAAAAATTATACGATCAACTTTCCTTTCATTACAACTACACCTATGTACTTCTAAACAAAAAACTTCGAGAACAAAAAAAAACGGACAAGATTCAAAAGCATTATCTTGAAACCGTAACTGATTCATTTCGTAGTGTATTTATAAAAAGTCTGCTCTTGGCTGTTTGAAGTTTGATCTTTAAAGTAAGTCAAATTGATCGGGGAATATGCACTGGTCATCCCCTCGAACCCAATGACCCCAAGCAAATCACGCACACATACCTCTGCAGTTTTACCGTGGTAGTAGATACTAATCAAATCAACCAATTTACGTTCCCAAAATTATGCGAATGGTGTAATAAAAAACTAAATAAACAAATATTTCATCTTAAAATATATTAATTAGCAAATCCTTCAATTCTCATAAAGCTACAAATCGATTTTTAACTTCATTTAAACTTAAAAAAATATTAGTGGTTTAATTAACTTCGTCATACAGTTACGTGATGGGTCTTATTGCGACCTAGGTTTCACAAGGTTTCCTAAGCTCTAGATAAAAAAAGTAATACAGTATGCCAATATCTTCTGAGAAACGTGTCAAAGCATTAGGCGAAATGATTGTAATTTATCTACAATACTATAAGTCTCTTCTCGTTTTGTTTGAACACAAGTACTTATCAAAAATTTACCACACAAGAAAGTATAAATAATTGTTAAGTGATTATTACAATTTAAATAAAATCGTACAAAACTTAAAGCTTCAGTAATTGAATTTGTTTAGTGGCATGTAAGTGTTTTCTCTAGCCCTTAAAGTAATGTATCCTTTTGCTGATCTGTCGGAAAGTGTGAGGGGGGCGCCAAACAATACTTTCGCCTAGGGTGCCTAAAACTCTTGAGCCGGCCCTGTCCCCCACTTGTCTTTGACCCATCAGTGTACCATTTGATGGTTTGAATTTTCAGTGGATATACTGTTCTCCTTCCCTGTTCCGCTTATTGCTTAGTCCAACATTGAAGTTTATCTCAAAGTTGAACTTTCTGATCATTGAGTCCCTCGGAAAGTTTAGAAACTCTTGCAGTCCTTGCAGGAGAAAATCTCCACAGGATCTGGAGTTGATCTCCATGCCTATTTTCTGCATTCTCAACAGACCCTCCTCGGCCACCCTCTGCACAACAAGGTGTAAAGGTGAAAGGTCTAGGATTACTTCTAGAGCCGCTGTGGGGCAAGATCTCATAGCCTCCGTAATGATGACGCAGGCCATCCTCTGTACCTTCTCTAGAGGTTTCTTACCATTCTCAAACTCAGTTTTACTTGCCCAAGCTACTGCCCCATACGTGAGGATTGGCCTTACAATCATGATGTACATCCACCTCAATATCTGTGGGTTACAACCCCATCTCTTCCCTGCATAGGATCTGCAGGTCATTAAGGCCCATTAAGGTAGCCTTTTTTGTCACTACTTCCAAGTGTTTATTCCACAAAAGTTTCTGATCTAGTGTTACACCTAGATACTTCACCTCTTCTTTCCATTCAACTTCACCCCACCAAGCTTAATGGGTTTCAATCTGCCCAAATTCCTTTTCCGTGTGAAAGGTACTAAGGAGGTTTTTCCAGTTAACCGTCAGCCCTTCAGACTCACACCATCTTTTCAGCTGTTTACTTACAAGCGTTTTTTTCTTTTTCGATTCAAAGTGTACAATTAATAATCAGAAGTGCACACAGTACATTTACCAGCAGAGGATAACTTTCCTGCCAACAATAAGGCACAGAAAAACATGTTTCATAGTATGATGTAGAGTTTTTTTACTGAACTAAGGTTTCTAATAAAATAATTAATGAGATGTGTAAAATATTTTAATTTTTTTTCATTTGGTTTCATTTCTGACAACTCCATATTTAAATGTTTTTAGGGTCTAAAACCCCCAAATTAACTAAAATACTCCCCCCATATCCTGATCACTTTTAGAGACCTGGCCCCATGTTTCAGGCTTGACTGACACTGATATTGCTGTTTTACAAATAAAACCCAATGGAAACGGCAGTGACGTATCTACACTTACTGTCGCCCGGGGCAAAATTGGAGTTTTGCCCCCCCCCCCCCCCGGCACAAAACACAAGAAATATGTTACATTTTTAATGCGTCTTTGATGTGATGGATAATCAATTAATTATTTTGTATATCTTAATATGATTTTTTATTAGGATTCATATTCATATGATTTTAAAACACCGATTTTCGTAGGCTACGATACAACCTACCAAGAGCTGTCATTGCCATAATATGACCGAGAAATTTGCCAGCCGCTGTAAAACCAAAGCAAGGTGTCTAACAAATTTCACAAATGAAACTTCCGACTTTATTCTGACCTTTCCCGACAATTTCAAAACGATTCCCGACCAATGAATTTGGCCATGTTGCCTCCGATTGAAAGATTTTACGGCCGCGATATGTCCAACATATTTAACAGCCACAATGAGACCAAGAGATTTGCTGGTCACAGAAACACTGAGCGATTTTCCGGCCACATCAAAACCGAGAGATTTGCCAGCCGCGGTATATGCGACCGCGATCTGACAGCCGCGATGTGACCACGAAAGGGATAACGGCCATGAAAAGGGCAAGCGGTTTAGTTGCAATGTGATAGATATTTGCTAGCCATAGTCTAAACAACAGATTTTTCGCCCAGTAAATATGACGACCTCGAAAAGAGCAAAATACTTGTCGGCAGAGAAACATCAAAGAAATATGCCTGCTAGCAACGACTAATTATGTGGACAAGACATAGGCTAGTAAATAGATGTGACGGCCTCGAAAGGAGCGAGAGACTTGTCGCCCACAATGCGACCAAGAGATCTGCCGGTCGTAAAACAAGGAGGCGATTTTCTGGCCACAAAATGAGCGAGTGAATTTTCGGCTGTGGGACGAGTGAGCTATTCTCTGTCTGCGAAACGAGCGAGCGGCTTTCTTGCCATCAAACAACGAGAAATGTGACGGTCACGAAAACAGAGACAGTCTTGACGGCCGCGATGCGAAAGAGATTCTCCGGCAGTGATTCTACTGAGACATTTGCCGGCCACAAAACAAAATATTTGACTTTAGATTAATTTTTTCACCTTTTACTTAACCGGAGCCAGCCAGTTGGGGTGCCGCTGGCGCCCCCTTCTGGCCGGCGCCCGGGACAGGCGCCCCCGCTGCCCCCCCACTAGATCTGTCACTGGGAAATGGAAGTGCTGATCACATTACATCGCACAGTCGTGTTTATAAATTAGTCAAAGCAAATAACTTCTATAAACCCTTGCACTCATTTAACATTTAAACAATAAGTACTTTCTTTATAAGATGCTTTTAGCGAATTTTCTCATTAATGAGGAAGCTATTACCATAGGTGTCATTTTAAGACCTAGCCCAAGACCATGATAACTTCTCATTTTGGGGCTCCCAGAAGGAAAAAACACCATTCATATGATTTTTTATACTTATCTAAATACAGTATTATCTATATACTATGTGTAAGCAACTCTATAAAAATTGTGTAATCTTTTCATGTGAGTATGGTAAAAGTTACCAGTCGAGTTATGTACGATATTTTACATCACACAACAAAGAAAAGTAATACAATCATAACAAATTTTTACATAAACCAATGTTTCTTAATTCATCAAATCTAACCTATTAAAAAAAAATTTGTTACAGACGTCAAAGTAGTAATAAAAGAGACAAGTTCAAAAATCAGCCTGAAAGGTCTATCAGAAGGGGGGGGGAAGGGGGGTCAAACCCCAAAATAGTATATTTCATTACTAGGGCCTAAAGTGACGCTTTTCGTACAAGGTCAAGTTTTACGACCGACGCTGTAAGCCGAGGATGAAAAATGACCGAGTATCAAAAAGCAGCTTTAGATCCGTGTGATGAACTAATATTTTTCGTTATATGATAACTTGGTAAAACTCCTTTTATTTCGCTCTACTGGATATTTTATTAAAACGACCAAATTTTTATATACCTGGTGCAGCAAATCTGCATACTCAATCCTCATTATTTTATTCTAATGGAGATTACAAGATGTCATATCTCACTTATGTTGGATTGAAAAATGTTTATACAAATTAGAAATTCGCCGAGTATGCAGGTCTGCTGCAACTCATTTTGCAACTCACTGCAACTATTTTGAAGATCTACTGGACACTGTAAGGAATAAAAGAAACTCTCTTGATTTGAACAGATTATAGCACCCCTAGGAAACCATAAATAAACGAATGTTTTAAAAACAAAATGGAATTTTAAAATTGTTATTGAAAATAAGATAAAATATTCTCTGTTAAGTAGGGGTGTGCGAGTATTCGACCGGTCGAGCTTTTAGGTCGAGCTTTTCAGTATTCGTCTCGGCTCGACTTTTTTCAAAAAAGCTCAGCACTCGAGCCGAGCTTTTGATAAGAGAGTTCTTATCGGAAAGATAATTATTGCGATCTATTTTTGGACGCGGCAAACTGACGAGCGTTTTCCCTCCCACAAAAAATACAAACAAAAAATATTCTCTAGTGATAAGGAAGGGACATTGACAGTTAACAAGAAATATCATCTCCATTTAGACGGAAATCGGAGCTATATTTAGTTGACCTTGGAGAGCAAAAAACAGCAAGAAAGTCTATTGTTTTATCATGGCTTATCTCTTTAACGGTATATCGTACAAGCTTCATTTTGGTTTCATTTTATTTATAAAAATTAGACAAAAATATAAGCCGTGATTTATAATTGTATGACATGTATTTTCGGATTTTGTAGCAAGGATTCCTTATCTCTTAATTAACTCACGCAGCTCGCACTGAGCCAGACAATGACAAAAAACCGGGACAGAGTTTTTGTAAACAACCTCCACCCCCCCCCTCCCTGGCCACTGATAAGGAGAGTGAGAGAGGTAGAGTAGGATTCACCTAAGTTGGCCAAAACAAAAGTAAACAAATTATTAGCTTTTTACGAATTTAAGCATAAAATCCAGCTGTGCTGAAAACATTGTCAATGAACATCTGTTTTAGTGTAGCACTTGTATCAAAGGAAAAGTTTTGGTGCAATATTGCAACTGGAAGTTCACTTGCGCAACTTAAAATATTACTCAGGGGCTTTTCCAAATTAATTATCTATTAACAGAGAGAGGATGTGTCATGGATGCGACCTGGTAAATAGTCTTAGATTTTCTTATGAAATAATATTTACAAAGAAAAATAGGTGATTTTTTGAATAGCCAGTACAACTTCCTGCAAGTCAGTAGCTGAAAAGAGAGATTGTTTCATATTGCGGACAAAACTTATAAAAGGTGTTTCCTTATTGGCCCAGGAAAAAATGAACAAGCAGTTAAACAAACTAAAAAACATGTAAATCAAGAAATAAAATCAAATTAAACTGTGACAGCTATGTAGAAAGGTTGAATGAAAATAAAAAATTCTAAAAATAGGCGATATTGTAAACATTCTATAACCTATAACAACATTGTAAACAAACGCAACGTGGCGATTTGACAGTTCTGAGAAAATGTAAACAGACACCATGTGTAACCAACAATGTTTTCAATGTGACTTGTACACAAATTTTTGATGAGATGATTAGTACATGCTTTGGCCAACTTAGGTGAATCCTACTCTAGCTGTTTCTTTCTTTCTCTCTATTCCGTCCTAATTTCTGATTCTTTCTTCTTCCTGATTATCTTAACCCACGTTATTTTCTCCACAAAAGCTTAGGAATGCAATCAATTTTAGGATGACAATAAATTATTTTTATATTATTTCATTCATATTCTGAAATAATTTAACCATCAATATTATGCTACAATTGGGACTGCTATTTGTAATCATCTTTATTTTGTTAACATTAAGAAAATAAATCTTGTGTTTGAGTTTGACTAAATGTAAATATGTTATTTTTTTAAGATACAACCATTTTGAAACCTTTCCAATTAACTCCTTTCTACTCTTGAATGAAATGTTGTAGTATGTAACTAGAAGGATTATTTAAGTTTAACTATTTATTTTAAAGTGAAACTATTGTGGAATAATTGGGGAGTTAAATTATAAATTTAGATTTTAAATTGGTTATTTTTCTACATAAATTATTTTTTGAGCCAGTTTGATCAATTTTATGTAACATAATACAAAATATTGATGAACCTATCAGATCATTAACTTGTTTTGGAGATAAGCTTTCTAGTTTTGAGCTGACGTTAACTTAAGGGATGCAAACATTAGTCTATTGTATCTTTTAAAATTAAAATCAAGCTTCATAATTTTGTGGTTGTTAAAAAGCTCGGCTCGAAAAAGCTCGAGCTCGAAAACTTTTGAAAAAGCTCGGCTCGGCTCGGCTCGAGTTCAAAAATCACTATTCGCACACCCCTACTGTTAAGAAAAATAGTAGTTCTTAGATTACAGTAAGATTCTTAACAGTAATCTTATGACATATTCTAAATATTATACACGTGAGCTCAGTATAAGAAAACCATTGAATTAGGAAGTTGGTATGGTTCTTATGAATTAAAGGTTCTTATGTAACTTTATTTGTTTTGAGGTTATTGTCACAGCTGATACGTACTAACATAAACATAAAAAGAAGGCTTTAGACTTTTTTTTGTAAATTGTGGACTTTAACAAGGAATGAAGCTTTTAAACTTTTCACAGCTAGTCTCGGAATATTAAATTTCACTTCAATTACAAATAGTGAAGTTTGTGATGTTATTAACCTGAAATTAATTAGGTGATAGATTGTTTCTTAATACTTCTGGCTGGGCTGTATTTTGGTCTCAGATGTACTTTTCATTAGTATTCAATTTTATTAGTGTTCTTTGATGTTTTTATTTTTGTAGCAAAAATGAGTTTATTGGTACAATCTCGTAAAAGTCTACTGATTATTGTAAATAGTGTTAAAAATATAAAATTAATCAATACAAAACATAGGATTATTAAAATTATTAATTGTATATCCCTTCATGGGGGGTCCCTTATTTGTGGGGGGGGGATCATTACTTTGGGGAGGTATACAGTCATTGCAAAAGCGGTAGCACCTAAAGGTTGGGAACTGCTGGTCTAGCGGCCATTCAGTAAGTCCTTTGGCTAGCCAGTGACGAGCTTCCCTGCACCTTGGTTTCTCCTTTTCTCTTGGGGGCATGTCACGTATCAACCTGCTTGACAGGATTGTAGTTAGTGGCCTTGGGCCAAAGTGTCCATTCCTACCTCCCCATTCCTACATATCCCTCTTTCCTCTGGCGTGTACAATATTTCACAATAATGGAAGCAATGTGCCAGATTTTTTTAGGCCTCCTAATCCCTGTCTGACAATAAAATACAATAACTTTTATTGTAATATAGGTTCCAGTGAATTTCACTAGACAAAAAATTTTTGTTATCTTAGTTGTCTTTTTTTAGCATCTTTCAGTCTGAGCTGGTGTCAAAGTATCTCGTGTCGACCAGCAAAGCTCTATTGTATCACCGTATCACCGAGCATGACGCTGAAAGCATCGAGGTATATTTTATAGGAATGTTGATGTCATTTTTATCCGACTTATTCACTTTACACTTCCCTGAAATTTACAAGGATAAGGAACAGAGAACAGGTGGAATGAATAAAACAACATCCTCTCATTGTATATGGTACTTTATTTTATCCTCATGGCAATCGATTTGGTGGTCAGTTACATTTTAAGTCAACACTGATAGATATTTTATAGTTACACAACAAATCAAGTAATGTTATATTTTTACATCAAACAATTAAGTTGTATATACATGCCTGCATTTCTAGCTTTCATTCATTCACACGAATATGACAACAGCACTACTAATTTAAAATACAATTCTAAAATATATGCTGAGAAATATTAAAAGATAAGCAGTAGACATTAGCGACAGGAAACATAGAATGTCGAATAAGACGATAGACGACTATTCCCCTGTGCCACGTCCAGCTACAATTCTCACCTGAGATAATCTTTACCATCTCCTCGCAACAGCTGTGACCCAGTCTCTACAATGCAGTCTTACCGAAACCAAACACAATACACGATATCGATCTCAAATTAAAATAATAAATAAATCTTTAATAGTATATAATAAAATTTACAAGACGATTACAAGACCTTTCTTTTAATTAACGCTGCATAATTAAAAACAATAATCGGTAACAAACAATAATTTGATCACAGAATAATTACAACTGACTATATAAAGAAACAATTGATATATAGAATAATGAGTGATATAATAAATAATTGACTAAAGTCAGAGTTAAAAAAATGATAGTAAATTTATGAAAAATGCTTAAAAAAATAAATTTAGCGAAAATAATACGAAACTCGTGTGTTTAGTAAGCATGGTTCTTGATGAAGAGACTGGAGTCACCGGCTTTTCCGGCCACAGAACCAGCCTGGTACTTGCCCAAGGAAGCCAACCCGTTAGCCTGGAAACAAACATCAGTTCATGAGGGAAGATGTCTTTAAAACTTTTAAAACTAAACTGTGTTAAGAGAGCACAATTGAACATTGTACATAAATGTTACTAAAAATTACATTTAGTTACTGGAAAAGATCTGGGCAAGTTAAATTTAAATTGAGTTTTATCTTGGAATAATTGTCTGGAACTTTTCAAAATGTAATGTACCAAGGTCATTAACACTCTGCATTTACAACTATTTTATTTGGAATAGTTTTAAGTTTTAAGTTCACTTAGTGTTTTACTTTCATATAAATGCAGTATGATGTGTGTAGTTCTAAAAATGATTTCCTGCCTCCCGATTTCCCCAGTTACAATTTGACAGTAAAATGTTTCTTTTAACATTAAATCAGTTTAAAGTTAATAACTGTCTTCATGACCCTATCGAATTAGCATCTGGGCTAAAGTTGAGGGCAAAGTGGCCCAAAAAATATTATTTTTTAGATGAAAGATGTTGAAAACCTCCTATGTACATGCCTCCTATATGACTTTGGCAACAGTCGAGGACTGGGTTTTATGCGTAAACCACACTGAAAAACTACAGGAATAAAAGTTTTAACAGAGATTTGTAAGGGCCAACAAAATCGAGTCATCGCCAGATTACTAGTCTGGCGATGACTCGGACTTCTGTGACGAGAGCAACAATGAAAGAGACTTGACGATGACGCTGACAGGAGGGGTTGTTGTGAAGATACTTTGACAGTCGAACTGTTCAAGGAAAACCAAGAGGACCTTGCCCAACTGGACTTATGTACAACAACCATCAAAAACTGGCAAACATTGGGCACAGTCTTTTTTTATCACTTTATTGTCACATTACATTTTCATAGTTACAGCAAGGCTGTGAAAACAGATGACACTGTCATGCTCTAAAACTAATGAAATCAAGACATTAAATTGTAACAAAACCAAGAAATCTATATATATAAACTTCATTACAACATAGTAGTATCATTTAAATAATCTGTAACAGAGTAGTAGTTTTCTTGTAAAAGGAAGTATTTTAAAGAAGTTTTAAATTTAGAAATGTCTTGAATTTCTTTAAGTTTGGCAGGCAGATTATTTAAAAGTCTTAGCCCCATAATTATATTTATAACAGAGATTTTTCATATAAACAAAGGCAATGTATTGGGTATTGACAGTTGTTTTTGAAATGGGTGGGATATTTATGTCTTACATTTGTCATCAGTTTAACTAAGTTATTAAGATAAAAATATAATATTTAATAAATTATTCTTATTTTATTAATTTAATCCTTTTTCACAAACTAGCCTTTAAGTTTTACCCCATTGTAATATATTATTGTCTTCCTCTATATCATTATTAAAGTGTATCCTTCAGATCATGTACTACTTTTCAAAACATGTTGTAATCGGTCAAAAGAAAATAGTGCTGTAAAAAGTATTCATGTTTAGGAATTCCTTTGAAAGAAACCACAACAAAATCTTACAAATTTTAAAATAGCATTTTTATGTCTCTTTAAACTTATGCTAATTATAATAAAAAATGCTTATATTATAATTAAATTATAATTTATAATTTTTAAAGAGGTAAAAAGCTAATACTATCTAGCCCAGAGCTACCAATAACTAAAATAACCAGCGAGCCAGAGCTACAAATAACTAGCGAGTGGTAATAGTATCTGATATTACTTTACTTTTACTTTTGAGGTTAGGAAGGCTCTAGGTCAGGTTACATTTGATAATTGAGGAAAGGATTGCCAGAGAACTTACCCATCTGGATGACTAGGAGTCCCACTAGCACAAAGATACACAGAAATACACAGAAAGAACACATTAACTTGAAAATTTTCGGGACAACATGCCCCTTTCTCAATCAGTTGAGAAGTGAGGAGTTTGAACTGTAGCAGGTTTGCCAACTTAACTGTCAAAACACTAAATAAAACTATGACTGTTCACACTTAAACAATATGTATACTATATACAATTTAACTTTAGTTCTCTGGCTGGAAAGGGTGGGGGTGTGTTTACGGGTTGGTTATCTAAGGTTTAAGTTAGGTGGCTCTCTAGATTTAGTTATCCACTGGTGAGCTAACTCCCATCTTCTGAGTTGTGAAGGGTTGCAGTTTTCAGGGAGGGCTTTGACTATTTTTATAGTGAAGCAGTCTTCAAATGTGGTGTTGTGATCTATGATATGTTTAGGGACTGATTTTTCTTGATTTCTTACTTTACAATCATGCCTATGGCCATTCATGCTTTTCCTTAGTTTCGGTGGTTAAGCCTATATACTGAGCAGGACAGAGAGTACATTGCAGTTGGTATATGAGGTTTGATGAGCTGCAGGTGCGGTGGCCAGAGATGTTATATTCTTTGTTAGTCAATGAACTGCGACTCCCACACTGAACGCATATCTGCATTTGTTGACTCCCATCTACAACCGTTTGTCAAGCTCCTGCCTTCACATATTCAAGACACTACCGACTTTCTGGAAAAACTTTCATCTCTCCCTTCACCACTGCCTGCCAACTCCATCATGGTCACAATAGATGTCACCTCTTTATACACCAACATACCGCATGCCCATGGCCTATCAGCTATTGAACGCTATCTAGATCAACGACCCAAGAACTCCAAACTGACAACACATTTTCTTATGACTCTGGCAAAATTTATCCTCGAGCACAACAACTTCCAGTTTATGAACAGAAACTTCCTCCTAGTAAAAGGCACAGCAATGGGCACAAAAATGGCTCCTTCATATGCTAACCTTTACATGGGACGCATCGAAGAAACCTTTCTTAAGAAGCAAGCTCTCCAACCCCTCTGTTCGTTCAGGTTTATTGATGATATTTTCCTCATCTGGACCCACGGACAAGATCAACTTGATGCCTTCCTCGATAGCCTTCAGAAACACTCCATCCTCAACTTCACCTGGAACTTCTCCCACAATCAACCTACCTTTCTGGATGTAAACATAGATTTCATAAATGGAAACCTCAACACATCAATCCATATTAAACCAACCAACAAACAACAATATCTGCATTACAACAGCTGCCATCCCAACAACACAAAACGCTCCATACCCTATAGCCAGGCCCTTAGAGCTAAACGCATATTTACTAATGAACAAGACAGAGAGATTTTCAACAACCAACTTGAAAAAGCTTTCACCTCCAGAGGATACCCCTCCAAACTTGTACACAGCCAAATTAAAACAGCTCAGTCCGAAAACTCCAGCAACAACAGTCATCAGCGTTCTCCGAAAAATTCTGACAATAACCTAAGCCTTATTACAACATACCACCATGGCCAACAAAACCTCAACAAAATCCTCCATGATAACTCCAGTATTCTCCAAGCAAGTCCCCACACCAAACCTAAACCACCCAAGGTTCTCTTCAAGCAGCTTCCCAACCTCCATCAAAAACTTGTTAAACCCAAACGTTTAGGCAGAACACCCCCTCCTTCAAACCAACCCCATGGATCATTCCCCTGTGAACGGACTTCATGCAAAACCTGCCCGATGCACCAACCAACTACCAGCTTCAAAAGTTCATTGACTAACAAAGAATATAACATCTCTGGCTACCACACCTGCAGCTCATCAAACCTCATATGCCAACTGCAATGTACTCTCTGTCCTGCTCAGTATATAGGCTTAACCACCGAAACTAAGGAAAAGCATGAATGGCCATAGGCATGATTGTAAAGTAAGAAATCAAGAAAAATCAGTCCCTAGACATATCATAGATCACAACACCACATTTGAAGACTGCTTCACTATAAAAATAGTCAAAGCCCTCCCTGAAAACTGCAACCCTTCACAACTCAGAAGATGGGAGTTAGCTCACCAGTGGATAACTAAATCTAGAGAGCCACCTAACTTAAACCTTAGATAACCAACCCGTAAACACACCCCCACCCTTTCCAGCCAGAGAACTAAAGTTAAATTGTATATAGTATACATATTGTTTAAGTGTGAACAGTCATAGTTTTATTTAGTGTTTTGACAGTTAAGTTGGCAAACCTGCTACAGTTCAAACTCCTCACTTCTCAACTGATTGAGAAAGGGGCATGTTGTCCCGAAAATTTTCAAGTTAATGTGTTCTTTCCGTGTATTTCTGTGTATCTTTGTGCTAGTGGGACTCCTAGTCATCCAGATGGGTAAGTTCTCTGGCAATCCTTTCCTCAATTACCAAATGTTTACTTTTACTTTGTAACTTGTATTTCAAATCTACTAATTGTTAGTTCTATTATGAAGCGGACCTCAAGTATGATACATTTTCTTCATATTAATAGAAAAACTTTAAAAAAAATATAAAAATATTGAATTTAGGTGACCGTGCTGGGGGGGGGGGGTGTAGACATAGGCTGAAAACTCTCACACTTTCAACAAACACCACCACCCTCTCCTTCTATCGGGCAAGTCCAAATGCATTGTTTCGTCAGCCATCAGTCTTAAAATCATTTTCAAGATTCTTCAAGTAAAATGGGTTGTAAGAACAAAGAATGTGAGTAAGAATCCTTCATTATCATTTAACAAATTTACATGCAATAGATGGTCAAAAGTCAATAAGTTACATTGTAGTAACCCACGAAGAATGGATTTTTCGATTGCTTGACACGAACTAGGCCTACACATAAACATGATACGATAAAAAAAATAACAGAATAAACAGCCCACATTGGGTATTAACAGAAATGGTTGCAGATTGTTTTTACAAGATATGCAACTATTTTTTTATGAATTTTACTTAAACTCAGGACTGAGGCTTGGGATATCAGTGATGATAGTATCAAGATGTCATGCAGTAGCATTAAGCAGTAGGGTGTAGCGTCATTCCTACAGTACTAGTCCTTATAATTGACCTTCCTTCCTCCTAGAGAGCCAAGTTTGTTGCAGGGACGTAGCCAGGATCTCGGGGGGTCCAGATATGGTCCTGGTCCAGACGACGTGACCCCCCACGATTTTTTTACGAGAGAGTCGTGAGTTTGAGGGCACGAGATTATGCGTAGCAAGAAGTAGATAGATCTTGGTAGACTTTATTAGGCATCATTAACTTAACTTGACGCTTAAACCCTTACTGTTTAGGAATAAACAAATAATATTAAACTGTGACATTAAAATACAAAAGAATTTATCAGTTAATAACAGGATAATATTACAACTGAAGTATTGGACAATAATAGTGAAATTCAACCCAAGTAACAGCGCTGAGACTTACATAGTTATCAAATACCACAATTAGCATTACCACTTTAGCATTTTAAATGTCATAAATTGATTTCCAAAAATATGTCATTATATTTTTATATTCATTATTAATTTAAAATGTTTATGTAAAAAATATCTGATTTTTTTATATTTTATCTCCTCATGAAACTTAAAAAGTACCGATTATATTGCATTTCAAAGAATATATTTTACGAAGTAAAGAGTAAGTTCGGGCCGGGGAGAGTTAAGTCAATCACAGGCGGGTAATGATCTGTAATTGGAATTTTTATTTGTGGAAGAGGTAAATTTAAACGTTGTGTAAATGAAATGCCTCATAATCAGGTTTGGTGACTTAAAAACTGTCGCCAATAATGTGTTTCGGTGTTATTTGGGTTATCAAATTTCTATAATTCTTCCCTTTCACTCAAAACTTGTTATGTCTAGAGCGCACAGTGGGTTAGGCTAGTTTGCCATTGTGACCCCTAATCATGAGATTTGTCAGTGTGTTACGTTATGGCACCGGACCAGTTGGGTACTGCATTACTGCGTTGTGAGTACGCGAAGCGACATCCATGGACGTGTGAATAAAGATAGGAATGGCTCTTGTGCATCTCGTCGAGCTCTCGATCAATATTATTTATTTTGCCTTCATTAACTCTTGATTAAAAACTCTTTCCTGATTTTCAAACGCAAGTTTTAAATTTATTTTTAAATCATTATTATAATGCGTGCAAATGACATTAACCACTAATGATTCATTTTACTGCAATTTTTAAAGTTTATATATTTCTTAAAGTATATTAAATTAAGTTATTAATAGTCGGTTGAGCCAGATAGTCGGGCTTAACAACAATAGCCGGATTCTAGTTGTAGCGTTCTTTCCTTGGTTCACTGCAGAACTG
Organism: Flexamia atlantica; assembly: GCA_035578135.1. Lineage (NCBI taxonomy): Eukaryota > Metazoa > Arthropoda > Insecta > Hemiptera > Cicadellidae > Flexamia > Flexamia atlantica. The sequence goes on from JAQJVK010000010.1 coordinate 37,777,802, forward strand.
TATACTTTGCTTTTGTGCAGTCCGTCATTCAGTATGGGATCTTGGGATGGGGGGAGCATCGTCATCCATTTTGGAGCCTCTGGCAGTAACTCAAAGAGTTGTCATCAAAACGCTTTTAAATAAAAACATAAGATATCCTTCTGATCAGCTTTTTAGAGATTTTCCTGTGCTTAATGTTGGACAACTTTACATAAAAACTCTTTTAATACATATAAAAAAGAATAAAAGTAAAATTTTCCAAAATATAGGTCATTCTTACCCGACAAGGAACAGACTCAATTTTGGTTATTTTTTCCCTAGATTACTCCGCTCGTCAGAATCATCCTGTTCTTTATATATTGCTCACACACTTTACCGAAACATTCCTGAGTATATTCTGGAGGCGGACGGGGGCAGCCTTGGTGTTTACAAGCGGAGGGTTAATGAGTGGCTACTCCGATTCGGTGCTGATGGTTGTGAGGCGCTGATACGCTCAATAGATGCCAGTTAATTTTTACTCTTCTAATTATTTTTCTACTTAATCAATTAATTATTTTTTTCTAATTAATTTTCCTACTTATTCGAACATAATATCACCAGCAATGTCTCTTGCTGTAAGTAATATATTTAGATTAATCCACATCTTATAAATAGTGTTTTTTTATATAGATTAGTGGTGTTTTTTTATAGATTATAGTGTCACATTTGAGAAGTCAACGCAAGATGAACTGGACAGACTCGTCCTCACTCACAGGCGTGTAGTCTATGTGAGGACTATCCATATTTTTGTTCAATGTTATTTTCACTTGTGAGATATCTTATGGAATAAATGATTTGATTTGATTTGATTTGTTTCAGTGGTTGTGAATAATCTAATCTAATGTAAAAAGGTAGGCAATATATAAAAAATACAAAGTAAGATAAGAATTATTTTAATCGTCTGCTTCTAAGAACTGGCCTGGGAACGCAGCTGGTAAGATAGCAGGCGTCAGCTTGAATTACGATGAGACCATTTTTGTAGGAATTGAGGAGTTTGTATTTTTGGCATGAAAATCGGACGGTTAAATTTTTATTTGTATAGACTAATATACTTGATGAGTTACCTGTCACCCTTATTCTTAAAACTTTGGCCTTTGTATTGCTTATTTTATTTTTGCACCGTGCACTGAAAAAAGAGTAAGTGCAATTTGTAGATGGACTGAATATCATATTTATTAAAATAATTAGAAGGAAGGGGGGAGTCCAGACCCCACGGACCCCCCTTGGCTACGTCCCTGTTTGTTACATTACTAGAAGGGGTATCTTGGCATGGTGAGACAGTGTGGGGCATCTTAATTGACTAGTGGTCAGCATCTAAAACTTTGTTGAAGAGGTAACAGAAAGAACTCCTCAATAAAAATTACAACTTGGACCTCTTGCACAATAAATCACAACCCAATCATCTTTAGTAAATCATGCAATCAGAGCTGATGGATTACTAATATTATTAGCTTGTAATCTACTGTGCAATCGGCCCTTGGTGAGGGACAGCATCTGACCTTTGCACGTTTCAGAAGCTCCTCCTGTCCAGCCTTGACGTTATCAGGCTTTCCTCCCCAAGCCTTCAGCACTGAAGCCTACAAACAAATAACATAACAATCAATTGATTGTGCTAATTCTTACTTTAAATAAGGATACTTACTTGGATACTTGGTTATCCATCCAGTTGGCTTATGAAGCATTGGATGTCGTCAAAAAAATGCCGGTATAAAAAAACCGGACATTTCAGTCGCTCCGATGGGCGAGATCGGGGATAGGTTATGTTAGGTCAGTCTTACAAATTCTTCAAATGGGTGTTCTCTGGCTCCATAATTCAAAAAATTCTCTTAAACTATAAAAACTATTACTAATCAAGAAATCTTTCAGATCATTTTTGAACTTGTTGATTTTGTTTTGTAATTTAATTTGTGCCGGAAGAATTTGGAAAATCTTTTGGCCAGAATATTTAGGTGTTTTTTCAAATGCCTTTAAATTAAGTTGTACTGCGAAATTGTTCTTGTTCCTTGTATTATATGTATGAATTGTGTTGATATATTCTGGTGTTTGAGTTTTTATGTATACCGACACCTCATAAATGTAAAGGCTAGGAACTGTTAACAGTCCTAGATTAATGAAATGTTCCTTACAATGAGAGCGTGGAGGTAGTCTTAACATACGTCTCAATGCTTTCTTTTGCCAGACAAAAATCTGTTTCAAATTTGATTCAGTTGCTCCCCAAAGAACAATTGAGTAGGAGATGTGGGACTGGAAAAGGCAATAATAGGCTGACTTGAGAAGCTCGATGTTTTGGAATTTGGCAAGATTCCTCAACACAAACGTTCCCCTCGCCAGTTTCCTCTCAACCACCTCCAACTGCCCTTCCCAGTCCAAACTTCCATCCAGTCGCACCCCCAGAAAGTCAACCTGATCGGGTTCATTCAATAGAACCTCCCCAATAAAAATGTTTGGCTTTTGAAAAAAATTTGATTGTTGCTTTTGTGATGTTTGAAAACAGACATAATTAGTTTTGTCTGGACTTAATTTAAGTCTGTTTTCACCAAAAAATTGGGCCACTTGGTTAATTTTGATGACTGAATCAATTTCAAGATCTTTTTGGTTTTTATGTTTGGTTACAATAGTTGTATCGTCCGCAAACATAAAAAGGTTCCTTTCTGGGATTAAATTAGCCAGATCATTAATATAGACAATGAAAAGGACTGGGCCCATTATTGACCCCTGCGGCACGCCATGGGGCATCAATCTTTTACTTGACAGGACGGACTTACTTTTGAATTTAGATTCATGGTGGATCTCAGTTACCTGGCTTCTACCACTAAGATAGGAGCAAATCCAATCGAGAGCAGTGTTTTTTAGGTCAAGGCACCTGAGTTTTTCAATCAGCAGACCTGTGTCGACACAGTCAAACGCCTTGGTGAGGTCGGCAAAGCAACCCACAACCGCCTCACCCGCACACACCCGCTGGATCCCATGCCTCGACACAGCTGTTGATGAAATCAATTAAAGCCAATTTAGTGGATTTTGATTTTCTGAAACTATACTGCTTGCCACTTAGTAGGTTATTACCCTCCAAGTAAGCAATCAGCTGGTCACAAACCACTTTTTCAATTAATTTGGAAACCACCGGTAATAGTGAGACCGGACGATAGTTACACATCTCCCCCTCATCCCCCTTCTTGAACAAAGGCAAGACCTTGGCGACCTTGCAACCGTCTGGGAAGGTGCCCGTAGATGTTGATGTATTTACAAGATGAACGAGGGGTTTCATTATCTCTTCAGCACAAACTTTTAGGACTTTCTTACTTAGGCCATCTATTCCCGTTGATGTTTTGGGTTTCAATTTGCCAAAAATTTTTCTCAACACATCCTCATCAATTTGTTTAAATGAGTTTAACTCTGTATCAAGGCGTGCCCCTGTGAAAATCTGTGTTGGCTGTCCTGTTTGCCCTAAGCTCTGATGGATATCAATTGCTACATTGGAAAAGTAATCATTAAATGCTTCACTAACAGCTGTCGGGTTCTTAATAACATGCTCATCCTTATTTATTGTCAAGTTCTTTGGGCTATTTTTGTTAATTCCTCTCCATTCATTTATGATTCTCCAGGCTTCTGTTGCTTAGTTGTTGGAATTTGATATTCTATGATTATACCAATCCGCTCTTGCTTTGTTACGTCTGTATTCTGCTAAAGCCTGATCATAATGTAGCTTATTATATTCTGATTTATTGGTCTTCCAGCTTTCGTAGCATCTCAGCATCTCCTCTTTCTTACGACAGATATCAGCGTTCATCCATTTTATCTCATTTATGTTCTTTATTTTTATTTCCTTTAAAGGGCAGGCAATATTGAAATAGTACATAAATGTTTCCATAAAGATATTGTATTTTTCATTCACTTCCCTTGCTTGATACATTTCTGTCCTTTTTTCTTTTTTTAATCGAAACCTAAGTTCTGTAAGATTTTGTTCAATTATGGATCTAACGATTTTCTTTTTGCGAATATTTTTTGTGGCTTGGTTCATGTTAAAAATTTCTATGTTTATTGCATGATGGTCTGAAATCAATGGTTCAATAACTGAGCTACTTTGTTCCTGAAAATTTGTTATAAAATTGTCTATACAAGTTGCTGATGTGGATGTGACTCTAGTTGGCGAAATTATTGTGGTTTTTAGTCCATAACTTTTAATCAAATTCTGTAAAGTAGTGGCTTTATGGTCAGTTTCTAGTACATTAATATTTAAATCACCTCCTATTATTATTTTACTATTGAGTTTCTCAGGTTTTAAGTCAGTGAAAAATGTATTGAGTTTATCCCAAAAGGCATCAAGATCGCCGTCGGGGCTTCTATAGAGGACAGCCAAAACAATGTTATATTTCTGAACCTTAATTTTTATTTCACAACATTCAAAAATTTTTTCTTCACTTAGTTTATACCTATTTCTGAAATCTTTATTTCGTCAATCTCTGTGTTATTATTTTTGTAAATTGCCACGCCTCCCATATTCAAATCATTCCTACAAAAACATGTTTGGAGAGTAAAATTGTTTATATGAATCATTTCCAAATTATTTTTATCCAAGCCATGCTCACTAATTAAAAAGAAGTCTGGGTTTTCGTCTTGTAGGAAAATTTCCACTTGGCCTATTTTCCCGTTAATACTTCTGAGATTTAAATGAGTTATTTTTAACAGCTTTTCTTTCTTTTCCTTCTTGGACCTAACTTTATTTGTTTTTTGTTGATCAGGCCTGACTATTTTATCTAGTCCTTTTCCCTTACTTTTCCTTTCACTTCGTTTTTTCGTGCCATGTGCCCTACTGTCTCAAAAAAATTTTTAATTAGGCTACATAGAAAATTCTTACCCTCGCCGTTCATATCAAGACCATGCTGTGTGAAACAGTTTCTATCAAGTATAGGGTTGATGCTTAGAAAACTCCATTTATTCTCCTTACATGTTTCTTTAATTATCTTATTCTGTTCGTCAATAAGTGCATTCTCTTTTACAGCATCGTATCGGTGTGGCGTTTCCACCCACAGCACCCCTCCACGGACCGCGCTCAGCCTACCAAGTTTCTCCCTCAGTTCACCTATACCCTCCTTTGTGATCCTGTTTGAACCCCCCACCATCACAAGAAAATCATCCTCCCCGAGCCAACCCATCTCCCCTTCTGCACACTCAATCAGTTCGGCCAAAGATCTTCCAGGAAGGACCCTCATGCTAACTTCCTTTTCCCTCAGCGACCCCCTCAATCGACCCCGCAATCTCCTCCCATGACTGTCTCCAACGACAAGGAGCCTCGGCCTCCTCCCCCGCGGACCCCGCCCAGTCCGCGATACATAAGTTCCTGTAACAGCTTATGTATCGCGCTAGCTCATGAGCCCAGCCGCTACTCTCTGCCGCTGGGCTCTGGCCCAGCCTCATGACTAGGTCCAGGTCCAGGCAGCCCCAGCGGGGAACCAGGTCCAGGCTTGTCCCTAGACTCCCTTCTCGACCCTCCCCCCCCCCCACAACTCAGCGGCGGAAAATGCGAGTCACAAACCCTGAAATTGTCCTCCTTGCCCAGCACCTCAAACGAGTTGAAGGTTGCCGGCAACCCCTCATTCCCACCCACAGCCTTGCGAACCCTATTTCCCCCCCTACTCACCACACTCCATTCTCCCTTTCCCTTGTTGGAAGCTTCAAGATCTTTAATTTTACTTGACAACACTTCAACCCTCTCTTTGAGGTCGGCAAGCTCAATTTCTTTCAAATTCAATTGCTCCATCAATTTTTTATTTTCATTTGTGAGGTGTTGGTTGTTGTCTGTCAGAAGTTTAATTTCATTGTCCTGTAGTTTTTGTGTTTGTGTGTTAAGTTCAAATTGCTGGTACGAGTCATGAAAAAGCCTAATGCAGATAGGACAAGCCCATTGATCATTTTTCTCTTTATGTTTCGAAATAATGTTGTCTTTAATGAGCCACACTGTTTGGTAGCATGAAATGTACCATCACCAATGTCACACATTATTGAATCATCTTTTTCATCATCAATTGCAACATTGCATGCTTTACACTTTACAACAGTCATTGTGCCTGTCCTATCTGGAACAAATCCTAAACACTAAAATATTCTACCAAAAGAGTGAAATTGTTGCAAGTCAAAATTTAAACAACAGATCTTAAAAAACTAATGCATACAGTATCACAGTCAGTTACAAGGAATTATCGCATTTTATTACTAAAAACTAATGATTATGCGGCCATTACAATATTTTTAGCTTTGGACGGAGGATGTTTTTGTGGATGGTGGAATACAGAGCCTAGGATTGGTTGGATTAAATAGGAAAAGGAATGATCTCACCGTATTGATGACGTGATTTAAGATGGAGTCCTAACGTTTCACAGTAGGCCTAGTACGGCGATTCACACAAGAGTTTCAAATACGATTTACATCACTTCCCATGGATGGAATTTTAAGTTTTATGGATCAAAATGATTGCACACACTAATAGATTAAAATTATTTATAAGTTACACTGCACTAAAAGGTTTAAACTGATAAATAGACTATTGAAGTGAGGAGCTGTACAGAGGCAGTCTGCATTCCACCATCCAGGCTTGCCAATCCTAAAGTCTTAAGGAAGAAATTAAGAGGAGAAAAACTGGCTCATATAATCTGAATACTGGGAATTTACTTAACTTTAAATGGTCATTTTCGACAAAGGGACCACAGAATTAAATTATGAGAAGTGAAGCAAAATCTGCAAGGCATTTGCCTACCACACGGAACCAAACCAGGAAGAAATAGGTAAAAAACTGTGATACCCCCCCCCCCCCCCGTACACTGTTGTTTGGAACCTTAACAATATCCAGACAAATTTGATATTTTACTTCCTCAGAGATTATTAGAGTGAGAAAGTAACAGAAAAATCTGGTTCAGCAATTTTTTATTTGTTATGTTAAAATAAATTATTGAATGTAGGACTTTTGATACAAACTAGACTAATGTTGCAGCTTTGCTTGCAATCAACAGCTGTTAACAGAGACAAATTTTATTCTTCTAAAAGATTTGCATTGACTCAACATTTAAAGGGCTGTAGGGCTTAGAACTAAGAAAAAACGTAAAAATTCTCAGGAAATTTGGCAAACCTAAGCATTATCTCCTTTAATTTGACACACAAATCTTGAAGATCAGCCCAAAAGTCACTGAGAAGTCAGTCTTTCAATTTCATATTACTGTATAAGATTTTAACTATAGCATAAAAAAGTTGAGTTGTTAGATTCTTTTTATATTTTTGGTCAGAGACAAGATGAAAGTGTGAAAGTTCTATCAAATACAGTAGACTTGCTCTTATCCAGACACCTTTTAACTGGATATTTGTTTAACAAAAGTACATTCCATGGAGGTGAAATCTTTTTAACCGGACGATTTCTATAAACACATCGGTTTAACTTGACTTGATTGACACCATTGGCAGGAAATAGACAGAATTATTATCAATTCTTGTGGGAAATACTTGAGAGCAGTATAGTTTAAAGTCAAAATCAGAGCACAATATTAGCTTACAGAATGCATTATTGTAATAATTTAACAGGTTTTAGAGAACGTTGGTTCAACCGCAAAAAACCTTATCCGGATGGCTTTCGGTCTCGAGGTGTCCATATAAGAGGGGTCTAATGTAATTTAAATTTTATGATTTTTTTAAAAAAAGCTCACGTAGTTTAGTTTTTATCGCAGGTTAAAGATAACTATTAAAATTGCTTTGAATCTCACTCGACTGAACAGTTAAGAAATGATGGTAACTTTTTTACGCATGTAATTCAAATTGATTGTTCATTAAAGTACTGAAAACCCAGATTGAAATTTTAAAAAACGAAAGATTGTTATTGTGGGCCAATAATAATATAAGGTGTATTAATAAAAATGCATTTTATGGTAACAAATAAATGGCTGAAATGGGATTTGAAATACAAATTTATTTCATATAAGACATATAGATTAAAAATGCATTTTATGGTAAAAAATAAATAATTTGAGAGGGGATTTGAAATACAAATTTATTTCATATAAGGTATATAAATTAAAAATGCATTTTATAGTAAAAAATAAATAACTGAAATGGAATTTGAAATACTAATTTATTTTGTAAAATGAAAAGATTGTTTGAGAACCATTGTATTTTTAGCTTTATTTTCCATTAATAACCACTTAAAATAATTGTTTAGGCCAATCTTAAAATTTAATACTGTCTCGAGTTACAAGTATAAGGAATGGAGAAACGAATTGTGTTAACTTACTTCAGCTGAACTGGCAGAGTGATATAAGATGGACGTATAGAATTTTACTTTGAATATTGTAATAAATATAGTTATAATAGTTAATAATTACAGAATATTTTTAAAGTTGCACAAAATTCCACTATACTACGACTAAGTCGGCATAATATAGTTTCTGAAACTTCTATAGACGTTAAAATAAATATAAAATAAACCTGCTTTTGGTAATAAAAAATTATAACACTTTTACTTAAAAAGACTAAGAGAATGTTTTTTTGTGCTGTTAAGTTAACATACCTGAAGGGCACGTCCATAACTGAAGGTGAGGGCCCAGGGCTTGGGAATGCCTTGCAACTTGTTGATGGTGTCCAAGTTGACAGAGGCATCCTCTTCAGACTGTCCTCCAGACAAGAATGTCACTCCTGCCACAGAAATTCAATCATTAACGACTACAATGATTTCTCCTAGCATAACCTTGTTCTTCCCAGGAATTCAAATTTATTTAGAATTTCCTGCAATATTTATATAAGTAAAACGGTGACTCTGTATTTTTGATAGAATATGGAGAATTTTAATTCCAAGTTTTATTTCATTTTACATTTTTTAGAGAAACTAAAGAAAAAGCAGGGCAAAGTCAAAAAAAAGGTTTGAAAGCGAAGACGTGTTAACAGTGATGCTCAAGGAACTGGCATCCAACAAGGAATGTTCATAGAGGGGGTTTCCGAATTGCTGGCAAAATTGTGGCTTTGGTTAAGTACGCTAAAAAAATATCAACTTACAGATTTAGAAGCAAACTAATGATCCTTGAAAGACTTATGAAAAAGACTTGGCAACTACATGTTATTTCCTCATCACAGAAATCTTCCAGTTTTTCTAGAACCTTTAATTGTTATATTTTCTATATAGTTCCATAAAACAACAACAAGCAATTTATCTTCTAACATTTAAATAATCAATTTTATACTCGCTCGATTGTTCAGTTCACTCGGATATCAATTAAGACGATTTAATTAAGTTTTATTATTAGCGTTTGAATTGACACATATGTTAGGACATGGGCCTTACCGGGCACGGCAGCGGGCACAGTTCTGGAGAGAGCCAGAACAGTGGCCTTGGCGTTCTCTTCATAGGTGGACTTCTTGGGGCAGGACATGCCCGAAGTGACCATGTTGGGCTTGAGGAGGGTGCCCTCCAAGTACACGTGGTGGTCATTGAGAGCCTTGTACACGGCAGCCAGGACCGTCTCCGTTACCTTCTGGGCTCGGTCCACATCGTGGTCTCCGTCAGGCAAAACCTGCCGAACGAGTGAAACATCATTAGGATGAATAATAATGCCCACTGACAGTGGCAACAGCTAAAGCCATATTGAACCGTTTTCGAGAGTCAGTGTTATTACGGTACAGAGCAGGTAATGATAATGCTGACAGATGCTAAGGTTGTGTCATCTGGGGCATTCATTGGCCCTGAACCCTTTTGTGACTTCTCTCGCAGCAATGCAAACCACTCAATCACGACTTGGGCCCGTGATGAACACCAGAGGAGACGGGCGGGACTCCCATTCCTGATAGAAAGGAAGCTCATTCTCCAATCTCCATCTCGAAAGGTGGCATCAAATCTTCTGCTATTGGGCAGGCAGGAGGAAAGACAGTCACAGAAAACACAACCGGACACAGAAACCTGAGGAAGCATTTGCACAGAATTGGGTTGTACAATGGAGACTTCTCCTATAAAAAGTGCGGGCAGTCAGAGGAGACTGCTGACCACCTGCTGTTCGACTGTGATCGGCTTGTTGAGGTAGTTGGCAACTTTCAGGACCATGGAGAGGGGCAGACACCTTCCTCAAGAGGAGTTTGTTAGTAGGCTGCAGCTATTCATCAGGAACATGAACCTGGACAGTTCCTAAATCTCTACATCATCATGAAAAGGGTCCGCAACAAGCCCTCATGGCTGAAGGGTCTAGGGGCTTTGGTCCGCCTTTCCAAATGAATGAATGAATGAATGAGTTAAACATCAAAAACAAACTCTAAGAGGCGGTTCTTGGACTCTGGGTTTTCCTAAGTCCGAGCGATAAATCCAGTAATAACCAGTTTTTTGGGCTTTGAAATCGGGTTCACGGGTTCGAGTTTACCCGCGCCCGAGCGCACAGACAGTTAAACTTCAGCCAATTATGACAGGGATAAACCCGAGCGCAAAAATTCGGGTTCACGAGCCCAATTATAGAAAACCCCGAGCACAAAAATTCGGGTTCACGAGCCCAATTATAGAAAACCCCGAGCACAAAAATTCGGGTTCACGAGCCCAATTATAGAAAACCCCGGGTCAAAAAGATAAACTGGTCGGGTTCACGAGACTTGGTCTAGCGCAAACAGGATAATCTCGGGTGAAAAGAACAATGGTTTTGGACTTGAACTTAACCCTGCTGGGGGGCAGGGTTAAGGTGACATCATGTCGAGATTATCTCAATTTCTCGTTTATTGATTTTTTGTAAGTAAAAAGAATGTTACATTTGGATTCAACATTAAATTCCGAACAATTTCATTACCCTCAACATAATATTTGATTTTTTTATTTTTTACCACTGATTGTTGAAAACATGCTTAAAATCGTAAAATGTAATGAATGATTACAAATCACAGTAAAATTTAACATACCTCAAGTTGTTAACATTAAAATAGTAAAATACTCGTGAAACTGTTTCCTATATACGATAAAACAGATACCGCACAGATTTTTACAGATATTATACAGATACAGTATGATAGATATCTCTGAAATTTCGAATAAGTTTTTTGTGATTCACCAAAACATCCACAGTTTACGCAAAAATTTTGATGTTTTTCTATTAGAAATAACAGCAACTAGTCTGAAACCCGAAATAATAATTTGAAGTGAAATTTGGATTATGTCAAATGAAGTTAGTTTATATGAGATACCTCAATATAAAATGTATGCTAATTGTAATGATGGGTACAGAGCAGGAGGTATAGCAATTTATGTAAGTCAGAATATTAAAGTTCGTGATTGTTGTATTTTAAAAATTAATACTGCGGATGCTCTGAAATTAGAGTTTGAATTTGACAAGCATGTTTTTTCTGTCCTTGCATTTTATAGATTGCATTTATTCTCCAAGGAATTATTTGTGAGTGATTTAAGTGAATATTTGAATAATGAAAATAATTTAAAAAAGGTTAAGAATGTAATTTTTATGGGCGATTTAAATATTAATATTTTAGAAAATAAAGCTGTCGATGATTATTGTAATTTATTGGCGTTAAGTGGTTTAGAATGTTTAAGCAGAGATGCAACAAGAATAACAGTTGATTCTGAGTCATATCTAGACCATGTGTTTGCAAAGGTTTCCAGCAAAAACCAGATTGAGATCTATGTCGAAGTAGTCCACGCGAATATTACTGACCATGCGATGTCAAGAGTCTGTGTGGGAGTGAGAGGGAAGGAGAGTGATAAGGCGAGTGGCAGCGGCTCACCAGATCGCGGCGCTACCCGTATCGACTATGATAAACTAAACGCAAACTTGGACACAGCTGACTGGGGGGAAGTGTATCAGCAAACTAATGCTTCTCTTGCTTTTGATGAATTTTTTTATAGTTTTAATCAGCTAGTGATTAATGCAAAAGTAGATAATAAGAAAGAAAGAAACAACATGAAAAAAATTAAACCGTGGATGAATGATTTTTTATTAATGCGAGTTAGGATAAAAAATAGATTGTTTAAAAACGTAAAAAATCATCCAGATAATAAGAAACTTGTCAGTTATTATAAGTTGTACAGAAATAAATTAAATAATATGATTAAGTCAGCTAAACAGTCCTATTACTCTAAACTTTTTGTTAATGTCAAGGATAATACGAAAGCACTTTGGAATGAAGTTAAGAATGTTACAGGTCAAAATGTAAAAAAGAATGATGATATAAGTCTTGAGATTGAAGGTGTAAATATATCAGATCAGCAAAGTGTTTGTAATGAGTTTAACAATTACTTTTTAAATGTAGTAAGCAAATTGGAGATCAAGGAAAACAATGAACGAATCTCTGAGTTGCACTTTAAGAATCTTTTTAAAACAGTGCCAGCAAATAATTCTATGTTTTTGGGTCCTGTGGTGGCCGATGAATTAATCAGGGTTATTAATTCTTTAAAAAAATAAATCTGCACCAGGCATTGATGGTTTTAGTTCATTACTGATTAAAAAAGTGATTTTAAAAATTTTGGATGTTTTTCTGTATATAGTTAATTTAAGTTTTCAAACTGGGGTCTTCCCAGACAAGCTCAAGGAAGCTGTGGTAATTCCTATACATAAGACTGGTAAAAAGAACTTGTTAATGAACTATAGGCCTATATCGCTACTTCCTGTGTTCGCTAAGGTAATTGAGAAATTAATAAAAACTAGATTGATTAGTTTTCTTGACAAGTCACATTTTTTCAGCCAGAATCAGTTTGGGTTTCGAGAGGGAAAAAGCACTGAGGACGCACTTCATAGTTTTTTGGGCAAAATAAGTAATGGGCTAAATTCGGGGAAAAAAGTAAGTGGTATATTTCTAGACATTAAAAAAGCTTTTGACACAGTGAATCATGATATTCTTTTATCCAAATTAAATGATTGTGGAGTAAGGGGTCTGTCGTTGAAATGGTTTGCAAATTATTTAAAGGGAAGAAAACAATGTGTAGCGAAGCTAAGGAGATCAAATACGGTGTGCCTCAAGGCTCGGTTTTAGGTGCAGTATAATTTTTAATTTACATTAACGACTTATGTAATGCAGAGCTGTTTGGTAGTTTAACTTCTTTTGCCGATGACACGGCATTGAGTTACTGTGGGGATTCGTGGGATGAAATTGAGGGAGAGATGAATTATGATCTTTTGGCTCTCCAGTGGTGGTTCACTACAAATAATATGCTTCTTAGTCCTGAAAAGACCAAATATATAAATTTTAGCTTGAGACATGACATCAGTTTTCAAAATTCTATAGTTTACAAATGTATAGATTGTATTGGGAAGAATTCTTTCTGTGCGGAAAAATGTGCAGTCGTCAGTTAAGTAAATAATTTGAAATATTTAGGTCTAACTTTAGACCGTGAATTAAATTGGAAGCAACACATCCTTTCTTTGAAGCAAAAATAAAATAGGACATTGAGAGTCTTTTATTTTTTAAATGATTTATGTATTCCTGAATCTATTCTACGACTGATATATTTCTCAATAGTCCATAGCAGAATTGATTATGGGTTAACTTTCTGGGGCAGTGCTTACAATGTAAATACTAGACCTATCTTTATTTTACAAAAACGATTCATCAAATTAATTTCAAAGAAGTCCAGAACAGAATCATCTTTTCCATTATTTATTCGTTTAAATGTTCTTCCTTTGAAGTATATGTTTGTGTACAAGGTACTTTTTTACAAAAGAAGTGGAAATTATTTTCAAAACAGAAATTATTACAGAAACCGATTAAGAAATGCTGAACACCATCCTATACCGCGTCCTAATAATACTTTTTTCACCATGAACTTCCAATTTTTAGCACCGAGAATGTACAATAAATTACCTTTAGAAATAAAAAATTCACGCAATTCTCTAATTTTCAATCGAAAACTGCGCACCTGGATGTTAAGTTTCGAAAACATTGATTTCTTGCTTAATATTGAAGCTTAATATATTTAAAAAATGTTGGTTCCTGCAATTTTTTTATAGCACCTTGTATATTTTTATTAGTACCTTAAATGTCTTAAAGTGCAAAAGTACAATGGAAGAACAAAAGTCGTTTTATTTTTCATCTGAACATTCCGCAGATATAGTAAGGGAATATTATCAAATATTTAAGTAGCCTAGCTGTCCTGAGAGCTGATAGCTTATCTGAATAGCGGAACGGAACCTCTAAACAGGCGCTTTGCCTCAGAGGTCCTAAATTTTTTCAAAACACTGATTTGTTTATTTAACTTTAGTTTACTGTTTGCCTGTTTCTTAAAAAGTGTCTGCTTAGTTTCAAAGAGGATCTTTTATTTATTTTGTAAGTTTAAAAATAGATTTTGTTTTGGAAATATGTAATGTTAGTAGTTAAGTCTAGCAAATTTTTTCTATGTAATGGCTTGTAATGTTTTGAAAAAATAAATATATTCTTATTCTTACTATACGATAGACAGATTTTGTCTTAAAATACAACGCAATTCAAAAGTTGTTGTTGGCAAATTTTAATTACCAAATTAAAAACAAAATTAATAGTTTATTGTATTTATTTAATTTTTAAATTGCAATTGAATTTCACTTGGTAACTATTTTTTATTTATTTTAGCACTTTTGCACCCCTTTATTTCAGACGAATAATTGCAAAATAAAGGCTCATACAAACACTGTTGTTAGGTTTGTCTAAAAATATTGATTGTATAATTACATTAGGTCAATTGATTCAAGTGTCCACATTTATTTTACTGCGGTCAAGACCGCAGCATTTTATTATGTTTGTGACTTAAAAGTTGTTTAAGACCTTTTCATCTGATAATCTATTTACCCATTTGTCACATTGGGTTTTAGGATAAAATATTTTAATTTGCAGATTTAATAGATAAATACAGTAGTTAAATATACAATACGTTGTAAAAGTAATAAATTGCAACAAAATAATATTCTTTATTACAACTTGTTTTCTTACACCTAAGATCTCTCCTGCTGAACAGTCTGAGTAAGCCCAGTGCAATAAGATTTCTACAGGCTGAGGTAATTCAAAGAGCAAGAACTAGTATTAACACTAATAAGGTGTCTACTGCCATCTGATTTTGAAATCCCACTCTTCTACACAGGAATTACTGTAATGAAATCTTGCTAGTTTTCCTTATTAATAATGTTCAATATGTATTTTGTTTCTCAATGAAAAAAATAATCTACGCCTACGAGATTAAAATTAGTAATAAGTATACTTTCCAACAATAACATTTACGTTTTATGTTATTTTTTTAAACATATGAGGGCATCCCAACTCCTATAATCGTCATTTGTTCCTCCTACTTTATTGTTTAAAAGACATTACTGATAAATAAATTAAATCATAAAGCTTTGACAATAACAGTCATGCAGCGGCCCAGCAGGTAGGCCATGTGACTGTTGCCAACCTTCCAACGGAAATTCCCCGAGATTCCCTGCTGTTGAGCGACGGCCAGCATTGGTCTCGGCTAAGCTTGATCTCGGCTAACGCTCTGACCCGTGAACCCATTTTTTGGCCGTCGGTTAAATTTGGTCGAGATCAACGAAAATCAGGGGCCACGAAACCCCAATCCCGTGAACCGCCTCTAAGGAATGTTATTGTATTTAAGCCCCACGATATCTAAAATTATACACTACATCTTTCATAAAACCAAATTATGTTATCGATGTCGGTTCAGTGAGTCCAAAAAGTACAGTGGAACCTGGATAATTAGAACTTGTATAATTCGAAATCTTCTTTAATTCGAATATTTTTCTTGGTCCCTAGCATTTTGTGTCCAAACAATGCTAAAAAATCGTGGATAATTCAAATTTTATTTTGGATAATTCGAATTTTTTAAGTGCCAAATTAAGATACTGTACATTAATTTCATTCCACGACTGGAAATAGTTACAAATTCATTTCATTCCACGACTGGAAATAGTAGGGGTGGGCGAGTAGTGGATTTTGAAGTCGAGTCGAGTATTAAGCCAAATACTCGAGTATCGAGTCGAGTCGAGTCGAGTAGTTGTGAAAAGTAATGAAATCTTCATTTTTTTAAAGTATTTACGTCTTTGAATTACAGTTAATTAAAATCTTTCTTCAATTTTACTTATAAAATTGGTCTAATTTATTTAAGCTTATGTTTTTATATTTTTCTTGGAAGAATAAAACTCTGATATTCTAATACCCTACATTGCATAAACCCTACTTTTAAATGAATTATTTGACTATGCTAAATCACTCAAAATAACAAATCACTTAATGTAACAAGATCATAAAATAAATTTATGAAGAATATGGAAAGTTGTAAAATTTAAGGAGTAATAAGATTTAATAATTAGCATATTATCTTAACAGTCAAAAAGAGTTTTATATTTGTCCTAAAAATAATTGTTGGCCCTCATTAAAACCTCAGGCAAGAAATTGTGCAAGAGAGAATTAAAAACATCAGGGAGGAGAGCTATGCCTATGCCCAGTTATTTGTTTACTTCTCTAAACCCAACCCCACCCCCTTGACTGACTGCTGATCTATTGTTTTTTAACATCCAATCACTTGAGCATGAGTGTCATAGCTGCAACCAGATAAGAATAAGATATCCCCCAATACAAAAATTACAAAACCTTAACTAATTGTTTTATGAAGTCCATTTTACCAATTAAGTCCACAGTTTTCATTCATTTTTACAAATCAAATGAGACAGAAATGAAGGCTGTGTATCATTCAAAAGATAAAATATTATTACAAATTTGAAGTTGTTAAGAGTAAGGTCAGAGCTAAATATTGCTGTAAGTTTTCAATTTCCGAATTCTGAGAGGTCATGTTCAATCTCTCAGAATCTGGTATTTCTAGATAACTGTCAAAATCCATTCTCCTATGAGGCAATGAAATGTTGTCGAGGTTATTGTTATGAAAAACTCGTGGACGGCTGCGAAAAATGATAGAGCATATCTGTCGGTCGCGGATAAACGGCAGATGTAGCTTTTCAAAACTCGCGATCGCCGAAAATCGGCAATGTAGCATTGCTAAAGTCGCGGACGGCCGCGAAATACGAGCGCGCGTATTTGCCGATCGCCGAAAATCGGCAAATTTAGCGTTCCTAAAGTCGCGGTCGGCCGCGAAATACGACCACGCGTATTTGCCGATCGCCGAAAATCGGCAAATGTAGCGTTGCTATAGTCGCGGTCGGCCGCGAAATACGAGCGCGCGTATTGCTGATCGCCGAAAATCGGCAAATGTAGCCGTGAAAAGTCGCGGTCAGCCGCGAAAAACGATCGCGTGTATTTGCCGATCGTAAATAGACGAAATGCAACTTTGCGAAACTAGCGATCGGCCGTAAAAAACAGTCGCGTGTATTTGCCGGCCATAAATGAACAGAAAATACTGCTTATTGTGAAACTAGCGAGCGGCCGCGATGAACAATCTGCTGATTGCGGTTAAACGGCACAAGCAGCTTTGCGTAACTCGCGATCTGTTGTAAAATTTGATCGCACAAACGTAAATCGCACGTAAACTCGGCCGCCGCGTAAACGGCGGGAGTAACTACTACTCGACTCGACCTCGAGTAGTAGCAACTACTCGAGTAATTACTCGACTGTCGAGTACTCGCCCACCCCTAAGAAATAGTTACAAATTCATTGGAAAACACGTTTTACTACGACGTTCAATGAAACATTAACGCCAGACCTATGGTGTGACAGGTTATGGTCAAATGACTCATCCCTTTCACCTCCCACCCTGCCCCAACATCGCTTGTAACTCGACACCAATAATGCAAACTAAAACAGTACAGAACGCTGACTGGGTTCGGAAAAGGGTTGCGCTCGCCGTGGCAGCGCCACTAGTCTTTTCGCGCTTGATTCTGTGTAGAAAGGCTCCTGGCAGACAAGCCATGCGCCAGACCTGATGCACAGTTTTCTGTGTGGACACAAAGACAACTCAACACTGCCACCCACTTCCCCCAAACTAACTTCCGAATTCCCAATTCCAGTGCAGCATTCCGTCGTTTTCTATCGTCCTTCAAAGTGTTTTTATTTATTTGTGCAGTGTCTTGTTTTTAAGTGTTTAAAAGTTTTTACATAACATTACATAAGTGTAGTAACCATGTCGACAAAATCTCAGACCTATAAAACACTCAATTTAGCGGAAAGTCAATGAGCGTGCAATTGTCAATGTTAAACGAAGTTAAGTTGGTAGCCTGAATCAAGTTCAGAAGTAGCAGAACGTACCGTATTTTTTCTAGCAGAAATGTTTCTTTGTATTATCGTACGTCGCGTCGTACGGAGTTTATACTTTAAGGTAGTTATTTCTGTTTTATGATTACTGTTTTTGAACCCTTATAATTAACATTTGTTGATGAATTTATTCTTTTAGAGTGTCAATTTCATAAAGAGGCTAAATTCACAATGTGAAGTTTTAATGTTTTGGCCCCATTCTTTAGAATTTCTTTAATTCGAATTTATGGATAACTCGAAGTTTTTAGCTGGTCCCTTGAGGTTCGAATTATCCAGGTTTCACTGTATTGCAAAAAAGTTATAAAAACTAGTTTTCAAGATTACAAGCGAGTTACAATTATATCTTGGTCTGTTACTGGTTCAACATAATTTTAAATCTAAAAAAAATCCAATCGGTCTAGTAAGTCATTACTTTGGTGAGCCAGCCCTAAAAACTATGATGATGGTTCTGTCAGAGGTTCAAGTCAAACACACTCAATCAATAGTCTATGTTCTCAAGCAAAGTACGGAATAAAAATAGGCAGCTAAAATCTTACGAAATAAATATACATGCTTTGGAAAGTGTGTAAGTAGTAGACAACTTATGATTAAATTGTAAATAAGAAGTGAATGAAATGGATGAAAATGTATACCTCAGGCTCAACGATGGGTACGATGCGCTGGGACTGGCAGATGGAAGCGTAGCGCGCCAACACGTTGGCGTTCTCCAAGATTGCTTGGTAAGATGGAGTGTTCTTGCCGATCTTGAGCACACAACGCCACTTGGCAAAGTGGCAGCCGTCCTTCTTGTACTGGGCGCATCGCTGGGCCAGGTCATCCAGCCCTGTCCAACACAGGCGGAGATGAGTAGGGAGACTTGCAAAGATAATAATATGTAGAAGAGGTGTAATGTCAATAGGTGAATCCTATAAGCTTATCGAGAAGTCCCCCTTCCCAGTCATTTGACTGAATAAACCTGGACAAGGTTGGAGCAATCTGTCCATTTCCACTAATACTGACCCTACAGATCCCTTCTCTCCAGTAGTATGAACAATATTTCAGTACAATAGAAGCAGTGCTCCAGTTTCCCCGGAACCTTCTGATCCCAATGTGAGTGAATTAGGTATCAAAATAAAGCTGAAAACTAGATATTTTAATCCAGTCTAAAAAAAACATAATGCACTAACAATCAAATTGTTAAAATTAAACATTTATGATGAAAAATTGAGAAGTAGGAAAAGGGACCTCAAGTCGGAATCAAATCAAATCAAATTTCTTTATTGTAAAAAAAACACAATAATGTGCATAAGAATCGTCAGTACATAACACAGATAAAAATGCAGTCCAACATAACAAAAATCAAGTAAAATATTCATTCAGGTTATAATACTCCTTAAGAACTAGGAAGTCTTTTAAAATTTTTTTAAATTTAATTGTGTTCGACTGACTCTTAAGGTACATTGGCAGATGGTTGTAAATCTTTATTGAGCTGAAATAGGTTTGTTTTTCAAAAAAGGATGTTTTGTGTTTAGGGATAGGTAGGCTGTGAGATGTTTGGAGATTATGTTTGGAGGGACGTTGTTTGGGAAAAAGACTAAAATTGTTCCTAATAAAAACTAAGCAGTTGAATATATAAATTGACGGGAATGTTAACATATTATTATCCTTAAATACGCCTCTACATGAAGATGCTTTTCGTAGACCGAATATAATTCGCACAACTTTCTTTTGTGCTTTGAAGATCGTTTTGATTTTTGAACTGTCATGACCCCAGATAGCAACTCCATAAGCAAGGATAGGAAAAAAACATCCATAATAAGCCGTGAGGAGGATTTCACGATTTGAGAAGTACGTGAGCCTGCGAAGAAGGAAGAGAACACGACTTAACCTTTTTGATACACTGCCAATGTGCTCATGGAAATTGAGATTTGAATCTATGATTATCCCCAGATACGGAAGGCAGAATGCTGAGGAATGAAGAGAATTACACTGCCAAGACGGTGATTTTTGGACTTAGACAATATTCTTCTCCTACGATAAACTAGTACTAGTTCACTCATCCGCTGATGTGATAGACAGTTGACTCATCCTGACAGAAGTCAAGAGGGATAGTTTTCTGATGCCTCTGACTACTCTGTCATTACAGGGAAATGGGACCTGAATTCACCAGCCATGTTATTTCCCATTCAAGCGGCTTGAGGTACAGTAGACGCCCGGTAATCCGAGGTAATTGGGACCGAGGGTACCTCGGATACGCGAAAAACTCGGATAATACGGAGGTTATGTACTATGGTATAAACAAATTTGAAAAAGACGCGTTATATGTGAAGTACTTATTTATATTACAATGAAAAACGTAAAGTTGACAGTTTAACATACCTGTAAACAAATACAAAAGAGATTTTGTACACACGCACAGGATGTGAGACAGACACGCGGGCAAGCGATTCCTAGAATTAGCCAAAATAATATTCCCGGAAATCAACTGCTCGACCAAACAACAGCTAGCAGAGATGCATTACTCGACCTATCAAAAGCCATAAATTTTAAATATTTTGCAAGTGCAACGAAGATAATCCACTTCTTGCCTTAATTTTTGTAATTTTATGAGTTTTCTTTAATTTTAATTTTCGGAGGACTAGCTCGGATTACGTGGAGGCTCAGTCAACCGGGCCTCGGATAATCGGGCGTCTACTGTACCTTTTTGTTTTCATGACATAGGTTACTAAATCATTAATTTTTAATATTTATCGTTTCCGATCATTAAAATAAACGAATAAAACTGTACAGTAAAGTTTAAGGAATTGTATTCAGTCAACACGTAAAATTAGATATTTTTGACTCAATTCGACTAAAATGTCTGTGCTGTAAAATTTACTTCAGCGACTTGAGGTATCTTTTGACTTTCCACATCAAAAATTTGTTGCAAACTATCACACACAACAGTACTGACCTTGGGTAGTAACTTCGTCCTCTGATCCGAAGAGAGGGACGACGCCCTTGTCCACCTTGATACCGGGTATGATGCCTCGCTTGTTGAGCAGCTCGACGAAGGGAGTTCCGTCGTCGGCCTTCTGGTACAGCGTCTCGTGGAACAGGATCACTCCCGAGATGTTCTCTCCCAGCGCCGGGTCCGTGGAGAACAGCAGTTGTCGGTAAAGTCGTCTGCACAACATTCAGTCACTAACTCAATTACTATTTTAACAACCAGAATAAAGAATATGAGTGAACTGCACAAACTATATTTGATTTATTTCAGTCATTACATCACTTCTTACAAATCAATTCTTAAGATTTGCCCTTTATAGCCCAGCCTGCAAAACCTTGGCAGAAAGCGTCTAGCATACTGCAAGGAAACAATGGCACAGGACGTTTCAAGGAATTTCACAACATCTGCCAAATTTAAGGGCAAATTAAAATTTTATGACCATCCAACTCGCCAAGTGATATATTAATCTAACTTGAAAAATATTTTTAAAATATTCACTTAAGTTGGGATACAGTAACTTTAATATGCTAACTCGAAATTCAAAGACGAGAATTTTTCTTCTAGTTATGTGAGTTAAGCTAACAGAACACGAGCTACATATGTAATTCTTGATGAAACTCTACTTACAGAGGTAATGAGAGGAACATTTAACCGAATATGATTCACCCTAAATGCCAAGGTTCCAAAACACAGAAATCTATTGAAAAAAAATTTGAGCTATAGAGGTAAAATGTAAATTTAATTTGACTAATCTACTGAACTTCGAGTTGTAGAGGTAATTTTTGTGTCTCTTTAACTTGTAGAGGTTAAGTAATCAAAAAGTTAATTGAGTAAGGTATAGTTATTTTTTCTGCTCAGACAGGTTTTTCAAGGGGGCTGAAAATTTCGAGTTATCGAAGTTTGAGTTAGTGAGAGTCAACGGTAATAATGTAAGTTAATAAATTACATTTAATATATAATAACATTTATTTTACTTTTAACCTCCCACTAACATTAAAATCCCAAACAAACTCTTGCGTCTCACCAATTTTGCAGAACTCGCCCTACTTACTCTTACTCTAAACTATGTGTACAGAGTGTTGCTTGAGGTGTGAGTCATACCGCAATTGAATTTACAGATTACTAGAGTAACTGTATACTCAATTGCCGCCCATAAGCCTGATGTTAAAAGGACCATTAGTCTTGTGCAGTTTCATATTTGAGAAGGAACGTGGTGGAACAGCGTGCTGTGACCTCTTTTTGCCATCAAAGACTATCGGGTGTAATCGGCTAGGGTAATTTTGCCGAGTGACGATAGTGCGAAATGATCAAAAGTATATTTCACAAATTACTGAGATGTTACTAACTTTAACTCCATAATGAAATAAATACCACATCGAGTAATCGGTGGAAATAGATTTGCTGTAAATAGAATCACGTCTAATGTATAAAAATGTGTGAAAATTTTCGGCCTTTAGAGTAAAACAACCACCAATGATGTGTTAAATTTTCGGCCTTTTTGGTAGGCTATAGTACAAAAACATTTCCATATAAATAAAATAAAATATATATTTATCGCGGTAAATATTTTGAAATGGTAGTAAAATAGTCTTTTGTTTGGTCTCGAGCTAAGACGAATGTTGAAAACGCTCAAAGCCCCAAATCCTGGCATAAAGCTAGTTATTAAAATAAAAACAAAAAAATCCTTACAAATTTATTTTCTAAATATATAGCGGTGCTTTGTTAATGTTTTAAATTAAAACTTTGAGTTCTTGTGAAATGTGACTTTTTAAATTGGAAAATTATTCATGTAGGCAGATAATTTTTCGATCGAGAGATGAATGGAGGGTGGGGGGACCTGTTCTCCACGCCTATGTCCTGAAGCCGCTAGCCCATGGTGGCCACGGACTGTGGAGTACTAGTGACTGTATGTTCAATGGTACCATCAGCTCCATGTCACTGACCTGTTCTCCTCAGTGTTCTCCACGCCGATGTCCTGGAGCCGCTTGCCCATGGTAGCCACGGACTCGTCGGCGGCCAGGATGCCCTTGCCCGGGGCCACGATGGCCCGAGCGATCTTCTTCAGCTCTTCCTGCAGCTCGGGCGGGGGGTAGTTGAAGTAGGTGGTCATGTTGGCGCTGGTGCAATAAGACGGTCTGAAACAAATATTCACGGGTTGAATTAACAAATCAAATCGCTTCTCTTCATTAGGTATTTTGCAACAGCTATTTCATTTATTAAATTAGAAAGAGTTCATTAAGAGGGGCCTCCAGTCCTGCGTGTCTACCACCTAATCTCGTGATATTGATGCTAATTTAAGAATTTCGTTCAGCCTCAAACGATCTTCAAAAATTTTTAATTAATGGCTGATTTTTAAGAGCAAAAATGTATGAAAA
Source organism: Flexamia atlantica (assembly GCA_035578135.1). Lineage (NCBI taxonomy): Eukaryota > Metazoa > Arthropoda > Insecta > Hemiptera > Cicadellidae > Flexamia > Flexamia atlantica. Next base: position 37,801,334 of record JAQJVK010000010.1, read on the forward strand.
AACTTTAGGGTACAAATATTTTATGGGGATAATAGAGTCTCACATAGGCCTACATATTGAGATTTTTGGTGGTAATTTAATTTGCAATGGTTTTGCTACCAAAATTCAGTTTACTGTACTTGCTGATTAAATTTTTTTTTTTATAAAGAGCTGCAAACAAAGATTTTCAGTTGAGGCTAAATGGAATTTGGGCGTTATCATTGGATTTTCGGTAGCAGCAGATAAAAACAAAATATTTTGTGTGACTATAGTGTCACATGAACAAAAACTACAATAAGAAGGGAAAGCGATTGGGAAATATTATTATTGTTCAATGATTTAGAATATGTTGAATTAGTGGAAGTAAACCTAGCTGGGTCCTCAATAAAAACTAGAGCAGTGCTTACTACTGATAATTGGGTTAGTGTGATTATGATTATCTGTGATGATTACAATGAGAAACATGAATATAATCAAATTAAACAAAATTAATTACACTGCAAATTTAACAGGATATTGTTTAAACAAAAATTTTAAAATATTTTCCATGTTACAGTATGTGCTTGTAGTAGCTTTGATACTGACAGACGACCTACTAATTCATTGAGAGTTTAATTATCTTTTGATATTTATGATGATATTATATAACAGTGATTAACCGATGCTCCTTTGTATTAAATAGCACCAAGTGATAACCCGAAAAGAACACCATCTTTTGCTTGCTGATATTTGTATTTAGAGTAAATGTTGAGTTTTCGTGCCAAAATAATTGTGTAACCGAAATATAGACACGTCTGGTCTCTAATTATCTTATTTTTGAAGAACTACCTTTATGGAGTGGAGTGGCTTTATGTATTTATAAGTGACTTTATACAGTTTGATTGCAATTGGATTGTCAATCTAAGGTATATACTTAGCAGCATGTGAAGTTGTAAAACTTTTACATAAACTTTTTTCACTTGGAAAAAAATGCTCATGGGGAATAAAAAAATTCTATATTACTTCCTAAACTTAGTTTGTCAACTAAATATGTTTTATTATTTTGATATTTTACCCCCATGAGGATTGATGATTACATATATGTTCATCAATATGTAAGGATTGATTGTGTTAAGTAATCAGTGTAGTATTATAGTATGGTAAAATGTATTTGTTCAGCTCAGTACAGGGGCTAAAATAATCAGTAACAATTGAAAACTGTTTAAATTTCATAAATTTGAAACATCACATAGAAAGAATTAATTTAATTGTATGCATTCCAAGTGAAATAATCAAAATATAAAATAAACAATAATTTTTTTAACAATTCATTACAAGCAATAATTGCTAAAGAATAAATTTCCAAAATATTTTAGCCTCCTGTTCTAATTTTAAAAACAGTTTACAGGTGGCTTTGATAATTTTGATTAAGAAATATTTAAACTGATAAGAATTAGATTTATAGGCTGATATAGGGATGGACGGGATTTTTTTCTTCCCTCTTAAATTCGGGACAGGACGGGACGGGATTTTTGTCTTCCCTAAATCTTCGGGAAATGCTCGTTCACAAATTTATTTTCTTTATTACAATAATAGTATTAGGTTAAAAACAATGTCATATATAAAAGTTTGTACCGTCCTAACTCAAAACATTTCAAGAAATAAATTTAAGTGAAAAAATACTAACTCATATGTAATTGACAAAATAGCAAACATTAGAAACACATTAAAAAAATTAGTAACTCAATGAAATTGTTAATTATAAATCAAGTACTAACTTATATAAAAATGATAAATAAATAAATGTATTGATTATTTATTATTATTTTTCATTAAATTCGAATTTTTATTCTTTCTAATTTGAATGCATTGAAAAATAAGAATAGTATAAAAATAAGAAATAAATAAATATAATATACATTTTTTAACGTTTGATAGAAACACAATAGTTTTTAAGTTTCTGCTTTTTGTTATATTGTTTGGTTTCCAAAAAGCAAAAAGTAAAATACTAGAGTGGTTATTGCATGTTGACAATACACTGTCATGTATAGTAAACATGTTATTGTATTTTTATAAACTTTTGGCTTTGGCGTTCTTGTTTTAGGAAATGACTATATGATTCATAATTTTTCCAGCACTTTAAACTAAGGTAAAAAATTAAAAATAAATTTAGTTTCAAGATGACAACCATAAAACTAGTTTTTCCAAGCTTAAAATTATAAATTTGAAGTTCACAACTCCTTAACTTAATATTTTTTAAATAACATAAAATATTAATTACTTATACAGCCTATTAGAAATTTCTTTTAAAGTCTCAAAGTCTTTACTTTTCTCAACTGTCTAATTTTTTTTACTTATTTATGAAAAATAATCATACTGGCTGAGATTCAAAGACATCTGAATTAGTTTAGAAAATTGAATCAATGGGCAAAACCACAATTTGTAGCAGACCAATGTGACCGACAATATGAACAATCATCACTGTCACACCTTATACCAAGTTATTTCCGTCGATTAATCGTTATCAGTGAATAACTAAGATTGCTTTTCACACCCAATTGCGAGTTAGCGATCCTACATTTGCCGATTATCAACGATCGGCAAATACGTGCGATCGTTTTTCACGGCCGATCGCGAGTTTCATAAAGCTACATCGGCCGTTAATCCGCGATCGACAGATACGCGCTAGCGTATTTCGCGGCTGCATACAAACTCGCCAACATTTTTGGGACTGTTTCTAATATACACACTCGCCAACTTTTAATTAGGTGCAAAAACTAGGGTCAGGAATCCGTCTGGCCACATTCAAACTCGCCAACTTTTGACCGCGGGTAGGTACCTCTCCTTATTCCCCTCCCCCGGCTCGGTGACAGTTGTTTGCCGGGACCCCTGCGTACAGGCCTCCGCTACTGCACCTGCATTCAAGTCTATATCCCTTAAGGATTACACTTAACATTGCTACTTAAGAACAACTGTATTCTATAGCATTGAAATTATCTTCAGTTCAAGCAATTCAAATAAAAATGTTAGTCAAATCAACTGTAATTAAATAAATATTAAGCATATGGACATGTTGGTTTTAAAACGTTCATGGTTACAATCAATTTAAAAACATACAGGATTCGGCAAAAGTCTGGAATATATGAAATAGTTTCTATATTATTTTGCTCAATGTAATGCAACATTATGGTTGTGAATCAGTCATGAATAGAAATATTTACACGTAATTTATTATTTTTTCGCATGACCAAGGGACGTCCCTCGTTGGATGTCTTGAAATTCTTGAGTGTAAGCATACCTCGAGTTATACCTAATTTTAAATGTCTTAATTAGTAGATCATAACAGCGCAAACCGCGCCGCAAAAGGTTAATCCAATCAGAAGTTACAGCTCCTCAAACAGATTTTAATGGTGGTCGCCCCATTAGAGTGAATATTACGTATTAATCATCCGGAGTTTACGTCTCGGGTAATATGTCTGATTCTATTAAAAGCTGTTTCAATGTTGGCTGTGTAGTGTATAGATAACAAGATACCCGTAATTATTTGGATTGTTAAACAAAGCTTAAACTCTAGGCAATAAAGCACTCGAAACAATGTAACTTAATTTTAGAGTTTTTAATACGTCAAATTATCCCTAAAAATGATAAATACATGTATCTAAAACTAAAGTACATCGTTCCCAGTGCTTTATTAGTAATTAGACTTTTTTCCTTGATTTTAGCCTAAAGTTTAATGGTCAACATTAAAATCGTTGATGAGCAGTAACTTCTGATTGGATTAATCGTTTGCGGCTCGGTTTGCGCTGTTATGATCTACCAATTAAGACCTTTAAAATGAGGTATAACTCGACGTATGCTTAAATTTAAGAATTTCAAGACTTCCAGCGTGGGCCGTCCCCTCATTGTGCGAAAAACTAAGAAAATGAACCAAAATATTTCTATCTGTAATAGATACACAACTGTAAGGTTTCATTACTTTCTGCAAAATAATATAAAATTTATTTAATATATTCCAGACTTTTGCCGAACCCTGTATAAGAGAATAATAAAAACAGTGCAGCATATTTACTATGAGTTACCACATGTTAAGACGCCGATGAAACTGTAATAGGTGACTAGTTGTCGATTTTTTTTTATTTTGCAGCAGTAATCTTCACTTTTCGTTTTGCGCTGAGACTCCGTGTCCACTCATAGAGTTGGGGGCAGCTTAGTTGGCGGAAGATAAAAACAAACAATTACTATTCATTTCATACAAAATTTTAGTATCAATCAAAATAAAAACATCTGTTTATATTTTGACACATCTGTAGGCAAATACCAAACAATGTTTATGTTAATTGGTTATGTTAGATTTATTAATGACTTTTGGTTTAAAGTTTTTTAAGCGATCGAGTACTTCTAGTTTTAGTGGAAGTGGTTATTTTTCATTATTTCTTTTAGGCCATTACTATTCTTATTGCATTTTACTTACCGTAGTGTGTATTTACCCCGTTATTATTTTGTTTTTAAGTAATGTGTTTTGAAAATGAAACCCACAATATAAACTATGGGGAATAAGTTAAAAAATTGTTTGAAAGCTGTGCTACGACCGAAAACGATTCTTTATTGGAACAGAGTTTACAGGGAATGTTACAACAGTGTTATACATTTTTACAGCGGTATGAAGTAACAAGTTTTTATTGCCTCGTAGTCGCTTCGCTACGCCGATTTGTTTTCTTTCGCCAATCAAGAAGCAGGGTAGTTTCCCCTGCTTAAAGACCGCTTATATGATTTACTTCAGGAAACGTCCCAGCTATTAACACTTCCTTTAAAATGGAAGACGCGGTAAGACTAGCAAAACAGGCGATAACTGAAGTGACATCACATTAGTGGACAAAGTTTTGTGATCATGCCGAAAGACAAGAAGAAAGGTAAAATTTAAGAAGAGCACATGCTTGAAAATTTTATTGGTAGGTTTGTTATTACTGAATCCACAACAGACTCTGTCGACAGTTCTGATGACACGGATAACGATGGTGATTGATTGAAAAAAAACTCCATCTTTGTAGCAATATAACTTTTTCCTGCTATGCAAGTGTTGTCATTTATGTGTTCATACTGCTAAGGCCTATTAAATACAGGGTCGCCGACAACCAAACTAGGCTCTAAGTCTATAAATATCGTGTGTGTCCCTGGACTCCTGAGGTTGAGCCATAAGACCGGGGGGGCCTGAAGGGAGGCACCCCCTAGCTGAAGGGGTCCGGGGGCCCTCCCCCAGGGAATGTAAATTCAAGTTTTAGGCAGTCCAGAGGCATAACAACATTCAAGAGAACTCCAGAAATTCGGACCAATCAAAAGGCAATTCTAACAATTTCTCGAACTAAGAAAAATTTGGACTAGGCCTATACATTTTTTTAGAGTATCATTTCCACAACACATTAGGTTCAATATTATTTTTCAATAAAGCTACACCCGTCGTTAAACCAGTGAATTGCACGATTTTTTACGCTTGTTATTCATGTCTTTGGCTCTACTCTTTTAATTCGTTTACCCATTAGCTGTTAGTAAATATGCGAGATCGTCTTTTTCGGAGATTAGGAACCCATTCGAATCCGAGTCTTGGAGAGAGTAGAGGACGGCTTCCCCATCTTGGAGGGTATGAGATATCATTATCTGACAAACTCCAAAGAGTTGTAGTTTTCGAAGGCAAAATGCCAGGGATAGTACCCTCTAAAATATGGAAAACTGGCGTTCGTGTCTGTCTGTGAGGTCACTCGTTTAAGGGCTTTGTCTCGGTGGTCCAGAGCGAGGAAGATAGTTTAGTACGCATCTCTCTTTCTAGAGGGGCGAGGACGACTGACCGTGTCATACATTTTTCCTGGAAATCGTCTCCTTCCTTACCAGCAGAATCTCTATAATTAGATGTGGCTGGATGGCAATACCAAGGCTTTATAATGTTAAAAATCAAATATCAATCATTAATGTTAGGACTAATATTCATGTCAATACAGGAGTTCGCACACAAAGCACGCTGAGGTTAGGGGACGACTTTAAAGGCTTGAGACCCGTTTTGGCCCAACAAGTCAAATTTTGGGTTGTTTAGCACACCAAAAGTGCAGGCATTCTCTTTTGGTAGTTTTTATTAAAGTATGGTTGAGGGATACTTGCCGTGTATTTCATTTGGGAATTTGCTTCATATTTTGGTTGGTTGCAGTTGCAGCAAGAATATCCTGAAGTTTTTTTATCACCCTATTCTCGATTGTCAAGCAATTTTAATTTTACTTTCTTCTAAGGTCACGAATGCTTTATACTTCATGTTAATCAGGAAAGCAATTTTAAAATAATATTTCTGTGGAATAATTGGGTTTACAAATAAATTAAAGAACCTATTTTTTAAGAAGCTAGAAAACTAAAGACGTTTACAGTTTTGAAACAATTTAAAACAATAGTTTTTTCTGATTATTTTACATATAAGTATCAAATTTTTACAGCATCTTGGAATTTATATTTTCTTTTAGCGTTTGTCTTTGGGATATAAACATATTATGTGAATATTAAGATCTTCATACATGTGATTCAAATGTTTTTAAAACTGAATTCTGACCTTAAGTCATGTAATAGGATAGTAGTTTGTTTATTTACATCTTCCGTCAACTGAAATGCCTCCAGCTCTACATTGCTAGAATGATCTGATAAACATACAAATCAAATCTAGTAGTGTAATCAGCAGATTTTATTTATTTCCACATTTTCCCCGTAGATGAAGGTTCGTCTCATTACATTTTTTCCATACAAAGAGATGAATCATTATAGAAAAAGTTAATCTCATGCAACGAGTCCACAAGGCAGGCCCTTGAACTTTTGTATCCGTCTAGTAAAAGTAACAATAGGCCTGCTTGTTTTTTGTTTGGAGATTCTGTAAATTGTATAAAGGAGAATAACTTTGTTCTATAATGATTAATCTCTTTGTATGGAAAAATTTAATTAGACGTACCCTCATCCATGAGGAAAATATGGAAATAAATAAAATCCGCTAATTACACTATTAGATTTGATTTGTATGTTTATCAGATCATTCTAGCAATGTATGACACGGAGTCTCAGCGCAAAACGAAAAGTGAAGATTACTGTTGCAAAATCAACAAAAATCGACAAGTCTCACCTGTTACAGTTTAACATAGTAAATATGCTGTAGCCTAATGTTTTATCATTCTCTTATATGGTTTTAAACGTTTATTACCATGAACGTTTTAAAACCAACATGTTCCATATGCTTAATAGTTATTTAATTATTGTTAATTTGATTACAATTTGTATTTGAATTGCTTGAAAAAAGGTAATTTCTATGCTATAGAATACAGTTGTTCTTAAGTAGCAATGTTAAGTGTAATTCTTAAGGAATGTATAGACTTGAATGACCATGTACGCAGGGGTCCCGGCAAATAATTGTCAACGAGCCGGGGGAGGGGAAAAAGAAGAGGTACCTGCCCGCGGTCAAAAGTTGGCGAGTTTGAATGTGGCCGGCCGGATTCCTGACCCTAGTTTTTGCACCTAATTAAAAGTAGGCGAGTTTGTATATTAGAAACAGTCCCAAAAATGTTGGCGAGTTTGTACGTACCCGTATTTCGCAGCCGTTCGCGACCAGCGCTAATCTGTTTTTCCGTTCATCCGCGACTGGCACATACGCGCGATGGTTTTCGCGGCCGATCAAGAGATTTGCAAAGCCGCATTTGCCTTTTATTTACGATCGGCAAATACGCACGATAGTTTTTAGCGGACGATCACGAGTTTCGCAAAGCTGGATTTGCCGTTTATTCGCGATCGTAAAATACGCGAGATCGTTTTCCACGGCCGATAGCGAGTTTTGCGAAGCTGCATCCGCTGTTTAGTTGCGATCGCTAAAACGATCCCGTGTCCCGAAAAATTTCCCGAAGTAAATAAAAACCCGCCCGAAAATCGGGAATTAGACAAGAAGATTTTGATTGGTTACTGGAAACTTCTTAGGTAGATAGGGATTTCGAAAAATAATCCTTAAGTCAATAACAGTTAAACTTACATGTACTGTATAGGCCTAAGGATTAAATTATTTTTGATGCTGGGTAACATGATTATGTTGGGAGTAGACAATACAATATAACCAACTGAAATCTTCAGATGCGTTAAAATTTGTGTACTTTTTACTAACCCACGATATATACATATAGCTTTACACTTTATAAGTGAAAACTTTTACCATATCACCAGTAAGTTTTTTTGAAGCATGTGAAAGTGTATTTTGGTTTTAAATTCTTTGCCGACCAATTTATTACTTTATTTTAACTTAAACATAGTAATTTACATAAAGACCATAATTTAACTTTTTAAGACAATTATAGGCAATTAAGACTATTATAGGCGGCTCTAGACTGATCTTTCTGGAGGGGCTAGCACCCTCCCCTTTAATATTACACTTTAAAAAACTGACATATTAAATTCCTTACTTTTGCCTGACTTTTCTTTACAGTGCAACATTTATCATCAAATTGCGTGTTAGATTAAATACAATGGCAAGATTTGTCTATCCTATGACGATCGAAAGGTTTTATTTCCCTGATAAATCAGAGATATAACAAAAAAATTTCAATCCGATATATGATCAAGAGATTTACTCAGGGCCCGAGAGAGGGGGGGACAAAGGGGGCAGATTGATCGGGGCCATAAAAGGAAAGGGGTCACATTTGGAGCTAATAAGTATTTTTTGCAGAGTAATGAAATATAAGATTTTAGTCAAGAAGACTAAAATGAAATTAAATATTAGACGAAATTAGTCTGAAAAGAACAAGGAATTAAAAATATCCTAATCATATGTTTTTTGTACTTTGGTAGACTGTCTCTTAGCCATTTATATTTGGTACTTGAGTAGTTCCGAGTTTCAGACCCTTAAATTGATACAATATTAAATATTGTATTTTTGTATTTGGTATTTTTGTAAATACCAAATTTTTTATTTTTTTCTAGTTTGCTTTTCCATGCCTACGCATTGGAGGCAAATTTATAACTTCAAGTCGCGCCTCTTGTGCTCCATCAGCCACACAAGAGATGTTTTGTGGTCTTATATGTTATCGTTGACTATAGGTCTCAAATGTAATTGTTTAGTTCTAAAAAAATAACAAAAAAAACTTAGATATTTAAGAAATAAAGCTATTTTTATTTACGATTTTTGTCGATGAGGACCTCACGCCCCAATTCTGCCCCGACCCTCAAAAAATCTGTCGGCGGCTCTGGATTTGCCCCCCCCCCCCCTTGATTCTTCGAAGGGATCGTATCATGCTCTGATCTGCATAATATTTCGCCCGCCAAAATGTGTGTCCCCGGCTTAAGACGAGATTTCTCGGCTCGATAATCATATTTACTGGCCGCGAATCGCGATCCTAGAGAACTGTCTGCCACGATTGTCGGCGAGAGAGCTATACTCTGGCATGACGCCGATGGCCCCTACCGGATTAGGCGTTCTCGCTGCTACACAATGCGTTTCTATTGTGTTGACGAAGGGTCGTCTAATCCGGAAGGGGCCATCGGCGTCATGCTAGATGCTAGAGTATAGGTAACTAGGCGGGTGGGTCGGTTCAAGGGCCTCGGCAGCGATGTGTGGATTCGTGACCGCACGTCGCCGCCCGTACCTTTCAAACGGTAACGTTCATTCTTGAACTGTGCCGTCTCACTCCTTGCTCTACTTGATAGCGTCCACGTACAGATCAATAGTCTATGTGGGCGGGGCAAGTGCAAAAGTTAAAAAGAGGCGGCCAACCTTTTTTTAGGAAGAAAAACTATAAACCAGTGACAACGTCGATGATGTTGGAGCCGGCTGTTTTTTAATGATTTTTATTACGTTTGGATTTTCTGATCAAAGGTAAAATTCCTGACTAATATACGACTACTGAATTCTCAACAGATAAACATTACAGCATTATTATTTTTATTCGATATAAAATACACTTTGCATTGAACCAAAATCTGGAGGGGGCTCCTGTATAAAAAAGACGATGGTAACTTGAGGTTAAGGTACATTAAAAAATTTGACATTCAATGAGAAGATGATGTATTTAATTTATGAAGTCTCGTTCATTTTCTGTTTGATGTGTTTAAAGGTTACAAGACTTTCTTTTTACCCCACGAAGAATTCCATTTCAACTGGCATTATACTCCTTCTTGTCTATCAAATGACACCATTTCTGCCGGAACTGACTTTTATGGTAAAAATTTAAGCACCATAATTTTCTTACTTTAATGATTCGCCTTGAAACAAGCAATCGGGGAGAGATGTATTTTTTTAATAAAATTTCAAGTTCTCAGACTTTGCCTTGATGATGCGACCGCTGCTGTAATTCTAGTGTGTCAACATGGGGAAAGCTTCGGTTACAACGCTAGCACGCAGTTACTAGCTTTCTAGGCAACAGCTGATTAGGTTGGCTAACTTTAGATCTACCACGTTATACCTTTTACAAATAATTGGTTAACACTTAAACTAAAGGAACATAAAATTCAGAAATTTGTGGTTTATTAGAAAGTGTGACACTCGAACAAAATACGCAAGCTTATTGAGTCAGTTTTTTTACAGGCCTAAAAAAGACTTCAACAACAATTTAAAAAATGTTAACATGTAAAGGACCGCAATTAAAAATCGGATTCAAAATTTTACACCTGTATCGTTATTTATAATTGAGTTATAAAGCTTCAAAAATGCAAAAAATTGTATGTTTAATATTATACGCTTATACCAATCACTTATAATAAGTAATCAATCATTAATAGGTTTACAACTAAAATAAAAGGAAAATACAAATTTGATTTATGACCATTTCGGCATTTTTTTAAGGATCAAAACTCCATGTACTGCGATATATGCCCTTTTTAAATATATTACAGAAATGCAATGCCGATTTCTACCATTAACGCTCATGTTAGGATCGCTCTTTCAACAAAAATCTATAGTTGTGTAGAGTAAAAAACCACCAAAAACAGAAAATCGAATATATTGGACCAACGCCCGTTAAACACCCGATTAGACTAAAAAGCGTGTTCGGTAATTTGAACGGTCAGGTATCGCAGTTTCGTTGAACGGCGTGACACGACCCCGACACTCGGCAACCAGAACAAGGTAACAGGAGAGAGGGGGGAGTAGGTTGCATTGACTGCAACCAGAACAAGGTAACAGGAGAGAGGGGGAGTAGGCTGCAGTTACTGCAACCAGAACAAGGTAACAGGAGAGAGGGGGGAGTAGGCTGCATTGACTGCAACCAGAACAAGGTAACAGGAGAGAGGGGGGAGTAGGCTGCAGTGACTGCAACCAGAACAAGGTAACAGGAGAGAGGGGGGAGTAGGCTGCAGGGACTGCAACCAGAACAAGGTAACAGGAGAGAGGGGGGAGTAGGCTGCATTGACTGCAACCAGAACAAGGTAACAGGAGAGAGGGGGGAGTAGGCTGCATTGACTGCAACCAGAACAAGGTAACAGGATAGGGGGGGAGTAGGCTGCAGTGACTGCAAACAGAACAAGGTAACAGGAGAGAGGGGGGAGTAGGCTGCATTGACTGCAACCAGAACAGGGTAACAGGACGGGGGGGGGGTAGGCTGCAGTGACTGCAACCAGAACAAGGTAACAGGAGAGGGGGGAGTAGGCTGCATTGACTGCAACCAAAACAAGATAACAGGAGAGGGGGGGAGTAGGCTGCAGTGACTGCAACCAGAACAAGGTAACAGGAGAGAGGGGGGGAGTAGGCTGCATTGACTGCAACCAGAACAAGGTAACAGGAGAGAGGGGGGAGTAGGTTGCATTGACTGCAACCAGAACAAGGTAACAGGAGAGAGGGGGGATTAGGCTGCATTGACTGCAACCAGAACAAGGTAACAGGAGAGAGGGGGGAGTAGGCTGCATTGACTGCAACCAGAACAAGGTAACAGGAGAGAGGGGGGAGTAGGCTGCATTGACTGCAACCAGAACAAGGTAACAGGAGAGAGGGGGGGAGTAGGCTGCATTGACTGCAACGAGAACAAGGTAACAGGAGAGAGGGGGGATTAGGCTGCATTGACTGCAACGAGAACAAGGTAACAGGAGAGAGGGGGGAGTAGGCTGCATTGACTGCAACCAGAACAAGGTAACAGGAGAGAGGGGGGAGTAGGCTGCATTGACTGCAACCAGAACAAGGTAACAGGAGAGGGGGGGTAGGCTGCATTGACTGCAACCAGAACAAGGTTACAGGAGAGGGGGGGGGGTAGGCTGCATTGACTGCAACCAGAACAAGGTAACAGGAGAGGGGGGGGGGTAGGCTGCATTGACTGCAACCAGAACAAGGTAACAGGAGAGAGGGGGGAGTAGGCTGCATTGACTGCAACCAGAACAAGGTAACAGGAGAGGGGGGGGGGGTAGGCTGCAGTGACTGCAACCAGAACAAGGTAACAGGAGAGAGGGGGGAGTAGGCTGCATTGACTGCAACCAGAACAAGGTAACAGGAGAGAGGGGGGAGTAGGCTGCATTGACTGCAACCAGAACAAGGTAACAGGAGAGGGGGGGAGTAGGCTGCATTGACTGCAACCAGAACAAGGTAACAGGAGAGAGGGGGGAGTAGGCTGCATTGACTGCAACCAGAACAAGGTAACAGGAGAGAGGGGGGAGTAGGCTGCATTGACTGCAGTCTAGCACCGCACTCTCATTCATACCGAACGTCGAACATTTGTTATTTTAGGGCACCAAGAATGAGAATCAATGTCAGCGTGAGGTGGTCTATGCTACTCGTATAAAACACTATCCATTCGATTTGTTTATTGCGAGAACCCCTAACTGACAAATTTTGCTAAATTTACTATTTTTATATGTAAATTTAAATTTTATTTATTCGTAAAATTTTATGAAGAGAAACTCATCTTTTAAGGCGGGTTGACACGGTACGCTTAATCTCGGACCGAGCTTGATTTTTACTCAGTCCGATTTAGAGCATTCTCGGTCCGAGTCTACTCGGCCCGAGTTTAATCGAGGAGGATTGTGAGCTAGCTAGTGTACTCGGATTGAATTGTTAAATGTATCCAATGTTAAATCAATTTCAAATGAAAACTCCGATCCGAGTAAATATCATCCGACTAACTCGGTCCGAGTTGTTTACATAGCGGTTAGAGTTGGGTTACTCGGTCCGAGTTGTTGATCCGAGTAGCGTCCGAGTGATCTTCCGATTCCACTCGGTCCGAGATCAATCGGACCTTGTCAACCCGCATTTAGCGTTGACATTTACCATGCTCCTGTAGCTTTATGTTAGAAAACGTTAGCCCAGAAATATTCGTTTATTGTAGAGGCACCTTATCTGCAAGCATCGTTGGTTGGAATACTGTTATTTTTTAGCGACCAAAAATTCCAAACGTTCCCATAAATCACAACAAAACGATGAGCTGTCAACCTTTTTAAGGTTATAATAAAGTTTCTTTTCTTACAGGAACCCCCTGACTATACGGTTTATTGCAAAAACCGTCTGAGTGAAGTTTTTATTTTATTTTTTACAGTAACAATGCATAGCGGTCAAGTACAGTAAAAGGGGTGCAAACCTAATACAATTGCAAGGGAAATGGTATTGGACGAGTAGTGTATTACAGTTTTTCTTAATATCCCGAAATTTTAGAAAATGACAATTCAAGGGTTTCTGCGGTTCATTAGTGGTGTTAAACGCTTCTATCTAATTGCAAAAAATAGCTAACTAAAACTATTAGTTAAAAATAACACGTGGATTACGCGCAGATTTTAATAAAGCGCGATAATTTACCGATGTACCCATCTATTAATCAGCGTAAAATGGCAAACCGAAAAGAGCCACTATCTTTGCCACTGAGCGATGTAATTAATGTAATTCTCTAATTCTAAGTAAAGGTGATTGTGGATTTTCGTGTTAAAGGAATACAGTATTCACAAAACATGAATGTATATTTCAGTGGCGGCTGGTGGATTAAATGAACAGGAGGACTCACTTACAACTAACTACTAAAAGAGTATATTTATTACGGATTTTAAGTATTAGGTACACCTAGGCCTACCTTCGATTGCTATTCGCATTTAATGTTCTGTAATATTACCAATATCCGCTGAATTCACTATTAAAATCACAACAATCACTTATCACCATTACTGATTACCAACTCATTGGAGTAAAATAGATACATGAAACACAGCATGTAAACAAATAACCTCAATTCAGCTCCCATGCCTCAACGTTTAGGTTAAGTTTTGGAGGTTACAGAGATTGGCGGGTTGCTATGGTTACTAAAACGAATAAACAACAGGTTCGCCAACATGAATCGTGCAATCATAACGGCAGCAAAGGTCCAGTTTCTTATTGCCCTAAAGGGAATAAAGGGATTGTGGTGGCTGCACTGATTACTGATGTGCGCGCGCATCTTCGGACGCTGCCCGAGATTCCCTATATCACAACATGGCAGTGACGTCAGAGCACCCTACCGACTGTATGCAGGATTTTCCATAAGATAGTATGCGTTGAGATTGGGACGCTCCGGCCAGAGTCCGCGGATATACGCGCAATAGCAGTTGACGCCTAAATACTTTTATCTACGACCATTGCAATAAGCACCAATTATGGTATTACAATAAACATTATAATGATATACATTAAAACACCAAAAACCAAGCAGTACTCTAATGACGACTTTAGAGTACTGGAGTCACTTTAGAGTACTGCTTCTAGACCAATGAGAGCTCGGCATTTGACGGGAGTAGTGTCATAATAACAATTACGCAATTCGCACATCAGCTGATTGTTGCATTACGATTCATGTTTGAGTTTTCTTATCCCATCAGCTGATTGTTCCACAACGATTCATGGTTCAGTCTGCTTATTTGCCTAACCTCAAATTTTAGTTGACCTATTCCATCATTAGTAAAAGTCATGAGTTTTGTTTAACTTCGGGGGAAATTTTGTCGTATATTGTTGGTCGTAGATAAAATAGTGTATGCAACGATTGTATTATGCCTTTAAGCCACTCGTGAGATATTTAGAACACTCGCTTCGCTCGTGTTCTAACTTACATCTCACTCGTGGCTTAAAGGCATTCATTATACAATCGTTGCATAAACTACTATCACAACATATTTTGATGCATACAGTTGAAATTAATTTATGGTCAGTATAATGAAAATTAGTAGTTTTTTACACGTTTATCGGATACATTTGTAAACCAATTTTAATTCAGTATGTTTGAAAATCTTCTGGGGGGGGCGGCGTCCGAGAGTCCTTATGGGCCGGCCGCCACTGGTATATTTAACTATTATTGGTCTTCGGCCGATCTAAGATGTAACGAGCTCTGTTTTCGATATTTTAAGCCTGGGTTGTAAAAATCTATTAAATTACTTGGGAAAAACTTGTCCGTCTTCCGGAAAAGTAACTGGCGCCAATTCTTGGGGCCCACGTCGTCCATAAGACCAATGCTAAAATTAACATTAGTCTTATGGACGGCGCGGCGTGGGCCCCAAGAATTGGCGCCATTTATACTTAATAAACACTTTTTACAAATATTTTGACTACTTCGGGCGCCACTGAGGCGCCTGATTTCGAATTAATTACACAGTGAAACGAAAACTATATGAATCGGTCAGGGGTGCCCATCCCCCCGAGCCTCATGGCGCCCTCCCCCCCAAATTTAGCTAACAGTTCCCCCAATTTGGCTGACCTCCTCCCTTTCGTTACCAGCAATAAACTGAAACCGAGTATGCAGGCCTGCTGCAACGGTGTTATTTTTTAATGAACAGTTTTTGCTATTCTTACTTGAATGAAAATGAATATAATTAATCACAAATTGTAATCAATAAAACACGAAGTAGTTTCGTATGCATAGCATTAACTATTAGTAAATACCTCTCGAAATTTCTAAACCTTAATAAGATATGAATTACATCTTTAAAGTTTCAGTTTACTGTTAGAAAATCACAAAAAATCTGTTCAATAACATTTTACAACTGTGTAAAAACAGTTAGTTAATTGATTGATCTTCTTAAACAACTATTTCTTAATTTCTTCATAAAAAGTATTTCTGCATCTTTACTTATTCATTGATTTTTTTAATTTATGGAATCAATGGCCGAACCATTTTGCAGCCGACCATCGCGGCCGATATTACGCGTGATTGTCGCTCTTCACGGAGTTCCAAAGTTATTTCTGCTGTTTTTCGCACTCAGCAGAGCAGATATTCGCTTGCTTATAGAATAATATTGTGCGCGCTCTCACAGTTACCGGTACCACAGATGAAGAACTATAGTTCTTCATCTGTGCCGGTACTGATAGTTTAAATAACAATACATTTATCAATATTATTAATAAACGTCTTCCTTCTGAATATTCTCGAATTTTCAATTGCTATAATCACAAAATCCTTACTTTTTTACAGTTAAAAATCCTTCCCAAAAATTTTTAATTGATGGCGCCCTGAGCGCCATATCCCCCCCATTCTGGTCAGCCATGTGAATCGGATCGCTTTAGAGTGTAACTCAAATTTATTCCGATTTTCAGTGTTTTTTCTAGTTTTTCTTCTCTACACAACTACATACATAGATTTTTTTTATCAAAATGCGACCCTATCATAAGTGGTTATGATAGAAACAGTATTCGATTTCTGAGAATCATTTTAGAAAGGCATAAGTCAACATTGCGTTATATAAAGATTTTTACTTAAGCCCAATTAAAAAAAATTGAGAAACCCCTATAACGTAAATGCATCTTGTATGTATTGTTTTGTAAACATACCCGAATAATTAATTATATAACAGTGAAAGATTATACATAATATTAAAAATACTATTCTTGAAATTTCATGTGTTTTGAACCCATATCACTCGATTTTGTAGGGGAGATATTTTGAAGATATTTGAAGCTTTATAGTTCAATTAACGGTAAGAATATTGGTTTAATATTTTGAATACCGGTTTGAACTTGGTTTCTTAATCTGTTAAAATAATTAACAATTTTTGATGTGAACTATTTTTATTTATATAGTTTTTTTTCAATTTCCTCAAAGTTCTTCTGACTTATATATGGCATTATATGTCACTCATAAGTTTTTATAAGCCATTAAAAATTATTCTTATACCGACCCAGTTCACGAGTGACACAGGCTTCGAAGAAAAGGCTATTATGCTGTTTATTTTTCTATGCTATTACCATTGCCAACTGGGTTTTCATCCTCACTATGAGGCTTGTTTATTGTAATAACAACTTTAGTTTGTAAGTAGGGCATATTGAATAACAGCTGAAGTTTCAAGTTCTTAGTCAAAACTTAAATTCAGCCTTAAAAATCAGAATCAGAATCCTATACTCTTTTTGAGCAATATTCGTTTGCTTGCTTGTACGCTTGTTAGTTTCATTATCTAAAAAACGACTCCGATGATTTTTTCTGGAGAAGTCTGCAAATAACTAATTTGCGACTTAAAACGTAATTAAAGTAGGTCATATAGCCGGGAAAATCTAAATACAAAGAAAAGTTAATTTAAAAGTTGTAAAATTTTAACATGAGGCCAAACGAGTTGCTGTCCAGTCACAAATTTTATAACAGCAAAAATGTTATACATACAGCAGGACTCGGACCACCAGGTGTAACTGCCAATACATATTAAAGAACCTAAAACGGTTATATATAAAGTCGAACTAACAAACTTAATCTAAATTAAATCAATAGTGACACACACAAAGAAAAAAATGGATAAAAAGGAAATTTGTCAAACCTACACTTCTAAATCTTTACTTTCTCGCATCAAACGTGGACATTTGATGAAAGGTTTTTGGTTATCAGCGATTTTTAAATTCTGGGGACAGTCCCACGAGTGCCGGCGGCCCTGGAGACAGTCGGTCTACGCCCTCTCCACGAGTGCCGTCTTCTCACCGGCACTCGTAAAAAATTGTTAATGTGTTGCATGGAGTACAATCCATTTAGAGTATTTTAAATAAACTTTTAGTTTATTTTATGAAAACCCAATTTCTTAAGTCAGCCAACGAAGTAAATAGTGTTTGTTTTGAAAAAAAGTCTACTTGGTGTCGTTTTGATCGATTACAAGCGTCCCTGGTCTGCTTTTCGGTCGAAAGCACCCTAACTGATCCCTGTAAGTTGTTAAAGAGGTAGGTAGGTATATTTTAAGTTCATTCGGCCAATATAATTTTTTACACATGCCTCCTTAATTTGAGGCGTACATACAAAATTAGTATGCGTAGACCAAGGCCTAAAGGCCACGGCCACGGGTAATGTCTTAAGACGGTGACACGCTATCACACATTTCCCCGAACAAGACATCACACCACACATCAGACAGGACAAAAGGGAGGATGTGTGATGGTGTGTCAGGGGTCCGCGCATCACACAAGACATCACACCACACATCGTCGCGAGCGCTCTGGAGGCGGTTTTTTGGCGAAAGATCAAAGAAATGTCTGGTACGGTGTCTTGTATGATGTGTGATAGTGTGTCAGGGTCTACTCTGCCCCGAACGTCTTTCCGTACGCCGGCGCCGTCGCGTTACCGCGCTCGGAAGAATGTGTGATCCGATGTCTTGTTCGGGGGAATGTGTGGAGCGAAAAATTTATCTCCCTGCGCGGTCTGATGTGTGGTGTGATGTCTTGTTCGGGCAAATGTGTGATAGTGTGTCACCGCCTTTAGGGTAATTTTCACCACTTTGTCACATCTGCCGGGGAACCCGGGATGAATTAAGATCCCGTGATGATAACAACAATGGGTTTACAGAGGTCGCTCAAGATAGTGATAACGTTCAAAATCCAGTTTAAATTTGACTGACTACAAACAAAACGTTTGGAATAACGTACCGGTTCTATCGAATGATCTACAATGCAACGAATCGTCACCGGATACAATGGGCCACTTATACATCTTCTGAACGGATTAAAACATTCAATCTCCTTTCGATTATTTCAAAGATAGTGGCAGTTTTTAGAAGCTTTAATCGTGGTCCAGCTGACCAGCTTTCGTGGTTTTTAATATAACCACTAAGGCTGGTTTTATGGAGAGAACAAAGGCGTTCCGCAACACGCGTTTTGGAACGCAGGACTTGGCGCGCCTCGCGTCGGTCACGGGTTTTCACGACGTTGGTTGTCGCGTGTTTTCTTCTTACGTGCGCGTAACGTTGCTGTCAAAATTTGGTCTCGTGTTTTTACTGCCGCGTTGGTTTTAATATTTTCCCCGTACATTTCCCCCGTTACCCGTTTTTCCCCCGGATTCAAGGACAAGTGCTGATGTGCTGTTACGGGGCGCCGTGCGCAGAACGTGTGATGCGCTGCATAAGTGCCTTAATTTGATTCAATTTATATAGAGATAACCCGCGAAACTGTCGACGCGTTCCTCAAACCTGTCGCCGGCGCCGGTATTCAGGAACGTCGTGTTCGTCCGGCGTCCGGCGACAGACGGCGACACGCGGTCGTGCATATTATAAATGCTCCCATTTGACTCGATTGAAGCTGAAACGCGCCGCGACAGACGCGCAACGCGGTGCATGGAACCTGCCTGTAATCTAATTAATGAAAATTCTATTTCGATGGTGTTTGATAAAAATAAATAAGAACAGCTGCATAGTTTCTGGGCTCGAAAACATAGCTGTATGGTTCGAACAGACTAAGGAAAAGTTTTCCAAAAAGTATTTAAAGTAATAGTTTCTTTTCAAAATAAAACACACGTTTATGTCTGTATTTATCTTAAAAATTACAAATGCAGAAGCCAGAATGTGTTACTAACGAACCTCCTGGTTCGTTAGTAACAACTTTATTTGGCAATAGTTCACAGTTTTGGCGGTCGACACTTTGCGCCGACAAAACACAATATAATCTTGTGTAAAGCAAACAAATTTCAGCTGGGTTCATGTTTCAATGAAACCAACTTATAACGGACTTCCAAAAATAATACACATTATTAATAATATCCATGGAAAACAATACACAAAATGTTATTGTCTATAACATCTTGCTCATCTCGGGCATTAGTAAATATACGGTAGGTTTTCTCTAAAAAATGAACAATTAAATGTATAGCCTAAAACAGTACAATGATTTTAAAAATGCATATAAAATGTATTCGATAAAGGCCATTAATACATTTGTTAAAATGTTGAATGATCTAGAGACACTTATAGCCAGCTGTAAAACAATATACCGGCATGATCTTTAATTGTCATTGCGTAATTTATACAATGAAACTATTTACAACAATGATGTGGACTTCCAAAGCTGTATACGCTTTGCTTTTCATTGTTCGTTGTCGAGTTAGTTTCTCGTGGGCCACTGCAGAGGCGCGCAGTCAGCTCGCATTGCAGGTGCAACTGCACTACAGCGGCATTCTTGAGACGTGTGGCGGCGCGCCACAACACTCGTGCTGCCGACTTGCGCGAATCTACGTCAACATCGCATCAACGGAACTTCGCCTCGGAGATGACAGGAGCCCGCCTAGACGATGGATCAGTGGAGTGCGTGGCCGATGTCACCGCTCTAAACACCATCATTCCTATGTAAAAGTGCTCTCGTGTAATTAATAAAAGTCTTCGACCATCTCCCTTTTGATTGATTCCATAATAATTATTTAATTGTGTGTTTCATGGCACAATTTATTTACAGTCGGTAAAACATTTATTAAATTAAATCCAGTAAGTAAATTGCTGAGATAGATTATTTTATTAAAATAAGGTTCTAACTGTCTACTGATAAAGGGGTTCGCTTCGTATTTACCAAAGTTAGAAGTGTATCGAATCTCAATCGAATTATTGGGTTTAAATTACAATTAAACAAACAAAATACGGAATATGATCCCAAGAGTAGCATGAAATACAAAATCTAACATCTACGTAAAAATCCCTTTTCATCGGTGTATTTTAATTTTGACACGAGTCTGTATTAGTATTGCAATTCACACTCTCCCAAAAAATACACATTCACTAACAACTAACGTGAGGCGATTTTGAAAACAAATAGAGCCATCCTCGATTGCGACACCGGCACCCACGCCTTCATGTGCGCATCGCTCGTGAGGTCCGAGATACGACGCCGCTAAAATCTAATAGTAGGTGGTAAAAGAAGGTTCAACACCGGTAATCAGTCGATGATATAGTTTTAGATGGAGAATATGAACTTACCCTCTGAGGCGGCGGGAGTAACGAGCGGAGTGGGAGCGGGAAGCGACCCGACCGCAACGGGGCGGCCGGGCGCTGTGAGCGACGAGCCGCGAGCCGCGAGCCCCGCATTGCGGACATCGACCGCGGCGGCGCGCACGCGCAGCCCCAGCTGCAATGCATCCGCCCCCACCCCCACCCCTCTGCTGCATCGCCCACCCCTACCCACACCCCTGAGGTGGAAATTCATTTTCGAACAAAGAACATGGAAATTTCGGCCAAAATTTCGCGCCTATTTAGGCGTTTTCAGAATTTGAATTACTATATATATATATATATATATATATATATATATATATATATATATATACAACCGCATGTGTAACTCACTCACGTATACAAATTCAAACCATACTTCCCGGTGAGCTAGAAACTTGAAATTTGGCACGAATATTCCTTTGGTGGTCAAACCCCCTGAAAAATTGTCAAAACGAAACAATTCCACCCACGACCCCCCCAAAGGGGGAAAAAGGGTGGAAAATTTGAAGTTCGAAAAAAGTACTTTTCGTTTTTGGGTTATAGCGGCTAAACTAGAGGTCCTATTGAAAAACGGACTGCACCACGTGTCACGGATTTTTCACGATCTACAACTTTGTTCCTTTGACTTTTTGCCCTATCTCATCTCCTTCACCCTTAGATTGCTCTAGATTTTTCAATTTTCGTAATCTTCCCTAGGTTTTCCAGCACCAGTTTACTTGATACACTGATTAGGCCCCTGTAAATTTGCAGAAATATTCATTGGGTGGTCACTCTAAATATAAAACTCTCAAATCAAACAATTCCAACCCCCTCAACCCCCAGAAGGGGGTGAAACGGGGGAAAATTTGAATTTCGATGAAAGTACTTTTCGTTTTTTCCTCTAGCGGCTAAAATAAAGAATCTATTTAAAAACAAAGGTTATTTCCCTGGTTGAAAGTCAAATTCCAACAATTTTGGTATCCATGTAATTTAACCTATCACACTTCCTTCACTCCCAATATGTCCTCTGAATTTAAAATTCTTATAAATCTTCAGTTTATTTTGGATTTTAATGATTTTTTTAATATTTATTTCTAGCTGATAGACTTGTTTTCACACTGAGATAGTAAGTTTGATCCTTTAGTGTTATCGGGGGTCATTTGCAAAATTTACCCCATTTCAACCCCTAAAAAAGTCCTCAAAAGTTAAACTGTCGTCAATTTTAAGTTTTCCTAGCAGTTTTTATTTTTTGTCAAATTTTTTTTCGGCCAGGGATGCCGAGCTATTGACACGGAGATAGTCAGTTTGACTTTCCCGGTTTATTATAGGTAATTTGCAATTTTCGCCTCATTTCTACCCCTAAAAAAGTCGTCTCAAGTTGAACTTTAATTAAATTTACGATTCGACTCGTGTTTTTTCCAATTTATTCATGACTGAAAGACTCAATTTTTGACAAAGGATTCGTCAGTTTCAACCTCCATGTTCATCTGAAGTAATTTGTACTTTTAAAAATCTATAAATCCCTAAATGTGACCAAAAAAAGAAACAAACTAAGCATTCTTCAAATCAATGCAATGTTGTTTTCAAACAAACTTATGCCTCACCCCTCACCTCCTGACTCCACCAACCCTCTTTCCAAAACCAAACGCCCCCCCCCCAAAAGTAACCCCCCTCCTAAATAAATAATACAATGATATATTTTGCTGAGGATGTTTAATGAGTTTATCCGAAATCTTGTGACTTTTCAATACACACCGTCTGCTTTGGGACAAAGACCAACAAGAGGGCCTGGGGGCGTTAAATTATTTTTCTCTTATAACTTTCGATATCGAAACTCCCTGCTTGCCACGACTGGAGATGCCTGGTATGGTGACTTTGTATATTAACAAATATATTAATTTTGCTTTATGAATTTTCAATATAAAAATCCCACACCAAAGGACCCACAGTAGGGGGCATGGGGGCGGAGCCCCCAGCGAGCCGAAGGCGAGTATATCTAAAATATATACAACCACATGTGTAACTGACTCACTCACTCACTCAGGGATACAAATTCTAATCGACTTCCCGATGAGCTGGAAACTTGAAATTTGGCACGAATATTCCTTGGGTGGTAAATATTCTGGAAATATTCTTAAAATTAAAACTTTCCCACCCTCAACCCCATCCCCAAGGGGAAAAAGGGGGGGAAATTGGGATTTCGAAAAAAATTCTTTTCTTTTTTTGGCTGTAGCGGCTAAACTAAAGGTCCTATCGAAAAACGGACTGCACCACGTGACACTGATTTTTCACGACCTACAACTTTGGTCCTATGACTTTTTGCCCTATCTCGTCTCCTTCACCCTTAGATAGTTCTAGAATTTTTAAATTTCGAAGATTTTTTCCAGGTTTTCAGCTCCAGGGGATTTAATATTAAACTTAGAGGGCTGAAATTTGGCATACATCAACTCTAAAGCATATATGTTATAAATTAGGAATAATATATCTGGTTTGTAATATTAAAATTTCCTTGCTTGTGTAACTGATTAAGGATACGAATTCTTTTCAACTTCCAGTTGAGCTAGGAACCTGAAATTTGGCACGCACGTTCCTCAATAATTCAAACCTCGGGAAAAATATCAAAACCCACAATTTTAAATTTTAACTCCCTCAAAAAAATTATTAAAAATCGTTAAAATAAGCCTTTTTCAAACAACAGTTATTTTGAGCTGTAGTGGCCGAACGGATGGTCCTATCGAAAAACAGACTGCACCATGTGTCACGGATTTTTCACGATCTACAACGTTGGTCCTGTGAATTTTTGCCCTATCTCGTCTCCTTCACCCTTAGATTGCTCTAGAAATTTCAATTTTCGAAGATTTTCCTTTGGTTTTCCAGCTCCAGTTGGCTTGATATTAAACGTATAGGGCTGACATTTGGTTGACATCGTCTGTACAGCATATATGTTACAAATCACCAATAATATAATTAGTTCTTAGCATAAAAATGCATATAAAGCTAAAAAATCTTTGAAATTTGCCTCGTTAAACCCACCTGACATGTTCTTTTAAGTTGCTGTTTAATGCAGCTTTCATAACTGCTAATGTGTTTCTTATCGGTAATAATAATAATAAATAAATTTTATAAATAAATATTCTTTGCAAGCAAAGTTGATGTTTTAAGCCTGAAAATACTTCAATAGTATGATTCTTTCATGTGCTAATTGTATTTAAAACAATTATTTTTCTTTTACGTTATCGCTGTTTTCACTTCATACCGGCGGTAATGAAGTACGTGACCAAATCAGATAAAAGAATTAGTAGGTTATTCTAATATATATACAACCGGATGTGTAACTCAACCATAGATACAAATTCTAAACTACTTCCAGATTAGCTAGAGACTTGAAATTTGGCACGGATATTCGTTTGGTGGTCAAACCCCTGGGAAAATTATCAAAACGAAACATTTCCACCCCCGACCCCCCCAAAGGGGGGGAAAAGGGGAAAAAAATTGAAGTTCGAAAAAAGTACTTTTCGTTTTTGGGCTATAGCGGCTAAACCAGAGGTCCTATTGAAAAACGGACTGCACCACGTGTCACGGATTTTTCATGATCTACAACTTTGGTCCTGTGACTTTTTGTCCTATCTCGTCTCCTTCAACCTTAGATTGAACTAGATTTTTCAATTTTCATAGATCTTACCTGGGTGTTCCGGCAATAGTTGACTTGGTATACTACGTAGGCCCGTATAAATTTTTGGGAATATTTATTGGGTGGTCATACTAAATATACAACCCTCAAAACAAACAATTTCAACCCCCCTCACCCCCTAAAAGGGGGTGAAATGGGAGAGAACTTGAATTTCAATAAAAGTACTGTTTTATTTTTGCCTCTGGCGAATAAAATAAAGGTTCTGTTCAAAAACTAAGGTTATTTCCTTAGTTGAATTGAAATTTCCTACAATTTTGGTTATTATGTATTTTGCCTTATCTCACCTCCTTCACTCCCAAAATGACCTCTAAATTTAGAGTTCTTATAAATTTGTCAGTTTATTTTGGGGTTTGATGATTTATTTTATATTTCTTTTTAGCTTATAGACCTCAAAATTCACAATGAGATAGTAAGTTTGATCCTTTAGGGTTATCAGGGGACATTCGCAGAATTCACCCCTTTTCAACCCCTAAAATAGCCCTCAGAAGTTAAACTTTCGTTGAATTTTTCACATTTCCTCTAAGTTTTCAGCTCCAGATGATTTAGTGTTATACGTAGAGGGCTGAAATTTGGCATACATAATCTCTACAGCATATATGTTACAAATCAGGAATAATATAACTAGTTCATAATATAAAATTGCAAATAAATTTAAAAAAAAACTTCAAAATTCGCCAAATGTCAGCGATTTTCTTGAGGTATTTCATCCCGGTTCAAACCCAACTTCCCGATTAGCTAGAAACTTTAAATGTGACATGAATATTTCTTGGACGGTCAATATATAGGAAAAATTATCAAAAAACGCCATTTTTTATTTTAACCTCAAAAAATTACAAAAAATCACTTACTAGCTATGTTAAAATCAGCAATAATAAAACTTTTTCTTTTTTTAATTTTTGTTTAATAAAGGCTGTTATGTGGCTTAATTTAGTTGATGGTTAGTCGAATAATGGCCTAAATTTCCCAATTCGTTCATTTATGTGACATCAAACATGCATGCCCATTTCTCACGTTAATGATGTGGAAAAACTTTAATATGTTGATTTGTAAGTTTAATTAGATTTAATTTGATTATTAAAATTGAACTCTTATAAATCTTACTAATTCAAAAGGGAGGAAGAGGAAATACCCAACACTAGCCTGATCGGACCATCGAATGGTGGGGTTAGGAGGGGATGGATAAACCTGTCAAAAATGGGTTTTTGGGATCTTTTACATGGGAAATGAAAATTATCAGATTCTGGGTTGGACCATTGGATTTAAATTGAAAAAAAACAACAATTTGGTACTGTGAATAATTATTCTCTGTCCAGTAATTTATCTCAATGTTTACTTTATGGGAAACAAATAAAATTATATATCGCTTATTTATCAACAAATCTGAATAAAAATTGGTAGATGTCTTTAATTAGTTGTTACCTGCTGGAATACTGAAAAAGTTGAATTTTAACATTTCCATGTCAGCGAACATGCATACTCATTTGTCATATTATACTTATGGAGAAAATTGGTTTTTGTAACATAAATATTTACATTTCCATGTCAGCGAACCTGCATACTCATTTCCCATATTATATTGTTATGGAGAAAATTGGTTTTGACATTTTACTTTAGTCTTTTTATAAAAAGGTTTTTGTAAAATATATCAAAAATTGAAACCTATCTGATTTTTCCGAAATTTAATGAATCATTTCAGTAATAATTACCCCCCCCCCCTACCATAAACCCCATTAAAACTATTCACCCCAAAACTAGTAATAATTACTTTTGCTGAGCATTTGTAAACAGTTTATTCGTTTTTTTACTTTCAATACAAACTCTCCGCTTTGGGGCGAAACCCTTTAAGGGGGCCTGGGGGCGGAGCCCCCAGCGAGCCGTAAGGTGAGTCTATATTATATACAACCGCATCTATATTATATACAACCGCATGTGTAACTGACTCACTGACTCAGGTATACAAATTCTAATCAACTTAGGGATGAGATAATAACTTGAAATTTGGCACGAATATTCCTTGGGTGGTAAAACTACGGAGAAAAGTCCCAAAACATAAATATTCCACCCCCAACCTCCCCTAACCAGCCGGATGTGTAACTCACCTATAGATACAAATTCTAAACTACTTCCAGATAAGCTAGAGACTTGAAATTTGGCACGGATATTCCTTTGGTGGTCAAACCCCAGGGAAAATTATCAAAACGAAACATTTCCACCCCCGACCCCCCCAAAGGGGAGGAAAAGGGGAGAAAAATTGAAGTTCGAAAAAAGTACTTTTCGTTTTTGGGCTGTAGCGGCTAAACTAGAGGTCCTATTGAAAGACAGACTGCACCACGTGTCACGGATTTTTCACGATCTACAACTTTGGTCCTATGACTTTTTGCTCTATCTCGTCTCCTTCACCCTTAGATAGCGCTAGAAATTTTAATTTTCGAAATTTTCCTCAGGTTTTTCAGCTCCAGTAGATTTAATATTATATGTAGAGGGCTGAAAATTGGCATAAATCATCTCCGGAACATATATGTTACAATTCACGAATAATATAACTAGTTTGCAATATTAAAATACCTATAAACTTAAAAGAATCTTCAAAATTTGCCAAATTGTAGCGGTTTCCCCAGGTTTTTCAGTTCCAGTATATTTAATATTATACGTAGAGGGCTGAAAATTGGCATAAATTATCTCTACAACATATTTGTTACAAATCACGAATAATATAACTTGTTTGTAATATTAAAACGCCTATAGATTTAAAAGAGTCTTCAAAATTCGCCCAATGTCGGCAATTTCCCCAGGTTTTTTAGCTCCAGTATTTTTAATATTATACGTAGAGGGCTGAAAATTGGCATACATCATCTGTACAACATATATGTTACAAATCACGAATAATATAACTAGTTTGAAACATTAAAATGCCTATAGATTTAAAAGAATCTTCAAAAATCGCCAAATGTCGGCGATTTTCCCAGGTTTTTCAGTTCCAGTAGATTTAATATTATACCTAGAGGGCTGAAAATTGGCATACATTATCTCTACAAAATATATGTTACAATTCCCAAATAATATAACTAGTTTAAAAGAATCTTAATATCTTTTTAATATCTGCCTAATTTAAAAGAATCTTCAAAATTCACCAGCGATTTCTCAGCGATTTTCTCGAAAATCATCATCGAAACTATTCCACGCGCGGTTTATGTTCAAAAAATGATTAGGTGTACTAATATTAAGAAAAAAATAATAAAAACCTTAGCCATAGATATAAAGCAATATATTAAACATGGCATCGTTATAAAATTTTTCAGAAAGAAAATTGCTGATAACGTATTTTAATATAGGTTCTCGCTGGAGGTAATGTCACAAGTTTCAATGACACCCTCTCTACATCCAGCTATTGTTATTACTGGCGATTCTTTCCCAATTTGTTCATTTCTGTGATATCAAACATGCATACTCATTCTCCAGTTAATGATGTGGAAAAACTAAGTTGTAATATGTTGATTTCTGAGTTTGATTGGACTTATTTTGATTATTAAAATAGCACTCTTATAAGTCTTACTATTTCAAGAGGGAGGGACAGGAAATACCCAACACTAGCCTGATCGGACCATCGGATCGCGGGGTTAGGAGGGGATGGATAAGCCCCTTAAAAATGGGTTTTTTTATCTTTTAAAAAGAAAAATGAAAATAATCAACTCCATTGGACCATCGGATTTAGATTGAAAATGGTACTGTGAATAATTTTTCTCTGTCCACTGGTTTGCCGAGATATGGATTATGGTAAATACAGTACTTTGGCTCAATGTTTTTCTACTCCTAAATTAGTCCTCTAAAATTGAACTTGCATTACATTTTTAATTTTCCTCGTGGTTTAAAATTTTTTGCTAATTTATTATTTAAAAAAACCTAAAAAAGTCGTCTAAATTTGAACTTGCAATAAATGTTGAATGTTATTTGTGTTTTTAATTTTTATTGATTTATTCTCTAAGAGACCCCATTTTTGACTAGGGATAAACAGTGTTACCCATTTCGTTTATCCAAAGTCATTTGCCATTTATAACCTCTTTCAACCCATAATTCAAATTAATGAATAAATCAAATTATGTTTTCTTCAAATGTTAGGCAATGTTATTTAAACGCAAACACTTTTGCCTGGCCCCCTGGCGTAACCGATCTTCTTTATCACTTAGTTAATAACCTCCCCACAATCAAAACCACATCCACTACCACTTACCCACTTACCGGCCCTTGAACACTAAAACACATTGTTACGAGAATTTGTCAAGTAACTTGTAATCAAAGATCATTCGTCAATTTTACCCCACTTCAACCCCTCAGAAGTCCTCATAAGTTAAACTTTCACTGCACTTGACTCGTGTTTTTCATGTATTTTTTTATTGTTTAGAGATCCATTTTTTGTCGTTTTCCTGACCTGGCCTCACCAACAAAATTAACCCCTTTGAACATTACCACAGATTTCTTGTACAGCGGCATTGTTAACAGTTTAATTACATTTGTCCTGTGAATTTTCAACATCCGCCCGCTGGTTTCACCACATTTTTATATCATTATTTCTCACCACGCGACCAACAACACCCCGATCACCAACTATCTCCTTGGACACCAACAAAGATACCTTGTTCTCAGGGTTTGTAAACAGTTTGATAAAAATCTGTACGTTGACTTCAATATGCAAACCCCCCCTCTCCCGAGAGTCTCCCAAAGGGGGCCTGGGGGCGGAGCCCCCAGCGAGCTGTAAGGCGAGACTAAAATATATACAACCGCTTGTGTAACTGACTCAGGGATACAAATTCTAATCGACTTCCCGATGAGCTAGAAACTTGAAATTTGGCACGAATAGTCCTTGGGTTGTCAAACTCCAGGGAAAAGTCTCAAAACGAAACATCTTTACCCCCAACCCCCCCAAAGGGGGGAAAACGAGGGAAAATTTTAATAACGAAAAAAGTACTTTTAGTTTTTTGGCGGTAGCGGCTAAACTAGAGGTCCTATTGAAAAACAAACTGCACCAAGTGCCACGGATTTTTCACGATCTACAACTTTGGTCCTGTGACTTTTTGCCCTATCTCGTCTCCTTCACCCTTAGATTTCTCTAGATTTTTCAATTTTCATAGATATTCCCTAGGTTTTTCAGCACCAGTTGACTTGATATACTACTTAGGCCCCTGTAAATTTTCAGGAACATTTATTCGGTGGTCATTCAAAAAAATAAAATTCTCAAAACAAACAATTTCAACCCCTCCACCATCCAAGAGGGGGTGAAACGGGGAAAACTTGAATTTAGATAAAAGTACTTTTTGCTTTTTGCCACTAGCGGCTAAAATAAAGGTCCTGTTCAGAAACAAAGGTTATTTCCTCACTTGAAATTAAATTTCCTACATTTTTGGTCACTATGTATTTTGCTTTATCTCTTCTGCTCTACCCCCAAAATGACCACTAAGTTTAAAATTCTTATATAATTTCAGTTTATTTCGGGTTTTGTTGATTTTTAATATTTATTTTTAGCGTATAGACCCCTATTTTCACACTGATATAGTTGATTTGATCTTTTATTGTTATCAGGGGTCATTCGCAAAATTCACCTTGTTTCAACCCCTAAAATAGTCCTCAAAAGTTAAACTTTCGCAGAATTTTAAATTTTCCTCGTGGTTTTTATTTTTTTTGTCAAATTTATTTTTGGCAAGGGATGCCGAATTATTGACACGGAGATAGTCAGTTTCCTTTCCAGTTTATTATGGGTAACTTGCATTTTTTACCCCATTTATCCCCCAAAATGTCGTCTCAAGTTGAAATTTAATTAAATTTACTATTTGACTGGTGATATTTTTGCTAATTTATTCATTACTGAAAGACTCAATTTTTGACAAGAGATTCGTCACTATTAACCTCCATGGTCATCCGGAGTCATTCGTAATTTTTAAAATCTATCAACCCCTAAATGTGACTACAAAAAAAAATCAAACTATGCATTCTTCAAATTAAGGCAATGTTGTTTCTAAACAAACTCTTTTGCCTCACCCCTCACCCCCAGACTCCACCAATCCTTCTTCACAACGAAAAATTAACCTTACCCTCTCCGCTAAAACCCTCCTAAAGTAACCCTCTAACTACCCCCCACTAACTACCCTTCCAAACACTACAATGATATATTTTGCTGAGATTTGTAATGAGTTTATTTGAAATTTTGTGAATTTTCAATACACACCCCCTGCTTTGGCGTAAAGACAGACAAGGGGGCCTGGGGTAAAGACAACCTATTTGCTTTTCCAGAAATTTAATGAATCATTTCAGTAATAATTACCCCCCCCCCCCCTTACCATAAATCCCACTGAAACTATTCAGCTCCAATGCTGAGCATTTGTAAATGGTTGATCCGTTTTGTTACTTTCGATACAAACTCTCCGCTTTGGGGCAAAACCCTCTAAGGGGGCCTGGGGGCGGAGCCCCCAGCGAGCCGCAAGGCGAGTTTTCGTCTATTCAGACATTTAAAAAAAATGTTTAAATTGCTTTAAGAACAATTTTAACGGATAGAAATTTCTGGCGAAGCATTTTGCAGGGACGACCATAATGGGTAATAAATTGCCAAATAATTTTTTGGTTATTGTACTATTTGTAGTTGATAAATGTTTCCAGTTTTTGAATATCATGAAACAAAATAAGTTCGAGTTTAAAAATATGAGAAGATAACCAAAGTTTTTCTTGAGGGCTTATGAATCATTAATACGTTAGAAATAAAAATATAATTTATTTTTTTATGTTGCTAAAGTGTAGTCGAACAAAAAGAGTATGCAAATGGAACAGAAACAGCTGTCATGACCAAAATAATAATAGGTACTTTAGGGACTCACTTATGTCAACAAAAATAGTTTACTATTTGTGGTCAAAAATGATTTTGTTACAAAATAATTTAGTGGAAAGGTTTAAAAAGTATAATGGTATCTTTTCTTAGAAATTTTACATAAAAATTGTTATAACTGTGTTTGATGAGGAAGCTATTTTGGCAATTCACCACTTCACCACAACCAAACAACAATAATCTGCAGTTCCAAGAACTGAGATTAAATCCCGCCAGGAATCAAAGCAGTGAATTGTTTATTTCAGTTACAATAAGTTTTTGATGAAGGATTTAGTTAAAAATAATTTTGTTGAAAGGTTTACACAGTATAATAACATTTTTTCATATAAATTTTAAATAAAATCATTGTTAGAACTGTAGTTGATGGAGAGGATATTTTGGCAATTCAACACAACCGATTAAACAACAATAATCTGCAGTTCCAAGAACTGAGATTAAATTCTGACAAGAGTCAACGCAGTGAATTGTTTATTTTAGATACAATACCTGGATGTTTGCAATAACTTTGAACTAAAATAAACCTTTCATCCCATACCATACACTTCAAGTTCAGACATCTATTTTATTTTTAATTTACATCAAAATTTAATAATATTGCAACAACCGAGTTTTATTTTTTATATTTTTTTACAAAAAAAACACTTTCCATTCAATAAAATTATATTTCATTCTTTGTGCTTTATTCAACAATTTGTCATCTTGTTTAGTGTTTTCTTATTTGCTGTTTTTTTTTCATCTCCCATAAGTCCCATATAAGATTGATTCAGTTTTTATGATTTGATTATAAACACATTGTATTAAATTTTATATTATGCTGACATAATCATAATAATAAGTAAATACCCCCGTTGCAGCAGACCTGCATACTCAGCGAATTTCAAATGCAAATCAACATATTTCAATCAAACATAGCGAGATTTGACGTGTTTTTGTAAGCTCCAAAAGAATAACATGGGGAATGAGTATGCAGGTTTGCTGCTACAGGAATATTAAAACTGGGTGGTTTTAAAACAATATTTAGTATATCTGAACTTGAAGAAGCCATTTACCAAGTTTTATCAAGATATGTTGAGAAATAAGCAAGATATAGAATTTTACTTATTTCCCATAAGGTTAACACTGGGACAACGTACTGTGTTTACCACTTTCAATACCTCGGTAACCAATGGACATAGATCAGTGATTCAAAATACTAAATTGTTTGTTTTTTTGAGCTGAATTCAATGGTGGCAACAAAAGTTGGATTATTTTTATATCTATTTATATAAATACTAGCAGATATACCCGCAGCTTCGCCCGCTGAAAGAATAGCTCATTTTAATTCAATTATATTATGCCATGTGCAATTTTTAGGAATAATTAACAAATGGACTGATTTATTTGGGTCATGTGTGTGCAATTAAACCCTTAAGATGCAACTGATAATTAATTCCACTCTAGATGAAAATGAGAAAGAATAACGCTTCCTCTAATCATGTTCCCCTCATGATTAGCAAATGGTATAAATTAACTTCCTCCAATTTCCCAATACAGAGAATAAGGATAAAACAAAGAGGACACTAATGATAGATTTTCGACTTGACATCAATCTGAATTTAGCACGTTTTTGAAAATAAACCGAAAACTGTAAGAAACAGTAGGAGATAAATATCTTGGCCAAAAAACTATTTCCCCAAAAAGTTTCTCGTTAAATTTTTAAATTTTATTCTTTAGT
The DNA here is from genome assembly GCA_035578135.1 of Flexamia atlantica. Lineage (NCBI taxonomy): Eukaryota > Metazoa > Arthropoda > Insecta > Hemiptera > Cicadellidae > Flexamia > Flexamia atlantica. The sequence continues at coordinate 37,834,679 of JAQJVK010000010.1, forward strand.
ATATTAGTTCTCGTACCTTATCTGTTCCCTGAAAATATTCTACAGGATTCCCATCGATAGTTAGGAAAAACTAAAATGGCCGCCATTTAGAATTTTTTCAAATAATCTATTTTAGCCGTCTGAGAAAGAATATTTTTAAAACCTTTCTTTTTTTCGCATCTAAAGCCTATAAAGAATAATTGTGCCAACTTTCATGGCCCAAAGTATTGTGGTTTTTGAGAAATTAAGCTTTGAAAGCTAAAAGTGGCTGCCATATTGTATTTTATAATATACCATATTTAGGCCTTTGGAGACAAAATATTGCAAAATCCTTTCTTAGTACGCATCTAGAGCCTGTAAGGAATATTTGTGCCGAGTTTCATGGCTCTAAGCCTTTTAGTTTTTGAGAAACTGTGATCAGTCAGTCAGTCAGTCAGTCAGTCAGTCAATGGGTTTTGGCTTTTATATATATAGATATCTACATATCTATAGATATATAGATATGTAGATATGTAGATATATATATATATAAAATTCGAACGAATAGTGTTTTTTGCTTCTGGGGGCCCCAAAATGAAAAGTTAACATGGTCTCGGGCTTAGGTGTTACCATGGTAATAGCTTATTCCTTTAAGAAAATTGGCTAAGAGGATAAACATAGCAAAAATGCTTAGGAATAAAGATACAGAGAATAGACACGATATAATTGCATGCAAAATTACTGAGTAAAACAATGACAAAATCGGTATAGAATAGAAACTGATAGTCAAGAGGTACAGCTTTTTATTTACATTTAATCTTGGTTGTAGCAAATATAGTATTTTACTGTTACTAACAAAAATCGCTCTTACTTTTTGATAATCTCTATACAGAACCTGCAGTTGAAATATAGATAAAAGAGTGGACAACTTCAACCAAACAGAATCATTATGACAAGCCCAAGACATTAAGTAGATTAAAATAAGTACTTTTATGTAAGTCTTTAAACAAAAAGGGACACCGAGAAATTCTTAACAAAGCAGTAATACCATTTGGCTACAAAGGCCCCAAAGGGAGTGGTTGAGGACCTTGTGACGTCATATAGTGGAGGTTCCTTGGGAGTTTATACATTTTGCGCCAGCCAGAGATGGAGCTTTCTCCCAAGTTGGGCCAATACTGCAGAAGTCTAATAAAATGGCTCAGACTAGTACAGAGCAGGTGCATAATTGTTCAATTTAAATGTTCTTGCATTTTTAGGGTATTTTTATGTGTATGTCCTATTGATCCTATTGAAAATTTCAGGGTTAATTTAAATATTTATATAAACAATTCAGACAAACCTTAATGCATATTAATTAATTTTGCCAATAAATGTTGTGTAGAAAATGTGTAGTATGAAATTTTATACTCATAAATATAATTCTAAGCTATAAATTATTGGATGTAAATAAAAATGTCTTACAACTTAAAAATATATTTACACTTATACTGCATTTACATTCAAGATGGTAAATATACAAAAATGGTGGAAAATGGCTTTTTGTATATTTGCCATCTTGTATGTAAATACAGCATAAGTGTAAATATATTTTTAAGTGTTGTAAGATGTTTTTTATTTACATCCAGTGAATACAACAAAACGTATCATGCTAATCAAGAAGTTATTTATAACTTATTGTTATACAGATAAAATACAAGAAATTAATAAATAAATAATAAACATAAAATAAAAAGAAAACTTGTCTTGTGGGGTCATGTAAAAGCGAGGTAAAAGTCTAAAGCAATTTTCAATCATGTTTATTTTTGATGTCGCAAACAAAAATAACTAATATCTTTATTCCTAATTCCAAATATCATGATTGCTTGAATGACATTAAAACTAACGATTCATAAAATAAGAATAATCATATTTGTTTTTATTGTGTCAAGTAAAAGAAGTATTGCATATGCCTATTTTTGTGGTTTTCATGTTCATGTTTTGTTCATGGTTTCAGTGTCGGCTACTGGTGTGTGTCCCTTAATCTAAGGAATTTCACAGCTCCTTAGAACTGAAACCTGTTCAAATCCTTAGTCTGATTGGAATTTCAGTTCAATCAAACTCATCTAATGTTTGAACTGAAATTAGAAGAGACCAAAGGTATTTTTAAAATTAATTAATGTCACAAAACATCATTCAGGAAAATAAAGAAATCAAAAATCAAATCAAAATCAGCTTTGCAAATCAAGAGATTTACAATTTGTTTGAAGATTAATGTTTGTTCCAGGATTGGCATAAGGGCAGTACCCAAATTATTTACTGGCCAACAGTATAATTTTTAAAACTTAATTAAGTTAAAGTAAATGTTAATTTTGAAGTACTCCAATAACTGAAATGACTGATCAATTTATTTTGTTGATTCAATAATACAAATTCTCCCCTAACTTAAAGATACAGAACTAGCAACAACATATGAATAAAGTTCAGTTCTAGTTTGCTGTGCCAAATTACTTCACTAATAGCAATAAACTCTTAACAATTTCTAGGTAAGACGATAAAGTTTAATTATCTTTCTGAATCATTATATTGGTTTATAAAATGTTATAGTTATTAATCTGGGGCCTATTCCATAACACTTTTACTATTAAATACAAATTACAAGTAACAATATTGTTTTATACATTTTATTAACAAAAACCCCTTTTAAAAGTTACTAAATTTTACTTAAAAAGTGTGACAGACATGTTTAAGGTCCAAGCCCCGTTATCAATCAACATAACCTCACAATTTATCCAATCCCATTTTTTACTTTATGGAATATTGAGAGGTTTTGTTATCTAAATATAACCTTGGGCTTAGACCTGAAACATGTCAGTCACATATTTTAGATAAAATATGTTTTAGTTGTTTTAAAAGGATGTTTTGTTTTTAAAATATAAGTTAGGCTATAAAACAATATCATTAATAACAACCTTAATTAATATCATAACATTACAAATAACAAATAATTAGTAAATAATATAACATTATTGAGTTTTTATATCATCCTGAAATATACTGAGCTTAATAATACATATGATATTATTGATGGATTAGGATAAAATAAATAATTATGAAAAATTCTTGATGTTAACTATGAACCTTAAATTTATAGTTAAAAAGTTCCAGGTGATGGAGGCTAGCAATCTACAGGTGGTTTTATTTTTATTATCTTTAAACATTTGACTAAAGTCTGGGTCTATATTTCTGATGAAGCATATCTTAGACATATTTGCCCTAGGGTAACAAACAACATTAGTCTAAAGCTTATATTGGTAAACAAGTAGTCTGGAATCTTCCAATAATTAAACAAATACTAGAATTACTGTAATTCTGTTTATGTTTGATCTGTATATGGTACTTCAAAGAATAAGGATTAGCAGATTACTTAGTAATTATGTATTAACAATGTTTATTGTTTTTTTCAGCTCTTCGATAGTCTAACAACTGCATTGCAAGAAGTTAGTATAATTGAAAGGGGTCCCCCATAAATCGTTCTAAACGACAAAAACCTAGTTTTGAGTAATCAAGAGTTGGAAGTTGAATTCAAAAATTTACGGTTTTTTTAAGGTTAGAACTTATAATCATGAATAATTTTTGAACACCCTATTTATAACATCATAATGTAGCCTTATATTGAATTTGTACTTGCTGTTAAGCAATTTAAAACATTTGACGTGTTTTTTTAGGGGTTATAACATTCTAAATGACTGGCGCTTGAAACGTTCTCTGACGGACTGCTCCTCTACTTTGGAAGAAAACATCAGGGAGTGTAGGAATACCAACAGAAACAAAAATAAAACTGAATATAAAACAACTTTATTGATGTAAAAGTACAAAAACGTGATAAGTCATTTTGCTAAAAGTTATCCACATGTGGTGCTTAAAACGTTATTCTACCCACTTCTTTTGGGGGCAATTTCCAGGCCTTGGCTTCTTAGTTTTTGAAATATAGGGTAATCCAACTTTTCTAGATTAATTCCTGGTCTTATCCTTCCACTTTCCAATATTTACTTCACGTCTTTTTTTTATTTACGTGATTTTGCTCCTTGGATGACAGCGCAACGATCGGCGGGGATTCCATCTTTCGGCGAATAGAACGTTATTACCCAGAAAGTCCGTGCAGTCCCGCGAAGCACGCAAACTTTGACAGACTAAATCAGGGCTAGCAACTCAAATATCTTAAAAACAAAATATACCACGGTATAGCTCATGTGCTAGAGAACCTTTTTCACTGAATATTTCAGATTTTGAAATATTGTCGTTTAGAACGTTTTACGGGGGACCCCTTCAATTATTCCATTTATACACTTTTTGCATAAAGAAAAAGACAAGGCTGAAAGCTGTAAAACTTTGCATAAAGCTGTAAAAAGGCTATTGAGAGACTGAATTAGAGAGAAAATGATTTTACATGCCTGTTTGATTTAAGTATCCTACGCTACACTGAAAAGATTTTCTTTATCAGTTATTGACCAGGATATTTTCACTATCCATATCCTTTTTGAGGTCTATTAAAAATGGGAACTATAAGATTGAATATAACAGTTTCAGTACATAATGACTTGTCTTGGAAAAGAATAGGTACTGAAAATAATCTTTTGGGCAAAAATGAAAACTAATTGAAATTGGATGTTAATGAAAACTGATTGTTATGCCATTTGATGCAGTTTGGAACGGTCTACCCCACTGTGCTTATTTATTTATTTATTTACAATCATCACATTATATCAATTTGCTTGACAGGTGATTTGTCCAGTGGTCTAATTCTATAATACACAAATATATATATAGTAACAAACTTAAAAATAATAATACTTAGGAATCTTCTAGGTATTCATGCAATGAATAATATGCCTTCTCCAGTAAAATAAAGCCTTTAAAGATTCTTTAAATTTAGAAAATGAGTCAATATTCTTTATTGAAGGTGGTAACTTGTTGAATACTTTTGGACCCATGTTCTGAGGAGATAGATGAAAAATTTTAAGTTTGTGATGAACCGGTTTTATACTATTTCTGAATCTGGTGTTGTGAGAGTGGCAGTGTTGATTCTTCATGAATGTGCCAAAACCGCTTTTAACCATTAGCGCCAATTTGTATACATACGAGCTATATAAAGTTAAAATTTTGTACCGGATGAAAAAATCTTTACAATGAGAGATTAGTTGAACTTTAGCTATAAAGTTACAAGGGACTAAGCAATAACCTCAGCTGAGCTGTATTTAACCAACAGAAGCACACATTACTTATTATGCACAAAAATATCATCTTTGTTGTTGTTTATGATAACTATGCATTTAACAAAATGTATCAATATCTTTTGCCTCATTATGGTTTTCAACTTTGCGCAGTAAACATCAAAATATGTCAAAACACTAAAAATAAATATTAACATGCAAGTAGGATTCCAGAACGACAGATCTGGAGAAGCTTTTATCAAAGCAATTGCTTGACATTAGCAGTAGCAAAATTAATTTGTGTTATTACATTGTCTGGACACATTGCAGTCTTTCCTGCCAATTTTTCTAGCTTTCCAGAATCAAAGACGGGAAATATCGAGATGACCCTAAACATTGCTCGAAATGACGATAGTTGTGGATGTTAAAGACACAATTTGAAAATTTTTTATGAATCTGTTGATGATATATTTAACATCCATCTTTTAGCCCCTGAGCTAAAAGATGGATGATACAAAACAAGGCCATATGAGATATGTGAGTGGACCAGAGCAAAATAGACGGATTTTAGGGTATCGACATTGCAAATTTTAGAAAGTTTTCTCAAAGCAAAAAGTCCCTTAGCAATTTTATTACAGAGGCTATCCTTGTGTGAAGCCCAATTCATGTGTTTGTCCAAATATAAACCTAAAAATTTTGTTTCCTCAACTTCAGTCAAATGATCAGAATTTAAAATAATATTTGTAGGATGTGAATTATTTTTAGTGCATCTGGTAGAAAATGTTATATAATTTGTTTTTGTTTGATTCAGGAGAAGATTTCTTTCTGCCAAGTCTTGTTGGATCATACCAAGTTGATTAAAAGCTAGTTGCTCGATATCGTCAAAAGTATTTCCAGATATTTTTAGACTAATATCATCTGCATAAAGGACTATTTTATTGAAATTAGCTATATTGGGCAAGCCATTTAAGTAACATAAGAACAATATTGGGCCCAATATGGTGCCCTGTGGGACTCCGTATTTAATCGATGTTAGAGGAGAGTTGAATTTTATTAATTGGTTATGATTATTGAGGTGGAGAATTTCAACAAACTGCCTTTTATCTGTTAAATATGATTTAAACCAATTCAAACTGCGGTTTTTGATTCCTAGATTTTCAATAATTTTTAAAAGAGTATTATGTTGTACACTGTCGAAAGCCTTACTTAAATCCATGAAAACACCGATTACATTTTCTTTTTTATCTATTGAGTCTATTATTGATTCAATGAACTCGATACAGGCACTAATGGTTGATTTGCCACTTCTGAAACCATGTTGTTCTAAATCAAGCAGATTGTTAGTTTCCAGGAATTCAATTAGCTGGTTGGTTAGTAGTTAGTTAGTTAGTAAGACTAACTTACTTACATCAACCGTCAGAACAGCTCAAAAAATATTGTCGTCGTGTTCAGGACATGTTTCAACGTTTAATACATCATCTTCAGCTGACTAAAAATGTGAGTTGAAGTTGTGAGGATCTGCATCCACGTAGTCAGTAGATGGCATCGTCAATAAATAATCACAATCACACATAACAAAGACACGAAAAACGAGACGAAACGAAAAACAGAACATTAACTTAAAACTACAGGCCTGTTAGAGCAAATGCCACGACACGTTGCGCCGGCGGTAGAGGACAGACTGGAGTTTCCTTGTCCATCTGATGTGTCGTTGTTATCAGTAGGGCAGGGGTCAGCTGATGGTCTTGGTCTATTGTACGAAAGGAGCGTATTGAAAATCGAATGAGAGCTAAATTGTAATTTATCATTAATTATTATTTCAGCTTGGGTGTTGCTCTTAAAACGTTTGTTTATCGCAAACTCCTCTAAAGTATCCATCTTTCTCCCTTTCCTACAACAATGCAATATGTCGAGACTGTCATCAATGTTGCCGATAGAATGATTATTATCTATTAAGTGTTGGCCAAACGTCGATTTTTGTTTATCCAACCTATGATTGGGGCGGTGTTCTTTAAATCTTGTGTTGAATCCGCGTCCAGTTTGGCCGACATAAACACTTGGGCAATCAGCACATTTTAGCTTATAAGCACCGGTTCCGTCGTACTTGTCCATTATGCCTTTGTTTACACTCAAAATATGTTTTGTACGGTTGGAAGTACTAAAAGCTAACTTTATATTATGCTCTTTTAAGTGTTTGTTTAGGCCGTGTTGTATATAATGGCTGTACACGACAGTGGCATATTTTGTTGTTGGATTAGTGCTAGATGTTTTATCAGAGATGATACCTTTGTCGATTTTATTCTTATGTTTGTGGATAAGTTAGTCCACTATATTGCTACGGTAACCATTAGCAGTGGCAATTTGTTTTTGTTATATTTATTTCTTTATTATATTGCTCAACATTTAGAGGAACATTTAACAATCTATGAACCATAGAATTGTAAGCACACATTTTTTGAGAATGGGGGTGGTAAGAGCGTGGAATGGGGTGGTAAACGTGGATTGTCTGGTTGGTAGTTGTAGGTTTTCGGTATATAGCGAACTGCAATTTATTATCACTTTTGTCTAAGGTTAAATCAAGGAAATTCAGTTTTTTACCATCTTCCAAGTGTTTATGTCGGCCAAACTGGACGCGGATTCAACACAAGATTTAAAGAACACCGCCCCAAACATAGGTTGGATAAACAAAAATCGACGTTTGGCCAACACTTAATAGATAATAATCATTCTATCGGCAACATTGATGACAGTCTCGACATATTGCATTGTTGTAGGAAAGGGAGAAAGATGGATACTTTGGAGGAGTTTGAGATATACAAACGTTTTAAGTGCAACACCCAAGCTGAAATAATAATTAATGATAAATTACAAATTAGCTCTCATTCGATTTTCAATACGCTCATTTCGTACAATAGACCAAGACCATCAGCTGACCCCTGCCCTACTGATAACAACGACACATCAGATGGACAAGGAAACTCCAGTCTGTCCTCTACCGCCGGCGTGACGTGTCGTGGCATTTGCTCTAACAGGCCTGTAGTTTTAAGTTAATGTTCTGTTTTTCGTTTCGTCTCGTTTTTCGTGTCTTTGTTATGTGTGATTGTGATTATTTATTGACGATGCCATCTACTGACTATGTGGTTGCAGATCCTCACAACTTCAACTCACATTTTTAGTCAGCTGAAGATGATGTATTAAACGTTGAAACATGTCCTGAACACGACGACAATATTTTTTGAGCTGTTCTGACGGTTGATGTAAGTAATTTAGTCTTACTATATATTTAACTTTGAATCTTGAATATAAGCCAGAAAACTTTGAATAATTTTGTTGCGCCATTGCTCGAAATGATGTAGGTAATTTGAATATTGTATTGTTATAGATATGAGTATGAAAATATATGATCTGGCCCATATTTTCGAAAACCATTGAATAGGTACAGAGGTTCTCGTTGCAGTAGCCAACCAATGGCATCATTTTTTAATTGGCCTTGATGCGCCACTGTCCAGAGAATTCATTTTTTAGGCTTTAATTAATGTTTTGCAATATGGGCACATAAAGTTCTTTGGCAAAATAGAAATGGTCCTGTAAATTTGAATTGATTGTCATGTTAAATACGAACATGTAATCCAGCAGCTGATTGAGATCAAACAACATCCCAACACTCGTGCAGCTTGTTGGGGATTAAACGCAACATTCAGATGTTAACTACGACTTTGTTCAACTTAATTTTGTGCTTCACGTTGTTCGTCAGTTTAACTCACTCATAATTATCTTTGATTTGTTGCATTGAGGGTACTGTGACTGATGGTGGTACTTCTTATTGGTTGTATTTAAACAAACAAAATTCAACAAAACTCGATGTTAGATGAGACTTAATATAAGACAAAATTGTGGTTTAAAAACTGCATAAACCGACATTGAGTAGATTTTTTTATGGATTGCAAAATGTGATGGGGATCATATTTTTTACTAAAAAGTTATTTATAATGATTTTAGCATACAGATCATAGTACCCTGGTTTCGCCTCAATCCCTCTTCTCATGCAAGACCTTAGGAAGAAGTTTCAGCTTGATTCAAAAATACCGAATTTAATAACTTAAAACTGCTCTAACTCCTTAGTTAACACATTAAAATATAATTTATATAACAATAAACTTCTCTACTTTTTGACAATAGGCAATTAACAATGTGTTACAATTTTCACTTTAAACTAAATATGTGTCAAATTCCTGGACAGAGGTAAAAAACAAAATGTAAAAATAATAAACATACTGTAGATTAAAATACAAGGCTCTTTTATTTACTGTAGATGTTCCTTTTGCGAGTTTGGAAACTAACCCATGTTTTCAAAACTACCGAGTTTTTGCTAAATTCTGTTGTCAAACAAACCTGTGAACTATTTCAAATTCAAATTTGTTTACATTTCACCAGATGGATTTTAAATAGTTCGTAAGTTTAAGTGGACACCATGCATTCTTGTTCAAATAATTTTGAAGGCCATTGGGACAGAGCCCTGAATAAAAGATTGTATTACTTGTTGCATTGAGTATAAAAATTTCCAAAGTTTGATGAGTTTCGGTGACATTAAGTCACCTTCATCAGATCCGTGCAAGAATCAAGTGTCATTATATATTGAAAATACAAAAAATATAAAACACAGATACATTAAAAAAACCTTAGCAACAAATGTGGCCGAATGCGCTCTGTTTGAGAGACATGTCCAGTCTGCAGTTAATAACTAAACTCTTCTGGTCTCGGTTTCTTTTGGAACTTATCCGCACAAATTAGTATTTTACACATCTGTAATGAATTTCATTATGATTTACAAGAAAAAAAAACATTTCGTTTTTACAAGAATTAACATACTTATGGCCTTTTATCGATATATTCATAGATATTATTCTTTATTAGGTTATTACAAGCTTAATTATTAATCTAGGTTTAAGACTTTATATTAGTTTTAGGACAACAATGAGACAGCTCTTGTTTTGTTTGGAATTTTGTGGTATCTCAAGACAATATAAATAAATTAAAATATACATAATATACGTTCTGGAGAAGAGAAAACCCCAAAATACAGATTTTTTTTATTTTGGCTTTTTCTTTAAACCAAAAATATATGTAGCATGAAAGTAAAGAAATAGTATTTTTGGCATCTGTGGACCTTTAAACAAAAAGTTACCATGGTCCAGGCTTAGGTTTACCTTAGTATAGAGAAGAAGCTGTTTCAGTTTTTTCCCAGGAGGGAAATTTGGCTAAACAAGGAAAGCTTATGAGTGAATTTTAAGAATTTAGAACCAAAAAAATCAACAAATGAAAGGGCAAGACAAATTTAAACTGGGGGGGGGGGGGGCGGACTGACATGCCAAGGTTTGCTTATGATTTGCCAGGTGAGTATTGTGTGACCTCTATATTTCACAATCATATTATCTGCGATGGATGAAATAATTGAGTGTTCAAGTATCCTGGAATGAAGTTTTATTTATCTGGTTGATAGTACATTAATATTCCAATAACCTTGGCCGATTATAAAAAATAGTGACAAAAATTTTCTCTCCTTCAGAATTTTTTACTGATTTTCCATTAATGACAAAACAGGATAATTAATCGCAACATTAGAATAATATGAAATGAAACAAAAAAATTTTGTTGAGGGATGATGGTTTTTTTCTGCAACAGTATCATGTTACAAGCTTGAAACGAAACTGAATTTTTGATTGCTGATGTAGTTAATTCTGATATATATAATTTAAAAATCCTTTAACATCAGCGAATATGCACAGGAGTCTTTATATTAGATCAAACAACATTTTGCTCAATGTTATTAGAAACATATAGGGAAAGTATAGAAAATAAATCTCTGATATTCTGGAAAAAGATACGAAGGTAATTGTTTCAAACTTTATGAAGCAGATCTTGGAATAGTATGACAAGGGTAAAAGCTTGCCCTGAGATGACAGCGGCTGCTTTGACAGCAGCTAACCGCCCAGCCGCCCTTCATCCCTCAAACCTGTCAACTTAAATCTTTGTCATCCTATTTGATAAAATACGTTCTGAGAACTTTTCTTCATAAATACACAGCAACCTTTGCTTTATTCTCAAAAACCCATCTAGTTGATATCAAATGCAAATTTAAAATTAGCTTTCAACTGACACCAAAAGTAAAATTCACATACAGTCCCTCTAAAACATGATTTTTTGCATCACAATAACTTATTTTTTATAATAATTTATTAATTACTATGCGAGTAGGGAAATTTATAAATTGTGTTTTAAAATATTTACAGAAATTTATTGTTCTTTTTACTATTATTTCCATTCTTCTACCAACACAATAACATAATGATTAAACATTCAAAAATAACTCCTTACTGACCAAAGTCTATTAAAATATTGTAAACTATAATACCTTTGTAATATTATATGAAAAATACAAATTAATTTGGATAAAAATTATTTTGTTATAGATATCCCTATTAGGGGGGCATATAGATTTTTTTGTACAACCCAAAAACAAGTTTGCCATATTATCAGCCCTAGGTCTATAAATGCTGAATGTTGTTGAGAGAAATCTGTTTAAAATTTCCAGGACGGCGAGAAAAAATTAAAGAGTAAAACCATTATCGAGAAAATTTGTGTTAAAGTTAAAATGGTCATTAGGGTAAGATAAATATCTCCATACACTAAGAGGAATAAACCTTCAGTGATAATTCCATGAGTGATAAGCTTGGGTTTTGATAAAAACTAAAAAAAATGCTTGAATGAAATTTCATGTGATTCTTGATCGGGGAAAAATAACTTCATTAATTCTCCAAATACTTGTGATTGAAGTCGCCTTACATTTGAATCAAATATCAAATTAAACCATCACATTTTTAGTGGGATGATAAAGAAATATGAAACACTAAAATAAATTTTTAAAAATTAAGTAGTATAAAAGCTTCAAAGACCGACAGACTTTACCAAGCATTTAGGACTTGTTTACAAGGAACCCTTTAATTTTTTTTATACAAGGAATCAATACCTGATGAAGTTTACAACCAAATTTTTATTAACACCTTGTATTTAAATATCTTAATTGTAAGTCTATTCACCTTTGTAATTATTATGACATTTTCTGACAGTTACAGGCTTTCCACTTTTTAACACGCGATTTAAAAGCAGTGCCACAGATGAAGAACTATATGTGGCAGTGCTAATAGAAATTTAGCACTTAAAATGCATATTGGTCGAACCAGTCCTTTTTGCTAGCACAAGGCGGATGTAGATTATCCCTGACAGAGAGTACAAAACCCAATTACTTTGTAATTTCATTCATTAGGTGTGAAAGCTCTACCACGCTTTGTGATTGATCCAGAGTAAATGGTACGCAATAACTTTGACCCACATCAGTCCTTCAATAGTAAACTGTAGGCTTCGAAATGCAGGGAAAATCCTCAAAGGTTTTTATTTTTTTATCAAATCAGTATTGATAATTCCGAAGCACAAATTCATTGTGCTTTGAAATATTGTTTTGTTGGTTGAAATAATATCTAAAATCATTCACAGTTGGTAATATTTAAAGGCTACCTACACTAATTGTCTTGGAATTCTAGAGTCAAGTTATTTGGCTTTAGAAATTAAAAAATAGAGGAAATATTCTAGAATAGAGGTAAAAATAAGAGGAAGTCGTTGTTGCAAGGAAACCAACGATGAATATATACTTTGGACAGAGACAGAAATGCTATTGATGTTTAGAAGGTATTTCCTCAAAGCAACTAAAACGACTGTTAAGAATATTTTTTAAGTTTAGCAATATAGGCTGGGTTAGACTGGAAAATACTTTCATACATTGAAATAACACAATTATTAATTTTTAAAATGGACTGCAAACCACACTCCACCACTTCACTCCATTTTTTGTTTGTTTCTTAAAACAAGCTGTTTCATTTATCCTTTTAATTTAAAGTACGGTATCATAAATATGCTCAATTAGTGTTAGGAAATGAAAAAAATCATTACATTAATACAGTGTAATCCCTTATTGCTTTTTTTGAAGGGGAATTTAAATAATAAAGTCTGACAGTAAATTATTTTAAAGAATTTTAAAAATGATGAATTTATTTCAATAGCACAAAAATGCAAACAAATCTAATTTACTTCCCATGCTGTAAGATGTTAAAAGTATACAATAGTACTTGTAATTTCAATATTTCAATATATCATTACACATTTTTCATCAGTGAATGTGTCTTCTCAAAATCTGCTTGGCCATAAAAAAAATTTAGTTTTATCATATAATTTAAATAAAAATATAAATTTTAAAACTATGTAATTTGTTGTGGCGGGAGGACAGTATCAAACGAATAATCAGCTAAATTACAAGGTCAAGGTCATCGTATCCCTTATCTTTAACCGGAATGCATAATATGGACTCGGCAATTACGACGTTGACGATAAAACCATTTCACTTGTGCAATCGAAAACGAAAGAAAATCGTAACTTTAGAGATCTTTGGTCTTGGTGGCCGCAATAAGAAGAGAAGGTCATTTATTCTACATTTTTACGACCAAATGAAGAGTCTTTAACCCCGCTACGCTATTCCTGGAGTTAACAAGCGACGAAAAAGACAGTTTAGAAATGAACACGTTGTTTACATGCACTTTGTATTACAACCAGTTGAGAATTAAACTTATAGCATAACATTTTGTAACGTTTCTTGGGCAACAATTCGAAGACCTCAAACGAACAGGCTAAATGGCGTTATTGATGATTGATGATTAGATTATAATTACTAGGTATAAAAGTGTTATAAATAAATAATTACACGCCTCTCACCATAAGAATATAATTCATTTTTAGTTTCATTAAAAAATACAGTAAATATGACAATGTATTAGTAATTAAAAATGTATTTAAATTTAATTATCTATGAATATTTTTGTTAAATTCAATGTATATATTTCGGTGGATAAACAACTACAGTACTGTGTTAAGCTGACCATTGTTTACTTAACTTCTTTCGTGAATTTTCCTATTATTACAAAAAAAGTAATCGAACTTAAGAAAAATATTGTAAAATAGACAGAATAATATGTTCTTTATGACTGGAATCTTGTATTAATTAGACTGTCTCTAGTGCAAAGAACTAAGATGGGAAGTTATACTGGATCGTAACCTATATGTGTATCACTAAACTAAAATCAACGCTCCTAAGCGGTTCAACTAAAAAAACAGCATACAAATATGTCTATGCCCGTAAACAACGAGTCTATAAACTATGTGGCACACGCCTTACTTTTGAACAACACCGAATAACAAGTTCAATGCTGAATACTAAGATTGATTAGGTTAGTACTGTATAACGCGCGGTTAAGCATAAGTGTCCGGCCAACAACAATATTCGGACACCCGAAATAGAGGAATCGACTTACACGGAAGAGCCGGGGAGATGGTAGCGCTGTCAGAATTGACGGGCAACTGAGCGAGTCGCAGACAGCTGGTAGTAGAGGTCACCTTGGACGAGCAAAGGTCCTCTGATAGCGAGTAAACAACATCGCTTACCTCACACATCACTGTACTCTATGCCCTGGCTCATTCCGTTGCTCTGTAGACGCGGGAACCGAGATAACGCCACTGTCAAATGATAACGACCAACGAACGGTGAAATGTTTAGGTTAGAGTTTGGTTGTTGTGTTTAGAGAACGATATACTTTGTTTGTTTTTAAACTGGTTAACAATATTTTCCATTTCTTCATATTTTGATAAGAAATATGACATTTTACTTAGATCATAATGGTTATGAAAAGTGAATACTTTTTAGCCAATAAACAATAGCCTTCCATTAAGTTGCTTTAAACTCTCTCAACAAGTTTTGGGCCCTGGGTTGATTTGTTTAAAATTTCATCTAATTGCAGGCCTCCAAGTTGCCCTTCTTTACCTACTTTGTAATAGGAAAGTAGGAAAATTCCTCCTTTTCAATAATTTTTTTCTGTTGATTGATACAGTACCTATTAAATTTTGTAATTTTTATATGTATAAGTTCTGTTTTTTAAGTATGTGGCTCATATTTGTAGAGCAGAATAAAGTGAGGCAGAAAAAAAATGCCACTCCCCTATACACAACAATCTCCTTGAATTACACAACCGAATTGGAGAAAATATCTCATTTTATGTTTACTTCATAGTTTATAATAATAAATACTAAATAGATAAATAGTTTTATAAATACTAAAATAAATACTAAATACTAAAAAATAAATATAAATACTAAATAGTTTTATGAAGGCTAAATGTTTTATTCCAATATAAGTTACCTGAACAGTAGTTTTGTACATTGAAGAAAACTGAGGAAAAATCTTCCCCTTTCCTCCTTTAACCAAAGCTGTTAAACCTTTTTATATACATGAAAATTGTTGTAGCTAACTTATTTGGCTAAACTTTTTTCTAGCGACAGTGTGGTACCAGAATTAGAAATTTACGTACTTTTTTGAAGTTCATTTTCTGCTCCTAATTAGGAGATTTTTATGGTGTCAAGTATGAGTCTTGCAAAGCAAATAAACAAATAGTTTAGTCCCTTAAAAATGTACAGCAATTTTTAAGTTTAACACAAAAAATTACTAAAAATATGTTTTATAAGTTTTTAAGGGGACAGATTTTAAGAACATACTGATCAAAACTGGACAGAATTATTAATCTTGAGTCTTTCTTTTGCTATTATAATTTAAACTTGAGAGCTTCATTTGACCTTGAAACTCTGCTAAAGTGACCTGTGTTTTAATACATAACATTTACTGCAGTAAGTAAACACATTTAAAATATTAATATACGACAACATAAAAGATAAAAACCTAAAATCTTAATATATTTGTTAGGAGTAAATGAAAATGTTTCTTTGCAGCCAGTCCCTTTAAATAAAAAATGACATTGCCATACAAAAGAATACCTTAATAAATAAAGTCTCGTTTAACGTTTTTCGCGATATTTCAGCTGTAGTTTTGTAAAGGATTATTCGGAAATATTTGTTTCACTGTTTAAGCTAAATTACCCCAGTTACATTTAGTAACTATCATCTAGTACTTTAATAAAGTTCAAATTAATAAAAACATTCAAGCCTACATTTTTAAAGTCATATGGATTATTTATGATAAAGTAATCAGCAAAAACCATATCTTTGAATAAAACTAGTGACCTTGAAGCTTTTATTGATCTGAACTTTATTACATAAACTGTTACTCATACAAGTTTCATTTAAACATTTATATTAGGGGAGGAAAGATTTTCTTGTATTCTCCCGTTAATTTTTTTAAACCTGGAGATTTTGATGTAGGATATTTTGAGCTAGATGCTTCCTATTTTTGTGAATCTGGCAGATTGACTTATTGAGGCATTATAATATGGTATACACACAATTTAAATAATTTAAATACCAGTATGATTCATGGAACTACACTTTGACACTCCCTCCAGCCCTTAGAATCACACCTATGATTAGTTATTAGATTCAGGGATTTTCTCTTCTCCTATGTTGTATCTCGGTGAAATTTGGAACAAACATTTAAAATGATATTCATGACTTTAAGCCCGAAAACCAGCAAGATCAGTATACTCTAAGATGTTTTTTTATGAAATAAAATATATTTTCAAAATTTAACATATTTCTATTACTTTTATGCAAATGTAATGATCAGAATTCAGTTTAGCCAAGAAAAACACACAATATAGCATTTTAAAACATTACTTTAAATCAACCATTGAGATATTGGATGTGATATTGGATGTGCTATGTTTAGTACAATGTCTATCATTTCTCCCTTAAAAGAAAAAAGTATCTGAATTCAGAGATAAATCCCCACATTTTCTATTAATTTCCTTAAAAATGGGAGTTTTTAAATTATAAACTAACTATATGATTGAATTTTTGTTCAAGTGCTTATTTGATTTGTTTTTATTTTCACTGATTAGAGTTCATTGATTAAATGTTTGCTGACAAGTACGTACTATTGCAAGAATACATTTATTAAAAATTATTGGACTAAGAATTATATAAAAAGTGCATATTACTGTAATGAAAACCAATGTGATCCCCTTGTTAACCCCTAAACTGCGAAGTTGACGTGCCGCGGCGCCGACGTGATCAGTGGCGCGGGGTTTAATTACACGATCAACACCAATTTGCGGGGTTATCGTTTCAACGCGGCGAACGCAGTACTGCAGAACTCGTGGCATGGGCGTAGTTCCAGAAAAATCCACTAGAGTGCAGTACCAAACGGTCTGCTACTCGTCAGGGTCAACTGGACAGTCATGGAATGGAAAAAAACCTTGCAGAACAGTTGTACCAACATAAATCAGATGGGAACGTCAAATCCGAGTATACTCGGGCGCAGCAGATGCCGAAACATGGGTGTTGCACGAGTTAGCTCGTGTACAGCAGTCGCGGGTTACAGAATACTGCCACGAGCTAACTCGTGCACAGCATATAAGGGGTTAAATTTCCTCATGTTAAAAGCTAATAAATGATAAAATATACTTTTTTTATCTATTTACACAAAATATTCAAAACAATATTTTCCTTTGAAAATGTTGAATATACTCACAACTAAAAAATAATCCTTCGGAAATTGGTTGAGTATGCAGGTCCGCTGTGACAGGGATATTTATTATATGGTTAAGGATTGAACTGAACACATTTACTCAACTAATTACATCATAAACTATCCATATATTATGTAATAGTCATAATTAAAAGTAAAAAGGTTAATACCTGATAAAAATCGTTTAAGGTTTAGCCTATGTTAAGTTTTAGTTTTACATAATTTATAATTATGATTAAAAATATGAAATGCAATTTTAAAAAATTTGCAAGTTTAAAGTGTTTCAGATAACATTTTTTAACTCATGTAATAACATTTTTAAATTATCATATTTCACATAATATGTAGTTACATGTATGATAAAGAGATAACAATCATTTAAAGCACTAATTAGGTTAGATTTTCATTTTACTTTTTTTATACAGGCTAGGTATGATAGTTGAAAAGTAGTAATGTACTAGAGTGTAAAAAGCTTTATATATAAAACCGGCAACGAAAAAATTAATATGGGGTTTTAAAAGTTAGTAGAAAATATAAACAAAACAATTTTTGGAAAACATCAAACTTGAAAAAATATCTATTTACGATAGCATGATCGGACACTTGCGGAAGAAACCTCTGCATTGAGAGCCCGCAAGCAAGTGCACTGCAAAAACCACCTCCGAGCACTTATGAAAGTGGTAGTAAAATCCATATACTAGATTGAACCAGAAAAAGCTGGGTGTTTCGAAATTTCACGAAAGTGGTATGAAGTTGAATTCAAAGGTCATGCTGAAGAACACACTTTTTTTACTTTTTAACTTAAAAATTTGCAAGTACGGAGGTAGCCTCGGCGATGCCAACGATGGAGGGTAAAGATGATCTAAGTATTGAAAGTACTCTAAAAATTGAGACATAAGCTAGAAATTATCTAATAGATGTCTGAAGGTAAAAAAATAAGGACAGCTTAAATCACCATGACTAAGTAGATGGAAGAAAGTGTGGCAAAGAAGCTGTCCCAAGGCTATTGACACAAGAGGCCAAACTAATTGCAGTTGATCAGTGGTTGAGAATCTGAATCAGTAGACATAACTGGAAGTAGATATTACATGACTAGAATATATAATATATAAATAACTCCTATATCGGGATTCAATACAGAGAGTAAACTCGTAGGTTTTTTTTTAAACACAGTTTGTATAAAGTCGCTCTTTATTGACCAAACTCTCTCTGAAAATTGTTACAAAAACGTACTAACTCAATTTATGGTGCCATTTTATATTTAGAACAGTATCATAACTTTTATGCTTTCCATGTTAGTGACAGTGTACATTTTAACAGAATTAAGTGTTAAAATCAAATGAACCAATTTAATTAACTGTTTGTTGTGGGTTTTCATTGGACCTTTGAAGACTTCGTGTGAGCTGGTATGAAATGACTATTATGAAATGAGATTGGTAAAATACAAATGTACTTTAAAACTTTGATCTAATTTAAAAGATCAACTGATATTGATACTCTATGTAGAAAATAGAAGCTATCAAAATCAGGGTAAATATTAATACAGTGACAAGCCAAAGAGCACAATAACTCAAATAACTCCAACCTTTATTGACAAGTAGACAAGGGATGTCAAAGGGTAAACAGGCTTTTATCTTGTTTTTATGTCAAAGGTTATTTCTAGAACGGTCCTCAGAATTTTTGTCTCATTAAAATAGGTAAGCTTCACTCAAAACAAAGGTTGTGTATTAAAACATCTTTTTATATTTTCAGAGAATCATTTCAGGATTACAAATCATTTATTGTTTTGAAATTATAAGCAATTGAATACATCAGGTCAGTAGCCTAAATAGAGTTGAATAAAACAAAGATGAATACATTTTTTTAGTTTATTTTTTATAAACAATTATTAACCTAGCAATATATCAATAATGCATTTTACAATTTTTAAATTCCTTAGAGCAAAATATCTTTTTCCATCCTTTTAATTTAATATGATATTAACTTTTACATTTTTAGATTAGGGTTGAGGGCGAGAAGGGGGCTGGAGGATGTATAAAATTGTATCTTGAGGAATATTTGCCCAAATAGCTGTGTACCACAATCAGCATACCAAAATTACATTTTTTTAATAAATAAAAATCTATCAAAGATTAAAATTGTAAAAACACACTTGTATTGACTATTACATAAATAGTGCAATAGCTCAAGAACACTGTTATTTCAGTCTGTCCATCATAAATTTTTTCATTTTTTTTACTTCGATAAATTAGAAAGGATTACTTGCTTTCAACATTTCTAAGTAAAGGGTGGGGGCATGAAGAAAGTTAATTAAGGTTTGAAATTGTTATGAAAATAATTATTTTGTAAAACATTTCCATATAACTCAATCCTAAAATTTATTTTAGTTTTAAAATAAATTAAAATGCAACATTTTTTAACACATTGTAATCTATAATATTAAAATATAGAGGGGGTTTATGTCTGTCTGTTTATCTGTATAGACATACATATCAAAGCCTAATCACATCTATAATCCTTTGGAAATATATCGACTCAATCA
This sequence comes from Flexamia atlantica, assembly GCA_035578135.1. Lineage (NCBI taxonomy): Eukaryota > Metazoa > Arthropoda > Insecta > Hemiptera > Cicadellidae > Flexamia > Flexamia atlantica. The sequence goes on from JAQJVK010000010.1 coordinate 37,854,942, forward strand.
GTATGATGAAACAAGCTACATATATGATCACATATGATTACTTCGTTCATCATATTGTATGTCCACTGATCCAGATAAAAGCAAAAACTACAAAACCGACTGGGCTGACATTGTACATAAACATATATTATGAAACCAGCCAACAACACGTTGGTTGGGCTACAGTCTATTACCGTGTTTCCAAAGTTTGAGTCCTATACTAACATTCAAATAGGCACTGATATGTAAACAGCTGTGGATATTACAATTTGACAATTTAAGAGTAAATGAAAGACCAGCAGTTCAAGATAAATGAAATTTAAATTCCATTGACTAAAGAGAAATTGAGTTCTATTCTGTGTGAAGAATGGGCACGCAAATAAAAGCTAGTAACACACAAATAAAAATGATGTGGATTTATAAAAAAGTTAACAGACTTGGACACCGCTTAATAATGAACTTGGCACTACTCATGGTGCTTCACTAATGACGGTTTCATGGAGGATGATGTTATATAGTTTTTTTATTCAAAACTAAAAGGTCATTTACATAAACAGTTTGGGAATGATTTGATTGGATATTCAATATTTAACAATGAAATTAAGTATTTCCAAACTGTAAAATAACCTAGCCCAAAACAAGTTTGAAATATGGAAATTTAGTAATTTTATTTCTTAAAAATAATATTCAATATTTTAATGATATGACATTAACAAAGCCGAGCGAGAAAACCAAATTATAACAAAACAATTAAATCATCATGACTTAAAAAAAGTAGTTGTGATGGCTTGTCAAAACCAACACTATCATTTGAAATTGTGATTAACAATTGATAAATTTAAACATAAAAATTTACAAAAGACAATCATAGTTTGTGTTATTATACGTGATTCTCTCGCTTGGGATAGAGTTATATTGGTGACATAGTCCCAGGTTTATTAAAACTCCAATATTGTGGTTATTGCTCATACAACCACTCATATACATGTTGATTGCTTTTGGCCGCAGTACTGAACATGCATGCAATTTATATTGAATCGATTTATTCCAGTGACAAAGTCATTTCAAAACTTTCCCAGTTTTTTTTAAACGTTTGACAAATATCACAGTTTAGGTCAAGATTTTCTCCAATCTGCCATGTTTAGTCACATTTTACTCCTTATTGCAAAACAATACTTTGTTTTCTGCCAGGAGATAGATTACTTTGTCCCCATGAGGTTAACCCATAACAATAAAATTGAAATCAATAATTCTGCATTCGAGCACCTTTGAATTTCCACGTAGACATGCAAATATGTTACACCTCAATGGATTACAGACACTAACAGCTGATTAGTGGCTGGCAGGAAATAACAACAAAACCGAAACAGCAGATGCTTTGTGACGATTAAGGTTTTTAAAGTTATTTAAATAAATACGATAGAATCTAATTGTGTTTGTTAAAATCATGTTTTTTGTGTCAGTGCAATAATTATTTATTTTTATTTTTAAAGGCTGTTGTGTATTTATTTTTTTATTGGTCAGGTGGGGGGGGGGGGGGGGGAAATGTTGCGTGTTTTATGGGATTAAAGTGAATTGTCTCCCACAGGAAAATTGGCGACAACCATTTCTCTCGGGAGACAAACTTGTAGTTCACTCCCTTAATAAATGTCAATCGCCAGAAGAAAAATCAGAAATTATATTTTCCTCCACCTGTTATGTTCAGACGCTTTTTACTCCTTGTAATGAATGAGTAAAATAATACTTTGACTCGACTCCCAGCGGGAGTAAAGTAATCAGTTTGTCTCCCACCGAAAGACAAATTAAAGCCATAGGAATAACATTTTTTTAAATTTCAAACTATTATCAAGATCAATAATAAGTAACCAAGCATTCACGTTCTGATTTGTATCATTTCAAGTGAAAAAAATACTTCTTCTTTACTTCTGTAGTTCATAAAGTACTACAGTATACCAGCATACATATTACTTCGCGGTGAAAAATTGGCAAGTAAAATAAACTTTACAAAAGTTTGAAATTCAAAGACTGCTTGAAGAAAGGATATATATGTTGTGTTTGGATATAAAAACACACTTAAAATCTATGTTTTCCAGGTAACACTTATAGCTCAGAGAAAGGAATGAGTATACAATTAACTTAATCCCAAATGGTCTTTATTTTGGTTACTTGATGCATAATTGCTGCTAGATATTATTTCCTCCTTATAAACACAGTTAGGGGAGTTAATAATTTTCAACAGTAAGGTTTTCTGGTTAGTTTTAAAATGCAATAAAACATTAAAAATAATGCACTGATTTTGTTACTTAGGTGATAATTAATTAATGGGGACATATAGCAATTTAAATTGAATTGTGTGCATTGAATTAATAAATCAAGATAATATTGGGTCTGACTGATTTTTTTATATATAAAACTACAAAACATGAAGTAAATAACTACCACAAAAGTGGAAAAATTAACTATCATTGCATAGCGTTAGAGACAAAATATATTTTAGGCAAACATATTTCTACCGATAATTTTATCGGTAGACAAAAAAAGGAGAAACCAATCAATATGATGAGGCAAAAAATTACTCTGACTAATTACACTAATAAAAAATCATTTCTATCCATCACTTTTACTCCTTAAGTTACTGTAACCTATAAAAGGAAAACAAAAGGAATAAAACTACCAAGTTCTAGAAAAAAATTGATATTTCAATTCAAAATTTTAACTCTGCACAAACAAATTATCTAGCTACATATATTATTGGGACACGTGGTTGGATAGGATAATTTCATACCCATTTCAAGAATCCATAACAGAAGTCTTATACATGCTTATGGTTCAGTTCCAACTGAGTCTGAAAGATCAATTTTCATAAATTTAATACATAACTGTCAGGTGGTGGTTAACCTTTTTGCTTACTTGTGTATGTTTAGCAATTTAAATTCTCTTTAGTAACTCCCTAAATTTAATTCAGAAATAATATCAAAAACAATAGTAAATTTAAATACTAATAGTATTATTAGAAAATGAATATTAATAGCATGGATAGAGTATACTCAGTCATTACTGTACTCAATAACAAATCTTTTTAACTAATAGATTATTTTGTCCAAGCAATCCCAGTAAAACAGGATTATTAATAAAACGCTCATGCACAAATATGAGTAGTGTGTTACCTTAAACGATAACCAACACAGCAAGAATAAATCAAACAGTACAGAATATACAAGACACTTAGCTTCGTGTTTATGTCCATGATGAGATATTTAAGACTGACTTACAGTTCAATGACCAGAGAGTCACTTACATGAAACTATAAAACGTCAAAAATATAATTGTTGATTTTAAATCTTGATAACTATAATTACAAATTCATTGGTGAAACTTCTCAGATACGATATGATGAAACATTATGTAATAATGACTAATTTAGGATCATGATTATAAATTTAATTTATATCATAATCTATAAATTTCATGTTTCGATCTTTGAAATAAATCGATTCTCCTGCATTTGTACCTGGATTATCAAATTCAAAAGCAAAGACAAATTTATGAGAAGCTGAAAAAGGTTTATAGATATGTTTAACTACAGCAATCTTGTAGAAGTTGTTATTAGGCAAGCTTAAACTTTTTTGATCAGTCCAAAATTTAATAACATAGTTTACTGTATGGATACAAATAATAGTTTTGACACTGCTGTTAAAAAGACCATCTAGACTTATCGTAGGTTAAACTTGACTTTTTTCATATAAGAAAAGTACTAGGTTTGCTTACAACAGTGTAGTTCACAAGCCATCACACTCTCTATCATGGGCGTAATTTCAGCATTTCGATTGGGGGGGCAAAATCTTCTAGTCATTGCCTCATCCTGATTTGATTGCATACACCATATACCCCCCCCCCTTTGCACTAGCAGTTTGTACTGAAGAATATGGGTTGGTACTTAGGTATTACACGGAGGCCACCCTTATACAGCGCGCTGCGGCGGTTATGTTAGGTCAGTTTATCATAAATATGGTAACAGTACTTTCCTCGTTTCATTACGAATCGAACGATACCAGATGAGTCATACTTTTGCCCGCCAAATATCCTTGAAATAGGCCAAGGTCAGGTCGTTGATCGGAGCGCTCGCATCACCTGTCAAGGGATTTAGCAGGCGAAAGTATATATGACTCATATCTGCTATCATTTGTTTCATAACGAAAAAAGGAAAGTCCTACTAACATATTTATGATAACCTAACATAACATAACCGCCGCAGCGCGCTGAATAAGGGTGGTGATCGGGTAAAGTCGCTAGTGGCGGCGGCGACTCGATCAACTCAATCCTCACCAACATCGCTGTCTTCTGGGAAGCAAAAAACAAAGACCGCTGATCATAATTATGTCCAATTTGGAAAGTAAGTCAATTAAAGCATGTTCTTTCCAATTACAAAGTCATTTTTGGTAATCAATAAAAAAATCTCTAAAAATAGTGGCCTCCGCATAATACCAAAGTATCTATGGGGTATATTCACTGCCAATGCATATTATTTTCTTTATATCTAACTAGCTAAAGTTAATATCCAACCACGATATCACAACACAATGTGAACTTGTAATCACCATTCACTTCACTCAAAGCCGTAGCCAGAAAACAAAATTTGGGGGGTTTGGGCTCCGCGGTTACAGGAAGTGAAAAAAATAACTTTCTAACCTTTCATTTAAGTGAAATTTCAACATTGGCTACGACCTTTCAACAATGGCTATGGCCTTAACTTCAGTCAGTAATTGTACTATTTATTTGTAAAACTGCCTCACTGCAGTCAAAGCAGGCACACCAACTGTGCTTCATATGACTGGCGATTGACTGTTGCTACTCTTATCTCTAACGTCCAGTTTTGCATTACACAGGATTTGGCATTTATTATTTACCCGCCAACTCCATTGATAATCCTCACTTTTACACGGTTTTTCGGCACTAATCCCTGCAAAATCCACCCCAAGGACCAAAATCCGGGTAGTTAGCCGAAAAACCACCTATGACTTTAAAAACACCAAATACCGGACTTTTTCTCACCTTACATGGACATTGAATATTTGCAAAGCAAATCACAATTCGAAAATCCCCGGCTTTACTCGTTTTTTTATGCATTTAGGATGCCGAGTAAATCCCCGCAGCTCAAGTCTAAAATCCCCGATTTTACTCGATTTTTCTTAATCATGTTATTTAAGTCCCCGAACGGCCAACAAAAAACCCACTAACCGGGCTATTACCCAGTTTCTGGTTACACTACAACGAAATAACCAATACAACCAAACCAAATGCTAACACCAACTTTCGTTTGAAAAATAAAATATCTAGAGTTCCAACAAATCCTTGTACCTCGATCGTCAAAAATCCCCGATTTCACCCATTGTTTAATATCCAGGTTGATGAGTAAATTTCCTCAACCCAAGTCTTAAATCCCCGGTTATACCCGGTTTTACTTATCACTGTCAAAACTCCGCACGGCCTCCAAAATACCCGAAAACCGGGTAAATACCCGGTTTTGGTAATATTGCTAACGGCTGTGTCAGACCGGGGCCACAGACCCTGTCTGACACTATGTCTTCTGGGCCCGATGTCAGACAGGGTTGCCAGTCCAGTCGACCCATTGTCAACCGCAACTGCCCCCCCTTGCCCCCCCCCCCCCCCCCCCCGAATTACGCCTATGCTCTCTATTACTTATCTCATACAAATAAATGGCAAAAAAATTAATGGCAGTTGTTAATGAATTAATTCTACTCTAATTAGTGAGTCCTCGAACAATAGACAGATTTTTAATTTGTTTGAAACTTATTTAGAGATTATTATTAGCCTACTTGTGAAACAAAGGTAGAACCAACTTGTTTTTACACTTTAGTAGTAATATATAGGGTGTCCAACTTAACTGTGCCACCACTGCTATCTCAGAAACTATTGGATTTGGAGAAAACTTTAAACGGGGGACTTCACCTACTTTTTTAAGAAATTTAAAAATATGAATTCCATTTTCCAATATGGTGGACAACTTTGATTTTTCTTGTGGAACACCCTGAATTTTATGACATATTTGGATTCTACGCTTAATTTTAAGAACTTTTTATTCTTTGACATTTTTTCCTAAACTCAATGGTTAAGGAGATATAAGCAGTTAAAGTTTGATTTTTTCCCATGAGAAATGCATTGCGTTATTGTTGGTACTCGGTATATCAATAACGGTTGTGTTAATTAGAATATACCAGAGAACAAAAGTGCTTTAAAATTTGATTCTAGTTTAGATTCAATCATATAAGTAGTTTTTAGTCGAGATTCACTCATGGTAATGAATAATTTTGAATATTTTTACACTCCATCAGGATTGCATGGGATGGCACAGTTAAAATGGACACAATGCATTTCAAATGGGGAAACATCAAACTTTAACTGCTTATATCTCCTTAACCATTGGGTTTAGAAAAAAATGTCAAAGAGTAAAAAGTTCTTAAAATTAAGCGTAGAATCCAAATACGTCATAAAATACAGGGTGTTCCATAAGAAAAATTAAAGTCGTCCGCCATATTGGAAAATGGCGGCCATTTCGGAGAAAATGGAATTCATATTTTTAACTATCTTAAGAAAGTAGGTGAAGTCCCCCATTTAAAGTTTTCCCTAGATCCAATAGTTTCTGAGATAGCAATGGTGGCACAATTAAGTTGGACACCCTGTATATGTATATTATTAATGGTTATACATTATACATTATGCCACTGTTTCTCAGGTTATGTGTAACCTGAGAATAAATCATGTAAGACTTTCTTGTTAGCGAACAACCGTTAATATAAACTGTAGGATTGCGTAACTGTAGGATGCTATCAAATATAACATTAAACACACCAACATATTTGTGTGATTTCATTTTTTTATAAAATAAAACTCTAGGCCTATATATTTGTGTTTTATTATGTTAAATATGTAAGACTTGTCTGAAGTCAACATAGTTTAGATTCATATAAAGAGTTTTACACCAAGTAGGGTTTAAAATAATCTGATTTCACATGCAAAAGGGTGATTCTTTACGTAATGCACAGGACATTCAGACTCTTTATACACTTGTAAATAGCACAAAATATTAGTCAATATTTTTTCTTCGAGCAGGTGTAGTGTATTTCCTCCTGCAGATTCTATCCATTCAAATACAAATTAATTTTGGTGTAATATACAAAAGCTATCACTATAAATGTGACTGTGATGCTTGGAACTCAAACTAAGTGCTGAGTTTCCTAAGTAAGGCAAATGCAAGTTTTTCCTGTGATTTATGTAATAAATCTTTGATTTAAAAATTTTCATTTTATTATTTAAAATGTTTTCAATTGAAAAAATTGTTTGTTAAAAAAATTCATATTTTGTTATGTTAAAAAATATTTTAAATTTCTAATACATTGTGATGCACGGGACAAAAGTTTCTCTGGTTGCTTGTTTTACCATTTCTTTCAATTAATATTTAATGGTGATCTAGCTTTCGTAAATATACATTGAAACGAAATGTCAGAAGGTTTTTAAAAGGTTTTCACAAGTAATTCAATTAAAGAAATAAATGATGGGCGATTCTGTATGTGACTCACGGGACACTCATAAACTCTCTATAGACTTGTAAACATTACAAAAATGATAATTAATATTTTTTTCCTCATGCAGTTGAAGTTTATTTCATGATGCAGATTCTAATCATTTGAAAAAAAATTAATTTTCGTGTAATATTAAGTAAGTATTGTATGGCTTTTCGTAGAGGGAGATCACCAATTAAGAGACAGTTCTCTTCGCCTAATACCTACGCATTTTTGTTTTCTACGCAGGTGGACCAACGGCTCAACGTGACTTCCGAACCACGGGAGCACTCCCGTATGTAAAAATTGCTTAGAGCCGCGGCCGGGAGTTTAACCCGGGCCGGCTGGGCAAGAGCCAAGAACGCTACCAACTAAGCTACGGCGCTGCCTGGTGTAATATTAATCAGTTACTACTAAAAATGTGATCATTATGCACGGGATTCAGCAAAAATGCTGAATTTCTTGAAGAAAGCGATCTTTATTATTTAATTAGATATCACCATTAAGATAATTAATTAATGAAATAAAGTTAATAAATTATTAACATAATTTGGAGGGCCTGTAGCTAGGCCTACAAAAAAGCCAGTTTTCTACAGTATGATGGGACCGAAGCATGTTTATTTAAATGTTTGATTACAAACAACTGAAGGGGTCCCTCCAGTAATGTTGTAAATTACAACTTTTTCAAAATTGAGATTTCTATGCAGTAAGGTTGTAAACGACATCCTGCATCAGTGCAGGGTATTTTTTCGTTGATATCTCTTGTGTTTGCAGCACTACCACAGGTTGGAAACCAAGCGCTGTTGGTCCCGCAGTTGCAGCAATGTTGTAACCGCCAAAAATGGCAACAACACCGCGCACTGTTCTGTCGCCATCCGATGTTATTCGGCTAAATCGGAGTAAAAACGCCCGGTTAATTTCGAAAGTTGGGCCAGAAATGTTCGAAGCAAAGAAGAAATGCTGGGGAACCCTACATTAATGAAAAGAAGAAACCATTACCCGGGAAACAACAACCACATGAGGTACGTGCAACAACGTTGTATCTGCCAAGTGCAACGATTTTCTATACAACTTAAAATTTTATTGTTACGAAATATTAGCGTTTAAATATTTATTTTAACTAAACTAATACTTTAATGAGTGTAACTTCATATATATATATATTTTTATTTTGTAATAAGATTTTTTTCATTACATATACGATGTTTGTTTTTCCATGCAATAACGTTGCAAGCGGCAACAACGTTGCAAACGACTGTCACTTACAACGTTATTGCAATTTTCAAATCACTTTTTTTGTAATATTTTTTTTTACGTGCGATAATATTGAATACTTTATAGTTAGGCTAGTTTTATGATATTATAATTATATATAACAAATAAAACATGTTTACATCATTACATTCCCAATAATATGTTTTTTCCATTTCCTGAAAAATTTACTCTATGTCGTTTACAACGTTACTGGAGGGACCACTTCAATTGACGAATATATTCGTATCAGCAGGTTTCATAGCGAGTGTTTGACTTATATATATGTCACGCTCATTATAATCATAAAATTAATAAAAAAATTATTTCTCTCATGAAAATCAAAGGACTTCTGTCATGAAATGAAAAAAAAATTCTTGCAATTTAATTTTTTTCCTTCAACCACTAAATGTGTGTGCTTATAGAGTAGGGCTTCGCCCGCCGGCCGCTACTTGGGAAGGGTTAATGAATAACTTTATAAAACCAGGGGTGCCCAGCCCCCCCAAGGACAATGGCGCATGCCCCCCCCAAACCAAGCCTAATGCCCCCCCCCAAGCATGACAACCACCCCCCGCCCTTTAATTTCGTTAGTTTCATTAATTTCATTAGTTAGTATGTCAGTAAAAACACACACCTTATATCCTGTCCTACCAAAGTGTATTACTACATTTTATTTACCAAACTCTTAAAAACACAATTGACTTTATTTCTTGAGCCCTTAAGTATCAAGTGATAAAGTGATAAAACATACAATAATAAATCATACCAGCATTAGGTAATAAAGTGAGATCACTTCAATCTATAAAACATTTATTTACAAGTAAGTCTAGCTCCAATAGCGTAAATAAAAAGTCACTAATATGTTGTTAGTTAATGAAAATAATGAAGTAATTTTTACGGTATGTGATACTAGCAATACAATCGCAATCCAGATAAACAGTGTTGTAATAGTAAATTTAGCAACAAGGGCCGAAAATGAGGATTTGCAGGCTCGAGATCGTGTTTCAAATTCGAGAGGAATTCGAAAATACGATCGAGAGCTGCAAACCCCTTTCGGCAGAGGTGTGGACGCTATTCTTATTCAGCACACTACAAATTGAAATTTTTGCCGATATAACATTAAAATCTTATTATTTATTTGACACACTTGAAAACAAAACTTTGAGGTTATGAGCGACGATACAACTTCTTTGTCATGGTTTGTTTAAATAAACACAGCTATGAAAATCATATGATCGCAACTATCCTGTCTTTGGAACCTATTGAATGCTGTATAATTATGTGATGTTCTCACGTTGATTCAAGCAAATAAGCGATCAGCTCATCAGCTGACTCGAAAGTTTTCGGCCCTCTGCTGGAAAAAAGCTGGTTTCGGCTACCAAATAACGTTAGTAAAACAGGCGATTACGTCGTAGTGTGGCGAAAAATCTTTTACAACCTACAAGTATTTTTAATTTTCGCAGTTTAGTCATGCATTAATTCAATATGGTTTCCATAATGGTGGGGCTTTATTGTTTTTACAATAACCAGAAATTAATTAATATTTTTTACATTTAATAAATTACGAAATGAATAAACATGGCAGTAAATATAACATAATGTTGGGATTTTACATAATTAAACATTGAAACAGTGATATTGAAATGGCATCATTCTCGCAGGGAGGTTCAAAAACATATTGGATGCTTGTTGGTTAAAAAACCATCATTTAGTCTTGGGTACTGGTGGAGGTATGAGGAACGTCAACGTCATGTGTGCTTTTTGATTGACTTATTGGGTCTGAAACGTACTTTTTCCATGGTCCGTTTGTCGATTTTGATTTCAGTCCTCAAAGACTGGATCACTATAGACTAGACTGGGAGGCCGACTGTTCATTCAACAAAACACACATAAAATCACTCCGTAGTTTATCACAGGTAAAAAAAGTACAGAAGACAATACAGTTCGAACCTCAATAGTTTTAAGAATAGTTCAGTAACATTTTTAATTGAAAAATCTGTATATGAGGTGGATGAACTTTTTGAAACTTAAAATCAATTAATTAACTTCTTTTGCAATAACTTAAATTAAGCAGAATTAATACATATCCTGACGTATCCCATGTCCTACTCCTGCTGGGTCAACGGGATGAAGAGGATCACGTAAGCACGCACGCACGCACATTTCTGTATATAGAACATCGAACTAGCTAAAAATAACAATCAAACCACGAGCTAAAGTTAATATCAAACCACTAACAAAATGTGAACTTTTAATCACCATTCACTTCACTCAGTAATTGTACAATTTTTTTAAAACTGCCTCGCCGCAGTCCAAGCAGGCACACCAACTGTGTTTTACACGACTGGCGATTGACTGTTGCTATAGTCTTATCTCTCTACCGCGCGCTTACCCTAACGGCAAGTGGCCAGTGTTGCATTACACAGGATTTGGCATTTTACCCGCCAACTCCATTAATAATCCTCACTTTTACCCGGTTTTTCGGCACAAATCCCTGCAAAATCGACCCAAGTATCAAAATCTGGCAGTTAGCCGAAAAACCACCTAATGACTTTAAAAACACCCAAAACCGGATAGTTTCCTAAACTTGATGGGTAAGGGGGTGCTATATATTAAAATATGTCTATTTACTTCAAGTATTGTTCTTATAAAAACCATAAAAAACTAATTATTTTTCTCACCTTACATGGACATTTCATATTTGCAAAGCACATCAAAATTCAAATATCCCCGGCTTTACCCGTTTTTTATGTAGGGTGGCCTATTTAGGATGCCGGGTGAATCCCCGTAGCTCAAGTTTAAAATCCCCGATTTTACTATATTTTTCTTAATCATGTTAATTAATCCCCGGATGGCCATCAAAATACCCGAAAACCGGGCTATTACCCAGTTTCTGGCAACTCTGCAACGAAATAACCATATCAAATACATAATACCAACTTTCGTTCGAAAAATAAAATATTTAGAGTTCCAAAAAATCCTTGTGCCTCGTCAAAAATCCCCGACTTCACCCATTTTATTAATATCCAGGTTGATGAGTGAATTTCCTCAACCCAAGTCTTAAATCCACGGTTATACCCTGTTTTTTCTTAACCACCGCCAAATCTCCGCACGGCCTCCAAAATACCCGGTTTTTGGTAACATTGCTAACGCCTGTGTCAGACCGGGGCCACAGACGTCTTCTGGGCCCGATGTCAGACAGGGTTGCCAGTCCAGTCGACCCATTGCCAACCGCCCTTCAAAATAATTTAACACATGGATTGACTTGGAGACTCCGGGGATGGTTTACATAGCAAACTTAAATATATGACGATGGTAAGCCTGATGAAATGGTTAGATAAATAAACAGTACTTTTAACTGTTGCGTATGGTTATGATCATTTATTTTTTGTAATTTTCCCTTAATCGCTGGTTTAAAATTCCTCATAAAAAACCAAAATCCCGCCCGAAAAATCATGCCCCCCCCCCCAAAAATTTTGATGTGCGCCATGCCCCCCCCTTCTGGGCACCCCTGTATAAAACTCTTAAAACAAAGCAAGGCATGCAGTGGTATATTAGGTGATAATAAACCAAATTATGCAATCTTTCTTGCAGTGAGTCAATTGACACTAACTTTTATTTAATTATAGGGGCAAGTGAAATAGCATTTATTTAAAATGTCTCACGATGAACAGTTTTCATTTAAATGATATATGGAATTAAAACAATACTTTTCTATGATGTAATAAATTGAGGTTATTTCACATTCCCTGGCTGTCATATAAAAGAAAAATATCGCCATGGTAAACGTTGCTTCTGAAAATTTATTGATTAACTCAAGTGTTTTATTACTAGGTTATGAAAAAAAAGAAACCAAAGAATGTATTCCTTACCTTAGAAATTACAAATTCAAAACAAATTCACTGTGTAGAGATGACAGTTGTATCGTCTGAAGATGAAGGTCGAAAGGACACAGCGGTGAAAAGAGCTATTTAACATAGAGGAACATGTGATTCATGGAATGTATGTTACACTTGCATGTATATCGTACTATAAGATTTGTAAGCTCGTGTTAATTTGTCCTCCATTGTGTAGATAAAATTAGCATGTTATAAAATAAAAAATAGATTTAATACTATAGGTTTACTCTTGTTATGGAGTAAATTACATGAGCTTTAGGTAAATTTAAGACAGACTCGCATAGGTAATTGTATACATAGAGTAATAATGAACTTCGTAAAGAGATGGCACTCCCATGTTAACTCTGTGGTAAGGGAACAGCAGCGCTATCTGAATAAAGTGCAACGAACTAAAAAGATCGATGCGATATCGATGGTCGTCGATGCGATATATCGAATGTCGTCGATGCGACATATCGATCGTCGTCGTCTGCTTTGTTTATATTTTCGTTTTCTTGTTTTGTTTGCTAGACTTTCAATTTTAATGACTTTACCGGTTTGTTTAGATTAAGTGCGTTTGCCGCTAGTGCAAGTTGTTTCGCGAAATACTGTACTGAGTGCTTCTTATTGTGCTTAAAGCGATTGATAGAAAATAAATACGTAGATCTTTACATAAAAGCACTTAATAAAAATTAACTTAGTTAATTTTTATTAAGTGCTTTTATGTAAACATCTACGTATTTATTTTCCATCAGTAGCTTTAAGCACAACATGAATCACGCAGTACAGTATTTCGCGAAACAACTTACACTAGAACAACTTTCTGCAAACGTACTTTAGGTATTTTCCCACACTCAAATTAATTTTAACTCGTTATAGTTGTGTACACGTCGCGTCGTGACAGAAAATAAGGGAAACGGAACGGGAAGTTATCAGATCGTTATCGTCGTTCTGATTGGCTGAATCAGTGAAGAAGAAGAAAGTCATGTTTTTACAACGCCATCTGAATAAAGTGCATCGAACTAACCCGCTCCAATAAGCTTACCACTTGGCTCCATTTAAGAGTCAGACCGGTGTTGTATATTACCAAGGAACAAGGAAGCATAAGGAAGTATGCAAGTAAATAAGAATTTCATCCCTCTTTTCAGAAAACATAAATGCGTGATATCTTGACAATTATTTAATGTAAATGGTTCAACAAGGTCAGACAGAACTAAGATAGTAGATTTCCATTTTTATAAATCCATGATGCCAAACAATCATAAGATGATTTTCTACTTTCATTTTATTCACGAAACTTATCCTTTAATTTCAAGCTTGTACTAGCCACAGAGAAGAATCAAGCAGAGGTATATTCTTTATGTTGCGCTCAGCGGGTGTCGAGGACTTAGTTATTAATGCCGCGAGAGAGCAGTACCGTCGCTGCCTTTTCTTAATTTAACTTAACTGTAACTGTAACTGGATTAAACTGTTACTAGTACTTGGGTGTAATTTATCTCCCCATAATAATATTAAATAGCATAAGCATAATAACATAGTTTTTGTTCTGCTGGGTATATTTTACCTATGATAATAACGGTATGGTAATAAACTGGCTAAGATTTTTCCTCTTTACAAATCGAATGAAATTTCAAATATGAATAATTTTAGGCCAATATCGCTTTTAAGTATATTTCCCAAAGTCATTGAGAATATTGTCAAGGATCAATTTGTTAACTATTTGCAGGAAAATAATATTTTAAGTGGGTGTCAGTACGGGTTTCGTTCAGATAAGAATATTTCAGATGCTTTGTTTGATATAAATAAAGAATTAAACCTTTCATTTTCCAACAATGAACGATCATTATTAGTTTTTCTAGATCTTAAAAAAGCGTCTGATTCAGTCGATCGCGCGAAACTTTTTTCTAAATTAGAAGCGATCGGTGTTAAAGGCGTTGCGCTCGAGTGGTTCAAAAGTTACTTGTCAAATAGATCTCAGTTTGTCTCAATTTGTAACATTAATAGTGACATTCAGCCTGTAGATTACGGAGTGGTCCAGGGTAGCACATTAGGGCCAATTCTTTTTTTAGTTTACATAAATAACATTTCCAAAATCGATACATTTGGGAAATTTTTCTTATTTGCCGATGACAGTTTAATTTTTATTAAAGGAAAGACATGGCTCGAGGTAAGAAATAAAGCTTTGCATGATCTTCTGAGGACAAAAAAGTGGCTTGACCAAAACACTCTCTCTTTAAATACCTCAAAAACCAAGTTTATGCCTATTTCTTTAAGTAAAATATCAGATTATAATTTACACGACCTTTTGATTCATTCTTGTGGAAATTATCAGAATGTCAATTGTTCTTGTGATTACATTGAAAAGGTTGAGACATACAAATATTTAGGTGTTGTTTTCGATCAGCGTCTTAAATGGTCAAGTCACATAAAATTTGTCAACGGTAAAATTAGAAAATACGTCTTTGCTTTCAGACAACTTAATCAAATTCTTAATTAATGAAAGAGAATTAAAAATAGTGTATTATGCTTACGTTCAATCTCTTTTGACATTTGGAATAATTGCTTGGGGCGGGTGTTTTAAAAGTACTTTGGAACCACTTAACTTTTCGCAAAAATTGATTTTAAAAATAGCTTTTGGGAAGTGCAAACGTTACCCGTCTGACGCCCTATTTCAAGAAACCTCTGTCTTAACTGTTAGACAGCTTTTTGTCAAAAACCTTTTAGTTCATATTTTTAATAATTACAATAGCATTTTTCACAGCATATCTCACTCACATAACACCAGATATTCAACCAGAGTCGGGATAGTTTCCATACAAATTTTCAAAACATTTTCTTTGACTAATTCATTTTACAAATTGTTTACATTGCTCATATCCTGTATAGAAATATATGTAATAACTTTCAGTATCTTAATTTATTTGATTTACCATCAACAAGTATTTTTTAAAAGCGTGTCAATGACTTGTTGCTAAGTCTGGATAGGGACGAGGCCGAGATTATCATCGCGCCAGATTACAGGCGAGACTGACTGTAACTGACTCTGACGACGGCCCCCGCTATGACTTGACCGTTGACGACCTTCTAATCGTAGAAAATGCCGCAACGGTTGCGCATGCGCAGTAGCGTCATTGTCATGTATCTGTTATATCCAAAGGAGCAGTTAAATTGATCCGAAGTTCCAGTTACTGCTAGTAATAGGTCACAGTTGACTGACGCCGCGATTCTGATTATTTCGATTAGAGTGCCGCGATTTCTTTCTTTCCTTTCCTAATCTCTTGCGACACTTAAGTTAGAACGATTTGCTACAACATGTTGTTTTGTTAAATTAATTAATTGTTAAGTTTATATCGTTGTTGATTTGTTATGGTTTTCTATCGAAATGGTGCCGTGTTTTGATTAGCTAGAGGAACTTAACACATTATTATTATTATTACTAGTGTGTGAATAGTGTTTGATTATTTTGACAGTAATCTTGGTTTACCTTTAGATCAAACTAACATTGTATTTCAACACAGTCCATAATTGGATTACTGTATTAGGCCTAGGCCAGCTGGCTTTACACTGAGTTAGTTTATGTAAGCTACTATTAAATATTTGTAGAAGTTTCCATTCCTTAAAAAAAATTCCGTAATAATGAATTATCAAACAGGATTTAAAAAGAAGGTCGTGACCGTTGCACTGTCCGACTCCCGCTCGCCTCTCCTCTCCGCCCTCCTCCCCCCCGCGCCTGCTGAATTTCATGTCGTAGTGTTGCCATCAATCTATCACGTTTTTCACATCGCAAATTTTTTAAGTTTTCTTTTTCAATTACATTTTGATTTTACTAAGTTTTACAGGTATAATAAATTTTATTCCAGTTCTCCCTCATTGCTATTTTTTTCCTCTTCAATCTAAAATAAGGTAATTTTATTAAGGACGCATCTCGAAGCTGACGCTCAGGCATTTGTGCCCATGTCGGCTTATTCCGTAGACCTTCTTAAAGTTTGTATTTTTTTACATCATATATTTTATAAGGTACTTGTATTCATTGCATGTAACTTATTTATTTATTTACTTTTATAATACATCAAGAAGCATCAAGGACTTTTTTGGTATTTCAATGCAAGTACAGATAATTTTATTTTTTGCTATGTAATATTTTTGTAATTTTCTGGAATAAATCTCTATATTCATTCATTCATTCATTCATTCAACGCCAGATAAATGAATAAATAGGCTAAAAAATTATGTTCTTTATATTAAAGACTATTAGTAATCGGACACTGTTTTACTGCTGTTTTACACTATGGCGTTTTTAACTCCATGGTAAATTCCACTAGTTCGATTATTCGATTTCATTCAACAACAACAAATGACATAACATAACCTCTACATAGTTAGGTGTCATTCCCATTAAATATTTATGTAGATAATGGTATCGATATAATTTCAATTCTAAAGTATCCCATATGTGAGGACGAGTTTCGCTCATTAATTCGAATGAAAAATGTGGGACGATGCAGAATGGGAAAAGAAACCTATTCAGGAAGGACTAAATAGTGGGTATTTAGCCTAGCTTTAGGCGTAGTAGGTTATTTTCTAGATAAGTTGCCAAATATTCAACTACATCAAAATTTCATTTTAATTAACTAATATTATCAATTATCGTGTTTGAACAAAGATTTTCATTAAAAACCACACCTTTGTTTATACTGTTTGGTGTCCAAGTAGGATTTGCTTTTTATTACATAACCGAATCGCTTCAGCTTTGGCCTTGTTTATAAACCTATTAATTTTTGGTTTTTCTTAGAGTAAACAATATTATTTTAAGTACAACCAAAAAAGTACTCAAGCTTAACGAAATAAGTCATATTAAAAACAATTTTCCAAGAAAAATGAGATTCCTCAAATTGGAAGCGCTTCTCACAAATTTCTGTTGGGTTTGGTTTTTGCAGACATTTGCCAACGCTGATATATGGATTCAACCCCAACTTAATGCCCATTGCTTTCTAGGCTACCATATTGCTGTACAAAATATGGGTCATTCCATGTCAAATCAACCAATTCTATCCTATGATTAGAACCTTGACCCCTCAGATTTCAATGATTTTTGGAATATAAGTTGTGCCTATCAATAACAGTTTAAGTATAAAATTTTACATTTTTTTGACATATCGTTTTTGAGCTATACACATTTAAAAATGTAAAAAACTACGGTTTTTGGTCGGGTTTCTTCACTTTCAAAATGATTTAGTTTGAAAACTATAGCACATAGAGAGCTCAAATTGTTACCATTCTTTTCCATTTAATTTGCTCTTTAATTTGATATATCACATGGCTATGTTTACTTAGTTTTGAAATATTTTGAAAAATCCAAAAAACTTTTTTGAAAATTCCCAAAAAGCATCCCTTTTCGATTGTTTTGGAAAAATTCTATGTGTTTTCCACTGCATTGGTCTACATGCATACAAAATTTCAGGATGGGATGATAATTGGTTCTTGTTTTAAAAAATATTTTACCTCCACAGTAGACACCCGTCAGGTGAGCTACCAGCCACTATGTACATACAGGTATCCCAATAAGTAGGTTTGTATGTCAGAATATCAGACTTTCAGGCTTGTCACTTCCTTTCCTTATACTTTTTGAATTCAAGCACTAAGTTATTTATTAAGGCCTATGGAGAAATAAATTATAATTTATCTAAAAAATATGAGTGTTACAGAATTAAAGTTATTTTACCGGTACCTTACAAAGTATATAGGCGTATGAACCTGGTAAGAAGATAATGTTCATTCAGGCAAAGAAATGTAGAAAGTTTAATAATTTATTTCATACCATTTCTAATCAAATAGTCAAGTCAAGATATGAAATAAAACACTTTTACCCTAAAAAAATTGCTTAAAAGTTTTTAAAGTGGTTTTTACTTCCAATAAGTGTGTTAAATAATATACTAAAAGTCTAATAAAATCGGAGTCTAGGAAATAGGTTTTTCCAATATGGCGTCCTGAAATTTGAAAAATAACTTTATTAATTTTCATCATTTTTACATGCATTTTTTGAGATATTGACTCGGTACCAACACGTATCATTGTTGGGTGGCTAATTCTTTATTTCGAATAATAATTTTTCGGCCGCCATCTTGGATCCGCCATATTGGATATCAACTTTATTTTTTTAATGTGAAGATGATGCATGTTGAAATCCGTTTTTGAAAATATGCATTCGTTTAAGGATTTGCACAAATAAAAATTTATCCCTATACATTTCTTATGGATGTTTCACATGTTCATTATTTTTTGGGATTATATTCCTGCTATCTCTCATTACAGTAAAAATATGTCCAGTAAAGACCTTTTGGTCTTAAAATACTCAGTGAAATACCGGCTTTAATTTGAGATATCAATTATCAACATCGGACAAGTGTCAGATGAGCTATGAAGCTCAACTTAACTTAAAAATCAATTTTTCTGAAATTTGTTTTTAATCAAGTATTTATATCTCCGGTTCTAAATAAGGTATTAAATTTATTTGGGTCTTAAATCACTCAGTAAACTATCAGCTCTCAAGTAAGCTGACACTCAATAAGATCAGACTAAAGATTATGTGTCTTTATGAGCTTTCACTCAACATAAATTCATTTTACTTGCATAATTTTACATTTCATGAAGGATTTATCTAGTTCCAAGGAAGACTAAAAAATTATAGGCTAACGGTCTTAATTGAGTGAGTTGTGAGGTGAGTTGTGGTTCTAAAACCCATTAAAAATTAAAATTTTCAGACATTTTCGTTTATATAAAGACTTGTGTCCCAGTTCCAAGAAAGACACAGAATTCCGAATATTTTTATAAGACTCAGCAAAATATCAGCTTTCGGTTGAGACCATGATCCTAAGTTACCTACGTTTTTTCATATAGCTGGTAGCACACCTAACGGATATGTACTTTTGTAGTAAAATATTTTTTTAATCAAGAACCAATTATCATCCCAGCCTGAAATTTTTGTATGCATTTAGACAAATGCAGTGGAAAAAACATAGATTTTTTCCAAAAATATCGAAGGGGGATGCATTTTGGGAATTTCCAAAAAAGATTTTTGGATTTTTCAAAATATTTTAAAACTAAGCAAACATAGCCATGTTATATAGGCCTATCAAATTAAAGAGCAAATTAAATTGAAAAGATGGTAAAAATTTGAGCTCTCTAGGTGCTATAGTTTTCAAACTATATCATTTTGAAAGTGTGGAAACATGACCGAAAACCGTCGTTTTTTACATTTTTAAATGGCTATAACTCAAAAACTAAATGTCAAAAAATGTAAAATTTTATATTTAAACTTTTATTAGTGGGTACAGCTTATATTCCAAAAATCATTGAAATCTGAGAGTTAAAGGTCCAGACCATTGGTTGATTTGATATGGAATGACCCATATAACAAAGAGAAAAAGTTGCTCTAAGTCACAATAATTCATGCTGAAAGTCAAGATGTTAATTTGGTCTTTTATTTTGTAACTGACACTTTTAAATTAAATGCATAAACACATTATTACAAGAATGCTTCATATAGGCCTACATAGGTAGTACAACATCTTCAGAATTTTGCTGTCAACGTCTCAGAAACTGACTTTATTAAGAGAATGTTGATAAAAATACCCCCATTGCAGCAGATCTGCATACTCAGCGAATTTCAAATTCAAAAGAACATATTTAAATCCAACATAGCGAGATTTGACATGTTTTTGTAATCTCCATAAGAATAACATGGGGAATGAGTATGAAGGTTAACTGTAACAGGTATGTTAAAACTGGTTTTTTTTACTTCTATGTTTAATAGATCTTAACTAGAAGAAGCCATACCCCAAGTTTTATTAAGATATGTTAAGAAATAAGGAAGATATAGAATTTTTTTTATTTCCCATACAGTAAGGAAAACATGGGGAATGAGTATGTAGGTTTGCTGCCACAAAATGGAATTATCGGGGATTTTAGACTATTAAACATTAGATCTCATCTAAATGAAGCCACAAACCAAGTTTTATTAAGATGTGTTGAGAAATAAGTGAGATATAGAATTTTACTTATTCCCCATAAGGTTAGCATTGGGACAACGTACTGTGTTTACCACTTTCAATATCTCGGTAACCAATTATTATAGACATAGAGTAATGATTCAAAATACTAAATTGTTTTTTTTTTTAGATGAATTCAATGGTGACTATAAAAATTAGATAAATTTTTTTTTTTTCTGGTTTTCGAACTCATCCGATTGATTACCACTTTACATGTCTGTACCAAATTTCATTAGGATCGGACCATATTTACGGCCGCTATCGTGCTCACAGACATATATATATAAATATATGTATTCTAAACTGTTAGAATAGTTTCACTAACATATGTGACCTACTTTTCACAACTCGACACCCTGGCCAGCAGTCAGCAATAACTGACCTGGCTCGACTGCTTGAACCATCAAACTAGATTCAATAGAACCTATCACTATAAATCTCACTCAATACTGGACACCTTATATACTGCACTGTATATAACCCAGATTTGACACTCAAAATCTAATAACACAGAGGAGCCTGACAAACCTCGATATAAAAAACAGTTCACAAAATTCCAATAACCCAGAGGAGCCTGACAAACCTCATTAAAAAAACCTCATTATAACCTCAACATATAATTACATTAACAGAGAGGAGTCTGACAAACCTCGTCATAAAAAACAGCACATAAAATTCCAATCACAAAAAGAGTCTGACAAACCTCATTATAAAAAACAGTGAAAGCATTGACACTCAAAATTTCAGACTAACTATCAGATTTCAAGATCATGACTGACAACCAGCCAAAGTCATAAAAACTGCTTCTATTTATTTTAATCATCAGACTTTAAGATTTCGACCGGCAACCAGCCAAAGTCATAAAAACTGATTTCATTTCACTGTAACTACTTTTAAAAACTGCTAAAATTACAATAAAGAACCAGCCCAACTTTTAAAAACACTGTAGAACAGTATTCTTCAGACTAACACCTATGACCAAAGTAGCCCACGATCTCTTTGTACCTCCTTTAACCATGTCCAAATACCCATGTGGTGAATGTAGTATTGGTGTGAGGTATAAGGGAATACTATGTACTGGAGATTGTAAAAACTGGTACCACTCGAAATGCCTAAACTGGACTGACAAGTATTTTAACAGTTTGACAAAAGAACACATTAAAATATGGAAATGTAGCAACTGTAAACTTGATGATACTTCGTCAAACATCAAAGAGATACAAACAAAAATACACAACTTGTCCATGGAAGAAAACCTTAATCACGAAACTTCTCTCACATTAGCTGCTGAACTAGGAACCGCCCTTCTGTGTGAAAACAACACACTTAAACAAAAAATACATGAAATACAGTCAAGAAAATCAATACATGAATTAGAACTAGAAGATACCCTGGAGAACACAAAAAGTATAATTAACGACCACCTTGAAGAAAATAATCAGCTAAAAAATGAAATCGCATTCTTGGGCGAAAAGCTTGAAAATGAGAAAAAGTTAAGAGATGATTTCATTCGACAAGCAGAAGACGAGAAAACTTACCTCGAAGACCAGTTAAATAATTTTATATCACTCAACTCCCAACTGAAAGACAGAATAGAACTAATTGAAGATTCCCTAAAAAATAAGTGTATGGAAAATGAATCACTTAAAAGTGAAAATGAGAAAATCATTCTTTCTAATGCTAAACTGAAAAATGAGCTGGAAAGAATAAATGAGGTAGCTACCAAAGCAAAGTGGGAAAATGAAAAAGCCTGTGCAAAATTGAAAGAACAAGAAACTGCAGTTACATCATTTAAAAAAAAATTCATAACCAATACTTCTCAATCGCCCTCAAAACTACATCAAGCAAAAAAACCAACATCAAGTAACCGTTTAGAGGAAATAAGTGAATACACAAACTGGAATTTACAGTACAGGCACGGACATTCTCTAGAACTACCACAATCAATTCACTCATCACCACCAAAAATCAGACAAAACAAGAGAACCATCCCCAGTTTTGCATTGCAGGTAGTAAAAAGTAAAGAACTTGCTATCCCACAAATCCAAAACATAAATGTAATAACAAACCCAACAGAACACAAAACAGGAGAAAATGGGAACAGAACACTCTGGACAAACAAAAGTAACAAAATCAAGCAGAACAAATCCCCACCATTGAACGCTAAAATAAAGGATATGGATGAAACCTATAGTGACTTCTTTTTGAAAAATATCAGCTTCTACAAAGAACACATGAAGCAACATTACAACTTCAAAGAGAACAGCGAGCTTTCAGACGTCGGTGGATCCATGTCAGAGTCATCGAATCAATCACAGGAAACTCTGTCCCTGACAAACACACTTAACCAATCTTGCCAGCAAACTCAAAACACAGTTTTTTTAGACAGTGCCAAGATGACCAAAACCAAAATAAAAATAAAGGATACACAGAAAACACCAGAAAGTCATCAAACGCAAGCCCTTTAAAATATGTCATCAAAACATAAGAGGCCTATCTAAAAAAATAAATCGGCTAAATCACCTATTAAGTGAAATATGCCCCGACTTTGTAGTTTTAACAGAACATAGCCTTAAACAAAGTAATATTGAAAACACAAAACTTGAGGGCTTTACACTTGTGTCTGAGTACTGCAGAAAAGAACATAAATTAGGGGGAGTAGCTATTTACTGTAACGACTCCCTGATAAACAACACAAAGAAAATTGACATAACTAACCACTGTGAAGAACTACTATTTGAGGCTGCAATGGTACACATTACAATCAAAGGGAAACATTTTCATCTCCTTGGTGTCTACCGACCCCCTGGTGTTAACACTCAGGCTAGCTTGGACATCCTATCAAACATCCTGGACCATTGTCAAGCTCATAATAAGACATTAATTCTGATAGGAGACATAAATATTGACGGATTAAAACCCGAGCACCATGACAGTCTAATCCTTGAAAATGAGCTGGCAACACATAACTTGAGAAGGCTTCCTCTCCCACCAACTCGCATTACACCTGACTCAAGTACATAAATTGACTGCATATGTACCAATATTTCAGACCATGACCTAAGTACAAAAATCTTACAAACAGGACTATCAGATCATACAGCTCAAATGTGCAGCCTGACGTTTAGTAAAAATAAAACCACTACACAAACTCTAAGACGACAAATGGGAAGGAAAAACCTTGACCAACTGAAAGCCCTGCTTTCTATAAAAAACTGGGATACTGTCTACAATGCTGAAGATGCAGAATCAGCCTTTAATATATTTGAAGGAGTGCTGCAAACTGCCTTAGATATAACTTGCCCACTAAGAAAGAACAAAAATAAAATAAAGGGTAAACCTATTAACTATTATGACCAAGAATCAGCTGAGCTCAAAGCTGCCTACTTACGGGCCCTGAAAACCTATGAATTGAGTGGAAGGCCAGAAGACAAAGCAACAATGATAAACACAAAAAAGACATATGACAACAAACTAAGGACACTGCAACAAAATGCTAATGCACAGAAAATTATTACATCAAACAATAAATCAAAAGCTGTATGGGATCTAATAAACATGGAAAGACAAGCCAAACAACCTAGTCAAAACTGCCATAAGCTCAACATCAACAACACAATTATTGATGATCCTCCTCAGGTAGCTGACCAATTCAATACCTATTTTACTCAGATAGCAGAAGAGATGGTGCAACAAAATAATAAACAATTGGAAGGCTACGGGCTGGAAGAAGAACAAAGCCCTTTAAACATACCCTTAACTCAAGCATTTCATCTGACTCCCACAACATCGAAAGAAGTAAATCAAGTAATACATAGCCTAAAGAACAAATCCTCCAGTGGCATAGACGAATTCTCATCAAAAACCGTAAAGTATTGTGCAGAAGAACTATCTAACCCTCTAGCATCCATCATAAATAAATCTTTCTCCTTAGGGCAGTTCCCAACCAAGCTGAAGGTCTCCAAGGTATATCCCAAACACAAGAAAGGGCCAAAAACTGATCTAAAAAATTACAGACCCATATCATTGATCTCAACATTTTCTAAAATTATAGAAAAAATAGTGCTAAAAAGGTTAATGACCCACCTCAAACAAAAAGCTCTAATTACTGACTGTCAACACGGATTCAAAAAGGGAAAATCAACTACTTCTGCAATCATAAGCTTTGTTGAGTCTGTCATTGACAGCATTGATAAAGGACAATTTGTGACAGCCTTATTCTTAGAACTGCAGCAAGGCTTTCGATTGTTTAGGACATGACCTGATCTCTAGAAAACTTACAACCTTGGGAGTAAGAGGCTTAGAAAACAAATGGTTTGTCAGCTACCTAAAAGGGAGATCCCAAGTTGTGGATACCCAACATACTACATTAGGCCTCACTACTACGTTCAGATCAGATCCTAAACCAATCACAAGGGGAGTCCCTCAGGGATCCGTGCTGGGACCTGTTCTGTTCATTTTGTTTACTAACGACTTCCCAGCTCTAATTCCAAATTACAATACCAGCTGCATAATGTATGCAGACGATACAACTCTCCTTCTAACAAATGACTCAACTCAAGAATTGTATGACAACTCTGCTGCATCTCTACAAAAAGCCATAGACTACAGTAAACAAAATGACTTGGCAATAAACCCTGACAAGACAACACAAGTACATTTTAGCAGGAAAAGAGATCTGCCCACTAGTATCCCCAACATAACAGTAGCCAACCAGATTAAATTTCCAGGATTAACTCTAGACAAAGATCTTACATGGACAGATCATGTAAATAACATCTGCAGTAAAATTAGCACTGGTGTCTATGTTGTTAGACGCATCAAATGAGTTGGCACGAAGCAGCAAAAATGGCCTACTATGCGCTAATAGAATCTCATATTAGATACGGCCTTACAATCTGGGGAAGCTCCGCGGGAAATCTCAAGAGAATACTTGTACTGCAGAAGAAGGCTATAAGGACCATTGCAAACCTGAAGCCACGGGAAAGTTGTCGACAAGCCTATCAGACCTTGGGCATACTCACAGTACCTGCACTGTACATCTATGAAGCAATTTTATATGTTGACAAACTAAACCTGCAAACTCACATGGACCTTCATAACTACCCCACATGCCATGCCTCCAGATTCATCCTACCTCAACATAGAACAGCCCTCTACGAGAAAAAACCATCATACATAGGCCTAAAGCTGAAAAACCTCCTTCCTGACCACCTACGGAACCTGACTGGCAACAAACTGAAGAGCTCACTTCAAGAATTCCTGCTGAAGAATCCTGTTTACACCATAGAAGAATTCCTGGAAGCTATGAACAATATCACTCCTTGAGTTTACTTATTGTGATTTGACAAATTACTGTTCTTAATGTTAATGTAATAAATAAATATACACGCACGCACGCACATTCGAACGAATGGTGTTTTTTGCTTCTGGTGGCCCCAAAACGAAAAGTTATCATGGTCTCAGGCTTAGGTCTTACCATAAGACCTACGGTAATAGCTTCTTCCCTATGGGGGAAATTCGCTAAAACAGAATCCTCCTCTCTGAAAAATGTTTTTGGCCTACCGGTATCTATACGTTTTTTATTGTGTGGGAAGTATGTTTCCGCTTCATGATTTGATGGTTGCTTTCTTTAAGACTTAAAAAATTCTTTTTAAGACACCTAAGATCCTTGGAAGGGCTATTTGATACTAACTAGGATAACTAAAAAATTGAATATTTACATATTTATCCAGTTAGCTGTGTGGCTTGGATCATCAAAATGCCAAGACGTGCCTGGACATTAAAAAGTTGTTGGCGATGGTGAGGTCATGTTAAATTTGGGGTTTTTTACAATATAGCCTGCATAGCACCGAATGGATGGGCCATTGTTGGCTCAGTGTTTGTTTAAGGTTGGGATGTCCACCTTTCCCTTGTTGCCAACCTACAATTGGCCAACCATTTTTAGATTAAAATGTTCTTGTATTTTAACAGTCAAAATGCAAAAAAAGATAATTAAACTAATAATATTTATCTACAGCAAGTTTTCATGAACAAAAATGTTAGTACCTTCACTGAATTTGAACCTACAACCTTAACTAGGTATACTAAACACGCCATAACCCACATGGCCAATTTAATCCATGGGGGATGTGGAGCTATAACCTAGGATCTAATACTGATCAGGAAAATTCATTCCTTATGGACTTTGGAGTTTGAAACTTTTGCGATGCAGTTTGTAAATAAACAATTATTGCTAAGAGGATATGTGTATCAGCAATTTTATTGTCCAAACATTTGGTTATTATTCAGGCTATTAATGTTTTTAACGAGATTTTTGAGTTTTTGACACTCATTTCTCAAAATTGAGGTAAAAGTGAGTGCTACATAGTAGCAAAACGGTTTTTCAAAATAGTTTCTAATATATTGATAAGTTAACATTTTATGGAAGGTGGTAAAATTTGAAAGCATTTTCTGACCTGAGTGGTTAGGTTTTATTTCACAAAACCTTTTTGGTTATATTGAATGGAAAATTTATGTGCATATTTATACAAACTGATACCTTGTAAACTTGTGACTATTAACTTGTGACTATTAACTTGTGACATAAGTTTGATAAGAAAAGTTAAAGGGATCTTTTGTTAAAATTCCCTGCTTTTGATCTTTTAGGATTCTCAAATTCAGCTTTAAATGATTAACAATTTGATATAAATACAATTTATAAGTCTATGATTTTTGTTTGAGTTTCAGGCATTTTAATTTTATCAAATATAAATGGGAATTTAGATAGGCAAGGGCGCCCGCAGGATATTCTCCCAGGGGGGGCAAACAGTTATTTTTTTCCTGGGGTTTAATTGGGGTGTGGAAAATATACTGGTATCCCTTATTGGGCCTGTAGCCCTCTTCTGGAGAAACAGTAGGATAAAAGAACTTGAAAACGTATTTTTGGCTGTCTAAAAACCAGAGTTACCTTTCAAAAACATTTCAAACGTACACATTTGTTTCTTCAATCATGATACCAATTTTTAGTTTGTTTGTAAATTTAATTTAAAAGTCTCAAGTTCTTTACTTTTGTAATTTTTTTAAACTTATTTATGAAAAATAATCATTCTTTCAGTGGGATTCAATTACATCCTGAATTAGTTTAGGAAATTGAATCAATAGGCAAAACCAGTGTCATTGAAAAATTTTAGCCGACCATTATGTGGCCAATAATATGAACAATCATCACTGTCACGCCTTCTAGCAAGGTATTACCGTTGATTAACTGCTATTAGTGAATATATAAGATTGGTTTTCACACACGATTCCGAGTTCGCAATGGTACATTTTTTTCTTTTATCAGCGATCAGCAAATACCGCCGATTGCGAGTTTCGAAAAGCGACATCGGCCGTTTATCCGTAATCGGCAAATACGCGGCTGTTCGCGAATTTCGCAAAGCTAGATTCTCCTTTTTGTTCGCGATCGGCAAATACGCGCAACCGTTTCCAACGCCCGATCGCGAGTTTCGTAAAGCTACATCGACCGTTTATCCACGATCGGGAGA
This sequence comes from Flexamia atlantica, assembly GCA_035578135.1. Taxonomy (NCBI): domain Eukaryota; kingdom Metazoa; phylum Arthropoda; class Insecta; order Hemiptera; family Cicadellidae; genus Flexamia; species Flexamia atlantica. Next base: position 37,883,204 of record JAQJVK010000010.1, read on the forward strand.
TACACACTAGCATATTTCGTGGACGTTCGCGAATAGCGTAAAGCTATTTCTGCCGTTTATCCGCGACTGGCAAATACACGCGATGGGTTTAGCGGCCGATCACAAGGTTTGCAAAGCTGCATTTGCCGTTTTTTAGCGATCGGCTAATACGCACAACAGTTTTAGCAGATGATCGCGCTAACCTGGATCTGCTGTTTATTTGCGATCGGCAAACGGCAAATACGCGAGTTCGTTTCCCGCGGCCGGTAGCGAGTTTTGCGAAGCTACACTCGCAGTTTAGTTGCGATCGCTAAAACGATCACGTCCCGAAAATTTTCCGAAGTGAATAAAAATTCCGCTCAAAAATTGGGAATTAAATTTTCCCCAAATTTTGGGACCCGACCATTCCTGATTAAAAATTATGGAGATTTACTTTGTTTGGTCAACTTGAACAAACTTAAAAGCTTCATGTATTTTTAAATATATTTTCCTTTTCTCAGGGGGGGCGACTGCCCCCCCTGGCCCCCCCCTGCGGGCGCCCATGTAGATAGGTAAATCTAGGAGCAAAACTTAAACTTTTTTATTAAAGTTTTAATATATTTAACATTTGAGAAATGAGTTTGGTATCAAAAAATAGCTGAAAAACTAGATCTTAAGGTCAAAATTTAAAAAAATGCTATACTCTTCCAACTCTGTAGTTAAAATTGAACATTTATAAGTACTGAGAAATTGAGAATTTGAAAATGGGACCTGAAGTGGAAAGGCAGAATAATATAGAACTGGGAACATATATTTTATGGGGTTCATAGTTTGAGGAGCTAGACAATATTTTCTAATTTGATGAACTTGTGGTTGTTAACTCACCTACCGATAGATGTCAGGAGACACTAGTTTTGTGATTCCACTGACCTCTCCATCAGTACGGACTTGGGGAATTTGGGGCTTGTACTGTAATAACATTTAGTGCTAGACTACAATTAAGTAAAAACAGAGCAGAGTAGACAAGTATCGTGGTGCCAGGGCATAACATGTTGTGACCAACAAAAATAATCGTTGGGTCGTGACAAACAAATTTCATCATCAGGTCGAGGCCAAGTGAGCCTCAGGTCAGGTCACGATACTTTAAAAGAATATTGTCATTCTTTTGTGCCATTGATTTTATTCAACATCAGCACAAAATTAAAAATTACTGCTTTAAGTTTAATTTCTGTCTTCCTCTTCCTGTTCAGACCAGGCAGGCAGTGGACAGGTTAAAGTGCCTTATAACGAGTTTATTTTTGGTTTGATTCAGGTTTGATTGGGAGGTTACTACTACGTTATTTTAGTTTTTAGCATTTTTAGTGAAACAACGTTAGTTTTTATTTTGTTTAAACCTTGAATGTGATTGCTTACTAACTGGTTGAATTGACCTTAATATGTAATTCTTGTAGGACATGCTGGAGAAGTTGTATTGCAAACATTTGGAAATTTCTTGGAAGATTACAGTACTCAACTTGTGGCAATTCAAGAAGCTGTATCAGGAAATAATGAATTGCAGTTTTACCCAGTTCGAATTGAAGTAAGTATTATTTGGAAGTTGATCTTCTGATTCTGGACGGTACCTAAGTGTAAGTTTATTATACATTTGTTTGGTATTGCTGTAAAGTCCTACATACTCGGCAATAGATGATTTTTTAGTCTGGATAACTCGGCAACCCTGAACTGGAAGTAACTCATGTCAAGTCGGTGATGTGCATGAAAATTGAGGCAAATCCTAAGCTCAATGTTGGTTATTTATCAATTTGCAAGTTTCTATTTAGTGTTAGATTAATCTTGTTAACACTTGTAATTTTCTTTATTTTGCAACTGAAAAAACTGAAGGTTGTTAGACCTTCTAAAATGGAAATACACCCGTCGCAGCAAACCTGCGTACTCAGCGAATTTCCAATTAAAACAATATTTAATCAATAATTACAAAAAGACATATAAAAAATTGATATATATAAATCTCTGTCAAAAATATTGATAAATAGGTTTAATTTAAAAAGAAACATATTTTTTTAAATAATAGGCTAGATTGTTATTTTTTTGTTAAAAATCCAAAATCCTATTAAAAATAGTTTTGATAAACTCTGCAGGTATCGATGAAACAAAGCTTCGTTAGACAACATTCTGCTGCCCTGATACTAAAATACATGGGTAAAAAACGTAAATATCTCATGGGTAATAACGTAAATATGGGTACATGGGTAAATATCTCGGAGACCAATGGACTTGGAGCAAAATACCAAATTGTTTGTTTTGTTCAGCTGAATCCAATGGTGAAAATAAAAATTTGATAATTTTAATTTTTCAATTTGAAATACTGAAAAAACCAATTTTTTGGGGGCAAAAAGGAGCCTTCCAGAGATATTTTCGCTGATAACTCGGAGACCCATGGACTTAGAGCAACGATTCAAGATACCAAATCGTTTGTTTTTTCAAGCTGAATCCAATGGTGAAAACAATAATTTGATTACTTTAATTTTTCAATTTGAAAAAGCAAAAAAAACATTTTTGGGGGGTAAAAGCAGCCTTTACCCCACTTTGGATATGTCAATTTGGCCGGTTCACGAACTCGTCCAAGAGAACCTAGATTTACATGTGTGTACTAAATTTTGTTATGATCGGACGATTTTTATGAGGGTTATTGTGCTAACAGACACTAAAAAAATGAAAATTCTATTCCTCATATAAGCCCATGTTAAGTTTTGAAACAAACATGATTTTTGCAAGTGAAAATGCATTTCCGCGATACTCTCACTTGATATCCAGAAAGTAGACATAAAAAGCTATCAATTTATATAAAAATTAATATAATTGCTGAGGTTACCCAGAACGGATATGTTTTGTCCATTCTGTTAAAACGACCGTAATAGCTTATTTCTAAGAAAATTCGCTACAACTGAAGGTGGTTGGACCTTCTGCAATGCAAAAAACTGAAGGTTGTTGGACCTTCTGCAATGGGAAAACTGAAGATTGTTGGACCTTCTATATTGGAAAAAAATTAAGGTTGTTGAACCGACTGGAATAGAAGAAAACTTAAGGTTATTGGTCCTTCTACAGATGAAGAAATTGAGGGTTGTTGGACCTTGAGTACATAGGAATACTCATGTACCCTAACAAACATGGTCCTTTATATTGCTACTGCTCATGGTCTTTTATTTTGTTTGTCCATCCAGTGACAAACCAAATAATTCAATTCTAACATTTCTTGTTTCCTCAGGTTGAACCTGAAGAGAGTGCTCCAATATCGGATTTAGTAGATACAGACAATAAATTACTGAACAAGGTAATTGTTGTCTTCTCAACCCTCTGTTTAGAAGTGAGAACACTCGAGGAAGAACTGAACTCTCAATACCTCGATACTCTTCTTTACTATGGCGAAGGAGGTATGAATAAATGTTTATAATTTACATTTTTTTATATTCACTCTAATAATATTGGTTTTGTTTTGATATATTATCTAGCCTACTTTGTTATGTTTCTAACCTAATTTGTTCATCGTTCTAATTGTTATCAGTGAAGTGTTTGTTTTAAATGTTGTTAAATAGTCTTTATAAAAATCCTTTATGTTTAAAACAAGCCGATATACACGATCTATTTTTATTGTCATTATCTTAACATCTTTTCATTTCTGAGTTTAATTTTTTTTACTTTAAAAAATATTTTTATGTTTTTGTTAAAGCACTGATTGTTGTTTGACTATAATAGCACAGACACCCTACCAACCAGACACTTTTCAGACGGTTTCCGCTTTAACACATTGACCACATAAGACACGGGTCCTCGTCGAACGTTATTAGCGCCAGCCACGCACGAGGAGGATTCTCTTCATTACCCAACTTAAATTTCATTGTTCCCAGCTCAGATCAACTGTTTCTGGGAGGCTCTGTATTCCTCGTGCACGTCGGGTAGTTACCTCCGTTTTGCTTTGTGTTTGTCGTCCCCCACTGCAATATCTGTTAACTTTTTTCAAATTTCTGTTCTTAAGCATGTTTCGCATTTTTAGAACTCAGTCCAAAGCACTATCAGTTGTAAATGCTTTAACCAGTCTACACTCCTGTGAATGTGACCATTTTCAACCGGCCAATTTTTTTCAAATTGCCAGATTAACTGACAGAGATAGGCAATAAATGGATGTTAACCAGTAAAATAGAGACAAATTATCATACAAAAGTCTTATTTCTACAAATTTTATGTAATATTCATTGTTGACTCACATAATACGGGTAAATCATGATCAAGATTATATAATGCAACGAGTTAAGGTAGGTTGGTTCACCCAGCCAGATAGTTTTCCAGCCAGGGCTCGGATTCATTGTGGCCAGAAAAAAAGGGTGTCTACTGTAGTCGACTTAACTTTCATCAAAACACTCAATATCGGTGATTTGGCATGCACTTTTCAGCAATTATGCTGAACCTTCATTGCCACTCTCATTGTGGGCCAAAACCTTGTCCCTAGTAACTTTTTATTAATTGTTTCAGTTGATACAAATATTGCGGAAGGTCAAGCTCAGCTGATGATCAGCCGACTGCTCCCGGTCCTGCAAGATCTGATAAGTTTTGTGAAGAGATGTTATCAAGTCTTCAATCAAATGGTCCTTCAGCTTGTTGCGTTTTATGCGCTTGCAAAGGAAAATTCCAAATCCCTGACTCCAGCAGATATTCATATGCAGGTTAGTATATTTTTTATCGTTCATCCTTTATATTAGGCTTATATAAATACAATTGTAATTTGTTTGTAGAAAAATAGTGGACCATTGATTTTAATGAAAATCCTTTCTTGGTCAAGGAGAAGGGTATAGTGCCTTTCTAAATTATTTGAGGTAAGTTAAATGAGACTGAGGCTACCTAGGATATTATGGAAGTCAATTTTGTTTTGAGATTAAGCTGTAATGAGACCACTTTAATACTTTTAAATATTTGTTAAGTACACTTTTAACCAATACATAGAGTGTTAAAGAACATCAGACGTTAAAGCAATTTCCAGTTACTAATGAAAGTTAGTTGGTGACTGTCACTAGCCTATTTTTAATTGATTAATTGCAACACTAAATAAATTTACCAAATCAAGTAAGACATGTAATTCATGTAAAAGGGAGAACTTTTCACCATGAATTTAATGCCACAGCCCGTTTTTAATCATGATATTTTGGTTTTGAAATAACTTTTCTCTTTAAAATGTTAGAAAGTGACTACATCTCACTTCGTGGCGTATGTAGAATTGATTTTTGAGGGGGGGCCCATTCCAAAAAAGGTACCCTTCTTTAGTGATTAGGAATGGTAGTTTTTACTGGGAGGTCTAGAACACCCCCCCCCCCCACCTCCACCCCCCCCCCCTCCCCTAAGTAAAGTCCCTCCCTCTTAAAATCTTCATAATTCGTATTTAAACTACTACTAAAGTAGTTAATTATTGTGTATGAGTTTAAAACAAAAATATGTTGTAAATATATTTCAGCCAGCAGTTGTTTGTAGTTTTACTGGGAGGTGTAGAACACCCCCCCCCCCCCACCTCCATACCACTTCAGGGGGGGCCAGGGTGGGTAATTTATTACCGTAAATTAATATCTGTTGAATGCATATTTAGTTTTTATGCAAAAACAAGGACATTTTTGTAATTTTACTATGATAATATGTAATAACTGTTTTCAACAAAGCTTAAATAAATGTTTTAGAAATGGAAGTAGCTCCAACCGATAATCTGTTGTAAGACAACAAAAGCCAATGCCTGACGCTATTACGATTGTCTCTAAACTGGCCACACAACTATCGGTGATGATAACTCGGCTTATTGGATGCATCAGTCCAGTGGAGTCCAATTGGACCTGTCAGTCCAGGATCCCTAGATGAAAAATATAAGTTTACAACAAAATCTCTCTTTACAAGTGATAAACGATAGTCCAGTATTCTGCTTGCCTTGGAGACAATCTTGCGCATGATTTCTTAAAATAAATCTTGCAGCAGTACTTATTTTTCTCAAATTTTTTTGATTTATCTTTTTAGTTTTCGGGGGCCCTCTGTTGGTGGTGGTGGTGGGTATTTTATACCTCCCAGTAAAAACTACCATTCCGAATCTCAAAAAAAGGGTACCTTTTTTTGGAATAGCCCCCCCCCCCCCAAATTAATCCTACATACCCCACATTGTGAGATGTAGTCACTTTTTTACATTTTAATTAGAAAAGTTAAGATATTTCAAAAATAAAATGTCATGATTAAAAATGGGTTGTGGCATTAAATACATGGTGAAAAGTTCTCCCTTTTATATGAATGACATGTCTTACTTGGTGGTTTGGTCAATTTATTTGGTAGCCTATTGCAACTATCCAGAAATGCAATTATTCAAAAACAGTGAAAATCAATTGAAAATAAAGTTTGTAATTGTTTCTTTATCATCATTGTGTCACCTTGGTGAAAAGGACGTGTTGGAGCACATGGGACATCTTCTAGTCATGTTGATCACTCTTGATGAAGTACTGATGAGTCACATGACACTGAGGGACCACTGGAACAGCTATCACCATTCTGTCAGCAAAGCCAGCCACGATACGGCACGATTCCAGGTCGACTCCGGCAAAGCAAAGATGCTTGGAAAAATGCTAAAAGAAATAACATCTACCCTTCTCAGTGGGACTATCTTTCAGGTACAATGAAAACTGAAAAAATGCTTATATGCTTTCTTAGTTTGCTATTTTTTTACGTTCAAGTTATCTAGACCTAAATCCTAAATGTTTTGTCCTTTTTATATTCCAAATGAGTGTGTTGTGTTGGAAAAAACTTTTTTATAAATTGTATAGAAATATACATTCCTTTGGCCAACTTGGAGGTTTTTAATCAGCCTGCAGCAGATGTGAGGGTTTTAGGAGAAATAATGTTTTAGTTTTAGCAGAAACCTATTCTGCATATCACTCCAATGTGTATTTTGTTGTCATTGTTTATTTCCATCAAACCTTGATTCATAAAAAAAGTCTGCCATAACAGCTTCCTCATTCCCCTTTATGTTTAACTTATCGGGGTTTTACTCTGTGTTGTCAGCGAGCTCGATAACTCATGTAAAAATGGTTGGATCTTTATGAAATTTGGCATGGAATTGTAAAGAAATAATTTTTTTATGATGTGATTTCAAACTTGAATTATAATTTTTTTACAGAATGTTCTTCAATTTCCATTTGAAAAAAGTGGCACAACAACAAAAAACAATGGGTTGTCGGAAGAAATGGATAAGTACATAAGAAATGCTTTAAATGAAGTAGACACCAAACTAATGACTGATCCAGAAGTACAAATGACTTGGGCCAGTGTTTGTACGTTATATACATTTTATGTGCATTTATTTGGTTCCTCTGATAAGAAGACTTTTAAACTCTTTTGGGATTTAAGTAAGAAAGTAAGTGATTTTAATTGAGGTTTGATATTGAAGGTTTGAATTCACTGTTTTAAAATCTTAGTTGAGAAGCTTTATTTCACAAGTTTTTCTGTTGTACTCTTTTATGTTGATTAAATGATGATTATCTAGGCTAAATATTTTTTGAGACTTGATGAGCCTACTAAAGTGATACCTCTTTTTAAAGAACAGTATTGGATTAGCATGGATAACTTTCAGTACTCAACAAATTTATCCGTACAGTTTTATAAATCATACAAACAAAGCAAATTGGTTACACTTTTTTACTTAAGCAATGTTTGGTTGGCTAAAATGAGTTTTCAGAAATAAAACAAAGCTAAGTCAGAGTTGTTTTGAATCAACGGTTATCAACTACATATACAATTAAAATATTGTTATGATAGTTGATTGTGAAAACAAATTTAATAGTTGAAAAAATCCTGCTGATCCTGGGCTCATTTGACATGATGCTCAAAAATCAGCTGGCCTGTTTTCATTACAGCTTATAGAAATCTATAACGGAACAGTGCTTTCAAAAAAACACCAATGGATTAAACACTTTGGCTTGTTTCAGATAAGATTGGTACTAGTTACGTATTTATTTATTATTAGGTACTAACAGTGGTTTTTATGACAGGTGCCGTCTGTGACCCTATACGGCAATGTGGTTTGGTTCCCGGACCAGTTTCTCTGCCAACACCTGAGCCACTTGTCGAGGAAGTTGGTTGACAAGAAGGCTCAAGAAGCGGTGGTCAATGCCAGACTCACCTATATCCAAGCTTCCATCAATAACTTACCAAAACTCATCTCCTCCTTCTCATTCCAGGTTTGTGTCTGCAACTGGGGAATCAAATGTAATACTTGAACAACATGTAATGAAATAAACATACATAACCTAATACATAAAATACACATATTGAGATGACCATGGTAAAAAATAGTAGCCTTTTTGTTCAATAGTTTGCCTTAATAAATAAGCGTTATTTTGACTTTTGGTTTTTATTATGTTCTTAACTTAATAACATATAGTAGGGATGTAACATATGAATGAATGAATGAATGAATGAAAGAAACGTTTATTCCAAGAAATACACAGCTTTACAAATATAATCATAAAAACATAAGTCTATAGCAATATGCAAAAAATAAATTAAGAATTTTATTACAATTTTATTGGCTGCTAAAGAAAAAAAAGGAATGGTCATATGGAATCAGCAGACATAGGCAAATGCCTGTGCGTCTGCTGCGTTGCAGTATAAAATATCGTAAGTTTGACCTCGTTATTAGAAATTAGTGTGTAATAAAAATAATTAATGAAGTTATAATTAGGAAATTTATTGAGGAAAGTTAATTTATTTTGAAAAAATAGTGGAGAAAAAAGTATGATTTAAAAACTAAGTTATGGTTTTTGCATCTATATTTTATAATGGTGTGATATAAAAGTAATAGAGTGGCTGGGACGAAGTTGGAGCGTGAGCCGGCCGGAGGTGGTCATGGTTAAAGGTCAGTCAAGTCAAGGGTCAGGTCTGGCGCGCCGGTAACCTGCCGTAATAATCCAGTCTGCTTCGTTGATACTTAAACTTAGTAGCCATTTTTTTACACGAACTTTAAATACATTAAGAGAGGGTGATTCAAACAGATTTAATTCGGGAAAGTTTGTACGAATGTTTCAAAAAATAATATGAGAAATATAAAAGGAATTTGTCGAGGAAAATGCATAGTTTAGTTGCAAAGTAGTAACTCTGACTCTTGACGAATACCGTGTAGCATGTGAATGTGAAATTTCTTGTAAAATGCTAGTGAAGTTCTTGTAAATGTTAATTAGAATATGTTTAGTAAAAAGTTTTCGAATAGAAAGAACGGATGTTTCATGAAATAGAGAGTCAGTCGGGAATCGTTTGTTTTTACCAAATCCTGCTTTTAAAATTGATTTTTGCACAACATTGAGAGGTTCAAGAATACTTTTCAAGCATCTGCCCCAGGCTACAATCCCAAACGATAGCAAAGACTGAATATAAGCAAAATAAGCCAATTTGATTTCCCCCGTTGTTAAAATTCCATTCATTTGTTTGAAAGCAAAAATATATTTCCTGACCTTATTTCTAACAAACTGAATATGATCAGTCCATTTGAGTCGACAGTCAAAAATAACACCCAAATATTTATATGAAATTACTTTATCAATACTTTCACAAGTGCAATTACTGTTTTGAAAATTATTACAAGTGTGAATTTTAAGGTCTTGGAGATTATAATCAGTGGTTTTACTAATAGAAACCGGCAAAAATTTAGTTTTTGATATATTTAGGGATAATATATTTTGATCTAACCATTCCTTTACAATCATGAGATCGTGTTCAGCTTTTTCACGCACCTCAGGCCAAGTCTTCGCCTGAAGGAAAATAAGGGTATCATCAGCAAATAAAAATAATTTACCAAAAATATTTAATTTGGATATATTATATATTGTTTATGTAAATTAAAAAAAGGACCGGCCCAAGATTACTGCCTTGAACAACACCGTAGTCTACTGGCATAACATCACTATTAGTCCCACAAATTGAAACAAACTGAACTCTATTACAGAAATAACTCTTAAACCACGCAAGACTGTTTCCACGAATACCGATTCCTTCTAGTTTGCCTAATAATTTTGACCGATCCACAGAATCAAAAGCTTTTTTAAGGTCAAGAAATATTAGCATAGGATGTTGTTTATCTGATGTGGCTTGATTTAATTCTTTATTTATATCAAGAAGTGCATCGGAAATATTCATATCTTTTCGAAACCCATACTGACGCTCACTTAAAATATTATTCGATTGAAGATAAAAACCAACTGATCTTTGACGATTTTCTCTAATAACTTAGTAAATACGCTTAACAGAGAAATAGGTCAGAAATTGTTTTTGTTGGTAATATCATTAGCTTTATATAGTAGAAAACTTTTGCTAATTTCTAACAATCCGGAAAAATGCCTGATGTGATACTGAGGTTGACAATATGAAGAAGTGGTTTACTTATAAGTTCAAAGTTATTTTTGAGAATATCAGCTGAAACTCCATCATAGCCCGGCGCCGACCCTCCCCGCAAGCTGTCAACGTAACGTCGTAGGTCAGGTTCTGTAATCGGTTGGGCGTAAAAATGCAGTCCAGTCTATAGTCAGAGTCATTCACAACTGGGTCCCCGCCCGAGTCAATGGCGTTTGCCAATAAATTACCGACATTAGAAAAGAAATCATTGAAATCATCAGCTACTTGTTTTCAAAGCATGTTTGATGTTGGCGCATTGGACGTAAATTTTTGCAATGGAAATGAGTCTTTTTTACTAACCTTCCCCGCTAACTCGTTAATTAATGACCAAAACTGTTTTGGGTTATTAGATGCTTCGTTTAATTTAGTTCGATAATATACCCGCTTAGTTTGCTTTATACTATTATTAAGCGTATGTTTCAGCTCTTGATAATGATTTATTAATTCAACATTAAACGGTTGTTTTTTTTACACGTTTACTGAGTTTATGTCTGATTCTAATCTGCTTGACTAAATCAGCCGTTATCCAAGGTTTGAGTTTTTTAGATCTAGTTGAACTTGTCTTAACAGGCTTTTTTGCTGACTCGAGGGTATTTATTATTATTCTATTAAAGTGTTCTGAACAAATATTAACGTCATTTTCACAATTAATTATGGGATCCCAGTTGGAGTTAGTCAGGAGGTGTGAAAGTAGTGCATGATCCAAGTAAGTTCGTTGTGGTGTAACAGTTTCAGAAATGTTTGTTTGCTTTGTAAAAGTGGTAATTGTAAGGCCAGTACTGTAGTGATCTGTCACGGCCGTCTGGATCACGGCTGACTTTACTTGGGATATGTCATCGTATTTAATAAAAATGTGATCCAGACAGCTCGTCGTGTTATTTGTTACCCTTGCCGGTTTGTCTATACATTGAGTAAACCCCATTCCCGTAAGTACGTCTAAGTAACTATCTGTAACCATGTCTCTGTGCAAAAGATTAAAATTAATATCACCAAGTAGTATACATGTTTGATTTCTATTCATTTCGCTTAAGTAACTTTCAAGTTCGCTTATAAAGTAATTTGAGTCACTGTCAAATGTTAAAGACAAAGTAATGTAAAATGTTTCTTGAAGAGTACAAAACTTAATGCAAGTCCGTAAACGTCCCCCAAAGTAATTTGTGTAGCAGTGGCTGATAATCGTTTGTTGATGTAAACCATGACACCGTCATTTTGGTTGTGTTGCGTCTCTGTTTGGAAGCAGTCGAACCCCCTCCAAACCGGTTCCCGCCCCTCCCCCGCCCAGCCAGCATTCAGTTAAGACAATTATATCCAAAGCTTCAATCAAAGGATTTAAAAAATTAACATTTCATCAAAATTCTTGTTGTAACTACGGATATTGGTATGAAAGATGCACAAACTGTCGTTACCAGTAATATTACCGTAAAAATTTAAATATTGTGAATTGATATAAATCATTTAATTCCAAGCAATTTATAGTATCATATAAATCATAGGTTTAACATAAAATTTCATGGGAATAGTCTCTTCCTACTGTTTCTGAAAACAAGCCTGGTTATCAGTTTTAGTCTTGTAAAAAAATATTCAGCCATCAGATGATCGAATTGCTTTGCATTTGCTAAATATAATCTCAATTCCTGAGTCCATGAGCTCCTCAATAGAAGGTCCTGCCAAATTGGAGTTTCCCCGTTTTGTAAGATTTTTTTCCTTTTAGAAACACTTAAGAACCGCTATTGATCCTGGGTTCTGTTAAGTGTATCATCCTAATGTTATGAGTATTGTGCCTCAGTGGGTACGATTTTTTAAAGTGGAAGGACATAAATTCACAGTAATGACAGAGCCTTCTGTTATACCTTGAGTTCACACGATACCCTCTGTTGTCAATTATGACCTGTTAAACAAAGTGGATGAAAAATTCTGCGATATATCATCATCATCATCATCTCATATTATAATATACAATCCTGTACGGAAAATAGAATTTGACAATGCACTTGTTTTATTACAAATGTAATATTAAACGTTATGTGCAATAAAGAATTTGACTTTGACTTTGACTATAATAGAATGGTTAATAGTATGTTTAATTATTGATCAGTGTTATGACTTCAGAGTCTATTGAAGCTTGCAGTAGGGAAATTACATTGATATAGACAATAGACAATAATTATTTATTTACATTATTCATTGAGAACATTAAATGTGTCACTAAAACTAATAAAAAAGATACAAAGGTCTGTGTTTTTAAAAGTTCTGCCTCCAGTTTTCAAACTCATCCACTGTGTAGAAGGGGCACTGATGTAGCCATGCGATAAGGTTTTTTCTTAACTTCTTCTCACATTGGACGTTTTTCACTTCTTCTGGCAGGATGTTGAGGAATTTTGCTCCCAGATATGACGGTTGTTTTTCATAGAGTGTGAGATGATGGATCGGAAGTACTATGTTGTTGGCTCTTCTAGTGTTATAATTGTGTGTGTCAGTTCTCCTCTGCAGGTTTTGTCTTTTAGCATACAAGGCAGTTTCTAGGATGAAAAGGCTCACTACAGTTAACACCTTTATTTGTTTAACCCTTGAGCAGGCGCTTCACTGGCGAAACGCAAGCGGGCGCATGTGGAGTTTTACTCCGCAACACTAGATTGCACAAATTTAACCCATTTTACTTGTTTCATAACGAAATATTGTATTTAAATGTTGACAAAGTTCATTAGAAATCACATTTCATCGTCTATTCAATTAATTGTTTAACTTAATTGGTGTATTATTTCAATTAAACATAGTAAGTGATTTCCCAGTATAAAATATGTATTAATTATTGTTTACATTTTTGGACTTTTCCTTTCACTTCTATTTTTCGAAAGCAAAAGGAAAAGTCCAAAAAATTAATAATAATTACAAATCCATTGCTATTATGAATTTTAAAAATAGGTATCAGTGTCCGTAAAACGGAAGAGGGGGCTCCACAAACTGAGACGGCATCTCTGAATTGCATATAACGAGGTACCAAGGGGGGGTTGGGGGTTATAAATAGCTTTAGGAAATTCCTGGAATGAGGGGCATAAAGTACGGAGCCGGACACGACCGCCGACACCCATTATGTCTGTTTATTTTAACATATAAAACACGTGCGGAGGAAAACTCCGCGTGCACCCGCTCGAGGGTTAAAGGCAGTACGGCATGATTCTCTAGGCCCAAGGCAGGCTAGAATTTGAACTGCCTTTTTTTGTAGAACTAGGATCCTTTTTGTGTTTGTTCTAGTGGAATTTCCCCACACCGCTGTCCCTTATCGGACATGTGATTAAAAGAGAGCAAAGTACGCTGCTTTTGTAGTTTCATCACTAGATATGTGTCTTAGCCTCCGTAGCACATACAGAGCTGAGCTGAGTTTACTGCACTACTTGTCTAGGTGTTCAGACCAGGAAAGTTTATCATCTATTACTACTCCTAAATATCTTACTTATGACACTTGCATCACATCTTGCAGTCCTACTACTTCTTCTCTTTTTTTCCTTTTGATAATCTGTTGGCTCTTTTTCTCATTCAGTACCATGACAATATTGTTGTACCATTCCCAACGCAATAAAAGATTGTATTTCCAGATCAATGGGATTTTTATTTTTGAACAACAGTGCGGTATCATCTGCATACATGTGTACTGCAGTGGTCTTCGAGGTAGCGAGGAAGATCACTTGTGAAGATTATGTACAAGACGGGCCCCAGGACTGAGCCTTGGGCAACTCCTGATTTGATTATTGCTGGTTTGGAGGTGGTTTCCACGAAGACATCCGTTTTTAAGTTCTTGACCTCTACTGCTTGGGATCTGTTAGTTAATTAGCTTTTAAACCATTCTGCTGCAGTGCCCCTTACTCCCATGTTCTTTAGTTTTTTAAGAAGCAACTCATGACTGATACAGTCAAAAGCTTTGCTATAATCTAGGAAAACTGCGGTGGTTGTGTCGCCTTCTTCAATGGCTTTTATGATGTTTTCTATGATGGTGGTATTTGTTGATTTACTTGCTGTGAAGCCATGCTGTTCTTCTGTCAGTAGTTCATGTTGTGAGACATGCTGCAGTATTCTTGTCAAAACAGTATTTTCAATTATTTTTGAGAAGGTAGAGAGGAGTGATATTGGTCTATAGTTTTGGGTTTCAGTTGGGTCACCTTGTTTAAATTTTGGATACACTTTGGCGATTTGGGATTATTTGGATTTTCCCTGTGCAAATGACTTGTTTATAATATTTGTTAGTGGATGTATCAGCTCGCTTTCACAGTGCTTAACAACCTTAGATGGAACACCATCAAAGCCACTTGAGTTTTTTGATTTGAGTGACTTGATAGTTTTGCTAACTTCACATGGAGTTGTTGGCCAGAGTACTAGATCTTCTCGTACGTCATGTGCAGTTTCTGCAATCTTTGCTTTACAATTGGGTATCTGTGCTAAGATGTTGGTGCTAGCATCAGTGAAGTAGCAGTTTAAGCCCTCAGCCACTTTTTGGGGATCACCTGTAACTTTGTTGTCTATCTTTAGCTGAACAGGCTCATACTTTGGACGTTTACTTTGCTTTTCAGAGTTTATGACTTCCTAAGTGGCTTTTGATTTATTTTCGGCTCTGTTTATGAAGTCAGCATTTTGTGATTTTCTAATATGTTTAAGGTGGAGATCATATTCCTTCTTTTTAATAGCTGAATTTTCTTTGTATTTCCTTGTTCCATATAAGAGATACATTTCATTTGCCCTTAGAAAATTGTCTCTTTTTGTTCTAGTTGTTTTGTCAGTTGGCAGGTTTTTCTTCTTCTTTTTTGGGCCTGTATTTCTTTATTGGACATGCTATGTCAAGGTTATCAAGCTGATGAAGTTGTCATAGGCATTTTCTACACTGGTTGGTTCATACACATCTACCCATGCCTTTCCACTAAGCAGGTGTTTTAGTGTTCGGAGGTTCTCATTGCAAAAATTACGTCTCATTGAGGCAGGGGTTACCACCTCATTATTTGTGACCAATACTGAACAGATCTGTCCTATGTGATCTGAAATGAAGGTGTTAAGGACCGTCACTGCGACCTCATTAGAGTGCATGTTTGTGCAGACTAGGTCTATAGAGATGGCGCTATGCGGGGTAATTCTGGTGGGTGGCAAATCCAATCTCTTGATGTTATAAATTGCTAGGAGTTCTTTTACCTCAGTGTCCTTTTTCCTGTGCCTAACTCTGTCAACATTTATGTCTCCCATTATACGACACTGCTGCATTGTGACACTGCATGTTGGTATATTATCAAGCAGGTCACTTAGGGACTCCAGGGCAATTTCAAATGTGTGATCAGGTCTGTAAATTCCAATAAGGTAGACATGATTTTTTTGTATTGATATCTTTACAATTGACAGCTCACATTCAAGTTCCTTACTGTATCTTGCACCATTAACTGAAACTGCCTTGTTTTCTAGATTTTGCTTGACATAAATTGCAACTCCTCCTTTAATATAGTTTTTTCTGCAAAAATAGTCCATCAGGGTGTATTCAGTTAATTCTGTGTTTAGTAGGTTAGGTTTTGATAAACCATGTTCAGTTAGGATGACGACATCTGGGTTGTTGATCTTTAATGAATCATTTATAATATCTTATTTATTTGATAGGCGGTCAACATTTTGATGAAATATTTTTAGTTTTTTAGTTGATTGATTAGCCGAGTTTCCTTTAATAGAGTTGAGTTTAAGAAGTACCTTGTTTTGTATTTTGTGTTCCTCTTGTTGATATGGACTAAAAAATTGTCCTGGTGGGATTGGTCATTGAGGTGAGTTTTCTGTGGTAGGGCATGTTGGTGGTTTTTTCCGGAGACATCAGCTTTTGAGACTGGGATTTTCCAATCAACCGTTGTGCCTTGGTTTTCTTGTGTTGGCTCTGTATTAGTGGCATTTATATCATCAATGTTATGGTCAGGGAAGGATCCATCTTCATGTTGGTGAAAAAGAGGTTTTACTATGAATGTTAATGCCGAATCACCTCCAGTTCCGTTCTGTGAGTTAGTGTTTTTTTTTGGTTCTGAGTCTTTCCTAGCATCTGGTCCGTTGTTGTTGAGCTTGACTGTTTTTTAGCAGGGGTTTGACAGACTCTCCCAGTTTCAGTTGTTGTTGTGTCTGGCTGTTTTTTAGCAGGAGTTTGACAGACTCCCCCAGTTCCACTTGTTGTATTTGACTGTTTTTTAGCAGGAGTTTGACAGACTCTCCCAGTTCCAGTTGCTGTTGTGTCTGACTGTTTTTTTGCCGGAGTTTGACAGACTCTCCCAGATTCAGTTGTTGTTGTGATCGACTGTTTTTTAGCCGGAGTTTGACAGACTCTCCCAGTTTCAGTTGCTGTTATGTTCAACTGTTTTTTAGCCGGAGTTTGACAGGCTCTCCCAGTTGTTGCTTCCTTAAAGTTTTTGTTAAAAAATCCTCTATTCTTTCATTTTCTTTACGAAGTTTGGCTGATACAGGTGGAGAATTATATTTGTTAATATTTGAGTTTTCAGGCATCAGTAATATTACAGCTTGTGATTTATTCTTCATATGTTGTTGTCTTGTCTCTGAATCACTGATTAAACTATAAAAGGTATAAAATTACCTGAGTCTACCAGAGTGATCCTGTATATCCTTTTGGTGAGTTACGCGTTTCGAGGACACGTCCTCATCTTCAAATCCTCGTACAAGAACTTAAAATCATTACTTGTGAAAGGTCGTCAGCAGTTTATAAATATAGCACAAACATATACTGACACACGAACACATTACGAAACGAATAATGTAGGCCTACACAAGAAATACTTTACAAAAATCGACCGTGAGTGCGCACAGTGACAGGTATCGGTCATGACTGAGACGTGGTAGATGGCCGAGCGGTTGACTTTGTATTTCTTGCCTCCTTGTTCACCAGCTGTTCTTGTCTTATCAATGTATCATATAGGGCATTGTACTGGAAAATTAATTTGTTGTTTAATAGTGCGTCGGGCTGAATTTTGGCTGTCTTGTAAATTTCAAACTCTTCCAAAGCATTCATAACATTGCCTTTGTTGCAGTAATGTAAAGAGATCATATTTGTCTCAAAATCGGTGTAGCTATGGTTTTCATTTATGAGATGTGCTGCGTAGTTTGATTTTAAATGATTTTTAGCTTTAGGTAAATGTTCTTTAAATCTGGTTTGAAACGCTCTGCCTGTTTGTCCAATATAAAATTTATCACAGACATTACAAGCTATTTTATAAATTTCAGTTTTTTCACCTACGTTTACTTTATTTTTGTTGGACACATTAAGTAACCTTTGTGATTTGTTTGAGGTTTTGAAGGCGATGTTTATATTCTTTTTTCCCAGCTCATTTTCTAGTACGTTTGGCAGTTTAGTACCGTACTCTGAAGTTACATAAACTTTCTTTTCAGTATTTTCTTTTCTATACCTGTCATTCTTTTCTCTCATTGGTTTTCTAATCAGATTGTCTACGACTTGAGGATCATAACCATTTTTATATGCAGTGAACTTAATATTATTTTTCTCTTTTTCAAAATTGTCCGGGTTTAGTGGCACAGATAAAAGACGGTGAACAAAACTATTATATGTGGCCATTTTTTGCTTGACAGGATGGTGTGAAGTTGCATGAATAGTAGTGTCTGTTATTGTTGGTTTCCTATATATGTCAAATGTGAAATTGTTATCATTTCTTGTAATAGCTATGTCTAGGAAATTAAGTTTGCTTTCTTCTTCTAGTTCTAATGTAAATTGCAGTTTAGGGTGAATCTTATTGAAAAAGCTCGAGCTGCCTTGCATTACCGTGGAAGATTATAGCTATGTCATCGACGTAGCGGTAGAAAAATAATCTTATCTTTATAACGACTGTTATCTGCCCAGATGTGTTTATTTTCAAAATTATTTAGATATATTTCTGCTACTATTCCGGAAAAGGGTGATCCCATGGCCAAACCATCTGTTTGCGTGTAAAAATCATTGTTGAAGGAAAAATAGTTTTGTTGAAGAACAGTTTTTGTTAAATTAATCAATTTGTTGATAGCCTTTTCACTAAGACTAGAGTTTTGTTTCAAATTATTTTCTAGGATTTCTATGGTATCATGGACAGGCACGTTAGTGTATAATTTCACTATGTCGAGAGAAGCTAATGTATATCTTGTTTTTTGCTCAACTGATTGAATTTTTTCAATAAAATCTATGCTATTATCTAGGCTATGGCTATTATGTAGTACTACATGTTCTTTTATAATTCTTTCTAGTTTTTTGGCAACATGGTAACTTGGGGCCGACATGTAATTAACTAACGGACGAATAGGCTACATAACAGTTTTATGTAGTTTAGGCAATCCTTTCAGCTGTGGAGCTTTAGCGTTGATGGGTTTCAAATATCTGATTTCCTTATCTGCAAATAGCTCGGTACTTTGATTCAAAGCTTTGTTCAGGGTTTTTGTAAATTAGACTGTAGGATCTTCATTTATTTTCTCGAGTTGGTTTTTATGTATGAAATTTAAGACTTTTTGGTCATAATCAGATTTGTTCATTATTACAAGTGAATTCCCTTTGTCAGATTTTGTTATTATCAAATCATTCTCCTGTAGTTTCTTTTGGATACCTTTCAGCCTTTTTAATTATTGTTTATGTATGATACTTAGCTTCTTATTCTTGGGAGGTTTGTTAAGCCTAATTATTTTATTTAGTTTCTCATTCACCATTGCTCTTACAGTATTCTGAGTATTAGTGTCATGTATCATCTTTATGGCTGATTCTGTACGAATGATTTCAGATAGTAAACTATTTTTACCATTGTATGGTAGATTGTATTTAAGGCCTTTATCTAAAAGTTTGAGTTCATCTTGATCAAATATAGTGTTAGATAGGTTTACTGTTCTTTGATAAAATTTGCGGGTAGGTTTAACAACATCACCTAAATGAGCTTTATTAATCAGATTATCGCAGTTTTCTATGTCGGTCGACACAAACACATATACTGTAAGAGTAATGGTGAATGAGAAACTAAATAAAATAATTAGGCTTAACAAACCTCCCAAGAATAAGAGGCTAAGTATCATACATAAACAAGAATTAAAAAGGCTGAAAGGTATCCAAAAGAAACTACAGGAGAATGATTTGATAATACAGTGGAACCTGGATAATTCGAACCTCAAGGGACCAGTGAAAAACTTCGAATTATCCATTAATTCGAATTAAAGAAGTTCTAAAGAATGGGGCCAAAACATTAAAACTTCACATTGTGAATAACCTCTTTATTACATTGGCACTCTAAAAGAATAAATTCATCAACAAACGCTAATTATAAGGGTTCAAAAACTGTAATCATAATACAGAAATAACTACCTTACAGTATAAACAACGTACGACGTACGATAATACAAAGAAACATTTCTTCACTACCCTTTAAGTACGTTCTGCTGCTTCTGAACTTGATACAGGCTACCAACTTAACTTCGTGCAACATTGACAATTGCACGCTTATTGACTTTCTGCTAAAGTGAGTGTTTTATAGGTCCGAGATTTTGTTGACATGATCACTACACTTACTTAATGTTACGTACAAATTTTTAAACACTTGAAAACAAGACACTGCACAAATGAAAAAAAACACTTTGTTTGAAGGACGACCGATAACAACGGCATGCTGCACTGGAATTCGGAAGTTAGTTTGGCAGGTGGGGGAGGGAAGGGGGTCGCAGTGTCACGGTGTTGAGTAGCCTTTGTGTCGACGCAGAAAACTGCGCATCAGGTCTGGCGCATGGCTCGTCTGCCAGGAGCCGTTCTACACATAATCAAGCGCGAAAAGACTAGTGGCGCTGCCACGGCGATCGCAACCCTTTTCCAAACCCAGTCAGCGTTCTGTACTGTTTTAGTTTTCTGTGGTTGTCGAGTTACAAGCGATGTTGGGGCAGGGCGGGAGGGGGAATGGATGAGTCATTTGACCGTAACCTGACACGCCTTAGGTCTGGCGTTAATTTTTTGTTGAAAGTCGTAGTATAACGTGTTTTCCAATGAATTTGTATTCTGTATTTTCAGTCGTGGAATGAAATTAATGAACCGGTACCTTAATTTGGCACTTAAAAAATTCGAATTATCCAAAATAAAATTTGATTTATCCACGATTTTTTTAGCATTGTTTAGATACAAAATACTAGGGACCAAGAAAAATATTTGAATTAAAGAAAATTTCGAATTATACAAGTTCGAATTATTCAGGTTCCACTGTAACAAAATCTGACAAAGGGAATTCACTTGTAATAATGAACAAATCTGATTATGACCAAAAAGTCTTAAATTTCATACATAGAAACCAACTCGAGAAAATAAATGAAGATCCTACAGTCTAATTTACAAAAACCCTGAACAAAGCTTTGAATCAAAGTACCGAGCTATTTGCAGATAAGGAAATCAGATATTTGAAACCCATCAACGCTAAAGCTCCACAGCTGAAAGGATTGCCTAAACTACATAAAACTGATGTTCCTATTCGTCTGTTAGTTAATTACATGTCGGCCCCAAGTTACCATGTTGCCAAAAAACTAGAAAGAATTATAAAACAACATGTAGTACTACATAATAGCCATAGCCTAGTTAATAGCATGGATTTTATTGAGAAAATTCAATCAGTTGAGCTAAAAACAAGATGTACATTAGCTTCTCTCGACATAGTGAAATTATACACTAACGTGCCTGTCCATGATACCATAGAAATCCTAGAAAATAATTTGAAACAAAACTCTAGTCTTAGTGAAAAGGCTATCAACGAATTGATTAATTTAACAAAAACTGTTCTTCAACAAAACTATTTTTCCTTCAACAATGATTTTTACACGCAAACAGATGGTTTGGCCATGGGATCACCCTTTTCCGGAATATTAGCAGAAATATATCTAAATAATTTTGAAAATAAACACATCTGGGCAGATAACAGTCGTTATAAAGATAAGATTATTTTTCTACCGCTACGTCGATGACATAGCTATAATCTTCCACGGTAATGCAAGGCAGCTCGAGCTTTTTCAATAAGATTCACCCTAAACTGCAATTTACATTAGAACTAGAAGAAGAAAGCAAACTTAATTTCCTAGACATAGCTATTACAAGAAATGATAACAATTTCACATTTGACATATATAGGAAACCAACAATAACAGACACTACTATTCATGCAACTTCACACCATCCTGTCAAGCAAAAAATGGCCACATATAATAGTTTTGTTCACCGTCTTTTATCTGTGCCACTAAACCCGGACAATTTTGAAAAAGAGAAAAATAATATTAAGTTCACTGCATATAAAAATGGTTATGATCCTCAAGTCGTAGACAATCTGATTAGAAAACCAATGAGAGAAAAGAATGACAGGTATAGAAAAGAAAATACTGAAAAGAAAGTTTATGTAACTTCAGAGTACGGTACTAAACTGCCAAACGTACTAGAAAATGAGCTGGGAAAAAAGAATATAAACATCGCCTTCAAAACCTCAAACAAATCACAAAGGTTACTTAATGTGTCCAACAAAAATAAAGTAAACGTAGGTGAAAAAACTGAAATTTATAAAATAGCTTGTAATGTCTGTGATAAATTTTATATTGGACAAACAGGCAGAGCGTTTCAAACCAGATTTAAAGAACATTTACCTAAAGCTAAAAATCATTTAAAATCAAACTACGCAGCACATCTCATAAATGAAAACCATAGCTACACCGATTTTGAGACAAATATGATCTCTTTACATTACTGCAACAAAGGCAATGTTATGAATGCTTTGGAAGAGTTTGAAATTTACAAGACAGCCAAAATTCAGCCCGACGCACTATTAAACAACAAATTAATTTTCCAGTACAATGCCCTATATGATACATTGATAAGACAAGAACAGCTGGTGAACAAGGAGGCAAGAAATACAAAGTCAACCGCTCGGCCATTTACCACGTCTCAGTCATGACCGATACCTGTCACTGTGCGCACTCACGGTCGATTTTTGTAAAGTATTTCTTGTGTAGGCCTACATTATTCGTTTCGTAATGTGTTCGTGTGTCAGTATATGTTTGTGCTATATTTATAAACTGTTGACGACTTTTCACAAGTAATGATTTTAAGTTCTTGTACGAGGATTTGAAGATGAGGACGTGTCCTCGAAACGCGTAATCCACCAAAAGGATATACAGGATCACTCTGGTAGACTCAGGTAATTTTATACCTTTTACAGTTGTGATTTATTGTTTTCATTCTTATTTGCTTGATCCTCTAGTTCAGTGATCCTATGTTGTTCAGTGATTTTAATGTTAACTCTTAGTGAAACGCTGTATTGGTTTTGTACTTTGTTATTCGGGGATTTTTTGTCAGAAGGTTTGTCACAGAAAAAATTTCTTTTCTTGCACATTTTGAGGGGGGTTTTGATGTGTTTCACGTCTTGATAAGTTTCTGTTATATTTTTACCAGTCAGATTTTTGAGTATTGTTTCAACGTTTTTTTCTTCTAGTATATCATGGCCTTTTCTCAGAAGTGCCGTTTCTACTAGAAACGAAGTTGGGGATCTTATCATGGCTGCTCTGTTTGTGTTTCAATACTCTTTAGAAGTGATGTTTCTTGGTTTGAATAAAAGGGGTCCCCAGTAAAACATTCTAAGCGACAAAAACCTAGTATAAACTATCCGGAAATCGACTATTAATCAGATCAGTTACCTCCGTCCAAAATTAATACTTAATAAGAGATTTATTCATGGTTTTCTCACATTAGTACAACAAATAAAAATTGTTTAAAATAAAACTTATAAGCTCCCACGAGGAAGCACGTATCTAGACGTCATACAATAGGAGAGCATTATATTTCAAGGTCTTACTAGGAAGGAGGCAAATGACCGAGATCAGTTCGATTCCCATGAGAGAAATTATATTAGAAAAATTGGAATAACTCACCATCAGCGACACGCCTTATTCTCGGAACAATAGGGCTGGACTTCAGTCGTTCTCCCAATGGCTCCGTAGGTATCGGATTCGCCATCGCCGATTGGCAGGAGGGCGTGACAATAGCACTACGGGGGAAAAGTCCGATGGAAGGGAGAGTGATGGAAAAATTGAAAGGAAGAGTTAGGAAATCAGTCTTCGAAGAGGAGTAGAAGTAATAAGTTGGGGAACTCAGGGGCCACTCTGAATTGAGTAGGAGTTGGTAAACCGTCGCGGACAGTATCAAGCACCCGTCGGCACCCTCGAGATAGTCTATTTCCCCAACGCACGAACTTCGAGATTTCGCTTCGAGACTCGCACCACCGAGGGACATCCAGCGGAAGACATCCTACCGGAACGAGACCCAGGCCACCGGAGAACAACACCGAGGCGACGCACACCATCAGGAGGCAACGCACACCACCGAGGGGGCGAAGACACCACCGAGGATCACGCAGACCACCGAAAGGAGTGGAGATCACCGAGAGGAGACACCGACTCGGGGATCCACGCGGACCTTCAACTGGCTGGCGACGCGGGCGTAACACGGGTCCACCAGGAAAGATGCAGCGGGTATGTCCCCAATCAAATTAAAATAATTTGGTGCACTATAAGCTCAATTAAACTCTCAGAGAAAGAATTTGAAAGTCCAACCCAAAGGGATAAATTGAATAATAATAATTTAAATAAATAAATATTAAATAATAAACTTGTATCGAACAAAGATAATAATAATGAAATGAAATAAACTGTTTATTAACAAAGCATATAAAATCCATTAAAGGAATGACTGTCTAAGAAATAGATCCTATCTCCACTTAGGAAGGAAAGTGAGATAGACAATTGTAAATATAAAGGACAATTGTAAATATAAAATAAGGTTAACCATTTGTGAATAGTTGTGAAAGACATTATAGTTAATTTGTCGTTTATTCTTATCAAAATATAAGAATCATTTTGATTTTCTTTGTGTAAAAGGGTTTGTACTTGTATATAATATGTAATATCTTTATTAAGGTCCTTGTAAAGTACATGATAATCAATACAATATATTTCAACCTATAAAATGTGTATTCAAATTATATAATACTATAAAAATTTGACTCTACTAAGAACAACAGTTCACTCAGTGACCTATAACATATTTGGAGAATATAATTTTCAAGAGGGTCAGTAAATAAGTAGTGCACCATGTATGTTTAATAGTTCATGTATATTAAAGGAAACTATTGCTCTACAGTGTGTTCACTCAATCTACGTTCCTTTGTGTCACCTTTCACTTGCCATGCGAGTTACACAGCCTATGTCCTGAACCAGTCTGTTTAAGGTTCCCTCAGAACCCCCAAAGTTTACATGGTGGAGAACGCCATTTTGATCTAACCATCAAGGATTGAGTGAGCACAATAAAAGCATATGTGTTAATTATAAGGACATTTGATTTATCTTTAAAGATAAGAGTGTATAATTCCAATGCCATATTAAAGGAGTATATTAAGCATTAAGTAGGCCAGATTTCAAAATAAAACAGAACTAATTATAATCAGAACTAAACAGAATTAATTATAATCAGAAATATTATTTATAAATAAATTTACAAACCAGGAAACAAATAAATTTCTCGCCCAACAACTAATAAATTAACGAGTGCATAAATAAAATAAATTGCAAAAACGAATTTTCATTTCAATAACAGTTACAAATACAATAAAATTCTAGTGGATTGCTAAACAAAAACCTTAAATCATGAAATGTCGTCAATGGGACCCGAGTTACCAACAGACATATACAGAGTAAACAAAGACACCCTCAGACATATTCTAACTTTATTTAAAATTAAATATAAAGAAGAGGACACAGTTAGTATCTTACGCCCAATCGTAGCAGATATTAAGGCATATCTTAAAACTCCATTAACAGAGGATAGGAAAAATACACTTAGGAAACTAATAAAAAGGACATATCTCACGGAGGAAGAATTACAAATTTATCCTTCACTTACTAGAATCCAACAATTTTTGCAAGAAAGACACTATCTGTACGAACAACAAACTAGCGACTCAGAATCTGAAACGGATTACGAAAATATAGGCCAAAATATCCCTGAAGAAATATCACAAAACCCTAAACTAGGACAACCAGGCACTTCTAATCAACTCCAAATCCCAAAATTAACGGTTAATTTACCTCCCGACACAAAAATGGCACTCCCTAAAGAAAAACTTCCCTTAATTTCGGCTGGAACCTACCACGGGTTACCTACGGAAAACCCAAATGATTTCATTGATAAATACGAAATAGCAGCACAATCAAATAACTGGCAGGGAGAAACAAAACTAAAATTATTTCCGGCATACCTAGCAGGAACAGCACTCACGTGGTATAAATACTATACCAAAAACAACCCACCCAATAACTGGGACACTTTTAAAGACACCTTTATAACAACCTTTACACCCGCGGCGCAGGCAACAACCCTCCAAAGCGTCTTGGACAAAAAGGTACAGGGCAAAGACCAACCCGTTCTAGCATATTATCTAGAAGTCCTAACCTTATGCAAAAGACACGATCCGGACATGAGTGACCGCAGGATAGCGCAATACATTATTCAAGGCCTTAAGCCTGAAATTTGCGACAAAATTGTAGCGGAATCGTGTGATACGCTAAAAGATCTAGAAAATAACCTTAAAAAGGTCGAATTGCAACTCGAAATTAAATTAGCAAACAAAGAAAAATATGATAGGGCGGAAAAATTAGGACAAACTAAGGAAACCCCCAGCAGTCAAGGATCACAAATTGAAACTCTCCAAAACCAAATAAAAAGCTTAACTCAAGTCATCAACAATTTAAATATCCAACGAGAGCAGCACCTCCAACAACCACAATACAACACTCCACCCTATAACTACAGAGGTTACAACCCACAACGAGGAAGAGACAGCTACAAGGCGACGGGAGCGATGATGTCACAAGGTCCACGTCACATCGGCCCACAGCAGTGGCGTCAACGACAACACGTCCCTCCTCCGTACAACCAGCACCGCTTCAACCGTCCACCAAGGTCACCAGCGGGAGACTTCTATGGATACCAGCAATATTCACCCAACTACAATTACAGAGGAGGAAATGTATTTTGCAAAATCTGCAAAAAAACAAACCACAAGACAAAGGACTGCAGGTTTAGAGGAGCCCAGGGGAAACAAGAACCTAAATCACCACCGAAATTCTGCGACCACTGCAAGAAATCGAACCACACAAAGGACGAATGCTTTTGGTTGAAAAGGGAAGACAACGAAAACAAACAAAAAAACGAATAAAGAGGGGACCTCCCAATACTAACAACAGAGGAAGGTTTCCCCAACCATTCAGCGTGAAACAACCATATATGGAGAATAAAAAATTTCAAATTACGAATTATGAAAAGGAATATCCGACAATAGGAGAAATGCTAGACCAAAGAAAAAGGAAAGGATACAAAAGGACAGCAAGATATTACCACCCTACTATAAGCTATCAAGACAACCATCAGCGGGACAACATTAATGGTTTCCAAGAAACAAGAAGACATAAATACAAAAATACAAATAAGAAAAACGATAACAGAGAAAGAGAAGAAGAAGAAAGGAAGAAGCAAGAAGAAGAAGAAAGGAAGAAGAAGGAAGAAGAAGGGAAGAGGAACGAAGAAGAAGGACGGCAGAAGAAAGAAGAAGGACAAGGAAAACAGGAAGAAGTAAAGAGGACATCGGAGATGGAGATATTAGGAGAGGAAGACAAGAGGAAAATCGTTGAGGAACTAGAGGAAAATGAAAAACAACATACTATCCATGGTTGCGAGATAACTCACATAGCATCAGACAGACTACCCAAACCTAGGAAAAAGGGCCACTTGTTTAACAAAGATATTTGTGAAACACTATTTAACACGCAAAATAGGGAAAGTAACAAAATTCCGGTATTAACGTTAAATGCCAAATTAACTAACCGTCCAAACGAAATGATAGAGTGCATAGTAGATACGGGATCCAACATAAATTTAATAAATTCCAATTTAGTAATGGACAAGGATATTAAGCAAACCAAAGTACCTAAGGTCGTGTCAGCTAATAATACACCTATCAACATTTTAGGAACTACAGAAATAACTCTAGAAATTAGCAACATAATAATAAAGGAAACTTTATATGTTACCCCAGACACAAACAGCGACATAATTTTGGGAAATAGATTTTTGAACAGAAATAAAATTGAATTAAATTACAACACAAAAGAGATCATATTCAACTTAGGGGAATATAAACATAAAATTAAAATGAATAAAAAATGGCTACTTGACATTGAAAGCATAAAATGTCATCAAACTGTAGATAAACCAAAAACTATTGATATTAGATGTCATGAGGACCTAATAATCGCCCCTCATCAACACAGAAGGATACTAATAACTCAAAATATTAGTAAACAAGCGATTTTTGAACAAGAACGCTCGATTAGGGACAACAAAAAATGCCACATTTATCTCATAGACGGAGACAACGAGGGAAGCTATCTAAATATTTACAACGCATCCAACACCCCTAAACACATAAATGCAAACACTGTACTAGGCTACTGTACGGAGGATCACATTAACACAATAACAGAGAACTCCAAACCTCAACAAAATTTTAGTCAGTGTAATCCTGATAAACAAATACTCAAAGATAAAGATAACGTATGTTTCAACATTGCCCCTCATCTTACAACCGAACAACACAATGCGGTAGTTAACCTGTTACAAAAATACAAAAACATGTTTACCACAAAAATAAAGGACTTAACACCGGCTAACCTACCACCAGTGTCGCTCGAGACGATTCCAAATGCAAAACCCGTTAACTCCCCACCTTACAAACAAAATAAACAAGAAAGAGAAGAGTTGAATCGACTTTTAGACGAATTAAAGCAGGCCGACATATTAGAAGATGCTCCGGATTATTGCGAATTTGCAAGTCCAGTATTCATTACAAGAAACAAAGATAAATCCCCACGCCTTGTTGGAGACATGAGAAAAATTAACGAAATCCTAAAACCTTGCATTTACCCAACACCATCAGTAAACCTAGTTCTGAACAGTTTAAACAATGCTAATTCATTTACAAAATTGGACTTAAAAGGAGCATATCACCAACTATTGGTTAGAGAAGAAGATAGGCACCTTTTAACAATAAAAACTCAAGATAAAATGCTTCGCTACAAACGACTTGTTATGGGCTTGAAAACAAGTTCAGCACTTTTCAGTAAAGCACTATTAGCCTTACTAAACAAACACCTCTACAACAAAGTAGTTTGTTACATAGATGACGTTATAGTATTTGGAAAGAATTTCGAACAGGACCTACAAAATCTCGAAATAATTTTAGAAATATTACACAAGGCCAATTTAAAACTAAACACACAAAAATGTAAGTTTCTTTACGAGCAAGTGGATATCTTAGGATACACGGTATCAAATCAGGGAATACTACCCCAAAAATCAACAGTTTCAGCTATAAAAGAATTTAAACGACCGAATTGTGTAAGGAAAGTAAGACAATTTTTAGGCTCATCATCATTCTTTCGAAAACACATAAAGAATTATGCCCAAATAACATTGCCTTTAACCAACCTAATTAAGGACTCAAACAAAAACCTTCCATTCAACTGGACAGAAGACTGTGAAAAAGCCTTCATTAAAATTAAAGAGATTTTAACCAACCCTCCTTTATTAAAACATTGGAACGACGATTGGGAGGCAACGATTTATGTGGACTCTAGCTTAACGGCTCTTGGCGCATGTTTAATACAAACGGACCCTAACACAGGGAAGGAACACCCGATAGCTTACCTATCAAAAAAATATTCGGAAACACAACAACGATATACAAACCCCGAACGGGAAATGTACGCAATCTCATATTCAATAAATTATTGGCGTGAACACTGTCTTGGTCGGAAAACAACCATTTATACCGATTGTCAAGCGCTAGTACATTACCAGAATTTTAAACAAACTTCTACCAGATTAAACCGATTAGCATTATCTCTAGTAGATTATGATATTGAAATAAAATTTAAGCGATCAGGATCGAACTCGCTAGCTGATAGCCTTTCAAGAAATCCACCTCCTGACACGATAGAAGAAAACCCCTTTGAAATAACCTTAAACTTACAGGAAATTAAAACAGAAAATTTTGAGGAATTACAGGCGGTAGACCCATACTTAAAACAAATAAAATTAGCAAAACTCTCACCAGAATCAGTTTCAAAACGAATAAGAAGCCAGAGTAGGAAATACGAAGAAAGGGACGGCTTATTATATTATAAACAATTTAACGGAAATAATACTGACTATTTACTTGCAATCCCGCGAGAAAAAGTTAAAGACATCCTACAAACATTCCACGACAATCAATATTCCGGAGGACATTTTTCGGCTTTTAAAACAATAAAAAAAATCAAACAACGTTATTATTGGCCTGAAATGGTATCAGACATTCAAAAATACACGAACTCCTGTGAACAATGCCAACTAAAACGAACGCCCACCTATAAGCAATATGATAAATTAACCCCACAAGTACCACCAACCACCCCTTTCGAAAGAATTATAATTGACTATTGCGGCCCAATAAATGCTTCTCGCTCATATAAATACATTTTCTTTGCAACCTGTGCTACTACACGAATGGTCTTTGCAAAATGTACACGCTCAGCTGACGCAAAAACTACAGCAAATATTTTATTAGATTTATTTTGCCAATACGGATGTCCGAAGATTATAACTCATGACCAGGGCACTCACTTCATGGGAAATGTCCTTCAACAACTATTATTAAGTTTAGGGATCCAACAACGGCCAAGCCCTCCCTACATGTACCGAATTCAAGGATTAACCGAAAGAATGAATTTAATATTCAAAAAGACCATTAGTCATTACGTGGAAAACGACCCCTCTAAATGGTCAGATTATGTGCGCTATGTCACGTTTACCTACAATACGAGTGTAAACCAAAGTACAGGTTATACGCCATTCTACTTAATGTACGGCAGAGAAGCAAATCTACCGTCAGACTATTTATTTTTACACAAGGACCAAGATCCTGATTTAATTAGGGAAATTAAAACCATACAAAAAGTTCGGCAAGAAATCCCGAAAATTCTGCAAAAGGCACAACAGACTCAAAAGAAACATTTTGACTCAACCAAAAGAGATTTGCAACTCGAAATAGGCGAAGAGGTTTTGGTAAAAAGCCCCCCAGATTTAAAAGGACCTTACAACAAATTTAAAAACGTATATAGAGGCCCATATTTTGTTACCGACAAAATCAATGACACAACTTATATGGTGTTACTCGAAAAAAGAGGTAAAATGACTAATCAGCCTGTGCATATAGCGAGAATGAAGCCATTCATTCGCAGATAAAAATTTAAGGATCATAAACTATTAACTATATAAAAAGTATGTCTTCAGACAGTAAAAAAAAAATACCATTCAGACAAGCCACTCTATCCAAAGTCTTAAGCATAGAGCGTAAAGATTACGCCGGAGTAATACTCCTTTATAATTTTAATCTGACTTACAAAAAAAACTCCGAGGGGGAAAATTCCCCGACTTATAAATACAAGCAGCTTAATGTATACTCGGAGGAAAAGATGGTCAACCACCTTTTGTCCCTGAATTATAGCTAAATAAAACTAGATAATTAATCACTTTCAGACATACAATCAACCAACAAAAATTAAGTAGGCGCCTTTGTCTGAAGAAATACTTTAGTTGGAAAATAAGATACGTTTGATCGAACAACACCATACGTAGTTACAAAAAATCCTTCGAAATTTACACACATTTAGATGCAAACCTAGAAGGATGATATATAATGCCCTCAACAAAGCAAATTAGATAATTAATTACAAAAAAACACCCATACAGCCAATTACCCTCACCCATTGTTAAACAAAACTATTAAAAACTCTCAGTGGTATAAAATACTAGTTACTATATCGCTGAGACAATTAATAGATCATCAAAATAAAAATACGTACAAAAAATATTGAATTTGTACGGAATTTGCCTCAACCACAAAACCTACCAAGGAAATTTATAAAACCCTACAACAAAGTTTTACAAAGAAACCAATACTTGATGACTGCATTATCCATCACAATAAAACAGGAATTAAAAACAACGCAAACGACGGAACCGGACCGACCGACCGAATACCGGAACCGGATACGCGACGAAAGACGGATCTCGTAAGACCGGGACGACGCCGACGCCGCGACGAACACAACCGTGACCGAGCTTCGGAAGCGACTAACTGTGTGAAAAGAGGAACAGCAGTCCCAGGGCACAGCGGGAATGCTGATACTCAAAACGCCAGATAAACAAGAGATAAGCCAGGCTCCGCAGAATAAACCTGTCTTATCACTACATGTGCGCTGAAACGCAACAAGTGAGGCATTCCCAGACAACACCGCCTACGCTACATCGTCCGTCACCGCTACACTCATAATTAATATAATATTCACTACATAATTATAAATTTTACTACAATTAATTACTGCAAAGTAGAAACATATTACGACCTGATCACCCGTATTATGTTTGTAACAACAGTAATTGATCATCCATAATGATTGGTGAAACTAAATAAAAAGATGGATATATATTGATTTTTTTAAAAATAAAACATAAATTATCCAAAAAAACAAAATGATACTTCAGTTCATATTAAATAAATAATTATCTAAAACACTATCACTGAACTAATGAGAAATTTGTGGTACAGATAATTCAGAACTTAGAACCCATTATTTTGATTCCTGCCGCATGGACAAAGCTAAAAACATTGAAATTATTTACGCTAGACTCAGGAGTCTACCACGAATTCGACAACTTAACTGAAATTATTGATACTAATTGGAACATAACCACGCCCACATTTGTCGTAACGAAATTAGAGAAGATAAAACATCTCAAATTAGAGAAGAACGATTTTGATTTATTCGGTAACACAAAATTGCTAATTTACATACTCTTCGCATGGACATCAAGCCTCACAGTAATCTTAATTGTAATAATATACTGCTTGCATATACAAACAATTAAGATGAGCGTGACACGACCCTACACAAACTACCCTCAAATCCCACAAACCAACCGAAATCCGGGAACAGCTGAACGATTAATAAATTGATTAACCAATATAAAAAAACGTCTATACAATCCTCCCAAACTTCAGCAATAAATATCAACAAAAAATCTAGAGTAACACAAAAACAAAATATTACAGTATAAACAGAGGGATCTGTGCTTTGTACACACGCCGCCGCACAGCGACCAGCTGATGCAGAGAGGGAGAGAGAGACAGAAGATGCCTTGCAACCACAGCACGGCACTGGTGACCCACATTCTATAACTGCCAAGAAGCACACCATACAATTAATTTGGGGACCAAATTAAAGCGCAGCAGGGGAGTATAAACTATCCGGAAATCGACTATTAATCAGATCAGTTACCTCCGTCCAAAATTAATACTTAATAAGAGATTTATTCATGGTTTTCTCACATTAGTACAACAAATAAAAATTGTTTAAAATAAAACTTATAAGCTCCCACGAGGAAGCACGTATCTAGACGTCATACAATAGGAGAGCATTATATTTCAAGGTCTTACTAGGAAGGAGGCAAATGACCGAGATCAGTTCGATTCCCATGAGAGAAATTATATTAGAAAAATTGGAATAACTCACCATCAGCGACACGCCTTATTCTCGGAACAATAGGGCTGGACTTCAGTCGTTCTCCCAATGGCTCCGTAGGTATCGGATTCGCCATCGCCGATTGGCAGGAGGGCGTGACAATAGCACTACGGGGGAAAAGTCCGATGGAAGGGAGAGTGATGGAAAAATTGAAAGGAAGAGTTAGGAAATCAGTCTTCGAAGAGGAGTAGAAGTAATAAGTTGGGGAACTCAGGGGCCACTCTGAATTGAGTAGGAGTTGGTAAACCGTCGCGGACAGTATCAAGCACCCGTCGGCACCCTCGAGATAGTCTATTTCCCCAACGCACGAACTTCGAGATTTCGCTTCGAGACTCGCACCACCGAGGGACATCCAGCGGAAGACATCCTACCGGAACGAGACCCAGGCCACCGGAGAACAACACCGAGGCGACGCACACCATCAGGAGGCAACGCACACCACCGAGGGGGCGAAGACACCACCGAGGATCACGCAGACCACCGAAAGGAGTGGAGATCACCGAGAGGAGACACCGACTCGGGGATCCACGCGGACCTTCAACTGGCTGGCGACGCGGGCGTAACACGGGTCCACCAGGAAAGATGCAGCGGGTATGTCCCCAATCAAATTAAAATAATTTGGTGCACTATAAGCTCAATTAAACTCTCAGAGAAAGAATTTGAAAGTCCAACCCAAAGGGATAAATTGAATAATAATAATTTAAATAAATAAAT
Organism: Flexamia atlantica; assembly: GCA_035578135.1. Classification (NCBI taxonomy): domain Eukaryota; kingdom Metazoa; phylum Arthropoda; class Insecta; order Hemiptera; family Cicadellidae; genus Flexamia; species Flexamia atlantica. The sequence continues at coordinate 37,917,053 of JAQJVK010000010.1, forward strand.
ATTAAATAATAAACTTGTATCGAACAAAGATAATAATAATGAAATGAAATAAACTGTTTATTAACAAAGCATATAAAATCCATTAAAGGAATGACTGTCTAAGAAATAGATCCTATCTCCACTTAGGAAGGAAAGTGAGATAGACAATTGTAAATATAAAGGACAATTGTAAATATAAAATAAGGTTAACCATTTGTGAATAGTTGTGAAAGACATTATAGTTAATTTGTCGTTTATTCTTATCAAAATATAAGAATCATTTTGATTTTCTTTGTGTAAAAGGGTTTGTACTTGTATATAATATGTAATATCTTTATTAAGGTCCTTGTAAAGTACATGATAATCAATACAATATATTTCAACCTATAAAATGTGTATTCAAATTATATAATACTATAAAAATTTGACTCTACTAAGAACAACAGTTCACTCAGTGACCTATAACATATTTGGAGAATATAATTTTCAAGAGGGTCAGTAAATAAGTAGTGCACCATGTATGTTTAATAGTTCATGTATATTAAAGGAAACTATTGCTCTACAGTGTGTTCACTCAATCTACGTTCCTTTGTGTCACCTTTCACTTGCCATGCGAGTTACACAGCCTATGTCCTGAACCAGTCTGTTTAAGGTTCCCTCAGAACCCCCAAAGTTTACACTAGTTTCGAGTAATCAAGCGTTAAAAATTGAATTCTAAAATTTGCGGTTTTTTCAAGGTTAGAACTTAAAAACATGTATAATTTTGTAATACCCTATTTATAACATCATAATGTAGCCTTATATTAAAATTTTTACTTTCCATTAAGCATTTAAAAAAATTTTACGTGATATTTTTTGTGTTATAACGTTGTAAATGACTGGCGTTTGAAATGTTTTCTGACGGACTGCTCTTCTGCTTTGGAAGAAAACATCAGGGAATGTAGGAATACCAACATAAACAAAATTAAAACTGAATATAAAACAATTTTTTTGATATAAAAGACAAAACGTATTGTTGTTACATAACATATGATATGTCATTTTGCTAAAAGCTATACAAATGTGATGCTTAAAATGTCATTCTCCAACTTCTTTTGGGGGCAGTTTTCCAGGCCTTGGCTACTTAGTTTTAGCGAATTTCCTTAAAGGAATAAGCTATTATGGTAGTACTCATGGTAAGACCTAAGTCCGAGACCATGTTAACGTTTCATTTTGGGGTCCCCAGAAACAAAAAACACCATTCGTTAGAATTTTATTTATATATCTATATATATGTCTGTTAACACGATAGCGGCTGTAAATATGGTCCGATCTTAATGAAATTTCGTACAAACGTGTAAAGTGGTAATCACTCGGACGAGTTTGTGAACCAGCCCGATCGGACCACTGGAAGGGGGGATAAACCCCCCAAAAATGGGTTTTTTTAGTTTTTCACATAGAAAAATAAAATTTATCAAATTTATGTTGGCACCATTGAATTCAGCTCAAAAAATCAAATAATTTAGTATGTTGAATCACTGCTCTATGTCCATTGGTTACCGAGATATTGAAAGTGGTAAACACAGTACGTTGTCTCAATGTTAACCTTATGGGAAATAAGAAAAATTCTATATCTCGCTTATTTCTCAACATATCTTGATAAAACTTGGTAAATGGCTTCTTCTAGTTCAGATCTACTAAATATTGAATTAAAACCAACCAGTTTAAACATACCTGTAGCAGCAAACCTGCATACTCATTCCCCACGTTATTCTTATGGAGCTTAAAAAAACATGTCAAATCTTACTATGTTGGGTTAAAATATGTTCTTTTGCATTTGAAATTTGCTGAGTATGCAGGTCTGCTGCAATATAGGTCTGGTATTTTCAGTATAGGGTAATCCAGCTTTTCTATATTCCTTCGCGGTCTTATCCTTCCACTTTCCAATATTTACTTCACATATTTTATTTTTATTCGCGCGATTTTGATCGCTGAGTGACAACGCAACGACCGGCGGAGACGGCATCTTTCGACGAATAGATCGTTATTCCTCAAAAAGTCCGTGCAGTCCCGCCTAACATGCCAACTTTGACAGACGAAATCAGGGCTGCCAACTCAAAACAAAAAAATACCACGTTGTAGCTCGTGTCTAAGAGAACCTTTTTAACTGAATATCTTTGATTTTGAAATTTTGTCGCTTAGAACGTTTTACGGGGGACCCCTTCAATTGTCTTCCTTGAAGGCTTTTCTTTGTAGCAATGCAATTTTTTTCTCTAGGTTGCAGATCTTAGTTTCGTAGTCAGTTAGAAGCCGTTCCTGCTTTCCATCATGTTCTTCGAAAATGTTTTCCATATCGAGAAGATGTTCTATTTGCTTTGAAATTTGTGCTTGTAATTCAGTATTTTGTTGTAGATTTTCTATTCTGCAGAGATAAATTTCTTCACTTTGTTCCAAATTGTCCTAAGAGAAAAGATATAAGATATAAGAGCAACTATGATAAATATGTAAGAGATATATAAAAGATATAAGAGAAATGAAGAATCCAAATAGTCCAGAACACCTTAAAAGGGCGCGGAACGCAATGAGCATGAGGATGCGTTTATGAGATAAGGTTGCTAAATGTGATATGTTTTTGCTAAACCTAAATAAGGTACAGCGAAGAAGTCTAACGAAGACTGTATGAAGATTCGCTATCGGTATCTGAGTCAGATGTGGCAAAAAATAAAAGCAGTGGGAGTGTAAGTTGAAAATGTGTCACAAGCAGTGACGAATTGTCCTAGATCATGTGGTTGAGTAGAATAGACCTATTCATTATTTGTTGTGATTATCTCTGTTTGCACTGACCATATAGTTAGTGGAAAAAGTGTTTAATTAGTTCCCAAGTAAACCGTATTTTTTAAAGATAATGGTTTTGGAGGAATTGAATTCGTAATTACATTATGTATATGCTGTAGCCACTAGCTGTAATTAAAAATTACATAAATCATTCTTAATCATTCTTATTCTTAATCATTTTTGTCTGAGACAGGTATGTGACTAACAAAACTGGGCACTTCATGAAGTGTCCAATGCTAGTTGGGCACATGCAGTAATTATTGCTTTTACACCATCTGTCCAGCTCAAATGTTGGGCACTTGCTGTAAAAACGTAAAACTGCTGTTTACATCGCTCTTGGTAATATTTGATGTATTTATTATTTTTAGCTATACAAAATTAGAACATTTTGAAAGAACATTATAAAATATTGTCAATAAGATCGTCTACCACAAAGCCAGACAAATCAGTTAATTTCAGTTTTATGCTTTAATAGCCAAATAAAACATGAAACATTTTACCTAAAACATTTATACTTAACAAATATTAACTTTAACATCATAACAATAATGTTAATATATAACAATATGTTAATCTTGACACTAAATCAATATTAACAATAATGTTAATTTACTTACTTACTTGATCTCTTTAAAACTTACAATAAATCACAATATTTCAAAGCAAAACAAATTTACAAAATGTGTCAAATTGACTTCTGTGCACAAATGTACTAAAGACAATAATTCTACAGTCACCTTTTTAGTAAAAAACTTAAAACAGTTATATAAATGCTTTTGTTTTTTTTTTTACAATTTAATTCTTTTTTGTAAACTGAAGTTACATTTTTCTTTTATATTTGTAAAAAAAATAATAAACGTAAAATCATTACATCAATCATTTCCAATGTAAGATTTTGTTAGTAAGTCTATTTGTTTATAAAATAATAAACAATCTATATGGATTGATCTGCTTAGTTGATACCTTTCCAGTAATGTACTTCAAATATTTTATTTCATTCCTGCTGACAACAGCAGTTTAAATATCGATGTTAATATTATAGGACAAAAACCTATATTTGGAAGTTAATATGATACATTTGTCTGAAGAGATAATCAATAATTGTTAAAAGATTTTCAAAAGTAAAGGGTTGCAAGCAAATGTTCAATTTTTAATTATCGTCATTATTTTTAAATGAAGCATCAATTGCCATTTTGATACTTTCGTTTAATTTTATAGCAATTTGAAAGCCACAATATTGTTTAAAAAAATTTAAGTCAATCATAATCATTTCATTATTTATTATATTTTGTTCTAGAATAAGCGATTACTGTTATCAGGAAAAATAACTAAGTTACTGTTAACCGTTCATTTAAAATGCAATAATTAACATCCAGAAACTATGAAGACTAATTATATTTCCAAAAGGAGTAAGTAAATGAAAATGGGTGTATAAAGTTTTCGATCTGAAAAATATTCAAAAGATAATATTAGAAAATGTCCCCTTTAGGGAAGAAGGACTTACCTTAGGTCTCCTGTTAAGACCTAAGCCCAAGACCATGATTACTTTTCTTTTTGGGGTCCTCAGAAGCAAAAAAAAACCATACCATCCGATCTTAATGACATTTGGTACAGTCGGTAAAGTAGTAATCTCTCGGACGAGTTAGAAAACCAGCACGACCACTCCACCGGAAGGGGGGGTGGGGGTAAAGAGGAATAAACCCCCAAAAATATCTCTTGATTATTATCATAAGAGGAATTTTTTTATGATAATAATCAAAATTACCAAATTTTGATGCGTACTATTAAATTCAGCCGAAAAACAATTTAGTATCTTGAATCATTGCTCACCGATACATTGAAAGTAATCCCAGCTCATTGACCTTAAGGGAAATAAATAAAATTATTTACCTCCCTTATTTCTCAACATATCTTAATAAAACCTAGTTTGTGAATTCTGCTAAGATCTAACCTAAAATTCCTGATTTTGACATTTCTGGGGCAGCAAATCTGCACACTCATTCCCCATGTTATCATTCGGAAACAAATTAAATTCTATATCTTCTTGATAAAACTTGAGGTATATGGTCGGTCATAGCTGCGTTCTCGTGGATATTCATTTGAAACCACCCAATTGTCACATACCTGCACCAGCAGATCTGCTTCTCATACCTCACGTTATTCTTGTAGAGGAAATAAATAAGTCATATTTTCTTTCTTTTGTAAGGTCAAAGTATTATTGGCGTTGGGCACTTCATGAAGTGTCCAGTTTCGTTGGGCACATGCTGTAATTTTTACTGGAATAATCGAATTAAAATATGTGCCCAGGCATGCTGAGCACTTCATGAAGTGCACAGGCTGCGTCGGACACTTCATGAAGTGCCCAATTAAAGCAAGTGGCTACGACACATATATATGATACATAATCCTCATACAGTTGTGGTGTGGGGGGGTTAAAGGGGCAGAAGGGGTGAAGGGGGGCACCAAATCAACTCAAGCCAAGGGGCACCACACTTCGTAATGAGGCCCTGCAGAAGTGTCTTTCTTGATGGCCTTTGTATTTAAGAAGGTAGGTCTAAGTGTAGCGTATCAGGACAAGAGAAAAACATGTAGGATAGTGAGCAAATATTTTTAACATTGCTTTGTAAACTATCATTACTTGATAATAAAGTTAAAAATTGTTGTTGATTCTAGAATGAAAAATGAAAACTACATGTAAAAACTGTGCAAAGTCAGAAAAGTGTGAGTGCCAAAGGTCGACATTGTTGCTAATAAACAGATCTTGAAGATGGTATGCAAAATGCAATCGGCTGTGAGTTACTTTTCTAGAGCTATACAAGATTCTGTCCTCCTCTCTCAGTGAACGAATATTTATAATAATGTCTGTTGCAGATTTTCACATGGATTTTACAAATGGAATCTGTTTTGAAAAAAGATTTATCCAATTTTAAAGTGGATGATATCAAAACTATGTGCAGTTATTATCTAGAGGTAAGTGTTTTAGAGACATGTTAAAACAAGGTGAACCACGATGATTGTATTTGAAATTATCTATTTCATTTTCAAATTAATAGTTTGGCATAAGCACCATATTTTATTTTTATCAGAAGAAAATATTAAAAGAATTAGGAATAATTTGTTAGACATTCTAAACCTGTATTTGTGATTAGTTCCTTCTTAACTATTATTTTTAAATCAAAAGTAAAATGAAGTTGTTTCTGAAGGATAGTAAAATTCTATTGAGAAATTCCACGAAATTCCAGAAAAGTTAAATTTGATTGAAGGGTATTCAGCTGAGCTTGAAAATGCACAAGTTGATGACCAACCTGATGAACCTTCACGGATCGATGGCCAAGCCTATGACCAAGTCGTCAGTCCTCGGGCTGTGTCGCCTCGTGGAGTTGGTGAAGGCTGTCCGGGAGACGTACCTCCGCAACGAGGCAGTGATTGCTCGCAGCGTGGGGCACATCATCCAGCGACTGTCCTTCCAGGCTCTCACCATCATTGCTGTGGCCAAGGTGACCACTTGGCTACCAACTAAATGTATTTAGATCATCTATTAAACACTTGCACAATACCACTTAAGCTACTCACTTGTCATCGGACGTCCTAAACTTCTCAAACTATGATCATTAAACTTTGCACACATTCCTTTTAGGGTATAAGCATAAACTAAGAACAGAGTTTTTTCAAAATTAACAATTCTAGGAAGTTTGGCATCTGGAGGTAGCAGTTTAAGAAAAATAGTCTGTTTTTACTAAATTTTTTCTCCTCTAGCAGCTGAAAAAATGAACTGATCTTCAATGGGATTGAGAAACTTTGTGTTTAACTGTTTTTTTCTTATTTTATTGCCGTATACATTCATTTTCTAGTTTTTTCTAACAGTTTTTGTGGTATTTTACAACAACGCATGCTAAATTCAAGTGGTCCTTCCTTGGCGCTACTTTTTTGTCTGATTATATTATCGAGTATTCTTATGAGTCCAGTCCAATTTGCAAGGAGGTTTAGGTGTGAGCCCAATGTGCTGTATGTTGTGAGTTTATATTCCTCAAGGGGCATTGATAATTTGGATATTCAACCCCTGTAAAAACTCTGAATTTGTAAGTTTAATAATCAATTAATTGCAATAGGGAATTGCTTTATGTTGTTTACTCTTTATTTAACCATTTTAGTGGGAACGAGAATTGTGGTTAAGCTTAGGGTTCTCGAGAAAAGTGGTTTAAAGAAGGTTTTTAAGTTTGGAAGGAAATTACATCAATTTATTCGAATGAATGTGATTTGTTCTCCCCCAACCCCCCCCCCCCCCATTCTCATTTGATTTCAGTAAAATCAGTTATCATTAGATGTTAGAAAAATACATCTATTGGTAACCGGCTTATGCTGACCTGTTGATATTTATTTGGAATTTCACGTGCAAAATAAAAATACTGTTAGAGGTCTTAATACCAAATAAATCAATAATATGACTGAAATATGTCCCTATTTTGTCCATAGAGACCCTCTTATCCACACTCCTTTTAACCTCTTAAAGTCTGGGTATTTTTACTACCATATACATGCCCGGTCCGGGTTATTTTGGAGATTTTTGGAGATTGTCAATCGGTGAAAATAGCACTTCATATTCATAATCACTTTCACTACACTCAGATTCATCACTAAATCTATCATTAGTTATAAATTCCGCTATTTCACAATTGCGAAGATAACGCCGGTTACGTGAAGCCATTTCGTTTTGTTTACGAACTGAGCAACAGCTGACGACGCAACTAAATGTGCAATTCATTTTGTTTCCCAGTGTTCCCACCCGGGAAAATAACAAAACCAAATATGCCATTAGAAAGCTTGTTTTCTGACAAAAAAAACATATAACTTGTGACCGAAAATTTGTTAGTCTGTGAAATCAAGGACTGCTGTAACCGAACTATGTCTGATCCCGCCTATAGGCGGGTGTGGACCTGCGGCGGGCTGGGGGTCATCCCGCATATGTGCGGGCGTGGACTTCAAGAGGTTAATGGTACATTGGTCTAAGTGGACTACGCTCCATGAAAGTGACATCTTTTTTAACCGAACAACTTTGATCAACACTTCGGCTTAACCGGACTTGATTGGTAGGAAATGGACAGTACTGTATCGATGATTCTCATAAGAAAGGCTTGAAACCAATAACACAAGTCTGAGTGTTGGCTTATATAGTATGCACTAGAATTTTAATTTTAATTTGTTTTAGGGAATGTTGGTTTAACCAGAAGTACCGTTACCCGGATGGGTCTCGGTCCCGAGGTATCCGGATAAGAGGAAGTCTACTGTAAGTGATTCCCACTGAGAGATAGAAAGTAAATCTGATAAATGTTTTCAGAAAGGACTGATGTCGGACAGGAAGTTGAGTGAGAAGCACGTGGACATGTTGTCATCACTGGTAGTTGCGGAGAAGTGCCTCAACGGGCCCCCTACGCGGGAGAGGCTGCTGGTGGCTCGCCTCGCACTGTCCATCGCTAACCAGCGAAGCACGTTCTGCGACGAAGACCTCGCCTCACTCTCGCTCACCCTTGCCTCGCTGACCCGGATACCCCGCTTGGTGCAACGACTCGAGAGAGCGACTAACTGTGATTTTCTCTATTGGCACCGTGTTGTTCTGCCCATATACTTCACTGCGCTGTATGAATCTAAAGGCCATCTTCACCGATTGAGGGTAAATGTTAAACAAAATTTGCCATTCTCTAAATCTATTTAGAAAGAATTTTTTCTTCATGAAATAATTTGATACAAATACAGACTAGATCACGATTATCTTTGGGAAAAAATAGAAATATACACCCAGGAATATAACTAAAGAGTGAAACAGTTATGAAATCAGTTATGAAATATTAAGTCATTAAAACCTGGCAGTTTTATCTTGCTCATTTTTTATTGTGATCTAAAATCATGAGTAGACCTTGGTGGCAGCTAGTCCTTAAGGACTCTGAGACGGAGTCCTCTTATTCATAAAAAATAATAGATAAACTTTTTGTTGTTGTTGTTTGTAAAAATAGTGCCACATTTGATTTTTAGAAAGAGGTTCACGGCCTCTTTTCAACCTTGTATTAGCCCCGCCCACATAGATTAATGTAATAGAATTTTAAATTAATAGATTTACTTCACTTTCAATAGATTCAATTCACTTTTAATAGATTCAATTCACTTTCATAGATTAATAGAATTTTGGTGACCTGATATTCTTTGAGATATGTTGAGAAGAAGCCATGTTTGTGGTATAAGCCTTGCAAAACAACTTGGCTAATGGCCGAAAACAGCTGAATGTTTTCTGTAACATGTATCAAATGGGAGCTTGGTTACTTTTCTAAAAACATTGTTTACCTTCTATTAACGAGTGTCATAAGTTTAATAAATCAGATGATTATTTAAGATGACTAGTAGTGAAATATCTTCTGCCAAGTTATGTTGCGACCCTTATACATTACCAAGCAAAGCAAGGAGTGAGCCGAATCAGTGTAAGAATAAACAGTATTGTTCAAAGTTACTGGCTACGCTTGGTCTTGAACTCACGATATCGCTGCATTGCTGACTCACAACAATGTTTCATTTATGTTTGTGTATATTTTCTTCTATCCTTACTTTTTAACAATTTTTTATAGGTTAAATTATAGTATTTATTTTATTTGCTTAAGTTTTCACTTTTGTATCCAAGTGAGGCATATTTTGTATGAGGATCGTCAAAAAGTTTAGAGAGTAATGTAAGAATATTGTCAGTATAATTTTGTGTGCAGTATGTGTTGGAGGCCATAGAAGACAGTGTCAAAAATATGCATAGCAGTTTACAGCCTCAAATTATGAGACCTCTTGATGGAGAAATAACTCGCCAACTCAATAGCAAGGTAAGTTTTAAGATATGAACATGTAAGAAGAAATGTTCTTTGAGCTTTTCATATAAAAATCTTGGCTTCATTTTTAATAAATTGTATTGCACTAGCAAAACATAAAAGAGGAAGAAAGGTCTTTTGTTCATACAAGTTTTTGAACAGTTGGACGTCTAATTTTAACTTCATTAATAATTTTAAACTCAAGTAATTTACAATTCAAACTATTCCTTTGGTCCCTGTAATATTGTATTTAAATGTTGTTAAGAAAATATGACTAATGGTATTGCCTCTTTTGACATTATGGATCATAACATGTTTTAAATTGAGTACAAAGATATAGTTAAATACCTCTAATGCAGGAGATCTGCATACTCAGTGAATTTGAAATGTAAAAAAATATTTCAATCCAACATAGCGAGATATGGTATGTTTTTGTAAGCTCCGTAAGAATAACATGGGGAATGAGTATACAGGTTTGCTGCAACAGGTATTTTAAAACTGGAGGGTTTTAATTTAATATTTAGTACTTTAGAACTAGAGGAAGCTGTACACCGAGTTTTATCGAGGAATATTATGAAATAAAGAAGATATAGAATTTTTTTTATTCCCCATAAGGATAACATGGGGAATGAGTATGCAGGTTTGCTGCCACAAACTGGAAATATCGGGGATTTTAGACTATTATACATTAGATCTCATCTAGATTAAGCCACAAACCAAGTTTTATCAAGATATGTTGAGAAAAAAGCGAGATATAGGATTTTACTTATTTCCCATAAGGTTAACATTGGTACAACGTACTGTGTTTACCACTCCCAGTATCGCAGTAACCAATGGACATAGAGCAGTGATTCAGAATACCAAATTATTTGCTTTTTTTTCTTTTTCAAGCTGAATTCAATGGTGTGAACCAAAATTAGATGACATTAATTTTTCCAAGCAAGAAGTTAAAAAAACCCATTTTTACTTTCTCCCCCCTATACATAGTATATGGAGAAAGTATTGTTTTCGTCAAAATTTTTGAATTTGAGTTGTTAGTGGATATATTTGTTTTAGTGCTCCCTGAATCCAAAAAAGTGGTTTTCGGCCTGGTGTCTGTCTGTCTGTCTATCTGTCTGTGCGCGTGTGCGCGTGTGTGCGTGCGTGCGTGCGTGCGTGCGTGCGTGTGTGTGTGTGTGTGTGTGTGTGTGTAAACAAAGCTAGAGTGGTCTGATTTTCATGAAATTTGGCATGTAAGTACAAAGCCGTGGTATCTCCAGGCGTATTTTCCATTTTTTTCAATTTTTGACTTTAAGGGTATTCACCCCATAAAAACCCATAAAAAATGACAAAAATCCAAATTACTCAAAAACGGCTCTAACGATTTTGATAAAAATTTCATGGTTTTTAGTGCTTAAGATGACAAACAAAATGACACCACCTGCGTGTGTGTGTGGATGTAAACAAAGCTAGAGACAACACCAGTGGTCCGATTTTCATGAAATTTGGCATGTAAGTACAAAGCCGTGGTATCTCCAGGCGTATTTTTCATTTTTTTGAATTTTTGACTTTAAGGGTATTTACCCAATAAAAACCCATAAAAAATGACAAAAATCCAAATTTCTCAAAAACGGCTCTAACGATTTTGATAAAAATTTCATGGTTTTTAGTGCTTAAGATGACAAACAAAATGACACCACCTGCATGTCTGTAAAAATTCAGGTTCAGAAGTTGGGGAGGTTTAAGTGTTAAAAAATTGATATTTTTCAAATTTCACAAAATCTTAAACCTCTAAAGAAAATATACTTGCAACCATTAAATTCGACTTGAAAAACTAAATAATCCAGAATTTTGAATCATTAGTTTACGTCAACTGGTTGCGGAGATAATTGATATTTTAGTTCGGCGGTAAACGCAGTACGTTGTCCAATGTTATTCTTATGGCAAATATTTAAAAACCGATATCTCCGTTATTTACTAACCGATTTTGATAAAATTTGGTATATATTTTTGTTATAGTTAATTGTTAATTTGTTTTATTTCACTATATATGTTTTCTGGTTTTAAATGACTTGAAGGGAGAAAGTATGTGTCAGTTTCCTGATACCGTTTATTTACACTAGTTTCTCACCCCTTTTTCTTTGCTCCAAAAAATTACTGTGATATCCCAAATGTGTTGTTAATATTTCTGTTGTCTTACAGATAATGAAACCCTTGTGTGAAGAGATTGAGACGAACCTGAGGTTGCATGCTCACGCTCACCTGCAGTCCCAGGACATTGTCCTGCCCACCCTCAGTGCCGACTGTAAGGACATGATGTCTTTGCCCCCCGTGCCTCTCTTCCGCCGCCTGATCCACCTCAAAGGTAATGATTTACCCAAAAATCTCATATATCCTATTTTAAATGAAATGAAGTAATGTGTTTATGTACTGAGGTGTCTTGTTGACGCCGTTAGATAGTTACAAAACCTGGGTTTGGACTGTTCCCGATCAAAACGTTAAAGAAATGCCACTGGCTTAGAAAGACACAATAAAAAAATCAGATGATTGGGGATGAACGTGGAGGTATTGCCTAAAAATTGACTGATGGCAATTTATCTCCATAATTTGTTTCCCAAAAGTCCCAACCTGTATTTTATTTTTGTAAGGGAGATAAAAAGAACATCTTAAAACATCTTAAGAACATCTTGGTCTATAAGGCCAAGGAAGGAAGTTTTTAGTGTTTGAAAAATGTTACCCCTTTTCCCCAGAATGGAGTAGTTCAGGAGTAAGTGGAAATTTTTAATTGCAAACTCAATTTAATTCTCAATAACTCTAGTATTTTTAAGGGCTTGATGAAAGGAGAAGAACATGGCACAAACTGGAGGTGCCAATGTTGATCCTATGCAAAGTTATGGCAAATGCCTTATGCTGCTCGGTCACCTATGGTCCAGTTTCCGCTTGTTGCATTTCCACTCAGCCATGAGCCTCATGAATTCCTCTGATGAAATGGGCAACGCTTGTAACCACTTCCTGGTCCTGGAGGAGGTTTTTCACTTATCCCATTTCGTCCAATTATGAATATGATAACAGTAGGTTATCTTTACACGCACATTAGGGCCTGTCTCTTGTTTGAACAAACACTTGGAATGTGAACCGAAGCAGTCAACGTCTTTGCAGAAAAGTTTTACTCGCCCCTAACCTCTCCAATTTAGGATGAAGGGATGTATTAAAAAAAATAATAGTCCAGGCGGTATCTCTTAAAAAAAGCACATGGTTGGGTAAATCGTACAGTTTCCGAGATTTTTGTGTTAATGGCTTTTCGGAATATCATTAAAAAAGAAAATTTCACTATGCGTACAAATATAAACCTGTGCAAAATTTTTTATCGAGGGAAATATTAAAAATTAAACAAAAATATCCACGTTTTTCGTCTGTTTTTGAGGATATCTCCAAAACTGTTCACTTTAGACAAAAATAAATGACACCAAACGTTTTGTTATAAAATTCTACATTGGAAAAAGTTATTTTTAATTTAGTTTTTCCTACAAAAGTGCATTTTTTAATCGAAAAATGTAAAAAAATAGTAAAAAATAATCTAAAAATATAGGTTTTTCGCGATTTTGTTGGGACACGACGACTCAACCAATGACCTTCAAACTTTTCACAGTAAATGTTTGTATTATAAAAAATAATTACACCAAGTTTTATAAAAATCAGCCTAATATCTTTAGCACAATAGTCATCTAATAATCGTACTGCTAAAATATTAAACAATTTTCAAATCCATCTAAACCGCAAAGTACGTTCCGCAGATACATTAAATTTGGACCAAATATAAAGGAAAAGTAGATCTTTCATATAAATCTTAAAATATTGAAATCGGTTCACTAGGAGAGCCTGGGCAGGTGTTTAAATGTAGTATTATTTTGGCAATTTATAGCAATTTCATTAATTTGCATTATTTTCTATTAAAATATATTTTTAAGACTAAAAATCATTTACTTTAGGCCTGAGTGGCCTTAACATCGAGACTGACCTTCATTTGTCAAAGTTCGGCCCCCAAAACCGCAAGGGGCGCCTTTTATTAGCAGTCCTCGTACAACGCGATCGAACCGACATTCGCATGCATGAAGCTCGGCCCCCAATTACATAAATCCCTTATCCCTACCTTCCCTTCGTCAAGCTCGGTCCCCGAACTGAAAATTTTGCTGATAGTGAGCAGTGCACAATCCCTCATGGGCAATTAGTACACATTCTCATTTATCCCTAGCTTGATTCTCAATCTGCAGAAAGCTGCAATTGTACCCTTATTCTTTTATTCCTCAAGCTCGATTCCTTAAATTTCCCCCCCCCCCCCATATTCAAAATGATTTTATATTATAAAGATTTATTTAATTGTGATTCTTTTCTTTTGAATACATACGGAACTTTTCAAATTTTTTTACAAATGTCAATTTAAAATATTTTGCATTTGTTTAATGCAAGACACTGTGATAAAACAACGTGTAAAAGATATTCAGGCAATTTATGTGAAATTTATGGTTTTTTAACTGTTTTCCACGTGAAATTGGTTCAAATTTTATAAAATTCTTTCAAGGAATTTAGACTCGGCAGTTCCTTCTTTATCGAAACGTTCATCTCGAAACGTTTATTCTTGACTACCTTTTTACAATAGAGAAACATGTTACACATCTTTTTGTCTCCTTCTTCTGAAGTCTAAAATGTACTGTCCATATACCTTAGATTATAATAGGAAAGAACAATATACTGGACTCTTAGCGTTTTAATTATTTTCTGTAACAAAAATTTAGTTATTTTGTTTGTTCATGCACATAGAGGAAGTTTTTTATAAGGAAGTATTTTTTAGTTAAAGCTAATTTCTATAGCCTTAAGGGTTTTACTTAAGCCAACACGAACAGACTTCCACTGGATTTTAAGGATTAGACGTTCAGAATTCTGTAACATGTAATGTAATTTAAAGAGAGTATTTGAACAAAAAATGTTATTTTACTTTTGAAAAAAGATTATTTGATTTATTGTGAAAGGGCTACCACTGATGTAATAGTACATTCTAAGCATGCGTGTCTGTTATTGTGTGTTCTGTGCGCAAATGCATGATATGTGGGACGGTGATCATCATATTAAGATGGTGAGACTATGCATGTAAGTAAAAAAATGTCATGTTTGCTGGTAAGAAAAACTTTCTTCCTAATATGTATTTTATACCTTTTATTCTTTTTTTCAGTGAAGATAAAAAAATGTCAAAGTGAACCATTTTTTACACGAGTGTAAATGTTTTGATTAAGATGAGGACTATTTTTATTTCCCTGAATACTTGCTACAGACTATGTAGGGAGATATTTTAGCCACTGAAGACTTTTGTTTTCAATAGTGTGTATTTTTCTAAATAAATAATTATAATTCTTGTAGTTGTCTACGTAGAGCTCAAAATAGCAGTTTTCATTACAAGGAGCGACTTTATCATACTGTAAAAATAAGCTTTTAGTCGTTAAAATTCTTCTCTTAAAATATTTTTGACGTTAGAATAAAATTTAGAATGTTTACATTTCTGTTGTTTACAAACAACACTTTTAATCTTACAAAGAGCGACTCCCGCATACAGACATAAAAAAGTGGACAAGAAGGACCTTCCGGTTATGAGAGAAGGCCACAGGAAACTGAAGTGGACCTTTTCACTTGGTAATTTATCTTCGTATAAAAAAAGTCCAATGATAGGGGATGAGTATTATTTAAAGAGGGCAACATGTATAATTTGGGGGACCGAGCTTGGCGAAAGGAAGATAGGCATTAGGGATTTATGTAATTGGGGGCCGAGCTTCATGCATGCGTATGTCAGTTCGATCGCGTTGTACGAGCACTGCTAATAAAAGGCGCCCCTTGCGTTTTGGGGGCCGAGCTTTGACAAATGAAGGTCAGACTCAATGTTAAGGCCACTCAGGCCTGAAATAAATGTTTTTGAGGTTAAAAAATATACTTTAATAGAAAAACGTAAATTGTTAGATTATTTTTTACTATTTTTTTACATTTTTTGATTAAAAATGCACTTTTTGTAGGAAAACCTAAATTGAAAATAACTTTTTTCAATGAAGAATTTTATAACAAAACGTTAGGTGTCATTTATTTTTGTCTAAAGTGAATAGTTTTGGAGATATCCTCAAAAAACAGGCAAAAAACGTGGATATTTTTGTTTAATTTTTAATATTTCCCTCGATAAAACATTTTGCACAGGTTTATATTTGTACGCATGGTGAAATTTTGTTTTTTAATGATATTCCGAAGCCATTAACACAAAAATCTCGGAGACTGTATGATTTACCCAAGTCAAAACATATACCGCCCGGTCTATAAGGGGGAGGGGGTGCAGTATAACTGACTAATAAGGGCCATAAGATTGGCAGCAGCCAGAGCTGGGCAGCAACAATAAGGAAAAACAAATAAAGTTAAAAAAACACCCATATAATTTTTAATTTTCAGTAACAATTTATAGGAAAGAGTACAATGACAATAGTGTTAATAATTACTAAGAGAGAGAGAAAAAATACTGCTCATACTCAACAAACAGAGTTAGTTCTCAATTATTTGATGATGATTTATAAGAGGAAGAAGGGTCACTTCTTCAACCTTTTCTGAAAGGAAACCAGGTAAGAACAAATTCGTCAGAGGAATGCAGATCATGTGTCATATCTCTGGTGCCTCTTCCTTGTTGTGTGATTTCCTTACATGCCCCAAGTCTAATCAACACTAAATCAATGAGAAACTATTATAAAAACAGTTATAAAATGAAAAATGCACTTTATTTTTAAGTACGGAACATTCTAGTAATCTTGAAAAACTATGTGCTTTAGTAAAAATTTTGAAGTCTCTGATACTTCTATTTACCTGTCATAGACTTCAGTGTGAACCAACTTAATTTTGACACTTTTTTAATTGCAGCAATTATTGGTAATGCTAAGTTTTACCGTCTCAGATTTCAATGCATAATTCAACATGAACTATTCTTTCCAATAATTTACAGGCAAAATTGGAAATTACCTGGAACACACTTTCTATGACCTAACAACTGTTGCCCTTCATGACTGGAGAACATACGGTGAAATGAGATGCCTTGCTCAACATAAGTACAAGATATCCACTGTGGAAGACACTCTACCTAGTCAAACCTTAGAACAGGTGTGGTAAAAATTTAACTTGTCATCATTGTTGTGCATGAAAGTATTGAATTTAAAAAGATGAATCTTATTCATTTCTGAGCTTCAATTATTTTACCTGATTCCTGTAAATCCTTTGAAATAAAGACTTAACACATTCGCTGCGGTAAAATAATTGTTAAACCTTCAGCCATGCTGAATTTTTTTTCATGGCATCACTTTCCTATGAGGTTGTGTAGCCACAAAATGGTGTCCATAAAAATCACCTTGGTCTATGATGTCATCTGTGACGTAAAAACTTCATGTCCCGAGATCGGGACATCAGCACTCTGGAACGACTTGACGTAGATTTTGACACATTTTTTTACCATTGTCACTTTCACAGATTGTTCTATTGTTATCTCTATTATTATCTCAATTATTATAAAATAAGTCTAGTTATATTTACAATATTTACATCCCCTCCAACCCACCCGTAATCTTCCGCTGTCAGGTATGTTGTTCATTGGAGCACGATAATCAAGGTCACTGTCACTGCTTGATTCACCCTGTAAGTCATAAATTGACACACTTGGCGATAAACCTGTCATATTAGATTGCAAACAAACACAATAAAGCGAAATGCAATGTTGCACATCAGTATAAAAGCATTTAAAGTCCGCCTACACACGTGGGAAACACAACCGCGAAATGAAAAGCCCGCAAAATACTAAGTAACGCTGGGAACCCGGAACGGCGGGTGCGACAAGTGGGCGAGGTTACCGTAGAGGGGGAGGGTAGCCAATAGCAACGCTCCAAGGCATCCCCTTGCCGCTACGCAGCTGTTTTTGTATCAACTCACATTGTGCCCCAGATCGGGACACATACATCCAGGAATCACCGCTCATGCCCCGATATCGGGACACTCGCAGCGAATGTGTTAAACAAATCGGTATTTTCAGGAATAAGCAACCACTAAATTTACTCAAACTCTAAATTGTAAGGTTGATTTGCCTACTTGTTGCTGAAATTCTAAAAGGATTATATAGGCCCTTTTGGTCTTTTTGTAAGAAAATATTGTCTTAATTTAGTTTTAGGAAAAAAGACCTAAACAGTAGCAATTGATTGTGTTTTGTTTTGAATTGATTATATCAATAAGTGCTTTTAGCGAATTTCCCCTATAGGGAAGAAGCTATTACCGTAGGTCTCATGGTAAGACCTAAGCTCGGGACCACTATAACTTTTCGTTTTGGGGCCCCCAGAAGCAAAAAACACTATTCGTTAGAATTTTTATATATATATATATATATATATATATCTATATATATATATATCTATGTGTCTGTTAGCACGATAGCGGCCGCAAAAATGGTCCGATCATTATGAAATTTGGTACGGACATGTAAAGTGGTAATCAATTGGACGAGTTCGTGAACCAGCCCGATCGGACCACCGGAAGGGGGGGTAAAGGGGGATAAACCCCCACAAAAATGGGTTTTTTGAGTTTTTTACATAGAAAAATAAAATTTATCAAATTTTTGTGGGCACCATTGAATTCAGCTCAAAAAAACAAATAATTTAGTATTTTGAATCACTGCTCTATGCCCACTGGTTACCGAGATATTGAAAGTGGTAAACACAGTACGTTGTCCCAATGTTAACCTTATGGGAAATAAGTAAAATTCTATATCTCGCTTATTTCTCAACATATCTTGATAAAACTTGGTAAATGGCTTCTTCTAGTTCAGATCTACTAAATATTGAATTAAAACCATCCAGTTTTAATATACCTGTAGCAGCAAACCTGCATACTCATTTCCCATGTTATTCTTATGGAGCTTAACAAAACATGTCAAATCTTGCTATGTTTGCTTGAAATACGTTGTTTTGCATTTGAAATTCGCTGAGTGTGCAGGTCTGCTGCAACGGGGGTATTTTATTTTAATAGATGAAGTTTGATGATCCTGCAAGTCGAGTCAGTAAGAATTAAGTGCCTTTTTACCTAATTTTGTTTCAGGGATTGGATGTTTTGGAGATTATGAGGAACATTCACATATTTGTCTCCAAGTATCAGTACAATCTCAACAACCAGATATTCATAGAACATTCCAGCAATAACAAACATCTCAACACCATTAATATACGCCATATTGCCAACTCCATCAGAACGCATGGCACTGGCATTATGAACACTACTGTGAGTTGTTATAATTTCCTTACTATATTTATTTTAAGTCTACACATTTTGTTATGGACATCGTGAAGCTTAGTTGTTTTTACACAATAGCGGTTTGAACCAGATTTTTTAGTTTGGACAATGAATGACATAATTCAAAACATCTTCATTAAGTTAACGATGGAATATCATTTGTTGTCCCTTGTCATGTATATAAAATTATTTCTACTTATATTCCTTTCTCATTTTTAATTTCTATAATGCACTCAAATAGTATAAGAACAATCTTCACAACAATCTCCATATAATTCTAATTTCTAATAGTTCAATGTTTCACTCATAGAGTGCATCAGTGTTCCAAAACCCCATCATATTTAAATCAAGCTCTCTGATTGGTCACTGGCTGACCACATGACCAACTTCTTGCTTCTACAGACACTCTTGGGCTGAGCCTGTTAGTATGAGGACTCAAACATGCCTTTCTCTGAAATCATTTTAATAACTATCACAACTGCTTCTTTCATTCTGAAATGTATCTTATATACGAAGAAACCAATCAAAGTGAATTATTTAACAGTGTACAGTATAGTGGTGGATAGTGAATTTAATTCTTTCTTTAAGGATTAAAGAAAGAATTAATATCAGAGGAAATATAAGAGGGGGCCCCCAGTCTACACTGTCTCCAGTTAATAGTGAAGGTTAAGTGTCACCGATTTATCAAACTTTAAAAATCTATACAGTCCACTTAATAAAAACTGTTAGCAAAAATCCTCACATTTTTGGCCTATCGAGCCGTATATAAACTCAGTGCGTTGGAAATATATTAAAGAGTTTTGAAGATATTTGTTTCATTGTGAAAGACATTTTTTATTTTATCTCAAAGACATTTTAATAATTTGTGAACATTATTAAAAAATTACAGTGTTTTATTGAAATATTTACCGCTATAGGGCAATATTCTATATATTTTCAACATCAAACATATTTTTTCGTTTGATCATTTTCATGTTTCATTTCCAAACATGCACAGTAGTGAAAGTCAAGTTTCATGTTTCATTTTGAATATTCATGAGTTTCTCCAAGCCCTTTCATGAGCCTTATCTCTAGGAGACATTCCCCCCCTCTCTCCCTATTCTGTCTGCATTCCAGAGTATTCATTATGCCAGAAATAAATCCTTCCTTTTCCTTGTACTGAATATCTGCAAATAGTATTGACTCTCAGCTGTCAAGAAAACAGCTGATCACCATCTGCAATTATGTTGTTTATTGGACATTGTTGTTTTGATGATTATATTATTATTCTGAAAGTGAATTTATTTCTGGACAGTAAATAAATTAAAATAATTTTGTGCAGTTATAATTATTGAAGAAAGAACTTGTGCATAATAATGTGATTTAATACTTTGTATAATAATTAGTGACACCTCCTGTGAAGAAATAATTTTTATTTATTTTCAATAATTCCAAGGTGGAATTTGATACTGACTTTGAATTTTGTTGTGTATTTAATTTTTACCTTTCAACATGAGGTTTTCATCATTTACTAAGCAAAGTGAACTTATTGAAGAAAGGCTTAGCAATATTGATAAGCAAGTTTTTAACATTAAGTACTGTCCAAACCCCTGAAACTTAGACTGATCATCAAATAAATAAATTTAAGTTATTGTCCGTAACAGCTTCTCAAAAACATGCAGAATTTGAGAAACTTGTTAATAAATTGTTCTCTACAACTCCTCTACCTGAAGACATTGTGGATGAAAAGGTAACTCAACTTCAGGAACAAATATCTGACCTTTATATAAATATTAGTAGCTTATGTACTACATTAATACCTGCACCTGCAATTACTGAGCAGTTGAATCAGTCTACCACTAGTGTAACAGCGCAAGCAACTGCGGCATTCCCGCCCACAGTAAAATTGCCTACTTTGAATTAAGGTTAATTCTCCGGTCAACCAGACCAATGGATGTCTTTTCATAACTTATTTGAAAATGCGGTTCATAATAAAGAGTCACTCAGTAACATTGAAAAGTTTACATATTTGCTTTCCTGTCTCTCAGACGAGCCTTTGAGTTTGGTAAAATCATTGCCACTTAACGCCGCAAACTATGCTATTGCATGGCAATCGCTGATCGATAGATATCACAATACAAGGTTGCTTATCACCCTTCACACTAACAATATCTTAGATTTGCCTCAACTTAATAGGCCTTCCGTCAAACAATTGCGGAAATTTCTCTCAGCTTACAATGAAAACTACCAGGCCCTAAAAACTCTTAGTCATGATATCGCTAATGAAAGTTTGCTTTTGACAACGCATATTTTGCGTTAATTTGATTCTGCTCTTCGCACTAAGTTTGAGCATTCTCATGATGACTCAAAAAAAGGTCCCTACTATCATTGAACTAATTAAATTCCTGGAAAATAAATGTAATCAAGAGGAGGCCGCGGAGTTAGCTTCTGTTTCAAACAAAACATTTTTATCGCAAAATGAAAATAAGAGCAACCATCCAACCAAATAAAACTTTTTAAGTAAGCCTAAAGTTAATAGGCCTAATGTTAACATTGTTCTCGTCAACTGACAAAACCCAAACTCAGAAATGTATTTATTGTTCTGAAAATACTCATGTAGTTTATCAGTGTCCTAAATTTAGGGGCATTAATGCTAAAGACAGGTTTGACTTCATTAAAAGTAAAAAATTTTGTGTAAACTGCCTTGGTTCACATAAATCTATAAAGTGAAACTTAGAACGGACTTGTCGCAAATGCTCAAAACGACATCATAGTCTTTTGCATTTTGATCAAGGTCAAGCAACCCCAAATGAATCAAACATTGATTCTAGTATAAGCAAAGTGAATTCTCCCGCTCTTGAACATGTCAATCAGTCGTCTACTCTTATGGGCGTGGCATGTACCCAGAATAATACTGTATTGCTTGCAACCGCTTATTAGAATGTTTCTGCTCACAATGAGTCTTGTTTTACATGCTGTTTCAGACAGTGCTTCACAAACCACACTTATTTCACAAAGTTGTGCAAATATTTTAAATGTAAAGTGCTCTGCTATTGCTGTTCCTGATATCAAAGGAATTTCTGCGGCTAACATTAAGCCCAAAGGTTTTACACATCTGAATATCTCCTCCCTCAGTAGGTCAAATTTGGCCACATCACATCCTGTTCTTATTCTTGATAGGATTACGAGCAACCTGCCTCGAGTTCAACTCTCCCCCATTATCAAAGCTCAGCTGAAAAAATATATGCTTGCTGATCCGACCTTTGACTTGCCCGGTCCTATTGATTTATCGATAAGAGCAGATTTATTCCCTCAAACATTGCTTGAGCCACCAATGAATATGGGGAAAACTTACCCTTCATCATGAAAACAATATTTGGCTTTGTCGTGCTTGGTGCAGCACCTATTGTTCCCTCCACTCTTCCACATAATTTTAGCGGAATATCGACACTTCTCTCAACAAATGACTTAGATCTACATGCTACCCTTCAACGCTTCTGGTCAATTGAAGAACCACCTCAGACTTTAAAAATATCTCCCTCAGACATAGAATGCGAAAAACATTTCTTGAGCTCACACTCACGTGACAACACAGGTAGATATATTTGTCGTTTACCCTTCAAGGAATCCCCTGAAAAACTCGGTCAATCGGCATCAGTTGCAAAACAAATGTTTAATTCACTTGAGAATAAATTTGCTGCTCAACCTAACTTCAAAGAGAAATATGTTGAATTCATGCGAGATTATGAGACTTCTGGTCACATGGAAATCTGTGAATCCATTCCGCACTCAGACGAACCTCACTTATTCCTGCCCCATCATGGAGTTTTCAAAGGAGAAAAATTAAGAGTGGTTTTTAACAGTTCTGCCCCTACTTCTACTGGCATATCGCTTAACAGTATACAACACCAAGGCCCAAAGCTGCATAACAATATCACTGATATCATTTTTCGCTTTCGACAACACAAATTTGTCTTCACTTGTGACATAAAGCAAATGTTCAGACAGATACTAATTCATGATGATGATAGGAAATTTCAATTGATTTATTGGAGAGAAGAGCCATCTCATCCAATGAAGGTGTATCAACTAACCGCAGTCGCATATGGCATGAGTTCGAGTCCCTATCTAGCAAATTGTGTAATTAATAACCGATGAAGGTGAAAACCACCCGCAAGCAGCCAAAGCTCTTCAAGGTCATATATATGTTGATGATGCTCTTTTAGATTGTGACACTTTGAAGCCCTTAACTTACAACAAGATGTTATTAATTTGCTAATGAAAAGAGAATTCCAGCTAAGGAAATGGTCTTCTAATAATGCGAAACTTCTTGAAAATGTACCGCCTGATCATCGAGGAACCCCCCTCATGCTTCGAGGCTCTGACCAACCATGTCAAAGTGTCCTTGGTTTAAAATGGATACCTCAGACGGATGAATTTTCTTACGCTTTATGTAAACCATCAGGAGTTCATACAAAGAGCACTTCTTTCTTTCATCGCTCAGATCTATGATCCCTTGGGAATAATTTTGCCACTAGTTTTTCGGGTTAAAGCCTTAATGCAGCATATTTGGTGTTTAGGGCTGGATTGGGATACACAACTTTCAGAAAAATGGTCACAATTATTTATCAATGAGCTCTCAGAAATTGATAACCTGAAAATACCTTGCTACCTCCCCATGGTGAATGCCATTAATATCCAATTACATGGCTTTTCGGATGCTAGTGAAGCAGGTTACGCGTCTTGTGTCTTTTTAAGGCTAGAGGACTCTGATCACAATGTAACAACTCATTTATTGTTAGGAAAATCAAAGGTAGCTCCACTAAAACGCATGACAGTACCTAGATTAGAATTATGCGGAGCTCATTTATTGCGAAATTGCTTCACTATTGCACTAGTCAGTTCAATAAACATTACTATATTACAGCTATCAATGCGTGGTCAGACTCAATGATTGCTTTGTCATGGATCCACACCCCCTCTTACAGATTGAAGCTATTTGTTGCCAATCGTGTTGCACAGATTCAGGAATTAATACCTTCGTGCATATGGAAAAATGTTTCCTCAGCAGAAAATCCTGCTGATTGCTCCTCTCGTGGCTTAATACCTTCTGTTCTAATGAAACATGAACTCTGGTGGTCAGGGCCTAAGTGGCTCAAGGGTGATCCAACAGCATGGCCACAAACTAAGATTTCCCCAGATCCTGAAAAATCTCTTAGTGAAATGAAATCAGAGACATTCAACCTCAAAATAAAGAGTGCCAAACACCACTTGAAGAGAGTTTTTGGAGAACAAATTCTTTCATACGAAGAGTTCCTTACGCTCATTGCTCGAGTTGAGTCAATGTTAAATTCAAGACCCATAACTCCGCTCTCTGCAGATCCGTCGGACCTAGAAGCATTAACTCCAAGACACTTCCTGGCAGGAGGACCTCTGACATCAATAATAGAACCTCATCTCACAGATATTTCCATAAATCGCCTGAAACGGTGGAAACTAGTTCAGGCATTTGCTCAACATCTTTGGAACAGGTGGCATCAAGAGTACCTGCAAGACCCTTCAAGAACGATCCAAGTGGACCTCTCCGGAAGAAAATCTCAAGATTGGAGACTTAGTAATCATCCACGAAGATAACACTCCTCCTTTAGCTTGGAAACTTGGCCGAATTATTGCAGTCTTTCCTGGTCAAGATGGCGCTGTAAGAGTTGTTCAAATCAAGACATCCACCAAAACCTTAACACGACCAGCAGTTAAGGTTTCCCACCTTCCTATAAACTAACCAATCCTTACTCTGGCTACCAACCCCCTTCACATTTTCATTTTATTATTTTGATCATGTAACCTTCTTTGTTTCTGTTGAATCAAAACGATTCAAAGGGGGCCGGTATGTCATGTATATAATTATTTCTACTTATATTCCTTTCTCATTTTTAATTTCTATAACGCACTCAAATAGTATAAGAACCATCTTCACAACAATCCCCATATAATTCTAATAATCTCCATAATAATTCTAATTTCAAATAAATCAATGTTTCACTCATAGAGTGCACCAGTGTTCCAAAACCCCATCATATTTAAATCAAGCTCTCTGATTGGTCACTGGCTGACCACATGACCAACTTCTTGCTTCTTCAGACACTCTTGGGCTGAGCCTGTTAGTATGAGGACTCAAACATCCTTTCTCTTAAATAATTTTAATAATCATCACAACCGCTTCTTTCATTCTGAAATGTATCTTATATACGAAGAAACCAATCAAAGTGAATTATTTAACAGTGTATAGTGGTGGATAGTGAATTTAATTCTTTCTTTAAGGATTAAAGAAAGAATTAATATCAGAGGAAATATCAGAGGGGGCCCCCAGTCTACACTGTCTCCAGTTAATAGTGAAGGTTAGTGTCACCAATTTATCAAACTTTAAAAATCTATACAGTCCACTTAATAAAAACAGTTTAGCAAATATCCTCACATCCCTCAACCTTAAAAACCTGGTTCTAACTGCTTTTACCTGTAAACTCACAAGCTTCACCAAGTTCCTCAAGAAGTAGTTTGTTTTTATCCTTTTTAAATCCTTAAAATAGGAAACTATTTGTACTTTAAGAGAGTTAAGTGCAACATTGTCTTCAGATGGTAACTGTTGTTTCTTGAGGTCGCCGAATGTTCTTTAACTCTGTTTTCTGGGATTTATCTCAGTAAGTTGTGCAATATGATATTCTTTTTGGATAAATTAAAAATATTTCAGTAGAATGAAAATCTTCCCAACAAGGTCCAGTTATGTAAGGCCTTCTTCAATAACAACTTGAAAATAAATTAAATTGGTGCAAACAAATTATTGATTTTATATAACGTTTATGGAGCCTTCCTAAAATGTCTTAGCTCCCATGGTGGTACTTGGGCGCTGATCCAGTTAGCGAAAAAATTTAAATAATCTGAAGTTACTGTGAATTAGTGCATAATATAATTAGCGTTCGTGAAACTGATAAACTGTCTGTGATATTCCCAACATCAGTGTCATTGTAAGATCGCGGCAGATAGTTCTTGTTATAATATCGCATAAAATCTCTTTGGTGAAAAAATCTCACCCTTATATCATGTCATGCGAAAATTGTCAACTTGTCATGATGCCTGCACGATGTGCTGTTTGTCTGCTGGATGAACTCATGGCAATATCGCGCCAGACAAATGTTGTCTATGGATGTCACCGCAATCTTGTGTCATGTCAAATTTTGGCAGATTTGAGAATCAACTAGCAAATTTCAGGGACCGAACCTTTAAAAAAGATTCAAATTGATATATCACTACTATCTTACAGTTATTACAATACTTTGTATGAATATTACGGTATTGTGATTGCGTCTGAAACTTAAAAAAATCCATACTTTAGAGGAAACCTGCATTTTCAGTACTCGGAAACCTGCTTTTTCTCAACCTTACCCGGATTCACATAATTTGGATCCGAATAATCCGAGGAGTACTGTAATTCATCATTCACATTAAATTTTACAAGACTTAATTGCAAGATATAAATGGACTAGACGAAGAAACATTGAGTGATTCACATTGAGTATTTAGATTTCCATATGCCGGCAAAACATGATATTACCTTAAGCTGTAAAATTGAAAACTAATTTGCATATTACTTATGAATAGTGAACTTTATAAGGATCAATATTGCAAGGTCGGTATGTGTCAACAGGTTAATTTCACCTACCAATTCCTGAGGAAGAAGCTGATCATATTCTCTCAGTTCCTATATGATGAACACATCAAGTCCCGCCTACTTAAAGACCTTTGCTTCTTTCGAGACAACAAGGTGCAGTTGGATTCCAAATATTCTTATGAGCGAGCGGAGAAGTTCAACAGAGGAATTCGCCGTCTAGGAGTTACTCCAGATGGCCTCACTTATTTAGACCAATTTAGGATTTTAATTACCCAAATTGGTAAGTTATGTCCAGGTATTATTTATGACAAGTTGTATATGTAACATCGGTTAAGCCCCGAAATTGAATTTAAAAAAGTTACAGATTGAAGAATATTTGTATTTGGAAAGTATATGTCTCCTTGTCCCTAGCTGGAGGAGTAATAAATTTTGATTTATTTCCTAAAAACCATAATTCATAATCAAATATCAAACTCAAAATTTAAAAAATATTCAAAACTGATACTAAGGATTTCCTCTTAATAACAACTAACACAAAACAACAACAACAACAAACAACAAAGGCAACAGAGATCAGATTAGCTGATGGCCTAAAGGCCGTGTCTGTTGATACACATGATTCATCATTAAGTGTTTCAATTCTTTTCTGGTATAATTTTTTCTGCACTCAGTTATTTTCAGTATTACATTTACAGGATTATTCAAAAAGAAATATACCCTTTTATAAATCATTAAAATTGAAAGAGAGTAATTTATACCCCGTCATGTTGGTAATAATGGGTTGCTAATGAACCTAAGTTTTTACTCCCCTATCACCATTGAGCTTCTTAGAATTAAGGCAGCGCATAACTGGCCATAGAGAGCATTATTGTGAATACCCTTTGAAAAGTATGGCTAGAATTTTACTGTAAAACTTTTGTCTGCCATATGTTTTGTAAGGCTTTTAAAGAACATCTTTAGTTCGTAAAAAAAAATAAAACTTTGAAATGTCCCCTTTCTACTGGTAATATTAATTTTTATGTTGGTCAAACATGGTTTACAGTATTTATTAAAAAGTGTATATTTGTTTTTGAACAACCCTGTATTTTTAAACTCATACAAACTTAGACTAACAACTTACCTACTTAGGTATATAAACAATGAATATCAAGTATCTGTAAACATAGACTCATAGAAGAACGGGTTATATAATTTTTATTCAGTTATTTGTAATTCTTATTCACGGGATACAGTCAACAATCACTTCATCGTCTAATGTGTAACGGGGCAGGAAACGCCATGGGGTACGTGCGGATGATCCGGTCAGGCGGCCTCCACTGCTGCTCCAACGCCATCCGCTACATCCCGGACCTGGAGACCATCGTCAGTCTGGAGGAGCTGACCAAGGAGGAGGGCCTCTCGCAGACGTGCGTCGAGACTGCCGCCGCCCTCGACCAGGTCATCACCAACATGCGGCGGAACCTCACCGAGGGCTCCGAATACTTCAAGGTTACTCCTATGTACATTTACCTTCCTTTGGGAACTTTGAAAAAACCTACTCAGAAAGGCAGTTTAAGTCAGTGGTCCACAATTGGTAGACCACGGTCCGGATCTGGGCCACCACCTTATTTCATCCAGACCATTAAAATTACAAACCAAAATTAGAGGCTTGATATCCTACACAGCGTCAGTGCGCTCAGCATCAATGTCGAC
This sequence comes from Flexamia atlantica, assembly GCA_035578135.1. Lineage (NCBI taxonomy): Eukaryota > Metazoa > Arthropoda > Insecta > Hemiptera > Cicadellidae > Flexamia > Flexamia atlantica. Next base: position 37,945,334 of record JAQJVK010000010.1, read on the forward strand.
GTAATCATTCAAGAGCCTTATGTGAAGTGGGCTGTGGAGATTGTTGATGTGTCAGCAATCAGCATGCACGTCTACAGAACAATCGCCATTGCCTGCTCTCAGCGCAATGACGTCGACTTGAACGCAGAGTGTGTAACACTGTGTAGAAAATCAAGCCTTCAGGCCTAGACAAATCTGTAGCAGCGCCGCATCGAAATGTCCCCGAGAGTGGTAACCAATAGACACTCGCAGCAGAAATAAAACCATTGATCTGACCAACAGCAAGTACTTACTTAATGCACATTAAATTCATGTTATTGTAACCATCTTGTTCATTATTAAAATTGACTTTAATATTCTGAACATATCATATCAACTTAATTTGATTGATTTCATTTTGAAAATCCTATAGCTTTTTTGTTATACACCGTGTCCCAAAAAAATGATCAATTTCAAAACCGATTAAAACCAATTTATACAAACATAGCCAATTTCTCAGGTGATCATGTGATAACTGAACTCATATAGTTTGAGTGTTATTTGTAAACATCTGCTAGTTCACTTCGTTACTCAGACCTGTAAACTTAAATATTTAACCTACAATAAATAATTGCGCACAACACTCCAATAAGCTGGCGTTGTTGGACCGAGGACCTGTCACCTTGTGATTTTGTAACTCTCTTAACTCTGTTTTTATCAATTTAAACACATATTCTTAACTTTAGTCCCACACACAAAAAAAAACAAAAAAACATAGTGACACATCCTGGAATTGATGGGGCTAGCGTGTTGGGCTGGTCATGCCTAATTCTTTGTTGTGGGTGACATCATAAATCTAACTTTCTGATCAACGAATTTGAATCAGAGGGCATTTAATAATGCCGTTGGAAGAAACTTAATGAGTTTAGGTAACTCGTGGTCACCTGCAAAACTGCCAACGTTTGCCTAAACAGGTTTTATTAGGTTTTGAAGTTAATAGTTTTTTTTTTGGGACACGGTGTATTTAGGGTTTCATTCGGCAGCTCTAAACACAGTCTCACATGAAGATACAACAAATTAAAAGATTAGTTATAATCAGTGCTTGATTTGTAGAAATTGAGATACCGAACTATAATTTACCATGAGGGACTCCTCTTAATACCTGCAATAATAAATTAGTAGGAGAACCCGTGCGAATTCACACGATTATGTACTTATACTTACTTTACTTCACTCTTCAGTCCAGCTGGCAAAATATTTGCTTTGGACGGGTCATAAATAATGTAGTAGGCCTATATTGTCTTTCCACAAGGGATAAAAAAATGAAGTCAGGGTGAGATGGTGAGAGGAATTCCTGCAGAGAATAGTAGGCTTGATTAGTAAGAAAAATTTTTAGTTCTGCTTTGAATTTATGTAAAATGTCTATTGTTTTTATATGTTCTGGTAAATTTTTTTGAAAAATTTTTTTGGTCAATGAAAAGTGGTTTTTGGTTGTAAAAAGAAAGTCTGTGGAATTCAGAGAAAAAGTTTTTGTGTCTGGTATTATAATTGTGAATTCTGTTATTGAATGGTGGAATGTGTTTTTGATATATGCTGAGATCTCCAAGATGAAAATACTTGGTGCTGTTAGAATACACAACAGCCTAAAATGTTCGCGAGGTGGGAGGTTCAGCATGGCTCTGACAGCCATCTTTTGCCACCTCAGTACCCTCCCCAAATTCCCCTCCATGCTCCCCAGAGTGCAATTGAGTAGGAGATTTGTGTCTCGAACAGACAATGGTAGACGTTTTTTAGCAAAGCCTGGTTTTTTAATGAGCTGAGGCGGCGAATAACAAAAATGGCCTTTGCCAGCTTGTTTTCTACGTCCTCCACATGCCTGCTCCAGTTTAAACCATCGTCCAATGTCACACCTAACAGGTTTGCTGATTCTTCAACATGCACCTCTGAGTCGCCAATGAGCAGTCCACCAACTTGAGTGCCTGATAACTTTCTTTGATGCGTTTGAATACATAGCAATTTGGTTTTGTCGGGGTTAAGTTTCAAGCTATTTGACGCAAAATATTGCGACCAGGTATTCATTTTCAAGAAAGTATCAAGCTCAAGGTCCTGGCAGTTTTTGTGCCTAGTGAGAAGGGTGGTGTCATTGGCAAAGATATAGAGGTTGATCTCTGGGATTATTTCTGTGATATCATTGATGTAGATTAAGAATAGAACAGGTCCTAATTCTGAGCCCTGTGGAACTCCACTGGTCACTAGTATTGAATCGGATTTGATGGATTGGAATTTGGAATTTGATTCGTGCTGAATTTCAGTGAAGTGGTATCTTCCTGATAGGTAAGAGGAGAACCACTTCAAAGCGTTACCCTTGACCCCGAGCAAGGAGAGCTTATTCAAAAGTTTTTCAGGATCAACACAGTCAAAGGCCTTCGACAAATCAGCAAAGCAAGTCATTACCGATTCTCCAGCCTCGACTGCATCGATACAATTGTTTGCAAACTCAATCAAGGCCAATTTTGTTGATTTGTTCTTCTGAAAACCAAATTGCATCCCACTCAGGAGTTTATTGTCCCCTAAGTAGGTTGCAAATTGTCTTTTCGATCAATTTTGAAAAAACTGGTAGGAGTGAAATCGGACGATAATTACACACCTCATTCTCGTCCCCCTTTTTGAAAAGTGGACAGATCTTTGCCACCTTACAGCCATTTGGGAAGGTGCCATGCCGGATGGAGACATTTATTATATGTTGGAGAGGTGCAGTTAATTCATCCATACAATGTTTGAGGGCCTACATACAGATTTCATCATGCCCTGTCGATGTCTTTGGTTTAAAATCTTTAAACATCTTTTTCAAATCATTTAAGCTTATTCCCTTGAATTTTTTAGTTCACAACTTCTAAATTGAGATTGACTATTTTTATTCTGATTCAGACTGCCTGTAAGTTTCTGTTCTTCTAAGTCTTTTATTTCATTGGCTATATTTGCAAAATATTTATTTAGGTATTGGCAGTTTTTCTGCGGATCTTCCTCTATTTTTAGTCATAGTCATAGTCATAGTCGCTTTATTGAGCATTTAGACAAGTACATGCATATGCCAAGTCAATACAAATACAAATAAATACATAAAAATAACGGTTCTTCTATGACAAAAATGTACATATTACATAAGGGTCTTATCACACATAAAATCGTTTACACTATAGTAAGCCTTACCAACTAGCAGCTTTTTCAAGTCTCTCCTAAATTTAATAGGGTTTGTTTAGTTTTTCAGGAGGTCAGGCAGGTTATTGAACATTTTAATAGCAGAAAAATATAGGTGGTTTTCAAAGAATGATGTTGTATGTTGGGGGATATTTAAAACGCCCTTTGGTTTGATCCTTGATTTGTAAGAATGTACTGGTATAGAGTCATTAAAGATAGAGAAGTTCTGTCGGAGAAAAGAAAGTGTTTCCAGGATATAAATTGAGGGGAATGTTAATAACTTGTTGGCCTTGAATAAATCTTTGCATGAATCGAGTTTTGGGACTTTAAATATAACCCTAAAAGCCTTTTTTTGCAATCCGTTCACATTCAGGTTATATTTTCTGTGTGGGTTAAATGTTTTTCCACGGAATTGGTTTACTATTTCCCAGGCTTTTTTCTGTTTGTTTTCTGCATTTGTAATTTTCTGATTTAGGTGGGTTGACTTTACGTTATTTACTGTTTCCCTATATATCTGCAGTGCAGCTTTGTACCTTTGCCTGTTTATCTCTGATCTGTTCTCTTTCCATAGGCTATATTTTTCGACCATATTATTTTTTAGTCTCACTATTTCCTCATTTAGCCATTTAATGTTTGTTTGCTCTTTAAACTCATTAACTTGGCTGGACGATCTAAGATAGTTTGCAAGTAGTCCACAAAGCACATCTTTACCCTTGCTATTTAGGTGAAGACCGCGTACTGTATAACACGACCTGTCCAACTCAGAGTTCAGATTCAAAAATGTCCAGTTTGTTTCGGTGCATTTTTCTTTTAAGATTTTGTTTTGCCTATCTATTAGAATGTTTTCAGGTGGCCTGTCATGTCTATGTGGAGTCTCCACCCAGACGACCCCCCCCCCCCCCCCATGTCTGTCGGCAGCCGATCCAGTCTGGGACCCAAAGCCTCCAAGGATGCCTTAGAAACCTCATTTGTCCCACCCACAAAAACGACAATTTCATTTTTACCACCCTTAACCAATGAGCCTCCACCTCATCCACAACGGTACCCAAAGATTTCCCAGGTCTCACCACCGACTCGACCCAACCCCCAACACCCGCCCTAAGTCTACCACGGCATCTTCTCGCATGGCTGTCCCCCACAAGCAAAATATCTCTTCTCCTATCCCTGACCCCCCCTGAACCCAATTTTGTCGCACCAGGGCCTGACAAGGGTTTTTCACTTTTTCCTTTTTAGACTCCCCCTCTAGGCCTATTTGTTCCAAGAGGAGGAAAGTCCGTCAAACATTCAGTTTCTTTCAACCTCTCAAATCTATTTTGTGTTTTGAGTGTTGTACCCTTATCAGGACTCTGGGATACTTTCCCCCCCTTTACCACCTTGCACCATGAACCATCCCCTCGACCCCTCTGCTCCTCCTCCAGATCAGCCACCCTCCCCACCAACATCCCCACCTCTCTGCCCCTATCTTGCAACAGCTTTGATAAATCCTCGACAATTACCCTATTTTTAACCTCACTTTGTTCCCTAATATGTACTAATTCAGAATTTGTTTTCTTCAAATCCTCAATTTCTCTCCTTAAACCTACAATTTCATCTTTCAGCTTGCTGAAAGTTTCGTCTTTGTTCTTATAAAAATCATTGAACCTTTTAATGCACAGAGGACAAGCCCAATGGTCATTTTTCCTTATGTTGTTGAAGATTGTTTTTTTAAGGTTACTGAATTTCTTGTCGGCATGAAACCATATTTCACAAATGTCACACATTATGGAGTCCGACTCTTTATCACAAATTTGAACATTGCAATTTCCGCAAATCATCGCTGCCATGGTTGAAGACCGTGTCAGCAACCCAAAAGGGACTTCGCCTCTAGGCTAAGTAAGTTATCAGAAAAAGGACCAATGAGCTAATTTCCAGTCAACAATATGTGATTTGTCCTTTGTGTATTGTTTGTGATCTAATAATTTGTGTCTGATTCCTGCTTTGTGTTTGGGGTTGGCAAGTTTCAGGTTATGTCATGCTCCTACTGAATGAAAACTGTATCTATCTTACCTTGTAAAATGTTGTTAGTGTATGTTAGTTTCTTTTTTCTGAGTTAAAACTAGGATAAAAGGTTAAAATGGTTGATGGGGAAGAATAAGATTTGTCCTCCAGCAAGTTTCAACTTCATAGGCCTACATGTGACTTTCAGCTTTCAGGTTAGAGATTGCTTGGATCACCACTTAAGTCATTAACTTGATAATTTAACACTCAATCACTTGAACTATTTGCACTGTCACTACCTTTTGTGTTAAATTTCACTATTTCTATAAATTTGCAGCAGAATAATAATGATAAGTATAAAAAAAACTACAGTGGAACCTGGATAATTCGAAATTTTCTTTAATTCGAATATTTTTCTTGGTCCCTGGCATTTTGTATCTAAACAATGCTAAAAATTCGTCGATAATTCGAATTTTATTTTGGATAATTCGAATTTTTTAAGTGCCAAATTAATGTACATCAGTTTCATTCCACGACTGGAAATAGTTACAAATTCATTGGAAAACACTGTTTTACTACGACGTTCAATAAAAATTTAACGCCAGACCAATGGCGTGTCAGGTTATGGTCAAATGACTCATCCCTTCCACCTCCAAGGCTTCCCACCCTGCCCCAACATCGCTTGTAACTCGACACCAATAATGTAAACTAAAACAGTACAGAACGCAGTACAGTACAGACTGAGTTCCGAAAAGGGTTGCGCTCGCCGTGGCACCGCCACTAGTCTTTTCACACTTGATTCTGTGTAGAACAGCTCCCGGCAGACGAGCCATGCGCCAGACCTGATGCGCAGTTTTTTATGTCGACACAAAGGCTACTCAACACTGCGACCCCCTTCCCTCCCCCCACCAGCCAAACTAACTTGCGAATTCCAGTGCAGCAATCCGTTGTTTTCGATCGTCCTTCAAACAAAGTGTTTTTTTATTTGTGCAGTGTCTTGTTTTTAAGTGTTTAAAAGTTTTTACGTAACATTAAATAAGTGTAGTGATCATTTCGACAAAATCTCGGACCTATAAAACACTCACTTTAGCGGAAAGTCAATGAGCGTGCAATTGTCAATGTTACACGAAGTTAAGTTGGTAGCCTGAAAAAAGTTCAGACGTAGCAGAACGTACTGTATTTTTTCTAGCAGAAATGCTTCTTTGTAATATTGTACGTCGCGTCGTACGTAGTTTATACTTTAGGGTAGTTATTTCTGTTTTATGATTACTGTTTTTGAACCCTTATGATTAGCGTTTGTTGATGAATTTATTCTTTTAGAGTGTCAATTTGAAAAAGAGGTTAAATTCACAATTTGAAGTTTTAATGTTTTGGCCTCATTCTTCAGAACTTCTTTAATTCGAATCTATGGATAATTCGAAGTTTTTAGCTGGTCCCTTGAGGTTCGAACTATCCAGGTTCCACTGTATTACAAATTGGGAAGCAACACAAGGTCTGTGTGTTCATTCAGCAGGCAGCAACCGACAGCCGACAACCATAAACCAAGGAGGTTATAATGTTATTCTCATATTTTATTAAATCATAAATAACCTTTTATGCTCACATATTCTCGACAATCCACTGTAAAAATAGGTATTTGGAACGATCTAGCATGCTGAAAGTATCTCTGATATGGAATGCGTATCTCTCAATGGAATGCGTATTGCAGCATTTTAAGCAATGTTCATTGTGCACTTGCATATTCATCACGGTGTTTTAGGTTTGTATGCCAACCTTCAGCTCCGTGTGGAGAAAGCAACGTCGTTGCTCTAGAGCCACTTCGTTGGAAATTGTGTTGTTGTATCGGTGCTGATCTTCAGTTTGATTGATGACATTATGCAGTCCATGTTCTGTGTGCTGCTCATCAGGAGTATTTCGCAGAACGCAACTCATAATGTTAAAAATTTGCGGTTTAGGGTTAACTTCAACCACGTTTTGAGTCAAGATGTGCATGAGTTCATTGCTGCAAGTTCATTGGCTTTGTTGAGTTTTCCTTCTTGATCACCAGTTTCGGCGTCATAGATATAAATTTGAGCATATAACGGATGCTCTCATTCTCATGGTTGTAAGGGCCTAATTGAGTTATAAATTGTGTTGTACACTTTATATATGAAAGACCCTACGAAATTGCTTTCCTCAATTTTAGCTTTTGTGCTGACCGTTGCAAGCACAGAGTTTCAGGAACTAATGTTTTCTTGTAGTTTTTGTTCAATCTATCAGTACCAATAAGTAGGCTTTGAATGTAATTGCTTTGTCGGTATGGAGTTAGATTTACTTCTCCCTTCTTAACTGGTCCAACTCCGCCTTTGGAGCCTCTGTTTGCACACCATGCCGTACGTTGTCCTGCTGTGTCCGACCGCTAACACTTCTCTTTGTCGTCTCATTCTTAGCATGTTTAAAAGAATACAATATGTCTGATTGCTACATATCTTTGTCGTCTTGTCCCTTTTCAATCAAAACAATACAGCTGGACTGAAGTTGACATTAAATTGAAATCTAGGGTATTTAAAATTCCACACAGCTGATCAGATGTTCTTTTACATCATTGCTTCCGCCAAAAGAAAGTTTATTTTCAAATTAGTTTGCGCTTTTTTCGAGTTATATATCCTAGATCAAAAATCTAAAACCAGTTTGCAAATATGCACACAGAGACACGCGTGTTTTAATGTATATTATGTGGGGGTAAGTCTTAAAACAAAAAAGCCTTATCGTCTACAACGTATCCATGCAGCGTATTAATAATATAGGTTTGTCTATGTGGGTAGGATATTTTTCTAGGTTTAAAAGTCACATTTCATTGAACTCAAACTTTTTAATGAACAAAATTAAAATCAACGACGCATTTCTTTTGATTTTAAACTTTTTTAATGGTCAGCCTTATGCGGAATTGGGGTCCATGAGTGTTTTCAACATTCAGCTCAGCTCGAAAACTAAAAAAAAAGACCACCACTTTCAGGCTGAAACTTCACACCTAATTCTAGTACATTACGCACAATCATCGTTTACAGTAAATTTACCACTGGCAATTTGTTATTTCGGTATGGCCGAAATTACAAAAATTACTTTTGCTCATCACTTGTGATAGTCTTTCAGGGCAAAATTACTTCAGCCGATCACATGTGATCGTCTTTTTCGAGAAAGTTGGAGGTAATGTTGATTATGCGCAACCGTCTTTAACTGCAGAAAGAGGTCCCAAAACACCGTTCCTCCTCAATCCTCTGCAAATCAAGCACTGGTAATAAATAATAATAAATCGTAGATCTAAGAAAACCATCTGTGACAATAGTAATTATCTAAAGAATATTACCATATTATTATAAAAAAATATTGTGATTTAAATAAGAGTTAAAATAATTATGATAAACCATGTTAATTTCAAATTAAATTGTGTAAAGAGTATTTTGACAAAAATCCTGGATAGTCAAAATTTGTCCAAATCCCAACAGGGGCAGCATAAATTATTTCAGATATTTGGGGTTTCACTTTAAGTTGTTATGCTTATAAATTGCCTAAATTTGCAAGTTTACGTTTATAATTGTATAAAATTTCCCAGGGGATTTTTTTTTATTAAGAGGGCCATGGCTTCTCCTGACCATGGTAATGCATCGCAGCTAAATTAGCTTATTGTGCACCCTCATTAACAGGTCCTCACTCTCCGTCAAATCCCAGGTCCTATACGAATCCTGAGATCTTCTTAACGATATTTACCTGTTCCCCTCCAAGGTCACCTATTGGTAGGCAGGTTTTTTAATATATTCCAGAGTAATATTTTGGGCATTTTATTATGTCAAACAATTGACTGTCCCTGTATTTGATCACAATTGTTTTACAGAAAAATATGCTTACTGACCACAGATAATTTGATCAAAGGCATTTTAATCAACACTAATCAATTACCTTCTTTTACTCTTTACCATGAATTATAAAACTGTTTAAACGTGCCGCATTTGAAATCTACCAAAGACATGAAGTAGTTAAAAAACATTTAAGTTCCGCCATATTAATCCGGATAATCCCAGGTGTACTGTATTCCTGTTACGATTATTTGGGGTTTCACCTGATCCGACGTCTATTGTTTAAAGTCTGAAGAGCGTGCTGCCTTTTTTGGCTGAGTCTTGAAACTGAATCACGGCAAAATTGAAAGATAGGGGTACAATAGTTATTTAGTCATCAAGAGACTGCGATGTAATAATTTGATTCTTTGATCTATTCATGTAAATATCCCTGAATGAATGTTATAATTATATTTTCTACTATATAATTGTCAAATATCATTGTCCTTTCATCGTACAGTCCAATTTACTTTACCTTGATAAGCCGCGTTTACACTGTACAACCTGTTTTGTAAACTTTTGTTTGTAAAACATGTTTAGTGAAATTTTTGTTTTTAAAACTCGATCTTATGTTTTAAAACATGTTTCACAACAAAAGTTAATAAAAAAAATATCCTTTGATATTTCTGACACTGCTAGAGAAACCTGCAACCTGTTGTAAAACACGACTTTTCGGTTTTAAAACACGCATGTTGTACAACTTGTTTAATTATTTTCTTTGCTTTCTTAAACATGTTCAAACCAATTAATTAGTATAATCGGTTGTACAACACAACTTTATAAAACAAGTTGTGTGGTGTAAACGCGGCTGTGTCTTAAACATCTGCATGGGCGTTCCTTTTAGAGTGTAGGCATCCTCTAAGAACGGAATTGTCAAAATTTGTAGTTTTAATTTGTTTTTGTTTTTTTGGCGGTGTTGAAGTTTTGAATCTTTTCCAGGATGATCTTTATTTTCATTTATAATCTAGCAGATGGTAATTAGCTTAAAAGCGGGTCATTGTTACGGTCTTCATCGGATTTACTCTCAGACCTTCCTGATTACACCATTTCTCGACTATAGACATCGCCCTCTGCATGAGTCCCAGGCAGGTGCACATGAATTTCCCTCTGATGAGCACAACAATGTCGCCGGCATATCCTTGAGCGTACATACCCTGTGCATTAAGTTCTGAGAGCAGATCGTCTACCACCAGGTTCCACAGGTTCGGTGACAGAACCAGGGCTGCCGAGAGGCCATGTCAGCCAAGTCTGAAACTTGGGGCCCGGGCTCCGAAGGGGCTCGGGGTGAGCGGATTTTTTTTAGGTTGAGGAAAAATTGGTATAGACTTCTTGGAAATAAAATTAGGCCTACATGTTAAAAAATAAAATGTCTAGTTTATCGCCAACGCAATTGTATTACCAAATTACTTCGATAATACAATATGTATTTAGTTAAGGCAAAAACGGTTGTTTTGTCTGTCTGTATTATTGTATTTGCGACTGACTGTACACTACGGTGATAGGGGCCAGCGAATAGTGAGAGTTACTTATACCTCCCCCTCCATCCATCTGCATTAAAATATATTGACAACTGTAATAAAATATGTCACGATGAAATTACCCACGATGGTAAACAAGAGTATGACAACATAATATGTTGCAACTTCAGCGGGAAAAAACAATTGTGCACATTGTTCATGAAAAAACAAAAGAGCAACTTTGTGAGCCCCCCCCCCCCCCCCCAATTGTTCGGCCTCAATTGGTTCGGATTTTTGGAGTTCCAATGATGTTCCACCTCTAGCCTGCCTAAAACGTGAGTTTAGAGACCTAATTTTCAAACATTTTCCGGGGGAGGGCCCCCAGAATTCCTCGAATTTGATGGGAAAAATTATTTAAGTTGTGTAGTTTAGAACTACGGACTAATTCTGAAGAGAAAAGATTGAATACCTTGTGACGTGTGTGAAACCCCGCCTGTAACACAACAGCGCCTGGAGTAACACACCCGACCACAACTCTTGGGAGCGTAGCTAACTCTCTCTCTAAAATGACTGACACTTCAAGGTTGGCCTCCTCAATAAAGACATTACACATTTGAATTTCCAGACAAATCTTTCTTTATTCTCAAAACCTTGTTTCACCGATAATCTAATTCTAACTCTTTAACCCCTATTTCTCTGGGTGACTAGCCTAACTTCCCTCTCTGGTGGGTAACCTTACTTATTCGTCTAGTAACAACAATTTTATCATTCCAACTACACAGGGTAACGTCCTGGAGGCAGCTACGGTATGGATCACTTTAAAACCAGACTAATGAATCCCAGACTAATCTGATATCCCGAAACTGTAACCAATAAGAACTTTACCCACAAGGACTTTACTCCCAATAATAAACTTTCAGCCCCACTATTACGATCCTACCAATTTAGATCCCCAAAAAACGGCCTAAGTCCTGATAGAGACTAACCCTATCGAGACCCCCTCAATGCAGTTACTCACCTGACCCCTCCTGCAGGTCCGGTGGCCCACTGACCCCGATACCAGGAAGTCTGCCCCATTTATACAACCGTATACTACCGACGGCCTTGCCCTCAGAGCAATAGCCTCAGCGTTGTTATCACAACACCTCCAGCACGCTTCCTACAATATACATCCGCCTCTTTCTCAACCACCTTCCTCCCTGAAATCTACATTTCTTAAATCTACATATTTATCTACATATTTAGAACCCTACTCCCCCGTCACATCCCCCCATCTACGGGAGACGATGTCCTCAGCGTCCCCGAAAAAATACAAATTCAACAATCCTAATTCGCCTTTAACAATTCGATCCTAACAGAAAACAAATACAATTTTAACCCGATATACCCCAAAAGAATTGATAACACTCCCAACCATACAAAAATCGCAATATATTTCAAAGAAGTTACTTCTTGAATATCCCACCATGACTCCGGCAATGACACAGGGTCAAACAAAGATGGTGGAATATTCTGGTGGACCATAAACGAGGGTGACGACACTGTCCAATCCGAATTTAAGATACGCGAAAAATTTTGAAAATATGGCCTAGAATCGGACAGAAAAGGATGAAAAGTTACATTTGACAAAGAGGTCCACGCCGCAGGCAGTAAATGAACTACAGCAGGATCCTTCGCGACCGAAAAACAAGGATACCCCTGGAAATATATTCTACCTCCCCGTCGGATAAAACACAATCGCACTTTACAGTTACTTCAAACGCCCCTGGCCTATTAAAAGGTACAGGTAAAGAATAATTTGGACAGGACAATTTCAGGTCAGGGGTTGGATCCGTTACGACGTACGTCTCCGCCGCCACCTGTGTCAGCAGGACCCCTCCATGAGACGGACTGCAGTAAAACGGACACGCTCCTCTTAGGTCCTCCACTGTGCGTTGACCCACCATCTTCTCCGCACACTGGATGGAAAACGCAGACCCTCTCTGCTGCCGTGGGAGCCTGCACATCCGAGTCGCCTTCGGGTCGCAGTCCTCCAACTGCACCCCGGAAATGGTCCTCACCATCTTCTCCGATCTTGCCACGATAACCGAGTTCAGTGCCACAGAACAGGTGAACCCCTTCCATGCCACCGGCGTCGGGATGTACTCATACACGTTCCAATCGTGTCCTTCCTTTCGTATCGGCACCTTCACCGTTATCACAAACTTCAGCAGCGAAACCTTACACGATGCGATCGGCAGGGCATAAAACGGGCTGACGTCGTCCAACGGCAGAGCCATCTCAAATCCACCCGGCGCCTCCAACACCTTTGTGACGTGTGTGAAACCCCGCCTGTAACACAACAGCGCCTGGAGTAACACACCCGACCACAACTCTTGGGAGCGTAGCTAACTCTCTCTCTAAAATGACTGACACTTCAAGGTTGGCCTCCTCAATAAAGACATTACACATTTGAATTTCCAGACAAATCTTTCTTTATTCTCAAAACCTTGTTTCACCGATAATCTAATTCTAACTCTTTAACCCCTATTTCTCTGGGTGACTAGCCTAACTTCCCTCTCTGGTGGGTAACCTTACTTATTCGTCTAGTAACAACAATTTTATCATTCCAACTACACAGGGTAACGTCCTGGAGGCAGCTACGGTATGGATCATTTTAAAACCAGACTAATTAATCCCAGACTAATCTGATATCCCGAAACTGTAACCAATAAGAACTTTACCCACAAGGACTTTACTCCCAATAATAAACTTTCAGCCCCACTATTACGATCCTACCAATTTAGATCCCCAAAAAACGGCCTAAGTCCTGATAGAGACTAACCCTATCGAGACCCCCTCAATGCAGTTACTCACCTGACCCCTCCTGCAGGTCCGGTGGCCCACTGACCCCGATACCAGGAAGTCTGCCCCATTTATACAACCGTATACTACCGACGGCCTTGCCCTCAGAGCAATAGCCTCAGCGTTGTTATCACAACACCTCCAGCACGCTTCCTACAATATACATCCGCCTCTTTCTCAACCACCTTCCTCCCTGAAATCTACATTTCTTAAATCTACATATTTATCTACATATTTAGAACCCTACTCCCCCGTCACATCCCCCCATCTACGGGAGACGATGTCCTCAGCGTCCCCGAAAAAATACAAATTCAACAATCCTAATTCGCCTTTAACAATTCGATCCTAACAGAAAACAAATACAATTTTAACCCGATATACCCCAAAAGAATTGATAACACTCCCAACCATACAAAAATCGCAATATATTTCAAAGAAGTTACTTCTTGAATATCCCACCATGACTCCGGCAATGACACAGGGTCAAACAAAGATGGTGGAATATTCTGGTGGACCATAAACGAGGGTGACGACACTGTCCAATCCGAATTTAAGATACGCGAAAAATTTTGAAAATATGGCCTAGAATCGGACAGAAAAGGATGAAAAGTTACATTTGACAAAGAGGTCCACGCCGCAGGCAGTAAATGAACTACAGCAGGATCCTTCGCGACCGAAAAACAAGGATACCCCTGGAAATATATTCTACCTCCCCGTCGGATAAAACACAATCGCACTTTACAGTTACTTCAAACGCCCCTGGCCTATTAAAAGGTACAGGTAAAGAATAATTTGGACAGGACAATTTCAGGTCAGGGGTTGGATCCGTTACGACGTACGTCTCCGCCGCCACCTGTGTCAGCAGGACCCCTCCATGAGACGGACTGCAGTAAAACGGACACGCTCCTCTTAGGTCCTCCACTGTGCGTTGACCCACCATCTTCTCCGCACACTGGATGGAAAACGCAGACCCTCTCTGCTGCCGTGGGAGCCTGCACATCCGAGTCGCCTTCGGGTCGCAGTCCTCCAACTGCACCCCGGAAATGGTCCTCACCATCTTCTCCGATCTTGCCACGATAACCGAGTTCAGTGCCACAGAACAGGTGAACCCCTTCCATGCCACCGGCGTCGGGATGTACTCATACACGTTCCAATCGTGTCCTTCCTTTCGTATCGGCACCTTCACCGTTATCACAAACTTCAGCAGCGAAACCTTACACGATGCGATCGGCAGGGCATAAAACGGGCTGACGTCGTCCAACGGCAGAGCCATCTCAAATCCACCCGGCGCCTCCAACACCTTTGTGACGTGTGTGAAACCCCGCCTGTAACACAACAGCGCCTGGAGTAACACACCCGACCACAACTCTTGGGAGCGTAGCTAACTCTCTCTCTAAAATGACTGACACTTCAAGGTTGGCCTCCTCAATAAAGACATTACACATTTGAATTTCCAGACAAATCTTTCTTTATTCTCAAAACCTTGTTTCACCGATAATCTAATTCTAACTCTTTAACCCCTATTTCTCTGGGTGACTAGCCTAACTTCCCTCTCTGGTGGGTAACCTTACTTATTCGTCTAGTAACAACAATTTTATCATTCCAACTACACAGGGTAACGTCCTGGAGGCAGCTACGGTATGGATCATTTTAAAACCAGACTAATGAATCCCAGACTAATCTGATATCCCGAAACTGTAACCAATAAGAACTTTACCCACAAGGACTTTACTCCCAATAATAAACTTTCAGCCCCACTATTACGATCCTACCAATTTAGATCCCCAAAAAACGGCCTAAGTCCTGATAGAGACTAACCCTATCGAGACCCCCTCAATGCAGTTACTCACCTGACCCCTCCTGCAGGTCCGGTGGCCCACTGACCCCGATACCAGGAAGTCTGCCCCATTTATACAACCGTATACTACCGACGGCCTTGCCCTCAGAGCAATAGCCTCAGCGTTGTTATCACAACACCTCCAGCACGCTTCCTACAATATACATCCGCCTCTTTCTCAACCACCTTCCTCCCTGAAATCTACATTTCTTAAATCTACATATTTATCTACATATTTAGAACCCTACTCCCCCATCACAACCTTAAATATTTAAGTTGAAAGAGTCCAGGTCCTTTCCCGGTCGTCACAGAGTAGTTCACAGCGAAGTCCACCATCCTTTTGTAGGGAGAAGCAAATTAAAGTTCACTTGACACTGTCTTGATATCTTGAGGTTTGGAGCAACGCACGAAAGCGAAAGTTTTTATATTCTTCACACGAGACGCGGAAGCCCGGTCTGAGTGCTCGCAAAGTTTCTATACACGACCGCGCACAAATGAAGATCTCGTTGAAGGTTAATCTACTTTGGGAAATTAAAATATTAAGAGCATTTTTAAAGAACAAACTAAGGCTTTACTAAGCCCGGAGAAAAATAAAAATGGCGATTTTGCGAGAGAAGGGAGCGAGAGTTCTACATACTTTATTTGTTTGTGACCGAGTGAGTGAACAAGAAGGAAGTGAAAGTTGTTCCCAATTTGGAAGAGGTGAACACCAGGAAAACGGAATTTTTCCGTTTTTGACCCCAAAAGTGTGTAAGGTCTTCACGCTGGGCCTACAACCCTGTCACGTGATTGAATGGATTATGATTGGTTGTCAGGGCTTCCCGCTATTCCACCCTTATTTAAACACATTATGTTTATGCT
The DNA here is from genome assembly GCA_035578135.1 of Flexamia atlantica. Lineage (NCBI taxonomy): Eukaryota > Metazoa > Arthropoda > Insecta > Hemiptera > Cicadellidae > Flexamia > Flexamia atlantica. The sequence continues at coordinate 37,961,338 of JAQJVK010000010.1, forward strand.
AATGACTTATCTTTCATTAACAATAGTTATAAAACTTAATCAAATACTGAACATACCGGCGGCTTTGAATCAATCATGATTTAACAAAGAACAAATTACATAGATCCTTAAGCTAAACAGAAATATTTTACAAGCTAAAAATTAAACAATTCAGTTTACTGAGCCAAAAAGGGTAACAAGAAAACTTTGACGGCAGGACGAGTGAACGTGCCCTGTTGAGTCTTGAGTTCAACCACAGGCACTGTATCGTCATGTCCCGGATACACCTTTGTCACTTCTGCGAGTGGCCAGTTCATAGGAGAAGTTTCTTGTTGTAGTAAGACCAAGTCCCATACTTGCAGGTTCCTAGTAGGTTGATTCCATTTTAGTTGTTGTTGGAGTGTGTATAAATACTCAGTACTCCATCTTTTCCAAAATCGTTGCATCAGCGCTTGATTGAGTTGCCAATGAGAAAGTCTATTGTCAAGAGTGTCATCTAGATGAGGTTGCGGAAGAGCCACTAAGGGAGCACCTATTAAAAAATGCCCAGGCGTAAGGGACTGAAAGTCACTGGGATCACTTGAAAGAGCTGTGAGAGGTCGTGAATTAAGTATCGCTTCTATCTGACATGTAAGAGTGATGAAGTGAGTCAGCGTGGGTACATGAGTACCTAATACACGTTTCAAATGAAATTTAGCGCTCTTAATGGCACTCTCCCATACGCCACCTTGATGTGGTGCAGATGGGGGTTGAAATGAAAGTTAATACTTTGCTCCAGAGCAAATTGTTCAATTTGATGTTGACCAGTAGAATGAATGATTTTCTGAAGGGCGTTTTTTGCGCCAACAAAATTCGTAGCACAATCGCTATAAATATCAGTGCAAAATCCTCTACGTGATATGCTTAAAGTAAGAGATGCTCTTACAAATCGAGTAAGAGCTGCCATAAAGGATTCAGTGGACATGTCCGTTGCAGCTTCAATATGCACAGCCTTTGTGACTAGGCAGACAAATATGCTAAGCTTTAATATGGCGGATAGAACGGAGGTTATGAATTTTGATGTTGAAGGGGCCGCCGTAATCGACACCAGTTGACATAAAAGGTCTATTAGGGGTTACTCTAGCTTTAGGCAGATCATCCATTAAGGGGAATGTGTTCTTAGGTCTTTGTCGAAAACAGACCATGCATTTGAAAATGCGGGCACGAACAACATTGCGGGCGGCAAGTATCCAAACTTGTTGAGATAGAAGAGACATTGTTAATTGAACACCAGAATGTAAATTTTGAATATGAGTATGATCTATGAATAGGTTGACGACATGATGTTTTTTCGGTAAAATGCAGGGGTGTCTGGCGTCTTCAAGTAGATCGGAATGTTGTAGTCGGCCACCCACTCGGATCAACCCGTCTTGATCAAAGAATGGAGACAGACGTTGCAGTCTGGGCGAGCAGATCTTGTTGTTGCGTAGAGCAATGATGTCCGAAGCGAAGGCTTCCTGTTGCACTAACTTGAAGATTCGCTGCTGAGCGGCGTGCACTTCTGGAACGGAGAGTGGACCTGCTAGATGATCTCGCTGGCGGCTATTTCGGATGAACTGGAGGACATAGGCCATCACATGAAGTAGCTTGGTCCAGGACGAGAAGCGAGAGAGTAGATCCCAAGGAGAACGAGGAGTAGCGACGAGAACATTAAGTGGAGCAGTTTTCACTTCATCTAGAGAGAGAACATCGATGGGAGTTAAGCTGGAGTTCGGCCACTCGTACGGATGAAGTCGCAACCAAGCAGGACCACACCACCACAAAGGATGATTTATGAGTTGAGACAGGAGGATTCAACGGGACGCACAGTCTGCGGGGTTATCCTCACTGGATACATGACGCCAACAATGAGTAGGACAAAGCTCTTGAATTTGAGCCACACGGTTAGCTACGTATGTCTTAAGACGATAAGGCGGGGTTTGTATCCAGGAAAGAGTTACCATTGAATCACACCACAAATTTAGGGAGACTATTTTAATTGCAACAGTAAGTTGAGACATAACATAATTACAGTAAACCCTCTCTTATCCGGATCTCCCATATCCGGACCCTCCGATATCCGGACGCGATTTTGAAAAATGCAAAAATTCAAAAACATTCTTGGAGGCCAATGTTTGTTGACCAAGTAGTCGCGATCGGTGTTTGTAGGCCGGTTAGAAGGCGTCGGATTCGGAGAAAGTGGACGGGAGGGTTGTGCGATGTGCACGTGCGTGAGCAAGGTCACTGATTCGCGAAACAGTACAGAAATAGAATCCCCCCCATCTGTCCCTACCCACCCCAACACCCCTCATCGTGCGTGGAGACAACGCATCACCTGCGTCAGTAGTCAGTAGTGATGTGTCGAGTCGAGTCATTTGATGACTCGAGTCAACTCGAGTTACGAGTCGAGTCGAACTCGACTCGCTGTCAGGCACCAATTATGGGGGACAGCCCGGCTCGAGTCGGCAACCATCGGACGAGTTCGGGCCCTGACTTGAGTTGAGAAACGAGTCGGCTCGAGTCGGCAATCATCGGACGAGTTTGGTTTGACTCAAGTTGAGAAGCGAGTCGGCAATCATCGGACGAGTTCGGGTTCTGAATCGAGTTGAGAAGCGAGTCGGCAATCCCCGGACGAGTTCGTTTCTGACTCGAATTGGACCAATAGGGTTGCAGTTTTCCGAGTTGTCGACTCGTTAGGATCCGAGTTCGTGTAAGTTCGGCAATCTCCGTACGAGTTCGTGTCCAACTCGAGTTACGAACAAATTGACTCGAGTCGACTCTTGAGCTGTAGGGTAGGCTAAAATTATATTACTCTATGTACTGTACTGCTCTGTACTGTATTACGCAATATTTTTGAGTTTTGATGTTAATAAAGTATTAAAGTCTTATTAGACCAAAATACCGTTGTTTTATTTAATAAACAAACGTTTCCGTATTTAAGGCTTACTGAAATTGAGTACCGTAGTTGTTGTACAGTATTAATCTGTTTTCTCATTTTAAAACATTTTTCTCTCATATCCGGATTTTTTGTTATTCGGATCGGCCGGCGCCACATTAGTCCGGATATGAGAGGGTTTACTGTAACTAAGTGAGCAAGTAGGTGTGCTGCACACAGCTCTAGGTGTGGTAAAGTTACTCTTTTTAGTGGTGCTACATGAGTTTTTGCAATTAACTGGTTAACATGCACATCATTTTCCTTTGAACATCTCAGATAAATCACAGCAGCTTAACCGCTTTCAGTAGCATCAGAAAAACCGTGAAGCTCATAATGTGTGGTATTGGGCGGAGCATTTGCTCGGGGAATGGCAATGTCACCAATGTGTTGTAGATCAGACACAAAAGTTTGCCACTTAAGAGATAATTCTGGGTCCAAAGGTTCGTCCCACGTAATGCCAGAGGTCCACAATAATTGCATAAAGCACTTGGCTGTCATTATGCAGGAAGATAAGAAGCCGCATGGGTCATAGATTTGAGCTATGAGGCTCAAAACTTTTTGTTTAGTGGGAGATTCACTTGTGAAATTGAAATTGTATTTGAAACAATCTGTAACTGGAGACCAGAAGAGGCCCAGAATGGAGAAATGGGGGTCAGCGGTTGGTTGCAAGAAGACTGGTAACTCCTGATCAGCAACAGGCACGTGTTGTAACAGTTTAGGACTATTTGACACCCATTTCCTTAACTCAAAACCGCCAAGGCGGAGTAGCTCAATCAGTTGAGGTTGCAATTCCACTGCAGCGTCTTCAGTCAGGGCACCAGCAATAAGATCGTCCACATAACTATGATGTTTCAAAATTTCCGCGGCACGAGGAAAACGAGCACCTTCATCGTTAGCCAACTGTCGCAAAGTCTTAATTGCAAGATACGGGCTACAATTCATACCGTATGTCACAGTGGTGAGGCAATATTCTGATAAAGGGAGGTGTTTTGATTCACGCCACAATATCAATTGAAACCTTTGATCATCCGGGTGAACTTTTATTTGTCTATACATTTGTCAGATGTCACATGAAAACCTACCATTTCCAGGCGAAAGTGAAGAAGGATATCGCATATATTATTTTGCAACTTGGGTCCAGTGAGTAAGATATCATTCAAAGAGAGACCGGAGCTGGTCTTTGAACTAGCGTCAAACACGACGCGGAGTTTCGTTGTACTGCTCTGCTCTTTAAGCAGAGGTCCAGAGAATCCATGGTGGGGCAAGAAGTAATGTGGAGATGACAAATCGAGGTTAGAGAATTTTTCCATATGCCCAAGATTCTTATATTCGGACATAAAATCAGTGTAAAGAGTGTGAAATTCTGTATTGGTTGGATGAACAATTTTCCTTTCAAGAGACTGAAATCGCTGTTCAGCTATGGGCCTGGAGCACACGAGATTTGAAGGATCAGAGGAGAAAGGTAGGCGTACTATATATCGACCTTCAGGATCTCCACAGTGAGTGGTCTCAAAAAACTTATCGCATTGGATTTCTTCTGCTACCTTTTTCTTGCAGGGAGGGAGTTCCTCCTGCGTCCAAAATGTTTGCAAGGAAGCATGTAAATCGATATCTGAGATAGACAAGAGAGAAATGGCACTATTAGTGGTCATCCCTGAGGGGGGATTGAGACATGGAGCAGTTCCGGCAATCACATAGCCAAGAGTTTGAATAGCGTAAGGCATGTTGGGGCCTAGAGAGTGATGATCATTTGTTAGCACCTGAGCGAATAGGGCACTTCCTAACAATACATCGATAGGACCTGGTTTGTTGAATGTAGGGTCTGCCAATACATAAGGCTTAACTGACTCGAGGACTTCCGGACTGAGTTCTGCCCGTGGGAGGTTACAAGATATTTTTTCCAAAATATGGAATGAATGCTGAATGGCGACTGAATGGCCGGAGAGTGATTCAACATTAAGGTTCATTAGACCCTTAGTATTTGTAGGGGTTTGAGCGAGTCCCATGACGGCAAGATTAGAATTGCATCGACGCATCCCTAGCAATTGGGCCGCACGTTCTGAAATGAAGTCAGTCATACTACCAGAGTCCAACAATGCTCTAAAAACGAATGAGTGACCATTAGTGGCAGTAAGTTTAACTAATGTCGTACTGAGGAGAACTGAAAGTTTTTGATCAAAAGATTTTCCTGGAGAGGTACAGGTGAGTGTTGCTGGCGTGTTCTGAGCGCTAGAAGGAGGCGCAGGGGCCTGGGAAGGTGAGGGGGTAACTGGACTTTTAGTGAAATGCAGAAGAGAGTGATGTTTTTGCTGGTAAGTGCTACACGAGCCTGCAGACTGGCAAGTCTGGATATGATGAGCTCCAAGGCAGGAGACACATCTCTGTTTACCTTTAACAAGCCGATAACGCTCCTTAGGAGATTTCTTTTTGAATACTGAACAGTTGTATATCTTATATCCAGTTTTATGGCAGCAAAAACATGGAGGTTCTTGTAAGGAGGTTTCTTCTCGAGGAGAAAGTTGTGTTCTTTGGTGAATGCTACCCTTAAATTTAGATGAGGTGGGGTTGGTGAGATTTATTTTTAACATCAGAAGGGTTGTGTAAGCTTGCATCTTCAATATGCGAGCATTCGAGATTTAGAAATTTAATTATTTCCATAACTTTAGGAAGCGAGTGCGGTTCAGATGCCTCTTTGTTGTCACGATATTGTTCTAGTTTTTGAACAATTTTAGTGTCCACCTTACGTAGCAGATGAGCAGCTAAGAGAGGATTATCTTCTGTGACATCACAATTTAAAGCCTTAAGAGATTCTGTATGCTCATAGAAAGTAGTGATAAAATGTCTCAACTGCTTTACATTGTTGTATGAAATAGAGGGCAAGTCCAACAGGAAATTCAAATGAAGTGTGGTGAGTCTGCAAACATTATGATAACGCTCACACAACAATTGGTAGGCTATTAAATAATTAGCTGCAGTTAAGTTGACTGATTTCACTAAATTGAGAGGTTCACCTGACAAGGTACTTAGCAAATACTGAAATTTAGCCACATTAGAGATGTTTGCATTTTTGTGGACAGTGGTATCAAAAAGATTGATGTATGAAATCCATTTCAAAGGAGTTCCATCAAATGTTTGCAAATTAAGTTTAGGCAATTTTACGCCAGAAATTACTTCAGTAGGAAATTTGGGAGCTATATTTGTGTCACTTGAGTCACCAACAGAACCAGGTGTCGAAGGACTAGGAACAATTGCGACTTCAATCTCACTTGAGATACGCACATACAAATCATTAATTGCATCTATATCATCTTCAAGAATTGTTTCAGTTGCTTCTTCACTCTCAATAATACGGTTAACATTCAGCTCAAAGTCTGCCCGTTTGTTCTTAAGTTCTGCAAAGATTGTATTTAACTGCCTAACTTGCACAGGTGTTATGGGCGGAGGACCAGAAGTAATTTTTGAAACTGATTCAAGCAATTTTGTGAAACGGGACTTGATTAAGTCAGTAGATTTACGATAAGTTTCGTATTTAAATTCTTTTGGTGCCATATTGTAAAAGCCAGCAACTACAAAGTATTTCACAGAGAATAATCTAACGATATTGTGTTATGTTACTTTAATGAAGTACCTAGGCCTAATTTAAAGTCATCAAAAAAGGCAAGCATGAAATGACATTTCTGGCCTAGTAGGCTACAACAAAATATACAATAGGCTAATAAGCAATGATTACTAGGCCCTAGTCCTATAATAGTGAGAACAGGAGAACTTACAATACAAAAAAAAAACCAAAATGCCAGCCGGTATATCAGTGATATAAACTTAAAACTATAATGCTTATCTTAGGGCTTAAAGGCCAAAGTACAAACCAGTACGATTTAATACAGTGGCATATGGGGCTACGACTGAAACTGCCCCCAACAGTTACAAAGGTAAACGAAATTGATAGCTACAGAGCGTATCAGATTAAGTTAAAGTTTAACTTTAAGTCAATTGTAAAGACAATGACAGTGGGATTGTTAACCAGTAATTCCACGAAGGGAATACGGAAAAGTGAGAACATTTGCAATGCAAAATAATCAAAAATATTGATTTTAGATTGTAGCCTATAGTCTAAGCTTACATAGGCCTACAACCTATTAATGGATCTAAAGATCCTGGGACGCAAGTCAACTGTCCCGAGAGAGAGTTTGTGCCAAATTTGGCGAGAAATTACTGTACTGTCACAAGACAGACAAGGTGGCTCTACCTACAAACAATTTTTCAAATAAAATTAGAATGTAGGGAGACCTAAAGCTACAATAGCTTTGAGAAAATGTGTAAGCAGCAATTGGCTGCACTATGACTACCTAGCCCTAGGCCCTAACTGCAGGTCCAACTTGAACAGTATTAACTTTATTTTATGTATGCATGAGCATAGGCTATGAGTAATAAACTTCAGCCGTAAGAGACAAATCAAAAACCTATTAAGTACCTAGGGCCTACTTCAATTAATGTATAGTTCTATTGAATTAATACAATGTAGGCTAGATAGGTTTTTTCTTAAACTAGACAAAAAAATTCAGAGATATGTGTGATACGTTAGAAACAATGAAATATTAACTTAAAAACTCACCATGAATACGGTAGGGTAAACTAATAAAGAAAGTATTACCACTTCTCAATTTCTTACAAAATATTGAGACAAGTACTTAATAAAAAACAGTAAATCTTGACTAAACAAAAATTAAAAATGATAATTGACACCTATTAGTAAGGTTATGACACTGAAGTTTGACATTCACTTTTCAATCGACATCAATAACAGATCGATACGGCTGTAAGAGAGAGAGGGGGGGGGGGTGCAGCGAATCAATATCGATCGTCCGTCCCAGAATGCAATGCGTTGATCACATGATCAACATGGCTTCCTTCCTTGAGGCAATGAAAGAAACGCCAACATGGCGGAAACTTGAGAGCAAAATTAATTTCACAATTTACTGTATGACATAGGACTGTCTTTAAATCTGGCCCAGAGGACCAATGTTTCGAATTTGATGGGAAACATTGTTTAAGTTGTGTAGTTTAGAACTACGGACTAATTCTGAAGAGAAAAGATTGAATACCTTAAATATTTAAGTTGAAAGAGTCCAGGTCCTTTCCCGGTCGTCACAGAGTAGTTCACAGCGAAGTCCACCATCCTTTTGTAGGGAGAAGCAAATTAAAGTTCACTTGACACTGTCTTGATATCTTGAGGTTTGAAGCAACGCACGAAAGCGAAGTTTTTATATTCTTCACACGAGATGCGGAAGCCCGGTCTGAGCGCTCGCAAAGTTTCTATACATGACCGCGCACAAATGAAGATCTCGTTGATGGCTAATCTACTTTGGGAAAATAAAATATTAAGAGCATTTTTAAAGAACAAACTTAGGCTTTACTAAGCCCGGAGAAAAATAAAAATGGCGATTTTGCCAGAGAAGGGAGCGAGAGTTCTAAATATTTTATTTGTTTGTGACCGAGTGAGTGAACAAGAAGGAAGTGAAAGTTGTTCCTAATTTGGAAGAGGTGAACACCAGGAAAACGGAATTTTTCCGTTTTTGACCCAAAAAGTGTGTAAGGTCTTCACGCTGGGCCTACAACCCTGTCACGTGATTGAATGGATTATGATTGGTTGTTAGGGCTTCCCGCTATTCCACCCCTCCCTCTCTCTTATTTAAACATATTATGTTTATGCTAATGACTTATCTTTCATTAACAATAGTTATAAAACTTAATCAAATACTGAACACCCTCCTTTCTCTGATGGGTATTCCATGCCCCCTGACCCCCCAGAGGGTCTGTGCGTTGTGCAGACTTGGGACCTGACTTGGCTCTCGACGGCCCTGGACAGAACGCCACCCTGTGGACAACCTCTTTGGGCCAAGACCTCTCTCACCGTTCCGCACAGAGACGCTTGCGCTCTCCTGCCTTCGAGCATGTTGCTTACCCATCTCACGATGGTGTTCTCCACATTTCTAGATACCAGCTTTGAGACAATAGAGCGAGTGCTTGTGTTATCAAAAGCTCCTTCTATATCAAGAAAAGTGGCCAACGCTATTTCCTTGTTGAAGATAGCGTTTTCAGTCCTGCTTACAAGCGCATGAAGAGCTTTCTCGCAGGATTTCCCTTTCGGATAGGCATGCTGATTCGGATGTAAAGGATGGCTTAAAAACACCTTATCCTTTATATGCCTATCCACCATTTTCTCCATGGTCTTCACAGGGCTTGTAACAGGTTATTTTTTTGTTATTTTTTTTTGCTCTTGGTTATTTTTTGTTATATTTTTTGGAATTTGGTTATTTTTGTTGTTTTTTGGAATTTTGGTTATTTTTTTAATTTTTTTTCAATCTCAAGAACTGCTACAAGCCCTGTTTACAGTATTCGTCTATCAGACGATATCTTAGCAGCATCGCGGCAGACGAATCTCATCATCCTAAAATGCGTGAAAACTAAGTCTCGTTGCTAGAAAACCAAGTCTCGCCGTCAAATCTAGGCAGATTTGTGATTCGTCTGTCGAGATTTTCTTTTTTACCAAGGTTAAGAATGTATTATCCCCAATCGGTTTTCTAATTTTTAGCAGCATTTTTTGTGTACAAAAGGTTATTTTTTGGTTATTTTTTTTCTTATTTGAGTTATTTTTTTATTTTTTTCAACCTCAAGAACTGTTACAAGCCCTGTCTTCAGGAGAAAAGACGTAAGGCTAATAGGTCTATAAGCCTTAGGAACAGCATATGAATCTCTCCCAGGTTTCGGTAAAAATACCACCCTTGAAACCCTCCATGCTGTTGGTATTACCCCAAAGGCTAAGCTAGTCCTGAACAAACGCACCCAGTGGAGTATCAACTGGTCCCCACCTTCCTGCAGAAATACAGGATAAATGCCATCGGTACCAGGGGCTTTGAATGGTTGAAATGCCCTAAGGGCCCATTCTATACCTTTAAAAGTGATGACGGCCCTGGCGCATACCCAATCCTCCCTTGTCGTCCGCACCCCAGTCCCTCTCCCCACCTCGTCTTGGACTGTGCTCTGCGGCCGCAAGGAGCCCGGGAAATGAGCACTCAACAGGCACTCAAGCGTCTCTTCCGGGCCGTCTGTATGTGATCCTTCTTCCTTAAGCATTGTGCCCAAAGAATTGGCTTTACCCCTAGCCAAGACTTTGTGGAGTTTTGCACATTCAGGAACTCGATCAATTCCCTGACAGAATTCTCTCCACGACTCTCTCTTGGCTTCCCTAACCGCCTTGTTGTAGTCAGTGAGTGCCCTTGAGTAGTTGTTCCAGTTTCCTGTACGCTTTGCAACGTTATACAGTCTACGAACCTTCCTTCTCATGGCTTCCAACCCACTGTTCCACCAACAGGCTGTCCTCCGCATACTTTTCACAGTCTCGGGACATACTCCATGGCCGGGCCAGCTCCTCCTTGATCTTGTTTGCCCCTGCCCCATTCAGTTTCACGTCCAGGTGTTCAGATCTGGCAATAGCCATCTTCTCTACAGACAGCTTCTCTGAATAAGAGGCTACCGGTGCCCCCTGTGTGACGTTCGACGCCTCCCCCTCTCTCAGTCTTGTCCTCTTGGCTTTCTCGGCTTCTTCGGGTGTCAGGTGCTCACACCCCCTCTTTCCACCCTTTTTGCCGGAAGCATTTGGAGCATTGGCTTTAGGGGTGCCACCCTCTCCCTGCTTTTCCCCAGCTCCCTGGCTCCCGGAGGAACCAGCAGCACTGGGGGCAAGGTTAGGTTGCTTTGCTTCCCACGCCAGCCTCCTCTCCTTTCTATTTAGGACCTTTGCGCCCTTGGCTAGGGCTTCCTCTATCCTTTTCCTCTGCATCTCGCCCCTGGAAAGCCGTTTTTCGATCTCTTCCTGGGATTGGCAAGTTGTTTGCGTTCTTCGTCTGACTTAAGCAGGCCGTCCTCATCCATCTGTGACAGATCGTTCATGCTAAGATTGGCAAGAGAAATGCTCTCGACCACCTGATCACATTCCTCTCGCTCTTGTTTGGTATTTTTTGGGGTTGTTGTTTTTTCGGACTCCATTTTGTTCCCACAAGTGCTGGGTATCTAAACGGTCCACCTCCCCAGTGACCCGATTGGGGAGGCAAGGGGTACATACGTCTGGGTTCCCCCAGGTTCCCAGAAGGCTCTGAAGAAAAGACACTGAATATTAGGCCCCCAGTGTCACGAGACTCTCAGCACGGATTGCATAACACCTTAGTCTAGGGCCCGCAGTACTTAGGTAACTCACCCACGTGACAGATACCCAGGCATCCGGATTGTGCCGCCACATCCAGGTGCCACCCCCACCTAGGCAAGGGCTCATCCTTGATCGGTTTTGACACATTACGGTACTGGCAGTGCTGCAGCCCACTACCAGGGAATCATTCGGGATTCCAGCCTAGAGCCGCCGGGATCAGCGAATCAGGGCCACGATGTGAACGGTGCAACCATTGGTTACACAGGGCAGCACAACGACTCTTGTACCGCCCTTCCCGGACGGTCTTGGGTGAAAACACCCCCGAGGGTGAAGGTGTACCCTGATTCTGCTAGACTACGATTCAGGACACCCCTCACCCCCTTAGCCCCTCCCAGGGGATGACCCCTTTAGAAAATTTCTCAGGAGATGACCCCCCGGACCCTCCATCTGCTGGGATGCTGGGAAATACTCCATACCTCCCTAGGACCTTTCCCGTTGTTTGCGACCCCCTCCCCCCTCTAAATATTCTGTTAGAAAATTTCTCCCCTCGGACCCTCCATCTGCTGGGGGATACTCCATACCCCCCTAGGACCTTTCCCATTGTTTGCGACCCCCTCCCCCCTCTAAATATTCTGTGTAACAGCCCACAACAGGCTCATTGAGATTAATAAAGGACCTCCATTATAAGTAATGGGGGACCACTGTCATAAACAATTTGAGGCTTTTTTTTTAGGAAAAACATTTTATTTAACATGAATCAAATTACAAGTATTAACGCCGGTACTCCTGCCCCATCTTCGAATTCCCTTAGGGTCCTCCACCTCCTCCTAGATCTCCTTAAGCACATGGAGCTGGCCCTTAATGTCGCGCAGATGGTTTTCACTCTTACCTAGTTTAAGACAACACTGTAGGGCTTGTCAGTCTGCACAGTCTTTCTGCCACTGCTCTGAGCAAGGTCTGGAATTCCCTGTCTAGCATTCCATCTATTGAAGTGACTAGAGGGGTGAAAGAAGCATTTCTTAACTCTGTCAACGACAAGTACTTTCTTTTTTTCTCATTTTCAGCATTCTCTAATACTTTATCGTATGGTAGGTTGGTGTAAGATGGGGCATCAGTGTCAACAACACGTATATCAAATAATGCTTCCATCTGAACCTCCCATACACCCCTGCAAGCCAAGTCTGCTTTCAGCACTGTAGCATTAGTTGACCCTTGCTCAGAGATCAGTGGCTCTCGAATGCAGTTTCCCCAAGCCAAGTTCATCAAGCTTCCAAGAGTGTCTCTCACTTCATTGTGTCTTCTTATGATCAACCCCCCTGAACGACAGTTAGTTAAGGGCATGTTCCTTGCTGAATTCTTTACCACATCCATCGCATGAAGTGGGGAGGTTTATAGGAGTTTTTCCATATCTTAAGGCAAGAGCGTCTCTGAATTCAAGTGGAGAAAGATCTAAGTTTAGTTTTTTCAATGGTACACATGATAGCCAGCCACTGTGCTTCGATGTGATTTGCCCCACGCAAGATGATTTTTGGTTGTTTCGGAGGAAGATTTGGAATAGTTAACTTAAAATGTTTTCTTCTTGTAATCTTCTCTCCTCTTTCGACTTCTTTTTTATTATAATTAAGTGTTCTTCGTGTTCTGCAATATTTATTTTCCTCTTAGTTTTTAGGGAGCCTATAATGAACTTACAACCTTTCCTTGAGGCCCGGAACAATGTATTTCCCTGAGAGGTTGGGTCAGTAATCCCAATTCCTCCGTTTTTTTACTTGCAAATGAAGTAATTTTTGTTCGTCTTGGTTTAAATGAGATCCAAATAAAGCAGGAAATAGGTTTAGTTCAATTGTATTTTTATTGGATGAAAATTAAAGCCTTCACTTTCAACAACCTTTGCAAAAAATTCCATTCAGCTTGTATAGACTTAGTGACAACAGCATGTGCCGATTGTGGATATTTTTCAGCTATATTTGCAAGTTTTGCCACACGATGAGTCCATTTTTCCACCTTCCTTTTTATTAAATCATCTTTTTTCTGTTTTGTCGCATCCAACAAATCCTCCTAAAAAACTATTCCCACTAACAATCTTTTATCCTGATATATTAAATAGGTCAAGTGTTGTTGGTTCAGATCCAGTTATTAAACGGGTTTTATGAGGTTGTGGGTAGTACCCATATTTTGGCCCAATTTCTTGTAATTTCTCCCACCATTTTATCACATTAGACAGTTTTTCTTGGTATAATGAGTCATCCGCATACCATACCTGATTTGTTTCTGGGATAGTTTTTAATTCATAAATTAAAGGCAAAGTAGCTAATCCATATAATATCATGGAAAGAGGGTCTCCCTGTGTAACACCTTCTTGGCTATACAGTTGTCTATCACTTCCTGGCATAACTAGTGCAGCTTTTTTCTGGTATGTGTTAAAAATAAATCTTGCTGCTCTTGGCCATCTAATTCTTGCCTGCCATAAAGCGTTGATTCTGTTGATCTTGTTGAAGGCATTGTCGGTGTCAACCATTATCATGCAGCTGTCTTCTTCAGTTTGACATTTTTCTTCAAACTGGTCCCTCATGAAAGGTATGGCGCCTTCTATTCCTGCTTTTAATCCGACATAGAGTTGATTAGTACCACAAATGTCAATAACTTCATCACCAGTTGCCTTAATAATACATTTTGCTAAGATACGGCGGAGTACTTCTCCTATCCCCACCGGTGTAACACCAGGTCATTTGTCGATTGCAACCAATCGATTAGCCATAAGAGCCTGTATTTTTGACCAAGGTAAGATTTCTTCATTTAACTTCATTGCTAATTCAGCAATTGAAGCCCTTAACAAACCACTCTTTCTACCATGTCTTAGTAAAAAATCTGTCCACTGTTCAAAAGTACTCCCGCCCGGCCCTCCACTCCCATGCAGTCTTCTTGCTATTTCTCTACATGTTCAGCTGTAATCTCAACCGACTCCAGTCTAGGTATTTCTTTCATGTGTCTGGGTAATTTCAGTAATTCAGAGTCAGGCAATGTGATATTTGGGTGTTTTTCTTTCAATACATCAAATAGTGTGCGTCCAAAATCATCTATAATATTATCAGGGCTTAAAATGCCTCCTTTATTGTCTTGATTGATAATCCTTGATGCTTCTTTTATTTTTCCTCTTTGAACCAATCTATTGAACTGAGTTTTAATGAACTCTTCATTGTCAGTGTATTTTGTTTTATTCCTTGATTTTAGGGACCTATTACATCGAATCGCTTCATCTACTAATTCATCATAAAATTTATTAGCCCACTTAATAAGTCTCCTCTCAATTAATTTTCTAATATCTTTCGCTTGTCTTACCATCCTTTCTTTTTGTAATATAACAGCGATGAAACATATTAATCGCTCTGAACATTCTTGACCATTAGCTAAAAGTAGAATTTCTTCTGCTAATGTTTGTACAAATCCATCACCTATAGATCCACAGGGAAGGTCATATTGTAATCTGTTGAGATGTACGACTTTTTCCCAACGAGACTTCCAGGCTGAGGTAAACTGTGGTTTCTGTTCCTCTGTTGAATAGTTGATGTTGAAAGATTCTAATAAAATCGTACATCCACTCAAGTTACTCAATTCTGAAGGCTTGAGGCTTTTTTATTTAATTTGGCACTATCTTCTTGCATTTTTCCAGAAAAATTAAAGTTATCAGAGGTCAAACCAATCTTTAAAAAGGGTTCAAACCAAGACATCCAGAATTTTAGACCAATATCATTACTCAGCAACATATCAAAAATTTTTGAAAAAGCACTTCACAATAGAATCTCAGCTTATCTGGAAAATAATAATTTGATTGCTAATGAACAATTCGGATTCAGGAAAAATAAAAATACAGAATTAGCTTTAATATCTTTTGTGGACAATACGGTGGGTGCCTTGGATGGGTCACGGTTTACAGCTGGCGTTTTTTGTGACCTATCCAGGGCCTTTGACTGTGTTTACCACGAATTGTTAATAGACAAAATGTTTAGTTTGGGCATTAAGAATGGGGCTTTAAAATTAATTAAGTCTTATTGGGAAGGAAGAAAACAAAGAACTATTATTTCACATAGTTCTGTTCGTTACAGTTCAGAGTGGGTCAGTGTAAATTTTGGGGTTCCCCAAGGGTCTATTTTGGGACCTACACTCTTTCTTATATACATAAATGATCTACCTACTCAGGTTCAAAAAAGATTTGTCTTGTTTGCAGATGACACTAGTGTGATATTAAATGAAAAAACTTTTTAGCTCTCGAAACTACAATTAAATCAACACTGAATGAATTAAAGATTTGGTTTCAATCAAATGGTCTTTTGTTAAATGAAAGTAAAACTAGTATAATCCATTTTCAATCTAGAAATAACAACAACTATCAGTTAGATAACACCAATCTAAATCTCATTGATTGCCATAGATTTCTTTGAGTAAATCTGGACAAAAATTTAAATTGGAGAGAGCATGTAATTTTTAGCGAATTTCCCCTATAGGGAAGTAGCTATTACCGTAGGCGGCACGGTGAGACTTAAGCCCGGGACCATGTTATTTTTTCATTTTGAGGTCCCTAGACCCCAAAAACACTGTTCGTTCATTTTCATATATATGTGTATATATATATATATATATATATATATATATATATATATATATATATATATACCTGTCCGTAGGCGCGATAACTTTTGTAAAAAAGGTCCGATCTTGATGAAATTTGGAACAAACGTGTAAAGCGTCATTCATGACTTCGAGTTCGAAAACCAGCAAGATTGATTTACTCTAAGAAGGTTTTTTTCACAAAATAAAATTTATTTTCAAGATTTAACACCTTTTTACTAATTATTTTTAAACTTAATTGTCAAAATTGGATTCAGCTTAAAAAAACAAACAATTTAGCATTTTGAATTATTATTCTACGTCAATCCGTTGCTTAGATATTGGATGATATTGGATGTGCTAAACACAGTACGTTGTCCAATATTGTTTTTAATTTTTCCCTCCAAAAAGTATAGACACCCTGATTTGAGATGTTTTTAAAAAATACAATTCTGAACATATGATTAAATTTGCAGGTGTAGAATATTTTATTTGTGTTTATTTTGAATAGTTAAGAGTTCATTGATCAAGGTTTTGCAGAAAATATATACTATATCAAAAAATACAAATTATTTTTAAATTTAATAAAGAAAGTAAGAGCATTTGGAAAGGGGGGGGGATGTCTTGGTCTAAACTGCCTGAAAATGTAGCATAATATATGATATGTTTAAAATTATGAGGATTGATAATATGTTTTATTGAAATTGGCTGGAGATGTAGGCCTGTTGCAACAGGGATGTTTTAATTACTATAAAATTGACCAGATGATTGAATTTTTTCATGAGATTAAATTATTTGTTTGTTTTGAGTGTTTTGAGTTCATTGGTTACATGTTTGTTGACATTTACATTCTATAATAAGATTACAGTTATTAAAAATTGAAAGACTAAGAATTATATAACATACAAAAGTGTATGTATTACTAATGAAAACCAATATGGTCTCTTTGTTAATTTTCCTCATGTTTAAAGCTCATGAATGATTAAATATGTGTTTTTAGTATATTATTTACTTAATGTATTCAAATGATACTTTCCTTCAAACAAGTTGAATGCTCACATATACAAAATAAATCCTATGGAAATTCGCTGAGTACGCAGGTCTGCTGCGACGGGGGTATTTTGGTAAATAAATTAAGTTCATTTAGATTTGCATTCAAAATTTTACAAAAATCAGTTTCATTAGAGACTTTGAAAACTGTGTATTTTGCCTACATTTATTCACTTCTGAAATATGGCATTATACTATGGGGAAACTCAATTGACTCTAATAAAGTTTTCAAAGCCCAAAAAAGTATTGTTAGGGTTATGGTAGGAGCAAATTTTAGGGCTAGTTGTCGCCCTATTTTAAGAGATTTGGATATAATGTCATTGGCTTGCATGTTTATTTATGAAACCCTTGTTTATGTTCATTCAAATTTTCATCTTTTTACACAGTTTCAATCACAACATTCATACAATACTAGAAATAACGTCTTGCTCAATTATCCAATTCACCATCTTTCTCTTTTTGAAAGAAGCCCGACTTATATAGGAATTAGGCTGTACAATAAAATGCCAGCTACATCCAAATTGTTCACACCTGGAAAATTAAAAAAGAGTTTAAAACACTACCTCAACAACAATAAATTTTACACTGTTGATGAATTTCTAAATGACAATGTAGAATTGGTCTGATCTCTTAAGAATATAATACCCAATGTTTTTTTTAATTTTTTTTTATTAATTTATAGATCTATTTTTATTGTATTATATTTGTTTACCATATGTACAAATGTACTTATTTTAGTATACTTTTGACAATTGCACCTGTTTGATATTACACTGTAATGTTCACAAACGTTCAGGGGCGGATCTAGGAAGTTGTTCAGGGGGGGGCGCATTCCGGGGGGCCTGGGGGGTATGGAATACCCCCCAGACAAAAGGGGGGTCCGGGGGTCCTCCCCCGGGAAAATTTTAAAATTTAGACTTAAATGATATGGGTTTTTAAGCATTTAAGGCACTAAATTTAGAGTTTAGTTAATCATAATACAGTACGTTATTTTCTTCAGCTTACAGTATTAGAAACGTTTTAGTTCATCGCGATCGCGGGGGTTAGTGAGGTTCATTGTATGTGATGCGGAAAGTGAAAAGAGACATCAAGTCGAAATTTTCGGGTTTTGAGTTATTAACATCCTGAAATTCAGCATCAAATTACAAACAATTTGACATATAATTTATAGTGCTATAAGTTTTCGCCTTTGAGTTGTTGGCATTTTAATTTTAGCTAGTTAAAACGTGTATTTTAGGTAATAAGAGCTTCAAACGTTCACAGAATACTTATTATTAGTCTAGTATTTAAGAAATGAATTAGGTATCAAAATAAAGCTGAAAACTAGTTCTTTAAAACTGAATAAAAAGAGACGTGATACACTTACAATTTCATTGTTTAAAAAACAAAAAAGTGAGAAGTTAGAAAAGGGACCTCAACTCGGAAGGCAGAATACCGAGGAATAAAAGAGAAATACAATATCAAGACGGTGATTTTCGACAATGTATACTCGGACTTAGACAATATTCTTTTACAACGAAAAACTTGAAGTAGTTCACTTATCCGCCGATAGATGTCAGGAGAGACTAGTTTTGTAATGCCCCTGACGACTCTGTCAGTGCGGGCTTGCACATTTGGGAAATGGAACCTGAAGTCGCCATGTTATTTCCCATTTAAGCGACTTGAGGTTCCTTTTCGTATGCTAAATAGACATAGACTGCTAAATCGATTATTTTTAATATTTATCGATTTCTTATCGCTAAAATAACAGACCCGAACCGAACCGTACACAAAACAACTGCGTTGTGTTTCGTCAAATTGCCGATTAAAGGTAGAGCACGATACCAGAACGAAATTACCCCTCCGCGCACTATCACGTTTAGCTCCACAATTTAGTAGGAATGCAGACAGTTATTTAGTTAAAATATATAACCTCAATTAGACAATGTTGAAATGGGATGTTTGGATTGTATATTAAGAAATAACTCTAATACATCAATCTGAATAAGTGCAAGCCCTATGAATTTTTGTGTAAGTGAATCCCATTTCAGGCCCCAAACGTAAAACAAACTCTGGGCCTGAGGGGGGGGCGGTCGCCCCCCTCGCCCCCCCTCTGGATCCGCCACTGCAAACGTTTAAGTGCAAATAAATGACTAATGACTAATGGCTTTGGTTGACTCAATGATCTAGAAGTATTTAGAGGACGAGGTGTTTCTTGAATATTTGGCATGTTAAACAACTTCTCTTGTTTGTTTGTCTTTTATTATCATTGCCATATTTTAATTCATCTGAATTTAGTGAAGAGTCTTCAGTTTTACCAGTGCCTTTACAGTTTTTAATATGAATTTTTATGGCTCTTTTAGTGTATTTATTTTTACAATTGGGACAAATGTCGTATCTGTCCATGTCAAACAGAGGCAAAGAAGAAGGTTCAACTGATGTTTGTGACATTCCTGACATTGTATTTGGTAATCCTGGTGTAACATGTACTTCTGTTTGAGGCATATTTTCATCAGGGTACTGGGACTCAATCAAAAAGCTACTGTCGTCATCTTGCCACTGAAAGTAAGGTCTCATGTATCTCTCGTCTCTGCCTATCACCGATGTCTGATATAGTCTGGTGGACTTGCTTGGAGTGCTCCAAGTATTCTAAAAGAAGTTCTTGCTTTCACTACACATGGATGGCCAGTTGCTATTTCAAACAATGAACTCAAACCATATTTCGATCGCAGGTATGCTCTTACAATACAATCTGGTGTGCTAATTTTTCAAGGAGATTACCCTCGGGTAGTGGTTCCAAAAGCACTTAAATCTTCTGTTCTTCAGCTCCTACACACCGCTCACTGGGGCATTGTTCGTATGAAACAAATGGCAAGACGCCATTGTTGGTGGTTTCACATGGACCAAGATATAGAAAATATCTCAAAATCGTGTTTATTGCCAACAATTTCAATCGAATCCCAAGCAAGAATACCTTAGCTGGCCTACCCCGAGAAAACCTTGGGAGAGAGTTCACATCGATTTCCCTGGACCATTCTGGAATAGTATGTGGTTGATAGTAGTTGATGCTTTTTCAAAGTTTCCTTTCGTTATCAAAATGAATAATACCACTACAGAATCAACTATCTCTGCACTTCGTCAGGTGTTCTTATTAGAAGGTCCACCAGATACTCTTGTATCCGATAATGGGGCGCAATTCACATCTCATGATTTTAAGAACTTTCGTGCAAAAGCTGGAATATCACATTTAACCACTGCTCCTTTTCACCCCTCATCAAACGGGGAAGCTGGGCGTTTTGTTAGAACGTTTAAAGAGGCTATGAAGAGGTCTTGGGCAGACAATAAAAATAAACATGATACTCTCAGTTCTGTCTTGTTCACCTATCGAACAACTCCAAACCCAAGTACAGTAGAACCTCGATTAACCGTCACTCTCGGGACCGGGAGTATGACGGTTAAGAGAATAGACGGTTAACAGAAATTAACTATAAACCTGTTCAATACGTAGATTTAAAATATTTCGGAAGAAATTAAACCCTGTATAAGTGGATAATACATATTGATATTTAAATTACATTCATAAAATGGTAATTACAGACCTTCTAAACTGTATGTTGAGCTCATTCAGTGTTTGTAAGGAATTACATAACCTCACATTAAAAGATAGTCCGTCATCTTTTAAATGAGTCCGCCAACACCATAAATCAGCTCGATACTTGTAGCTGTTTCGCCCTTCCCCAAACGTTTAATAATTTCGATTTTAGCGAATTTCCCCTATAGGGAAGAAGCTATTACCGTAGGTCTCATGGTAAGACCTAAGCCCGAGACCATGATAACTTTTCGTTTTAGGGCCACCCGAAGCAAAAAACACCATTCGTTCGAATTTTTATATATCTATCTATCTATCTATCTATATATATATATGTGTCTGTCAGCACGATAGCGGCCGTAAATATGGTCCAATCTTAATGAAATTTGGAACAGACATGTAAAGTGGTAATCGATTGGACGAGTTCGTGAACTAGCCGGATCGGACCACCGGAAGGGGGGGTAAAGGGGGATAAACCCCCCAAAAAATGGGTTTTTTGAGTTTTTTACATAGAAAAATAAAATTTATCGAATCTTTGTTGGCACCATTGAATTCAGCTCAAAAAAACAAACAATTTAGTGTTTTGAATCATTGTTCTATGTCCATTGGTTACTGAGATATTGAAAGTGGTAAACACAGTACGTTGTCCCCATGTTAACCTTATGGGGAATAAGTAAAATTCTATATCTCGCTTATTTCTCAACATATCTGGATAAAACTTGGTTTGTGGCTTCATCTAGATGAGATCTAATGTATTTTAGTCCAAAATCCCCGAAATTTCAATTTTTGTGGCAGCAAACCTGCATTATCATTCTCCATGTTATCCTTATGGGAAATAAAAAAATTCTAAATCATGCTTATTTTTTAACATTTCTAGACAAAACTTGGTATATGGCTTCTTCTAGTTAAGATCTACGAGATAATGAATTAAAACCAACCAGTTTTAACACACCTGTTGCAGCAAACCTGCAAACTCATTCCCCATGTTATTCTTAGGGAGACTACAAAACATGTCAAATCTCGCTAAGTTGGATTGAAATATGTTGTTTTGAATTTGAAATTCGCTGAGTATGCAGGTCCACTGCAACGGGGGTATTTTGGTCCTGCCCCAGTACGACTCGTTTTCGTTTTTCAGCCATCATTAACAATCAACAGTTACTGTACTGCAGTTGATTAACAGAACGTATCTAGCTACACACTGTGTAACAGCAAACACCATGTAACGCTGAACTACGAGGCGTTTCGTATAACCAAAAAAATCAACATGCCAATGAGTAATAAATAACTCGCTCACCCCCATACCACTCCTTGCGTGGGAGTGGTAATTTTCGGCGTAAACTCAAGGTCATTAGCCGCGGACAGTCGCATTCGCTCACAATGGCGCTTGCACTTTCTTCCGTGCTTTGCGCGACGCCAATTTACAACATATTGCGAGCCCGGAAGCAGTGACGGATAATAGAGAGTGACGGATAAAAGAGTGACGGTTAATCGAGGTTCTACTGTAAAGGTAAATCACCTGCAGAATTGCCTCATGGACGGCAACTGAAAACTTTGCTAGCTTTTCTGCAACCACCTCCTGTCTCTAGTCTTGATATGAATGACAGACAAAATAAAAAATTTCAGGTTGGTGCTAATGTTCTGGGAAAATTCTTTAGTGGACCAAAACGATGGATAAAAGGAACTGTCATTGGAGTTTTTGGTCGAATGATGTTTGAGATAAATACAGAAAGAGGGAATCAAATCAAATCAAATCAAAAACTTCTTTATTCAGACAGTACAAGATGTACAGAATGGCGTCACAACAATAATTCATAATAATATATACATACATGGTAATATATTCATAATAATATATACATACATGGTTAGTAATACATAATGTAAGGATAAACAGAAGACAATGCAATAAAATAAACTACAGTATTTAAATTACTAGTTTACTCAAAAAACTCCTCTTTAGAATATAATGGCTTATTGATCATTAATGTTTTAAGCTTATTTTTGAATTTATAAAAGTCATTAATTTGTTTTAATTCCATGGGCAGGGCGTTAAAAAATTTCAAACCTGCATAAGTCGGTTTTTTTTTCAAAAAAGACGCAAATGATGCTCAGGAAAACTAAAAACATTTTGATTTCTTGTATTGTATTTGTGATTTAAACCTAAGGTGGGTAGTTCAGCTGATTTTCTTTTTACTGCTAAGATAATTTCAAATATATATAAACTATAGACCGTCATAATACCCAAATTAGAAAAATGTATTTTAGCTGATTCAAAAAAGTTTAGCTTTAGCATAATTCTTATGGCCTGTTTTTGCAATATAAGTACTTTATTTAAATTGATATTAGAAGTACTGCCATAAAGAACAATTCCAAAGCATATGTGCGAATTTATTAACGAAAAATAAACCGACCTAAGTGTTTTAATGTCACATACTTTGGATAATTTTCTAAGAGCAAAGAGTCCGGAAGATACTTTACTACATATACTTTCAATGTGAACATCCCAATTTAAATTTCTGTCGACATGAATTCCGAGAAATTGTGAAACTTGAACTTCCTCAAGAGGATCTTCATTCAACATGATGTTTGTCAGAGGCAAATTATTGATTTTATTTAAATTTAATGCTGAGAAATAAATATATTTAGTTTTGTCCGGATTTATCAAAAGATTCTGTTCAGCTAAATATTGTTGGATGGTCGTGAGTTGATTAAAAGCAGAAAGTTCTATGTCCTCAAATTTTTTTCCAGATATTTTTAAATTTACGTCATCTGCGTACAACGTAATTTTGTCAAATCTAGATGCAATAGGCAGGCTATTTATATAACATAGAAAAAGCAAAGGGCCAAGTATGGATCCTTGAGGAACTCTGTATTTCAGACAATTTTTGGGGGTTTGATAGGTTCTCATCTGATCAAGATTGTTCAAATGATCTATTTCAATGAAATAAGGTCTGTCTGTTAAAAAGGATTCAAACCATGAAACGGCCTGCTTATTTAAACCCAATTTAGATAGAACTTGTAATAATTTAGTATGACATACACTATCGAATGCCTTACTGAGGTCCATGAAAATACCAATTGTTTTATCACCTCTGTCAATTGAATTTATAATTGACTCAATAAAATCAATTCCGGCACTCACTACTGATTTATTCTTTCTAAAACCATGTTGATCAGAGCTAATTAACTCATTTTTCTCTAAATAATCAGTTAACTGATTAGCAACGACACGCTCATACAATTTAGAAAAAGATGACAAAAGAGAGAGGGGTCTGTAATTTGTCACTAATTTAGGATCACCAGCTTTGAATAAGGGTTTTAACTTAGAGATCTTAAGATGTTTTGGAAAAATACCGGAGATAAAAGATGAGTTTATGAGATGTGTTAAGGGTTTTAATAAATAATGTTTTGCAAGTTTGATAACTGGCATTGGTATTTCATCATGACCTACCGAATACTTATTTACGAAAGAGTTTATTACTTTCTCCATATCATTCTTAGTAATAGATTTCAAAGAAAAAACCTTTTCATTGAAACAACCACTCGAACCAGAAACATTTGAGGAGCATAAACCCATTATATTTGTAACTATTAGAGTGTCAACCATTTTTGAATAATATTGGTTAAACAATGAACCTACTTTTTTGGGATCAGTGATCAATAAACCATTATTATCTTGTAATTCAATATTCTTAGTTTCAGTAATTTTAACCATTTCTACTTCTTTTCTGATTACATTCCATGTTGTCCTACATATATTACTAGACTTCCTAATGAGTTTTCCATAATATTCTTGTTTGGCTTTATTTATTTGATTTCCATATTGTTTTTTAGCATTTTTTATTACCTGTTTAAGTCTTTGAGACTTATTTAGTCTATATTCTCTAGTTAGAGCAATTAGATCCTCTTTATACTTCAACAAATCAGATGTTATCCACTCGTTTTTTTGTAAATTATGCTGCCTACATTTTACTTTAGGGTAACAAATGTCAAAATAATAAAAAATATACTAAAAAACTCATCAAACTTCTTGTCAACAGGAGCGTTATAAACATTTATCCAATTTTCACCTGATATCATTTTTAAAAATAGTTCATTATTGCTGTCATTAAACTTTCTTTTAATATATGAGGTACTTTTATTTTTATTTTTATTTTGAGCTTTTGAAACTGGAAGCGTTAATTCTAGTAGTTGAGCATCACGGTCTGAAAGAACCGTTACAATCCCTGAAATTTTCAACATTTTTTTTTGGTAAATTTGTGAGGATATTGTCAATTCCAGTCTCAGTAGTTTCGCAAACCCGGGTTGGAAAATCAACTAAATAATCAACTCCATGACTTCTTATTGAATTTACAAACTCATTAGTATCCCTAGAACCATCTAAAATATTAATGTTAAAGTCTCCTGCAATTATGATATTGTTACAAATCTGAAGAGCTTTCAAAATTAGAACATTTAATTTTTCTAAGAATTCTGATACTTTAGTGCTGGGAGATCGATAAATTCCAATAACAATAAGTTTATAATGGTTAAAAGTAAATTTTACAGCACAAAATTCAAACGTTTTATCCTCACATAAATCAATAAAACTAGGAGCAGCCAGCTGTCTGCATTCAGTGTAGTCCCGTGCAAGTATACATACACCTCCTTTAGTCGTTGATTTTCTACAGTAAAAAGCATTTACATTAAATCCGTCAATTTTGAATTTACTAATTTCATTGTCGTTTATATCATGTTCAGTCAAAACAATTATTGTAGGGTCAATTTCTTGCAAAACAATTTGTAAAGGTCCAGAACAATTATTAAAACTTTGAATGTTTTGATGAAAAATTTTTATTTTAGAAACAGGTGTTGAATAGTGGAATGTATGACCTTGTCTTACTAGGTTATTTTTGATGTATGGGGCATTGGAAAATTTGAAGTGCAGGCAGCTGAAATACAAAACTCAAGATGATTTCCTTATATATCATAACACTTGGGTGAAATCGGCAATGATCGTGAACTACCTGATACACTGTGGCCTATATGACTACATTTATTTATTTCACCAACATTTTGCTCAAAATCACATGTCACATTCACTTCACTTGCCCTCACGTAGAGCCCCAACTCACTGGTGTCAGCTGAAGATGTTGATATTGAGGATCTGTCTGGAGATGATGTGCTGTCGTCAAGTTGCAGGTTGGCAGAAGATGTTGATGGGCAGTCTTCAAGTTGTAGGCCTACTGCAGATGTTGGAAAGTTAAGAGGCACCAAAACCAGCTACGACCGCAATATACATTAAACGAAAACAAGTTACAACCTCAACAGCGAGGACCTCAGCAGACATCCTCAAACTCAAAAGGCTACAACAATAGAGAATTTTCCAACACTAACACCAGAACCCAAAACAAAAAGATGATCCAGAGCTATGTACAAAGTTTTGCAAATATGGCTTTTCCAAGTGCTGAAAGTATATCTTCATCGGGTGGAAATGATCTACCTCATCCAGTTGATGAAAATGAACAACCTCGTCCTTCCCACTTAGCAGAAACTTCAAATGATAACCCCACTGAAAATGGAGTGTTGTCAGGCCTTGTCCCATTTCCTGTTGTATGATCAGAGATAGGGTCATGCCATGCTCCGGGATTAGATTCGATATCCCCGCAAAGTAGAATTAAAGTCATTAGAATTGCAAATGTGTAATCAACATTTCTTTATTTCATTTTATGGGTTGTTTTCCAAATTATTTTGTATTTTCCGTACAAAATCTTATCTAAACTAGTGTCATGATCTATAGCATGTTGATTAAAGTAACATTCCATCATTATGTAGTTCATATTATGGAAATAAGTCATAATTTCTCTAGTTTCATAAAAATGTAAGGAAGCAAATACATAAATCCGAATCAAAAGAAAAATTCTTAATATCATCTGTATCTTCATGTTTATTGTTACTATTGTTTAACCTCAAACTGACATCTATTTAATTAGAAGAGAAAATATATGTTTTATGATATTTTAAAGTAGGGATGGACGGGATTGGATTTTCAGATCGGGACGGGACGGGATTTTTTTCTTCCCTCTTAAGTTTGGGACGGGACGGGACGGGATTTTTGTCTTCCCTAAATCTTCGGGAAATGCTCGTTCACAAATTTATTTTATTTATTACAATAATAGCATAAGGTTAAAAACAATGTCATATATAAATGTTTGTACCGTCCCAACTCAAAAAATTTCAAGAAATAAATTTAAGTGAAAAAATACTAACTTATATGCAACTGACAAAATAGCAAACATTAGAAACACATAAAAAATAGTAACACAATGAAATTGTTAATTATAAATAAAGTACAAATTTATATAAAAATGGTAAATAAAATGGTTTCTGCTTTTTGTTTTATTGTTTGGTTTCCAAAAAGCCAAGAGTAGAATACTAGAGTGGTTATTGCATGTTGACAATATACTGTCATGTATAATCAGTAAACATGTTATTGTATTTTTATAAACTTTGGGCTTTGGAGTTCTTGTTATAGGAAATGACTCTATGACTCATAATTTTTCCAGCACTTTAAACTACGGTAAAAAATTAATAAAAAATTTAGTTTCAAGATGAAAACCATAACACTAGTTTTTACAAGCTTAATATTATAAATTTGAAGTTCACAACTCCCAAACGTAATATTTCTTAAGTTACATAAAATATTAATTACCTATGTATTAGAAATTTCTTAAAAGTCTCAAAGTCTTTACTTTTGTCAATTGTTTTACTTATTTATGAAAAATAATCATACTTTCGGCTGGGATTCAAAGACACCTGAATTAGTTTAGAAAATTGAATACATGGGCAAAACCACAATTTGTAGCAGACCATTGTGGCCGACAATGTGAACAATCATCACTGTCACGCCTTATTGCAAGTTATCTCTGTTGATTAACCGCTATCAGTGAATAACTAAGATTGCTTTTCACACCCAATTGCGAGTTAGCAATCCTACATTTGCCGTTTATCAACGATTGGCAAATACGCGCGATCGTTTTTCACGGCCGATCGCGAGTTTCGTAAAGCAACATCGGCCGTTAATCCGCGATCGGCAAAGACGAGGCCGTTAGTAAATTCCGCAAAACTAGATTTGCCGTCTATTCGTGATCGGTAAATTCGCCCGATCGTTTTTCACGGCCGATCACGAGTTCCGTAAAGCTACATCGGCCGCTAATCCGCGATCTACAGATACGCGCTAGCGTATTTCGCGGCCGTTGCGAACAGCGCTAATCAATTTTTACCGTTCATCCGCGTCTGGGTAATACGCGCGATGGTTTTCGCGGCCGATCAAGAGATTTGCAAAGCCGCATTTGCCGTTTATTTACGATCGGCAAATAAGCGCGATAATTTTTAACGGACGATCGCGAGTTTTGCAAAGCTGAATTTGCCGTTTATTCGAGATCGGAAAATACGCGAGATTGTTTTCCGCGGCCGATCGCGAGTTTTGCGAAGCTATACCCGCTGTTTATAACGATCGCTAAAACGATCCCGTCCCGAAAAATTTCCCGAAGTAAATAAAATCCCATCCGAGAATCGGGAATTTAATTTTCCCGAAAATTTCCCGAAATTTCGGGACCTGACCATCCCTATTTTAAAGTATAACTTACATTCCCAAAGTTGACTTTGCATTCAAAAGTTAATATTTCTCAGAGTAAAATTTTGAAGTGTTATCCCCGACAGCTTGATGCCGCTTACAGCTTTCAATATCAGTTATCGATTCAATTTTAACGTTTTAAACATGTGAGTGTTCACTCACCATTTCAGCGTCACAATACCATCAAACGTTTTTTTACAAGCCGGTGATTAAAATTGTTATTTTCAAAGAAACTATTAGAAATTGAGGCTTTTCCTACCCCACCAAAAAGTTAATGTCTTTTCAAATTCTTTACATCATACTACACAGAAACATCTGCTTTTTTGTGCCTTACTCTTGGCTTGAAAATTTCTCTTTGCCGATCACTGCGTGCAGTGCACAGTAAATTTACCGAATTTACCGAATTTACCGTGCAGTGCACAGTAAATTTATCATGCACTTGGAAACGGATTTAATGGAAGTAAATGATCAAAACAATCAGCTGATTGCAGTAAACTAACGTTTAATGCATATTTTTTGGTTACTTCAGAGGAATGTAGTGGCAGCACTGGTGGCAGTGGCACATGTTTGTTAGTTTATTATAGGCTAGGAATTGGGAAACTTAATAGTTTATACAAGGAATATGTTGTTATTAAAAAATATGTTTTTTCTGAGTAGTATGATATAAAGTATCGTACGTCACACACCCGATAAGTTTTGCCGTACTCACATGAAAATCCTGCACTCGCCCAGCGCCTCACATGAGAACTATCATGCTCGCACGGTAAAACAGTATATACCAAGCTAGTAACATAATAGACAATAGACAATAATTTATTCCTTCAACAATATACACATATTGTAATGGACATCGTCAATAATAAATAATAATAATTTATGATATAGTCAGAACATGCAGAGAGAATCATACAGCAATAAGTACAAATCTATTGTATGTAATATAAATTTGAGTAATAAATTACATGCTAATTTTACATTTAAAAACCCATCAATCTTATAAAAAGGGTTTGCAGACAGCCAGTCAAACAGTACATCTGTAAATTTATTTTCAGTTATATTAAGCTAGGCTGGGGGGGTAACATATTAAATAGCTTAACCTCTAAATACTTTTGGTAATTTATCGATTTGGAAAGCCTACATCGTGGTAATTCTAGTTCATTATTCCTTCTAGTCTGATAACTGTGCATCATATTTCTTTTAGGCAATTCAGCAAGATTCTTCTTAAATAAAATTAAAACTAATATACTATTACAGCCCCAACAGAGATCAAAAATGGTAGATTTTTCCATCTTACTTGGTTTTAGAATTTAACTGTCAAGCAAAGATGTAATTCAGGAACTAAAGTGGTTTCAATAGGTAAGAAATTGTCTCTCTACACTTGAATATTGCTATTATGTAATAAGAGTCTTTGGAATGCACCCAGAAAAGCAAACCCATGAAAACTTTCATACCTATGTCATTGATGTCTCATGTCTGGGAGTAGTTTTCTGGCAGCAAACTTTTAGGACCAATAAATTATTATGTATTTCACTCAACTGAAAATGCTAGGTTAACAGCTGTAACTAATATAAATTCCAATAAACCTGGGTACCGGAAATCGACTCCAGAAAACTAACCCGAGTGCTCAAATTAATTTTGTTTACCAACCCTACAAGATTAACCCCGATGCAAAGGTTAAGTCAATATTCATTCTTGTGGTTGAGTTTATGATTAGGTCATTTAAATCAATGTTTGTACTGAATTATTACCTTATTTTACCATGTATAGTAATATGTGTTGTTGTCTTATTGATTTGAATGCTGCTGGGGATATTTTTCCAGGGGTGGCTGTTCAGGGTGCTGCTAATTATATAATTTTAAAGCAATTACAAGTTGATAGTTTAGTTATGTATTGAGAATATTTTTCCCCTAGGCTGTTTTAAAACAGGTTAAGGCCCCACTTCTCATGAGGAAAAAAGTACTTAGGAATTTTTCCATGTAAATATATCTTTCTGGGGGTGGTCTTTCTCTACCCCTTTCATAAATTAACATTAAAAAGATAACTCCAGGGGTTATCACCGTTCCCACCATATAGCAATATGTTATATGTTGACATTACTTCAGCCTGTGAAAACAGAAAAATTCATTAAGTTTCATCCTATTCAACCTTAATGTTATTTTCAGCTGTTATGTTCACTAACGTAAGGTGGATGTTGATTACATCTTCTGGCTTGTCATAAAACATTAAATTAACAATCAAAACATGAAAAAAATTAACAGAAGAAAAATGAAACCTAAAGTTAAAATTTTCTTAAATAACCTTTCTTTCAGTTTTTTGGGGGTTGTTCAACAGGAAGATTTAAATTGGGTTTTTAACAATTTTGATTGAGCCTATTTTTTAGTCTGAGGATAGGCATCCCATACAATTTTGTGTGTGAGCTACCTATGTATTCACTTTAGAGCTATGTTTTTGTGGCTAAGATATTTGCTCCTCTAGATTTGTAGAAAGGAATTGGTGTTTTTTGATTTTTTGCCACATTGGGTTAAATGGAGTAATATTTTATAAACAATAGTAATGGATACAGTTAGAACTTCTTCTTCAAGTTATATAAATTTCTCTTTGGACGAGTCAAAATATCCTATATGAATTATACAATATTTAGCTCTTTTTTACTTTCTCCCCCCTATACAATGTATATGGAGAAAGTATTGTTTTCGTCAAAATTTTCGAATTTGAGTTGTTAGTGAATATATTCATTTTAGTGCTCCCTGAATCCAAAAAAGTGGTTTTTGGCGTGGTGTCTGTCTGTCTGTCTGTGTGTGTGTGTGGATGTATATGTGTGTTGTTATATGTTTGTGTGGATGTATATGTGTGTGGATGTATACAAAGCTAGAAATGACACCAGTGGACCGATTTTCATGAAATTTGGCATATAGGTATAAAGACGTGGTATCTCCAGGCGTATTTTTCGTTTTTTTGAATTTTTGATTTTTAAGGGTATTTACCCCATAAAAACCCATGAAAAATTACAAAAATCCAAATATCTCAAAAACGGCTCTAACGATTTTGATAAAAATTTCATGGTTTTTAGTGCTTAGGATGACAAACAAAATGACATCACCCGCATGTCTGTAAAAATTCAGGTTCAGAAGTAATGGGGGTTTAAGTTTTAAAAAATTCATATTTTTCAAATTGCACAAAAACTGTAACGTTTAAAGAAAATATACTTGCAGTCATTAAATTTGGCTTGAAAAACTAAATAATCTAGTATTTTGAATCATTAGTTTACGTCAACAGGTTGCGGAGATAATTGATATTTTAGTTCGGTGGTAAACGCAGTACGTTGTCCAATGTTATTCTTATGGCAAATATTTAAAAACCGATATCTCCGTTAATTACGAACCGATTTTGATAACATTTGGTGTATATTTGTGTGATAATTAATTGTTAATTTGTTTTATTTCACTAAATATGTTTTCTGGTTTTAAATGACTTGAAGGGAGAAAGTATGTGTCAGTTTCCTGATACCGTTTATTTTTAATTAGAAAAATGTTATCAATATTTTATATGTGTTGCCCCAGATTTCTGTCCCATATACCACTTTTGAATGAGAATAAGTAAACAATTCTTTTTAAAAATTAAATGAAAGAATCCCTTAGTGTGGATGGCTTGTCAAGTCTTTCTTACCTAGGAACGAGCTTTTATAATTTACATATGGGGGAAAAGTAAGAGCTTGAAAACACTCTTTATCTTAAATATTTTGTTATTATAATGTGTAAAGTTTGGTTGAAATGGCAATATGTGACATTATAACAATACTTCAGCCTGTAAAAATTGAAAAGTTTTACCCGATTTAACCTAAATGTTATTTTCAGCTGTTGGTTGATGTGTTTGCTCCTGTGCTTCGAGACAAGAAAAACAGTCATTTGTGGAACTTCCACATGATCGTACCGCCATTGACGATCAATTTTTGTGAACATATGATCACAGCCAAAGAGAAGATCAGCAAAAAGAGCAAAGTGGGCGCTTCTTTCACTGATGATGGATTTGCAATGGGTAAAAAACTATCACCATATGTTCACTAAATTTCATTATTCAAGTCTATCTGGTCAGTCATTTAATGCTACCAAACCTCATGTCATTGAATCCCCCTCATGATATAAAAGTTCACCCTCTCAATCTTGAGTACGATTTAACAATTTTGTGGGACAAAAAAATCCAAGACCACTGATAACTATTTAACTAATTAAACAGTGCACTAATGAACATTCTATTAACATTGTATGTCCCAGGTTTACTTATTTTTCAAGTAAAATCAACTAGCTAATACCATTTTATATTTTGAGACTTATTATAAAAATCTACTTCCTTTAGAAAAGATCAGTTTCCGACCCCTCCAGGGGAATGGCTCACAAGGAGTAAAAAATTTAAAATAAAATAAAATTTTATAAATTTTATAAAAAAATTAGAATTGTTCTTAACATTACTGAAAAAGGAAGTAAAAGATAATCATGTGTATATAGCTGGCGATTTCAATGTCGTCTTGTTAGAAAGTTGTAGGAATAAAATAGAAAAACATTTTTGTTAAGTATGCTTTTAACTTAAGGATATTTTTATTACTCGGACAGTCCTACAAGAATAACTTTAACCCCACAAACATGTATTGATAATATTTTTTTCATTAGAAGAAAAGATCGACCAAAATACTTAAATTTAGAATTAGGGTTATCTGACCATAGAGTATTATTTATTCTAAATGAGTTTAATACAGCTGACAAAAAAATAAAAACCAACTGTAACATATCATTGAGAAAAAGGGTTTTCAATGAAAATAATATTACAAATTTCACTAATGTGCTCAAAGAATCACAATGGAATATTTCGATGCACTATGATGCTCTACAAAATTTTAATAATTTTATGTATAAGTATAGGTTAGATTTTCTGTCCTGTTTTCCTCTGAAATGTATTATACACAATAATATAAATGACACTTTATGTTCAAAAAAATGGGTCACCCAAGGTACCAGAATATCAAGTGCAAGAAAAAGAGAGCTAAGTAAACTTCCTAATTATTCCAATGATGATCTCTTTATTCAGTGTTTTAAAAGATATAAAAGAATTTTTAAATCTGTTTGCAACTTAGCTAAAAAGATTTCACACAGTAATTACATTAAAAATTTATTTGATAAAAGTAGGGCTGTATGGGCAGTTGTCAATTCAGAACTTGGTTTAGAGAAGAAGAATAACAGTTTTTGCAATATTATTTCCGAAAACCAAACCATCTCAAATGGTTCTGAAATAGCTGAGCACTTCAATACTAAGTTTGCAGATGTAATAAAATTAAATTCCACTCTTTTCAGTGTAAATGATGCTCAGTTATTTATGAGTAACTTAATAAAACCAAATCACACACCTGTTTTCAACTTTCAACCCGTATTAATAGAAAAAGTGGATAAGGTTATCTCATCTTCAAAAAACAAAATGTCAGCAGGATGGGATGAAATTCCTATCAAGCTCATTAAAAAAAACTGGTAATTTAATTGCCGGACCGTTGAGCGTGATTATAAATCAATCTTTGCAGGATGGAGTATTTCCAAATCTACATAAATTCGCTGAAGTAAAACCACATTTTAAAAAGGGCAGCAGATCGAATTCGGATAACTATCGTCCAATATCAATTTTACCAGCTTTCTCAAAACTTTTTGAAAAAAATTTAACTGAGCAAATTTTAAATTATTTTGAAGACAACAATTTGTTTGTATTAAATCAGTATGGGTTTAGATCTGGGCATAACACGATTCAAGCTTTATCGAACTTTTTGTAAGAAGTAGGCCTTGGCTTGGACAGATCACAGAATGTTGCAGGAATGTTCTGTGATCTGTCTAAGGCTTATGATTGTGTGGTGCATGACATTTTGTTTTTGAAACTTGAATATTACAATTTTTCTCAAAACGCTCTAAAAATGATTAAATCTTATTTAATGAGTCGATTTCATCGAACAGTAATTTTTAAAGAAAATAACTTTCATTATTCTTCCTGGAAAATAAACTCCTTCGGTGTGCCCCAAGGTTCCATATTGGGACCCTTATTATTTCTAATCTACATAAATGATCTCCCTTTCAATATAAATTCAAAGCTAACTCTTTACGCAGATGATACCACAGCATTGCTAAAAGCCAATAACCCAAACAGTCTACAATTTACTTTGGATAACACTCTTAAGGAATTGAATAATTGGTTCACAGCTAACAGTCTGAAATTAAACTGCTCAAAAACACACATAATTCGTTTTAAAACTACCCTTGACAAGGAAAACATAGAGCTAAAAATAAATTTTGATGGAGAAATTATTAATCAAGTTCAGTCAACTAAATTTTTAGGTGTTCAATTAGAAAGCAATTTAAAATGGGATGAATATATTAACATTCAATCTAAAAGGCTAAGTACAGTTTGTTTTCAGATGTTAGTCTTACAAAATATCACAGACCTAAAAACTAAGATTATCGTTTATGATGCTCTATTTGCTTCACAAATGCAATTTGGGATCGAATTCTGGGGTAGTTCTACATATGCTGAATAAATTTTTAAAATTAAAAAAAAATCCTTAGAATTATGACTTTTACCAGTTTTAGGGGCTTCTGTAAAAATATTTTTAAAGAATTAGGTATACTAACGTTACCTTCAATTTTCATTTTGTGTAGCTTAATGTTTATAAAGAAACATCTTAATTCTTTTATGAATGAAAACCATCAACATAATTACCTGACGAGGTATCGAGATAATTTTCAACTGCCCATACACAGACTGTCCTCTTTAGAGAAACAGCCTCAGTATCTTAGTAAAAAACTGTACAATAAACTGCCTCAAAATTTAAAGTCCATCAAAAACATTGAAAGATTCAAGTCTGAAGTTTTGAAATTTCTGATTAATAAAGTCTATTACAATGTAAATACCTTTTTAAATGAATCCTTTTAAAAGTTATATTTTTTTTAGTTTAAGTTTGTTTATGAGCTATTATATGTATGACAATTTCACCTGTTTCTCCAGCTCTACTGGTTAATGTGAAATAAATGATTGATTGATTGATTGATTGATTGATGGAGTAAGAATCTTTAAATGCATAGGTTGAGATAAAGATCAAATTGAAGACCTCAGTTAGTGATATATTATCAAATCAAAACACAAGGCACACGCTGTCCATAAGCCCAATTCTGAAATTAACATTGCTCTTACAGATGGTCTGGGCCTTATGATTTGATTTCACTTATACAATGCCGTAAATCGGACCTCAAAAGGTTTATCCTATCTAAAATGGTGACGTTTTAAAGTAGTACATTTTAAGGGCAAACGTTAAAAGTCCCAGCAAAATTGTTTCAGTTTAATAACGGTGACATTACT
The DNA here is from genome assembly GCA_035578135.1 of Flexamia atlantica. Taxonomy (NCBI): domain Eukaryota; kingdom Metazoa; phylum Arthropoda; class Insecta; order Hemiptera; family Cicadellidae; genus Flexamia; species Flexamia atlantica. The sequence continues at coordinate 37,996,688 of JAQJVK010000010.1, forward strand.
CTGTCAAAATTTAATTTGTTTGTAAAAATATAGGGTTTTTTTTTAAACGCAACCCATTTTTAAGATTGAATAATACGTATATAAATATGTAATGAGTATTGTTTTATTGATCTTTACATTTTATACAACCTATTATTTAAGTTTGATCACATTTAGTTTACATTATGTGCTCAAACAATCCGTCATTGGCATTTGTATAAAGTTATGCTCTCTCCATCAAATTCCCGAACATGTGTTGCAAGGTAACTCTTTGAATTTCTTGTATTAAATTTGTTATGTTTGTTTTGAGGTGCTGAATATCTTGTGAATTGTTTTCGTAGAATAATACTACTTTACATGTCTGTGGCAAATTTCATTCAGATCAAACCACTTTTACGCGAGTTATCGTGCTTAAAGACACACACATTAAAAACGCAACCCAAAACTTTATTTTATCGGTGAACTATTATTTCCCCCAAGATCCCCGGATTCGACTCAACTATATTATTTTATTTGGGAATACATAAAAATTAAGGCCTACGAAAACAATTCACAGGATATTCAGCACCTCAAAACAAACAACAAATTTAATGCAAGAAATTCAAAGAGGTACCTTGCAACACGTGTTTGGGAATTTGATGGAAAGAACATAACTTTGTACAAATGCCAATGGCGGACTGTTTGAGCATGTAATGTAAACTAAATGTGATCAAACTTAAATAATAGGTGGTATAAAATGTAAAGAACAATAAAACAATACTCATTTCATATTTATATGTGCATTATTTAATCTTAAAAATGGGTTGCGTTTAAAAAAAAACACTCTGTAGTTGTTTTATGACTTGTGTGTAAGTTGTAAATGCCTATTATCGGAATACATATAATTGTAATTATAATTTTTCAGTTATTTGTTGGTAGCTTTTGTAACTAAAAACAGACCAAGACTAAAATTATATGAACTAGCAAGTGCAATTCACTCGTTCCTCAGTAAAACTTATATTCTTAAAAGAAAAAAACACCCTAGACCTTTATTTGCAGATTTTTATTTTAGTCCTACAGTATCTCAAGTTTTTATCCTCATATGCTCTTTCATGTAGTTTCTCTCCTACAATCATAGCTGACCTCACGTTTGTGGGGAGTAAATGTCAGAAAAGTTATTTCCACTTTCCCTTTTTCATGAATCTGATGATAATTTTCCTCTTGTATGCAGGGATTGCTTATGTGCTGAGTGTGCTGGATTTGAACGCAGAGTTTGAATCCCTCCATTGGTTCCAATCAATCAAGGAGAAGTACAGCATAGAACTGAACAGTGTTGTCAAGCAGAAGCAGTTGCTCACTAAAGATGAGGAAAAACTCCAGCAAACCCTCAACCTGACTGCCAAAAGACTGCAGATATATCATCAGGTAACACCTAGGAAGCAATAGAATTTATTTCTGCTATAGTACTCTTGCCCTGAAATGTGTTATTTTTATTTTCTGAAGCACAATATTTATATGAACTTAATCGTTGGAATTTCAGGTCTTAAAAGTAATAAAATTATCATGCAGTATAATGAATTGCATTTTAAACCGTAGGTGAATATATTGCTCGTTTAAACTGGTTATTGAAAGTGGTTGGGTAGGCTTTGCTGCGGACGTATAAAGTTTTACATGCGTTATAAAAGACCTAGATGAAACTTTTTATCAACGCGTGGGGAAGGGTTAAAAAACTCCACATCAACCCCCCCCCCCCCCCCCCCCCGTACGGGTATCTTTGTTAATGACATTTTTGAATAAGAACTTGTGATAATTAATTAACTAACCCTGTGTTTGTTTAGTAAATCGTACAACTAATAATACTTAGTAATACCTAGTAAAAACTAGTAATACCACCGAATTGACACTCTAAAAATGGTGGTATTTTTCTTTGGAAAGAACATTTTTAGGCCAAACAGTTTTGTAAAAAGAATTATTCTTTGAAAGAGTAACAATATTTTCTGAAATATGGTACGAAATTGACATATTATGATCAAAACAGATCCTGAAAATGTTAAGGCATTAAGCGCGACTTTACTGTTAGACGGACAGCGTTCGTTCGTAAACCTAGTTTTTTTGTACTAATTCTTCAATCTCTTGACCTGAAATGCCTTCGCGTACCACCAGTGGTACGCGTACCTCCGGTTGAGAAACACTGAACTAACCAGATTAATTGGTGTTGGATCATAACTGTTCCTGCATTTATTGATTTATTTTTAATTATTTTCTGGCTATCATTGGATGACTTAAGTTGATGTATAGTTTAGGTGACTCTTCTTTTCTTTTTGCTGTTGTCGTCCCAATTCTTCTCCATTCTTTCAGATTGTGCTGTCTTTTCTTCTTTTGAAACTACCTTTCCTTGTCTCTGATCATTTGATTTTATTGGTAGAACAATCTTTTTGTCTTAGAATACGTTAATAATCTACAAGCTCCCTAATAATTTAATTGAGATTTTGATTGGGTAAGGATTTGTTACTGAACCCTTGAGCAGGCGCTTCACCGGCAAAACGCGAGCGGGCGCATGTGGAGTTTTACTCCGCAACACTAGATTGCACAAATTTAACCCATTTTTCTTGTTTTATTACGAAATATTGTATTTAAATGTTGATAAACTTCATTAGGAATCACTTTTCATCGTCGATTCAATTAATTGTTCAATTGAATTGGTGTTATATTTCAATTTAACTTAGTATGTAATTTTCTCGTATAAAATATGTATTAATTATTATTTACATTTTTGGACTTTTCCTTTCGCTTCCTTTTTTCGAAAGCAAAAGGAAAAGTCCAACAAATTAATAATAATTACAAATCCATTGCTATTATGAATTTTTAAAATAGGTATCAGTGTCTGTGTAACGGGAGAGGGCGCTCCGCAAACTGAGACGGCATCTCTGAATTGCATATAACGAGGTACCAAGGGGGGGGTGGGGGGTATAAATAGCTTTAGGAAATTCCTGGAATGAGGGGCATAAAGTACGGAGTCGGACACGACCGCCGACACCGATTATGTCTGTTTATTTTAACATAAAAAACACGTGCGGAGGAAAACTCCGCGTGCGCCCGCTCGAGGGTTAATAAATATCTTGAGAGTGTGCGATGCAATTTTAAAGTTACTTTCAGAATTATGTTTATTTTTTTAATCCTTTAAATTTTATATCTCACAAGGGTAACTATCACATTTGAAATTTTAAAGTTAGGGTTAGGGAGTGAAGGGGTTTGGAGAAGGTGGACAATGTTGTCATGAAAATTATCTGCTCCAATGGTGCCAGTTGTTTCCCTCAACCAGCATACCTGAATCTTCTTAGTATTTTATTAAATTAAGATCTAACAAAGGATACATTGGTGAAAACACACTTTCTTTGATATCTTAAAAATATAATGTCTCAAGACCACAAGATGTGATTTTAATTTTAATTTTACCAAACTTTCTCTTTTGTTATGCTCGTAATGTAATTTATCTCTAAGGTACCTTACCCTTTAAAATTTGTAAGTTAGGGGTGGGGTGAATGGGGGTTGGTACAGGTATAAAATTTGTAAGTTAGGGGCGGGCTGAAGGGGGGTTGGTACAATTTGTAAGTTAGGGGTAGGGTGGATGGGGGTTGGTACGGGTATAAAATTTGTAAGTTAAGGGCGGGCTGAAGGGGGGTTGGTACGGGTATGAAATTTCCATGTGTCAAATACTTCTCCCATTGGTGATAAACATTTCCAGTAAACTAAATACTAAAATTTACTTTATTTTTTTAATAAATAAGGAAGCAATTAAAAAAAACACCCTGTATACACAAAACATTATAAAAATGTTGGTTTGCTGTACATGTAGCAAACCCAACTCTCATATCCTTATTAGGCTATTCACCCACCATTTGAATATAAGAAAAAACATTTTATTTGTTAATTTTTTATCCCCTATTTTATATAATTTAATAATTGTTTTTATCTTTAGGAATTCCAACTGCTTTTCTACAGTCTTAGCAGTGCCCAGGTATTTTTCCAAAGAGACTTAAGTCTGAATCAAGTTTCTTCTGGCCTGGAATCTAAAAAGCCTCCTATGGAACCGTCATCTAACGTCTGATAGCATCAAATGTATATTTGTTATTGCCTTTACGAAAGTACCATATTGTTGAAAACCAAATTTAGGTTAAGGTGTTGTACATATAAAAATTATATTTTTAGATAATGTATAGGAAGCTTTATAAATAAACCATTTTGTATTATATTGTTAATCAATGTTTAAACTGTTATGAATATTGGAAAAGAAAATACATTTTTTATTGCATCATATGAACTTGTAACAAATTGTTTCTCCTTTTCTGAATATCAACAGTTAGGGAAAAAACCAGTACTAGCTCAAGAATGTAATAGATCATGTTAGTTCCACGGAGATATTACAGTATTGGTTTGTATTTTGCGAGTTGTGATTTTTCAAGTAGAGTCGAGCTGTAAGAGTTTCGCTCAAGATTCGAGCTTTTTTCGAGTCAAATTTTTGAAATACTAACCTAATTGTTTTTGTGTTCCTATATAATTATCCTTACATTATTAGTTGAAGGGGTCCCCCGTAAAACGTTCTAAACGACAAAATTTCAAAATCGAAGATATTCAGTGAAAAAGGTTCTCCAGGACATGAGCTACACCATGGTATATTTTGTTTTGATGATATTTGAGTTGGTAGCCCTGGTTTCGTCTGTCAGAGTTTGCGTGCTTTGTGAGACTGCACGGGCTTTCTGGGTAATAACGTTCTATTCGCCGAAAGATGGAATCCCCGCCGGTCGTTACGCTGTCACCCAAGGACCAAAATCGCGTAAATAAAAATAAAAGACGTGAAGTAAATATTGGAAAGTGGAAGGATAAGACCAGGATTGAATATATAAAAGTTGGATTACCCTATGTTTAAAAAAATAAGAAGCCAAGGCCTGGAAATTGCCCCCAAAAGAGGTGGGTAGAATAACGTTTTAAGCACCACATGTGGATAACTTTTAGCAAAATGACATATCACGTTTTATTAACAACATTACGTTTTTGTACTTTTACATCAATAAAATTGTTTTATATTTAGTTTTATTTTTGTATCTATTGGTATTCCTACTCTCCCTCATGTTTTCTTCCAAAGTAGAAGAGCAGTCCGTCAGAAAACGTTCCAAGCGCCAGTCATTTCGAACGTTATAACCCCTAAAAAAACACGTAAAATGTTGTAAAATGCTAGATGGCAGGTACAAATTCAATATAATGCTACATTATGATATTATAAATAGGGTGTTAAAAGATTATACATGATTATAAGTTCTAACCTTACAAAACCCGTAAATTTTAGAATTCAACTTTCAACCCTTGATTACTCAAAACTAGGTTTTTGTCGTTTAGAACGTTTTACAGGGGACCCCTTCAGTTGTGTGTTGGTTGTATTTTGCCTGCCTCTTTTTAAATATATATATATATATATATATATATATATATATATATTTACCTTGTGAAAGAAGAAACCTGCTTGAACTGCCAACGAACATGTAATAATTTAGAATGAATGCTAACTGTTTTTCCTGCGCGCACCATAATGGTGCTTTAGGAAAGTAAATGTGTAAATTGTATTTGAATTTTGTTGAAAAAAGATAGAAAAAGATAGATAGAATTATCATGTCAAAAATTATAATTATTATTCAAATACAATTAATATTATTCAGCTTAGAGATGTTCCTGAGTTGTACATCAAAAATGATCTCAACTAAATTAAGACAGTGTCTTACTTCAAATCACTTGGACTTCATTTGGCTTACTGTTTTGAAATAAAATGACTAAAACTCAAACCACCTTATGTCTTCACAGAGCCTAACTCAATGTTTGGTTAAAATATAAGTCTAAGACGATATTTTTGATTGGTTCACTAAGGTAAACAAGCATTTATGCACTACATTATAGCAAAATAAATACCTAATATGATATAATATTTTTCAATAACCAATCAGTAACTATACACAATTTTTATTAAAGTGAACCAAACGATTGTTTTCCTTGGCAGTTAAAGATGTAATTAACTGTGTGAAAAACTACTGTAAAAATACTCAGCTAGAACTTTGATTATTTTGAGGAACTTCGAGTCGAGTAGTGTAAACTTGGCTCAAAAAACTCGATACTCGAGTACTCACACACTTCTAGTATTTGTAATTCAATTTTTTCGTGTTATATGAAATTAATTTTCCTCACAAATGGCAGGCTCCTAAAAAAATTGTGATTTCTTGGCTATGATTATAAAGATCCCTTTATCTTTATTCAATACATTTTGCCATGCAGCCAGCTGCCTAGTGTTACAGCGTACAATGCACCAAAAGCCCAAGTACAAGCTCTCGCTACTAGCTGCTTATTTGCTTGGCAGCCTGTAGTAGGAGCCTCAAGTAGACATAATATTAAACAATTTTCAGAGCTCTTCAGTCTGTTTCTAATTGCTCAGCCAAGTCAGAACCTTCTACTTTCCTTACACTCTGAGACCGCCTTTTAATCGATAATTAAAATCGTTGTGGGATCAAATGATTTCACAGTTAAAAATTTAATACTTTTATTTTTCCAACTGAGATTTGTTGAGTAACCTGATAGAAGTCTAAAAATAATATTTTTATTTGTAATTTACTTGATTACTATTTTTATACAGAACTATTTAATTTCATTAAACTTCTCTTCCTGGATACACAATTTGATTAGGAGATATCGAATGTTCAACTAACATTTCACCATTTATCAATATTTTAAAGTATTAACTTGGTCAAAAGTGAAATCTTGCGATGCAAATTAGTTATATAAATGTAATTGTGAAGTTATAGATTTATTAAACTTAAGAAGTTATGGATCAGTCAGTAAGAACTATGAAATGTAGTCAACTCAGAACCCGTTTGAGGGCATTTTTCTTCTTTCAGTTAACAAAGTAATAATAATCATAGTTTATAAGAAGACCTGTCATTATATTATGAGGGCATTTTACTACTTTCAGATAACTTAGTAATAATAATCATAGTTTTTAAAAAGACCTGTCATTATATTTACATTACATACATTTATTTATATAGATTTTTTTTATACAGGATAATGCTAGTTTCTCTGGTAGCCTACTAAATTTTATTGGAGGACCAATTAATTTTTAAACAAATAGTAATGTTACTAGTCATTGTACACTTTTAAACCACAAATTCAAATGAGTTTTCACTAACTATTTAGAATGACTCTCACTGTTTCATTCATTGACATTCAATTCATTTGGTATAATTTCCAAAGACGATGAAAAATCTTGAAAATTTATGTTCATTTACTAGGATTACGAATGTAATAATAACGTACCCTTGCAGTTCATAAAAAAAACCTAAAACGTTTTCCCTTCTCTGAAAATTTAACCTATAAATAAAGTAGTTAACATTACAATAATATATGTATATCACACGATATTTTCCCATAGAATTGAATCACTAAATCAAATCCAAACTAGAAATATGTACTTGCAGTTTGCTCTTTATTGATGGCATTGCAAATTATTAAGGGACTTCATCTTCATATGGTTGATGAAATCAAATTTGTTGTTAAATAATATTTCACAAAAAACCCCTTAATATTTTAATGAACCCCTGTTTGGATTGAGCATTATCGTTTCTTCATCAGTTACACTTAACCTACTAAACAACCACAAACCTTTTTTGACTATAACATATCATAACAAAGACTCCATAAACACAACTATACACAAACTGATTGTCTACTAATTATTTTGATCCATTGGATCCTAATCATTGAGTACGTCAAGTGGATCAGAGGATATAAATTCTGGCTCGAACACTCTAAATGTAATGGGTTCAATGAAATATTAAATATTCAATTAAATAACTAACATGGTATTAAAAACTAACTTTTCCTCTAACAAAATTTTCTTAAGACTTCTTACTTAGGAATATCTTTTGTTGAAGAATCTATGGTAACTTTAAGTCTTGTATACAGGAATTTAACTTCATCAACTCACAAATGTTTTAAATAAACATGATTCACTTGATTGTTCATCAAATTTTAACATAATTTCTGTTAACTTCCATTTAGGGTTTACGTCCTGGGCTTTGGTGGGTCTGTCACGTATGTCAGCTCATTTAGGTAGTACCTGTAACAAAGACAATTATTAAACTAAGTAGAGTTGTCAATTTAATTGTGCCAATAACGGAAAAAGCGTTTTCCAAATTCATAGCTTCTTAAATGATTATTGTGTGGTCCTGGTAATAGACTGGCCAGAGATGAAGAAATAAAATTATTGTAGTGAGCTCACACTTGTGGGACCGAAACAATGCAAACTGCAGAGCTTTCAGTAACTATGCAACCTGCAGAGCACTTTATAACTATGCAACCTGCAGACCACTCTGTAACCATGCAACCTGCAGAGCACTCTGTAACCATGCAACCTGCAGAGCACTCTGTAACTATGCAACCTGCAGAGCACTCTGTAACTATGCAACCTGCAGAGCACTCTGTAACTATGCAACCTGCAGGGCACTCTATAACTATGCAACGTGCAGTGCACTATAACTATGCAACCTACAGAGCACTCTGTAACTATGCAACCTGCAGAGCACTCTGTAACTATGCAACCTGCAGAGCACTCTGTAACTATGCAATCTGCAGAGCACTCTATAACAATAACATGGCTGCTACCTAGAGCCTTCAAATTTTGGTCCCTCATTCATGAGCTCACTGCAGTTCTGGTTCCCCTGTGCTTTGAGGGCTGGTTATTCTTTTTTTGGGCCTCACCCCACAGGAAAATCCTGTGAGGCTACTTCAGCTTTTTTTGTACAGCTACTGGAATGGAAAGGAAGCTTCTGTTGTAATATCCCTTGTGCCTTAGGTTAACCTTCAGTAAATTAATACAGGGAAACCAAAAGGAAAATGAAATAGGTAGATGGACTAGGTTCGGCCAAGCTTGGACTGGGTGGGCGAAAATATACTTTTATCCAACATTAGATGTGGGCGTCAAAGCTAAGGATCCTCATCTTGATAGCCAGCGCACCCCCGCCCAGCCTCCCCTTGAGGGAAACTAAAGTTATTCATCAAAAGACATCTACAGCACTGCCTCCAATCGTGTCAACTTCCGTAGCTGTACCCATTATTGGTACCTAAACTAACAAAAGCCATTTAAAATCCCACTGGTGTTGTGAGGGCTTAGCATCATAATTAACATAATGATTAACATAATTACATGATTAACATAATTAACATGTGATCAACATAATTAACATGATTAAAATAATGTTTGTTTCCAGTGCAATCATTTTCACTTCGCATCAATGATTGAGAAATGACCCCATGACTTTTGGAGTTAAAGTCCAATGCTGATGCTTAGTAATGGTTGGCACAATGACCATGACTCTAAAACCTTTCAGTTGATGTTACATTAGCAATGATTTTGAAAAGCCATTCATAAACAATTAATTTTCTTATACAATATTGTTTGTACTTATTTTATTACTTAATTAATAAGGTGGGTCGAAAAAACAAAATTTTGGAGTTTTGGATCGTAATAGGTCTCAGTATTTGCGAAATAGCATAGCATGTAGAATACTGAAAAAATAACTTTTTTTAAAATCATTTGAGGTCTTCCGGTCACGCAATGACCTTGAAGTTTAACATATAAAACTCCAAAAGAGAATTAGTGAACAATCATAATTTGGTTTATTCTGAGCATTGATAATGGCACAAAAGTTTTGCCATTGAATTCGCAAACTGCTCTTTAAAAGGTTTTGAACAATGGTATAATTTGCTCAATTACACCTCAGAATCATTGACTTAGTACAGGCCAAAAACTTGAAAAAAACTCCTAAATAAGAGATTTTCACAAGGCCATAGATCGATAATACTGTTGCCTAATTGGACGAGTTATACCATTTTTCAAAATGTTTTAAAGAGCTCTTTCCATTTTTCATGGCAAAACTTTTGTATGATTATCAATGTCCTGCATAAATCAAATTACGATTATTCACTAATTCTCTTATGGAGTTTTAAATGATAAACTTCAAGGTCATTGGGCGACCGAAAGATCTTATATGATTTTTGAAAGTTATTTTTTCAGTATTCTACATGTTGTTTCACAACTTTTGGACCTATTACAATTCAAATTTCCAAAATTTTGTTTTTTCGACCCACTCTATTAGTTAATAGGCCTAGGTAAATAAACGCAAAACAGGTATTTTCTTTTCCAGTTAGCTTCAAACTCCTAGGACAAAATTTTTTACATGAAAACAGAAAAGATACCAATCACAAAACCCAAATTTTTGTAACCTGAAAGTGAAATAGTTGTGTTTTCCTCTTTCTTAATCTTGTTTCTCCATTCAAATTTTGGTTGAGAAGCTGACCAAATCTAAAACCCATTCAAAGAAAAGACTTAGCCTTTAGCAAACTTCTTCTTGTTGGCATTTTGACCTTATCCTTTCAATACCTAGGGAGTTAGTGCAATCTGGAATTTCAGGCACATGAACGAGTCCCTTGGGCCCTTAACACGTTCGCGGCAGCACGGTTTTTTTAGTACTTCACTGCCATCCTGAAAATTGGACTGGCATTAAAATCTTACCTTTGCAAGTAATTATGTCACTAATGGGGTTTTAACTACTTTCATCACGTCTTGAGGTGTGAAAATTGACGCCTACTTCCCTGGGAGTGATCGCACCCATCCGCACCTGGCATTCGGACTGCACTCATGTTAGGTTGAATAACAAATGCTACATTCTTTTATGGGAAGCATACACTTATTTATTGACATTTTTTACTCAAACATACTAACATTGAATTATTAGGATGTTAATTTTAACATTTTTAGAACATACAAGAAAACATTAATTTTTGTGGGTACCCACACTCACTTGAGACTCTTATCATATTATAATGAAAAGATTGACTAAAATGAAGTCCGGATCCTCCGGGGCCAATATGTCAGGAGAGCAATAAACAAAAAAAAACCAAAACAGTGATAAACAGCGATAATAACAGTCACGCACGTGCTCCGTCTAGGCACTGACTTATAGTTACTAAAATCGTCCATGGCAGCAGCTCTTTCCAGTGGAAACCCGCGTGGTCACAGAATACAACATACTGTTGCGCAGTGCTGTGTGAAGTTTCAGGTTTCTAGCTCAAATCCTGGCTTAAAAATAAATGATATTGTAAAGCAATGCAGCTTGGGAGCGATAGCACCCACCAGGATGGCATTAAGGTTGCGCGTGGGAGCGATCGCTCCCATGCCGCCGCGAACGTGTTAAGGAGTAGAGCTTGCTTCCATTAATAAATCTACTTCTCTTTAACTCTAAATTACAGTAGAGTCCCACAAACCCGGACTAATGTGGACCAAACGGTGTCCAGGTTTGTGAAATTTCCGAGTTATCGGAAAATGAGTAAAAATAAGAAAAAATAAGAATAGTTTCTGTTATTTCTATAAAAAATCATTTATTTATTGCATAGTAAAAAGTACAAAAACTACATTATCAGTAGGGCCGGCGACAGGGGGGGGCAGGGGGGGGGGCAAATGCATAGGGGCCCGGACTCGCAGGGGGCCCGGGAACAGTCAAAAAGGGCCCGAAATGGCTGTAAAGGGGCCCAAAAACACACATAAGAAAAAAAGGTTGCCAGGTTTTAGGGCCCGGGGTTGCAAGTTGCACAGGGGCCCGAAAATCCTGTCGCCGGGCCTGATTATCAGTTACAAAAAACTGAAAGAAAAACCAACACTGTTTTATATGTGTCACACCATGCTCTGGCCTTGAATCTCAGTGCTCTTTGTTGCTCTGGCAGGCTTTCCGAGTTATCCAGAATCCCGGGTTATCGAATTCTGGGTTTGTGGGACTCTACTGTATATCAACTGTCTCTGACTGGAATAAAATACAGTTAGATCCACTGCCTTCGATTTTACTTCGATTTTAAGTCAGTTTAGCCTGGAAGTTTACATGGAAAATTACATCTTACAAATCTAAAAAAAACAAACAAAAACAACCGACTGACCAGTTTTGTGCCTCAGCACAGTTAACATTGTAATCCCAATCACAGATGCGGTACTGTTGGTTGAATGATGTGTCGTTGGCACATATGTATGGGATGCGGCGCCCGTCTTCGTCGCACATGTGGAATATCTGACAGTGATGTTCTTGGTCCGCGTAAAACCCAACAGCTCGCTCCGTGCAGTCGAATGTGAATGTCAGGTTGGCAAACTCTTCCCATCTCTTGGCCTGACAACAATTAGGAGATATGTATCAATTGATGATAAACTAGAATAAGACAGAGAAACGTTTGGAGCATTATGTATGTGACAAAAACAATTAAAACAATAGAATAAATTTTATTAAAAATTGTGGTGCAAATTAATGTCTGTGTCTGTACGTTGCAATCATCTATCCAGTCATATAGGAGATATTCTATACAATTGCAGACTAAAGTATAGTATGAGAGTATCTTACTTAATGTGGTTTCAAATATATATAAACAGGTCTGATGTTGTAATAGTGGTCTTAAAGAAAACTCTTTTTAGCTAATTTCCCCTATAAGGAAGAAGCTATTACCGAAGGTCTCATAAGACCTAAGCCCAAGACCATGATAACTTTTCGTTTTGGGGCCCCCAGAAGCAAAAAAACACCATTCGTTTGAATTTATATATATATATCTATTCATGTGTTAGCACGATAGCGGCCGTAAAAATGGTTCGATCTTTATGAAATTTAGTACAGACATGCATAGTGGTAATCAATTGGATGAGTCTGTAAACTAGCCCAATCGAACTACCAGAAGGGGGGATAAAGGGGGATAAACCACTCAATAGTGGGTTTTTTGGGTTTTCACATAGAAAAATAAAAATAAACCAATTTTTGTTAGCACCATTTAATTCACCTCGAAAAAATATATAATTTAGTATATTGAATCATTGCTCTATGTCTATTGGTTACTGAGATATTGAGAGTGGTAAACACAGTATGTTGTCTCAATGTTAACCTTATGGAAATAAGTAAAATTATATACCTCGCTTATTTCTCATCATATTTTAACGTCAAATAAAATATTTAAAATATGTCAACATATTTAAAATAAAATAAAATCTAAAAAAACTAAATAATTTGTATTATTTGTTAGTCATACCATATTAAATGTTGAATAAAACATGGTATTATGCTATAATTATAATTATATTGACAATACGAACGTGACTGAAACAACAGCTAAATCATGGTCATAGCAGCGCAATTCAACTGTTTTTCATTATGATCGCTAGAGATTTTGGAAATTATATCACAAATGGTAGAAAAATTATGTTTCCTACTTTTACTGGTTAAAAATGTATTCTCAGGTTGCCAGAAAAATATTAAAACTATTTAATTACATGTTTTAACATCAGAGTGTCTTAAATTAACAGTGGGAATTGTACCTGGTGTTTAAAACGTACAAATTATATTGTAAGTAACGTGTTTTTATTCGTATTACAAGTTAAACCATACTGAACAGTTTCAAACTGAAAATTTGCACCCCGTAAATTGTGTATCTGACCAACTGAAGCCCTACCGTCTTCAGTCAGGAAAAGTAACCCATCTGGAACCTATTTTCTATAGTACTGACCATAGCCTATACAGTTCAAATTTTTTGGGGTGAGGGGAAAATACTTTTTGCGTTCAGCCCCAACATCAACAGACCCTGCACAAGATTATTTATTATAATATCTTACTGTATAGTTCTTGCTGGAAGTTAGAAGAATGTGGAGGAATTGATATATGAAACATTGAGAGGAAGAAACAGGTTTTGATTTTCGGTACTGTTTATTTTATGATAAGCTGGCTGGAGGAAGTGGAGGTTGTTTACATAACAAAGCTAAGAGGCCACACATGACACAGGTTAACAACCTAATTAAAACCCACAAAGCAGGGCCTACAATAGAGTTCGGGACTTGGCTGAAGCATTATGACTGGCAAATACTCTTGTATTTCCTCCCTCTTGAATTTATTAGCATCAGTAAGAGCAGGTTATGAAATGGAGAAACCTCTTGAATAAATTAATTCTCAAAATGACATTCAACTTTGATGGTAAGACTAGAGGTGTATTGTTCCAGACATTTCCTTGTAGTCTGGAATGCAACATAACGGGTTTTGCCAGAAGTTATGAAATTTGTTATCTTATATTGATTCTGTGTAAGTTTTAATTTTCCTCAAGAGAAGGCTTATATCCAGTTTTTCTTTAAATCAACATTAAAAGATGAATAATGTTTGCTTTCTCTTTTAATAACTAAAGTAAAATATCCATTATAAATTATTTGTATGACAGCATCATGTTTCAGTGGCCAAATAGATTTGTCTTTATTCTAAAAGTATTTCAGAGTGTATTCATGAAGATTATTTATGATTGGATCAAAATGACCAATCATATTCCTTATATTCCGGGTTATCCTCATTCTCTGTATTGGGAAATTGGAGGAAGTTAATTTATACCATTTGCTAATCATGAGGGGAACATGTTTAGAGGAAGCGTTACACTTTCTCATTTTCATCTAGGGTGGAATTATCAGCTGCATCTTAAGGGTTTAATTGCACGCACATGACCCAAATAAATCAGTCCATTTGTTAATTATTCCTAAAAATTGCACAAGGCATAATATAATTGAATTAAAATGAGCTATCCTTTCAGCGGGCGAAGCTGCAGGTATATCTGCTAGTATATTATAAAAGCCAAAACCCATTGACTGACTGACAGACTGACTGATCACAGTTTCTCAAAAACTATAAGGCTTAGAGCCATGAAACTTGGCACAAATATTCTTTACAGGCTCTAGATGCGTACTAAGAAAGGATTTTGCAATATTTTCTCTCAAAAGCCCTAAATATGATATATTGTAAAACTCAAAATGGCGGCCATTTTTAGCTTTCAAATCTTACTTTCTCAAGAACTATAACAATTTGGGCCATGAAACTTGGCAAAATTATTCTTTATAGGCTTTAGATACAAAAAAAGGATTTAAAATATTTTTTCTCAGATGGCTAAAATAATTTGAAAAAATAATAATATGGCGGCCATTTCAGTTTTAAAAACTACGGATTGGAGTACTGTAGAATATTTTCAGGCAATAGAAAATGTACGAGATCCAATCTAAGAAAAGAATAAAGTGTAGACAAATTTTAAATAAGAAAATTTTTGGGCAAGTAGGTTTTTCGCCAAGTTTACTGTCTACTTTTTCTTACAGTTTTCGGTTTATTTTCAAAATTGTTCAATTCAGATTGACATTAAGTCGAAAATCCATCCTTAGCGCCTTTTTTCTTTTAAATTCCGGGTTATCCTCATTCTCTGTATTGGGAAATGGGAGGAAGCTAATTAATACCATTTGTTAATCATAAGGGGAAAATTTTTAAAGGTTACACCTTCTCATTTCCATCTAGTGCGGAAGTAACATCTACACCTTAAGGGTGTATTGTATGCCCATGGCCCAAATAAATCAGTCTATTTGTTAATTATTCCTCAAATTTTCACATGGAAATCATGGGATAGTATGATTTAACTATAATTAGATATCCTTTCAGCAGGCGAAGGGCGAAGCTGCGGTATATCTGCTAGTATTTTATAAAAGAGAACTGTAGCATTTAAATTAATACTTAATTCATTCTCCATATAAAATTCATTGTTGGTAATGGTCAGTTTATGTTTACATTTTAATGTTTGCGGATATTTGCCTTCACTGATGAGTAATAACAAGTTTCACGACTAAGAATCTGATCTAGCCTTCAATTGAAAAGGATCCTAAAAACATAATAACACCCAGCCAGGATGACCTGAAAAAAACATAGCTAAAACAGAGAACTGTAAAGGCCTGGTTTGCACGATGACCACACAGTAGGACAGTAGAAAAAAATTCTTTTGCTCTCTTTTGTTTAAAGGTGTTACTGTCCACTGTACTGGTCGTTGTGCAAACCAGGCTTAAAAGCAGTCAGAACACTATTGCCAAAACCAAAAGAAAAACAATATCAGTCTTTTCTCAGCTGTGATTAGCTGTGGATGAGGTCTGTTCTGATTGGTGAAATTGTGATCTCTGTTTATTATTGTGTTTTTGTTTTGTTTTCAATGTTAGTGCTTAACTGCATTTACATTTCTTTGTTTTAGCTATGTTTTTTGTCTAGGTCCCCCTAGCTGTTTGTTACTCGACAACCATACAGAGAACAATTTGATCGATGAACAAAATAGGGTTATAAAAAACTTCTGTGAAGATCGTAAGTGGAATTTTTTGAACATAAATGCAATCATGGACCAAGACTGTTTCACCCGACATGGCCTACACATGAACGTAAATGGCAAAAATTTGTTGGGTAGCCTCATGCAAAATTTTTTCAGTGCAATAGGCCACCCTGAGAGTTCCGTTAAACAAAAAAAACGGAGACACTGCAAAGAAAGAAAGGAAAACCTAGGACTTAATGAAACAGTCGACAAGCGGATGAAAAGTAATAAGCCCAAGAAAAGATTGAATAAAAAGAACTTGCTCTTAAAGATAATTCATCTCAATGTAAGAAGTCTAAATGGCAAGATAGGCTAGATTGAAATTTTTCTGGATGAGGAAGACCCCGATTTTTTCATTATCAGCGAACATGGCCTAGAAGACTCAAAAATATAAATGATTCAGTTGCACAATTTCTCCCTTCAAAATTATTTTGCTAGAACTAGTATGCAAATGGGCGGTGTGGCTATTTTTAAGAACAATAAAACCAAAGTTGATGACAAAGATTTTGGAAATAGGTAAAAACTCAGTGATTACAAACACTTTGAATGTTGTGAGATTCAAATAAAGTTTCAAAAACAAAATCTTCTTTTGATTAAGAAGATGGGCTGATAGGAGCCCAGACGGGGACTCTGTTGCATTTTCTGAAAAACTCAATGTTTATTTGTCAGCCAACAATCCTCTACAATACAGAAAAACTTAACTGTATTGTAGAGGTCTGCGGGTACCCGAAAATTCGGGTAGCTTCGGGTAATTACCGAGTGGTCGGGCGGGTTCGATACGTCTCGGGCTTAATTCGGGCGGGTTTTTATTACACGTCGGGTCACGCGGGTACTTACTACACGAAAGAAATCGGGTTGACGATACCCGACACACTACCCGAAAGAAACCCGAAACTTTAAAAATGTTCAACAATAAATAATTCGCGCCAAGCTTCTGACTTATGGCGTCCACGCAATATTATAACGAGACGAACAAAGATGGTCGCGATCGCGATGTCAAACTTCGAAGCGATCTTCACTATACGTCTCGGTCAGACAACCAGCCGTCCCCTTGCCGGCTCAAAATTATCGTACGCTTACTGCTTAGTATCGTCTCCTCGTATAACAACTTAAAGGACCGTTGCTCCTTTTGACGCAATGAAATACGAGGTACAGTCAAAAAGTTCCCGGAATGAATTTTTGTAGACTTTTAGCGCGATCGCCAGCGGGAAATTCGCCTTGCAGTAGTTGGTACGACTCCTGGGGAGGGCATATCGGTAATGTGGGTATAGCTGACTTGCCGTAGTGCAGCATTGGAAAGCGCTTTTTGTGTACCTGCATGTCCAAAATGTCGGATTTCTTTGTTAAGTGAACAAATTCGATGCATGTTCAAATGATCATAAAGAAACACTTCCATGTGATAAATTTACCTGAAATGCAATTTCATCGATTGTTAATTTCCGAGTTTCATGCACAACTTGTCGTACTCGCTCAATGTTTTCGTCATTAACTGATGTTTGAAGGTCGTCCACTACGAGGGTCATCCTCAATGCTTTCACGGCCTTCACAGAACCGTTTGTGACACTCCTAAACTTGACTTTTCTTCATCGCCTCTTCCACATTAGCTTGAATTAACAGCTCAAGAGTCTCACTATGTGATTTTAAGTTAAATACAGAACTTAATGTTCGCGCGCTGGTCATGAAATACCATTTTTCAAAATTCGACAATGTAGACTTGCAGGAACACGAAAAGGGCTTTCCAGTTCTGCACTACGGAAAGTTAGCTATACCCCCACTACCGATATGCCCTCCCCAGGAGTCGTACCAACTAATGCAAGTTGAATTTCCTTCTGGCGATCGCGCTAAATGTCTACAAAAATTCATTCCGGGAACTTTTTGACTGTACCTCGTAGTAGTACCAACACTAAAAAGCTTTGAATAAGGTTGAATTTCAAAGAATATTTATATACTTTGTATATAAATACTCTTACTTGCCGAGCCTACGAGAAGCCTTTCGGAGAAGATAATTGTTGTGATGTATTTTTGGACACGTTAAACCAGAAGAACCTTCCCACGAAAAACGTACACAAGCAATAATCCTGAGTGATAAGGAAAGGGCGTTGACAGGTGAAAAAATATTATCTCCCATTAGATGGTATTCGGAGTTTCTGCTATATTTAGTTGGGCGTACATCATTTGCGCGGTATGCGGAGAGCCAGGTTGCAGGTTGCCAGGTTGCCAGGTTGCGGAAGGGTTGCATCTTTTGCGCGGTGAGCTCCAGGGGGCTCTCAGGTACATGCATCATCTGTGCGGTGAGGGGTGGCGGAAGCGGCATTCTGCGGAACACAATATCGTGGCAACCTTGCCATATCTTTTACATTAATTCCCTTTTACCACTAAATGTTATGAATGGTTTTATTATTGTGAGGTGTTAGTATCGGCCAGGCTACTATAGTAACGATAAAGGCAAATGTTCCAATGGAAACTAACAATATTCATGCAAAAAACTGCAACCTGAGCAATTAATGTAATCCTCACTATAGAAATTCTTACTATAGATATACAAACGTAAATAAAATTATGCATGATAAGAGAATTTTGATTATTAATGGTAAGTAGTTTATTACGGCTAAATAATTTAAAGAATAGTATAACCAAACACGGGTTTGAAAAAATTCGACCACAAATATGTTATAGTTGTTTATTTGTCGACAAAATTATAATAAATTTTACGAAATTATTGGTTTATTTATTGCTGTTTCAGTTATTATACTAAACATAAAATTACGCAAAACTATTACTGCTGTTTCAAAAACATTAACAATTATATTAAATAGACCTATTTTAAAAATTACTCATGAGAATTATTGTTATTTTGTAACATAATACTATTTGTATAATATTAAATATTCGTAATGCACATACACAATATGCAGAATGTCATATTATTATCTCATGCCCGGCGACCGCTTTGAATTAGCTAGAAATTTTATTACACGAGATACCTCTCATATTAGTATTTAATCATATTAAGAAAATTTACCACATTTATTTTGTCAACGCAAGCGATGAAAGAAACAGAAAATCGAGTCATGAATGTTGCCGATGAAAGTTCGGCCATCCCTAGTCGGCAGGCAGAGGCAACCTGGACGGGACACCGCACAAATGATGCAAGGGGATTAGGCGACCCTTCAGAATATTTAACAGCAGGCTTACATACCGCGCAAATGATGAACGACCATTTAGTTGACCTTGGAGAACGACAAAATATACATCAGTCTATTGTTTGATCATAGATTTTTTCTTGAACGGCAAGAGATAAAAGTTTCTTTTTTGTCTCAATTGATTTATAAAAATTAGACAAAAATATTAGCCGTCATATGTTGTTGTAGGACAAGTCGTTTGGATTTTCGCATTTCGTAGTCAGGAACCTTTATCTCCTAATTATCTCGGAGGACAGACGGACGCACGCACGCAGATAACAGCGGACTGGCAGATAGACTTAATTAATTGATGAGTAAACAAACTCCCCCACTCCCCTCCCCTTCTCACTCATAAGGAGAGTGAGACAGCTATTTTTTTAGCTCTTTCTCACTCTCTCTCCCCTTCTCTTTCCTTCCTTCTTCTACTCTGGTAATTTCTGGTGTCTGCCTCTTAAAACATTAAAACAACTATTATTTTCTCCACAGAAGTTTTAGAATAGAACTAATTTTACGATGAAAACAAATTATTGTTGATTATTGTTGTTATAAAATATAAATACTATTTCATTTATATATTCTGAAAAAATATGTTTAGTCATAATATGTTTAGTCAATGTCATATCTATTGACTGTATAGATGTAAGTAATAAGTTGATGAATGTTATGTTAGATTTCTACTTTGTATTAATACTGCTTGGTAGGCCCATCAAAATTTAATGAGGTCAATATTTTGCTGACAAATGATACCTGAAGCCGACCCGAATTTTATATAAAATACCCGAACCCAACCCGAATTTTTCTTTAACTTACATATACCCGAACCCGACCCGATCCGAATTTTGATTCCACTTATAATATCCGAACCCGACCCGATCCGAAAATTTATGGTAATCCACTACCCGACCCGAACCCGTCCCGGCTTGAAAAATCACTACCCGCAGACCTCTATAAATATATTAAAGACAGACAACAAAACAACTGCATTGCAAAATTTAATCAGATCTTTTGGCCTTGACACCACAATTTCTTCACCAACCAGAGTAACAGCTACATCAGAGACTTGTATTGACAATTTCATCTCAAATTTTAAAGATCAAAATAGCTCAGTCATCGAACCACTTATCTCAGACCACCATGCAATAACCATTGAATTATTTTCAAACCAAATATTGAATAAGAAATTCAAGAAAAAATCAATCAGATCCATTACAGAGAATAATCTCAGTGAACTTAAGTCTAGGTTAAAGAATGAAACGTGGAATGATCTTTATCAAGCCAGGGAAGTAAATGAAAAATATGACATATTTATCGACACAGTCTTGCACTACTATAACATTGCTTGCCCTTTGAAAGAAATTAAACTTAAGAAAGAGAGTGAGATTAAATGGACGAATGCCAACATTTTTCAAAAGAAAGAAATCATGCTGAGGAGCTATGAGCACTGGAAAAAACAAAAATCAGAAATAAATAAGATATAATAAAGCCCTTGTTGAGTATAGAGATAGTATACAGACAGCCAAAGCAGAATGGTATAATCACAGAATCCCCAATGCCAACAATAAAGCTAAAGAAGCATGGAACATCATAAATGAATGGAGAGGCATGGGTGAAAAAAGCTCAAAAATATAATATTAAGAAATGGCAACCTCAACATAACCAACCCAAACCTAATCATTTAATACCTATCATTTGCCCCTGTGAATCATTTAATACCTATTTTGCCAATGTAGCTGAAGAGATTCATAGTAGTATTGGAGTGAAAATTTTTTATCGTGCCCTTTTAGAAAAAACATTTGCAAAAATCTTTTTATTTTTTCAAAACTTTTTTATTTTTTTTATCGATTGACATTTGAAGATTCATAGTTTAGCCAAGGTAACGCAAAATCTTGTGTGTATATTCAATGATACAGCATCTTTCATTAAAGAACACGAATTTTTGTCACTGACCGTAACCAACATAAAAATGAAGATTAAAAATATTTAATGTGGTTTGATACATATGTTTTGCTACAAATAGATTTAGTTTTAGGGCAATATTGCAATAAATAGCTCATTAAGCCTTTAGTAAATTTGGTATTTCTAAAAAAAATTCGAAAAACTAAAAAAAATCGACAAAATTAAAAAAATCTCTTAAAGTTTGTCTAGCTCCAAGGAATCGTTCCTGTTATATGAAAAACATTTATGTCATCATAGGGGCGTCTGTTTTGTGTGTGATTATAGTTTTATATGATGATATATCAATTTTTTGTGTTTTTTATAACCCAAGTCATGATAGATACGGTCAGGGACAAGGGGTACGGTCTGGGACAAACGAGAATGACCGGTCGATTTACTCAATTTATTTAATGCCTTTGTTTTAAATTATCGTTTTAAATCATCCTTTGCACTTTAATGGGCCAATACCCTGGTTATTTAGGAATTGACTGTACTCTGTTCCACAAAAATTTATAATAAAATATAAGCATTACCTTCAATATTTACATATTTCAAAAACTACAATTTTACTTTTCATAAATCCTTCAATTGTACCATTAAAAGATAAAATTGACTTTCACTTCAACTGAATAGTGCAATTTACAACGAAATTTATAATGATTGTCACGACCGTACCCCCGTACAATCAATAAGACTCTCGTTGTCGTGACAAAAATGGTTTCGGTCGTGACAAATACGGTCAGTGACATTACAATTATTTGTCCCTGTTCTGGTGGTAGCCCTGCACCTCGTGTTTGAGAAGACAAAGTGGACATCTAGGTTACCGTAGCAATTAAAATATCATATCAACAAAAATTAACACCGTGTCTCCTGTAACAAACGACTAGTACGGTCTTGGACACATCAAAATTACCAAAAACACAAACTTACCTTTATCAACCTTGATAAGTTTAAAAACAAAGAAAAATCTCCGGAGCAACGTAAAACGCTCCCGTTCACCTCTGTCTCTTCAAACCAACTGACTCTATCAACACCAGGCTCGCTACTGTCATGTTCCAAAGTTCCAAATTTTGCCGTTACGGTCGGGACTTAAAATCGAGGGACAGACTTATTTTGTCGTAATACTCAGTTCGCAATAAATAAAAAATTATTGAATACTGTTTTTTTGTAAGTTTAATAATTAGTGGTGATATAAAAAACAGCATTATTTATTTAAGCATGCATAATTGTTCTAAAAATAGCATGAAAGTTGAAGAATGGGCCCTAGGGACAAGTTACGGTCGTGACATTCGTGACTTTGAAAATACGGAAAAAATACCTAGAACCCATTAACAACCAAATAAATATTTGCAAAATGTTGCCCCCGTCCCAAAAAAATATTAAAACACATAATATGATACTAAAAAAACAGTATCTACGAAATAAAAGGCCAGGGACATTAAAGGGAACGATAAAAAATTTTCACTCATTGATCAGACAGGACTCCCAGCACAGAGAGCCTCAGAAAGAGAGCCAATCACTCAGTTAAATTTTTTTAGACAAATAAATGAAGAAACACTGAAACATATCTTTAGAAAAATGAAGCCTAAAACCTCATCAGGATTGGATGGTCTGAGTATGAAAGTATTAAAGACTTGCGGTGATGTAGTGCTAAAACCCCTCACACACTTAATAAACGTTTTGATCTCCTCTGGCATTTTCCCGGATGGCTGCAAGGTCGCTTAAGTCCTGCCTCTGTTCAAAAAGGGGGATGAGGGGGAGATGTGTGACTACCGGCCAATCTCGCTTCTTCCGGTGGTTTCTAAATTGATTGAAAAAATGGTCTGTGACCAACTGAATGCCTACTTCGAGGGAAATAACCTTCTAAGTGGGGGACAGTATGGTTTCAGAAAAGAAAAATCCATTAAATTGGCATTAATTGATTTCGTCAACAGCTGTGTTGAGGCATGGTATGCCGGAGAGACGGTAGTAGGTTGCTTTGCCGATCTCTCCAAGGCGTTTGACTGTGTCGACCCAGGACTGCTGATAGAAAAACTCAGTTGCCTAGGTATAAATGGCCTCGCTCTTGACAGGATTCGTTCCTATCTGAGTGGCAGAAGCCAGGCAA
The DNA here is from genome assembly GCA_035578135.1 of Flexamia atlantica. Lineage (NCBI taxonomy): Eukaryota > Metazoa > Arthropoda > Insecta > Hemiptera > Cicadellidae > Flexamia > Flexamia atlantica. The sequence goes on from JAQJVK010000010.1 coordinate 38,020,127, forward strand.
CTGAGATCCACCACCAAACAAATTTCAAAATTAAGTCTGTACTGTTTAACCATCAATTGATTTCTTGCGGAGTTCCGCAAGAATCAATAATGGGCCCGGTCTTGTTTCTTGTCTACATCAATGATTTGATTGATTTAATCCCAGAGAGCAGCCTATTTATGTTTGCGGACAATACGACGATCGTCACCAAACATAAAAACCAAAGTGACTTGGAAATAGATTCTGTTGTCAAAATTAATCAAGTGGCCCAATTTTTCAATGCAAACAAATTAAAATGTAATCCAGAAAAAAACAAACTTTGTGTGTTTTCAGACATCTCAAAAGCAACAATCCAATTTTTTTCAAAAACCTCACATTTTCATTGGGGAAACCCCACTGAATGATGAGGATCAGGTTGACTTTCTGGGGGTGAGATTGGACGGTGGTATGGACTGGAATGGGCAGCTGGACAAAATGGAGAAGAAACTGGCAAGGGGTATTTTTGTACTCCGAAATCTCTCCAAATTCAACAACAGCGAACTTCTAAAATCTGGCTATTACTGCCTTTTCCAGCCCCACATCTCCAACTCAATTGTTCTGTGGGGCGCGACCAGCGACCAAAGAATAATATAGACTGGCCATTCCGCGCCTCAGTTGAGCCGGCCGGCCGCGCTGACGGGACCTATGAGTGGTGGGGGGAGCGGCTGGTGAGCCGCGACTGCATTGGCCATGCCGGCGCCGCGCGGCCACTGCAACGCTACCGCCGCGGCGCCGAGCTTGTACGCGGAATTGACTGGGCGAACCCAGTCACTCACAATCACAACCATTGATATAGAATTTTTAATGAAAAAATAAGTATTAGTAATTGAGGATTTAAAGAGAAAATTACATTTGTAGACGAACCCACAACAAAAGTTGTTGGTTTTTGTAATAGAAAATGTACAACTATTTTTAATTTTAGTTTCATTATTTTAACGAATTGCATAATCTAAAGTTAGTTGCAAAGAATATTAGATCTATTTACATGTTAATAACCGAAAATTAACTTTTTAGGGCAGTAACAGCAAAAACCAAAATTGCACATTTTACAATTTATTATACATTTCACTTTTTTAACTGACTTTTATCTTCGTAATAATTAATTAAGCAATCAAATTAATGTTATTAATCTACAAACAGCTAGTTGAATGAATGAACATTAGTTAGATTAAAATAATGAAACATGAAGTCAAATTTTAAAAACAAATCTATTGAGCAAGAGCGTCAATAGATCCACGCCAGCTCGTCCCGTGGGCGGGCGGGAATTGAAAAATCGAACCGCTCACCTTTGAGGCTACCTGTAGGCTGAACGAAGCGTTTTACCAGAGTATTTTAAATGTAAAAAAAGTTTATTTATATCCTTCTAGACAACTTTTTCACAGACGAAAATTGCCTGACCAAATAATAAAAAATTTCCTCGCAGGTCAACTTTTTCATGTCAAAGTAAAAAATAAAATTTTGTTTTCTTTGATTTTGATTTTTAAATCTACTTATAATTATCTTTCTCACACAAGTTTAGTGTCGTCGGCAAGTTTATATTGTTTTCTACATTACTACAAAGTTTCAGAATTTTATCTTAACTCTAACTATTTATTCCGGCGTTGTTATTGAAACGCTGCGAATTAAAATTTGCGCTAGTGGCGCACGGCGCGGCGGTTTGGCCGGTGGGACCTATATTTAGTGAATAAGTGGTGACAAGGGCCACTGTGTATTGAGTATAGGGAAGGCCAGTCTATATTATTCTTTTGTCGCTGGGCGCGACTGATTCAAAACTGAAACAAATTTTTACTTGGCAGAAGAAGGCGATTAGGAGTATGCTCAGACTACCCCCACCCCCTCGCTCTCACTGTAAAGATCATTTTGTCAACTTGGGGCTCAGTGGCGTAGATAGACTTTGGTCAAGGGGGGGATATAACCGGGGGGTCTGGGGGGTATGGAATATTTAGAAAAATTTTGAAAATTATAACTCTAAAACTAGCTTTTTATGCAATCTAGAGGCATAGTGGAACTAATATTATACGGAATAATTGATGCAGACACGTGGTCGCCGCGCGCATACCGGAAGCGGGCATTGGCTCGTTATCCAAAAGAACGAGCTGAACACAGGGGGAGTGGTTTGTGGTTTGATGTCATAACGATCTTACATTTGCTTTATTCTTTTTTGTATGTATACTTTTTTATTCATTATCATAATTTTGTTAAGTTGCTTTCACGTAGTTTTGGTGTTTTTATTAAAAATACCATCTGTCATTTATTTTACTTAGGCTTGAAGAAATGACTTTTTATTTCATTTTATAATAAAATCACTAGATAACAAATAAATACAGGAATCTGCATCAGTCCACTTCACTCCATTCTCTGCTAGCACTGATCACTGAAATATTGTTTCAGCATAGTTACAACAAATAAATCTCATAGTTTTTTCACGCCACTAGTATCACCTTCACTCTCACTTTTTCGTTTTGGAGCGAAAAACACCGTCAGATTGCACTGTTTCGACATCACAACAAATAGTAGTATATGTTTTTTTAGTAGTCACGTCGCGTCGCGTCGCTGCGAATTACGCAAGGTCACAGAACCAACTGACCGAGTTATAAACGCATCCTATACGTCAAAGTGAGATCAGATGCATTAGTTCCGGGGTTGGCCCAGAGGGAATATAGGTAGTGGGTGAATCTAGTATTATTATTGGCTACTTCAGTTCAAACGAGAAATAATGTAGGCCTGTAGGCATATAGCCTACAGGATCACTCATTTTGATAAATATAAATAATTGTTCAAAATAACGTTTTTCTGGTATACAGAGTGTCTCGAAATTATGGTAAAATATTTTAGTATATGATATTACAGGTAAAAATAAGAAAAAAGTTCATGTAAACATAGGTCCAAAAATGCTTCGTTTTCCGTCTGTGTGCCTGTTTGTGATTTTTACATATTTTATCACATCTCATGAACCTCTTAACGTATAAACTTCCAACTTGGTACATGGATGACCACTATTAAGACCTATTTTTTTATGTAGTATCAAATTTCTAATCTGTACCATTTCAAAATGGCGACTGTTTTTTGTTTTCAAAGCTAAACATCTTAAAAACCGTAAATTTTAGAAAAATTATACAAGAGACAAAAAGTTGTGAAATATAATCCAATTAACGCTGATATTAAGATTATGATGATCGGATTACTAATAACGGAGAAACTTTAATTTTTCCAAATAAAAACATGGAAATTTCTGACAGTTTGTTCTAAAGGACCATGTTTTTATTCAGAAAAGTTAATATTTCTCCGTTATTAGTAGTCCGATCATCATAATCTTAATATCAGCGTTAATTGAATTAAATTTCACAACTTTTTTGTCTCTTGTATAATTTTTCTAAAATTTACGGTTTTTAAGATATTTAGCTTTGAAAACAAAAAACAGTCGCCATTTTGAAATGGTACAAAGTAGAAATTTGATACTACATAAAAAAATAGGTCTTAATAGTGGTCATCCATGTACCAAGTTTGAAGTTTGTACGTTAAGAGGTTCATGAGATATGATTAAATATGTAAAAATCACAAACAGACACACAGACGGAAAACGAAGCACTTTTGGACCTATGTTTATATGAACTTTTTTTCTTATTTTTACCTGTACTATCATATTCTAAAATATTTTACCATAATTTCGGGACACCCTGTATAGGACTAAAAACATTTAGGACAAAATGAACAACATTATAATTTTTCTGTAAGATGTAATATTATAGGCAGCGAATTTTAATCTAATACCAATTCGGCTGTGAATGGCACGTTTTCAGTTGCGTTCTTAGACTGATTTATCGTCTGTCTTTCATAACAGGGTATTTGCAAATCGGGGACCATCAACAATGACTAAGGAACAGAAAAGGCGAAATTTTGCTTTGATTCTGTTACAGTAACAGTTCACTTTCAGTTACGCATTTGGCATTTGCCGCTACCACTAATATTCCAAAATACTGTATTGTATTTTTAAGCCTCTTGTCACCGATCCTGACGCGTTCGTTTACCTCAAAGATAACATTTTTGGCAGTTTTTCAACTACTAAATAAATAATAACAATAATAACTTTATTTATATATTTTTACAAAGATTTTTTATTTCTTATTGCGGTAAAAGAATTACTTCCTAGCTAAAAGTTGCAGCCTAACTTTAATTTTTTGAGTATAATTAATTTTTTTACATACTGTAGGGCCAAGGGGAGGAAATATCCCCCTTATCCCCCCCCCCCCCCCGTACCTACGCCACTGTTGGGGCTGCTAACAGTCTCAAGCATTTACATTTATGAAGTGTCAGTTTACATCAAGACACACACACCACAGTATAAAAAAACAACGTCCATAGCTACAACACTAGACACAAAAACAATTTTTCTATCCAACATAACCTGAAAGCATTGGAAAAAACACTAAAATATTCATGCCAGAAAATTTTCCAAATGTTGCCAATTTCAATTAAATCACAAACCATCAATAAGTTCAAGATAGAATTGAAAAAATTCCTTATAGAAAATAGTTTTTACAGTTTGCAATAGTTTTTTGAATTGTGTGGCCAGCCTCATTCCCATAGATTGTAATAAAAAGGAAAAAACCCAAACCTAACCCAACCCAACCTACCCCAACCTCACCATCGCCAACAAGGCGATCAATGTCCAGACATTGTCTCTGGCATTTTGACGACATCCAACGCCGGCGTGGCCAACTGGATTAATTCTCAAGTATTCAAGTAAGTATTAATCTTGTTATGTTCTAGGTTCCTTTTTACCTAAAAAATGGATCAACCCACTAGCCTTTTTTTCCTTTCTAATCTACTAAACGGATCAGATTCCAGATCACGAAAGGTCATTAAACTTGTTTTTACTAATCAGAGATAATCAGAGATAAGTGTCCCCAAAAATCAAAATCAAAACTTCTTTAATATTTTTCTGAATCTGTTTACATGTCTTGAAATTTGAACAGATAAGATACCTTACCTAAATTTTTCTTCCCTGATCCCGTTCTGTTGAATTAATTATTCAATCGTAACACTCAATATGAACCTTAAAATCAAGAAAATAACTTACTCTGTGAAGGATTGTGGGCTTTACTGTTGGCTTAGACCAAACGTAGGCGAATACTGAAACAGAAGAAAGTGATTTCACTTAAATTAAATTAAACTTCGTTAAAAAGGACCTGAAAAACCGTTAATAATTTTTTTTCATCATGTCTCATGTACCATATCATGTAGTATCTTTATCTTTATATTTTTGGCCACAAAATCAATTTTTGGAATAGTGGCAAAACTACTTCATTTTTTTCCAAGGTAAGAAACAAAATATGTATTTTTAGCGAATTTTCCTTATAGGGAAGAAGCTATTACCGTAGGTCTCATGGTAAGACCTAAGCCCGAGACCATGATAACTTTTCTTTTTGGGGCCACCATAAGCAAAAAATACCATTCGTTCGAATTTATATAGATATATATATATATCTATCTATCTATCTATATATATATATATATATATATGTGTCTGTAAGCACGATAGCGGCCGTAAATATGGTCCGATCATATAAAGTGGTAATTATACCACTTTATATGTCTGTACCAGCCCGGACGAGTTCGTGAACCAGCCCGATTGGACTATCGGAAGGGGGGGTAAAGGGGAATAAACCCCCCCAAAAATGGGTTTTTTGAGTTTTTTACATAGAAAAATAAAATTAATCAAATTTTTGTTGGCACCATTGAATTCAGCTCAAAAAAGCAAACAATTTAGTATTTTGAATCATTGCTCTATCTCCATTGGTTACCGAGATATTGAAAGTGGTAAACACAGTACGTTGTCCCAATGTTAACCTTATGGGGAATAAGTAAAATTCTATATCTCGCTTATTTCTCAACATATCTTAATAAAACTTGGTTTGTGGCTTCATCTAGATGAGATCTAATGTATTTTAGTCTAAAACCCCCGAAATTTCCATTTTTGAAGCAGCAAACCTGCATAATCATTCCCCATGTTATCCTTATGGGAAATAAAAAAATTCTATATCTTCCTTATTTTTTAAAATTTTTTGATAAAACTTGGTATATGGCTTCTTCTAGTCAAGATCTACTAAATAATGAATTAAAACCAACCAGTTTTAACATAACTGATGCAGCAAACCTGCATACTCACTCCCCATGTTATTCTTATAGAGATTACAAAAACATTTTAAATTTCGCTATGTTGGATTGAATTATGTTTTTTGCACTTGAAATTCGCTTAGTATGCAGGTCTACTGCAACGGGTGTATTTTAAACTTCCAAAGTAACAAATCAAAAGGCATGTTGCAGCATACTCAGCGAATTTCAAATGCAAAACTTATTACAATCCAACAAAGCGAGGTATGACACAATTTTGTAATCTTCGTAAGAATTACATGGGGAATGCAGGTTTGCTACAATTATGTGCAAATTGGGTGGATTTAATTCAATACTTAGTAGATTAGATCTATAAGAACCCAAATGCCAAGTATTATCAAGATATGTTAAGAAATAAGGAATGTATAGAATTTCATGGGCAGATTTTTGACTTAACCTCAATATAATTTTAGCACTTTTTTTAATAGATTGAAAACTGTAGGAAAACATAAAAAGTGAATGTATTGGCAAAAATAATATTTCCCCAAAAGGATTCTCATTCACATTGCAGATCACTCATTTAGTTGATAGAGGTGAAAATTTATTGGAGAAATAGTCTGATAGTAAATATACCAGACTACTACCCCACCCCATGTACAACCCATGTTTAGATTTTGGGTTATTTTTAGTGTAATATTAAAAAAGATAAAGATAATATTACTTCTCTATTATAAAAATATACTATACTATAGTATATTTTTCAACTGAAACGCTATCACCTATGCGAACCCTCCAATAATTATCAATTTTTAAAACCCCGTTTCTAGTGAATGCTTACACTGTACTTTAAATAGAATGTAATTTCAAGATTCTAGTTTGAGAACTTATTCATTTAATAGGAGGACAACCCATTTTACAAAAGTTGGAACGATATACAGTATTTTGGGCAGTCCAGGTAACCTAAATGTTTGACACTGTTGGAGGCCACATAATAGTTGGTGGCCGTAATAGATTTGTTTCATAACACTTATTTTGATATAATATTGAATATAGAATCATATCGAAACATATCAAATGATTTTTTTGATATAATATCATATTTCTAACAATTAATTTATATTAATTAGATAACACAAAAAATATCGAATTATTTTCTTGATGTTATCTATTATTTCTAACATTTTTTATTAATTAGATAACCAAAAAAATCGAATGATAACAAAATATATCAAATGATATCGAAATATATCGAATGATATTGAATATTATATAATGGTTTATCCAAGAAAATCAAATTATATTAAATACTTTCGAACAGTAAGTTATATATTTGAATGGTTTTGAATGATAACTATTGCTAAAACGAGTAATATCGCATGATATTGTATAATATATAATAATTTGGAATACTATAGAATGTTATCGAATGCTTTCTCTTGCTTTGAGCAGTTCCCTGATTCGCTCTATTTTTTTAAATTGTGACCATATAACATATACAGGCTAGAAATTTGTTAATTTCCCTAACCTATCACATGAGCTTAATTATAAAGTACCCTAAATGAGCATAAGTATGATACAATGAGTGATTTTATAATCTTTATGTGGTTTATGATGGGGTTCAATAGTATTTAGGCCTTTAGTCCCCTTAGTTTCCACAAGGAAACCTAAAAAATGTATTTTATAAGACAATTTCATGAAAATATGTGTCAGTTGGTTTGTAAATTAAAAGAGTGATTTACTAATAAACTATTTGTTTAATGACCTTCAGTTGTTTATAATAGGATTTTCAACAGGGTAATTTGTAAATTTGATCAATAACATATACAGGGTGTCCCGTAAGTAAGTACAAAAAAGGTTCTATTGGTGAAAATAAAAATAAAAACAAGAATAACATTTTTTCTAAAAACGCCTTGTTACTGAGATATACGCCATTTTGTATTTTTAAATTAACATTTATATCTCAAAAACTATTGAAGATAATTTTATAAAACTGGGTATATTGTTTGAGGTAGAAATAAAATAATTGAAAAAAAAATTTCGTTGCAAAATAATTTTCCATTTCAAAATGGAGGCCATTTTAATTTTTCAAACTAAAATGACTAGAAAACAGCTGATTTTATGGAAAAAAGACAAAAACACTTTGTTCCAAGTTCAGAAAGATCGGACAATAAATAGCTGAGAAATAGTGATTTTTAGTTGTTTATGCCAGGCGCACCCTGACAGCTTCTCCTCATTGTCTGCGACAATCAGCTGATTAACCTGATCTATCAGCCTTCCAGGCAAAAACAACACTAAGTATCATAAATGTTTATGCAGCAAGACATTGAAGGTATCATTATGTTTTGCGATTTTGTTGATACTTTCGAAACAAAGTCAGTGGTTTTTGGATCAAGTTTTATTGTGATCGTGATAAATTGTAATTTATAAACATTTTTATAGATTCGAAAAATAACAGAAAGTATCAACAAAGTAGCAAAACATAATGTTACCCACAATGGAGCCATGTTTGCAGGTTAATCACCTGATTGTCGCAGACAATGAGGAGAAGCTGTCAGGGTGCGCCTGGCCTGAACAACTAAAAATCGTTATTTCTCAGCTATTTATTGTCCGATCCATCTGAACTTGGTGTCGATTGATAGAAAATTAAAAATACTAAAAAAGAGTGTTCTTGTCTTTTTCCATAAAATCAGCTGTTTTTTAGTAATTTTAGTTTGAAGAATTAAAATGGCCGCCATTTTTGAAACGGAAAAATATTTTTTAACAAATTTTTTTTTCCAATTATTTTATTTCTACTTCAAACTCTATACCAAGTTTCATAAAGTTATCTTTAATGGTTTTTGAGATATAAATGTTTATTGAAAAAATACAAAATAGCGGATATCTCGGTAACAAGGCATTTTTAGAAAAAATGTTATTCTTTATTTTCTTTCTATTTTGATCAGTAGAACCTATTCCCAAAGTTTTTGTACTTACTTACGGGACACCCTGTATAATTGCCTTAGAAATTAGCTTAAATAATGTTTTTCCAACATGTCTCATGTACCATATCTTATTAATAATTAACATAAATAAAGTTAATTTATGTTTATTAACTATATAAATACAAGTCGCTAGACTGTCGCACTCGACTGTCACTAGACTGACTTTTCCATTGAATTATTGTCTTTTAATTGTACACAGTTTAAAACTTGTACGTGTTAAAGAAAACTACTATATCTGTGTTTCTCAACCGGTGGTATGCGTACCACTGGTGGTACGCAAAGGCCTCTCAGGTGGTACGCAAGAAATTGCAGAAGTAGTACAAAATAAAATACTAGTTTTACGAACGAACGCTGGTGTCGAACAGTAAAGTCACACTTTAATACGTTCGCTGCTGACGACTCCGATCGGAATCATGCCGTACTGGCACAGCGTGCGTACGACTCCGGTTGGAGTCACAGTCAGCTACCATGTTAAAAGTAGCAGTAGTAAATGTTTGTTCGTTTACTAGGTTTTAAGAATTGAGAAACGTAATGGTTAATGTAAGGAATATGTTATGATTAAAAAAACAAGTTTTTCTGAGTAGCATGATGTAAAAGATTCAAGATTCAAGATTCAAGATTCAAGATTGTTTATTTCCATTAAGTTGACATAGAAAATTATTTACGATACAAAAAGGAAATTATTCCCCACAAGACCAAAGTCTGAGTGTGGGGAAGAGTTCTTAGGCACGAACAAATATTACTAGTCCTTCTTCCACTAGTTGGCAGCACAAATACACAAATACAAAAGTATCTATGTCACCCGCCCAGTAAGTTTTAGCGTACTCGCATGATGCGCATGAAAATCCCGCACTCGCCTCTGGCTCACGCAGGAACTATCATGCTCGTCCGGTGAAACAGTACTCACGGGGCTAATAACGTAATATACTATTACATCATACTACACAGAAACATCTGTTTTCTGTGCTTACTCTTGACTGGAAAATTACTCTTTGCCGATCACTTCACAGTAAATTTACCGTGCACTAAACTTAAACTTAAACTTAAACTACTTTCGTTTAAGTTCGGAATTAAACGAAATTAACTTAAGTAGGAAATAAACTTTAACTTCCGTGCACTAGGAAACGGAAATAACGAAAGTCAACAATCAAAACGATCAGCTAATTGAAGTTTATTGCATGATTGCATGTTTATTGGTTACTTCAGAGGAATGTAGTGGCAGCAGCAAATGTTTTTTGTTTATTATAGGTTAGGTTTGAGAATTGAGAAACGTAATAGTTTATGCAAGGAATACGTTGTAATAAAAAATATTTTTTCCTCCACCTACTAACTACAGTCGTCTTTTAATCCCTGGAATAGAATACTAAAGTACTAGTTTATACTCCATAGGATTTACTTACTTACTTTTAGTCCCACGGGACTAAAAGTAATCTACTTTTAGTCCCATGGGACTAAAAGTAATCTCATGTGAAATACATGGGAAGAAATCCGGCAACGCCGCGGTGGAGAGTGAGAAAATATGGCAACACTGTCGATTTTAATTTGTTTCTCTATGTTGAAGAGAGTGTCACAGCATCCGAGCGTCCGTCCCGCGTCCGTTTCCGTTGTCTACAGGACAGCGTATCCATTTTGAGTTTGCTGTAGTTAGGCTATATTCCTGCATATTTGTGAACAAATAAGTTAGGCCTAGAGTATTTTTAAAGAAGAGTGTGAATAAAATGTTAAAATTAAAGCCTAAATACCTTGCATTATTCATTTACATAGGCTATGTGATTGTAATGCAGTTTGTTGAAGCAAAGGATCATCTGAAGGTAAAGTTACAGTGTTATACGTAGTTGTTGTTAATGGTGTAGGTGGAGGAAAAATTGTGTGTGCATCACGGGACTAAAGTACTTTAGTCCCTAGATGCACAAATAACAAATTCTGAGAAGTATGATGTAATAATATATTACGTTACTAGCCCGATAAGTACCGTTTTACCGTGCGAGCATGATAGTTCCCGTATGAGCCGCCAGGCGAGTGCGGGATTTTCATGCGAGTATGGTAAGACTTACCGGGCGTGTGACGTACGATACTTGATATCATCCTACATAGAAAAAACTTGTTTTTTAATTATAACGTATTCAAAGCCGTAGCCAGAAATTTTTTTCGGGGGGGGGGGGTTTGGACAGGGCCGGAGGCTGAATTTCCGGCTCGTCAAAAGTGGTTACCTTTTTTTACTCGATCGTGTGCTTTTCGGCCCCTTTATTGTCATTATTCGTCCTTTATATCTGTTTCCGGGCCCCCATGCATTTGCCCGCGGGGTTTTCCACTATTTCGGGGGGGGGGAGGTTTCACCCCCTAACCACCCCCATTTACTACTATTTCAAGGCTATTCCTACTATTTCGGGGGGGGGGGTTCTGACCCCCAAACCCCCCCCATTGGCTACGGCCTTGAACGTATTCCTTAAAAGAGATACAGGAGAGCTCTCGTGCCTTAAAACGGAACTATCCTTGTCTGAATAGTGGGCTGCAAGTTCGGAATTCAGCACTTACATCTTACAACCCTTATAATATATTTACATTTCAGTGTTAGCCCGATATATTTACATAGTATAATAAATTTAAATATAAGTGTTGTAAGACGTTATTTATGTTTAATTATTATATGGTAGGTTTGAGAACTGCTCGCCGGGGGTGGGGGCGAGTAGTTTTACACCGTACTCGCTTGAAAATCGAGCAGTCGCCTAACGGCTCGCGCGGAAACTATGTTTACACTGAATTGTTTGCAGTATTTTTAATTTAAAATTCGTTTTTGTGTTTTGTCAGAAACTGATGTAGTTTTCAGCTGTCACGCGCAAGCTAATAGTGATTTACAACGTAGATTCTGATTATTATTTTATATACATTTTAAAAGTACATCTAAAGTACTTTATTTTAGTGGTGTTATCACATGGTAGCTCTTATTTGAGGTTAGAATTGATTTTTGTTTGAAAAAAGTCCCAGTTGCCCATATCGTACCACCAATGGTTTCTCAAATCGTACCAATTGAATTTTCGTATATAGTATTTTCAAAAAAATTTTACCGGTACGTCATACCTAATATAGTCTCTATTTTATACATAGGAATATTTATACTTAATTTAAGTTGATATTTAATTAGAAAATATACAATATTTGGTATATTGTACCTCATGAAATATTGATATACTTTTTTACGTTATATTTACCTCATAGATTTATTTATATACATTATATTATATGTTTTATAGTTAATATTTACTTATACACCCTAAATAAACGTTTTTTCATCAACTCTTTGTTTTCTTTGCTACCATTTTAAAGGTGCTTGCTTCTTTTTTACATGTGGTACGATTTAGGAACTCGCTGGTACGATTTGGGAAACTGGTTTCCTAAATTATACCACTTGCAAGGGTTTACAAAAAAATTCACAGTAATCATAAAAATCAATATTTGCTTCAAATTTTGCTATATTAATGTTCCAAAAGGGTCCCTGTTTTAAAAAACAAGGTCATATCTATTTTAATGTTAACATTATGAAATTAAAAAACCAAAACCAAAAAGTGCATGGTACGATATTGGCAACTTTCCCCTATTTCCGTTTCCTAGTGCACGGTAAAGTTACCGTGTAGTGATCGGCAAAGAGTAACTTTCCAGCCACAAGTAGGGCACAGAAAACAGATGTGTCTGTGGAGTATGATGTAAAGTATCGTGAGTCACACGCCCGGTAAGTTTTACCGTACTTGCATGAAAATCGCGCAGTCGCCGAACGGCTCGCACGGCAACTATCATGGTCGCACGGTAAAACGTAGGTAACGTAATTTATACCTGGCGCCAATTCTTGGGGCCCACACCGTCCATAAGCCCAATGCTAAAATTAACATTAGTCTTATGGACGGCGTGGGCCCCAAGAATTGGCGCCAGTTATACTATTTTTGCTGCCCCCAAAATCCACCGCCAGGGGTAGGTGCCACCCTGACCCCGCTGGTTCCGGCCCTGTAACTTATCGGATGGAAAAACTGCGCTCCACTTGTAGACGATACGCATCTTCAGAAATAAATTTCCCGATTCTGACGAAAATGGATTGATTAGAAAGGTGAGACAGACTACACCAATATGATGGAATTTTTATTTCTGTCTGAATTTCTAATTCTACTTTGGCATCCACATTTTTGTTATCTCTAGTACGCGTAGGAAACAAACCAACACCTAATCCTTCAACAAAATTAAGTGGATTACTGGCGTTTATACATCTATCTTTACTAATATCCCCGCGAATGTTAAGCGGCGTAAGCGTAATAGCACTTGAACGGGGGACCAAAACATCAAACCTCTAGTCGTGGCATGTAATATTGTGGCAGTGTGTTCACCTATAGTATTGTACATAAATGAAATGTATGTTATAACACTGAAACCTTAAGCCTTAATATTAGTTGAATAATAAAAACAAAAGGCAGTTAATATATGCTACGATTTATCGAAAAAAGTCCTTCGGTGTGGCGGCCGCGCCCGCTCGGTACTGGTGACTCTTTTAAGTTGAAGAAACGTAAAACATGCCCTTAAAATATGTGGTGATATTTAATCTAATAAATTATCATTAATGCTTCTAACGAAAATTTTCATAAATATATATCTTAAATCAGTTTAATTAATATGGCGAGTCTTACCACGAATAACAGTTTTTTTTTTTGTAATAGGTCTACACTTAACTTACCATCAACCATGGGAATCTCAAATTTTGATGTATTGTTTCTAAGAAACGTGGCTATAGACTATTCTATTTTTCTACTGTAGGAGAGTTATTCTAAAAATAAAATTGTATTTTAAATTTGTTATTCATGTTTTATTTTTTTTTGGTAATACAACTCGATATATAAACTTTATACGGAATAAATAAAAACGATTTGAAAACTTTTGCATAACAATTAATTGAGTGATACAGGAATAAAGTTTGCTGCAAATGTTTATCACGATGTTTTGCGTTTCTACAACGTTATGAAACATGTTTTTTTTTACAAAAATTCCGTCGTGCGGCCGTTACATAACTTCTTTCGATCATCAGGTTATAATAATACACCTCATTCAAATTCCAAACTGAATTGTATTTACCACACTCATGTGCTGGAAAGGTATTCTTTTTTCAATCCTCAGATATATTTTTTTATATTTACTATAGTATTGTTCATATATGACATGTATGTTCTAACACTGAAACCTTATGCCTTCATATCAGTCGAATAATAAAAAAAAGTCCACGATCAGGAGTTAATATCTACAGTATGCTCATTTTTTTGTGCACACCATTGGGATCTTGTAAACTATAAGAGATACAAGAAAGGTTAAATTAGCAAAATAATGCGTAATAAAAAGACAAATGAAATGGTGGTTAGCAATTTAAAATATTCGACCAAACTCGTTCGCTACGCTCAAAAAACCATTTTGGCCCCAAAACTAAAATCGCCCATAACTCCCTTATTTTTTTAAGGTACGAGACTGTAAGTGGGGTCAAATTTACACGAAATTTTACGTAGAATCTAAATATTCAGTCAAAAATTTGATACCATTTATGGGTTTCTGAGAATAATGCTCAAGTTCAGAATTTTAAATGCTAACATGTAAAATTTCATTTTTCATTGGAAAGATTTCTCTCCTGATTACAAAAATACCACACATGTGAAATTTTCCTCTTCAAATGTGTTTTTAATCAGAGGAAATATTTTTTTTGTAAATTAAAATGGGTTATAATGCACTGGATTTATCATAAAAATGATAACTATGAAAACAGCTGATTTTTACTAAACAGCTTATTGACTCGGAACAGCTGATTGGCAGCAAAATGCTGTTTTACGGACAAATAAACATCTTCACTTAAAACAACTGATTTATTTGTAATTTATCTTTTTACTGTTAATCCGCTGTTTCTAGTCAATCAGCTGTTAAATATCAATCAGCTGTTCCCCTTTTCCTTATTTTTATTATAAATCCAAACAGTAGGTATGTTATTGGTGTGTATTAATCAGCTGTTATTCATTCTTTTGTACATGATAGCCCATCAACATGTACAATAATGAATTAACTTTAACATACCATTAATTAAAAATATTTAATAGATTTTAACGTATTAAATTCATAATAACAATAAGAGAAAGGGAACAGCTGATGAATAGTTAACAGCTGGTTGACTAGAAACAGCTGATTAACAGTAAAAGGTTAGTTTACAAATAAATCAGTTGTTTTAAATGAAGATGTTTCCGTGAAACATCTTTTTGGTGCCAATCAGCTGTTTCGAGTCAATCAGCTGTTTCAAGTCAATCAGCTGTTTGGTACAAATCAGCTGATTTCATAGTTATCATTTTTATGATAAATCCAGTGCATTATAACCCATTTTAATTTACAAAAAATATTTTCTCTGATTAAAAACACATTTGAAGAGGAAAATGTCACATGTGTGGTATTTTTGTAATCAGGAGAGAAATATCTTTCCAATGAAAAATGAAATTTTACATGTTAGCATTTAAAATTCTGAACTTGAGCAGATTTTAGTTTTGGGGCCAAAATGGTTTTTTGAGCGTAGCGAACGAGTTTGGTCGAATATTTTAAATTGCTCACCACCATTTTAGGCCTCGGGTACGATACGAGCGACAAGCGACAAGCGACGAGCGACAAGCGATGTGAGCGACAACGTTCAGTTTTCGGGTTACATTTGTCAGCTGGTAATCTAGAAGGCAGTGGCTACGATTGTTGCAAGCGACGAGCGGAAGTCAGTGGTGTCGCTCAGCGTCGCGTTTTGTCGCCGGTCAGGATCGAAAATATTTTGACTGTCGCTCGACGCTCACTTCGTTCTGGTGAAAATGTCAGAAGAGCAGTTTGTCGATGTTCAGTCTCCGTTGAATAAAAAACGGAAAACTGAAAATAAATTAAGTGACATTTTAACCGAAATACTGATCTGTGAAGTTCAGACAAGGCCGGCGCGGCGCTCTGGAACGACCTTGATGACAACTACAAAAACTCCAAGATAACAAGAAAACTGTGGGACGAAGTCGGAGCTGCAATCGACCTCCCAGGTAGATCTATTTTTTAGTTTTTACGAATCATTATTTTTTAATATCAAATTAGTTTTTTATTTAGTAGAAAATAATGATAATCAAATATTTATTCTGACACAGGCTATCTATATATTTCAAGCGTAAAGGAGAAATCCTTGGAACAATTCATCTGAGACTTCTACTGGGCCGATTTACATTAGGGTTGTGCCAAAACAAAAGGTTTCGGTTCAATATTACCAGGTTTTATTTGTATTTTGCAAATCTCTACGTTAACTGGGTTAAGTATGAAAAATAAACTCTTCTTGTGGGGATTTAACATGGGAAAGAAAGGTTTAAACGGTTTGCATTCATAGTAAATACCATTTTCTAGCATATTAAGGAACTAAGCAACAAAAACTTACCAGTAACTATGACTAAATGTAGCCAAAACAGATACTTATACAGTGGAAGTTTACCTTTAAAAACTCATATTAACACCGATTATACTTTTTCAGTAATAATTCACCGGTTTAATTCGACGTGTGTTCCAAATCCTGTGCGTGTAAGGAAACCATTGCAACGAAATTGAGATTTATTCTCAACAAGTGATCAGTTGTTCCGAAATTACTTCCTTTTGCTCTACTTTGCCCTCGCCACCGCTAGCTAGTCTGGATCAGTCGGTAGCGCGAAGGTCTACCAGCAGGGCAAGCCGAGTTCGATCCCGCTCGGCGGCACTTACATTTTTTGACACACCGTTACAAACGGCGTCACTTTAGTATGTTAATACTAATATTTATTTTAGGCCAACTAAGTTTTATAGGAATTAAACTGTCTATAGGCCTTTAAAAAAATTGAAGGATATGTCTTGAACATTTTAAAAACCATTCATTCCAATACAAATTTATAGTTTTAGGCCTACTTATTTCTGATGTTTTTGAGCCTAATAGCCTAATAGAACGCTTTAATTAGGCTATTACGGTCTAAGACTAAGTAAACAGGGCCTAGGTTTAGACTTTAAGGTTAGGCCTAAGGTTTAAGCCTTAAGTATATCCTGTGTATTCTTAAAGAGCATCTGTGTAATGTATAGTAAAGATGCAACATTACAGTATTGTTTTAAGGAATACTTTGACAAAAGCTCAAACTAAGATCATTGTATTTTCTGTGTTTTTTTTTGCTGTCAGCAATTGGGTTTGTTATTTAATCTTAGACATTGGAACTTTACACATCGGACCATCCAAAGATATTTAATAAAAATGTAAATGGTTATATGCTGTGCTTTCATGATTTAGGTACACCTTTAACACCACACGACATTAAACACTAGCGTTTCAACCGGTTTCCGGTAAAAATTAAACATTCTATTTTTCAGAAAAAAGTGTAATTAAATTTTATGAAGTTGGTCTCAGTAGTCGATCCTTGACAGTTAAAAAATTATATGTGGTATAGGTTCAGTTTCATTTAATGCTGTAGAATATAAAGAAACGCCCGATTTCATAATGTACATGTTAACATAAAATATATAAGAGTTTGATAGAATTTGTTACACAAAAGTTGTTTTTTATGAAATTACTAGCGTTACCCGGCGCGCGTTGCTGCGCCCGTATAATCGTATGTTTTTTTGTAAACAAACCAAAAGCTCATTTGAATAACATGGTATCTTTAGGAGCCCGTGGGGCAGAGCCCTGTGGATGGATTTACACCAAACTTGACAAAAACCATCCTGGGAACATGGTAAACAATCCCTGCAAATTTCATAAAAATCCGTTGGGCGGTTTGGGCGTCTATAGGGACCATACCCACACACACACACACACACACACACACACACACACACACACACACATACTTCCTATTTTATAGATATAGATTAAATACATTTTCAATCAAAGCATTTATTTAAAAACGAGCTGAACATTTTACCTCTAGATTATTTATTCTCAACAACAAGCCAAATAGTCAACTCTTACTCTTGAGAAAATTTGTACGTTTCTTAATTTTCTAGTACATTATCACAAACAAAAAAATTGTTTACATACGTTTCTTCATTTTTTCTTGAACAAAGTAGTATTTGTACTTGTTTCTAATACTAATAGCTTCTTTGCTAGCATTTCTGCAGATAGGATTAAGAGGTCGTGGTAGGTCTTCCAGGCATTCTCCACGCATATAGATCATGTAGTCATTATCATTTGTGCCGTCTTTTTCTCTGATTATATTGTGCAATACACACGCTGTTTGCACCAACAAGCTGGCTTTTTCTATGCTAGGTATTTCTAGCGCTGTTCCTAAAAACCGCCACTTGGTTCGTAGTATACCGAAAGCACATTCAATTGTTTTTCGAGCACATGACAGATTAGTGTTAAATTGTTCTTTATCTGAAGTCAAGTTCCTGGAGGGAAAAGGACGCATAAGGTAAGGTTTCAGAGGAAAGGCCTCGTCCCCTATAAGAACAGGTGGTACACTGATCGATGTTCCAGGAAGTATAATATTGGGTGGCAGATTCAGTTCTTTATTTTCCAGCCTCCGATACAATTCTGTCGCTAAGAAGATCCCCCCATCACTCCGTTTACCAAGAGCACCTATATCAATGACTGTGAATTTTTTTTCGGCATCGGCTACACCCAACAAAACTATTGAATGGTACTTTAGATAGTTGAAACAAGTAGACCCTGAATGTGGAGGACATTTCAATTCACAGTGCCTACCATCGATGGCGCCAATACAGTTAGGGAATTTCCACAATTCATAGAACTTTTGGGCCACATTCTTCAAGCCCTCCATTGTTGGTTCTGGAATATACTCTTCTATGAACTCGTCAATTATAGATTTGCAAGTATCGTAAACTATCTGGCTCACAGTTCGCCTCCCGAGTCGGAATTCAAATGCGATATGCCGAAAACTTGCACCCGTTGCCAAGAATCTAAAATAAATCAAGTAAATTAAAAAAATTATTAAAAATAAATAAATTTAATAAATAATGCAAGCACTGATAAACGAATTTTATATTATATGTGTTAAATTCTAAAGCATTTTACTTTTTTTACTTAGGAAAATAGACTTCTTATTTCAAAAAGTAATGATAATTTATCTTTTCAGGGGTGGAAGCAAGAAAGAAGTGGAAGAACCTTAAGGACCAATTTCGAAGAATTTTGCAACTACCACCACCGACGTCCGGGTCAGCTGCAGAACAGCCTAAAAAACAATGGAAATTTTATGAACTCATGCGGTTCACTAAGGACATAATGGTTCCTCCTCCCAAATTAACAAAAGGGAGTCTTAAACAGCCAAAACCAGTGATTCCCATCGTTGATGAAAACTCTGAAGACGATGAAACCGAAAATGTTGAAGAGGACAATGGCCAAATCCCTGACATTGAACAACATCCTCCTACTACTTCATCAGTGTCAGATAGTGCATTTTCTACAGCAAGGCCTCACCGTTCAAAATCCTCGCTGTTTCTGAGACAAGACATGCAAAAGAAGATGGTGGAACTTGAAGAGAGAAAATTAGAAGCAATTTTAAATTTGAACAGCAAGAAGCAAAACCATTCGAAAGAATCAGGAGATGATTACCATTTCTTAATGAGCTTACTACCATTTATGAAAGCTCTAAGCCCACTACAAAAACTCGAACTAAGAGGGAAGCTGCAGAGTGAGGTTATTAGCGCATACAGAACCTTCCAAGAGAGCCAGTCAGGGGGTATTGGTATTACATCCTCACCTTCGCCAGACCAGAGCGGGTCCTACATAGTAACACTTCCCTCGTCAGAACCTAATTTCCCTGTAGGTAGCTCCAGATCTGAGGATGTCTACAACCATAATCCTTTTTTTAGACTGATATTTAAAAACATGGATGGAAATGAACAGTAAAATCAAAAGTTACTAAGATGTACTATAATGGGTTTATTTGTCGTTTAATTAATATAGTTTAATCTTGGTACTGAAATGATTTGTCATGTACCACAATGTTTTTATTTGTTGTTTAATTAATATAGTTTAATTTTGGTACTGAAATGATTTGTTATGTACCACAATGGTTTGATTTGTTGTTTAATTAATATAGTTTAATTTTGGTACTGAAATGATTTGTTGTGTTCCACAATGTTTGTATTTGTTGTTTAATTAATATAGTTTAATTCTGGTACTGGAATGATTTTTTATTTTGTCCCACGAACACAAAATAAATAGGCATCATGGACGGGTCTGGGCCATAATCCCTGGGGTTGCAAACTCAACTACCGTATAATTCTATTTAAAAATGCTGTGTTTTGACTAACAGCTACCATATTCATAATATATACATTTTATATATGTATATACTAAATATAAATGATTTGAATTATAAAAAAGTAACCATCCATTTCAGATTTTACTTTGAAAAGGGATAGGAAAGGCTTAATATTACTGATAATTGTAGAAAATAATTTCAACAAACTATAAAATGTAATTTCTGCTTTCAAACAGATAATATTGAAGCCTATTTGAACTTCTATCCATTTTAAATTAGTTGGTTGAAACAGACATGAACACTGACACGAGATTAAAATAAAATTTAACCAGTATAACTGGCACCAAGTATCTTGGGCCGTCCATAAGCCCAATGCTAAAATCAACATTAGTCTTATGGACGGACTGGGCCTTAAGATTTGGAACCAGTTATAGGCTAACAAATTTGAAACTAAAGCCTGGGGTCAAAAACCAAATAAACTTAATCGAAAACCAAAAATAACTGGAACTAAATTATAAAAAAGTAATAAGCTAGGAAACATCCCACCAAAAATCAGAAGGTGCCTGGCACCCTCAGGCACC
Organism: Flexamia atlantica; assembly: GCA_035578135.1. Lineage (NCBI taxonomy): Eukaryota > Metazoa > Arthropoda > Insecta > Hemiptera > Cicadellidae > Flexamia > Flexamia atlantica. Next base: position 38,041,070 of record JAQJVK010000010.1, read on the forward strand.
CCCAGAAATCCGCTTATGATAGACAACCCAGTTGAGGAATTTCAGTCACAAATGTTTCAAATTAAAATTGTAATTTTAGGAGTTCCCTAAATAATTTAATTCACTTTTTATTATTCCTAAATGAGTCAGGTTTCTAAAGGGTATCAGTCAAAAAATGTAAACTGAATGAAAAGTAAAATTACAAATTGAAAATTTGGTTTTAAGTTTTAATCTATATGCATTGTGAATAATTGAGCAGGCCTATCATATTTTAAACTATTAAAATTACCGCCCCTCCTTTTTAGTAATGCAACCTTATTGGGCTGAAAACCAATCTATTTTGAGAAAATCCAGTTTTATCTATTAAATTATACATGTATAGAGTGAGATAAAATCGCACGTCAGTTGCAAGAGGATAAAAAAATAAATTTCCGTTTACATTTATTTGTCCTAGGGCGTAAATAAAAAACGTCCAACGCCGTTAGCTTACGCCCCAAACTTAATCACAGAAATATTATTTCATAGTGAGAAACATAATGAAGCTTGAGTAAAAAAAATCTATTAGAACCGGACTTTTCCAGGGAAATGAAGGACAAATGTTATTCATTCGTTATTTTGATGAAAATGCTTTGAGCTATGTCATTCATTGTTCTTAAAAACGAAAAGTTCCGATTGAAATTGCTTTTTTCAGAAAACAGCAAAAGGTTCATCATGTTCATGACAAAGATATAATGCTGGTTTCTACCAATAAAACTATTTAGAACGTTCATATAGTAAAAATCAATGCATCTATTCGTTTATATGATATTAAAAATAAAACTGGAACAAATATACTGTACATTATAAATATATGGACGAATTCCAAAGGCTTCCTATACAGAACAATAAACAATTTTATTAGTATTTTTAAACTTTTTAAAATATCCTCTTTACCTTAAAGTTACAACCAATCGTTCTTCTGGTTGGACCTGAGATCGCAGACCAGGTCTTCTCTTTTCTAAACGTGATTTCACTCTGTTCAAAATGTAGTCAAATGTAGAAATCGATGTTCTTGTGTATTCAAAAAATCTTTCTTCATCTTGCCTCAACTGGGGAAATAAATGATGGTACTCTCCTAATTTTCTTCTATTTTGATTAATAGGATGCACGCCCCAACGTTTAGGATTTTTAATAGAAAGCTGGTACTTATTAAAAGAGTTTTCACTAAGTAACAGTAATTTTAGTATGTCCTCACGTGAGTTCATCTTGAAAACGAGGAAGTAGAAGAAGAAGAAAATACAGGAAGCGATGCAGTTTTATCGCTCGCATTGTAGCCACCCGTGTCGCTCAGCGTTGCTCCAGGTATCGCTTGTCGCTCGTCGCTTGCCGCTTGTCGCTCATATCGTACCCGAGGCCTTATTTGTCTTTTTATTACGCATTACTTTGCTAATTTAACCTTTCTTGTATCTCTTACAGTTTACGAGATCCCAATGGTGTGCACACAAAAATGAACACACTGTATAATTTTATGAATAATGTTGTGAAAACAGCAGCAACTTTAAAGGTCTCAATACAAACTCAAACATTTTGCCGAGCATGTTTAAGCTTGGCATTTAAAAGTATCGTAGATAAGATCTTAGATTAGATCTGAAGATAAGGTAAGGATCTCAAATGTGATATTACAGTATCTTATTCTGCTAAAATTATATTTTATTATGTTTTACAGTATTTGTAGATTTTTGTTAGGCACCACGTTCTTTTGACTTATGCCTCCAGATCAACTCGAATCGGCTGTAGGGGACACCGCAGTGCATCGCTGCAGTCAGCAAATTCTTCGAGCGTTTGCAATCATGTACAATCATTTTCGCTCGTACAGCAGTTTACCTTTCTGATACTGTTTACTATAGGTATATTTATTAATGGTGATTAAATAAGTACACATTTATTGCTTGTTAATTTACAGGAATACAGTAATAATTACAATGCATACACAATTCTTCTCCATTTATGATTTATTTCCAAGTGTAAGTAGTCCATCAGATGCATAAGCATTACTTAAATTTTTCTTTTTATGACCAAAATATATCCTACTAGGATTACTTTCAGGATAAGTTGATCCTACGTCCAAAAGCTTCTGCACTAATTTTTATTTCTGCCTGTATTTCTAGTTCTACTTTGGCATCCACATTTTTGTTATTTTAGTACGCTTAGGAAACAAACCAACAAAAACATTAAGTGGATTATTGGCTCTTATACATCTGTACAACATATTATCTATTGTAGCATCTTCGTATTTAACGTTACCATCACTGGAAGCTTGACTTACCAAATATGTAGCATCAGATAATTTCCCTTCACTTTTTAAGTCTACATTAACATCATATGGCTTATGTTGTATTTCAGAATTATTATGAAATGCAAAGGATCTGTTGTGAAATAAACCATCTACTGGCTTATAGGATGTTTCATAAATGAACCCAATGTTTGTAGCGGCATTAACTCGTAATGTGGCCATTTCACTTGCCGGGGGCAAGTGAATATTTGCTTCACATAGATTTACGGATTTTTTCGATGTTGTGTCGAATGAAGTAGTTATTTTTTTGAATGTGACTTTGTTATCAACAGTTTTCATTTCAGACACAACTCCAATCTTATCCTTGTCAACAATACCAAAACTAGTCTTATTTCATAAACCATGGAGTGGTGAACCATACAGAAAAGATGTAATATTTCTACCAAGTTCTACAGGTCCATGTTTTTCAAATCCACGCCAAATCCCTAAGTAATGATTAGGGGTCACATTTCTTATAGTTACATTGCTATTACTTTGAATAAATTCTTTGCTAACGCCTAAATTAAAAATCTTAATCGAAAAACTGTCAACGTAAGCAGTATGAAAGCTATTCAATATGGTATTATATTCATTTTCTGAAAGGTACAAATAAAGTTTTTCCCATGGAATCGAATGAAAACAAGGTTTAATGTCTATAAAACCTTTGCTTCTTTCAGTGGCATCAGATTTTCGATATTCTATTAGTTTACCCTCAAATGGAATTCCAAATTGTTTTTAAATACCCATTGTGTTTTATGGCAAGGTTTAGACACCTTGTCCAAGATTAATAAAAGAAGAATTCGGATGAGTCTGCGGTGTAAGATATTTTTTAATTTTCTTATCTGACCCATCAACTACGTCCTTATTTTATATATTAAAACTTGGGTAGACAGAAGTATGTAAAACTCCTTCAATATTTTTTGAATACCAATTCTAACTTCACCAGGTAATTCTCCAAAGAATTCTATATATGACGTCGGTTCTGTGTCAGAAAGGTCGTGAAAAAACTTTCATCGACCTATTGTATGTTTTGGAACATCTGTTCTCGGTTACCTGTAGTTAGTTATAAAGTCCCTAGTCGCCTGGTCGTATTCTATGTCGTGGGTTGTGCAGCATCATTCACTGTTTGAAGGAGGTCCGATGTCTATTGGGTTCCCAGGCTCCAAGAAGGGAATTTGGTAGTCCCGAGTCCAGATTCAAAGCGGTTGAAGTTCCAGTTCCGAGCTACGAATTCACGTGTAGATGAAGTTCCTGTACGAGCACCAACGGATGAGCGTCAGTCGTTCAGTCTCGATATTCAGTAGTGGCCTCTGTTCCACGCCTCGGATGCGGCCTATCTCCTTTGCTCGGATCACTTCCTCCCCTACGTTTATATGGAGCTAAAGACCTGTTGATTTTCTCGGCCTGGTGTCAGCCATTTAGTACTACATAGAGTGAAGGTTCGCTATATATGCGCTTGGATGAGAGATTGATTATTGTTTTAACACGTTTGAAAGACTGGAAAGAGACTTGACCTTCCAGTACGTGCCGTAGAGCTTGACTTTCCTGTACGTGCCGTAGTGCTATAAATGTTTATCACAAACAACGGCATTCATATGCTTTTTATCTCAATCTCTCCTCTTGTACTTGGCGTTTGACAAAACCCGATAAATATTCTAATAACATAAAAACAATTGATATTATCAGGGATAACATCTAATCATATTGGAGATCTTTCTAAATTCCTTATCTTATCAGATCTCACGGAACGTCCTGAGTGCACGCTGGTTCCGATTCCGACTCAGATTCATATTTTCGGCGACAGGAATGACACTTGTATTTTAACGGAAGTGGCCATAGTGGCGGCCGGAAGCAGAGCTTGCGCGCAGGTGCCTGCTCACCGGAATGTATTATTCAGGTTGCGGGTTCCAGTTTCCGATTGGTCCAGCCGCCATTTTAAATAAATAGCAACATTTAATTTTGAAACCTAATTTCAGCAGTTTAATGGATTTACCAGCTTTAATCTCTCATATTGTAAGAAACCCACCAATCTGGGATTAAATACTCATAGCATATTCAAACACAGATATAGTAGATAAATGTTGGAAATAAATTTCGTTGGAACTCGGAGTTGAAGGTTAGTGAAACAACCCATTTGTGCAAGATCAATACTTCTAAATTTATGTTCAATGACTCTAGGCCTAGTGGATAAGACAAAATAAGGATTTTTTTACAAATAAAGCAGCTTATTCAAACTTAAAAGAATAATGGTCTGATTCAAGTCACAGGAACTAAATGTCAAATTTGAAATGATATGTTATTGTATCAGTCTGCTAAAATGGTTTGTAGAGTTAAAATATTCCTTTTGCGCCTCCAATTTTTTGTAAGTCCATTATTGTTTCCTTATCTGCTCGTCGCACTATCTCAATATATTTTTGTTGATTTCCACGAACTAGAAAGACTTGAGATAAGGTACACAAATTAAATTCTGACTATGTCAAAGTTGTGAGCATACATTATCTTTGTTGTTAAGCTTGCTTTGCTGCCGTTTAGGCTACCATTATAAAATAATTATTTTTTTTACCACTCCCCGACATCTTTCCCGCAGAGGCCTCCTAAATTACCAATTTGCCGTGTAAATTAATTAATAACACTTATTAAATTAGGCATTTATTATATTAGCTGTACTGGTGAAATAATATACACAACATTGGCAACTCTATTGCCTGCTCGCCGAGTTGGCAAAGCCTTTCATGCCTCCACTATGGCCACCTACAAAAAATCTGAATCAGACTAAACAGGCGCCGATAATCTGAAACTGAATCGGAATCGGAACCGGCGTGCACTCAGGACGTACCGTCATATTGCCCACCAATCTGGGACTAAATACTCATAGCATATTCAAACAGAGATATAATAGATAAATGTTAGAAAGAAACTTCATTGGAGCTCGGCGTTGAAGGTTACTAAAACAACCAATCTGTGCAAGATCATCCATACAATACTTCTTTTATGTTCAATGACTGTAGGCCTAGTGGATAAGACAAAATAAGAATTTTCTTACAAATAAAACAGCTTATTCAAACTTAAAAGAAAGTATAATGGTCTGATTCAAGTCACAGGAACTAAAGATCAAATTTGAATTGATAGGTTATTATATCAGTCAGCTAAAATGAGAGTTAAAATATTCCTTATACGCGCCTCCCATTTGTTGTAAATCCAATCTTGTTTCCTTATCTGCTCGTCGCACCATCTCAATATATTTTTTGTTGATTTCCACGAATTAGAAAAACTTGAGATAAAATAGACAAATTAAATCCTGACTATGTTGAAGTTGCGAGGATAAATTATCTTTGTTATTGTTAAGCTTGCTTTGCTGCCGTTTACCATTGTAAAACAATTAATTGCTTAGTGTTTTTTTTACCACTCCCCGATCTTTTCTTTAGAGACCTCCTAAATTACCAATATGCCGTGTAAAGTAATTAATGATATTTATTAAATTAGGTATTTATTACATTAGCTGTACAACAATCAATGTTGAAATAATGTACACAGCATTGGCAACTCTACTGCCTGCTCGCCTTTCAAGCCTCTACCTGCTCTAGAGGCGAAGCCTCTCAAGCCTCTACTATGGCCACCTACAAAAAATCTGATTCAGCCTAAACAGGCGCCGATAATCTGAAACTGAATCGGAATCGGAACCGGCGCGGCGTGCACTCAGGACGTGCCATCAGGTAAGGTCTCGGTTGGGCCCTGCCCAACCGGGGAGGGAGAACGGAGAACCCATCCAGACCGAGATCCAGCTTCCGTCAGTCATGGAGCAATCTCTCGGCTCCGGTCAACAAAAGGCCGAGAGAAGTATTTTGTGGATACTTGAGCGGCTAATAGTAGTTTATGCAACGATTGTATTATGAATGTCTTTAAGCCACGAGTGAGATGTAAGTTAGAACACGAGCGAAGCGAGTGTTCTAAATATCTCACAAGTTTATATCTAGCATCAAAAATGTTTATGCTAGCAGATAAACTTGTTAACGAACTGTACTTGCATTGGCTAGTTTTTCCGGAGCATAAGTTATATAGGTTTCACTACGAGCACTCACCGAGCTTAACAAGTGTTCGTTTTGCCGTTGATATATCACAACGACTCTTATTAGCGAATTTACCCTATAGGGATGAAGCTGTTACCATAGTATTTATGGTAAGACCCTAAGCCCGAGATCATGATAACTTTTTGCTTTGGGGCCCACAGAAGCAAAAAAACACCATTCGTTCGAATTTGTATATTATGTCTATTAACATGATAGCGGCCGTAAATATTGTCCAACCTTAATGAAATTTGGTACAAACATGTAAAGTGGTAATAACTCGGACGAGTTCGATAAACCAGCCCAATCGGACCACCGGAAGCGGGGTAGAGGGGGATAAACACCCCAAAAAAGGGTTTTCGAGTTTTTTTACATAGGAAAGTAAAAATAATCAACTTTTTGTTAGCACCATCCAATTTAGTATTTTGAAACATCGCTCTATGTCCATTGGTTACCGAGATACCGAGTGGTAAAAACAGTACGTTTTCCCTATGTTATCCCTATGGGAAATACGAAAAATTCTATATCTTATTTCTCAGTTAATGGCTTAAAGTAAATGAGATCTAATTTATATTACTCTAAAATCCCCGATATTTACACTTTCCTAGCAGCAAACCTGCATACTCACTCCCAATGTTATCTATTGAGAAATAAAAAAGAATTCTATATTTTACTTTATATTTTATTCAGTTTTATATTTACTTTCTTGATAATCTTATAAAATGAACCTTACTCACTTATATAAAAAATGTTTATTATTTAAAGTTGAAAAAATAAATTAAGCAATATCAACGTAGTTTCCTTTCACGCATGGCGCCTTCTACATCCCAAGACGCAGCTGCAATACTACAAAGTGCGAGAGAAGTATCTCAGAAACTGCAACTTGGAAGTGATGGCTCAATAAATCAAAAACCCTCGAAATGGGAATTAACCGTGTCATACAAAATAATTGATCTGAAAAATTGTCGATTAGCTGGTAGGGTGTTTCCTGCCTCTGTCAGAAATGCAAAATGTTGTTTGAATTTGTCTTTGATTTTTTTATTTGCCTTTTTACCCCAGTATTTCAACCAATACCAACCAATTTGGTTTCTCTTAACCATAAAAAGTGAACCATACAAGCGAGTGGCGTCATATGTTTGGAAGACATAAATGTCGATCTCATACAAAAAACAAGCAACGACTCGCGATATTTCAGCTGACTCTTGAAAGATACTAATACAGTACAACTTATCAATGAACCAACAAGAGTGACAGCAACTTCAGCCACCTTGTTGGTCCACATAATTGTGGACAGGTCGGTCGAGGTCAAGAGGAACGGCGTGGTGGATGTTACGAGTATAAAAGATCATAGAGGCATGAAGTTAATATATTGCATAGTTGGTGCTTCGAGACAAAAACCTGAGGCAAGATTGATTAGATACAGAGATTATAGTAGCTTTGACACACGTTGAGTTATAACTGAGATAGCAGCGTGTGACTGGGACAGTATCCTGCTAGAAAATGCAGTTGATGCCCTAGAAGCATTGATAACATCTAATATCAGGAATGTATATGATCAAAATGCTCCAACAGTGTTCAAGAAAGAGACAAAGAAGAAATCTCCATGGCGTAATGAGGAGGTAAAAAGAATGAGTAAAGAGAAGAATAAACTGAGAAATGTACATTGGAAAGACGGGTGTGCAGAACATTGGAAAAATTAAAAAAAGTCAGAAATAGATTAAGTAGAACGATATGGAAGGCGAAGAAATCATATTTTTCTGATAAATTTTCGTCTTCTAAGAACCCACAGGAGTTCTGGTCATGTTTAAAGAGAAATTATGTAGTTGGAGATAAGAATAACTCGAAAATACCACCTGAACTAAAAGCAGATGAGATCAAAAACTATTTCATTAATATGGGAGCTGGATCTGAGATTGATAAGGACATTTGGGCATTTTTTTCAACAAACAATCGAGATAATAAATAAATTTAATTTCAACCCTGTGAGAGAAAGGGTCATAACTGCTATGAATGAGATAAAATCAAGAGCAGTGGGCAGTGATGAAGTCTCAATAGAAATGATCAAAGCAGTGAGCCCATATGCAATTAAGGCAATCACCCATCTATGTAGTAAATACGTCCCTGCTAGTCGGTTCATTCCCAAAGTCTTGGAAAATGAGTATTGTCCGCCCTTTAACGAAAATACCAATGGCAACAACAGTGGACCAGCTAAGACCGATTTCAATTTTACCAACTATGTCAAAGATACTAGAAAAAGTAGCCATACGCCAAATAGTAAGCTATATAAATTTACAAAGCATATTGCCGAAGCTACAATCAGGTTTTAGACGCAATCACAGCACATGCACAGCCCTAACAAATTTATTACGTGACATGATTGATGCTAAAGACAAAGGGAGATGTAATTCACTCATTATGCTTGACTACTGCTCCAAAGCCTTTGATTCCATAAACCATGAGATGCTTTTAACCAAAATGAGCTACTATGGATTTCATGAAGATATCATCAAATGGATAAGGTCCTACTTAGGCTCCAGGCTGCAGGTGACACGTTTAGAGAGTGAAACGTCGACCCCGCTCATCAAAAACTAAGGCATTCCTCATGGCAGCAGCTGTCTTGGGCCTATTTTGTTAAATTTGTACACAGCAGATCTTCCTAGTTGTGTACATAATTGCTCAATCCACTTTTATGCAGATGACTCACAGCTGCACTTGACCTATGAGCCATCCACGATGGTAGTAGCCATTGACCTTATCAACTCTGACCTTGAGAAAATCCTCAAATGGTCAGATGCTAATAGGCTGAAACCCAATATAGGCAAGTGTTCAGTGCTTGCCTAAACCTGCAAACCTAACTGCGCCACCTAACTGGTGCTGTCCTTCAGTCAAATTGGAGATCAGGTTGAACTCAATGGTGAGAGATTGACCGTGTGTGACAAAGTGAAGACGCTATGGGTGTGGTGCTAGACAGCAACCTCACCTTCTTAGAGCATGTCACGCATGCTACCCAGCGTGCTATAGGAAGGCTGAGGGGACTGTACAGGTTTAAAAGTTTGCTGCCAGAGACTGCAAAGCTGCACCCTATGCAGTCACCAGTCCTACCAGTGTTTACCTACTGTCTCCCGCCCTTGGTAAGCAGTGTCTCTGGTGCGGACATGTATCGAATAAAAAAATTGCAAAACACAGCAATTCACACATTGAGCTAATCGACATGGTCGAATCGAATTTTTGAACTTCATCGATTCGAACATGGCTCTCAATTTAGAGATGCTGCCGGGATGATTCTAGTAGAGTCTATCTGTAGGGTGATGACATGCCGTGCTGCATGGTGCATAAGGCTCTTGTCTAACAAGAGCCCCAGTACCTTTGTGAGAAGCTCTCCTTTCGGGAGGAGTTTTCACAGCGCAATTCCCGCCATGGGAAGCTCCTGCACTTTCCTAAAGTCAGGCTTGAGACCGGTAGGGAAAGTTTTTTCCTACTTTGGTCCTAAATTGTACAACGACCTCCCCTCTGGCCTTAAAACACTTTACTTGTCAACTTTTAAGGCAAAAATAAAGGAATTGTTCACTTGTTAAGTTCATGGTTATATCTGTCATAGTTGTTTGTTGAATTTGTTTATAATTTAAATGTATGTATAATGAATGTGTAATTTGACAAAAGTTGTTCTGAAAAACAGTATTGTACTATGTACTGAGAAACGCTGGATAGTAAAGGCATTTTTATTTATATATTTATTTGTGAAGTGAACTTGTGAGCATACTACGTAAGAACACAGTTTCACACGGGATTTATTTGTGAGACTTTACCCATACTACTTTATGTATTTAATTGATGGAAAGAAAGAGTTGTTATTACAGTACAATACAATATTGGTTTATGTATATTACAATATACAATTACAATATTGTATATGTTATTACAATATTGGTGATTGTAATTGTATTGGTAATTGTATTGTTATTGTTATTATTATTATTATTTTGATTTTGGTTTTTGCGGGAATTTTCCATCACTGATTAGTAAAAACAAGTTTCACGACGTTTCGGGATCTGAAATGATCCCGTCTTCAGGTGGAAAAAGAACCTGGAACATAACAAGATTAGTAACACACAGCCAGGATAACCTGGACAAAAAACAAAGCTAAAACAGAAAATCAGAATCTGAATAAGAATATTTTATTTCCACAACAAATTCAGTAAATGAAAAAAATGAAAAACGATGGAAATTAGGCATCGCATGGGCCTAAAGGCTTGTGCGCTATGCCGTGTCGTTAAAGCAAGAAATTCACGTGCTGTCAAAAACAAAATAAATAAACAACTACCCGTCTTATTATTAGAACAAAACACTGAGATAAGACTTAAAATATTAGGTTAAGGCATTCTTTAGTTTTAGAACGCAGTTATTCAAGATTATTCTCAGTTGTAAAAAAGGTAAATATTTCTATATTAGTTAAAATTTGAAAAAGAAAAAAGTAAGTAATAGCAACATTTCATAAATTAGGGTTATGGGTAGACCACACAAATTGGCGTTAAATGGGAATAATTGGTAAATCGTCAGTAAAGTGTCAGTGTCGACGTCAGTCAACGTGTGGTGTAGATGGATGACAGGAGAGCCTCAGCAAAGCCGGGGCCGGTCTCCAGCAGCCAGGCAGTCACACGCCGCCGCCTGAACGCGGCATCCGAACACCGCATGTCCCTTATCTCACCAGGCAAATTCCTGCAGATAAAGTTTGCTAAATAAAATGGATTTTTTCGGTTAAATGAGTTTACAATAACGGGAACTTGATGTCCTACATTCTGACTATAGCGAGTAGGATACGAATGTAAAACAGAAGAAATTATATTGGATTCAATTTTTTTTAATATATAAGAAGTGATTTGATAAAAGATTTGCCTTACTGAAAGTAATCGATATACACTACTGGATTGCGCGCCGCCCGTAAGGCACGTGTAGAAATTCCCGAGCCTACACAGCGGTGTGTTGAGGTTGAAGCCTGGCGACTCGCAGGCGAAATAGGGGCACAAACGCGAAACCGTATTGTTGGCCGTACTGAATCTACGTGGCCTTGGGCGTAAGTTCGCGGTTAAAGCGTGCTATAAAAAGATGTATATTAGCTGAGTCATGTAATCTAGATGACATATATTGCATAATAGTCTAAAATCCCCAATATTTCTATTTTCATGGCAGCAAACCTGCATACTCATTCCCTTTTGAGAAATCAAACAAATCTATATTTTCCTTATTTCTTAACATATCTTGATAAAACTTGGTATATGGCTTCTTCTAGCTTAGATCTACTTAATATTGAATTAAAACCACCCAGTTTTAAAATACCTGTTGCAGCAAACCTGCATACTCATTTCCCATGTTATTCTTAAGGAGTTTACAAAAACATATCTTGTCTCGCTTGCTAAGTTGGATTGAAATATGTTTTTTGCATTTTAAATTTGCTGAGCTCACTATTATGTTTTTTCCATTTTAAGGTAGCTTTTTCCCTTTAAAGACTTTTGAGGTGGAATAATGGGTTTGGTATAGGCCTAGGAAAAATTGAGCCCGCCCCTCAATATGATATAAGTCATGCTAATGTAGATGAAGATCAAGATGAAAGTGAAATGGACGATGCAGCGGAGATGATGACAAACAACGAGATTTCCAACTACAAGGAAAATGTTTTGTATTACATTTGCGGAGTTATCGTTAGAAAAATTGATAAGAAAGTAACATGTGAAGAGTGTAGCGCAATACTTCGTGCTAACGAATCTTATTTAAGGTGACACACGCATTTCACAGATTTTAAGACTAAAGGAAAACTTAAAAGGTCTCATCAGGTCTCATTATATAATGTATTTAGAGTAGTTAAATCCTACTCATATTATAAATCCTACTAATATTATAAATGTGAAAGTATGGGTGTTTGTGTGAATATCTATCTTTCAACCACGTGAAAAATACTGGCCTAACTGAGCTAAAACTTTGCAGGAATAGAGCCACTAAATCAGAAAAGGACAAAGGTCTATTCACTTCCTTAAAATCTTCTCGGGCTACGCCCCGTGAACGTACTTAGCTTAATTTTATTCATTTTATAAGGATGTAAACATTCAAATACTGAATTGTAAATAGCTGTGAATACTAAAATTTGACAATTCAAATAGCTTAAGTAAGATCAGCTGTAATTTTTATGGTGATCGAAGCCACGGGCAACTGCTAGTATGTCTAAAATAATAAAACTCATGAGTTAGGTGCCAAAGTTAACGACCACAAACTTACATTGCAAGTTTGTAATCATTTTAAAGGTGATGTTTTCAAAGGTCACAAAACAAATTATGAATTGCAGGGTGATCGTAAAGTATTTTAATGAAGTATATTTATTTGCACATGGTTTTCAAGATCTTATCTCACCACCTAGGTAAGAAAAAGTCGACAGACACTGTACAAAAAACAAATCCATGCATTAGACGACAGCTGGCAAAACATTTTGTTTTGTAACATGTAAACTTGTTTGTTTTGTTAAAATTGTAAGTTAAGAACGAAGTAACAAAAATGTTTGATTGTGAGCTTTCATTGTGCTTATCACACCTTTACACATTAATTAAAATTTGAAATCAAAATTATAATTTAGAGGAACATCCGTGGATATGGAATACCTGCCGAGAGTCGGTGTGGTAGTGCGGTAGCAAAACCTATTTATGTTTTTCTTTTTAATTTATAATGTTTCTGCAAATTGAATATGTGGTCGAGAATGATTAATACTTCAGAAATGTCTTACGGTGCTCTGTGAAGCGTACCGGTATCGTTAAAGTGCCGCGACTATGCCGCGACAATGATAGGATACAGTGCAGCGAGGCGCTTGTGCCCCTATTTCGCCTGCGAAGTCAGAAACGCAACCACGGCCGCCGGCTCGGGCTGCGGAGCCTACCTGACGATCCAGTAGTGTATATCGATGCTGAAAGTACCCCTAGTTCTTGGAATAAAGCGTCTGAACTGTATCCTCTATTCTTTCCTGTACCAGATTTTAGTATTAGTTTTTGAATAATGAGCAAAGGATCGAGTAAAGATTTAAAAGTCCCCTCCAAACAAATAATAACATATTGTAAATGGGCCTCTACGTATGCATAGTATATACTAATTTTAATTTGTTAACATTTAAAATATCATTTAACTGATGTGATACAAATATCATTCTACGTAATTTATTTTTTACTGTGATTATGTGTTTTTCCCATCTTAAATTAGAATCGAAAGTAACACCCAAATATTTATAATGATCAACTCGTTCGATAGTGTGACAAGGACACGCAGTGCCGGCGCCGCCTCCGCACACGTGTAGCCTGAGCGCAAGGTCCGCGGGGGGCTCACCTGATGGACGTAAATAAACTGGAAGATATTTAATTTTCCTAATATTAATTGTGAGTACATTTTGATTAAACCATTCTTGAAGCAGTTTTAAGTCGTATGAAGCATATTCGAAAACTTTCTCCCAACTATCACCCTTGACTACTACCGCTGCGCTGTGTCGTCAGCAAACACAAATAGCTTTCTCTTAAGATTTGGTTTATCAAGATTATTTATATAGATTAAAAATAGTAATGGTTCCAGGGTACTGCCCTGTACAACTCCGTAATCGACGTTTGTTGAGTCACTAATTACTTCACAAATGGATACTCGTTGGGCTCTACCCGACAAGTAACTCTCAAACCATTCTAACGCCCTGCCTCTTACTCCTTCACACTCCATTTTACTAAAAAGAATTTGTCTATCAGTTGAATCAAAGGCTTTGGCTAATCAATGAATATCATCAAAACTTTTTGGTCATCATTAATTGAGTCAATTATAGATTTTTGAACTTCAAAGAGAGCATCTGAGCAATTCTTATTCTTCCGAAACCCAAATTGTGTCTCGGAAAAAATACTTTCCAATTCTAAGTAAGACTGTTATCGTCTCTTAACGCATTTTTCAAGAATTTTGGAAAAAAACACTTCGAAGAGAAATTGGTCTATAATTGCTGACTTTGGCTTTACTTAGAGATTTGTACAGAGGAATTACTTTAGCTTCTTAAAATAAATCAGGAAATTTGCCAGAACAAATACTTAAATTCAGAATATGTAAAAGTGGTTTGATCAAAAGTTTTATATTAGTTTTTAAAATTTCTGCTGAGAATCCATCCAATCCAGGTGCTGAACCACCCCGCAGCTCACGCACACACTCCTCCACCTGACTGGCGGAGACCGGTTGAAGGCGAAACTCACTTGCCACTCGGTAGTCCGTATCCTCCACTACTAGCGGACCGGCAGTGGGCGGCAGGTTCTTCGCTAGGTTTGCACCAACTTGAGAAAAATAATTATTTAAGTTGTTTGCGACCGATTTCACTGTCATCTGAAATTTGTTGTGCCTTAGAAAAGCTTTCAATTGGAAATTCTTTCACCTTTGACCCTACACCATTGATTTCATTTATAATTTTCCAAAAATCTTAAGGATTACCTGATGATTCGAGTATTTTATTTTCATAATATAAATATTTGTGCGCTTAATTACACTAAACAAACTATTTCGGAAATTTTGAAAATAAATTTTTAACTCATCATTTACTTTAGTTATATGAACGTTGCAACTACAGCTGTTCGCTGGTAGATGCATGGTGCAGCTTCCCGGGTGCAGGTGCTATTAGCAGAACGAAACAAAATGGATATTTTGATTACTTACTAAGTTAATAAAATAAATGTTTATGGTCAAGGATATTTATTTTTGCTGGCGAGGGAAAAATGCTGGTGTATATCGAGAGTAAAGCACATTATCTCCCCGTGAGACAACGAATGTTGTAGGCCTACTTTACTCACTCAACACACAAATAACTATTGATTCTAAGTAACTGATTACGCTGGTCTTCACTAATATGTATTATATATTTCTATTCTTTCATGAAATTTGTATTATGTACTCACCCATGCAAGCTCCGACAATGATTGTTTCTTTTAACATTCTGGAAAATAAAAATTTCTGTCAGTTCAATTGTTCTAATAAATCCTTTATTTTATTTGATTATTTATAAATTTTTCATTTACATTATTGACCTCAAGTTTTCTTGGTCAGCCTGGCTTATTTTAATAAGACCGTCCTCATAACTAGACCAGCTCGTAAATTGATTTTAAACCAGGCAAAATTGTGTGGTTCGTATACCACGTTAAAATGTAGGTCTCTTAGTTGTCATTGGATGTTGGTCTATTAATTAACAGATCTGTCTAAGGAACATGTCGGATTTAGTCAGTAACAAGACTACAAGATCGCACCACCATCACACTTCACTCATCTGTCATTCATACTTTGCTTAAAATACCTACCTGGGTAGGTCGTCATTTCAAGAAATGTATAATAACTTAGACTGTAATAGGTAGTAATATGGTGTGTCAATCATCAAGAAAAAAAGTCCCATTCTCAAAACAAATTTTTCTTTAAGTGTCTCATCGCAAGATATTTAAATTAATGTATTGTATTACGCAATATCCTCAACAGAATTAAAGAGTAAAAACCATTTTTTATTTCTATAATTTTTTAATAGATTTCTTTAACTTTTTTGCTGTAATTGAACTTCAACCTAAATACCTATCTTTCGTTGAATATAAACAAATAAAGATGGGTAGTTATGTAAAATGGATGTACGAGTATGTTGTCGGATTAAAACCACACAGGCCATTGGTAAAGTAAAAAATACAAAGGAAAATTTATCATCCAATATTTACTGAAGATACATATACGATATTTGTTTAAACATTACACTTATTGTATGATTATGTACACAATCACCATAATACAAAAAAGTTGTACACTAGTCAAAATTAAACTAGTATCATATTTTATATTTTGTAACATTTTTTGATATTTTATTTTTCTTAAATTATTAAAATTGCATCCATTCGACAGGTTGACGTTTGCAAAATGCAAGCGATTCTATCTTTTTCCGTAACCCAAGTTCAAGAAATGTCTGTAAACATTTTTGTTACTTTTCCTTCGTATTTTTTACTACTTTTTTCTTATCATATAATCCTTGCTGCGATTATGAATCCTTATGTACATTTTGCCATAACGTGTGGCATCAGGGGAAAGAAATAGCCACACAACGTTAAATACAATATTTAAAATTTTGAAGGTTATAGTTCAATATTTACATAATGTTCACATTGTCCTTGACACGTTTACCTCGCGAGGGGCTGCCCGGCGCCCGCGGCGCGGGCACTTTGCACGGAGCGACGGCGACGCTCTTGTGTCAGTGCTGACGGTGCGAGGGTCGGTGTTGGTGGGAGGTGACTGGTCGGCTTTGTATTTTATTTGACACTGCTACGTCGCAAATTTAGTTCTCCTGATGATGCAACATATCGTTGGGAAGTAATCATCGGGATTCATAATTACAACAAGAACTAGGCAACAATAAGGGAACAAACATGTATATTTTTGTTATGTCGGTTCGAGGTATACTGTGTCATCGATGATCGTTGAGCTTTATGTTCACTCTAGTGCAGCCGGCTGTTGTCAGTAAGACTTACAAGGAGGTGAGTGTAGTGTCGTCGTCACACGGACACAGAACGTCGCGCCTCGCGTCGTCGCCGCGTCTGAGTCGCCCGTCGCCGAAGTGGGCCTTCGGCCTCGCGGTGGAGGCGCTATGTGTACATTAACATATTTGTCCAGTTGTATAAGATGACACCGGTATTTACGTAACCAAAGTCAACGATTGGCGGTGATGCAATATGAGTTGTCGGGGAAAGTGTGGATGACCTTTGTATCATCGGCCACCGCATATCACTCCCGCCCGCGCCCTCCGCGCCCTCCGCGTCCTCCGCGCCGCCGCTGCAGACGCCTATCCGGCGCTCCCCGGGGCTTGTAACATCGGGAACATCTACACTGGTATCGAGACCTCGCTCCTGAAACATTTCACACACTACCGCGATATCGCTTCGTACTCCATCGGCCTGATCCACGGAGGGCTAACCGTGGCCAGGTATAATTTGGCACAACCATAGAAAACTGCAGTTCCGTTTTTATTATTTTCGTACATACCCAAATTATATGGCGCATTGAAATTACTCGATGTATGGGAGCTTACTTCAAAGGAAACAAGTCTGATGAGATTTAATGTGTTTCATCTCGAAACCGAATCGGCTGTTTGTATTTCCTGTGTGATGACATTGATGATCGGTTGATCTATTTTCTAAAGTTTCTAACGAGTTTTCGAGATGATGAGTGTAAGTCTATCGGTATTATGACTTTGGTACATGTATACATAATATTCTGTCAGTGATATGATTTCTTAACCAGGCAACTAATAACGTTAGAAGCAGTGAATGATAACGGATAAAAAGCTGGGTTAGATTTTAACGAGTCGCGAGATACATATTGGCGTCATCGGATTGTACTGATTGAAGAGATAGGATATGCAGTCTTATAAAATCGAATTGTACCTATTGAAGAGATTGGATGAATTGATCGGCAATATCGTATTTTTACTGATTGAAGATATTGGATATAAAGATTGGCAAGATCGAATTGTAGAGATTTAAGAGATTGGATGTACAGATTGCACTATCGGGTCGTACTGATTAAATCGGATTGTATTCATTGAATACATTGGACGTACAGATTGGCAATATTGGTTTGTACTGATCAAAGAGAGTGTATATACATATTGGCAATATTGGATTGTTCTGATTGAAAACATTGGATTTAACTACCATTCTAGTTAGACATTTTTACACGGCCAAGTCAAAAATTAAATTCATGTAAATCCGGGTTGAGTTGGCTCCATCTTCTACTATATTGAATTAAACTCTTGACAACGTTAGATTGTACTGATTACTTTTTGGCAGTATTGTATACTGATTTACGGGATCACATGTTCCATCTTGATATCGTGATTTAATCGTTATCCACAGTTCGTAAGCGGTAATTTTCTTTCCTTTTTTCGTCCAACAACAGAGTCATTGTGTAATTTTAGTACAATAGATTTAAAAGTGGCTAAATAAATACAAACAAAAAGTAAACTATAATCCTAAGAGAATAATATTCCAAAGGATTCTAACTGTAATACGTCTGGACAAAAAGCATGGTCCAATTGAAGCAGTGAGTGAGAAAAGGGAATACACGAATTATTTTAGGTTTTCAAACCAAAATAGCAGTTTTGAAGAGAAAATGTGAACACGTCCAAAGAGCGTAAGAAGCTAATAATTACTACACCCTAAACCTAAGTAAACGTGGTCTGAAGTTTTGGCTAAGCGGAAGAAGGAAACCGCTTAGCCAAACCTGAGCGTCCTGACGCATGGCAGCAGACCTGACGCGTGGTCTGAAGTTTTGGCAGCAGTAGGTTTTATCTGCTGTCGATGCTGTTCCTTCTTCCACACCGCCAAAACTTCAGACCTCTTTTTTTGTAAAACATATAAGTAAACATTGTAATAGTGATTCATTTATATACACAATATGAATCTAACTAACTCTTGATTTAACTTTTTTCAATAAACAATACAAATAAAAAATGATTGAGAAAGGGAAGAACTTTTTGAAGTTTAAAATCGAAAGAAATTTTTTTGTTGAAAAATTAGCAAACCAACGTTTTATTTTTGTTTCTAAGGATATGGAATATTTTCATTTTAAGTTTTAACCTAAAACCTATAGTAGGTGCAGGTACAGGTTTTTTTATCCTGAAAAGTTGCCATTGTTGTACACATGCTACATTTTCCACTCAATGCTTCAATTTAAACGTTTTAGTTTTTTTCATCTCGACAAAACAAGTTTGGAGAGTTGTTGAAGCCCGAGGTCCCAGCGCATCTTCCGGAGGAGTAGGGAAGTAGGAAAAGTCCTTGACCTCCAATCTTTATTGCTGGTTTTACTCAAATACGTTAAGTTTTGAAGATTAATTAATTGAAAACACACTAAAGGTGTTTTTCAACACCTAATTAGGTAAAGTAAAGATTATACTGTTCTTTAATATTACCTCGAATCGACTATCTTCAGCGATGTATTAAAAAGGGTCAAAAAATAAAATTTATCATTGATTTGTTAGTATACGTTTTGAAACCCAATATTAGGACACTCATAACGTAAAAGTGGATGATATGTTTATTACGAATAAAGATGCATGGTATATGTCATCAATAATCTAGGTCAAGGTAATTTATTTCCCGTTTTAAAACGGTTAGGAAAAACAAAACAATTTTTCGTATACTGTTAATCTAAAGTTTTCTTATTAAAAAATTACACTCAATGTTGACTTCCTTTCTTATCGCTTTTATCAGGAAAAAACTGTTTTAAAGCTTCTGTAATGAAAACCTCGTTAAAATAACTTCGCCTTAGGTTATTATAATTCTTGAATTACCAAAATTTTCCCTGACTACTACAACCCCACAAATTAAATAACTTATTGATTAGCATGATACGTGTTGTTTTTTCATGGCTATTTTCCCATTAGCCATTTTCCATCTTTTATGTATATGTACCGTCTTGTATAAGAATACAGTATGAGTGTAATATATTTTAAGTGTTGTGAGACGTCTTTTATTCATATCCACCCCATAAATTGCGATTTTCGAGGTTCCAAACACTAATCAGCAAGTTAAGTATTCATTCTGTCCTAGAGCAATATAAACAACGCAAACGCAAAGCAATAATGGCTAGCAGTCCCCACTTTACTGATTTGCTGTTAACTTTTTCAGAATTTGTATGCAACTGGCTTACTGTTAACTATTAATAATTGTATAATCTTAATTTATTCTGACTTGCATTGTTTTTTTACAAATAACTTGTTCATAAGTTGCACTTTTACTCGTAAATTGCGATTTTCCAACCTTCAAAATAGCAGTTAGTGAGTTATTTAATCAATCTGTTCTAAAGCAATAAAAGTAACACAAGCCCAAAGCAATCATGGCCAGCAATCACCACTTTACTGTTTAATATTTAAGTTTTAAAACAAATGCATTGAAACTGTAGCTTACAAATAAAGAGAAATTCATATTTCATACTTTCATTTTAATTTCGAATACAAATATCTGTAAAAGAAAATCTACTTTTTCTAATCTACAATATATTATCCTTAGCTTTATTTCATAATATTTCGTCGAAATTGGGTTTAAAATTGTCACAAGTTTTCCGCAAAAAACACTAAGGACTTTGAATCGTACATCAAATAAAAAAAAACACCGCTTGGATTTTTGGCTGGGTCGGCCACTCTTAACTACTAAACCTCATGTGCCTGCGAGAGGTAACTGTATATTTAGGGTTGTAAAGCTGAAACGAGCTGTCTGGAGCTCTTAGCAGTCGCTCGTGTCGACCCGCATCAACTTGATGATTATTATGGCTACAAAACTTTCTTTCACGGAGAACAGGTACAAGTAAACTCACTTGAAAGTAAACACATTTAAGTAGGCCTACCTGATGTACCGAGCTTTGGTCGGTAGAGTTTGAGGCATTTGAGTTGACGGATGGTATTAACAAACAAGCTATTATCTACTTACATAATTAAGGTAAGATTTCAGTTTTGAGAAAAATTGAAACAAATTTTGATAGTAAGAACCATAGAACAATATTTAAAGGTAATACAATGAGTAATATAGAGATAGTCTGGTTTTATTTATTATTTAGTTTTTTATGAGAATATAACAAAATCGCAAATAGACTTCATGAAAATATAACATATTTTTTATAAATGGAGATACCAAGATTATTTATAAATAAAAAATAAAGTAAGTAATTTAAAAGTAATTGACCTGCTAGCCTTCATTCTTATTTTGTACACACTATATACCTTTGTTTGCTACGAATGATCTTAAGATAACCTCTCTCAAAATATCGTACACATGGCACAAAAGAGTTAACGCACCCAATAAAACCTTTTTTCGATTTAGTTTTATGGGAAATATTTTGATATTAAGTTAAGAATGTGAATTTAAGAAAACAATGGGTATTATGGTCCTACTCTGGTTGGCGTTTTAACTAACAAAACTAAGTTAGTAAATAGGAAACAGTTTTAAAATTTCACAAGTTCATCGTCGCCGTTTACCCTTTATTGGTAAAGTGCGATTGATATGGCCTATGGCCTTTCTCGTCTTTTACATTATCATTTGCCCACAGTATGTAAATATGCATGGTTTTCTTAGGCCTCATTTCACCAAACTTTAAACCACCGTTAAGGTTCAGTTAGTTTAATTTGATCAGCTGTTTAATACTATTTTCCTATCTTTAACGAACTGTTTATTGACCGGCCCTTAAGTGATGTTTGGTGAAATCAGGCCTTAGTCGTTCGTGTCAATAGTTAAGTTATTACAGCCACTCTCCCGCGATCGTGATTAGCAATTGTTCTTTACACGCGCTGTTCTGTGCGCGCCATTCGCAAAGTGAGGTTCGAACATAAGCTCATCTCATCAGCTTCCGTTGTGAAAAGACAACTTTTACCAATATAAACATAATATCTGTTACCCTAGCTTTATTTTTTGAACGGTTGGCTTAATGAGGCTTACATATGATTGCACTATGAAAAGAATAAACAAACAGTAGGTATAATTTATAACTCGATTAAATTATAGCAATGAGGCGTATGATTTTGCTCCGAATTTGGAGGATCAAGTATCCGCGCAGCGTCGGGGACGGCAGCATTAGGTACTTTTCTCTTCAACATGTTTCTCCTCATCGCTTAGGCCCTAATTGTAATATTAAAGTATTTTCAACACTTAGATTATGTTTTAGCTTCTTGCTTCTCGTGTTGCACATTAAGGTCTTGTTGACCTTCTAATTAGTTGAATGGTTCTAATTGAGATATTAGATTTTATAATGATTCCCTACTTTGCATATCTAATATCAATACTATACCAAAAGGACAAGCCCGATTGTCATTTTTGGCAAAGAAGATTGGACATTTTTGAACGCTGCCACACTATTTTCACTGTGATAAGATTTTTCTCATACATCACAGTTGTAAGCCTTAAATAACTAAAATGCGGTTGCATTTAATCTGGACTAAATACCACGATTTGAGAAATTTGTAATTCTAAACTAATATCACGATGACCACTTTGACAAGGGGCTAAAAATCACATTCCTATTAACCTAAAGTAACAGTAACACGATTGCGATTTTTTAGCTAGGTCACGCCAAATCAGCTATAGCTAGCACTCAAAACCTCATCGTAGACTATCTTACTTGATCTAGTCTTTCATGATTAGTAAAAATACAGTCAAATTTTCAGCTCTGATCTAGTTTTCAGCTTGAAGCCCTAAGTCTAAGTTAATTTTAAGTATAACGATGACAAATACCTTTTCTTAATATAAATTTAAAAGTTCACAATAAATGTATTTTTACAGCAAAATGATTAAGGGTTGTTTATAAGGCATATTGTGTCCCAAACGTCCTAGACAGGTTTATCAACTTTTAAGCTAAAAAAGATAGGTTTAAGTTATTTAGAATTTTTGTTTGAATCTTAAAACGGTTACTTTTTTTATTAGGGGAATGATATTGATTGAGGTCATTGAGGCATTATGTTTCTTTTAATATACTCATCAAAATGAATGGTCACTCGATTGGGGTTTGAATTTAAAAATTTGCATGAGGTCTTTTCTAACCACAAACCACATAGACTTTGGTGGTTGGGTGGTTCTTTGCCCAACCACATATAATTTTGATCTCGGTGTGTGTGGACGTAATCAAGCAAAGCAAGGAGTGAATCGATTTAGAGCAACTCTCGTTAAGTTATTGCGGTATGTTATCCTCTAGCAAGGTTAGGTAAACTGATTTACCATAAGACTTGATTGTTTTTAAAAATAAATGTCTTTGATACATATAAAGACTGAAGGATTTTTAGGAGGAAAAATGAAGTGGAAAAACATAAAAAGGTTCTCTTCAATGTTTATCCTACTGTCTTCAATGTTTAACCATAGAATTGCCGTCATTAGTATTACGAGTGTGTGTAAGATGAAAATAAAGCTCATTTACGGCAAAGGTTTAAATCTATACATAACAATTTACTGATCAATAATATACGTGAGTTTAATCATGCGTAGATAAGTTTTTTAGTTGGATTAAATTAGACACTTGAAGAGCTGCTACGACAAGACGTCTGCTCATCACCACAGCATCAAACCAAATATGGGAGAACGGGAGGACGGAGGACGGGGGGACGGGAGGATGTAGGAAGTACGATAGCGCGGGAGGTGAGGGGCTACCGGAGGCTGACCTTTTCACCTCGCCAACCCACCTTCAGCCGCAGGACTCTCAGGCGATTTTATCAACCGCCAATTAAATAAGGCGTGTTAAACACATACCTATGGCTCGACGTCGGCCGGCGGCGGAACGCCTATCCAAACCGTCCATTGGTTATCATCATTGCAGGAAAATAATTTGTATCCTCGATTAGGAATACTTTACTTGAAAGAATCACCACTCAATTTAGCCACTTGATTGCTTAAATATATTTGAGTTATTTTATTCATAACTTTTGTTTTACATTTGGTTGTAGGAAATCGATTTAGGGCTCGAAAGCCAATCATAGGATCAGTCTCAAGATGACCGAAAATTCAATTTAGTCCGTATCTATCTGTTGGAAACTTTATACAGACACGACAATGAAATCAAGGTAATGTTTAGCTGTCGGTGACCTGTTTTTTTACAATGAAAGCAAGATTAGGTTTTATAATAATTTTAGAGAAGTAAAAATAATTGTTATTTTATTATTCTTAATGTGATTATAGACATATTCATGTCTAATGCTGTGTTTGTGTTCATTAGAACCATCTGGAAGAAACGAGTTGCACTACCTGCGCGCTGGGCTCTTCATGAAGTGCCGAATTACAGCAAGTGGCTACGATAGATGCAATTAAAATTGAAGGTTTGTCACCTTCTGTCTGGATCGATGATATGCCCGACAAACGAGTCATGACTTCAGTTTTTTATCTAACAATTTCCAACAGACTATAGATAAACAAAAATCAATTTAAAGTAAAAAAATACCCCCGTTGCAGCAGACCTGCATACTCAGCGAATTTCAAATGCAAAACAACATATTTCGATCCAACGTAGCGAGATTTGACATGTTTTTGTAAGCCCCATAAGAATAACATGGGGAATGAGTATGCAGGTTTGCTGCTACGGGTATATTAAAACTGGGTGGTTTTAATTCAATATTTAGTATACCTGACCCAGAAGAAGCCATTTACCAAGTTTTACCAAGATATGTCGAGAAATAAGCGAGATATAGAATTTTTCTTATTTTCCCATAAGGTTAACATTGGGACAACGTACTGTGTTTACCACTTTCAATATCTCGGTAACCAATGGACGTAGAGCAGTGAATAAAAATACCAAA
Source organism: Flexamia atlantica (assembly GCA_035578135.1). Lineage (NCBI taxonomy): Eukaryota > Metazoa > Arthropoda > Insecta > Hemiptera > Cicadellidae > Flexamia > Flexamia atlantica. The sequence goes on from JAQJVK010000010.1 coordinate 38,065,752, forward strand.
TTGTTTGTTTTTTTTAGCTTAATTCAATGGTGCTAACAAAAATTTGATAATTTTTATTTTTATACGTAAAAAAACTCAAAAAACCCATTTTTGGGGGGGTTTACCCCCCTTTACCCCCCCCTTCCGGTAGTCCGATCGGGCTTGTTTACGAACTCGTCCGAATAATTATTACTTTACACGTCCATGCCAGATTTCATTAAGATCGGACCATTTTTACGCGAGTTATCGTGCTTAAAGACACACACACACACACACACACACACACACACACACACACACACACACATATATATATATATATATTTATGAAAATGGACGAATAGTGTTTTTGGCATCTGGGGACCTCAAAAAGAAAAGTTATGATGGTCTCGGGCTTAGGTCTTACCATGAGACCTACGGTAACAGCTTCTTCCCTATAGGGGAAATTCGCTAATATAAAATCAGCTATACAGTTCATTGCGAGTTTATGCAATTAATAAAAACAATTCCCATCAACAATTTAAAGGATATGCTTAACAATTTCACTAGGGGGTTCTACGATCTGAAATCTGAATCCTTCCTTTCAGGTTTCAAGTTAAAGTAAACCTACGACTACATGAGGCCAATGCTATTCTATTAACCAAAACAATTTAAAAATCACTAATTGGCATTGATTTTTTTCAAAAATATTCACGTGAAAGTTCAGTACTAAGTAAATATCCTCTAAAAATCTACCAGGATTGTTAAATGAAATTCAGTTATTTTACTATTTCTGTAAAAAATCTGATTTTTTAACATTTTATTGTTGCCTGAGTTTTTATTTTCTAACTACATTAAAATAATTGATTTCTTGTCTCTGTGTCATTCAAACCACTTAATCCGAAATATTACGGGAGTTGCCCCACATCTCTGGAGTGGCCATCTTGAGGGTTCGTTGGAGCTTATTCAGAGTCAATTACTGTCTCCTCCCCAAATTTTCAACTATTTAAAATTTTATTTTCCAGTTTTCAACTTAACTAATTGATTCGGTCTGCAATAATCACCCTCAACAAATTTTAAAATTGCTTTTATCGAGGCCTCAATGTCACATACAATTAGGTTTTTTCAATCTCAATTTCAATTAAGAATTTTTAAAACCAATCACTTGAATATTCGAAACAAAATAAGTTCCAAAGGGGTGAAGCAGCAGGAGGCAGAACAGCCCAGCCTTACGTAACATCGGACAACTTCCTTGGAAGTGTGATGTATGTCATCGACTCGGAGCCCGCGCCCAGATACCCCGTGACCCCCGAGAAAGCGCTTCTTCAAACTCTTGATCGTTTCACTTGTCAGTCAAGAAAGCGCCTATCAGCCGATCATCGACGATGAATCGATCTTTCTTCCTCACTCGATGTGACGTGACATCATCGCAGGAGCTTTGGACGGAAGGAATTTTCCCTTTCGACCTTCGATGCTCTCTCTTAGACTACGATCTATCCGATTGCCGATTTCGTAACCTGTGGCCTTAAGAAAAAACCCAAACCTTACAAGTAACGGTAATTTTAATTTTCACCACATTAATGTGGGATTAATCTCATGTGTAATTTAATTTATGTTTTTTTTGTATCTAAAATTGATAAATTATTATTTAATTTGTTGGACTTTTCCTATCACTTCTAGTGTTTAAACTACACTACGTTTCGAGAGTAGTGTAGTTTAAACACTAGAAGCGATAGGAAAAGTCCAACAAATTAAATAATAATTACAAATCCTTCGCTATTATGAATTTTAAAAATACAATTGATAAATTATTAAAATCGAGCTTCATCATTTTTCAAACTGAACAACAAAAATGCATTGTAGACTGGCATGGATAAACAATACTTTTCGCATTGATCGCATTTTGTTAAAATAGTTTATGGGAGCTACCAAAATCGTAGACCGACGAATCCGGATTATTTAAAATACCAAAAACGTCAAAGTCAGTCAGCGACGAAGTAGGACAGCGTCCATTCTTCGTCGATGAAGTAGTTACTTTGTCCATTCCAGGGTAGTACATCGGTTTGTCTCTAAGCGGACGATGCAAATATCACTATCTCAGGAAATAATGGCAAAATCGAAATCTCACCTTTTGTCAATCTTTCAGTTGTAAAAGAGTTTTTAACTAACCGCAATCTATTTCTATATCCATCAGAATCTAACTTTATTTCATCTTCTACAAAACAAGCAAAGGAGAAACCTAATTTGGACATTGTGATTGATTCAGATAGTTTGGAACAAGTAGCTACAACAACATTTTTAGGTCTGATGATAGATGAAAATTTAAGTTGGGATGAGAGCACATTGATTATATATCAAAAAAGATTTCATCTGGTCTATATGCTCTGCGTCAAATGACTAAAGTGTCAAATATTAATACTTTAATAAAAACTATTTATTTTGTATTAGTTCACTCTCATACTCTCATATAGCGTATGGGCCGTGCATTTACGGGGTTACAACCAAAATCAATTTTGATAAAATGCTGTTGTTACAAAAAAGAGCTCTAAGAATTATTTTTAATTTAGAACGATCCGTTTCAGTAAAACAACATTTCTGTGATATTGGCATATTAACAATTTATGGGTTATATATTTTTGAAACAATCATGCATGTTAAACAATACCCAATCTCCTCAGCAAAATAGTAACATAAACCCATACAGCTTGAAATTTCACAGCTTTTTAGGACTGTTTTGAAACTGCCCCGATTCGTCGGGAGCGTCAAGCGACGAACCCGGACTGTTTCATTTCTGACGACAAACGACAGAGTCGGACGGCGACAAACGCCGCCGCGACGGTTTCGTTTTTGAACCTTACTGTACCGAGCTCCTTTGTTCCAATTGGTTCGCTATAAAGGAGACGATGACAATCGGCTAATAATGTGATTTTAAATTATCAGATTGTATACAATTTAAAAATAGTTTAACGTTTAACCTAACCCTATTCTCGATCATAATGTTTTTGCGCTTACTGTCAAATAATATAATTTAATTCATTCCTAACAAAATATGCTGAGTCATTTATTAAAAATTAATCGAAAAACCTCAAAAATTTCAATTGTGTTCCGTTGTCGTGTTCGTACCTACTGTAATTAAATTTAAAGTAGGTAGACTTATAATATTATTCATTAAATGGGCCAATAATGCGATTTTGAATTATCATAATGTCTTTATTTAAAATGATTTAAATTAAAATCCTACTCCTTTTCGACAGTTAAGAAAAAATGTCCCATTTGTTAAATTAATTTCTTACCACTAAAAATCTAAAGTAAATAAATCCTATACTCATATATGAGCAATGAACATACAAGAGTCATAAACACGAAAAATCATGGGTGTGAGTGAAATGGCGGAGATTACAATCAATGACATAAATCGGGGTATGGCCAAAAGTGCTTAGTTCCGTTTGTGCGCGAGGCGACAAACCCGGAATGTTTTGAAAGTATCCCAGTTCGTCGGGAGCGTCAGGCGAAAAACCCGGACTGTTTCATTTCCGCACAGAAACGTCAAAGGCGGACGGCGACGAATCCGGACTGTTTAGAAACTATCTCGATTCGTCGGGAGCGTCAGGTGACAAACCCGGACTGTTTAATTGTTGCACAGAAACGTCAAAGTCGGACGGCGACAACTCAGGATGAAAAAAGTCCTGAGTTCACGCTGTCCAACTTTGTCGTCGCCCGACTTTGATGCGTTCCCTTCCCGCCCTAATAACGCATATACTAGGGAACGCTCTTTCTCAATAGATAGTACTACATTTTCAATTGTCTTCAAAAGAAAACGGTCATAAAAAATCATATTCAAGAAAAAAGTAAAACATTGGATTTCGAAAATTATGTTATTATTAATTTGAGATTTTGTTTACCAGGACACATATATCTGCCTTTTAAAAGGCCCTAAATAAAAAATGTTGATCTTGTATTGGCGAAGAACTTAAACATGAAGGGGGCTCCAACTGATTTGCTTCTCCTGTAAGACCAATATCCATAAAATTCTATTCAGTCCAAAAAAATCATCCCAAATTATTGATTAACAAAAGAGCAGAAAGAATTTAATGAGCAATTTTTTGCGTCACACAACGTCTACTGATCAATTTACGAATCAATTTATTTTTCACATAACATGTCATATTAGAAATTACAACATAATTATGAGTGAAAATAGGTCCCTGCAAAGCCCAGACTTAAGAAGAGCAGGGACCGAGCCAAAATCACTCAATTGTCAATTCAGCTCAAATAATTAATCAAATCCTTTTTTTAGCAGTCCCATCGCTTCACAATCAAAATTCAAATTATAGCTAAAATACTGTACAAAAACAATATATGGTACAATTTGAAATATCAGTGTTTACAAAACGCTATTATGAAGGACGCAAAGATTTGAGACACCTGGCTCATTTACACACTCTCATTCTGAATGATTCATCGATTGAATATTTTAACTGTCCTGTAAAATTTAGGTTTTTGGTATTTTATTTCATTATTTACCCTCGAAAATTAGAAAATAATACGGATTTTTGTCTAATTATAATCTTTTTCAAATAAGAAATATATCACCTTTGCTGATGATCGGCTGAGGACATCGGCCTCGACCGGGAGGTGGTGGCTGGTGAGGCTGGTGTCCCCGCTGACCTCCCGCCGGCGCCGGGTCGTGACCCGCGTTATCCAACCACGTTTATATTTCGATCGTGGCCGATTATCGCGACAAGCAGACCGAACCGTCCATCGAGCGCTCGCTTCCTGGGTCGTTATACGGTCGTTTTCCCATAGTTCGGAATCAGATGGAATTTCAACTGTTGGATCCGAGCGAGATAAAGTGTAGCTACAAGATGCCACAATTTCCTAAAAATATTACTGTAAGAAACAAAATTCGTTTTGATTATTTGTAAGAAAGTATGTGATAATCCCATTATTTTGAAGAATGAGTAATTTATTTTGGTGACAAAATTAATGGAGTTCTGCCATTTGTAAACAATCAGGTTTAGGCCTATCACAAAAATCATGCCTTACATAATTGTGGAGATAATTGTGCTTTACATATTTGAGCTTTACATAATTACCGACTATATCTATCAGACGTTACTAAACAAAATCGTTTTAATGCATAGGCCCCTATGTATTTAAGGGGTTTATCCTCCCCCTTTCAAACACTGGATCAGGATAGCGATAAGTTGAATACATACTCGTATAGCTAACACAGCTAACCTGATTTATAATAATCAGATTTTCGGAAGAAATTACGCATGTCATTAAAACTAAAAGCAGACTCACCGAGAGAGGACTATATTTTAGCTGTCCCTTTCGTTTGTATTTACTGTAACGATTTGTAGGAAATTATTGACTTTGTTTTTCTTGTTTCATCATCTTTATATCATACAAAGAGGATTTTGGGCTATTAAAAGTAAATGACATTGTATCCCCATATATCTTTGGACAATTACACATCTTAACCGGTCCTTTGGCGCACTCCGACCCCTGAAGGTGGGGCGAACCCCCCCCCCCCAACTGCTGTACATGCTTACATGCTTATATGTACATTATTTGAGGTTGCAAAATTTTTGGTTAGTTTTTATCTGTAGAAATGTTGGAAATGTGGAATTGTTTTGATAGCAGGTGGATTTAAACATTTTTCGGTCATCGGGGCTGGACATAGTTTACATTATTAACTCCTCAACAGAATATTTTGTATTTGTATTCACCGTGGTATACAGTGTCGGGTTAGCAGCTTTTTCGACTTTATTTCTGATGGTTACATCTGATAAACGTTTCGGAATCTTCTGAAGATCGGACTAAAGAGGTTTGTAAAAGTTGATGAAAATCATAGACCTTCGAGTTCGTAAATATGTTAGACTCCCCAACTCACAAACAACATTGTTAGCATATAAATTATTTTCCATCATAATTTATATAGTCGCTGTATCTATTAGGTAATATCCTTAAATGTGATGACCTCTCGAAACATAATTATGTCGTGAGCTGCCATTCCAAAAAGCCAACGAAACATTATGAGTTTAAACGTATATATATATATACCTATGAAGTTGTACCTGCGTACCGTTGTAACCATAATTCAAACAATGGACTACAGTACAACGCAGGCAGCACCTGACCCAATAGAACGCAGATGGTAGTAACCGGATAGTGTAATGTATTCATATCATTACAAGCCGATAACAAGAGAGCGTTAGGAATAATGATAGTAACCTTTATCATCTATATCGTCCATAGGCGTAATTCGGGGGGGGGGCAAGGGGGGGCAGTTGCCCCCCCAAAAATTTGAAAATTAAAATTAACTTTTAGGTATAAATAACGAAAAGTGACCAGAATCATGTTTTTTCAAGTTGTAAAATTGTATTATTATTGACATAAATTTTTCATTAATATGAGTCTTGTCGATGTGCCGTAAAAGTACGCTGGTGGCGTAGTTTTGTTTGAAGTCCGATTGCAAATTTGCAAGGATACGTTTAGCGAACGAATACAGACGTACACGCTATCTATTATGGCGCGCCGGTCGACGAGAACCCACTCCCACGCCAAATGACACGTCCACCTTCCACCAATGAACTAACGCTCCAGGATGGCCAACCTCTAAACTCTGTAGTGCTGCTCAGAGCCAGTGTAAGTTAGTTGCCTGTCATAAGACACTGTTCAGCAGGGGTGCTCAGAAGGGGGGCATGGCGCAATTTGCGCCATCAAAATTTTTGGGGGGGCATGATTTTTTGGGCGGGATATAGGTGTTGTGAGGAATTTTGAACCAGCAAATAAGGGAAAATTACAAAAAAATAAATTATCGTAACCATACGCAACAGTTAAAAGTACTGTTTATTTATCTAACCATTTCATCAGGATTACCATCACTGATGAACTCGTCATATATTCAAGTTTGCTATGTAAACCATCCATTGAATCTCCAAGTCAATCCATGTGTTAAGTTATTTTGAAGGGCGGTTGACAATGGGTCGACTGGACTGGCAACCCTGTCTGACATCGGGCCCAGAGGTCATAGTGTCAGACAGGGTCTGTGGCCCCGGTCTGTCACAGCCGTTAGCAATGTTACCAACACCGGGTATTTACCCGGTTTTCGGGTATTTTGGAGGCCGTGCGGAGTAGTGATTAAGAAAAAACCGGGTATAACCGGGGATTTAAGACTTGGGTTGAGGAAATTTACTCATCAACCTGGATATTAAAAAAATGGGTGAAATCGGGGATTTTTGACGATCGAGGTACAAGGATTTTTTGGAACTCTAGATATTTTATTTTTCAAACGAAAGTTGGTGTTATGTATTTGGTTTGGTTGTATTGGTTATTTCGTTGCAGTTTTACCAGAAACTGGGTAATAGCCCGGTTTGTAGGTTTTTTGTTGGCCGTTCGGGGACTTAATTAACATGATTAAGAAAAATCGAGTAAAATCGGGGATTTTAGACTTGAGGTGCGGGGATTTACTCGGCATCCTAAATACATAAAAAACGGGTAAAGCCGGGGATTTTCGAATTGTGATTTGCTTTGCAAATATTCAATGTCCATGTAAGGGGAAAAAAGTCCGGTATTTGGTGTTTTTAAAGTCATTAGGTGGTTTTTCGGCTAACTACCCGGATTTTGGTCCTTGGGGGGGATTTGGAAGGGATTGGTGCCGAAAAACCGGGTAAAAGTGAGGATTATCAATGGAGTTGGCGGGTAAAATGCCAAATCCTGTGTAATGCAACACTTGACGTTAGAGATAAGAGTATAGCAACAGTCAATCGCCAGTCGTATGAAGCACAGTTGGTGTGCCTGCTTTTACTGCAGTGAGGTAGTTTTACAAATAAATAGTACAATTACTGACTAAAGTCAAGGCCATAGCCAATGGGGGGGGGGGTCAGGGGGTCAAACCCCCCCCCCCGAAAATGTTGAAATTGCACTTAAATGAAAGGTTAGAAAGTTATTTTTTTCACTTCCTGCAACCGTAGAGCCCAAACCCCCAATTTTTTTTCTGGCTACGGCTTTGAGTGAAGTGAATGGTGATTACAAGTTCACATTGTGTTGTGATATCGTGGTTGGATATTAACTTTAGCTAGTTAGATATAAAGAAAATAATATGCATTGGCAGTGTATATACCCCATAGATACTTTGGTATTATACGCCGGAGGCCACTATTTTTAGAGATTTTTTTATTGATTACCAAAAATGACTTTGTAATTGGAAAGAACATGCTTTAATTGGCTTACTGTCCAAATTGCTCATAATTATGATAAGCGGTCTTTGTTTTCTGCTTCCCAGAAGACAGCGATGTTGGTGAGGATTGAGTTGATCGAGTCGCCCCCGCCACTAGCGACTTCACCCGATCGCCACCCTTATTCAGTGTGCTGCGGCGGTTATGTTAAGTTAGGTTACCATAAATATGTTAGTAGGATTTTTTCTTGTTTCGTTATGAAACGAACGATAACAGATGAGTCATACTTTCGCCTGCTAAATCTCTGTACAGGTGATGCGTGCGCTCCGATCAACAAACTGATTTCAAGGGTATTTGGCGGGTAAAAGTATGACTCATCTGGTATCGTTCGATTCGTAACGAAACGAGGAAAGTACTATTAACATATTTATGATAACCTGACCTAACATAACCACCACAGCGCGCTGTATAAGGGTGGCCTCCGTGTAATACCAAAGTACCAACCCATATTCTTCAGTACGAACTAGTGCAAAGGAGGGGGAGGGGTATATGGTGATGCAATCAAATCAGGATGAGGCAATGACCTAGAAGATCTTGCCCCCCCAATCGAAATGCTGAAATTACGCCCATGATATCGTCGGTTCGTAGTGCAGGAACTTAACATTCGCACTTTGTTGTTTGCATCGTGATGTTTCCTGTTGTGATTCTACTTAAAAAGCGAGAGTTTGTGCAAAATTACCGTAAGAAACCAGTTATGGGGAACCGGGAGTGTCCCCGACGACGCGACACCGCAAACCCCGTGACCTCTCGACCTGCCGCCCGGCGTGAACTGAGCAATGGGCGGACTTTGTTCCCTGAGCCAGACAACATAAGCCCAGTGACCTCTCCAGCTTAGCCGCCCATCTCACATTGTATGGTGGGCGGACTTTGTTCCCTGAACCAGACAACATAAGCCCAGTGACCTCTCCAGCTTAGCCGCCCATCTCACATTGTATGGTGGGCGGACTTTGTCCCCTGAGCCAGACAACATAAGCCCAGTGACCTCTCCAACTTAGCCGCCCATCTCACATTGTATGGTGGGCGGACTTTGTCCCCTGAGCCAGACAACATAAGCCCAGTAACCTCTCCAACTTAGCCGCCCATCTCACATTGTATGGTGGGCGGACTTTGTCCCCTGAGCCAGACAACATAAGCCCAGTAACCTCTCCAACTTAGCCGCCCATCTCACATTGTATGGTGGGCGGACTTTGTCCCCTGAGCCAGACAACATAAGCCCAGTAACCTCTCCAACTTAGCCGCCCATCTCACATTGCATGGTGGGCGGACTTTGTCCCATAAGCCCGATGACCTTTCCAAATTTGTCTCCCATCTCTTGTGACCCATAATTTTTAACTATATTTTTATCTTTTAATAGGAATTCACTAAAACAGTCAATCAATGTGCTGGCAGTTATTAAAAACCTTAAACTTGAGCCGAAAGTACAAAAGTGACAGAATACAGAACACGAAAACATTGCGAATAAATTCATTTATGGGCTGAATAAAGAACAACTTTTTTTAGTTATTTTTTATTCCGGTTTGTAACCTAAATCTACTGTATAAGGCGACCGTGTCATCTGCATATAAATGTGGATCCATCTACTAAAAAAACTCTCCCAGGATTATTTACATACAATAGAAAACGTTATATATTTTATAACGGTGTATATTCAAAATAGTAAAGGTCCAAGCGTAATTACTCCTAATTATTCTCTTACCCATAATTACTCCTTAATTAATCGCTCTTATTTCAATTTCATTGCATTTAAAAGAAACCAATTGCTGTCTGTTTGGCAGTTAAATTCTAAACAGCTCTTGGTTTTTTATTCTCATTCATGAAATATTGTTGAAAGTAAATTTCTGTCCAAAGAATCAAAAAACTTAGCTAAGCTTGTAAATATTATCAAAGTGCGTTTAATATTGGCTTTATCATAAAATTGTTCAGTAATACTAAATAATGCATCTTCAGTAGTCAAATCCTTCCTAAAGCCAAATTGACTTTCTTGTGTTAATTGATTCGCAAATAGATATATAGTGGAAGTTTTTAAGCTACACATTTCTCTAAACATTTCAACATTAAACCAAGTAATAAAACTGGCCGATAGTTATTGTCAACCCCTTTGGTTCATCCTTTACAGTAGATTAACTTTTGCTACGGTACTGAGAATATCTGGAAATGTGCCTTGTAAAATACTACAGTTTTCAACGTGTAATAGTGTGATTTTTAAAAGTTAAACAATATTTTTAATATAGTTTTATAGTATTATGGTAAGAGTGCACCCTTCCCATAATACTATAAAATTTCTTTCCCCGTGGGCAGCAAAAATTTGATATTAAAACTTCAATCCCCCTGCACCTTGCGACATTGCACCGGACATGTTAATATAAATATATACAGGGTGTCCAACTTAAGTGTGCCACCATTGCTATTTCAGAAGCTATTGTATTTAGAGAAAACTTTAAATGGGGGACTTCACCTACTTTTTTAAGACATTTTAAAATGTGAATTCCATTTTCATCTAAAAGGCCGCAATTTTCCAATATAGCGGACAACTTTGATTTTTCTTATAGAACACCCCAATGGTTAAGGAGATATAAGCTGTTAAAATTTGATTTTTCCCCATAAGAAATACATAGCGTTACTGTCGGTTCTCGGTATATCGATACCGGTAGGGTTAATTAAAACATACCAAACGTGATTAAAATGTGATTTTACTTTAAATCCAATCATAGAAATAGTAATTAGTCGAAATCTACTCATGGAAATGAACAATTAGTTTTGTACTCCATAAGGATTACATGGGATGGCACAGTTAAAATGGACACAATGCATTTAAAATGGGGAAAAATCAAACTTTAACTGCTTAGGGTGTTTTTTTTTTAACGCAACCCATTTTTAAGATTGAATAATGCACATATAAGTATGAAATGAGTATTGTTTTGTTGATCTTTACATTTTATACAACCTATTATTTACGTTTGATCACATTTAGTTTACATTATGTGGTCAAACAGTCCGCCATTGGCATTTGTATAAAGTTATGCTCTTTCAATCAAATTCCCGAACACGTGTTGCAAGGTACCTGTTTGAATTTCTTGCATTAAATTTGTTATGTTGGTTTTGAGGTGCTGAATACCTTGTGAATTGTTTTCGTATGCCTTACTTTTTATGTATCCCAAAATAAAATAATATAGTGGTGTCAAATCCGGGGATCTTGGGGGGAAATAATCCTTCACCGATAAAATCAAGTTTTGGGTTGCGTTGTTAATGTGTGCGTCTTCAAGCACGATAACTCGCGTAAAAATTGCCCGATCTGAATGAAATTATCCACAGACTTGTAAAGTAGTAATTATCCTACGAAAACAATTTACAAGATATTCAGCACCTCAAAACAAACATAACAAATTTAATGCAAGAAATTTAAAGAGGTGCCTTGCAACACGTGTTCGGGAATTTGATGAACAGGGCATAACTTCTTACAAATGCCAATGGTGGACTGTTTGACCACATAATGTAAACTAAATGTGATCAAACTTAAATAATAGGTTGTATAAAATGTAAAGATCAATAAAACAATACTCATTACACATTCATATGTGCATTATTCAATTTTAAAAATGGGTTGCGTTTTAAAAAAAACACCCTGTATCTCCTTAACCATTGGGTTTAGGTAAAAATGTCAAAGAGTAAAAAGCTCTTAAAATTAAGCATAAAATCCAAATATGCCATAAAATATAGGATGTTCCGTAAGAAAAATTAAAGTTGTCCGCCATATTGGAAAATGGCGGCCATTTAGGAGAAAATGGAATTCATATTTTTAAATTTCTTAAAAAAGTAAGTGAAGTCCCTCATTTAAAGTTTTCTCTAAATCCAATAGTTTATGAAATACCAATGGTGGCACACTTAAGTTGGACACCCTGTATACAGTATATGATTGCCTGGTAAACGAAACAAGCTCTACGCTAAATGAATCGTTGCATCATAAAATAATGTTAATCAACCGTTCGTTGTAAATCATTCTGTCAGCTTTTAGACGGATTGAATCCATAAGCCTACGAGTTTGCCTATGTTCAAAACCGTTTAACTTGTTCCCCTTATGGAACGGGGAAAAAACTGAGAATGAGTTTTTGTCGTTTATTTTTAGAATCTTTAACAACTGTAATCCTTAATCGGATGAGGCACGAGATGATAACAATGAATACAGAAACGATTTAATCGTACAGTAGTCATTACGCCTAAGAATTTAAAAAGGGTATCATTTAAGAACAGTAAAGGGCTGAATTTTTGGGACAGTGGCGCTATCCGTTGACAGTGGGTTTAACTCGATTCACTTTATACAACTATCATAATCATATTGACGTGGTTTGAAATAGTTATAAAGGTTGACCATAGATGTTTATAAAGAAAGTCACACTTCTACTTGTAAGCCAAGCTGTAACAGTTTGTATGTAAACATAATTATTTACATAATATTTGTGTTAGTTCATACTATTTATAATTCATCTGAGCTTGTTTATATTGATACATGTCTTTCTATAGTACTATTGTTTCTATTGTTATAGTGAATGGTTTTATATCTGTTTATACAGTAATCCGCCATTCATGATAAGCAACTTTATCCCTAAAGTAATTAACTAAATATTTTTGTACAAATTTCATGTTAGGTATTTTTGTAAGTAATTGGATTGCTGAAATATATGGATTGTACTGTCTGTTTTGTAGCATTGAATAAATAAATAAATAAAAATACGAAATGAGTTTGGCTTTGCTTGTACAACTAACTATTTTAATTCTTTGTAAACATTTTTAGCTCATTAATATTTTTGCTTCTAAGGAGTTTGCTAAACTTCGAACGGTTTAAACCCTCCAATGAATTTTCAATCGCATTTACAATAAATTCATTTACCTGGTTAGAGAATTGAACGTTTCTAAGCAATTTGACGCATACTACTTATGAAATTCGAAAAGAGTTCGATGGAAAATGATAGGTGGGTCTTGAAACTTTTAATCCTCCAAGACTTGGGCCAGGAAATGCCCAAATAAAAATAACTATAAAAACTTAGTAAACCTGAAGCCTGTGTGCTACCATATTACTTTTAACTTATTACGTGCAACAATATTATTTATCGTGGAATTACGTTCCGCAAAAAGGGCGAATTGATGAAAACCCCGAATCTATGTTTACGAGGTCGGGGAAAAAATACATCTAAATGTTAATTGTTTACAATCGGCGCTGAAATCAACAGAACCCCTTAGAGCGTACGTTCCAATGACCAGTTCTTAAAACCAGTTTCAGTGGCCGGGAATGTGTATTTCATAATATGTTAGTTAGTTATAAATAAGCTCAAGTTAGTGCGAACACGAAATGCTATATGTAATTATTTTTATTGAATACACTTACATATATTTGTTCCCTTATCACAAATGTTCCCTTGGCAAAAATAATTAAAAAACTTGAAATTGTAGGTTTTTTAATCTTTGCATCTTTAGACCAACGAAAGAAACTGGTTTAATGCAGTACTGTAAAGGTCTAATTGAAAGAACTTTTAATTAATTAATTATTGCTATTTTGTTATAATACAGCACCAATATGGCGATTCTTTTAAAATCTATCAAATTCACTTCAATTTTATGCTAAATATAATTGTATTACGTTAAAAAGGTTCTTTGATTAATAGAACATAAAAAATGTTATACACGAATCAAGAGTAAAATAATTTAAGTTTCTATTGTTCAAATAGTATTCTAAATATTGCAGTTTGCCAAGTTTCCCCTCAGTTATTTTTTTACCAAAAAGCTATCCGCATATGTTGATAATGTAAATAATCACGTGTACTATGTAGTGTTTACACGTGAACATAATTTAGGGAACTTTAATTTTAGAAAAACAACATTCAAACCGCCCGGTAGTCGTTCTTGGAAAACATTTTAATTTTTGAGATTTTTAATCTTTCAATTGCGAATTTAAAATTATTTTAGTTACCGTTCAAATTAAATTAATGTTTGTGTCGTTTATTTCTTAATGAGTTTAATCAAACTTGAAAATCAAATGTTATATGCGATTTATATTTTGTATTAGTTACATTTAATTTTACGTATTTTAAAATTAATTTGATTAAAATATCGATGTGTCTCTCTTTTTGTACAAAAAAAATCAAAAAATATACATAATTGTAGGATAAAAAATGAAATACTCACCTTAGTAAATGATATACCAAACAAAACAAACACCAATAACACAATAAACAACTGGCACAAAAAACAGCGGCGTGGCGCGGAGGAGCCGTGCTTTATAGGACTTCTCCTTCCCTGGAACAACTTTCAAAGATGGCACTCGGCATTGTGCAACATCAGCCACCGGAGCGTGTGGCGCCCCCCATTCCCCCACTGGCAGCAAACACTAGAAATCAAAGAATACATGTGAAATTCACTAATATTCAAATATTGCACTGATGTTTGTAGGGGAACGTCTAAAGAGTAAAAGTATTTGGTAATTTAACAAACAAGCAGCAAACACTAGCAAAATAAAACAAATTGTGTCAGAGAGAAATTTACCATTGAACATTCTAACATTAATGAACAGTTATAGTGAAAAAATACAGTATTAATATAAAACAAACATCCTGAAGAACCAAAATACGATGAAAAACTTTAAACAAAATTGATGCCCCGTAATCAGTCTCTAAACCAATACTTACACGTTTACATTGTTTGTCTCTATAGCCTTACATTTAACACTAAACATGTAATATTTTTTGAATTAATATTTCCCTTTATATATTTTTTTTCTTAACAGTAGGTATATGTATAAAAACCCATAAAAAACGACAAAAATCCAAATTTCTCAAAAGCAACTCTAACGATTTTGTAAAAACTTTTATGGTGTTTATTGCATAAGATGACAATCAAATGACACCACCAGTATGTCTGTAAAAATTCAGGTTCAGAAACGTCTCATAACTATGTGAAATATAAAAAATTCATATTTCTCATTTTGCACAAAATCTGTAACTTCTAAAGCAAATATACTTGCTTCCATTAAATTTGAATTGAAAAAAAACAAATAATCCAATATTTTCAATTATTAGTCTACGTGAACTGGTTGCGGAGATAATTGAACTTTCATTTTGGCGGTAAACGTAATACATTGTCCAATGTTATTCTTATGTCAAATATTTGAAAACCGACAGCTCCGTTAATTACTAACGGATTTTGACAAAATTTGGTATGTTTTCGTGAGATAATTAATTGTTAATTTGTTTTGATTCATTATATAAGTTTTCTGGTTTTTAAAGGACTTTAAGGGAGAAAGTATGTGTCAGTTTCCTAATACCATTCATTTGTAAGTGCAATGAGTGAGTATGCGATGTGCAAAATTATAGAAGTTAAAAACTACAGTTGACACATAAGAACATTGTCAACTGAATTTCTTTATTTTATCTACAATAATATAGTTTATTAATCTGTTATGAACAATCATATTGTAAATAAATGAATAAAGAATAATTTTGATATCAATGTAAATGCCCGAATTAATAAGTGTCTGACAATAAAACAGCATTAAAGAACATTATCTAAAATTGAAAAAATATATTTATCACCGATTAATATAAAAGACGTAAACAATTCATATTTTTTTAAATAACTGGTACAACGTAAAAGGAATATTAGTTAAACGACTGACACAATACTTATCATCTCAATGAAAGAGTTAAAGCACTAAAATGTTCGTACTATTTATTTTAGACTTAATGTAATAAAAAATGCGTGGAATCATCAAGTCTAATTAAACCCAGGGAAACCCAAACTGAAGTGATGAGTAATTACCACCTTCACTTTATAAAATTGTTCGCGAATTCAATATGGCGAACCCAAGGTGGCTGCCGGGAATGTTAAATCAAACAAAAAGTATGATAAATCATTTAACTAACAGTGATATACGATGGCTCGCTGCCATTCATTGGCAAAATCATGATGTTACGGGATATTTAAACGGGATGCATCGTGGAACTTCAAATTTTGATTTGACATAAAGTTGCATAGGACTAAAAAAATCAGGCCACAATTTAGGTTAGTTCAAAATTGAAAAAATCACGCATTTCTGAGATTTTATGCCGATTTCAATTTCGCCAACCTTCTTGGATTCTTAACTTTTTATATCCTCTCTAGACCAGAAATCTTCAGATTAGACGAGAAAGAGCATTCATGATATTTGTTCTTTGACTTGAACAAAGCTTTAGGTGCTGTAAATCATTCCATTTTGTATGAAAAATTTGAAAAAAAACTCTTTTGAGGTAAAGCTTATCATTGGGTATGAGATCATTTCCTACGGACAGGTCAAAAGTTGTTTCAGTTCCATGGGAACACATTGTTATAAACTGATATTTTTATATGAAGATTTTATTTTGTAGGTTTTTGATTTTGGCCTTGGTACCAATGTAATTTTCAGACTTCTATGTCTTTCCGGTTTCTGTTCTCCTCCAACCTCTCAGTTATGGAGATATATTATTGTTATCAGGTTTTTTGGGAATAAATCTCATTATTAAAGTATGATGAGTCTCGTCTTATTTAAGAGCCTGACATGGCGACGATGAAGAGGATCGACCACAGACACACTGAACGTAAATTCGTCAGAAGTAAGGTAACGAACAAGGTTTAATGATGAACCAGCATAATACATTGCACTTTGATCATTCGACTGGCGATTTCGCTATATTCAAATCAAAATTAGAGAACTTATTCATTGCCAATGATGTAACGGATGCTGAAAAGAAGAAAGCTTTGCTTATAACATCCATTTCGGATGATACGTATAGGTTACTCACAAGTTTGAGTGTACCTAAAAAGCCCCCTGACCTCAAGTACACTGAGCTCATAGCGCTTTTGGAGGCTTATTTTAAGCCAGTTTACTCCTTTTTTGCAAGTAGAAGGAAATTTTATCATACTCGGCAGGAACGAAATGAGCCAATCAGAGAATTTGCGGCTCGCCTGAGAAGCCTAGCTGGCGAATGTGGTTTTGAAACCGAACTGGAATTGCTAATGAGGGATGTTTTTACCCTAGGGCTTAAGGACACTAAAATTCAAGACAGATTATTCGAAGAAGATGCGACAAAGTCCACGACATCGTTTGAGAAAATGTTAAACTTAGCCGTATCCAAAGAAGCAAGTGAGAAAAATCTGATGAGGCCTGCAGATGGAGTTATCAAGTCTGAGGCTGAAGATCTAAATAAATTTCGTAAAGTGAATAGGCCTAGTAACAATTTTAAGCCTAAACCTAAGGATAAGTGTATCCATTGTGGGAGAAATAACCACACCAGTACAAACTGCAAATATAAAGACTATACTTGTCACATTTGTAATGTTAAGGGTCATCTAGCCCCAGTGTGTAAGAAGAAAAGTTCGGGCAAGCCAAAGACTAATAAGAAACAGGTAGGCCTTCCCAAATTCAAGTCTAAATTTATGGATGGTTCCGGTAGTGCACATGAGGACGAAGAGGCAGCAGTGCAAGATCAAAGTGAAGATGATGTGATAAATTTAGGGGAAACATTTTTCAAAATTGAAGATGAACCCCCTAGTCCAGTTGAGTACAACAAAGACTCAATTCTGAGTTAAAATATGTTCAGCCTTTAAAAGTGCCAACTGAAATTAAAGGTAAGACTATTTAATGGAAATTGATTCGGGATCAATGTACAATGTTGTGTCTGAGCAATTTTATAATAACTTTTGTTCATCTGAAAAGTTGTGCAACAATGACATCCAACTAACTGACTATGTAGGTCACGCAATTAAGCCTATTGGCAAGTTCGTAACTGATTCAGTGTTCAGTGATGTGGCACATAAGCTAACCTTTTACGTTGTGCCAAATGGGGGACCGCCCTTATTGGGTAGAGATGGCATGCGTACATTGGGGATGTTGTGTAATAACACAGTTCATATTGATTTAAATAACATACAGCCAGTTGTAAAATACAGTGATATAAAGGAAAATGATTTCACTGAGGCCCCTAACCTATCTGATGTAAGCACAATTCTCAAAAATTTCCCAGATGTGTTTGATAACAAGTTAGGTACTTTTAATAAGTATAAAGTCTCACT
Source organism: Flexamia atlantica (assembly GCA_035578135.1). Classification (NCBI taxonomy): domain Eukaryota; kingdom Metazoa; phylum Arthropoda; class Insecta; order Hemiptera; family Cicadellidae; genus Flexamia; species Flexamia atlantica. The sequence continues at coordinate 38,084,030 of JAQJVK010000010.1, forward strand.
AAATGTTTCTCAAGGGTCTCCGCCAAAGTTTTGTAAAGCAAGAACTTTACCTATTGCTTTAAAAATTCCTGTGGAAAATGAACTAAATAGGCTAATTAACCTAGGTATCCTCAAGAAAGTTTACTATAACCAGTGGGCTACACCTATAGTGCCAGTGTTGAAACCTGATGGATCCGTTCGGATTTGTGGCGACTATAGACTTACAATCAATCCTGTATTAGAAGGTACTGAATATCCTTTGCCTCGTATTGATGATCACATTTATGCTAAGTTTAGCGGGGCTAGTTACTTTTCTAAGATAGATCTCAAAGATGCTTATCAACAATATTGCTTTTAACTGAGGAATGTCAACATTTGACCACTATCAACACCCATATGGGTTTATTGTCTTATACTAGGTTGTGTTTTGGTATTAAAAGCGCACCTGCCGAATTTCAAAGAGTAATCGACAACTTTTTAGGGCCAATGGAAGGTGTTGGCGCTCTTTTAGATGATATTTATGTTACAGGTAAAGATTTAACTGAGCATAATTCTAGACTTAAAAATGTATTAGGGCTATTACAAAGTTGTGGTCTCAAAGTTAAAGTTGAGAAATGTTCTTTTGCCAAAGAATCGATTGTGTACCTAGGGCATCGTATTGACCGTCATGGGCTTCACCCAACGGACAAACATGTAAAGGCTATTTTGCAAACAAAAACACCTGATAATGTAAGTATGCTGAAGTCTTTTTTAGGTATGGTAACTTTTTACCTTAAGTTCATTCCTAATGCAGCTGGAATTTTGCAACCATTGTATGAATTACTACGCAAAGATGTGCCATGGCATTGGACAGATGAGTGTGAACGATCTGTCATGAAGATTAAGGAAATCTTAACATCTAAGCCCGTGTTAGCGCATTTGACCCTGATCTTCCTGTTAAGTTGTCTGTTGACGCATCAGCAAAATCTGTTGGTGCTATTTTGAGCCATGTTTAACTTGACAAAAGCGAACACCCAGTCGCTTACGCGTCAAGGAAGTTGAGCGATGCTGAGTCTCGCTACCCTCAGATTGAAAGAGAAGCACTTAGTGTTGTATTTGGTGTAACCAAATTTCAAGACTTTTTATTTTGTAAGCATTTCACTTTGATTTCAGACCATAAACCACTTGTTTATATTTTTGGCGCTAAAAAGGGTATTCCTGTGTATGCTGCTAATAGGCTGCAGCGTTGGTCTTTTATTCTGTCTAACTATAATTTTGACATAAAGTTTGTAAAATCTAGTTGTAATGTAGCTGATTTTTTGTCACGTACTGATTTTAACACTGTAAACACTCATAACTCGCCTAAGGTAGATGAATTAGGCTATTTACACTATGTTCATGAAAGTTGTCCATTTGTAGTAAATTGGAAAAAAGTCAAACTAGAGACTTCAGTGGACCCAGTTTTGTCGAAAGTAGTTGGTGCAGTCATGCATGGTAATAAATTATCTGATGGACCAGATTTCAAACCATTTAATATTAGACTGAATGAGTTAACTGTAGATCATGCATGTGTAATGTGGGGTTACCGGGTTGTAATTCCGTTAAAGCTAAGAAAAGCTATCTGCAATGAGTTACATTCAAATCATTTTGGGGCAAATAAAATGAAAGCATTGGCTAGGTCATATTTTTGGTGGCCTAACCTAGATAGTCAGATTGACGAGTTGTCTAGAAACTGTGATATAGTAAGTTCCGAGATGTGCCCCCAAAGTCAGTTTTAAGGCCTTGGAATTGGCCAAGAAAAGCGTGGACACGCTTACATGTTGATTTTCTAGGCCCTATTTGTAATAACTTGTACTGGTTTGTAGTTATGGACGCTCACTCAAAATGGATTGAGAATTTCACTGTGTACAGTACCACTTCTGAAGTAGTAATAAACAAACTGTCAGAAATATTTGCACGGTTTGGGCTGCCTAGATTCTTGACCTCAGATGGTGCTGCGTGTTTTACAAGCGCTGTTTTTCAAAATTATCTCCGCAACTTGGGGATTCAGCATCTGGTTGGTGCACCCTTTCATCCACAATCTAATGGGGAGGGGGAAAGTGCAGTAAAAATAATAAAACAATGCATCCGCAAAGTACCAAAGTCAAACTGTGCAAATCTTTCAAGGTATTTAAATAATTTCTTGTTTCAATATCGCAACACTCCTCACACAACGACTGGAGAATCTCCAGCTAAGCTACTGTTCAATAGAAGCCTAAGATGTGTTTTTGATCTGTTAATACCTAGCACAGAAGATATCGTGGAGAAACATCAATGTAAACAGGTTTCTAATTTTAAGGGTAAAGGAAATGTTGGTTTTGAACCAGGACAAAATGTGAATGTTCGTGATTTCCGTACTAATCAAGGTAAATGGCAACCTGCGGTTGTAACCGATACATTAGGTACCCAAACATTTGTTGTCCAAACATCCGACGGTTTGACATGGAAACGTCATGCAAACCAGATGTTACCTGGTACTAGTTCTGAGTAAAGATCACCTGGTAGAGAAACCAAGAGTCCTATCCACACTCCTCCTGGCCAAAATACCGATATCCGATCACGCACACCTAACCTAACTTCATCACTTACCCTTACTCCGTCACCTAACCCAATTCCGTCACCTAACCTAATTCCGTCACCTGACGAATCTTGTTCCAATCGTGATGACAGCTCATCTAAAGACTTTACGAGGCCTAACGTGACAGAATCACCTAAAGGTAGACCAAAAAGAAATGTAAATAAGCCAAAAAGGTTTTCTCCTTCTTTTTATGATTAAGATTTATCATTTTATGTTACTAATCTGAATGATAGTTCCTTTGAAATTTTGATTACCAGTACGCTATGTAATTAATTGATTTTGTATTCGGAAGTTGTTTATTTTTGTTACAGCTCAACTACAAATGAAACCTATTTTTGTATGTAAAGAAACCTAATTATAATTCAAGGTACCTATGTTAAATTCTTATTTTCCTAAGGAGGGAGGAATGTTATAAACTGATATTTTTATATCAAGATTTTATTTATTTTGTAGGTCTTTGATTTTAAGGCTATTGCCTTGGTACCAATGTAATTTTCAGACTTCTATGTCTTTCCGGTTTCTGTTCTCCTCCAACCTCTCAGTTATGGAGATGTATTAATGTTATCAGGTTTTTTGGGAATAAATCTCATTATTAAAGTATGATGAGTCTCGTCTTATTTAAGAGCCTGACAACATGTTACAGATTATCAAAGTTTTAGTCAATGAGATACGCTGAAAATTGGACAGTGTGGTCTGGAGGACCACGGGGCAGTGTCTTAGCTCCGGGGTTCTTCTCATTTTTAATTAATGAAATTGCTATAAGTATTTCTAAAGCTAATTTTTGTGTGTAACAGGATCGAATCAATGTCTGTCTGAAAATGGCTATAGTATAAATGATAGAGAAGATTTAGGTTTTATATATTTTTCTAAGAAAGAAAAAGGGAAGGCTCCGGTATTAACCAAATAGTGTCAGGTTATTTTTAAGTGGCGTCGAGTATCTAACGTCATCCAACTAACCAATAGAGCCACAACAAGGGAAACAATACATTCCGCTTCTTTAAATTTTCATAACCTCATTGCATGACAGTGAATTAAAAAAAATAACGTGTTGTCATCTTTCATTGCAGGCTTACTCCTCAAATCGTGAGACCCTTTTTATCCGTTGATTGGTTACCATGGAGGTTTTCCTGAACTTGCTTTTATGGTGATCCAATTTTGGGCTATGACAGCTCAAAAACCAAAATAGCTTTTGTTATCAAAGCCTAAAAGAATGATTTACGGATTGTTTGGCCTCCGTAGAACGACATCATGTAGAGGGTAACAATATCTTCACGTTCCCATCAGTTTATACAGTATCTTCGGTCAGTTGTTTGGTGTTTTCAAAAAAAACTTTGATCTTTTCCCTAAACAACCTTCTTCAAAAATTAATCCCCGGAAAGCTAATATTCTAGCTACTCTGCAACAAAGAGCTGAATCCTACAGCGCTTAAGTTATTAATCCTCAATCAAGCTTTTCGAACACCTGCCTCCTTAACAGACATCTCCAAAAAAACCATTATGCCTAAAATATTAAATCAAATTTTTAAAAAATTGTATAACTGGCGCCAAATCTTAAGGCCCACGCCGTCCATAAGCCCAATGCTAAAATTAACATTAGTCTTATGGACGGCGTGGGTTTTAATATTTGGCGCCAGTTATAAAAGAGTTTCTTAACTATAGTATTCCTAAGGAATACTATAGTTAAGAAATAGTAGAAAAATAGTAAAGTAACTATTTTTAGTTTTTACTTCTTTTCTATTTTTTTATTTTTTTACTTCAATACGCACTAAGTTTCAAGTTGGTATAATTAGTAGTTTCAAAATTATACAAAATCATGTTAAAAATACATTCATGCCAACAGACGGATAACCGAGCATTTTAGGACCCTCGTTTGTCTAGGAACTTTTTTCTTATTTTTGATCTAAGAAACCATATCCTGAAGTCCTGAAGGGGTTTTAGTAAACACCCTGTATAAATTATAAGTAGGTATACTGTAAACTATTGTTATGCACAATTAGTTGTTGACAATAAAGTTGTTTGAGTTTGACTCAAATTTCAAATCATCTTGAAGTTTCTCGACTTGAGAGCTCAAAAATAGCAGCCATTTTGTTAAAGGAGCTAAATATCTCAAGATAGTTTAGTTAGATTTATATAGAGATTTCAAAAGTTAGAGTTAAAAACATCCTTAGTATTCAGCTTAATTACAACTGAAATTAAAGTTGAAATTTAAGGGAATAATATGCTAAGATGAAGTTAGTTCATTGTGGAAACGTATCATTGATTTATTAATGAATAAATGGTATCAGCAAATTGACACATACTTTCTCCCTTAAAGCAAGAAAATATGCAATAAAATAAAATAAATTAACAATCATCCCACAAATACATACCAAATTTCATCGAAATCGGCTAGCAAATAACGGAGATGTCGGTTTTTGAATATTTGCATTAAGAATAACATTTTAGACAACGTGCGCGTTTACCGCCAAAAGAAAATATCTATTATCTCCAATTACCAAATAATTACCAATTACTGCGCAACCAATTGACGCAGACTAATAATTAAAAATACTGGATTATGTATTTTTTCAAGCCATATTTAATGGGTGCAAGTATATCTTCTTTAGAAAGTTACAGATTTTGTGAAAATTGAAAAATATTAATTTGTTAACACTTAAACCCCCCTAATTTCTGATCCTGAATTTTTACAGACATGCGAGTGGTGTCATTTTATTTGTCATCTTAAGCACTAAAAACTATATTTTCATCAAAATAGTTAGATCCGTTTTTAAGAAATTTGGGTCTTTTGTCGTTTTTTATAGCTTTTTATGGGGTAAATACCCTTTAAAATCAAAAATTCAAAAAAAATAAAAGAACACCTGGAGATAACATGGCTTTATACCTACATGCTAAATTTCATGAAAATCGGACCACTGGTGTCGTCTCTAGCTTTGTTTACATACACACACACATCCACACACGCACAGTTTGAAAATTTTGACGAAAACAGTACTTTCTCCATATACTATGTATAGGGGAGAGAAAGTAAAAAACATCATTCAGTTTTACTACCAGAAAATTAGCTATTAAACATTTTTACACTAACAGCCTTGATGCCTTTGATTAATTATTCAGAATTATTACTTACGTAATATAGCCTGTAGACATCAAAAAAATTTTTATTTTATTTTCCGCCAACATGTTTCAAGGATATAACTCCTCATCTTCAGGGCGATTTATACTTAATTCACATGGCCCACATTTCTGCAGTTGTTAAAATTTTAAAAAGGTCTTCCACACAAAAATAGTACATAATACAAATGTCACAAAACGTTTACACATACTAATAAAATATTACTGACTCAGACACAAAGTACTGCACAGTGAACAATCATTCCCGGCCGGTTACCGTAGGCCTACTAAATCTTGATGTGAGTGAGCTGTCATATTCACGTCAATTCATGCATCTAGAGCAAATCAGCTGATTGGGGACAGTGTACAATAGTTTAATGCTGATCTAATTGTTGTAAAATTTTGAATGTAATTTTATCAGAGAAATCTTCTTTTTTGTTGAGTAGAGTGTTGCTGCCATTTTTAACTACACTACAGTAAATAAAATACTCTTCCCACATTTGTGCACATTTACCATCATTGCAATTTTTTAACCCCTTTAACGAATTATCAAATTCAATTTTATGGAAATTGATTTGTTTTAAGTGTTGAGCAACTTTTGAAGTAGGGTTGGCTTGGTTAAAAGCATTATGCTCTCTAAATCTCTGAATAAATCTCCTGTTTGTGCTACCAATATATCTTTTATCGCATGCCACACCACTATTACACTCAATTAGATACACCCCTTTTGAATCAGCCTTTGAAACTTGGTTTTGTTTACGATTGAATGAAGAGCCCTTAGATATTTTATAACCTGGTAGAACAGAATTCTTCTTAAATATACTGCCTAGGGTTTCACTGTATTTATTTATGTATCTGAACGGAACGAATTTGTTTGTTTTGCTGTTATTGGAAGTATTTGAAAGTTTAAATTTAGTTTTCCTTATTATATTGTCAACAATGAAGGGTCTGTATCCATTGTTAAAAGCAATCCTCTTGATGATATTCTTTTCCTTATCATACTCAAAGACAAGCAAAACCAAAGAGACAAGCAAAACTACTGATAAACCATCTAAACAGCTTAAATAGCCCTATAAAGTTCAAATGGAGATGGAGGAAAATAAAATAATTAATTTCTTAGATGTAAAAATTATTAAATCTGATAATGGAATAGAGTTTGGAATTTTTAGAAAGCCTACGCAGACAGACCTGGTGATCCCTAAGGACTCTAACCACCCGCATCAATATAAACTTGCATCTTTCAGATCTATGGTTCACAGGTTATTAACATACCATCTAACTCAGCAGGAGTATGATAAGGAAAAGAATATCATCAAGAGGATTGCTTTTAACAATGGATACAGCCCCTTCATTGTTGACAATATAATAAGGAAAACTAAATTTAAACTTTCAAATATTTCCAATAACAGCAAAACAAACAAATTCGTTCCGTTCAGATACATAAATAAATACAGTGAAACCCTAGGCAGTATATTTAAGAAGAATTCTGTTCTACCAGGTTATAAAATATCTAAGGGCTCTTCATTCAATCGTAAACAAAACCAAGTTTCAAAGGCTGATTCAAAAGGGGTGTATCTAATTGAGTGTAATAGTGGTGTGGCATGCGATAAAAAATATATTGGTAGCACAAACAGGACGTTTATTCAGAGATTTAGAGAGCATAATGCTTTTAACCAAGCCAACCCTACTTCAAAAGTTGCTCAACACTTAAAACAAAACAATTTCCATAAAATTGAATTTGATAATTCGTTAAAGGTGTTAAAAAATTGCAATGATGGTAAATGTGCACAAATGTGGGAAGAGTATTTTATTTACTGTAGTGTAGTTAAAAATGGCAGCAACACTCTACTCAACAAAAAAGAAGATTTCTCTGATAAAATTACATTCAAAATTTTACAACAATTAGATCAGCATTAAACTATTGTACACTGTCCCCAATCAGCTGATTTGCTCTAGATGCATGAATTGACGTGAATATGACAGCTCACTCACATCAAGATTTAGTAGGCCTACGGTAACCGGCCGGGAATGATTGTTCACTGTGCAGTACTTTGTGTCTGAGTCAGTAATATTTTATTAGTATGTGTAAACGTTTTGTGACATTTGTATTATGTACTGTTTTTGTGTGGAAGACCTTTTTAAAATTTTGACAACTGCAGAAATGTGGGCCATGTGAATTAAGTATAAATCGCCCTGAAGATGAGGAGTTATATCCTTGAAACATGTTGGCGGAAAATAAAATAAAAATTTTTTGATGTCTACAGGCTATATTACGTAAGTAATAATTCTGAATATTAAACATTGACATTTCTCAAAGACGAGTTCAGAATTTAGCCACGTTCACCAGACAGCTTTTTGGTTTGCCTTATAACTATTATTAATATCCAAATGATGATATAGTTTTTCCGTAGTTGTAATACACGATTACGTTAATGCGTTTGTAATACACGATTGTAATACACGATTTACAACTGTTAGTAAAATATATTTTAGACAAAAGTTAATTTTTCAGAGGTAGAATTACCTTTAATCTTCATCCAACCAAAGTTTAGGAATGTATTTTAATTTCAAAAAATCTTCTTTAGCCCTATTTTTTATTTGGGAAGAATCAAAAGTTCACTTTACCACTAAACATAATATCCTTAATTCGTGTTTTCCCGCTTCAATTTTTGTAGCCAATGTATCTAATTTATTTTATGATAACGACCTTTGTGGACTAAACACTGACCCACCATGTTCGTGCCAAAAAAATTACAGAGTATATTTATTTATCTAGACCAAAAAAACAATATCACAGAGCTTTTAAACGGTTATCCTATGCGTCAACCTCTCATCAACCTGCCCTTTGATCTCAATCTCCAGGATAGCTTAAATATGTCGGCATAAATTACATAATCGAAACTTAACGTTTTGACTGGGTGAGAATCTCTCATAGATGAACTACCTTGATTATCAAACCTGTGAACAGTAAATAAAAATAGTAGAGGATTTTACGGTGAAGAAATATTCGTAGCAGTAACCATAAAACATTTGCCTACATCGTAACCTGAAATGGCACTCGAATAAGACATTCAAAAGTGCACAGTAATAAAGGTGCTTTGAAATACACTCCATGAACCAGGTTGAATCTAATTTCTCTTTACGACCGAATATAAATGAGAAGAATGATATTCTATTCCTGATTGCCTTTAATGACCTCAAACGACGTTTGACCCGCTAACGACCGCTTATGGTACGAGTTACGACAAAAATCGCAACGACCCGTAAACGTCCAATAAAGGATGGATCGGTGCCAATGAAAGTGAGGGAAGACTATTGCAATGGGAAAAACAGCGAAGACGCGTTTAGGTGAAGGCCGAGGGGGCGGGGGTTGGGCAAGACAGGCGACACATGCAAATGTTCGGAAACTTGAGCCTCTCGACCGAATTCCGACATTTGTTGGTTTAATGTTCTCTCGGGCGGCAGAGCGCCGAAAGGTTTTGAAAGCCCGAGCTCGGTGTTTGAAGATGTTACAGGAGCACCAAAATAATTCTTGGCGATGAGAAACAAGCAGAGGAATAATAGACAAAAGATTATGAGCGTACCGACTGAATAAACTATCCGCATTTTAGGGAAACAGTTTTATTAGGGTAGTACTGGGATGGGAAAATTGAGGTAAATTCATATAAAAGTATGAGAATAAAAACCATATGCACTTGAAAATTTATCTTTTTCAGCTGGCTGCACGAGACGTATGACAGGCAAAAAAGAAATGCATTTAACTTATAATGCTCAACTCGCATGCAACCTGCTCTAAAATATATACTGAGCTTCCATTTCTACGATATTAAAAAAATACCCCCGTTGTAGCAGACCTGCATACTCAGAGAACTTCAAATGCAAAAGAACATACTTCAATCCGACATAGTGAGATATACAGGATGAGTCAGACCACCCGTCCACCTATTGTAACAGGAGAACGGGTTAACGTAGAAACGTCAAATAAAATTATTCCCCACTAATTCGCATATGAGGAATTCATTAAAAATATTTTCATTGCGATTTATTTACAGGGTGTTCCAGAAATGAATGTCATAAGCTCGAATCTCCGAATTTTCTTATATGAACCTATAGCAAATTGTACATAATTTTAAATGTCTTGTTGAAAGAAACATTTTGGTGAAAACAGAACCAAATTATCTCAATCCGTTTCAAAATGGCGGCCATTTTTGAGAAAATTTTCGATATTTACGGAAACCCCTGTATTTTCTAAACCAATAAATATTTTTCAGTTCTGACTCGAAATCCTCAATCCTTGGTAACTCAGCTTTACTACGATATGTCACATGACAATATTTTGATAATATCCAATTTTTGGAAAAAGTTTATTTTTTGAAAATGTTGGTAGCCCTGAAAATCAAAAAATTCAAATATCAACATATGCCAAAAAGCATACAATTTCAAAGGCCTTTAAAATTCCTACAACTTTGTAATTTACACAACTATTCTATCTTTTATAGTTTTTTAGTTATGGACAAAAAATTCCATTTTCCCATATGAAGTGCATGTTATTTTTGAATGACATGTTTCTTAGGTGAGGATTATTACTTCGTTCCTATTTTTTGGGCTTCACTCACCTTAGTAAGATTTCCTTTGGGGCTTGTCAATTGACGAAAACACACACGAATCACACGTAACACACACGACAAACATATGAACATTTAGAAGCGTCCCAAAGTCTAACCCGACGTTTCGCGTGGCCACGAATAAAAATAACGAACCACGAGTCGTGGTTCGCCGTTCTGCCCGCGTGCGGAAGCAACTTAACCGGCTCAACCCTTGAAAAAGCGTGGCGTTATTTTTATTCGTGGCCACGCGAAACGTCGGGTTATACTTTGGGACGCTTCTAAATGTTCATATGTTTGTCGTGTGTGTTACGTGTGATTCGTGTGTGTTTTCGTCAACTGACAAGCCCCAAAGGAAATCTTACTAAGGTGAGTGAAGCCCAAAAAATAGGAACGAAGTGCATGTTATTTATGCAGCACATAATACTAAAGGGTACCCATAGAGCGTTTGCTATGGACATTGGACATGCAAATAACATGTACTTTATATGGGAAAATTGATTATTTTGTCCATAACTAAAAAACTATAAAAGATAGAATAGTTATGTAAGTTACAAAGTTGTAGGAATTTTGAAGCCTTTGAAATTATATGCTTTTTGGCATATGTTGCTATTTCAATTTTATTATTTTCAGGGCTACAAACCTTGTTGAAAATTAAAATTTCTCCAAAATATGGATATTGTTAAAACATGGTCATGTGACATATCGTAGTAAAGCTGAGTTACCAAGGATTAAGGATTTCGAATCAGAACTGAACAATATTTAATGGTTTAGAAAATACAGGGGTTTCCGTAAGTATCGAAAATTTTCACAAAAATGGCCGCCATTCTGAAACGAATTAAGATAATTTAGTTCTGTTTTCACCAAAAGTTTCTTTCAACAAGACCTTTAAAATGATATAAAATTTGCCATATGTTCACATGAGAAAATTTGGAGATTCGAACTCATGACCTTCATTTCTGGAACAACCTGTAGATAAATCGCGATGAAAATATTTTTAATCAATTCTTCATATGCAAATTAGTGGGGAATAATTTTATTTTACGTTTCTACGTTAAACCGTTCTCCCGATACAATAGGTGGACTGGTGGTCTGACTCACCCTGTATAATGTTTTTGTAAGCTTCATAAAAATAACAAGGGGAATGAGTATGCAGGTTTGCTGCAACAGGTATATTAAAACTGCGTGATTTTGATTCAATATATAGAAGGTCTGAACTAGAAGAACCCATTTACCAAGTTTTATCAAGATATTTTAAGAAAATGAATATATAGATTTGTTTATTTCCCATGAGGAAGACATGGGGAATGCGTATGTAGGTTTTTTGCCATGAAAAGGGAAATATCGGGGATATAAGACTAATATAAATTAATCTCACCATGATGAAGCCAAATACCAAGTTTTATTGAGATATGTTGAAATGTAAGCAATATATAGAATTTTACTTATTTCCCGTAAGGTTACATTGGCACATCGTACCGTGTATACCGCTTTCAATATCTTGGTAACCAATGGACATAGAGCAATCATTTAAATATTAAATATAAATAATAATATTTAAATATATTGTTGTTGTTGTTGTTATTGTTTGTTGTATTGTTGTTGTTTGTTGTTGTTGTTTTTAATATTGTTTTTTTGAGCTGAATACAATGGTGCAAACAAAAATTTGTTTATTTTTATTTTACAACTAGCTGATATACCTGATATACCTACACCTTCGCCCACTGAAAGAATAACTAATTTCAATTAAATCATATTATCCTATGTGCAATTTTTAGGAATAATTAACAATTGGCCTGATTTGGGTTATGAGCCATGGGATGCAGTTGGTAATTCCATCCTAGATTGAAATGAGAAGGTGTAACGTTTCTTCTCACAATGTTTCTCTCATGATTAGCAAATGCTATGAATTAGCTTCCTCCCACTTGTAAATACAGAGAATGAATGATAACTCCGGATATAAAACAAAAACAATACGCTAAGGCGGGTTTTCAACTTATCACTCTGAATTTAGGACGTTTTTGATAATTGACCGAAAACTATAAGAGAAAGTAGACGGTAATTGCCTTGGCCAAAATTTCTTTCCTAAAAGTTTCTCATTCAAATGAAGATTGGGTCACTCAGGTATCGGTAAGGCAAAATTATTGTAGTAATAGTATTTTTTTTTTGGAATTGAAAACCCTATCACCTAAGCAAACCCTCCTAAATTTTTTATTTTGGAAATTCCGTTTCTAGTAGATATACATAAATACTCGAAATGAAATGTCTATACTGAGTTTTAAGATTATAGTTTGAGTACTTATTTATTTATTTATTTATTAGACAGACAACCGATTTTGCGAAAGTGGGAATACAACATAGGGCTTCGAGCGGATCATACAATGCAAGTAGCTTAAGTGGCATTTGACGAACATAATAAAGTAGGCGGCCATATTAAATTTGCACATTTTATTTTTTTAGTATATTGGATCTCGTAACTTTTTTATTCCTCGAAAATATTCTATAGTTTTAAAAACTGAAATGGCCGCCATCTTTTACTATTTTTACTATTTTTAGCCGTCTGAAAGAGAATTATAAAACCTTTCTTTGTTCTAAAGCCTAAAGAATATTTACGCCAAGTTTCATGGCCCAAAGACTTGTAGTTTTTGAGAAAGTAAGCAAGCTTTGATAGCTAAAAATGGCCGGCATTTTGAGTTTTCTAGTATACCATATTTATGCCTTTTGGGAGAAAATATTGCAAAATCATTTCTTAGTACGTGTTAAGAGCCTGTAAAGTATAATTGTGCCAAGTTTCATGGCTCTAAGCCTTACTTCATAGTACAACAACTGCGTAGCAGTAGGCAATATATCCCAGACTAAAATACATGGATATGTCGTAGCCACATGCTGTAATTGGGCACTTCATGAAGTGTCCAGCGCTAACCGGGCACTTCATGAAGTGCCCAGCTCGCCTGGGCACATAGTGTAACTGAACGGTTTTATGAAAAATTACAGCATGTGACCAACAAAACTGGACTCTTCATGAAGTGCCCAACGCTCGTTGGGCACTTGCTGTAATTATTTCTTTTACACTACGTGTCCAGCTCAGATGCTGAGCACTTGATGTAAACACGTAAAACTGTTGTTTACGTTGTTGTTGATATTAACCGCGACGTATTATTTTCAATTATACAAATTAGGAAAATTTTTTAAGACTTTTGTACAACATTAAGAATATGATTGTCTACCACTAAACCAGGCAATTCCTGCCTGTATGTTTTTTGTGATGGTTTCTTTTGTTTTCTGAGTTATTTTGGCTACACATCATTATTAATATTAATATCTAAACAACAGATGGTTTTAAAACGGTTTAGTGTTTGAATAATAATATTAATAATGATGTGTAGCCGAAATAATTCACAAAACATAAACCAATAATTCGGTTGATTAAAATTTTATCCTTTAATAAAATAAAACATGTAACATTTTACCTGACACATTTGTAAGTAACATAACATAAACATTAATCTTAAACTATTTTTTTCATTTTTCAATTGATTAACTTCTCACTTAGTCCCCCCTAATAAAACTTATAATAAATCAAAATACAGCAAGTTAAACAAATTTACAGAAAGTGACATAAAAGTGTTGAAAAATTGATAAAAACTATTCATTAGTTTCTTCTTTGGTATCAAAATGAAAACATTTACTTTACATACAATTTTACAATTTTGTTTGTTCTTTTTACAATGTTTCTAGCATCAACCTCAATTTAGGTTTAAGTTTTTCTTTTACGTCAGAATGTATTAATTAACATAACACCATTACCTCAAGCCTTTTCATTGTATTTTATTTGCTTGTAGAATAATAAAAAATGTATTTGGGGTGCAGTCCTGTTTACTTAACAACTTTTCAGTGGTGTACGTTAAATCTTTTATTATTCCTGCTGACATCAGTACTATAAAAATAAGTTATTAAGTCAAATAAATATTTAGAAATTCGAATGAAGAAACTGTATAAGGGAATAACCTATGAGTGTTAAACGTTATGCAAAAATAAGGGGCTGCTAGAAAACGTTCCACTTGTAGCAGATTTCTATTTGGGGGGTCGGTGATGGTGTGATGGTGGTGCAGCCAAGGATGGGTTGTGATTAGGATATGTGGAGTTTCCCAGGCCGGTAACAGTTATTAGGTGCTGGAAATAAAGGATATGCAAACTGAAAATTGTGGTGAAGGAGAACTCTGTACTGATATGGAACCGGGATTACTATTGAACTGAAACTTAAACTGGAGGATCTACCAATAGGATATTGTTTTAGGATTGGAAGCGATTTGATATACCCAAAGGAAGGATCGGTCTGCCAGATTGACCTTGCCGTAAGCCAGCTTTGATGGACCCTAAACTACTTAAATTCTAAAGATTGGAACAATTTACCAAAACTGGCATCATGTACTGACAAGTTACCTAACTCATTAAATTCATGATTCTAAGTCAAATTCCCTACCTAAACTATTGAATATCAAGCCAAGCCTAAACTGATAATTTATTGCAGTGAATAATTTATTTCTGAAACTGAGCCATTTACGGATTTACAATGAAATAATACTAACATGTGACCAGAACATTGGCGTGGGCAGAAGGCCCCAATACTATTTTATATCGGCTACATTATTTAGATTTACCAAAATCACCCTAACCTTGCTTCCCCTAGCTAACCCCCTTAATATTAAGGTACTTAAACACTCATGGTGAGCTTCGGACGGTCGGTAGAAATTAAGCCGGGTCTGCGGTTGATTTTGCACACCATGTCACTCCTAAGCCGTCCAGGTCGACAAGAAGGAGAGTTCGAGAGGGCACCGGAAAAGAGAGGGTAACGGTCAACAAAAGTTCCGACAAGGACTGCGGTTTTGGATCACGGCGGCTAATGACTTTTGGACACATATATATATTGGAAGTCGTGGCGTTGCACGGCACAACCACGCTCCCTTGACCCAAAAAAATTGCGCCTGCGCTAGTGGGAAGAAGGTTAGGATAGGATAGGTGAGAGTGTGTCTTGTGAATCAATACTCTGCTAAAGCAGCGCCTGCCACTGTTGAATGCCAAGGAATTTCCGGATGAAGCGATAGTCTCCTGGAATCGACTTGCGGTTGGTTTGGCATACAGTGGTTTCGGCTCATCTCATACCAATGAAACTGAGGAACTTACTGGGCTCCCTAAGGTTGGCATCTCCGGAAGCTTTTTTTTGATTGGCCGTTGAGGTATCGTCAGAGATCGGACTCCTCCCCCCCTTAAAAGAAAGAAAGATTGAGGCCTCTCGGATTCCTATCTGGCTATTTTCACGCAACCAAAGTGGTTGGTAAAACTGCTTATTTGGGTGTTGTACTTGCACAGACAATAGACCTTTTATTTATTTTTTTATTTTTTTACTTTTTTTGTTTTTTTGTTTTGGTTTTTTTTTGTGTTGTTGCATTTTATTGGCTTTGGGAGTTGAAGGTTGAGCATCCAAGAATCTGCTTTTAGAGACCATAATGGTGAAGTGGTCGGCTTCAGTTTGATTGTTGTGCTATTTGATGAAGATCGGATGATGATGATGTGACAATCCTTCACTGGATGAATCCCAATGAGCCCATCTGCAGGATACTGGTAGTTGTAAGGTAGGGCAGTTTCTTGTAGACCGGTCTATTGCAGGTTGGCGGTTGATGGCAGGATAATGATGCTGTTGACTTGAAGAACTGGTCTATGACGGTTGTTGTGGTTGACTGTAGGTAGGAGCTCAAGTTGACTAGCCGAGAAACTTTCTGGTAGGTTGATCTATTGGAGATTTCATTGTTGGTGGGGTGGTATATGCAGTGTGCACTGAGTAGATTGCATAGTGCGGTGTGGATGAGTAGACTGGTGTTGCGGGTTTATTGGCAATTGGCAGTAATGGTGTCACTTGGCGGATATATATGTCTCCCATTGCAACTAAATTTGACTTGCAAGTTTTCTTTTTTTTATTGATTGTGCAAGTACGTATCGGTCTGGTTTTTGGGACTTTGAATTCGGAAGTGTAGCCAGGATAGTAGTCCGAAATTGATTTGCAGTTTGTTTATTTGGTCCCAAAATGAGTATGGCCGATAGCTGACGATACCGAAATTTTGGTTGGTTTCACCCGGCGAGGTGAACCAGTGCAACGGTTTGACGGTATGCACTAGATGCCATGGAACCCGACTCAGTTCCAAGGTGGAGGACTCTATTGTGAGGCACAATGGTGTGAAGATGCGAGATCAAAAGTGTTCAAATGGTTGTGAGAGGTTAGGTAGTTAGGTAATGCTTGTTGGGTCCATTTTTTACGCATGCAAAATTCGCTTCGTGAAATGTCAGAATTGAAACAAAAGAAACGAAACGATTGTTTTTCCGTGGCATCTTCTAATAATACGCCCGAAAAAAACTGGGGACGAAACCCCTGATATACAAATACTTAAGACTAAATAAATAATGCTCATTCCCCACTGATAAATAATTCTTGAAGTTAACAGCTATATCACATCTGTTCGGGTCTTAAAATCTAAGTCTTTGGCATTTTAACTGACATCATAAATTTACTAAGTGGTTGATGCTTGGCTACGAAAGTCTACCTAAATTAACTTAATGCTAGTGACTAGATTGGTAATATCTTAAGCAAGAGTAAAGAGAGGGGAGATAGGAAAGAAAATTTAAGCTATTAACAGAGTTGCCATTCGGTACTCAATGAATCACAGTCTGTACACTACTGTAATTCATCGACATGATTTGGTGCATTCCCCGATGCCCCTCGACTTGGATCAAAAAATAAAAAAAATTAAAATAAAAGGATAGTATCCAAGGCGGGGTAATTGAGATACTTTATATTTTTGACAAAAGAAAAGACAACGGGAGAATACACCATTCCGTGCCGCTGGCAGGAAAAAAGAGGGGGTAAACCCGATTACATACGGAGAGTTTCTGTGTAGGTATACCCATCGGGACGAAGGTAATACCTTAGACTCACAATCTGCGCATGTAATTAGGCTGAAAAATGAAGAAGGAAAGACTTAATCTAGTATCACCGGCAAGGTCAGTTTCTGGCAGACGATCGTTTGGGTTTGGTTACCTACTTTAAATTTGAGGTTGAAAAATCTTTTAGCTGTGAGACATGGGCTTTTCTAACAAACTTCCCATTAGAAGGGTTTACTAGTCTGACCGTGACAGGGGAAGTAAAGGTTTCAATCCCGTAGGGGTCTGACTACATTGGGAGTAATTTCTGGTTCAAATGGTCAACCTTTCTGCTGATAGGGTTCAACCTGTACATAACCCAGTCACCGGGTTGAAAAGGGGTGGGCAGCCTATTTTGATTGTAGCGCTTCTCCCTCGCTTCCCGAGCCTTGCGGAGACTGTCAATGGCCTTGGACCATTCAGTTTGCAAGGAAGGGGTTGGTCCCTGGCCATCGACAAGGATATCTAGGTTCCAACGTAGTTCAAGTGGGTGATATAGAGTTCTACCCAAGAAAAGGCGTGAAGGAGAGTTCTAAGTGCTTTCGTGGGTAGCTGAATTGAAGGCTATCTGGAACCAATGAAGGTTTTGGTCCCAGAACTGCTGGAATTGGTTGTGGATTATTCGGATGGCTATTTTGATCTGTTTGTTAACTCGTTCAGCAAGGGATGGGTTTGGGTAATATGGGCTAGTGAAAATGTGCTGAATACCAAGATCCATGCACATTACCTGAATGGTTTTGGAGCGGAAATTGGAGACATTGTCGGATACAAGATATTTTGGGGGACCAAAGATTGAGAAAACTTGTTTGGTGAGGAGACTAACTGTTGTATGGGCCTGGGTATGTCTGGTTGGGAGGAGTATACAAAATTTGGAAAAGGCGTCTACAATGGTCAATAAATATTTGTTTCCCTTGGTTGATCTGGGAAGAGGACCGATGTGATCGATTTAGATCTTTTCCCAGGGTTTGGTGGTCAACTCTGAGGATAAATGGCCAATGTTAGAATTTTGGGTTTGTTTGCAACGCTGGCATTTGACACAGGCCCTTACACGTTTAGTAATTTCCTGTTTTAGGTCCTTTGCCCAGAAGAAGGACTCAATCCGATCAAGGGTCTTGCGAATGCCAAGATGTGCCGAAGTTGGAGATACATGATAATATTGGAACAGAAGATCAAGAAGTTTTTGAGGATCGACGACCCTTGGTTTGGTTTCGTTGGGCAATTTGTGCATGAGAATACCCTGCTGAACTGAGAAATTCGGGGGTTTATTTGTGGAACGGATAATCTTGGAAATGGAGGGGTCTGCAGATGGGTGGACGGCAATGTCTTTGAAAACCTCAGGAATTCCAAAAAGAGCCATGACGGGATTGGGTTCGGGTTTGGGGGCTTCAGTGGGCTCAGTACCCTCAAATAATCGAGATAAACAATCAGCAATTACGTTGTTCTTTCCCCTTATATGATGAATGTGGAACTTGAAAGAGTTTATGAATGAGATCCATCTTGCTTTCTTTCCCATTTGGTGAGGATGATTGAGCAACCAAGAGAGTGCAGAACAATCAGTATGGAGATGGAATTCCCTATGCTCAAGATATTGCTGGTACCTTTGGAGTGCAAATACAATGGCTAGACATTCCAACTGAAGTGTGGAATAGTTAAGCTCATGTTTGTTGAGAGCTCTGGAAGCGTAAGAGACCGGGAATGAATTCCCTTCGTGCTCCTGATAAAGAACAGCACCAATGGCTGTACTGGAAGCATCTGTGTGCACCACGAAGGGTTTGGAGGAATCAGGCATGCGAAGAATTGGGGAAGAAACTAAGGCAGCCTTTAGGGTCTCGAAAGCTTTCTGCTGTTCAGGACCAAAAACAAAATCAGCTCCTTTTCTCTTAAGCTGATTGAGGGGTTGAGCGATAGCTGCATAGTTCTTGATGAAGCGAGCGTAGAAAGCTGTCATGCTCAGAAATCTAGAAAGCTGCTTTATGTTCTTTGGGGGTGGGAAATCATCTATCGGCTTAGTTCTTTAAGGGTGAATAGAAATTGATTGGTTGGAAAAAATGTGACCCAAAAACTGAATATGATTGGAAGCTATGGTGATCTTTTCTGGATTGACTGTAAGACCAGCCTTTTGGAGTCTCTGAAGGACAGTGCGGACCTTAGAAAGATGGTCTTCGAAGGAGCCATTGCTGTAAACACACAAATCGTCAAAGAAATTGTAGATGTACTGAAATTTGATGTCTCCGAAGATCTTATCTATCAAAGATGTCAGAACCATACTCCCTGAAGCCAAGCCAAAAGGCAGATAATTTAACTCAAATTGCGCCCAGGGAACTACGAAGGCAGTGTAATGCTTTGAAGACTCAGATAGTGGTATCTAATTGTAAGCAGAGTTGAGGTCGAGAAGTGTAAACCATCGAGCTTGGCCTAAATGCTGAAATGCAGACTCTATTGTGGGCATTGGTGTGACATCAAGTTCCAAGATTGAGTTGAGGTTCCGATAATCCACTACCATGCGAGTTTTTCCTCCCTTTTTTGGAACCAAGAAGGCTGTAGATGCAAACTGTGAGTTCGATGGTCGGATTACTCCCTTTCTCAAAAGATCATCGATGTGCTGTCTCATAAGCTGAAGTTTTGGGGGAGCATACTGATATGGTTTGTTCCTGATGATTTTGTCAGAATTGACTCCGATATGATACTCGACAAGATTGGTCCTACCCAAGGTTTTGGTGATTGTGTTAGGAAATTCTTTGATCAGACGATCGACCATGGCCCTTTGGTCCTCGTTGAGGTTCTGGCCCATAGAAACGGGAGAGTGGTTTCCAACTGTTGGAGGTGATACAAGTGAAAACACATTTGGTGATCCGTATGGGAAAATGAGGCTATGGTCTTTCATATTGATGATGGCTTTGATTTTTGTAAGAAAATCTGCTCCTAGAATAATGTGAACAGGTAAGAATTCTGATATTTGAATATTTTATGTCCAAGAAAGATGTCCAATTTTGAACCGTATTGCTGCCTGACTTTGGAAAGCAATTGGATCACCTGAAGCAGAGAGGGCAGATTGATTGGTCTGTTGGGTTGATTTGACAGCTGAAGTTTCTTTTTGCAATAGCTTGGATACCTTCAAGGACATGTTAGTAAGAGAGGATCCTGTGTCTACCAAAGCATCCACCTTGATGGGTCCAAAGTTCAAAACAACCTGGCATAAGTATAATTCTGGCACAGATGGTGCTGTCTTGGATTTTGGGGGAACGGATTTCTGAGAGACACATTCAGGGTTGGAGTTAGTTGGACTAGTGGTGGTGGCAGATTGACACAAAGGAGGGTGGGTGCCACCTAACGTCGCCCTCCTCGCCAGTTTGTTTGTCCTTGATGTGATTGCCCTTGTGGACGATGCTGTCGCTGAGGATTATGATTGGATGGTCCAAAAGGATACGGTGGGATTGCTGGAAAATTTGGATTTGCATCAGATGCCTGGTGTGAAGGAAAAGACTGGTAATGATTGGTACCGGTGTACCGTGGTGGGTGCTGATTGAAGTTTGGCACATACCTCGGAGGGTAATTGGTGTGACCATGGTTATTGAAACGAATGGGGCATTGGAATTCCCGTTGAAATTGGTCCTAGGGGGATACGGAGCAATGTTCCTGCTGGGTTATTCATTTCTCTGCGGCTGATTTGGGAGTGACTGTCTGGAGTGGGACTGTTCCAAACTCCGAACAACTTCAATCCTAGGGGCCAGAGACAAAAGGTCTTGAGTTGAGAGTGGAGGCGGAAAACCAGTAAGTCGAGCTCTGGTTTGTGGGTTGAGACCGTTGATAGCTATATCCAAGAGCTCCCTATCTGAAGCATGAGGCAGTAGGAGCGATGTATAATCCCGAATGCTGTCAACAAATTGAGTCAGCGTCTCAGCCTGTGCTTGAGACCTGTAAATCAAGGTAGAGACCATGGAATGGCGGAGCTGAGGAGGAATAAAAATATCCAGAAGCTGAGTGATTAGATTAAACTTGAAAATGTTTCACGATTGGTGATTGATTTTGACCAAAATCCCCTAAGTCGACCCGTTGTACGAGGAAGTGCTGCAATAATCAGGGAATGCTCATCTGCGAGCTTGAGTTGCTCGATTTTGCCAGAAAATTGAGAAGTTGCTCACCATCATCGCCAGATGTTGAGGGCAAGGCTCTCAGGAGATCTGAGAGGACCCTATTAGAGTCTTTGAGTGGCGCTGCTGACCGAGAAGCGGCCATAGCCGAAGCAACTTGCTGTCCAACAGCTATAGCTGCTGCGTGGAGAATGTCCTGCCAAGGGGGGGTAATCACTGGTGAAAAGTTGCTTTGGGTGGCTGTGCGGCTAGTGAGTTGACCACCGGGAGCAGATAATGTTGAATCACTGGCTATCGGGGCTGTGAACACTGAGGTTGTGGGAGAGGTGGATGTATTTGCTGGAAATGAGTCTATCAAGGTTGCAGTGGTGGAAATTGGTAGGGTTACTGTGGATGAAGGCTGCAACACCATGATCTCCTCAGGGTCAGGACCATCGGGTCTCGAGTAATCTATGTCGGGTCGGTGATTTGTAGGGATGGATTCTTGTCCGCCATTGATTCTTAGTTTATTCAAAAACTCACTTAAAAATGACCTATTGAATGCCATAGTGGGGCCTGGGCTTAAGCCAAATATTTCACATTGTGTTACGGCGTCTTCCGCGTTTAATTTGTAAACCCATGAGGTCCCCTTAGTTATGCCCTCGGGTGGGTATATCTTTGAGGGCATTGTGGCCTTACTTACTTAACTACTATGTTAACAAGTTATAAACTCTATAAAAATTCAACAATATTTAAACTACATAAGGAAATAACAATGTAATAAATAACAATAACCAACAATAAATAACAATTTATGACAATATTCCTGAATAATAAGGGCACAGTCTCCTACAAGAGTGTCGCTTTAATACAAACTATCTAATACCACAAGGCAGGGGGCTGCCAAGGTACACAATGAAAAGGGATTTGGTAAAGTTAAAAAAAAATTCAAAAGGCTTTTGTCTTTCCAATAAGGAGTAAAAATGCTTTGGAACTGCTTTATTTAAGTTGGCGGGGAAGGGGGGGGTAAGTTCTGCTTGCAACAATGGTAAGAAAGTTTGGTAACCTAGGTAATTGAGGTGAATGTCATCTCTCCGGGAAGAATTTCAATAAAATCTATGAAACAATTGTAAACATGAAAAATTTTCTGTCAACCTGACCACCTTTACTGTTTGTGATTTTAATGTCAATAAAAAATTGTTACTATATTCTATCCGATGAGTTATTGCAAGGTTTCCTCTAATCCGGGGGTACAATGGGAAAGTGACCAAAATTACTGTGATCCCAGGGTAGGCCTATTTCCTCCTAATTAAGCGCAGCAATGACAAAAACTGATTTTTGAATGTGCCTAAACTAAATTGATTTGATAAAATGTCATTTGTTCCAATGAAAACCAACAACGGTACGCCAATAACTATTGGCAAACTATTTTGCTTGAGATTTTGCTTCAAGTCCAATATTGTTGCACCTGATACACCCAAGCTGTAGGTGCACTTAATTTTTGCTGAAGAACAGTGGTTTGATTCTAAAAAAAATACAAACCTCCTTGCATAAGAGTCGCCAATTACCTGTACCAAAAGGTTTGTCTGGTGATTTCTATTGTTTTTCTTTGAAAAGCCAAATTTGTTTGGTGAGGGTTGCCAGGGGTTTAACAAGTTAGGCTAAGAAATTCTTGTAATTTAAACTGGAAAAAATTAAGATAAAAGTTATGGGTAACCCAGTTTTATTCTTGGGCAAGGGCCCGAAAATTCTATCAGTTAACTGCAGTGAGAAGTTCACTTTACAAACAAAATAGTGCCCTAGTTTGCTTGGAAGGGGAAAAAAATACCGGAGTGGTGAGGCCTGGAAAAGGCGGCCCTGGAGCCAACTGGCTTATACACTTCTGTCGGCACTCTTCAGTTTTTAACAGTTATATTACAGTTTTACTTAATTTTCAGTTTTGAAACTACTATCCATGTAATATTTTAACTTCAGTGATCAGTTTTTTGCATAAATTTCAGTATGTCACACCGTTTTTTATTAGTGTAATTCAGCTTTGAAGATTTGGAATTTGGGAGGAAGACCTGAATAGCCATCTTGATGCCTTTCGCTTTCTTCTTGAAGCTTCCAGCCAATGAGATGCGTACACGCTCGACCAGCCAGCCAATCAGGTGTCCTCTCTCGGCGTCCCTTCCAATTTTCATGTCAATTCCTCACTTCTCTTCCCGACATTTTTGTATAAGTTAGTTGATTCTATCTAAATTTCTTATGATTAGTTAATACAACCTCTAAATTGTGAACCCAATTCGGCGGCCCCGACCTCTTTAGTCTAAAAAAGTAAGTAAAAAGCCTCAATATGTCTGAATTAGACTTAGAACTTATTCTGTGTGGACAGTGCGACTTGCCCATAAATGACAAAGAAAGTGATTCTATTATGTGCGATGTTTGTCATGCCTGGCTGCATGCGAAGTGTGCTAACTTAAAGAAACTATTTTTAAACTCCTTAAGAAAGTAGATTGGGCTTGTCCTAAATGTATAGATTTTGGCAAGAAATGTATCTCTCAAGGTAAAGCAGACATAGGGCTAGGCTTAGATGGACTTAAAAAAGAAATCAAGGAAGTTAGGGATCATAATTTTACATTATTTGAAGAAAACAAGAAACTGACATCAAAAGTAGCTGACTTAAGAAAAATAATTTCATCTTTGAAAACCTCAATTAGGAAACTTAGTAAAGCAAAAAATTCAGGCTGTGATAGTAATGTTAGTGTTTTTGACTGTGATAGTAATGTTAGGTGCAACCTCAGCAATGTTAGTAAAATTAGTAATGACAGCAATGTAATAGATGTAAGTTTAAGCTCTGAGTCAAACATGAAGCAAACCGATGATAGGCCTAGGGCAGACATTGTGAATGAGCCTTTATTGGAAAGTAAACCTTCTGAGGCGAGTAAAGTTAAAGTTGATAAAGTAAAGTTTTTTGCCGACAGTCATGGTAGGGAATTGAGAAAACTTGTTCAATCTAAAGTGATAACTGAGGTTGGAATGGAATTTTACCCATCAGCTCCAATGCACTATTATATTTCAAATCTTGTATCTGAGGTTAAGACTAGGCCTATGCAAAATGTCAATGTAATTATTGGTGGGGTGAATGATACAAGTGAAAAAAGCGTGGAAACTAGTATTTCTATCCTTGATAAGAATTCAGATCTTTTGAGTAATTTAGTGATAGTTGAAACTCCATTTAGATTTGATCAAGTAAACTTAAATATGTCGATAAAAAAGCAGAATGATAGGCTTAAGGAACTTTGCAAAAAAAAGAACTGGAGGTTTGTCCCACTCAATTTTGCATTGTGTAGAGAACATTTTAACCATCACGGCTTGCACCTGAACTTGAAAGGTAAGAGACTCATTAGTCAACTGATTTCCGATGCTTTGTTGAGCTTGGATTTTTTAAATTAGATTCTAAGTTAGATTGTAAGTCGCCAAATGTCCCACAGATTTTAGTTTTAGATTATAACTTGTCTGATGATTTTAATATTTCTAATGTTTTTAATATGTCAAATGTTGTAGAATTTAATGTGTCAGATGTTTTAAAATCTCCGGGGGATGGTTTATTAAATGGTAGTGTGGAATCAAATAATGTTTTGCCGCAATATGTAAATCCTGTTTCAATTTCCGGTACTAGTAGTTCTGAATCAAACATAAATTCAAATGTTAAGGTCTCTCAAGGTGAATATAATTTTGTCAATCCCAGTAAAAGTAATAGTCTTAAGATTTTGCATCTGAATGTTCAGAGAGGATTGAGTAGCAGGAAGGAACAACTAGAGGTTTTCTTAGATGAGGAAACACCTGACATCTTTTGTGTTTCTGAACACGGGCTTACTAATGATTCAATAGTTAATGCTCATCTTGAAAACTACTCTCTTAAAAATCATTTTTGCAGAACTGATGCACTTTGGGGAGGTGTGGCAATTTTTGTTCGGAACGATGTTTCTTTTCGCCTTGTAGATTTTACTACTCAAAATAGTTTCAGCAATGAGTTAATCTGTGAAATATCAGAAATTAGATTTATTATCAATAATGTACTTACAGTTTGCTCAGTAATTTACAGACCCTCAGACAATTCTAACTTTAACTCTTTTTTTGAGTGTTTTGAATCATATCTGGACGCTACAGTAAAGGGCCAAAGATCAGTAATCATAACCGGCGATTTTAATATTGACAAAGATAAGCACACTTTTGAATTTGCAATTTTTAAAGACTTGATCACTTCATATGGCTTAGAGTTAAAGATCGATTCTCCCACTAGAATTTCTGAACAATCAGATTCTTGTTTGGATAACTTTTTGACTAATGTTCAATTCACAACCAGTTCTGTTTTACAACCTTGCATTTCTGACCATCTTGCAATTTCACTTGAGATTCCTATTAATAATAATTTTAAGTCTAATGAAATAATTGAATACAGGGACATGTCCCAGCAGAGCATTTTAGAATTAAAAACACGCCTTCAATGGGAAGATTGGGCAGATGTCTACTCTGCTAACTCAGTAGATGGCATGTATGATAATTTTGTTTCAACAATTGTATATAACTATGAGGTTTCCTGTCCTTTAAAAAGAACTAAAAATAGGGGAACTAAAAGATTGAATTGGGTCTCTGATGAGATCAAAAGAATGAAAATTCAAGTACAAAACTCTTATTCGGAGTGGGCATTGACCAGGTGTAATGAAAAAAAGAGAGAATACAATAGGCTAAAGAAGGAGTATAGAAATAAGATCTTGGAAGCTAAATCTGAACATATCTTTGAGGAAATAAAGAGTTCAAACAATCCCAGCAAAACTTCTTGGAAAATAATTAACAAATTTAGACAGAATGAATCAACTTTCAATGAACCCAACATTCGTTTGCAACTTGATGATGTTTCAATTCAAGATCCAAAGGAAATTTGTAACACCTTTAATAGTTTTTTTCTTACTTGTAACACAAACACTTCTAAACCTGTTAATTCCTGCGTAGATTCCGCTTTTGAAATAAACACCTTTTATCCTTTGAGTTTAAAAGATCTTAGGTATATTCTGACTTCGGTTAAAAGTAAAAATTCCGCAGGTCATGACGGAATTTCAAGTAAGATAATCAAGGCTTGTTCTAGTGAGATAGAGGAACCTTTATTGCATTTGGTGAATGCCTCTCTGCGGGAGGGGGTGTTTCCTGATAGTGGAAAATTAGCCTGGGTAAAACCATTGTATAAAAAGGACAGTAGACTTCTCCCCCAGAACTATCGGCCAGTCTCACTCCTACCCACAGTATCTAAAATACTTGAAAAAGCAGTTTGTCTAAAATTAGTTCAGTTTTTGCATGATCATGGTTTACTTTTTTCACAACAATTCGGATATCAGAAAAATAAATCAACTAAGTCAGCTCTCATAGATTTTGTAAGTAAGTGCATCGACGCCTTGGAGGGTGGTGAGGTGGCGATTGGCTGCTTCATTGACCTCTCTAAGGCGTTTGATTGCGTGGATCATAGCATTTTGATGCAGAAACTTAGTAATTTGGGAGTGAGGGGGGCGGCGTTGGGTTGGCTGGAGTCTTATCTCAGCAATAGAAGGCAACAAACGACTATTAACTTCACTTCTCAGTCTGGAAATAAAGAACGTTATTTTTCCGAAGTAGCACAAAACACACTAGGTGTTCCGCAAGGGTCGATTTTAGGCCCGATCCTTTTCTTAGTATACATTAACGACATTTCAACAGCAATATCAGCACCAGAAAAATCTTTGACAATTTTTGCAGATGACACTTCTCTTTTCACTTGTAATTCCAGTATCCCAGAACTTGAAAGAGAGACTTTCGGCAGGCTCAACGCTGTCTCCCAATATTTCTCCGACATCAATCTGAATATAAATTCCAAGAAAACAAATTGGATGTTCATTTCAACAGATCAGAAAAGAAAATGTCTAGAGCGAGCTGGCTTATCACTTCCGTCTGTTATTTTAGACGAGGAGATTTTGGAAGAGTCACATTGTGTGGATTATTTAGGAGTGAGGCTGGACGATGGTCTGGGGTGGTCACAACATGTTGACAAACTTGCAGCAATATTGAATTCAAATATTTTTATTCTCAGGAATCTTGTTGCTCTTAATAACTTAGCTCTTTGTAAATTAGTTTACTTTAGTTTAATTGAAAGCTACTTACGATATTCAATAGTGCTTTGGGGTTTTTCCAGTAAAAAGAATTTAAATAGGATATTTGTTATCCAGAAAAAGGCCATTAGATGTATCTCTAGGCTTAGGCCTAGGGATTCTTGCAAAGATAAATTCAAAGAATTACAAATTTTGACAGTTCCGTCCCTTTTTGTATATGAAGCAGTTATTTATGTTAAGGAAAATAATCTAATACAGGCTCATCAACATCCATATCTCACAAGAAATAGAAATTTAAATCCATCAATTCAACACAGTCTGAGACTCTTTGAAACAAAGCCCAGTTACATAGGCACCAAATATTTTTCATTATTACCTTTAGAATTAAGACAAGTAGACAACATAAAGAAATTTAAGAAGGCCCTAATGTCACATTTGATTGAACAATGTTATTATGACCTGCCTAATTTTTCCTAAAATTCCATCCACCACACTGCCATTTTCCAACCCAAACCTGATTGACAAAGTCGAATGACTGCTGGTAGAAAATAAGAAAATTGAAGAGAAATATTGTAGAAGTAAGAAGAATGACGGGTCTCATGCCAGTATGGTCTGCGGGACGTACTTCGGAGGTAACAGGTAACAGGAGGTAAATAAAAATCACCAAATAAAGATTTATTTTGATAAACTGCACTGAGACCTGTGGGTCTGACAATGAATGAAGGCCTAATCCTACAAATGAATAAAATTCATTGGCCTAATTCATTTTTTGTTAGCCTACTTGTAATGCGGTGACAGTGTGTACCCACTTTTGTGTAGTCACAATATTAATGTGCAATAATTCCTATGACTGCATTTTTGTTTCCTTGTGAGCCAGCTTAACACCTGAAATTGTTGGAGGACTGAAGTGAAATATTTATTTTATTGAGTTTATATAAAATAAACTCTTTACAGAAGCATTGAGAAAAGAAAACCTATGGAAACCATTAATGCAAGTAGCCTAAACCTTTGCCTGTGCCGGCCTGGACCATTTTACTATTTATATCTAAACAACAAAAATGAAATTCACATTTCAACATACAAGTGAGATAGAGACATAGGGAGTTATAAAACTATGAGAAGGGTATAATATTTATTTGTAAATTACATGATAAGCACTTCACTGACTCTAATGTAAATCACATCATTGTTGTAAAATGGAAAATATTTTAGAAAAACACTTTGAATAAAATTAGCTTTATTTAAAAATTGAGTGCCAGTCTAAGCAACTTTCTGCATTAGATGCAGCAATTTGCAAACTTACCTCATACTGGCCGCATTTTATTTCAAAGTTATTTAAGCCAAGGTATTAAATGATTTTATTGTATTTTCACTAAATCTTCTATGCAGCAGAGGAGGTCACCGGATATATGCAAACCCAGGGTTCCTTGATGCTAACACAGCTCTAAAACACAGAACATGGACAGAAAACAAAATAGGTCCATATAATTGTATGGGTTACAAATGAGTTTGGTCCAGGCATAGCAGATAGCTTTATGGAATATTTAGGCCCATGCAAAATTCAATGAAAAGCTAAATCCTCCCTACTATGGGTGGCAACTCGGTTATACAGAACTAATTTAGTTAGGGGAAGCTTAATTACATTGTAACTACCGAACCCAGTGAAAACCGCACTCCGTGCAGAGCAGCCCACAGAATTCAGCCTGTTACATGCACAGCAATGAGTTTAAAGGCTAATTATCGGTTGGCTTTGGCTTGGTAAATGTTTACTTGAGGCTAGAAAGAGGCTATAGCAATTTCCCTATGTTGGAGCTCGGAGCGGCTAAACAAACCTAACTTAACCTTAGTGAGAGAAAAAAAGGGCACTTTAAATTGCAAAAAATCTGTGTTATTTCTTGTGGGCCTAGGCCTAAACCTAAGGACTTTAAAATGTAACTTAGGCCTACCCCATTTACCCCATTAGTAACTCATTTAGCCATGAACTATCCTGGGGAGTTAGGCCTACTTTTAGACTTATGCAAATTGTGCAAAATAAACCTACAGTTTTGCTTAGATAACAAGAAATTATATTACCCATTCATTTATGCTGCAGTTGTTTTCGTTTGTGGATTGTTTTTGGTTAGCTGAGAAATGACACTTGGGGTTGTGTGAAGCTAACTGACTGACAATGATGAGTGCAGCGTTGAGTGAAGAATTTCACCACAGATAAACGAATACACTGATGGCTCACTGAGCCTTCAAAAGAGCTGCGGCAGAACCGCCGTCCTGGCGACGCCAAGATCCAGGTAGCGCTAGTGTCGCACGACACCAATCGGAGGGGCGGAGGAGGGGCGGTAGTGGAGGGGCCCGACACCGCTCTCTCGACTCCCTCCCCTCCTGCACAGCGCTTACCACCTCACCGTCCCGCGGCCCGTTCAGCATGCCCGGTGCCTGTGTAACTTGACGTGGCCGCGCCCAAGTGGTGTAAAGTACAAACATTAGGCATAGTTAACCGGGGACATTAACAGGAGGGTAATTCACTGTCCAAATCATAAAAATATTGTTCAATAACATTGTGATAATAATAACATTAATCGCAAAAATCAGTATAAATGCGCTTTAAGTGGAGACCTATTTCATTAATAGGCCTGTTACAGCAAAGGTAAGTAAAGTTTACGAAACCAAATCAGCTCATCCACTAGGCCGAGGCCCTAAATATGCCGGTAGGCCCTAAGCAATTACAGTAATTGTGTGTAGATCTAAAGACAGTGACAATTGGAAATTTAAGCGTGCTGGAAGTTAAAGTAGTTTGAAGTTAGTCTAACCACTAACTACTGAGTATGTGTGGTAACTTTTATATATTTTAGTCTAACCACTAACTACTGAGTATGCGTGGTAACTTTTATATATTTTAATAACTAACAGAAATTTAAGCATTATTAAAGCAGTAGGCCAACCGACAACTAAAGAAGAATGCACGATTTGTATATAAACATTAATATATTTATTAAAATTAAGGTGCGCGCTAAAAATAAATAATGTGTGAAGTTTACGAAACCCCTTTGTACACATAGGTATTTTTTAATAACTAGGTTAACTAGAATAATATGATGCCAATATAAATATATAATATAAAATAGTTTGTTGTGCTTTTCAACGTTTTGTGAGTTTGTGAGAGGGACCTAGTTAATTCAATTTTAAAGTGTTTTAAAGTACAATTTAAAATAACTGTTAAAGTAGATTTTAAAATATCAGAATCGACCAGGACCTTGAAAAGCCCCGCCTCGACCCTCAGTCTTGTGTCAGTTGCTACACTCAAACCGTCCTTTAAAATGCCGCCGTGGCGCCGCGCCGCGCTGTCTGTATATAGTAGACCCCCTCTTAACCGACCTTGTTTAACCGACGATCGGATTGACCGCCCTTGCTGGTCAAATATTAAAGATCACTTTAACCGACCCTGTTTTGAGAACAGTTAGGTTTAACCGCCCTTTTCTGGGAACTGCGGCATTTCCGTTCCCATACCCGGCGATGGGAACGTTATGTCTAATATTTAGTTTATTGAATTGGTTTGTTTTTACCGTGCTTTGGGGTAATTTGGGACATTTCTACAGTAATTATTTTAGGAAATAAGTTGATAATTATTATAGTTTATTTTCTAAATAATCCAAGAACTGCTTAATAATGGTGTTTATAGTATCCTAAATCAACAGAGCGTTTTTTTAGGTGTTTAAGGGATTACCCGTTTTAACCAACTTTTTAAGTTATCCGACCTAGGTCCGGTCCCGTAAGGATCGGTTAAGAGGGGGTCTACTGTATTGTTATTTCCGGTGCTCAAGCCGCAGTAGCAAGGGCCGGTGAATTACAAGGGGTTCGATAAGATATTATAATGTATTATAATATAAGATATTAGTCAGTAACAAGACTACAAGATCGCGCCACAATCATCCTTCCTTCACTCATCTGTCATTCATACTTGGCTTATAATACCTACCTGGGTAGGTCGCCATTTCAACTAATGTATCTAATGCAAAATGTGTTAAGAATAAAATGAAGGTTGCTATTTGCAAATTAATCTGTATTTATTTCTCCTGTGTATTTAAATGTGATACTGTCTAGCTCAGTCTAAACCTTGTATATACAGGGTATTGATAAAAAATCCTTCAGGACTTCGGGATATAATGAGGCCTGCTTTAATTTACATTTTTGTGATTGAGTTTTAAATTATGTGTTTATGTACAAATTTACAATGTGGTAATGAAATAATGACATTCAAGCTGTATAATTAACGGGTTTTCGGTTTATTGAAATACATTTAATTGAGTTATTAACATTTCAATTTTGATTTTTGTTTTTCTTGCGATCTCAAGGCCACGTTATTAGAAGTGGTTTTAAAATACCCCCATCGCAGCAAACCTGCGTACTCAGCGAATTTCCAAATACAAAATATCCAGTAATTAATCCATTATTACGAGAAGCAGAAATGTAAACAAGTGATATATAGGCTATTAAAAAATATTTTAATACTTGTTTTACAAAGTTTCTGTCAACAAATATTAGCAAATAAATGTTATGAAAAAACCAAGATTTCTTAAAAATAAGTAGGCTAGATTTTTTTTAAATTATATTCACATAAAAAGTTAAAAAGCCCAAATATGATTAAACAATTAGATAAACTCTAAAAATACTCCTCGGGGTTCGTTGAAACCCTCAGTAAAGAGTGAATAAGAAATTAGAAAAGAAAACATTCTGCTGCCCTGATACTAAAAGACTCATCAGGAAAAATTGCGAATTGGAAATATCTTATAAATATCTTATATATAGAGACCAATCTTAGATACCACAATGATTCAAGCTGTCAAACTGCTTTTTTCTTCGAGCTGAAAAACAAGATATAAAATAGTATATTTCATTACAAGGGGCGAAAGTGACCGTTTTCGTACGAGCTCAAGGTTTATGACTGAGCCGCCAGGCGAGGTCGTAATTTGAGCGAGTAACGAAAAGACACTTTAGACCCGTGTTATGAACTATATTTTTCGTCATACTGCATAAAATATTGAGCTGACTACTTAAAAAAACAACAGTTTTAAAGACGATAGAGTTGTTTCCATTTTTTTCTTGCATTTTAAATCAGCTGATTATCTGTCAATTGTTTTGATGTTATGTCAGCTGATGATTGATATATCGAAAGCTGTGTACTATCGATTGCAACAATGAATATTTTAATCTACTGTTTCGTATCCTGAAATAGACTTACCGTTAACATCGTTATCGCTCAGCTTATCTTCTCACTGAGGCAAAATTAAATATTTATTCAGCCTCTTGACCCGTGTAATGAACTATATTTTTTAATTATGTCGCTCAATACAACACGCTAACTACTTAAGAAAACCGATCTATTACCATAAAAGACATCTCCCAAAGATGCTTCCATCTTGTTCTTGCTATTTAAAACAGTCAGCTCATTGTTTAATTCATTTCCTGTTAGGTTAGATTGACAACAATGAACAACTATCGATGTATCGAACGCATTTAATAATCGATTGGTGGAATGAGCGAGTTGCACAAATTGATTAAACCGACAACCATGCAACAATGAAATGCAATTGATAATAATAATCGATAACAACTTTCGATACGATCGACAACTTTCCATTGACATGCACGTAGTTGCATCTGTCCTACATTGTAATAACGAACAGCTGATGCCCTCAACATCAGTTGACTTTTTCCCTCCCTAGGGTGGGAAACGGCTTGTTTCGCCACGCAACGCGTGTATTGAAAACAGTCGTTTTCGCAGCAGTATAACGAAAAATTCGATCATATCTTGAAGACCAATAATAGACGTAGGGAAATGATTTAAGATACTAAAGTGTTTGTTTTTTCGAGCAGAATCCAATAGTGAAAACAATAATTGGATAAATTTAATATTTCAATCTGAAAAACTAAAAAAGCATTTTTGGGGGGTTAAATTGAGTCTTTAACCTACTCGCTGGTTTACGACCTCGTCCAAGATAATATATTTTTACATGTCTGTACCAAATTTTGTCACGATCGGACGATATTTATGAGAGTTATCGTGCCTACAAAACACAAAAAATGAAAATTCTATTTCCCATATAACACCATGTTAAGTTTTGAAAAAAATCGTGATTTGTACAGGTAAAAATGGGGTTTCACAAAAAACTCACATCATATCCAGAAAGTACACATAAGAATCTAACAACTAATATAAATATTAATATGACTGCTGAGGCTATCCCAAACGGATATTTTTTGTCCGTGCTAAAACGACGGTAATAGCTTATTTCTAAGGAAATTCGTTAAACACTATTTACCTAAAATAGAAAGTTGAAAACAAATGTTTAAGCTTAAACCTTTGACTATAAGAGAAACCCTATTTTTTGTATTTTTCCTCTTTGATTCATTACACCGGGTGATCAAAACGTTTGGAAACTTCTTAATATTACAGTATTGTCAGTCTGTAAAAAAAAAGTTTTTGAATATATGGTAGGGCCTATTATTTTATTAATAGTCTGAATCAGCAAGTAATTTTAATTCTGCAAAGACCGTTAGTTACCATTGCATTAGTATTGAAGTAAAACAAAAATTTAGAGGCTGCTATTTCTAAACTAATGGTCTTCCATCAGTCGGCAATGCAACAAACCTTTAAATGAGGTATAATCAATTCGCCCTGCGATTACATTTAAGATTTTTAGACTTCCTCCTCAGGACGCCCCCAAGCCAAAAAATACAGTTCAAATGGCCAAAAAAAGACAGTGAGGAATAATTCGAGAGTTTAATTCTCCTGCGTTTATTAATACTGTAAAATAAAGTGAATTATCCAGATTTTGAACACCCAGTATAAAGAAGTGTACTATAAAGTACAAACTTTAGAATTTAGTTAATCAGGTTAATCTGCAAGTAAAAAGTACAGTATGTAAAGAAACCATTTAACCTACTCTAGTCAGGCCTACTCAAGTTTTGACTAAATAAAAACAGTTTTTACTGTATTTCATTTCTTATTAATTTTGTACAAACCTAACATGACCGTTTCAGTTCAATAACTGAGGTAAAGTTTAAGTACGCTCGTTTTACGACTTTTGGGCTTTAATTTTGATTCAAAAATAAAGGCTAGAAATCTTTCTGTCTGAAGTTTGTATTTTAAAAATGAAATTAGTACAGTACTTAACCATCACTGATTCGAGAATAACAAAATATTTCATGCTACTTGATAGGCTACTTTTTTACCAGATAATTTTTCAAATTTTAAATTATTCAGTAACAAGTATTTAGCAAGGTTAAACGAAGATCTGTAACATTATTATAATGGATTAGTGTAACAAATATTATTTAACTTCCATCAGTAACAACAAATCTGACAAAATAAAAATTAATTCAATGCGAGGAGGTTTATTAAAAACGGTAGAAATTCAGCAGTAAACAAACAGGACTGAGTTCCGCCGCGTCCGGTGCCAACTATGAATCGCGTCGCAGTATTTCATATCGGGGTAGGAGAAGGATAGGATAGGGTAGGAGGATACAGCGCGGCGCGACTCCGCTTGCGTGCGACTCCAATGGCGGGGGTGAGAGGGGAGGAGAATTCCCAAACAAATTCCTAAGTTAGCTTGAGCACATTTTGAGTCATGATACTTTAAAGGCAAGTCAAATGAAACGCTGTCTCTTAAACTAAAAATCATAAATTTTGTTTTCTCACTCAAGATCAAGGAGTTCTGATCAAACAAAAGTCTAAGTTTACATAAGTCTGATGACATTGAATTATAAAGCGATTTGATATCATCAGTTTTATAAATAAAAGCAGTATCATCTGCAAAGGCAATCAGTTGACCATCAAAATTTCCATTACACAAATCATTTATATAGATTAAAAAAAGAATTGGCCCCAGAACAGATCCCTGAGGTACACCACAATTTATGAGACCAGGAGTACTAAAACATGCCCAATTTTAACACACTGTTCCCTCCCAAACAGGTAGCTACTAAACCACTGATATGGCAAACCCCTTATCCCTGCCTTACATAATTTTTCTAAGAGTATACCATGATCAACCATATACTTTAACAAAGATTTTGAATCGTCCGCCCATCACGCCTCGATACAGTAGTTACATCATGTGTCCAAAAAGCGTTGGGCACTTCATGAAGTGTCCAGTTTTGTTGGGCACATGCTGTAATTGTCATTGAAATAATCGGGTTACACTATGTGCCCAGGCGCGCTGGGCACTTCATGAAGTGCCCGGGCTGCGTTGGGCTCCTCATGAAGTGCCCAATTACAGTACGTGGCTACGACAGATATACCATACACCCTGATTACACTGGGCTGGACAAAATTTTAGGCGCGAAAACCGTTAACCGTTCAAACGGGTGAAATTATGGCCACGTATGACGTAACGACCAAAATTTTACGTTTTCCTACAATAACTGATAAAATACAAACTTATAAAGGTATTTATCGATAGAAATCGATTCTTAATACAAGATCGGGTAACTGATACCAATTTCAAACCTCAACACATTATAATAGCTTAGACTCACGCTAAAAATGATTAGTGCAAAATATGTGATGTCACCAAAATTGCCTTAGACTGCAAACTGAATGTCCACGCTAAATACTCTGCTTTATGAATTCCGATCACTTAAACTACTGTTCATTACCATTAAACTAACTTAATAACCGCTAAACCACTCTGTAACGGGCTTAAAAGCATTTGAACTGGAAGTTACTCAATAATTTTAGCTATTGAGAAACTGGATCAGTCAGTCAATCTGTCAGTCAGCCAGTCAGTCAATGGTTTTTGGCTTTTATGTATATAGGGGCGTTGGAGCCGATGGTGCTGTACGGATGTGAAATGTGGGGACAAAGAATGAGAGGTCGAGGAGAGAAGACGAAGCTGATGAGCCTACAGAGGAAACTGTTGTTAGGAGTGATCAAGGGATACAGCTCTATTTCCCACGAAGCCGTGAGAGTGATCGCTGGAGTGATCCCACTGGATTTGATGGTGGAAGAAAGGCTGAAAAGAAGAAGAGATAAAGAGGAAGGAATCGACAGCAGGGAAAGCAAGCGAACCCGAAGAGAGGAAACACTCGTCGAATGGCAAAGAAGATGGGAAACCAGCACCAAAGGAAGAGAAACCTTCGAGTTTGTTCCGGATGTTCGACAGAGAAAGAAGGGGAAATGGGAGACCGACCACTACACAACACAGTTCGTGAGCGGGCATGGAAACTTCAAAGCGAAGCTGAGGGGATTGAACCTAGTGGAAGAGGATCTCTCTCTCTCTCTCTCTCTCTCTCTCTCTCTCTCTCTCTCTCTCTCTCTCTCTCTCTCTCTCTCTCTCTCTCTCTCTCTCTCTCTCTCTCTCTCTCTCTCTCTCTCTTCCGGCCTGGCGAGGTGGCGAACGCATGGCCCGGCTCTGTCCTGACAGGGTCGCAATAGCCCAAACCCTATCACCCTTAAGGAGATAGGGCTGTATTGGACAAGCCAATTTTCTGGGACTGTGGATGGTTTTGTATTATCAACCATAGATTGTTGATAACTAGGCTTGCATCCCGGGGTGTTCCCGAACTTGCTAAGCACAAAAAAGAAAAAAAAAAAGAAAAAAAAAAGAAAAAAAAAAACAAGGGTGATAGTAAATGAATGTTGGTGGATGGGTCTGGAAGTGAAAGGTTGAAGGATGATCGATGAAAAAGAAAAAAAAAAAAAATCACAGGATGATAGTAATTGGATGTTGATGAGTCTGTGTGTGAAAGATTGAAGAATGATTGTTGGAAAAAACGTGCTTGGCAAGGAGTCCTATGTCCTCTCCTTGCAGAAAGTGCCTGCCTGCCCCTGCTAAGGAGACGGATGCACATTTGTTGGATGGGCATTCAAGCGGCGGTCTGTATAAAAGAGGTAGCGTGTGAACTGGTCTTTGAAAAACACGGAGGCGGATTGGGGATCCGGGTACGCTTCGGCTAGTCCGTTGCAAATGGCCCCTTTTCGATGCTGGCTAGTCCAGACCTCCCCCTTCACTCTGGTCGGGGTGCTGGGGGACGCTTAGTGGGGACCTCTCACATGTGATCTCCGGACCTATGCTTGTTGGCAGCCACTGTTGTGAAATTGACATCAGTGGGTGGCCGCCGTTAGTAAGCACCCCCGCCACGCTGAAGACGGTGTTCAAAATTGTCAGAAACTGGCTCAGGAACCATGGGCATATTCTTGTGCATGCGACTGTGCTAGGCATGTACGGTGTCCGAGGAGGTTTGACCTGATTGGTGAAATGTAGGGTCTCGGCCGGTGGATGACGTTGGAGTCATTGGCAAGAGACTC
Organism: Flexamia atlantica; assembly: GCA_035578135.1. Classification (NCBI taxonomy): domain Eukaryota; kingdom Metazoa; phylum Arthropoda; class Insecta; order Hemiptera; family Cicadellidae; genus Flexamia; species Flexamia atlantica. Next base: position 38,121,783 of record JAQJVK010000010.1, read on the forward strand.
CCATGAACCGGGGAATTCAAAAACCCAACACATGATTTGTATTGTATTGTTTCAGGTTGCATCCTGACCTAGAAATCGAGTTAACAGTGAAAGTTGATTCGTTATTAGTTAATAGTTACCAGTTTTTGTGAATTTCAAATTGAAAAAATCAACATGGCGGGTAAAAGTACAAAGGTAAGTGAGCCTTCTTTGAGCGAAGAAGAGGAGCGTAGGAAAGAGGAAGACAGGATTGCTGCGGAGAAGGAGCTTATGACAAAGTTCCAGAGTGAGAGAAGACTAAGCACCACCAAGTCGCTGTCGCAGGGACCTGGGTTCAGTTCTGCGAATAGCAGCGCGCAGGAGTCTGAATCGGAGGCAGAACGGAAACGGAAATTAAGAAGCCCCGAGGACAAGGAAAAAGAGAAGAAAAGGACCAAAACAAAGAAAATGGACGATGGAGATGAGGAAGGAGAAGAGACTGAAGATGAGAATGAAGTGGATCCTCTTGTGAGTCTAGGAAGGGTGCTGGAGAAGATGAGAGGGTGGTTTAGGCAGCCAACAATAATGAAGATGGTCACGAAGCCGCAGACCGAGAAGTTTCAACGGCACTTCGTGAGGTTTCAGGAGGAACTCATAAGGGCCAGAGAGGAGAGGGCTAGGTTAGAAACCCGAATTGAGGAAAGAGCGGAGTTTGTGAAGATTGTTCGGGATGAACTGAGAAAGGGACCAGAACCGGAGGTGACGAGGAAACCGACTGGGTACGCTGCAGCAGTGGCAAGAGATGCCCCGCAGATTCCGAAGAGGTGACAGGTGTGAAAGGCCCTGTGCTGCCACCACCAAAGTTGGTCACGGTGAGACACGATACTAAGGAGAGTGAAGAGGTAAAGACCATTCTGATGAACCTAGTGAAGCCACAAGAGATCGGGTTAAAGGTCAGGAGGCTTGTGAACATCAGGCATGGAGTAATCGTAGAAGCGGAGAACGAAGAAGGAATAGAGGCCCTGATGAAACAGAAATCCCTGGGAGAGGCCGGTCTGAAAGTTGAGAAGCCACGAAGAAAAGGCCTGTGATAATGATATACGACGTGAATGCAAAGTTGAGTGACGAAGACGTGAAAGATGAAGTATACCGGAGGAACATGCGTGACAGCGGCGTTGACGAAGGTGATTTTCAACAAGAATTTGAGGTCAGACACAAATATAACGATCAGAGATCGAATGGTCAGAAGAAACACATGGTGGTCGAGTGTTCAGTTAGGGTAAGGAACTGGTTGCGTAGGCAAGAGAAGATATACGTGGAGTGGCAATGCTGAAGAGTAAAAGATTATGTGGATGTAGCAAGATGCTACAAGTGCCAGAGATTTGGTCATGTTGCCAAGCACTGCACTGCGGGAAAGCCGACCTGCTCGTATTGCGCGGGCGAGCACGACTTCAAGGACTGTGCAAACAAAAAGAAGAAAGAGGCAGTCTGCTGTGCAAACTGTAAAAGGGATGGTCGTGGAGACCACAAACATGAAGCTGGTTCAAGAAGGTGCCCAGCGTACGAGAAGGCCGTGAAGAGGCAAAACGAAAAGACCGATTATGGACTGTAGGATCGCTCAGTGGAACTTGGGGAGAGGGAAAACTGCCACAAATGAAGCTTACAGAAGATGTCTGCAAGAGAAAGTCGATGTCCTTTTGGTGCAAGAGCCGTACACAGTGAATAGGAAGCTGAAAATGCCTGGTTGCAGAGTGTTCTATGACAGGAGTGGAAGAGAAGATATCTGGAGTGCTGTGTGTGTACTGAATGATAAGATCGGAGCAATCATGGATGTCGGGGAAACTAACGGAATGTGTGTCAGCGTCAGGCTAGAGGTTGAAGGAAAGTCGCTGCAGGTGATCAGCCTGTATTGCAGGCCATCAGAGCCCATCGATGGATTCCTCGCAGAACTGTCAGATATTGTCAGGAAGAGAGGCAACAAGGGAGTCGTCTGTGGTGCGGATCTCAACGCAAAATCGGGATTGTGGCTCAGTGGTTGTACGGATGAGAGAGGCTCGAAGGTGGAGGAAGTCCTGTTTGCATGGGACTTGCAGACCCTCAATAGATTCAGTAGATGGACAACATTTGAGAATACGCAGGGCGGGAAGTCGAACATTGATGTCACTATCGCCACGAGGGACGCGGCAAGTAGGATATCAGGTTGGGAAGTACATGAGGAAACGCTGAGTGACCACAGAATGATAACATTTAGGTATCAAGAAGAGCAAGGAAGGAGAGGAAGACTTAATGAACAAAGAGAGGGATCCTACTGTTTGAGGAAAGTGAACTGGGTGTCATTTGACCGCGAGCTGCAACGGAGCATTCAAGGTTTAGACATAGGAACGACGGAAGCGGGAGAACACGCGGAGAGAATCACAGAAATGATCTGCAGGCTAATGGAAGAGCAATTCCCGAGAGCAAAGAAAGGAATGAAGAAGGTTTACTGGTGGACGGAAGAACTCGATGAACTAAGGATTACTATGCGAAGAAAGAATAGGATCTGGAGAAGAACCAGTCTTGAGGCCGACAGGAGAAGCTTTGTGCAATCAAGAACAAATTACATATGGGCGATCAGGAAACAAAAGAAGAAGATGTGGGAGAAGCTCATCGTAGACGAAGAAGGAAACCCGTGGGGTAAGGTCTACAAGATAGTGATGGAAAAGATGAAGAGTGAAGTCCAACTAGCAAGCCTCGAGAAGGAAGACGGAACGATGACGAAGACTCTAAACGAGACTCTGCAAAGGATGATTGAAGGGTTGCTGCCGGATGATAGGGTAGAAGAGGACACCGACGAACAGCGAGAGATAAGGAGAGGTATGATGGAAGAAAGTACAGGACCTAATGAAGAGGACTTTACAGAGGAAGAGCTAATTGCAAGCATCGCGCAAATGAGGGATAAGAAAGCACCGGGATACGACGGAATCAAGGGCGAAGTCGTCAAGAGAATGTGCGGTAGAATCAAGGGGACGTTGCTGGACATGTACAACAAGATGTTGAGAGAGGGTAGGTTCCCCGATATTTGGAAAAGAGGCATCGGGAAAGTGTTTTTGAAAAGCGAAGACAAAGACCCTAGCAAGGTAAAGTCGTACAGGCCAGTGACCCTCCTTCCTGTTCTGGGTAAGATAGGTGAAAGGTTGATCGTAAAGAGGTTGAAACAGTGGATGGAGAGAGAAGATCGAACGAATACAGGTCAGTACGGATTCACAGAAGGTGTAGGAACGGTTGATGCGCTGTTGGACATGAGAAGAGAAGTAGAGGAGACGGAAGAGAAGTACGTCGTTGGATTGTTCTTGGACATCTCCGGGGCGTTCGACTCTGCCTGGTGGCCAGAGATCCTGAGAGTTCTGAGGGAATGGCGGTGCCCAAACAACATCTACCGACTGGTCAGGGACTACTTCCGAGGCAGGACAGTGACTTTGAAAGCTGGCAACGGAGAAGTGAGCAAGACCATCACAAAAGGTTGTCCACAAGGATCCGTTGTAGGCCCTCTGCTGTGGAACGTCCTTTTCGACGGGTTTCTGCGGCTGCAGTTCGGCAACGGCATCTCTGCCAGAGCCTACGCGGATGACGGACTGCTCCTGGTGAAGGCAAATTCAAGTCCTGAGCTGATGAGGAAGGCGTCAAGAGCCTTGGATCTGGTCACCAGGTGGGGAGAAGAGAGGAAGATGACGTTCTCGAAGGAGAAGACAGTGATGGTGCTACTCAAGGGAAAGTTGGTCGAAAGATTCATCAGAGTGAACATGGGTGAAGTCACGGTACGCTGCTCAGAGAAAACGAGGTACCTAGGGGTAGTGGTTAAAAGTGGAATGAAGTTCGCAGGACACTACGAGTATGTGGTCGAGAAGACGATGAAGGTATTCGGAAAGCTGAAAGGACTGGCGAAGGCAAACAACGGGATGAAATGTGAAAACTTGAGAAGGCTGTACATAGGGGCGTTGGAGCCGATGGTGCTGTACGGATGTGAAATGTGGGGACAAAGAATGAGAGGTCGAGGAGAGAAGACGAAGCTGATGAGCCTACAGAGGAAACTGTTGTTAGGAGTGATCAAGGGATACAGCACTATTTCCCACGAAGCCGTGAGAGTGATCGCTGGAGTGATCCCTCTGGATTTGATGGTGGAAGAAAGGCTGAAAAGAAGAAGAGATAAAGAGGAAGGAATCGACAGCAGGGAAAGCAAGCGAACCCGAAGAGAGGAAACACTCGTCGAATGGCAAAGAAGATGGGAAACCAGCACCAAAGGAAGAGAAACCTTCGAGTTTGTTCCGGATGTTCGACAGAGAAAGAAGGTGAAATGGGAGACCGACCACTACACAACACAGTTCGTGAGCGGCCATGGAAACTTCAAGGCGAAGCTGAGGGGATTCAACCTAGTGGAAGATGACAGATGCACACACTGTGGACAGTTGGAGACCTCGACACATGTTCTGATGGTGTGTCCTTTCTACGAGGAAGAAAGAAATGAAAGGAGGGAATTCCTCCGAGGTAAGAATTGGAATTGGGAGAAGCGAAACTTTCTACGGTGCAAGAAAGCAGCTGAGGTGTTCTCAAGAATGTGCAGGAGAATTGGAAGTAGGAAACACGAGTTTGAAAATATAAGAGGATAGACTGCAACTTGAAACACTGGAAAAAAGGAATGTAGGAGGGGAAAAAAAAAGAAGAAAGAAGAAAAAGCAAAAATCCGATGATCCTAGTGCTATGGTGCTAGGGGAGGGGACAGGTGTGTTGGGTGGGCACTAGAAGAGTGCCCGGTTAGGATAAGAAGACAGGAGAGGACTGAAGAAAGAAGTCTATTTCAGGAAAGAGGCCTGGCGAATAAGTCTCCGACTTAAGCCAGGGGTGGAGGAGGGATCGTGGGCTTCGGCCAACCACCTCTCTCTCTCTCTCTCTCTCTCTCTCTCTCTCTCTCTCTCTCTCTCTCTCTCTCTCTCTCTCTCTCTCTCTCTCTCTCTCTCTCTCTCTGTGCGTGCGTGCGTGCGTGCGTGCGTGCGTGCGTGCGCGCGCGCGCGCACGTGTGTGTGTGTGTGGGTGTGAAGTTATACCTATATCTTCCTAGAGTTGCACACACGTCACTTGAGCGTTATTATTGTTTTCTCGGGCCTTGTTTCTGTTCTTAGCTTGGAGTTTGGAGCCAAAACACAGAAAGAATACCTGTGGTTTGGAAGTCACCTTAACCCGTCAGTTACACTGCGTGAAAAACTACAGGATTTAAAAGGCGTCATGAACTATCACTATAGATCTTACCATCTCTTAATTCAAACTTTTACAGCATTTTCTTGTGTATTCAGTAAACTAGAAAACACTATGATTTTTATATTTGGAAATCATATAAGATTGTTTTGAGTTGGTAGGCTACAATTTTTTGCTCTTTTCGTATCAATCAATTCACTATTGTAGTTCTATAACTTGAGGTTGTAACTGTGTGTCCAAAGCAGCATAGCTTCATAATTCACGTTTATTTAGAGCCAATCAATCGCTGAAGGTTAAAACAATAACCTGGTTGCGTCATCACAAGTAAAAATTACAATCGGGATGATTAATTGAAAAAAAAAAATCACTATCACTGGCGGTGGTGTGGTAGAATATCAATGATTGGTTGAATGTTGTTTGTAAGTTATGTATAAAACCAGCATACCTCTAGAATTTTTAGGCCGTGTACTAAGACCAAGACCGATAGCCAAGACGATAAAAATTAACAAAGTTGGAAATGTGTCGACACGACCTACCGATCCAGTCGACCTCACACAGCACAGACCCGAGATGGGCCTTCAAAATATAAAACCTGCGATCAAGTAAGGTTTCTATCCTCTAATTGGAAACACCAGAAAGAATTTAGATGACGCAGCGAAACCTTGACACAGCCCGATGTCTAAATAGTGTTTTTCAAAACAAAATTAAATATTCAAACGTCGACATAAATTTACAAGTGTGCGATAGGATGAATTGCAGCCAACCTTGACATCACAAACCTCCGATGTTTTGGATCCCGTCGTTGCGCTTGACCTGAAATCTGTTGCGCTCCTTAAACCACATTTTATTGCCTTAATACTCACAAATATTATAATTGTACTATATATCTTTGTTATATATTTTTCTCGTTTGGGGCGAAACTTAAAGCAAGTGATACTTTAAAACTGATCCTATTAGTATGACCACCAACTATTGATGGTATTAATGGTTCCAACCATGTTGGTGGTTGGTTTATTACCAACTAACTGTGATGGTGACTGGTTTATCATCAATTATTTGGTGGTTAAAATTCAAATGAACATCTATCTCGCTTATTCCTCGTCCCTTTCCTCGCCATATCTCGCGGCTATGGTGGTGGTTGGTTTATCAACAATAATGGTTTCGCAAGCACTTTTTGGTAATTATATTATACTATCAAGAATTTGTCTTTATTCGTGATAGTATAATTTAATTACTAAAAAAGCTAATGCACTTTGTTGCTTCATATTATGTTATTAGTGTTGTATTTGCAATGAGATAGGTACTGTTTGTTGTTTTGGAAATAAAGCTGTCTTTCCTTTAATTTAATATAAGTTTTTAGGGGCAAATTTAGAAAAGGTAATAAATTTAAATAAATTATTTAAAGTTTTTATTTTGTTTTTGTCATAACAATTTTTGATTGGTCTACTGGATTTTGCTATTAAATAAAAGTAATAAAATATTGAAATCTGCTGACCCTAATATATTTTGGGTTTATGAACCAATAAATTGTTATCTAGTTATCAATGTTTTCGAACGAATTCAAAACTAATTGTAGTCTAACTTAGTGAAACGACTTATACACTAAACAAAATTTACTTAATTTAAGTTCGCGTAGACAAGTTGTGATTTCATACCATAAAAATTAATATTCCCAGCTAAAAGATATATTTTTAGTTTTGAATTTAAACATCACAATAGGAAAACAACCACAGTTTACTTTCCAATAGTAGCATTATCAAACATATCTTTGATGGAACAAAAATTGAAGGCGCTATGTGAACGGAATGGACATTCATTGGCATTACGGTGGTAATTCACTGGGGCTCATTTTAGGGCGGAGTAAGATTTGAACTAACAAACTAAGAGGAATCCAATTGATGTCCTAAGGAATTCTGATTAAATACGAAGGTCGTATACAGATGAAAAGAATAATAACTTATTATTCTCAGGTTGCCTGTATCCCATAAGTCTTGTGGAACCAAGTGGTTTTAAGTTTCCGGTCTATAAAAGACGTCACGATCCCAGCTGTAGGTTATAGGTTTCCAGTCTACAGAAGACGTCACAATTTGTTTATATTTTGATTGAAACATCCTGAGCACTTTTATTCTTCTCTCCTCTTGTTCTCTACAGACCTTGATTAAATACAACATATAAAAAAGAAACTGCGAGTTTGACAGGAGGAAAGTGTGAATCACACTTAGTTCTCGCCTGAGAGAGAACTAGAGGAGGGCTCGGCGGGTTTCACATTACGTAAGAGGATGATGAACGAAAACTAATGCAACAATATGCCTCAGTTTGAATTTGTATTCATTTGCCGAATTTGAACTTCTCTGCATTACGCAACCGGAGGTAAAGGAGGAAATTTGATTGAAGTAGATTTTATAAGTTAGGTAAGTTATTCATTTCTTGGAAGTCGACATGCTCAGAGCAGAAATGTTCAGACTGTAGAGTGTTGCTATTTGACTTTAATGTAAATTTAACGCTTTTTGGGAGTTCGGAGACTAAAAAGTTCTCAATATCTTAAATTTCATAAGATCCTCCAGGCATAGTTATTTTTTTATTATCACCAAAGTAAAACTCATCATTAACACCCTTTTCAATGTTTGGTATAGAGTTATAAGTTGTCAACTCTGGTAAACCCAATTCTCAGTCCTCACTGCTTATATCAAAAAGTCAATTCGTGAGATAAAACACTATTGGTCCCTGTGAGACAAAACATTCTTGCAAATGAATTTCAAGCACAAATGCCCACAAATCACTGAGTGAAAACTTTGTTGTGACTATCACACCCAGTCAGATCCTTGGTTATTTCAAGTGGTAGTTTTAGGTTACAAAAACTTATCATATCAATAAAATTTTTATTTATTTTGTTATAACATACCCAATGGGTTCCTTGGCCTGATGAGCTGTCTAAATTAATAATTGCTGATTCAAATTTCCTTGGATATTTAGGTAAGCTATCTCACATGTGAACACCTCTAAGATTACAATCTAAGATGAGATTAGGTCCTATGATGTATTAGGGACTACTCATTCCTCCTTCCATAACCTGGATGAAATTTTTCAATGCCATGCAAAAGACTGTTCTTGATATTTTAGTTAAATTTTATCATTAAATATTTCATCATAAAAATAATATCTTGTAGACTCCTCTGAATTATATTTCTGAATTATATTTTAGAAAGTTTTTGCTAAGGTTTAAATTTTATACACTAGGTTACATTTTTCTGTTATATAAAAAATAAAGGATAAATATGTTGGAAATAGAAGGGATTAAATTTACACTATTACTTTAAACATTAATTCAACACATTTGATACACATGATTTTGATACACATTTGAGACGGTTAAATGGAAGGGAGGCATCAGACAAACACCTCTCTACCTATAAATCAAATGATGTTCAAGAGAAAATGACACATTAACATACAGTGTGTTTATTTTTTGTGCCACACGATCTGATTCGTCTGTGTTTGTGCACACCATTGGGATCGCGTAAACTATAAGAGATACAAGAAAGGTTAAATTAGCAAAGTAATGCGTAATAATAAGACAAATAAAATGGTGGCGAGCAATGAAGAGGGTTCCCTACCAACGGCAGTTTTCGTTTTTCTGCGACACTAGCGGCGACTTTTGGAACTGCGGCTCCATAAGAGCCCATGGTAAATTTGTGTACTTTTCGCCGCGCAAGCCGGTGCAGGGGTAAACGCGGTGTCATTTAGCGTCTCCAATTCTTAAAATAAAAGTGATTCGGAAATAGCATTGTAAAGATAACGAGTTGCAGAGTGTTTATTGCTTCTCCAAAATCGTTTATGCTCTCTCATTAAAAAGATACATGGTATTAAATTTGGTCAACTTCAACGGAATGTATCTCCAGAATACGCTGTCATGAAAGATTTTGGAATAGCAATTAACATTCTATAACTCTTTATCTTTGAAATGCTATGTTAAATTAAATTTTATTTTAAAAACTGTATGCGCCAAATGACACCGCGCGGAGCGTGTTTTAGGCATATTTTGGGGTAGCTAGGGAACCCTCTTAAAAATATTCTACCAAACTCGTTCGCTACGCTCAAAAAACCATTTTGGCCCCAAAACTAAAATCGCCCATAACTCCCTTATTTTTTAAGGTACGAGAATGAAAGTGGGGTCAAATTTTTACGAAAGTTTACGTAGAAAAACTACATATTCAGTAAAAAATGTGACACCATTCATGGTTTTCTGAGAATAATGCTCAAGTCCAGAATTTTAAATGCTAACATGTAAAATTTATTTTTTATTAGAAATATATTTTTCTCCTGACTACAAAAATACCACCCATGTGATATTTTCCTCATTAAATGTGCTTTTAATCAGAGTAAATAGTTTTTTTATAATTTTTTAAATGATAATGAATTATAATGCACTGGATTTACTATAACAATTAAAACTAAGAAAACAGCTGATTAGTAATAAACATCTGATTGAGTGGAAACAGCTGATTGGCCGTAAAAAGTTGTTTTACAGACAAATAAGCAACTTCATAAAAAAAAAACTGATTTATTTGTTCAAAGTTAAAGTGTTTCCTTGCAAATTACGAAGGTAAATAGAGTTTGTTTTGGATTACTAATGTTTGAAATAATTAGGTTTTTAGCATAAAAATTCCTCCATCAATAACTAGTGCGTTAATGTTCTAAGGTTTACAGCATCCCCATCAGATAGATACAGCCTCATGAATCCTAAACTGATGGAAAGAGCAGCTATTACTATGATTTGCTGGGGTATTAGACAAAAGATAGTTCTTGTTTATAGCGCCCCGATAATTAATTATCAGACTCACTTAAGACACTTATTTTAACCTCTTGTACATAGTAATTATTTTCGTTATCAAAAAACAGACATTTAATAAAAAAATACTTTAAAATTAGGGATGTCCGAGTACTCGATTATCCAGCGTTTTCGAGCCGAATTTACACTGCTTGACTTCACCCGAAGTTTTAAAAAATACTCGGAAGTTCGAGTCGAGTAGTGCCTCCCGCCCTTTACCCGGAATTGGTACGCACGATCGCATTTTATGGCCGTTTTTCAAACAGTCACACCATGCATGAACAGCCACCATAAAACTTTTGTTATTTTACTTGAATCAAAGTGGTTTTTGAGTTACTAATATCGATAAATTTAGTTTTTCTTTTCTCCTTTCTTTAATTTGAGATATTTTCTTACTTCTGGTCAATGAGACTAATTTAACTTTAATTTTTAATCCTATAAAAATATGTTACAACAACTCTTTTTAAAGCAAACAAGTGCAGATGTAGCTTGGTTTTTACCTCCTAAGGGTGAAAGTTTAATAAAATAAGATATAAAGTAATGATATAAAGTATTACTGTATATATAAGATATAAAGTTTATATATTGAATATAAAGTAATGATGAAGTTTGTTAAAGATGGGTTGAATTATCGTTTGGTTTAATTTCGAAACGGTTTGCTTTTAACTCACAGTAGAACTTCACTATTCTATTAAAAAGATATTACATTTTATGTGATCAATATAATAATTATTAACTTAAACAAAAATACTCGACTAGAAAAAAACTCGAAACCCGCGAGTATTTTTTAAAACTCGACTCGACTCAACTTGAAAAATCACTACTCGTACACCCCTATTTAAAATTATTAAAATGATAGCATCTCCACTTTCCGTTGGGCTACATTACACTTTCTTTCATATCGTATGTCATAATCTCAAGAGATGGTGAGATTCAAACTTTACCTTTTGGTTTTATAAATCTTTGCAAAGTAAGATCGTTTGTAAATTGAGTTTTATAAATCTTTGTAAAGTAATGCCCATTTAACGTCCAAATTTATCAACATTCGTGATGACAAATGTTTCTCAATTAATTTTAATGATATTATAACAAAACATAATCCCCGCTTTTATCACCTTAAACTGTACCTTATTATTGCATTTGTGTTTGATTAAAAGTTGCATTTGAATATTTTAATAAATCTTTAAAAGCTGCACTACAGAAAAATACAAACACATAAAATAATATATAAACAACACATTAATCACATAAAATATATATAAATCTATTTTTTATAAACTTTACTATTCCTTAATAATTCTGTAAAGTGAATAACATTGTACAATAAAAGATAAAAAAATTAGACGAATTTTCTAATTTCAGTGGACTGTAGTAATGGTTTTTTATTTTATTTCATTTTATTTTTTTTATAAACAACATTACAAAATATATCATGTGCTAATATTTAAAATTAAAACTGTATTTGCAGTATCTAATTTGAAACATGTGTTTTTGCACAATTCTTCAAATACAAAAAGTCTGAAAGGTTTTTAGTTTGTTTGATTAGGTATTTAGCGAATTAACTCGCGTGGCATATTACTAAAAATTCCTTTGAATCCTTGAGGCTTCTGAATTTTGAAAGCCTTGCAGAAGAATGTAAATAAATAACTAAATTTCGTTTTTTACAGAAAGATGTTGATACTACACACAGGTCAGAGCGCGTATTTCTAGCAAACTAATTGTTCAATATTCAAACTGAATTTAAAATATAGCTAGCTGGTTTCTATCAGTTTATTAATCCAAGTAACTACTGAACCGACCGACTGATATTTTGCATAAAGGTAGATCACGTACCCTGCTAACTCATTAACCTATTCATTTCTTTAAAAACCCTTCCGGCTCTGCCTCATAGGATTATTTTGTACTGTTTTTGGGGAATTTTGTTACTTTGCATTTGGAGATGTAGACTATTGTTATTTTTTAATTTTAACCTTACAAAGAATAGTGGGTACAACAGCACTAGTTATAAATAAAGGTGTTACTTAAAGAAACTCAATTACGTAAAGTACTAAAAGTTGAGATCACGTACCCTGCTAACTCATTAACCTATTCATTTCTTTAAAAACCCTTCCGGCTGGGGGAATTTCTTTAAACCCTCCCCGTTTTGGGGAGATGTGTAACTATCGTCCGGTCTCACTATTACCGGTGGTTTCTAAATTAATTGAAAAAGTGGTCTGTGACCAGCTGATTGCTTACTTGGAGGGTAATAACCTACTAAGTGGCAAGCAGTATGGTTTCAGAAAATCAAAATCCACTAAATTGGCTTTAATTGATTTCGTCAACAGCTGTGTCGAGGCATGGGATGCGGGTGAGGCGGTTGTGGGTTGCTTTGCCGACCTCACCAAGGCGTTTGACTGTGTCGACACAGGTCTGCTGATTGAAAAACTCAGGTGCCTTGGCCTAAAAAACACTGCTCTTGATTGGATTTGCTCCTATCTTAGTGGTAGAAGCCAGGTAACTGAGATCCACCATGAAGCTAAATTCAAAAGTATGTCCGTCCTGTCAAGTAAAAGATTTATGCCCCACGGCGTGCCGCAGGGATCAATAATGGGCCCGATCCTTTTCATTGTCTATATTAATGATTTGGCTAATTTAATCCCAGAAAGGAACCTTTTTATGTTTGTGGACGATACTAGTATTGTAACCAAACATAAAAACCAAAAAGATCTTGAAATTGATTCAGTCATCAAAATTAACCAAGTGGCCCAATTTTTTGGTGAAAACAGACTTAAATTAAATCCAGACAAAACTAATTATGTCTGTTTTCAAACATCACAAAAGCAACGATCAAAATTTTTTCAAAAGCCAAACATTTTTATTGGGGAAGTTCTATTGAATGAACCCGATCAGGTTGACTTTCTGGGGGTGCGACTGGATGGAAGTTTGGACTGGGAAGGGCAGTTGGAGGTGGTTGAGAGGAAACTGGCGAGGGGGACGTTTGTGTTGAGGAATCTTGCCAAATTCCAAAACATCGAGCTTCTCAAATCAGCCTATTATTGCCTTTTCCAGTCCCACATCTCCTACTCAATTGTTCTTTGGGGAGCAACTGAATCAAATTTGAAACAGATTTTTGTCTGGCAAAAGAAAGCCTTGAGATGTATGTTAAGACTACCTCCACGCTCTCATTGTAAGGAACATTTCATTAATCTAGGACTGTTAACAGTTCCTAGCCTTTACATTTATGAGGTGTCGGTATACATAAAAACTCAAACATCAGAATATATCAACACAATTCATACATATAATACAAGGAACAAGAACCATTTTGCAGTACAACACAATTTAAAGGCATTTGAAAAAACACCTAAATATTCTGGCCAAAAGATTTTCCAAATTCTTCCGGCACAAATTAAATTACAAAACAAAATCAACAAGTTCAAAAATGATCTGAAAGATTTCTTGATTAGTAATAGTTTTTATAGTTTGAGAGAATATTTTGAATTATGCAGCCAGAGTGAAGAATTTGTAAGACTGACCTAACATAACCTATCCCCGATCTCACCCATCGGAGCGACCGAAATGTCCGGTTTTTTTATACCGGCATTCTTTTGACGACATCCAATGCTTCATAAGCCAACTGGATGGATAACCAAGTATCCAAGTAAATATCCAAGTAAGATATGTAGCAATAGTTTGAACAATAGAAACCTATAGTATATAGGTCATAGGAGTCATAAGGATACCTACAAATTCTAAAAAAACGTCAAATTTATTAATTATTTTAATTGGATCTACACTATTTTCAACCTGCTAGTTTTAACATTCTATTAAAATTTAATTATTTTTTAATGTGCTATTAATAATTGTTATGTGTGTATAGGAGAAAAATAACCAAGCCAAATAATTCCAGTATTCCTTACCTTCTAACGTTGGAATGCCAGTTAAATACTCTACAGCGGAATTTTGGTTGGTTTGAGTAATAAACAATTTTTATTATAAGTTGGAAAATGGTAAAAATTTAACCATAAAATTTTAATTAAAATTCTTCGTTGAAAATTTTAAAGTAAAAATACAAAATATAACATCTTATTTTTTGTTGTATATTTCCACACTTTTAAAGTGAACAATATGAAATGAAATGAAAATCGTTTATTCAGCATAAAAACACAAATACAGATACATTCAATAAAATCTAACTGAAAATATTTCCCCACATGGGCAGAAGCCTGTGGGTGGGGAAAGAGCCATGTCAGTCTTAATAAGTAATTGTAAAAGTCATCATTACACAAAATGCTTCACTTTTAAAACGTCCGTCATTGCAAAAGGTACTAAAAAGCTTACTTATTACTGAAGTTACAAATGGGTTAAACTAAAAAAATTATGTAAAAAATAAAATAAAAATTAATTAATTATGTAGATTGATAAGTTAATTATGCAGTTTGATAAGTTAATTATGCATGCACATGCAATAAGTGAAGCGATCAAACATTCGATTTCGTAATCATGGGCTGTAACATTTTGGAAAAAAACAATGCCAACGCGAGCCTGGTCATTCATGCCAGTTACCAATCATCTCTCACTCACACCATCCACAACCCATTCAACCACGCGGACTCATGCACACAACATGACATGCATGTACACACAGGCGCGCGCGCACATACACACAAACACACACACACACACACACACACACACACACACACACACACACACACACATCCACGTACACACACACACACACACACATCCACGTACACGCACACACACGACGCTCTTGCACACACAGACCTGGAAGCGATAACGCCCCCCCCTAAGTATACAGTGAACTGACTAATGTTTGAATCCTATCTTGACCGATTTCGATCAGCCATTTATTAATGGTCTTCTTAAAAACGGCAATACTGCATGGATGAGGTTTTTTTATGTAACTAGGCAACTTGGGGAAAACTATGTTAGCTATATAATGCGAGGATGTTGTATTAATTGTTTTTGTTAATCTAGGCACAGTTATACCTAAATTTGCTATGGATCTTGTGGAATATGAATGAGTATTTTTTTGGAAAATGGTATCTTTATTTTTATGGATGTATAAAATTAGGGTTCTTAGATAGAGTTGCGAAACATTAAAAACTTTAAATTCTTCAATATCAATTCACTTGGATATCTGAGATTTTTATTTAAAGCTGCTTTAATAATGGATTTTTGTGTGATTTCAAGTGGGGAAATAATATGAAAACCGCCGCCCCAGGCCAAGATTCCATATTGTATTAGGGATTGAACATATGTAAAATAAACTGTTTTAATTAAGTCAGGAGCTAAAATTTTGTTTAAATTTGAAAAAATGTAACTAAATTTCCTAAGCTTATTCCTCAGGTATGCGATATGACCAGCCCATTTCAATCGATTGTTAAAAATTACTCCAAGGTACTTATATTCTGACACCTTATCAATAACATCACATGAGACACAGCCATTCATACTCCCACATGTGTGCAAGCGCAATAAAAGGTCAACAGAATCGTGATCGGCTCTCACGGAAATAGTCATATTCTTTGTTTTTGAGGTATTCACGGAGAGCCGATTTTGATTAAACCACTGCTTGACAGAGAACAGGCCGCGCTCAGCTAAATGGTACGTCTCCTCCCAGCTGTCATCCCCGAAAAGTAGAGCCGAGTCATCTGCATATAAAAGATCTGCCCCTTATTTAATTGTACTTTACCGAGATTTTTGATGTAGATAAGAAACAGGAGAGGCCCCAAAGTGCTCCCCTGCAAGACCCCGAAGTCGATTCTGGCAGGATCGCTGGATTGGCCAAGTAACCCCCCCCCCCCCCCCCCGAAACAATTTGATAACGGTCTGATAGATAACTTTTAAACCAATTCCATGCAACTCCCGAATCCCAATACACTTTAATTTTTCAATAATATTGCTCTATCGACTGAATCAAATGCTTTGGTAAGATCTACAAAAACCATCTTTTTTACTATCTCCAATTAAATTATGAATACTCTTAGTCAGTAAGAAAAGATCGTCATTAAGATTTTTATCCTTTCTGAAACCAAATTGATTTTCGTAAAGTAAATTGTGAGTTAATAAATAATTTTCAAGCTGAAATCTAACGCTCTTCTCTATTATTTTAGACAGAACGCTTGTCAGTGTAACTGGTCTAAAACTAACACATTTGCTTTTGTCGCCGCCTTTATAAATCGGAATAACTTTGCCAGTTTTAAAACATTTCGGAAAAACGCCTGTCGTAATACTGATGTTAACTAAGTAAAGAAACGGTATTTTTAAAAAGTGAAAAAATGTCTTAATTAAATTTGCTGGAATCTAATCTTCCCCCGGGGCCGACCCACCCCCGAGATTGTTTTCGACCTTCTTGAGCTCAGCCTCCGAAATCGGTTCCAGCCGGAAGGTGGAGTCCGCCAGGAAATCCTCATCCTCAACGACTATCTCGGCAGGTAGAGGGACAGCACTGGCCAAATTAGCACCCACCACTACATAATAGTCATTCAGCTGATTAGCAACTATTTTTACGTCTTCTGTTTCAATTCGATTGGTACCGTCCAGAAAATGTTCAATTGTAAATGAATCTTTACATTTTTTAAACCCATGATTTCTGCAATATTTTTTCAAAGTTTGATTTTATTATCTTTAGTTTCCATTATCTTGTTGCGATAAAAAAGATTCTTAGCTGCTTTAATTGTTTTGCTCAAGGTATTTCTGTAAGTTTTAAAACGCAATTTGAGGTCAGTATTAAACGGTTGATTTTTAAGTCGCCTGCTCATCTCATCTCTGACTCTAATAGGCTTGACGATCCCAGATGTAATCCACGGTTTAACTTTACAATATTCAGACGAAATTTTAATAGTTTTTGTTGAAAGTTGAACAATTTGTTGTAATTGCTCAACAAAGATTTGACAACTTAAATCTACGTTCGTAAGTTCACAAATTTGTAGCCAATTATGGTCAGAAATGAGTTGACCAGCGACATCCCAATCCAGTACTTTTGTTTCGGTTACATGTAATGAAATATATTACATCACGACCAGAATAAAAGCTTAAAAGATATTATTGAATTAATATTATGTTAAAAGTTTAGGCAATCACAAATTTGCTTGACACAAAAATACCAAAACTGTAGACAAAACAGGATTGAAGTGTATCATGGCAAAATCACATAAAATTAAACTGTTGTGAGTACCGAGAGGGGACATTAGTTTATCTTAAGACGTATCTGAAACGATCAATATTTGCATAATATCCCCATAACATTGTATCTCTATGGCACACTTAGCCCGCTTACTTTTTTACTATCCTGAACTCATTTATTATCAAAATCCAGGAGTTTAGAAATGTATATTGCCAAACGTTTAGCCCACCAGTCTCGATATAATCAATGGAAAATACCCCTCGCTTATTCAAGTCTCTCCCATTAAAGATTTCTCGGCCTATTCTTAAAAACTTCTTACGCAACCAAAATAGATGTAATACCTTTGAAATTTCTTCGGTACTTGAAAGTGTGTTCGGGGGCTAAAATAATTACGAGAAATATTGTTGCCCTTTCGAACGAGTCACGACAAAACTGAATCTTAAACGGTTGTGCATGTGTAGTAAGACCATAATTCACAAATTATTTTCTGAAATAACTATAAAAAGAAGCGTTGCAATAGTGATGGACTATTGAACTCATCATCATGTTCGCTAAACTTAATGCAAATACACTCTGTGCTAAAAGTACGCAGTTTACAGTTTAATTGCTTGTCATAATTTGGGTTGTTAAGCTGATCTACCTCCCGCCATGACAACTATAATTATTAAGTTTAGGCAAGGTAGGGAGGTAGTTATGTAGGGTATATACCTTACAGGTAAGGTACAGGTAGGTTTAGGTTCAATACAGAAATTAAAATATAATATCTGATCAAAAATATAACCATTTTAGTGACAAAGGACTTTTTCATTATATACTCTACTCAATTATACAGGGTTGGGCAAAAGTCTGGAATATATCAAATAAATTTCATATTATTTTGCAGAAAGTGATGAAACTTTACAGTTGTGTATCTAGTACAAATAGGAATATTTTGACGTATTTTCTCAGTTTTTCGCACGATGAGGGGACGGCCCACGCTGGATGTCTTAAAATTCTTAAATGTAAGCATACCTCGAGTTATATCTCATTTTAAAGGTCTTAATTAATAAATCACAACAGCGCAAACCGCGCATCAAAAGGTTAATCCAACCAGAAGTTACAGCCCCTCAAAGATTTTAATATTGGCCATTAAACTCGAGGCTAAATTCAAATCTAAAATTAAATTCTTTGAGGAGCTGTAACTTTTTATTGGATCAACCTTTTGAGGCACGGTTTGCGCTGTTATGATCTACTAATTAAGACCTTTAAAATGAGGTATAACTCGAGGTATGCTTACCCTTGAGAATTTTTGGACTTCCATCACGGGTCGTCCTGGTCATGGGTAATTTTTTAATACGTCAAATTATTCTTATCAATGAGAAATATATGTATCTAAAACTAAACTACATCGTTCCGAGTGCTTTATTAATAATTAGACTTTTTTCCCTCACTTGAGCCTTGAGTTTAATGGCCAACATTAAAATCTTTGAGGAGCTGTAACTTCTGATTGGATCAACCTTTTGAGGCGCGGTTTTCACTGTTGTGATCTACTAGCAGTAGATCACAACACCTTTAAAGTGAGGTATAACTCGAGGTATGCTTACATTTAAGAATTTCAAGACTTCCAGCGTGGGCCGTCCCCTCATCGTGCGAAAAACTGAGAAAATACGCCAAAATATTCCTATTTGTACTAGATACACAACTGTAAAGTTTCATCACTTTCTGCAAAATAATATAAAAGTTATTTTATATATTCCAGACTTTTGCCCAACCCTGTAGATACAGTTTGTAAACAAATTCCGTCCCCCCTTTTTGATTTTTTTGTTTGTCAAGAAAACAATTCACCTTCGGGGAACGATAACCCAAGTATTTTAACTTTCAAGTACTTAACCCAAAGTATTTTTTGACATTACCAGACATTTTGAGTGTCCCCAAAAATGGGTAATTTTGGGGACAACTCAAAAGTTTCAAATATAAACCCCTTTTGAGTGACCCATCATTTTAAAGAGCTTTAAAAAATAGGCGATTGGTGGAGGCTTGAGGTACTTAACGTGTTTCTAACCAAACTGGTAGCTTGGTCAAATTTTTTTATTGAAAACTTAAATGACTCATGAATAAATGCTATTAAATGGAAAAGTGGACTCTTTTGGAAACATTTAAAACTTTGATTGTCACAAAAATGTGGGATTTTGGGGGCAACTTAAACTTCTTTAATGTAAACCTCTTTTGAGTGACCTTGAGTGATGCCTCATTTTAAAAAGCTTTTTTAAAACATATTATTACAAGAGTTTGAATGCCTTGATTTTCCTATGGTGAAAAATTTTATTACAAATAAAATCAATAAAAGAGAACAATACTACCTATTTAAGTCCATAGATTACAAATATAATTCTTGCACCTTAGAATAAATATATATTCCCATAAATCAATCCAATAAATTTAGAAAGAGTAAATATGTACTTCTTAAACATCTCAAAATCATTCAACAGATTAATAAAATCTTTCAAGAAAGAATCTTTTAAGGGATGTTTATTATAGCCCTTTTATGCCCTTGGAGATGGCCAGATTTAATTTTGCACCCAGGCCCGAAAGTGACGTTTCACAGGCCAAGAGATCGTATTTCAAGTACAAGACGTCGCGTCGTCAAGAAAATTTCTTACGAGTAGATTTTTCTATTTACTATCTTCGCCTCTTGAATCAAAATAAAGTATCATCTGTCTGTTATTGTTCCTCTTTTTTTCTTAATATTTGAAACTTTTGAATAATTATTCATATATGATGTAATTTCCTTCTAATGTAATTTTAAGAGTGCACTTATTTCTTCACTAAAAACTCTCACCCATGCACAAGCCAATGGTGCTCACTCTTGAGGGGACCAATTTCGGTTATGATGCGCTATGTAATTACATTATACAGTGTGTAAAAAAAGTCCGTCCCCCCTCTTTAATTTTTTTGTTTGTAAAGACAAACAAATAACCTTTGGGGAATGATACTAACTCAACCCAAATTATTTTTTGCTGTTACAAAAATTTTGAGTGTCCCCCAGAAATGGGGGATTTTGGGGGCAACTCAAAATTTTCAAATGCAAACCCCTTTCGAGTGACCCCTCATTTTAAAGAGCTTTCAAAAAGTAGATGAATGGTGAAGTTTGGAGGTCTCTAACGCGTTTCTATCCAAATTAACAGCTTGTCAAATTTTTGAATACAACACATCCTTGAAAACTAGCGTCTAGGACATTTGCAGTTTTAATTTACCTTTTGTGACCTAAAAATTAAACGACCCTTAGAGAAATGTTATTAAATGAAAATGTGGTCTCTTTTGGTGATATTTAAAATTTTGAGTGTCCCCCAAAATTGGGGGATTTTAGGGAGAACTCAAAATTTTCAAATGCAAACCCCTTTCGAGTGACCCCTCATTTTAAAGAGCTTTAAAAAATAGGCGAATGGCGGAAGTTGGAGGTCGCTAACGTGTTTCTATCAAAATTGGCAGCTTGTCAAAGTTTTGAATACGACTCCTTGAAAATTTGAAAAGCTGCCAATTTTGATAGAAACACGTTAGCGACCTCCAACTTCCACCATTCGCCTATTTTTTAAAGCTCTTTAAAATGAGGGGTCATTTACTCATACTCATACTCAGGGGTCATACTCTAAGATTCATTAACTACAAGGCTAAAAGATAACAATTCTCACAATAGAGAGGAACAAAACTGCATAAATGAAAATGAAATGAAAATGACTAACAAGCATTAACAAAGTAAAGGACTAGTGCAATAATCATATCAGAGACAAGCAATCAAGCAAACCCAGGCAGTAATGGGTTAACCTGAAAATACAATGATGAATTAAAAAAACAAAGCAGGCACATGCAGGGCAAGCAACCAACGCACAGGGGTAAAGGCACATCACTAGAACCAGGAGCAGGCACTTCACCACTTTGCATTCACCACACTCTTCTTGAAGGAAGCCTGCGACATGCTGAAAAGGTCGATGCCATCAGGTAGAGCATTGACGAGGCGTTAAGCTCTAGGCAATGGCCTGTAGAGATGGTAGTTTGTACCGAGATGTTCTTGAGTGAAGAGGTCCCTGGATCTAGATGATCTGCTGGCTCGAAAGTTTAGTAGTTCGAGAAGACCAGGGCAGTCGATGAACCCATTGACTAGTTTGTATATGAGCATGACGTCCTGGATCTCTCGTCTGGATTCCAAGGGGAGGATGTGGAGGAACGTGGAAATGTCTTGGAGAGGGACCTCCCTGTAGTTGAAGCCCAACCTCACACCAACTACTCTCAAAAAGCGATTTGATACAGCTTGAAGCACGGTCTTGAGAAAGTCCTGGTGAGGTGACCAGACACAGCAGCCAAACTCCAGGTGAGGAAGTACAAATGCTATGAACAGGGTTTTAAGCAAAGTAATGTCTTGGAAACATTTGGAGCTGCGAAGGATGAAACCCAAGGCTTGAAGGGCTTTTCTACTGCAAGAGGTAATGTGACGTTCCCATGTCAGGGAGGAAGTCATGGTCACACCCAAATCTTTAACTTCATTCACCCTAACCAGAGTAGATCGAGCCAGACTATAGTTGAAGAGGAACTGAGACTTCTTCTCGCTAAAAGATATGACCACACACTTCTTAATGTTAAGGGACATGCAGTTTGAGTCACACCAATTCTGGACGGCATCAAGACTATGTTGGAGGAGTAAGCAGTCTTCTTGGGTTCTTATGGTTCGGTATATCTTCAGGTCGTCAGCAAACAGAAGACATGGGTTTCCAACATGGGACACCAGGTCGTTTATAAAGATATTGAAGAGTGGAGGGCCGAGATGGGAGCCCTGGGGAACACCAGATGTGGGGAAACATACTTGTGATAGAGTTCCAAAAATCTTGACCTGAGCAGGTCGGTTGGCAAGGTAGGACTGGAACCAAGAGAGCATGCTCCCAGACACACCGGCAGCTTGAAGCTTAGCAAGGAGGAGTGGATGGTTAACCCTGTCAAACGCCTTGGAGAAGTCCAGATAAATGGCGTCGACGATCTTTAAAAGCATCTAGAATGTCAGCTTGCATGACCAGTAGGTTGGTAGTAACTGAGCGGCCAGAGGAGAATCCATGTTGCAGCTCAGAGAGGTAAGGCTTGACAGCTAAGTTAAGTCGCTTGAGGATAAGCTTTTCGAAGATCTTGGAGAGTGCATTCAAGATAGCTATGGGTCTGTAATTGCAGACGTCAAGTGTGGGACCTGATTTATGGATGGGTATGATGAAAGCACTTTTCAAGGCATCAGGAAAAACACCCGAGGCTAAAGTTTGGTTGAACAGGAATAAAATAGCAGGAGCCAAAACATCAGCACTTGATTTGAGGACATTAGGTGGTATGTTATCAGGGCCACAGCCTTTGGATCCATCCAGATTCCTGAGGCACTCAAGGACTTCATTAAGCTGAAGCGAACAGGAAGAGAGAATATTTGAAGTTCCGACATCGGGTGGAAGATTAGTGACAGGACTGTTGGTATAAACCGATGAGAAGAAGTCAGCAAACAAGTTCGATATAATTTCAGGATTCTCCGAAGATTGATCATCGTACTTGAATGTGCGTGGCTGATCATCAGAAGCTCTAAGGTTCCTAACAAAGCCCCAAAAAGACTTGGGATTGTCTCTAACATTTTCTTGGACAAACTGCAGATAGGTCCTGTAGTAAATTTCCGAGAGTTGCTTGCATTCAGTTCTGACACGAGCAAATCTAACATAATCATCATCCTTAAGGGTCATCTTGAAAGTCTTATGAAGGATCTTCTTCTCAATTACCAGTCTTCGTAACTGGGGCGTGAACCAGACGAGAAAAGCGGACTTGGCGATGTTTTTCATCGGAGTGTGACGCAAAACTGTGGTGCTTACTGTTCTGCAGAAGCTATTAAAAATATTATTGGTGTCGGTATCAGGGTCCATCCGGCATAAATCATATGATTGTAGCTCCAAATGAATAGCAGGCAGATTACTTCGACTAAAGTTCGGTTGGAAGACTGGAACTCTATCAGAGTTCATTTGAGGAATAAAAATGGCCACCGACAAGGCCGGATGATGGGTCTCCGCCAGAACCAGAGGATCAGTGTCTGTGCAAACTGTGGTACTTTTAAGAGTACACAAAACAAGATCCAGATAAACACCACGGTCATTAGGGACTTCATTGAACTGTCTTAAGTTCAAAACAGACATAGAGGACATTACCACGTTGGACTGAGCTGTCTGGGGTAGGGAGAAGACAGCAGTTTGCTGCCAATTTACTTCAGGTATATTAAAATCACCAATCAGGAGAGTCTCAGTGGGATTGGTGATAAAAGCAGCCTCTTCAATTATGGAAAAATATTCTTGATAGAGGTCTCTGTGTGATTTAGGGGGTAGGTAGACGCCACTCAGAAGAAGGTTCGAAAGAGCTCCACATGACAGTGACACCACTACACATTCAACGTCTTCGCTCTGAATAATTACTCTCTTTGAACAATATTTCTTGTCTACGGCCATTATAACACCACCACCAGAAAACTTGGCACTATTATCCTTGGATCTGTCTTGCCTGAAAATGTCAAAGGTACTTGGGAAACCAAGTTCGGAGTTAGAAATATCAGGTGACAAGTTAGTCTCGGTAAGAACAATAATATCGTAAACACATGTTGAAAGTGACTTCCTAAGGTCAATAAGTTTCGTTCTCAGTCCATTCACATTTTGATAGTACATGTGAATTTTGTGAAGGACTGGGGCGTCTAGCCGTTTTTTGACTTTTTCACAATAGTGGGTGTTCCATTGACGAACTTGATAGTAAGATCAGTTTCCCCTTTCTTAGTGCGCTCATCAAGCTCGTTGCGTAGTTTACTAAGCAACTTACGTTCATTAGGAGTTCTGTCTCTTGACAATTCAATATCAGAGTAGGAAGCGTTAATCGAGGCAATCTTATCGTCAGAAAACTTCGTAAAGAAAAAACGAACGTCATCAGTAGAGGGGAGAGTAACCTTAATGGGACGAGGAGATCGACCACTACGGCGGCCGATTCTTAAGAAGCTGAAGGAGGGATAGCTAACATCCAGGCACAGAAAGATTTTATTGAGAACGTCCAGATCATGGGCCTTAGTCAGATCAGCATTGTTGGAGTTACTTTCTGGGAGCTTATGCAGTATTATGTTCTTAGCCCGACGAGACCTATCATTGAATTCGGCAAAAATATTTTCAGTGATAGATTGGTCAAGAGAGGAGGATTTCAGTTCAGAGACTTCTTTTTTCAAATCCACGATTTCATTGTCAGCCCCGGTCAGCCTAGGTTCGATTTCGGAGACCTTTTGAGAGAGATCATACAGTTTGGCGTTCAACTCTGCAATCCCCGTGGCCAATTTGTTGAAATCCTCTTTGGTTGGAAGCTGAGCGAAATTTTCGAGAAGCTTATTTAATTTGCCAGTAATCGTATTGTTGGAATCATTATTACAGTCAAAACGGTTGCACTTCCACGAAAGTTTGGTGTTGGCGGCAAGCCGTGTGTTGTACTCAGAAGCTGATAAGCCAACACAAGGACAGTGGAACCAGCGGTAACATTCATCACATTCGACTTTTCTGTCACTAGGTGAAACCTTGATAACGCAAACCGCACAAATCTCCTTTGGATGGTCCATAATTTACAGTTCAGGGAGAATTTCGGAATGAAATCAGACCCGTTTCAGAAGAATGTCGGAAGATAAACGCGAGAATAAGTGCTATAGAAGCCGAACAGACTGTTTTAAAAAATAAGTGTGAAACCTTGGAGAGTGCGAACAAAGATCTCTCTAACGAGCTACGCGACTTGCGGCAACAGGCACGCGACGCCGACCAGCACTCACGTGCCGCGAACCTGGAGATACAGGGTGTCCCAACTACTCCTCGTGAAAACCTTATCGCGTTTCTTCAACAACTAGCCTCTAAGCTGCATGTTCCATTTACACAGGAAGATATTTCTGTAGTCCACAGTCTCCGGCTGTATTCCAGCAGGCACACGGACCCGCCAATTATTGTGCAGTTTGTGTCTCGCGCGGTGAGAGAGAAATGGCTTGTTGCGGCGAGGAAAGGTCGAGGTTTACAAACTACTGACATAGTCCCCTCTTTTCGTCCGGGCACAATTTACATTAACGAACACCTTACAAGTCATAATAAGAGCATCCTCGGCCGCGCCAGGCGCCTTCTCCGCGAGAATAAATTGAGCTTCGCCGGATTCTTCAATGGCAAGGTCCTGGTGAAAAAGAAGCCAGAGGATGACGCCATCCGGATCCTGGAGATCGCCGACCTCGACAAATTTGATACCTAGATCTAGTCCGAGTCCCGCCGGGCGCCGCCACCGACAGTCGCCGCGTCGCGCAGGTTCTGCGGTAAAGTAAGCTGCCATTTCCAACGTTTTGATAGACTGAAAAGAATTATTAGTTTTACCATTGTTAAACCTAGGTTATATAAGTTATAAATCAAATTTGTCTTTCTTTTTTAATTAAATCTAATATTGCAGTTTCTTGTAATAAGCGATAGTAATTTCATTTTGCATGCACAAATAACTCTTCTGGTTAATATTTATTACAATTTTATTTCTGAATTGTTTATATTTTTTTCCTTAACGCAATACGTTTCTCACAAATGTTTTTCAATAAATACTTGATATTTAAAATTGATTTATTTTTCATAGAATAATACAAATAAGAAACAGTTCTTTTTATTCAATTTCTAATGGATTTTCCGCTGTTTTGATTGTATCATCCCGAAAATAAAGACGACTATTAAAATATAATTTTGAATGATTGTTTTTTTTATCTATCATAAGAATTTGACATTCTTGTGACGAAAAAATGTAAATATTTTAGGGAATAGGTTATGCCTATGCTTTTTTGCTAAGATGAACAACGGAGAGTTGATTTCTTTGTATTAATGTAAATAGAACTTTCAACAATGAAAACAAATATCATTTACGGCATATCATAATATGCTTGATCTACAATTAAATATTTTTGCATGATTTTTTTAACAGTTATGTTTAGATATTTTATCATCAAATTTATTTAAGGAGTTTGCGTTTTAGCTAAAGTAGTAAAGTATATATTTTTGTAGAATAGGTTTTTGCAAATGGATCCTTGTTTGTTTCAGCCTTTTTTGTTTTTGCATAAATACACAAACTTTTATTGCAGATAATTTCATACGTGTTTAATTTGTAGTTTGCAGCAATTTATAAGTGCATGTTAACGTAATAAATTATACTGTCTTTGCAAGCATAAAACAGACATTTTTGTGTGATCTAAAATATGTATATATTCAGTCCGTATTGTTTTATTTTGTTTTTCTCTCAATTTTTGTAGGAATATTTTCGCAAGTTAAAATGTGTTGCATGAAAACACATACTTTCATTAAAAGAGGTAACAAATGGTTTTAGTTTTGAGCTTGAGGCATATTATAAGTGCATTTTAAAAATTTATAAATTATTCTGTTTTTGTAAGCATGACAAATAATAAAGACTTTGTGAATGTTTAAACAATTTAAAAAATACAGTCCACTGGTTTTTGTTTTTCTTAAATTGCTTTTTCCGCATTCATAGTTGTTCAATGCACTTTAATATTTATAAACACAATTCTATTTATTTTTTGCATCAGCTCAGTTAAAATTCCGAGTATCGTAGAGTGATGATAAAAGCATTTCTTATTGTTTTGTTTTTTTCTTTCTAGTTATCGATTTGAAATGTTATTTTTTAAATTTTATTTTTTCATAGATCTAATTGCCACATAAATATAGTGTATGGTTAGATCAAAATGCAGATACATATTTCTTTCCTTTTTCAAAGTGCACAAATTGTATCATTATACTCAAATGATTGGAGCGACTGGGCAGGCGTCTGAGGCGCTATCAATGATTTTCCTCAATGATAACGACAGCGATAGCGACAACGGCAACTGTCTCTGTTTGGAACTAAATTCTGCAGTTACTCTCAATTTTTTAATGTAAACTCTCATAGTCTCAAAATATTCCATAATAATATTAGAAGTTACGCAAAAAACTTTGATGAATGTTTAGTGTATTTTGAATCAATTAATGCAAATTTAGATATAATTATTTTCTCGGAATGTTGGTTAGCCCATGGAGTGGGGGAGGGGTTACCCATTGAGGGTTATGACGTGCACATGACTACTACACAACGGAACCGAAGTGACGGCGTCATTGTATACACTAACAAATCACTCTCGGCAACTTCACGACAGATAACGCTAGGGGACGTTTATGGGATTTCTTTAAACTTTAGCTACTGTAATAAAGTTTTTGACTTGTTAGCGATTCACAGGACATTTGACAGTGACCCACAACTTTTTATTACTGAGCTTGAGGAATATTACAACCATATTGATAGAAACAAAATGTGTATTTTTATTGGTGACGTCAATATCAACTTATTTGATTACAATCTACTAACTGATACATACTTAAATACTTTACTTGGAGCTGGATTGGAACAGTGCGTGGATAAACCTACTAGAGTGCCCCAAAATAGCAATTCTTGCATCGACCACGTTTTCGTGCGCTACTGTGACATGACTGCCGTGAACGCAGCTGTACTACAAACCAGTTTGACAGATCACTATGCCACCGCCCTCACTATCAATGGCGCCGTACACTCACGTACAGTCACTACTACTACGACAAACTTATCTGGACAGAGCCGCCCTTACTGACGCACTTGACCACGCCGGCTGGGAACCCGTTCTGAATTGTTATGATTTAAATTTATGTTCCAACCATTTTCATGATATAATTGAGAACTCAATGAACAGCGCTAGTAAACCAATTGTTTTTAAATCAACTAGACATAAAAGAATCAAACCTTGGATCACCGATGCTTTAGTTAAATCAATAAGGGTCAGGGATAAACGAAGTAAAATAGTAAAAAGGGAACCCTTTAATGTTATTTTAAAAAATCACTATCGTCAATATAGACAGAAATTAAGTCGTGAATTAAAGAGGACTAAGAGGGATTTTTATAGGGATAAAATTCAACAATTTAATCGGAATCCGAAACTATTTTGGGGTGTTATAAACGATTTAGCAGGTAGAACAACGAAAAAAGACTCGTTTCCTATTGAAAAAATTCTTCCTGACGAAGTTTTAACTCCACAAATTATAAAAGTCCGAATTGCTGACGATTTTAATAGTTTTTTTGTGTCTGTGGGAGAGAATCTTGCCAACGCTATAGACTCAGGCGGGGACCCGGTGGTAAACGATGCAGACTACAGACTCGACTCTAGTTTTACTCTCAGACCGGTGACTGAACTAGACATTTTACGACATGTTACAGCCCTACGAGGTGGCTCTGCTCCAGGACTTGATGGGGTCTCGGCAGATATTCTTAAACAACATGTCCACCGCTTTTTAAATCCTCTTTTGCACATAATCAATTTAAGTTTAACAACGGGAATCTTCCCACAACATTTAAAAACCGCAAAAGTGTTTCCTATACATAAAGCTAATGACTTCAAAGACAAAAACAACTTCCGCCCCATATCTTTACTTAGTGTTTTTTACAAGGTCTTAGAGCGTATTGTGAAGGAGCAGCTGGTGGAGTATCTTCGGAACAATGCCATATTATCAGAAACTCAATTTGGGTTTAGAGAAGATAAAAATATTTCTGATGCACTTTTTGAAGTCTATAAGGAAGTTAATTCTTCGATTGTTGATAATAATCGTACTATGTTATTTTTTCTGGATTAAAAAAAACTTTTGATTCAATAGATAGAAATTTACTTTTGAATAAATTAGACTTTATTGGAATTCGTGGTAGTGCCCTCAAGTGGTTCAAGAGTTACCTTTCAGATCGTTCTCAAGTTGTTTCAATATGCGGGGTTAATAGTGATGCAAAACATATCAACTATGGGGTAATTCAGGGTAGCACATTAGGGCCTGTCTTATTTTTAATCTACATAAATAATATAACAAAACTCAATTTGAACGGGAAAATTTTTCTATTTGCTGACGATACATTGATTTTGGTTAAAGGGAAATCATGGTTAGATGTCAGATCCAAGGCCCTTGGTGATCTTTCTTTGAGTAAACGTTGGTTGAATCAAAATATTTTGTCTTTGAATGTTTCAAAAACTAAATTCTTGCCAATTTCTTTAAGTACTATTACAGATTATAACTTGCAGGAGCTTCGGATTCACACTTGTGGTAATATATTTAATGATAGCTGCAATTGCGAACCCATAGAACAGGTTTTCAGCTTTAAGTATTTAGGCATTTTCTTTGATTTTCATATGAAATGGGTTGAGCACATTAATTTTCTTACAGTTAAATTAAGAAAATATATTTTTGCTTTTAGACAGTTAAGTGAGATTTTAGATGATAAAGATGTAAAACTAGCTTACTTTGCATACGTTCAATCTCTGCTTTCTTTTGGAATTTTGAGTTGGGGAGCTTGCTATCCAACAATTTTAGAACCCCTCAATATAATTCAACGAACGATTTTAAAGGTGGGATTCCGGAAGCCCCGAAGGTACCCCACTGAAGCTCTTTTCCGAGAATCTAATTTACTAACAATCAGACACCTTTACATATATTTTTTGTTGATTCATATATTTAAAAATTTCAATTCAATTTTTTCTCCCATTGCTCATGAACATTTTACTAGATTTTCACTAAATATTGGAATTACAGTTTTACAGCTTAATAGATCATTTTCTTTGACAAACTCTTTCTATGCAGCGCAACACCTTTTCCGAAACCTAAGTCTAAATGATAGAGCCAACGATTTATTTACCTCTCCATCAATTAGTATTTTTAAGCATCGTTCTAAAAACCTTTTAAGCACTATTAGTATCGATGAGGCCGAGGCCCTTATCAGACCGAACTACGTTAGACGCAACCTTTGACATACTACAAACACCTGCCCCCCTCTTTAATTTTGTTTACCATTATTACATCCCTCAGACAGTTAGTTGCTGTTTCTGTTGTCGCCAATTTAAATTGATTAATTCTAAGCAAATTATAATTTATTTTACATCCCGTTAAATAAAGTGAATATTTCTCATTATTATTATTATTATTTTTATTTTTTTTCAGCCTAACTCACAGGTTAGATGGCTTCTCAAGGCTTACGCACAGGCACCTGCCCATGTAGGCCTAATCCTTTATAGGCTTAGTTAATTTATTATTATTATCTCTTTATGCTGTGTTTTTATGTACTTATTTTATTTTTGTCAGAAATTGGGATAAATAAACGTATTTCATTTCAACAATTAACCTGGCTATGACGAGTGCCTAAATGCTTCTTAAAAACGTCCAGGTATAGTTGGTTTTTGTGACAGCAGGGCTTCATGAGTGAAGATAGGGCAAGCCGTTAGAGTAGCAATTAGAACTGCCAGGCTTCATGCAGAAATAGCAGCCTAACCAAGTTGAACACTGTAGTACAAGAGACTGCCTTAATTGACTTGATAGGCTTTGGAATAAGAAAAAAAACCTCAGAATAGTAGCTAACTTCGGGGGGGGGGGGAAATAACGTTCGTTAATTAGCAGAAAAGTGACATTCCCGCCAATTTCTGAGACAAACATGAAAATATTCCTGTGGAACTTGAAATAGAAAATTAAAATATGGAAATTAAAAATCTGTGACTGTGGAATAGTTCAAATATCGTCTCTAGGGCAAGCTAACCTCAAGAGATTATGAATAACAATACTTGATGACTTCAAAACTTGGTAAGACACTGATTATTAAACTCATAAAAACACTGTTGAAACGAGCACGTCCAAACCACTGGCGTCCATCTTGAAAAAAAAGATTTAAGAATTATTGCTGTGATTTAATTTAGAGAAATTTTATAATCAACTGTATCAGCATAAAAATTATTTAAAATGTCAATAACTTTATACGGACTTTATACTAACTTTACCTTTAAGATACTTCTTTTTCTTTTGACTCATAAGGTTTTTATACTTTATTTTCTGTTGCTTGAGGTTATTTTTGACAAAATGTTTTATATTTGTTTTTATTATATTTGTTGGTATCGATGAGTTTAATCATCTCATTTCAAACCGCAAAATCAATCCAACTCTACATTAACTTTAGCGTGAACGTTTACCGGCGCAAAATATTTTTATCAAAATAATACATTATTGTGTTTAAAAATATGAGAAATTATTTTCGAATGGAGTTTTTGAAACCATTGAAACCATTTATTATCAAAAATTCCCATACAGTAGCTCAGCCAAGTGACACAGCACTTGTGGGCAGAGCCAGTAGCCAAAGAAAAACAAACAAAAATAAATTAATCCCAAAGGTTGCTCTTTTGTGGTGGCAAGTGAACCAATTATCGAATCTATTAATTCTGCTAAAAAAACACTAATACAGGTACGTACACATACATATATATCTATATCTATACTACAGTACTCAGAAAATTACTCTAGGGCTATCAGGAAAAACGTGAACTCTAGGCTTTGAATTGAAATTCAATTTATTGACGTCATTGAATTAATTGCTCTCAGGAATAGACATGAAAATGAAATGGAAAGTTTTTCTGTACAAATTAGAATGAGGGAAGAAAATTGATTTTGAAAGAGGACGAACTTTATAAGATTTGATATTTAGGATTGAAGAAGTATAAGTAAGCTATTGAGTAGCACTAGAATTTGTGCTAGTTAGATCTGGAGGTTAGCAGAGTGCACTAAGTTATCACTAAGTGGAGTGCTCATAATCACCAAGTTATTTTCAATACTCATGTTTTTTGCTGGGCTACAACCTTCAATAGTTTTTATCTCCGAAAAGGGAAGGTGAGTGGAAACTCTTCAGCTTTATTGCTTGTAACTGGTCCTGGTGTGCTTTCATTAGTAATATCCACACTAATGTCACTGTTGGTTTTGATCTCCGTATGGTTTTCATGGTCCTGAGTCTCGGATGGTGTCTTGGTTGTGACGCCATATGACGCTGACGTTCGTAAAACGAGATGGGTTGGCATATTTTACTATCATTACAGACCACTTTATGACAGACAATTTTAGTTTGACTTTACAGTTTCCCTTAAAAGTCACCCCCGTCCCGTACAATACCCTTTTAACACATTTAAATTAAATTAATTTTCTAAACAAATAATTTGATTTAAAGAAAAAATTGAATATGGCGATTAGGCAATCGGCTTGGTTGCGGTGATTCGAAAACTTACCTTCAAGACCCCACTAGTTAACAGAAATAGAAAACCTTTTATATGTTTCTAAAACGACGGGTTTAGATATCGTAGCATTTTTTAATCAGTTTGTCATGATTCTTGTACTTAATTTTTTGGCCTATCACAGGAAGATTTCTTCGTAAATTAAACGGCCCCCCCAATTTTTGTATGATGTTGCTTTTTTTATAATTTAAGAAAAAATTTAGGATATTAGGTACTAAACGTCAACTCTCAGATCGAGAAATACAACTATTTTTGCAAGACCAGCATTAAACTCAAAATTTTATTTTTTAGTTTAACCTTGTTTTTAATAATATAAACCCGAGAGTCTCATAAACGAATTTTTCTTTGTCTCATTCGCTAAGCTTAATTGAAAGGACCGTGCTAAAAGATAATCCTTCTAGTTTCGCCTTGAAGCCCGAAAACTTTCGATGTTAATCTCATGGAATCCATATTATGTTCCCGGCGTATGAAACGTCGAATAAAATAGCCAACATTCGGTAAAAATGTTGGCATGTTGGAATTAGCTGCAGTAATCAATTAAACTACTGAAATCGCGACGCGTTGGAATATATGGGCTGAGTCTAGTGACGTCACCCAGACCGCCCGTAAGACTTATTTTAATTTGTTGACTAACTAACCAAGTTAATTTTAGCATTAATCTTACGGACGGCCTAGTCCACGTTACTTTACCTGGACTTCAAATGTTTTTTAAGCTTAGCTGAAAACGATATTCAACAAAATAAAAATATATTTTTTATTATGCCATCTTTTGATTGCCACGTCGTTAAATTTTATTACATTCTAAAAACCAATAAACAAAATGGGTAAAACATCGCTTGATTTGATATACTTTATCCCCATAAACTTGAAGAATTTGTCGATGGATAACTTAGTTTTTGGGAATTAACTTTAACGCTCGTTTGCATTATTTGTTTCCCATTAATAGCCCAGTCACTTTAGGAGATAATATAGACATGAAAGATGTAAGTCTGATTTTTGGCATGGGAGTAGAGTAGTATAAGAAGAGTGTTTTCTTAAAGTTCCCCGAATTTCCCCCCTTGCTTCCCCCGTTTCCCCCCTCGCAACCGAAACAAGGCTTGAAAATGCAGTGTTTTCCTAAATCGCTTTTATCTTTTGACCTAAACAAGTTATCAGGATATAATGGTTTTCTTTAGATTCCTCATAAAATTTCCTATCATAAAATGACCTTACATGTATTATTATCTCGTTCGGTTTAGTTTATCATAATGATAGATAAAACATATTATTTAACTTTTACCATAAAAATGTATACCGGGTGTCCTATAATAGTCCCCCCCTAACCTTTTCCTACATTTTTTCAAATATCAATTCCACACCACACCCAAACATTATTGGGTAGTTAATACTTCATTTTGAGGGGGTACCCAATTTTGGCCGCCATCTTGGATCCGCCATATTGGATCCAAAATAATTTTTTCAAATGTAAAGGTGGTGTTGTGACCCATTATTTCGAACTACATTTTTTCACTGATTACAATGCCGCAATCCGTTTTTTAATATATCAATTGGTTCTAAAGATATGACTACTTTTAATTCATTTATTTTTAACAAATTTAAACAATACAAATTGATAATACCCCCCGTTGCAGCAGACCTGCATACTCAGCGAATTTCAAATGCAAAACAACATATTTCAATCCAACATAGCAAGATTTGACATGTTTTGGTAAGCTCCATAAGAATAACATGTGGAATGAGTATGCAGGTTTGCTGCTACAGGAATATTAAAACTGGGTGGTTTTAATTCAATATTTAGTAGATCTGAACTAGAAGAAGCTATTTACCAAGTTTTAACAAGATATGTTGAGAAATAATCGAGATTTTGAATTGTACTTATTTCCCTTAAGGTTAACATTGGGACAACGTACTGTGTTTACCACTTTCAATATCTCAGTAACCAATGGACATAGAGCAGTGATTCAAATTACTAAATTGTTTGTTTTTTTGAGCTGAATTCAATGGTGCCCACAAAAATTCGATAAATTTTATTTTTCTATGTGAAAAACTCAAAAAACCCATTTTTGGGGGGTTTATCCCCCTTTACCCCCCCTTCCGGTGGTCCGATCGGGCTGGTTCACGAACTCGTCCAATTGATTACCACTTTACATGTCCGTACCAAATTTCATAAAGATCGGACCATTTTTGCGGCCGCTATCGTGCTAACAGACTCATAGATATATTTAATATTATTTGATTTTTCAGCCAAGCACAACATTTAGCCAAATATATATACCGATTATACAAGAAGAAGTCAAAAAACAAATTAATTCATAAAAAAGAGTTTTATACTTATATAATTTTTAATATTACATGACTATATAACCAGTATAATATTATCCAGTTCTAAATTTAAAGTCTATATCATATGTTTTTTTAATCACCTGTAAGTTATAGAAATGTAAATGTTTTGATAACCTTATCAATAAGACTGATGATGGTCTTTGAAACAAGACCGAAATATATCGTTCTAAAAACTATTTGTTTTTTTGTATATTTAGTGATGAGTAGCGAAAAATCAAATAATAATAAAACCATCACGAAAACATCATACCGTCAAGAGATATATTTAACTTTATTGATAATATATATATATATATATATATATATATATATGTATATATAGATATATACATATATATATATCTATATATAGATAAAATATATATATATATATATATAAATTCGAACGAATAGTGTTTTTTGCTTCTGGGGGCCCCAAAACGAAAAGTTATAGTGGTCCCGAGCTTAGGTCTTACCATGAGACCTACGGTAATAGCTTCTTCCCTATAGGGGAAATTCGCTAAAATTCCCTATAGGGGAAAGTAGTGGCGAGGTGGCGTTTCTGGCCCAATCAAACTTTGACAGCCAGTCAATTTTTTGACAGCTACTTCCGGTCACGTGACCGGAAGTGACGTCATCAGCTGTGACGTAGCTGTGACGTGTTGGTGGTGGGTATTTAAAGTTTAAATGCCCTGCTGTGCTGGGTATTTAAATTTTAAATGGCCGGAAGTGTGTCAAGGTCTTTTGGGGATGTTTTTAAAAAAGATCTTGCATTTTCG
This sequence comes from Flexamia atlantica, assembly GCA_035578135.1. Classification (NCBI taxonomy): domain Eukaryota; kingdom Metazoa; phylum Arthropoda; class Insecta; order Hemiptera; family Cicadellidae; genus Flexamia; species Flexamia atlantica. Next base: position 38,157,191 of record JAQJVK010000010.1, read on the forward strand.
GAAAATCCGAAAATGCAAGATAATTCTTGCTTCTTTTTACAAACTGTTGTTTTGTTGATTTTCACGTCTGTTAAAATACCATGTAAAAAATGGAATTGACAAATTAACAAGAAAATATCCTGCTACAAAGTATCCAAATAAAGATGCAATTACATAAACATAAACTTTAAAATATAGCGAATGTTCTTCCTTTTTATCTGTTAGCATTTCCTGAACAAGGTAACCAAAATTGTAACCACATAAAAATGAAAGTAGGCAAATAATAAATTTCGACGGGTTCACAAAAACCAAGTTGTAAAGTAGCGAATTTCTTTCTTCTTCCATTGTTGAATTTTTAGTCGAAACCAATTAATGATAACATTATTGCTTGCGCATCAGAACTAACAGTTGATGAAATTTCATTTACTTGTAGACTTGTAGTAGTTTCATTTGTAGTAGGTAATTGTTCGGAAGTTGGTGTAGATGTAGAAGAAACAGTATTATCTTGAAGCTCAGAGTCCATGTGTGCTCGGGTAAAGAGCTGAAGCTTTAATGACGTGTGGTAGCCGTGTCCTACTGTGCATCAGGAGTTGTTGGTGGTGGGGGGTCGTTTGTTTCTTGCACTGAAATGTAGATGGAATCATAACTTTCTGGAGGATGTACTAAAATTTGTTGTATAGGATCTGCATCAATAGGAAAACTTTGCGTTTCAATGCAAAGTCCATCTTTAATAAAAGAAACATATAAAACAGAACTCATGTTTATTTAGATGTTTACTCTGCGAGTTCTACCAGCAAACTGATATGTCAATAGTGGCGCTGCAACCTCCCTTGACATGTGCAGCCTGGAACATCTGCTGCACACCTGCCCTCCCCCACCACCATGAGAGACTCCTCGCAATTTTTGGATTTGTAGTGTTATTTCTAACGTAGGTGTTGTAGGGTGAATATCTCAGTACTAAACAATTGTTTTTAACATTTGGCTTAAAATACTTATTTAACTTTGTAGGAGTTACAATATTTTTTAAAGATGCTACTTTATTATCTTTTCTTAATACTTAGTTAAAATATTTAGTTGAAGAAATGCAAAACTAAACTACACTTGCGATTAAATATAAACTCTGTTTCTTAACATTTAATTTAAAATTGAAATGTTAGGGCGATGCTACATATGTTGCACACCTGCCTTCCCCCACTACCATAAGAGACTCCTCGTAATGTTTTCGATATTTAGTTTTAGTTGTAATGTAGATGTTGTAGGGTAAACATCTCAGTAGTAAACATTTGTTCTTAACATTTAGCTTAAAAATATTGTTTTGAAATACTTATTTAACTTTGTACAAGTTACGATATTTTTAAAGATGTTTCATATTTTAATTAATATGTTTCCAAACCTTATCATGCGAGTTTTAAAAAACAAACGAAAAAGGCGAAATAAAAATAAAACCAAGGAATAAAACCAACGAAACTTGCGTTGAATGAAACGCAAAAACTGGCAACTTTTACTTGACATCATCACTGGGCCGGGTTAGTTATTCTGGTGACCTCGCATGCTGCCGACCTTGTTGCGTAACGGTTGCGCAACAGCATCGGTCGACCAGTTGGCAATACAAGCTGTTGACCTTGGAACATCTGCTGCACACCTGGCCCGAGATCAAGTTGGCGACACCCCCCCCCCCCCGACAGCAACGCTTTGGGACTTAGAGGTACGTGGACCCCTTGTTAGTCACCAAGGGTTGAGACCCTAAATTTGAAAGTTTTATGGCGGTCCTTACAAGGACCTTTTTTGCCACCAGGGTGGACTTTTGGAGGAGGAAAAGGAAAAAGGGTTTTTATTTTGACAATTTTATTTTGATTTTGTTACCTTGTTTTGTAAGTTCAAGGTATTTTGGGTTTATATAAATGGAAAGATGTTTAGGTAGGGTAACAATATAAATTTTGGTTTTTTCTTTATTGTATAGGTAAAAAATATTGGATTTTCGTTTGATGATGTGATATTTGGTGTTTAGTCTTAGTCTTTTTAGTAATAGTTTCTGCTGGGGTAATTGTGGTAAAACAGGTGAAAGAGGTGGTTCGGTGTTGAGTTTGATGCCAGTGAGAATGTTTTTCCCAACTGGCTGAAAAGGATTTAGAGCAATTGTAGATGTGACATCGTACCAATCACGATTGTTATTAGATTGAAGAACTCGATACCCCAGCAGTTGTAAACGTGAGAAACAATTGTACCAGATTTTGAAATACTGGGAGCGGTTCATGTTGAAGCAGGAGTTGTTAGGTTGGTGGCAAAGCGGAGAATGAACTGTTGAGTGTAGGATGTGACCATCTGCTGTGCCAGCTGACGCAACAAGGTCGACCAACCGGCTACTACAAGGTTGGCGGCGCAGGCGTCAGTGGTCGGGTCAACAGCCTCCGCTTCACCAGAAATAGAAAGTTGGCTCAGTGATAATGTAAAATAAAATTTGTCAGTTTTGCATAGTAAAATTTATACTGTTAGTTTGATTATAAAATGTTGCCGGATTTTTTGTTAGGTTTATTATTTTTTTTTTTAGTTTTTGGGTAAAGACATTTATTGGTCGGTGGTTCGTTAGTTTTAAAGCCTCTAGAGGAACGTCAACCTCACCACCACGCTAGAGGTCACTCTTTTTAGGGTAAAGAGGTTCCCACAGGCCTAGACCAAATAAACCTGTGGTATGGAGAAACCCGTACTTATTAGTTAAAAAAGATTGATTTTTAATTTGCCGCTGTCCTTTGTAATTTTCAGATGTTTTGGCTTTGGAGGAATACGAAATGTTTTAGGCAGGTCGATGATAAAAATTGTATTTTTTTCTTCGTTGAGGATGTGAACAAGGTTGTTTTTGGTTTTCAAAATTTTGTAGACAATATTTTTTTTCAGCCTGTTGATCTTCAATTTTTTTGTTGGCAGTCTTTTACATGGTGCGGGTTGAAATGGATAGGGGATTTTGACTATTAGTGAAGGACGCGGAGTTTCTTGATTGGATGATTGAGCGGGCGGAGACAGTTGAGCAGGCTGAGACAGTTGAGCAGGTGGAGTCTGTGACAGTTGAGCAGGTGGAGTCTGAGCAGGCTGAGACAGTTGAGCGGGCGGAGTCTGATGAAAAATAAAAAATTCGGACATGTCGGACATGAAGTTTTCATTTTCCAGCACTTGTTTTTCTTGAAGTTGGCTTCTTATAGTATATTCAAGTTCTTGTTCGAGCAAACCTCGTAGGATAGAAGCATCATGGCTGGATGATGAGGATGAGAAGTTCATAATGCAAAATAAAAAAGAAAAATGTAAAAAATGAGAATGTAAAATTTAACAGCAAAGGTGGCAAGTGGCAAGTGGCAGAATGACAAGAGGTGGTCAAGTGGGGTTATTATAGGCAGCAGACACGGCAACCTTGTAGTCAAGGTAGTGTAAGCGGAAGCTACCGGCTCGGCGTCCAAGGTGAACTAGGTGGCAAAGTCACGGCAACGCTCGCTCCCCCCCCCTCGGTCATCGACCGCGGCGCGGTTAAGTTGAAGGTCTGCCTCCGTCCCAGCAGGCGGATATGTCAACCTTCAAGTCAAGGCCGCCCGCTTCAGCTTGATATAGGCGAGCGCGCAGCGTTTCGCTTTAGCATTACGGTGAAGGTGTAGCTCGTGCTCTTATGAGCAGGGTTATGCTGTGACGTAATGTTCGCCATGGTGTGAGGGATGGCTTATGTCTAGCTCACATCGCGTTCGGTTATTGTAGAAGAGGCGCCCTTCTATAATGATCGGCCGCAATGGCAATCCAACTACCTTTCCATTTCCTGCGTGGTTTAGCTATCAGGGGTAATATTATGGTGAGGTGTGTGGGATGGCTTATGTCTAGCACACACCATAACTGTAATATTACGTAGGGGGTAGTATTATGGTGAGTTGTGTGGGATGGCTTATGTCTAGCACACATCGTAACTGTAATATTACATAGTATAAGTTAGGGGTAGTATTATGGTGAGGTGTGGGGGATGGCTTATGTCTAGCACACATCGTAACTGTAATATTACATAGTATAAGTTAGAATAGGGGGAACGTTAGGTAGGGGTTAAGATATGATAGGGCGGTGATGTGTGTGGGATGGCTTATGTCTAGCACACACAGTAACCGTTGCATGTTAGCATTTAAGGGGTAGCATAAGATATAATAAGGCGGTGAGGTGTGTGGGATGGCTTATGTCTAGCACACACAGTAACCGTTGCATGTTAGTATAAGATATAATAAAGTAGTATAAAATAAAGTAGTATAAAATAAAGTAGGGACCCCACGCTTCCCCACCCCCCTTTTTTTATAAATTTTAAATGACCTTGACCTACATTTGGCTGACCTACTCTTGGACTTTAAAATTTTAAATGACCTTGAAACTTTAGTTTTCGCGCTATAATTTTTATACCGTTGGTGTTATTAAATTGTTACCGGACTTTATTGTAAATTAGATTATTTTGCGTAATTTGAATACCCACCTGATAAAATTTGGAAATATATTAAGTAAAAAAAAATTAATAAAATGTTAAGTTTTTTTTAGTTTTTGCGTTATAACTTTTATACCGTTGGTTTGATCGAAAAATGTTACTGGACCTTTTTTGTTTGTCTTTTAATTCCGCGTAATTTGAGTACCCGCACGATAGGGTTAGAGCATTTTTGTAATATCCACTGCCACCGTGTACGGCGACGCAGTTCTAAAGTTGAACGGCAACGAAATCAAGTTGGCGACCCCCCCCTCCCATCAATTGATGGGGGGGGGGTTAAAATTTTTTGACCTTGACCTTGACCTTGACCTTGACCTTGACCTTGACCGGGGGGGAGGGGGGGAGGTCGCCAACTTGATTTCGTTGCCGTTCAACTTTAGAACTGCGTCGCCGTACACGATGGCAGTGGAAATAACAAAAATGCTCCAAATCTATCGTGCGGGTAGTCAAATTAAGCGGAATTAAAAGACAAACAAAAAAGCTCCGTAACATTTTTTGATAAAACCAACGGTATAAAAGTTATGACGCAAAAACTCAAAAATCGAGGCTATAGCCTTGGGCTCACAGTATATATATAAGGTGTGCTGTAGTCTTGTGGTTACATTTGCCATGGAATCCCTCATGATCTTTGGTGCTGTGCACAACTTTGTCGAAGCCAAAAAAGTACTATGGTACATAAGAACGTATCATAGCAATCTGAAGTGTATTAGTGGAGTACTTGAAGCTGTTAAAGCAGACGGTACAAAAATCTGTTGCACTTCGGATTCTATGGATTACGAAGGACTCGAAACATGGGTCCTTTATTATGTACAATTTTGTACAAAAATTCACATCAAAGTTGACACGGACTAAAGGGGTTTTCTAGGAGGAAAGAAAAGAATAGATACCAACAATGCATGTTGGTAGCTATTCTTTTCATTCTTCCGCTAAGATTTAAATGACCTTGACCTACTTAGGACTTAGAAAATTTTCACTAAGTTACAATTGACCTTCAAAATAAGTAGGTCAAGGTCATTTAACTTTAAGCGGAAAAAAGAGAGGAACAGTGTTATTAATTAACACTGTTCCTCTCTTTTTTCCTAAAAGGCAGGGGGAGAAGTTCCGTTAATGTCTACTTTTATGTGGCAGAATCATATCCATCATCATCTGATTCATTTTGAAAGTTGATGTAATCTACATCAACCCAAAGATAATGGAATCCTTGTTCAAAAGCCATAGTATCAATGTATGTTTCAAGTGTTGAAAACCAATTCGGATCTACCAAAGGGTTGATGGTAACTAATAAACGTTGATATGTTAAATTTACCATTCTTTCCCCAGTAACATTAATCGTAAGAAAATTAATATTCTGGAGGACATAAATAAATTTAACATAAATTGAATATGTTGTTGAGGAGTGCAAAAAACATTGTAAAACATACGGAAACTTTCCATGATGATCGGTGAGGGAAGAGATGCCTCTTCATATAATCCACGGTTTATATATACATTTTCCCCACCATAAAGTTTTAAAAGTGGGTCAAGGTCATCTGAAGATACCCTATGAACGGGGAACAGAGCAGTAAGTGGTTAGACCACAAACTGCTCTGTTCCCCGTCCCTATTTAATTTCTCATAATTATATGTGTTTATAAACACATACAATTAATTTCGTATTTTGCCAGGGGGCAAAAATTGCAGAGATGACATTTTTCTTGAGGTGCCGGCATTTGTAGTTTATACCCAATTACTCCGCTTCTATAAGCAATAGTTCGATAAAGCTCTTCCCCCGGGCCGGCAAGAGGAAGCGCCAGAAAAAAAATTATTATTTTAAAGAAATTAAAAAAAAATAATATATTGTTAACAAAAAAAAAACAATGCAGTTAATGAAAAAACGTACCATGTGACATACGGCACATATTCTGCCAACATTTGGCCCTTCAAACCAAATTTTGGTTTTGTAGACGCATCGTCTTTTATGCTCATAAATGAGCTCTCCTTGCAAAATTGGCGGCAGCGGCTCTGACACCCTTCTGATATGCCGGAGCATAGGGTTATCGGTGCAGATCCGCTGCAGACACAACTCGTACAAGGAGCTCATAGTTATGGTCTGGCTATGCAAACCTCAAAGCTTTAAATACGTACCAATCACCTTGATGGCGAAGGACACGCCCCCCCCGGGTTTCCAGTATATATATTGAGCGGATAAAAGCTTCATAGAATTAATAGTTTGCCACATTTTGAATCAACAAAACGTTATGGAATCTTTCCAAAAATACCTGATTGATCAAAAATTAAGTAGAAACCGAAGGGAACAAAGAAGACAACACAGATTAAAAAAAGCTTTTGAAAAATTAAAATTAGTTGTACCGGAAAGTCAAAAACAAAAAAAAATTAACAGACAATCTATAGTTCAAAATGCAATAGATTACATTAAAAAATTGGAAGAAGACTTTAAATTACCAACATTTAACTTAGAACAACAAGAATTTGAACAATCCGAACAGACATTTTTACAGGAAATAGAAGAATTCCAACAATTCGAACAGAAATTTGTGCAGGAAATAGAAGAATATCTTCAAACTTCGCAAAATTTAAACCAAGACATTTATGAAATTTTGTATCAACCTTTTGAAACTGTTTTCTTGCCAGTGTTAGAAAGCTTGGATGAATATTTTTTTGACCTCGAAAAGTAGAGGGGGTAAATGGGTGGGGGGCTGTTATAAAGGCAGGGTTAACAGAGTAATCTTTACTTTCTTAGGATCCAGCGCTATGGCAGGCACTTCGTCTTCGTCCAGGTCTTCTTCCTCGTCATCAACAACATCATCATCATCTGTTGTTTCTATTGTGAAACAAAAATCTCCTTCTCCAAAAAAATCTTCACCGAAAAAATCTCCTTCTCCAAAAAAATCTTCACCGAAAAAATCTCCTAACAAAATTTCTGAAAAACTTCAAAAACTTCAAAAATTAAGAAAATCCTGTTTTAAGAAAGAACAATGTGCTCATATTTTAAAAAAAGGAGCGAACAAAGGTGAAAGGTGTGTGAAATTGTGTAGTGTAAATGAAAAATTGTGTAGACTGCATAAAAAATGTGAACCTTCCGAAAAAGTCAAAATTCAACCTTCTAAAAAAGTCAAAATTGAACCTTCCAAAAGTGAATTGCCAGAAAAAATTGAAAACTATAAAAGAATTAAAATCAACAGATTGAAATTAAACCACAAATATGTTTTTGTAAAAAAGATCAGTAACAGGGATGTTGTTCTTAGATGTTGTGATGAACTCTACTTGCTCAAATTACCAGTAAATCTCCAAATTCCAAATATCAGTAATGTTCATTATTATTTAGTAAGAAAATCTCCATCTGATAAAAGTTAAATGGTCAAATTAAACACAAGACAAAAAAAAATGGAGCGGGGGAATAGACCACTTTGTAATTCCAAGAGAATTACTTAGAGGTCTATTCCCCCGCTCATAGGGTACTTTTGAATGACCTTGACCTATTTTCAAAATTTACAATGGAGGGGTAATTTCTTATAAAAGCGGGATAACAGAATGACTTTTTACTATTTAGGATCTAGCAACATGACAGGTTCTTCTTCATCATCCAGTTTTAGAAAAGAACAATGTTTATATATTTTTAAAAAAAGGTAAAAAATGTGTAACGATGTGTTGTGTGAATCAAACATTATGCAGTGTGCACAAAAAATATCTTCTTTTGTTAAAATTGTGAGGTTAATGTAAAAATAACAACAACAAAAATAGGAGCGGGGGAATAGACCACTTTGTAGTTCCAAAAGAATTACTTAGCGGTCTATTCCCCCGTTCATAGGGTATTTTTTGCTGACCTTGACCTACTTTTGACACAGAATTTTCGCTAACTTTTATTGACCTTGAAAATAAGTAGGTCAAGGTCATCCAGAACGTTTAAAAAAATAAGGGGTGTACGGTTTTACAGAACCGTACACCCCCGAAAACCTAACAGAAGAAAAGCTATTTTACATAAAAATGACCTTGGGACTTAGAAATTTTCGCTTACTCTTTTGTTGACCTTGAAAATAACTAGGTCAAGGTCATTTGATAATTAAAAGAAAATGGGGGGTGTACGGTTTGACAGAACCGTACACCCCGGAAACCTAAAAGAAGATAAGCTAATTTACAATACAACCTGCCTAGAGTTAAAAAAAAATAGTTAGTCAGCGCAGCGTTGCACATAATGATTACAGCCGAACCACACGCGCAGATCCCGGACCCCAACTCGGCTTGAGGTCATCCCCCCTCCTCGCTTACCCCCTCCCAAACCACAGGACCCTTGCTGCGGGTTTGGTTTTCATCATTCTTTTGCCATTGTTCCAACAGGCAACAACATTTCTTTCTTTACTTTACATTGGATTTGTAAAAATTTTAAGTGTTAACACTTCTCAATATTTAATATTTTAGGACTTTGAAAAATTTTCAAACCTATCATTCTTTTGCAACTGTTTAAACAGGCAACAACACTTCTTTCTTTATTTTACTTTACATTGGACTTGTAAAACTTCCTAATAATTAATACTTTCGGACTTAGAAAAATTTTCAAACATTTGCTTCAACATTTATTTTACAATATCAAGTTTCTTTTATAATGCCTCCAACAGACAACAATTTTCCTTTTGGATGTACAATTTGTGAAAAAATATATAAAATGGTTGAACCAGAAGATTTAACGGATGACGAAAGTATTTTTGAAAATAGTTTGATTCCAGTAGAAGATACATCTGATGCTACATCCGATGTTACATCTGATGCTACGTCTGATGCTACAACTGATGAAGAAAATATTTTGGAAGTACCAGTAGCAATAGGCGAAGAAACACCGTTAACACATGTTGTAACAATTAACTATGATCCAGTACAATATATACATGCTCTTGTTCGGCGACGTTTGTTTCCGGCATCGGACATGGAGGAAGATGAAAGCGATAACGATTTGGAAATAACATATTTAAACAACAGCAATGATGATCACACTTACGACGCATAATATGTATTATTTTGAACTTATATTATTTGACCTTAGCACTTAGATTTTTTTAAAACTTCCATTATTTGACCTTGAGACTTAGAATTTTTTTAAAACTTCCATTATTTGACCTTGTCACTTAGATTTTTTTTAAAACTTCCATTATTTGACCTTGACACTTAGATTTTTTTAATACCTGCATTATTTGACACTTAGATGTTTTTTTGAACTTGCATTATTTGACCTTGACACTTAGGAGTTTTGAAATATAAGAAATTTAACTGTTCTTAACACTTTTTGTGTTTAATACAGAAAAAGTGGTGGGGGTAGTCTATAAATAGGGGTAGTTTAAGAGTGGTTTTTATTATTACTGCAACTTTTGTGGAGAGCACACCTACGTCATGTATTACTGCATCAGTTGTGAAGAATCTTTTGAAAATGAAAACTTACTACAAATACACAAAGAAGTGTACCATAACAACGAAACAAGAAACAATGCAGAAGAAGAAGATTTGGACGAATTAGATCAAATGCTGGCTACCCATCAACAACAACTAAATTCAAGACCAAGTGTTATTCAATACGCACCCGGACCATCTTTGGATGTGGAATTATACGCCCGAGCTTTACCAGGCAGTGTAGTAACTCATTTTAAGATTGACAATGCTCAATTGCAACTAGCACAATTTATATTGAAAGCAAAAACATTAGTAACAGAAACATTGAAGAATGAACTAAGAAGATTAAATTTTATAAAGTTTGGAATATTATTAGATACTGTATTTACAAATGTTCAGAATGAAACATCACCAAGAGGATTTTTAACTAAAAACAAAACCATCATGTTTGCATCGGATATAAGCTCAATTGTGGATGATTGTTTTGAAGAACTTTTAACAAAATTACAAGAACATGAAGGAAGAGGTTCTGGATGGAGTTTGTTAAGTATAACAAGCTTAGATGTGAGAGTTCATTAACATGGATATGGAATGAGAGGTAGTAGTTATATTGCTTTGCCAAGGAAGATTCGAGTAACCAAATCTTGTGTTAATGTACAAAATGAAAATGCTGAATGTTTCAAGTATGCAATGCTTGCAAAATATGTAGAACATCATGTGGAACGACCGAGTAGAGCATACGATGAGGTTTGCTATATGTATAACTTTCAAGGCATGACTTATCCTGTTTCAATTCAAGACATATCAAAATTTGAAAAGAAAAATCCTTTTGCATCTGTAAACATCTTTGGCTTAGATTCATCCAACAATGTCTATCCCTTACGTATAACACCCACCGAACGCAGAGATCATACTGATTTATTATTTACAACTAAAGGTGATATCTCACATTATGTATATATTAAAGATTTTGAAGCTCTAGTTTGCAAACAGTTATCAAAACGTGAACAACCAAAAACAACTTGTAAAAGATGTTTCTGTTTTGTAAACAAACCTTTAAGAAGAGGAGGTTCAGAATGGTTAACAGAACATAAAAGGTTATGCAATGGAAACTATGAAGTAAGAATTAAATTACCACACCCTAGCAGATCACAAGTAAAATTTGATAAAGTTATCCAACAATACAGAATTCCCGTTGTAGTGTATGCAGATTTTGAATCTTCATTGCTTCCACTTGAACAAGAAGAAGGACAGGAAATTACAAGCGGAACAAAGTATCAACTTCACAAACCAAACAGCTACTGTTTAATAGTAAAATCCACTCTGCCTGAAGAACATCTTCAAGAATATGGTTTGACATCTACACCAAAGATCTATCGTGGAGAAGAAGCAGCTCGATACTTTGTTGATGATTTATACGACATCGCTGGGAAAGTGGAAGCAATGTATAGCAATGTGGTTCCTATGTCACCTATGACACCGGAAGAACTTTATCTTTATGATTCGACAACAACATGCTATTTGTGTAACAATCAATTTACAGAAACTAAAGTTAAAGTTCGCGACCATGACCATCTGACAGGAGGCTACAGAGGTGCAGCTTGCAACGGATGTAACATCAACTACAAACTACCATCTTTTATTCCCGTGGTTTTTCACAATCTTAGCGGATACGATGGACATTTTATCATTCCCGAATTAGCAAGAGACAACGGTGAAATAGACGTTATAGCACAAACTATGGAAAAATTTATAAGCTTTTCAAAAAAGGTGGGCAAAATTAAACTTAGATTTGTTGATTCTTTTAGATTTATGCCTTCCAGTCTTATGATACTTTCTGAAAATTTAAGAAGACAAAATTTAATAGAAACAAGCAAAATTGTACCTGCAGAAAAAATGGATTTGGTTCTTCGGAAAGGAGTTTTCCCATATGATTACATCGATGGACTACATAAATTTCAAGAAACGTCACTTCCTCCACCAGAAGCTTTCAAAAGTAAACTTACCGATTTGGACATTTCACCTGAAGACTATCAACACGCATGCAGAGTTTGGGACGAATTGGAAATGAACACTCTGGGAGATTATTCTGACTTTTATGTAAAACTTGATGTGACCCTTCTCTGCGATGTGATGGAAGAATTTAGAAACACCTGCTTTGAAGCTTACGGATTAGACCCTCTTCATTCTTATACTTCTCCAGGACTAGCTTGGCAAGCTATGTTAAAAGAAACAAAGTGCAACCTTCAATTATTAACAGATATTGACATGGTGTTGATGATCGAATCAGGCGTTAGAGGTGGATTGACCCAAAGTGTTACTAGACATGTTAAAGCTAACAACAAATATCTTCCAAACTACGATAAAGAAAAACCATCAGTGTTCTTAGGATATTTCGATGCCAACAATTTATACGGATGGGCCATGTCTAATCCACTTCCTTTTGGAAACTTTGAATGGGTTAATCCAGACTCTATTGGTGATATTTCGCAAATTTCAAAAGACGGAGACACCGGATACATATTGGACTGTGACTTTGAATATCCAGAACACTTGCATGATCTTCATTACGATCTTCCTCTCCTTGCAAAAACAGAAGTTTCACCAATTGGCAAACATCCAAAATTAATGATGACTCTTGAAAATAAACAAAGATACGTAGCTCACTTTTGGGTTGTTCAACAAGCACTCCAATTGGGTTTACGTATAACCAAAATTCATAGAGTTTTAAACTTTTCCCAATCTTGCTGGTTAAAACCGTACATTGATTCAAACACCAGAAGAAGAGCAGCTGCAACATCAACATTTCAAAAGGACTTTTTTAAATTAATGAATAATGCGATATTTGGAAAAACATTGGAAAACAAAAGAAAACACAAAAATGTTAAATTAATTACAGATCCTATAAAACAAGAAAAACTTGTACAAAAAACTTTGGAACATCCGTTATCATCAATGAAAACCTTGTGGCAGTATCTATGAAGAAGACAAGCGTGAAAATGGGTCGTCCGTTGTACGTTGGAATGTCAATCTTGGATATTTCCAAAACCCACATGTATGATTTCCACTGCAACAAAATGGTCGCCTTCTACGGTAGAGATAACATCGGAATCGCCTACATGGACACGGACGCTTTCATCTACTGGATTCTTACTGAAGATATGTATTTGGATCTTCGAACATTTGTTCACAAAAATGAATTTGATTTTAGTGACTACCCAAAAGATCATTTAAATTATGACAATGATCGGAACAAAAAGAAACTTGGAAAATTTAAAGACGAAGCAAATGGAATTTTACTGAAAGAACTTATTGCACTAATGTCAAAATTGTATTCACTACAATTGCATAAAGAAGAAAACAATATTATTAAAAAAGCTAAGGGAGTAAAATGTTTGTATCTTAAGAAGAATGTAAATTTTGAACACTACAAGCAATGCTTATTTGAAGAAACGACTATAACTGCAAAATTCAACACCATCAGAAGTTTCAACCATCAACTGTACAGCGTAACAGAAGTGAAAAAAGCACTCTGCTCCAATGATGACAAACGACACATTCTTCCAGACAAAATTCACACTCTACCATTCGGCCACTACTCTCTCAATCCTATCAATGAGTAAAAAGAAAAAGAAAAAAAAATAAAAAAAGAAAAAAAGAAAAAAATAAAAAAGAAAAAAAGAAAAAAGGGGAAATCACAGCATGCTCGCTGTGATTTCCCCTTTTTTTAAAATATGTTGAAATGACCTTGAACTATAAAAGCGGATGCAGAAAAAGAAACACTCAATACTAACTTGACTTTGTTAGTAAAATCATCATGACAGACTTAAAGGAAAAGATTGTTAATGAACTTCATAAACCTGCAAGAATAAAGTTTCCACGACGAAATACTGTTGTAAAAGGAATAAATGATTTATATCAAGCAGATGTAATTGAAATGCAACCGCATAGTAAAATAAATAAAGGATTTAAATACATACTTACGATTATTAATTGTTTTACTAAAGTTGCAGATGCTTTGCCATTAAAAGACAAAACTGGTAACAGCATAACAAAAGCTATGGAAGTAGCTATAAAAAGAGATAAAAATGAAATTAAACATTTACAAACTGATGATGGGAAAGAATTTTTTAATAAACCTTTTGCCTTGTTAATGAAAAAATATAACATAAATCATTATTCCACAAATTCTGAGAAAAAGGCAGCTATAATTGAAAGATTTAATAGAACCTTAAAAGGTGCAATGTATAAAATGTTTTCGAAAAGAGGTTCTTACGTATGGGTTGATATCTTACCAAAATTAATAAGCGATTACAACAACAAGTTTCATAGAACTATCGGTATGGCACCTAACAAAGTGAATAAGAAAAACGCTAAACTAGTTTTACAACGAATTAAAAAGAATACACAGCCAAAAGCGGAACAAAGAAAACCAAGAAAATTTAATGTAAATGATAAAGTTCGAATTAGTAAATACAAAGGAGTGTTTACTAAAAAATACCTGCCCAATTGGACAAACGAAGTTTTTACAGTGTATAAAGTACAACCTACTGTACCGGAAACTTATATTTTAAAAGATAACAAAGGAAATTTGTTACAAGGCGGTTTTTACGGACATGAATTGTTAAAGTCAACAGTAGGCGATGTTTATCTTGTTGAAAAGGTGTTGCAAAGGAAAAAAGACCAAGTTAAAGTACGTTGGTTGGGGTTTGATAAAACTGAAGATTCGTGGATACCTATAAAAGATTTGATTTAGTTTTAAATCAACTTATTTACTCTTCTGCCTTTGAATAAGATGGAGATTGTTCACCATAAAGATAAATTTAATATTAATAACATTGATGATTTAACCGTAGATAACGTTAAAATCAACAATGGTAAACACGGCAGTTTATTTCCAAACACTGTACGATGTATAGTCAGCGGTCCTTCAAACTGTGGCAAAACTAACGTTGTGTTTAACTTAATTACAAACACAAAAGGATTGCGATTTAATAACCTATATATTTTTTCAAAGTCCTTACATCAACCAAAGTATCAATTGTTGGAAAAGATCCTGACTGATGTGCCTGATGTTAACTATTACAAATTTAATGCTAGTGACAGTGTTATGCAACCAGACCAGGCTAAGCCGTATTCTGTATTTGTATTTGATGATGTATCTAGTGAAAATCATGATACTATTAGAAACTATTTTGCCATGGGAAGACATAATAATATTGATAGCATATATATCGGACAAACATATAGCAAAATTCCGAAACAACTAATTAGAGACAATGCAAATATTTTAGTTTTATTCAAACAAGACGATACAAACCTAAAACATATATACAACGATCATGTAAATGCTGATATGTCATTTGAAAAATTCAAAGAGCTTTGTGGAAAAGCTTGGGCGGAAAAATACGGATTTTTGGTAATTATGAAAGATAAAGCTATAACAGATGGTCGTTACCGCATAGGTTTTGATAAATTTGTTTTAATACATTAATTAACAACATTATCGTACAAGTCTCCATGGTGTAAACATGGTTAGTCAGGAAAAGCTATTAAAAGAAATAAAATCACTTAGTGATTCTATTAGACATAAAAACAGAGCGTTAAGATTAGGAATAAGTGAAAGAGAGAAATTTCTGGAATCAACATTTAAACCTATTACTGAGCCATTAAAACAATTGGGGCAAAATGTTACACCTTCAACATTTAATTTTTCCGGAGATGCTATTTTACCCATTTCAAAATTTGAACAAAAAGAAGAATATGAAGGTGATACAAGTTTTACGCAACAAGGAGAAACAACTGAAGAAGAAAGCGAACTAGGTGAAGAAACGGATGTTTTAACAGAAAAAGAAGGTCTTTCTACAAGCGAAGAACAACAAGAAGAAGAAGAGCCTATTAATCCATCCAACTTGAGCAAATTGGGCTCGGATATTGCGTATAAAGGGCCGCTTGCAAGACAATTTGTATTAAAAATGTTACATTCTGCACAACCAACTCGAAAGTATCATACTTTTGGTGCTAGAATAGAAGAAAACGGCCTAATGATTGGAGATAGCAAGCTTGATGTAGACGAACATGACAATATTATTATAAATAATAAACAATACAAAGGTACAAAAGGATTGTTTGAACTTATTTTTAAACCGAAACCTAATAAATATACTAAAAAGGATTTAAACATTTTTAAACAAATATTGGAGGATACAAATGCGCATAAGAAAAATTATTCTAAAAATTTCAATGTTTATAGAAATAAATCAGAAAAATATAAAACTATTATTGCTAAACTTTTCCCACCAAAAAGAAGGGCACCCATAAAAAGAAAATCATTATCTTCTGCTGAAATAAATATTTTACATAAAAGGCGAAAAACAAATCAATCAAGTTTATCAGGAAAAGGATTATTGAAAAACTTGTATGATACTAATATAATATACTACAACGATATAAACAAATTGGTTGATAGAATGAAGTTGATATATGAAGCAAAACAAGCCGGACATAGCGGTTTAGAAAACGAATGGGTAGCTTTGGTCGGCGAATTGCGAAATCGAGGAGGAATTGCATAAAAATATGAGTATATAGAATACAAGCATAACCGATTAAGCATTCTGTATAACCATGAGTGTGGATAAGTTTGGACGGTATTCCGAAACTGGAAGCAAATCAGGATCTTATGGAAAAAGAGGTGGTTTACCACTAACATCCGATGGAGATTATGATATAAGTAACAAACGTTTAAAGTTTGTAAATGATCCAAAAGATGATAATAATGCAGTGAATTTTAAAACTTTAAAAAGTGAAACATTACCTAGCTTAAAGCTTCAAAATGAAGTGTATAACGCTAATTTTTATAGAATTGCAAATCTTCCAAAACCAATAGATAAGAATGATTCGGTAAATAAAGAATATTTAATGTGGTACATAAACCAAACCTTAAGATATGATCCTAAAAGTAATAATAAAGCATATGATGCAAAAGATCTTAGAATAGCCAATATAGCAGATCCTGTTAATGATCAAGATTCAGTTACCAAAAAGTATTTACATTCAGTCATACCTGAAAAAACAGATAAATTTTCCTTTTACAACTTTGTAATACATGATATTGGAGACCCTAAAGATATGAAAGATGCTGTAAACCTTTAATATCTTACAGATCATTGTATTACGCATGATATTAATACAATTGATTGCAAAAATAAAGTGTTAACTAACGTTAAGGAAGGAACTGCAAAATCACATGCAGCTACAATAAGTCAAATAATGAAATTAAAAGATAACAAATGGAATGCGGATGCAAAAATAATTACTAATGTTAAAAAAGGGTTGGATGAAACTGATGTAGCAACAGTTGGACAAGTTCCTGTAATAAAACAATATGAAAACGGTAAACAATACTTTGATTGCAAAGGGAAACCACTAGTCAATGTTGCAGAAGGAATAAGAGACAGTGATGTAGTTACAGTAGCACAAATGCATGAGAAGGGAAACATATACTATAATCTTTTTCTAAGAAAAGATTTAAATAAGCAGTCTTTTTTTTGTGAAGACTTGCGATTGACTAGCTTAAAAGACCCTATTAATTTTACTGATGCTGTTAATGTAAATTACATTGTAAGACTCTTAAGTGTAGTATTATATGATATTTATAACACAATAAAGCCCATAAAATCTGATCAAAAATTAAATTGGGTTAAAAAGAATGTTATGGAAAAATATTTTTTAAATAAGGAAACTGATACTTTAAGAACTTCTAAAGATGATGATGATGAAGAAGATACAATCCTTCCACAAAACTGGAAAAAAATTATTTACCCATAAACAAACATACTTATAAATAAACAATGTCAAAGGATAAGTGCATCATTCATTATAAAGCATTTATAAAATAAACAAGTATCGACATTTCCTTTCACTATAAAAGACCATGTTGAAAGTTCAACGCATCAGTCATAATCGACACGTTATAAAGAGAGGAAGAGGAATAGCATCAACAGCACTTTCTCTTATTACTAAGCCGGTTGGAGCTATAGTTAATAAAGCTATCGATTTATTACCTGTAGAACTACATTTACCAGGACGTTATCAATATTGTGGTCCTGGAACAAAATTGAAAAAAAGACTTGCTAGAGGAGATCTTGGAATAAATAAACTTGATCAAGCCTGCAAACAACACGATATAGCATATTCAAAGTTTGCAGATACTAAAAATAGATCAATAGCGGATAGAGCACTTGCTGAAAAAGCTTGGCAAAGAGTAACATCCAGTGACGCTAGTATCGGTGAAAAAGCAGCAGCTTTAGCGGTATCAGCAGCAATGAAGGGTAAAACGATGTTTGGATGTGGAAAGAAGAAAGGAGGTGGAAAAAGGAGGAGAAAACCTGCAAAGAAACGTGGAGGAAATATAAGAAGAAAACGACGATCCACCGCAGGTAAAAATAAAAAGAAACAAACAATATGGTCAATGATAAAAAAAGGAGGAGGATTATACCTAAGACCGTATCGTGTGTATTAAACAGAAAAAAACAATTATTAATTCCAAATAAAGAATTAATTACTTATGTTTCTTGTTTAAAACTTCCATTTTTAGAGGAGTATTTATGAAAGATGCATTACCTGTTAAAATTTGGAAAAATGAAACCGGAATAGTAAATTTAGATAATAGTAAAGGATCAGGCACTCATTGGGTATGTTATAAGAAACTAGGATCAACTATTTACTACTTTGATAGTTTTGGTAATCTCCCACCACCAAAAGAACTACAATATTACTTTAAAACAGCTAAAAATGTACTATACAATTATAAAAGAGAGCAACCTGATGATACGGTAATCTGTGGACATTTATGTTTAGATTTTTTAACAAAAAGCGTTAGTCAACTTTAAGATGTCTTCCTATACAGTATCATTAACTGGAACTTCATCTACTTTGCGAAGTGTTCTTTTCCCTGCGTTACGTTTGGAAAAAGATAAATTATGGGAAGCCGCATTATTAGATATAACAACTTATAATTCTATTCCCAACGTTACTGAAAATGTTAATGACAAAATACATTATTACAAAACAAAAGATAAAAATACAAACAAATATTCAGATATACAAGTATTTAGTTTACCCACTGGAGCATATGAAATTGATGATATAAATGAAGCGATACAAAATCATATGGGAAAAGATAATATAACAATAAAAGGAAATAACAATACTATGAAAGCTGAAATTAAATCTAAATATTATATAGATTTTAGCAAAGAACATTCAATTGGTAGTTTATTAGGATTTCCTAAAACAACAAAAATTTTAGAACCTAATATTAACCATTCAGGTGCTAGAACTGTGACAATAATGAAAGTTAACAGTATAGATGTTACATGTAATATTATACATGGTTCTTATAGAGATGGTGAAAATACTCATATATTGCACACATTCTATCCAACGGTCGCTCCGGTTTTAAAATTTTGGAAAAGCCACAAAACTTGGTGTACCTACCGTTAAACACCAGTTTTATTTCAGACATTGTGGTGAACATACTAGATCAAGACGGAAATCATATTGATTTTAGAGACGAACCTATAACTATACGAATACATATAAAATCAACCGTATAACAATGGGGTTATCATTTAAAAAGAAAGAGCTGACTAGTAAACAAGTCAGTAGCACTTCAGCTATAGAAGGATTAACAAGTGATAACATTCGTTTTCTAGAAGAAATTGGATTAAAACTTATTAATAATGGAAATATTGGATATAGCGCAGGGTCCGACATTCGACGAAACCTTATGGGAAAAGGAATATCATACGCACAACCCTTACGCTTCATCAAAATTAAATAATAATGATGAAATTAGAATTCCCATACAACAACAGGATATTTATACACTTCCATGTGAAAGTTATTTGTATATCGAAGGAAGAGTAACAAAAAGAGATGGAAGCACTGCAAGTACTGTTCCGTTCATAAATAACCCCATGGCATATTTGTTTGATGAAATAAGATATGAAATTTCCGGAGTTACAGTAGATTCAACAAAAAAGGTGGGAATTACAAGTACATTAAAAGGATTAGCATCTTTAACACTGAGTGAAAAAAATATGCTAGCCGCCGCAGGATGGGTAGCGCCCGATTCCAATATAATCACTCCAAACAGTTCAGGCAATTTTGACTTTTACATTCCTTTAAGATTACTTTTAGGCTTTCCTGAAGATTACCGAAAAATAATAATAAACGTAAAACAAGAATTAGTTTTGTTAAGATCATCAAACGACAAAGATATTATTATGGCGCCTGATGGAACAACGGAAGCTACTTTAGAATGGAAAATGCAATTAGACAAGATTGTTTGGAGAGTACCGCATGTACGGTTAAACGATCAGAATAGAATTTCATTATTAAGAACTTTAAAATCAGATCGTGATATCGTAATACCATTTAGAAGTTGGGAGTTTCATGAATATCCGGTTTTACCGGAAACACAACGTCATACATGGACTGTAAAAACTTCTACTCATTTGGAAAAGGCAAGATATGTAATATTTGGATTACAAACAAAAAGAAGAAATGAAATAACTAAACATGCTGGTGAATTTGATCATTGCAAACTTACAAATTTTAAGGTGTTTCTAAACTCTCAATTCTTTCCATACGACAACTTCAACATAAACTTTACAAAAGACAGGTTTAGCGTTTTGTACGATATGTACGCAAGATTCCAAAATTCATATTATGGAAAAACAAACACACCTTTATAAACGCCAAACCAATTTAAATCTAACTATCCGATTGTTGTAGTTGATTGTTCAAAACAAAACGAATCTGTAAAATCTTCCAGTGTAGATATAAAAATAGAAATGGAATTTGAACAAAATGTACCCAAAGATACATCTGCTTATTGTTTAATTTTACATGACAAAATTGTTACATATACACCTTTAACAGGAATTGTAAAAGCAGTTTTGTAAAATGAAAAGGAAAAAAAATACCCCCACCACTCGGTTATAAAAGCAGGAGCGGGAACGAAAATTGTTTAGTTTACTGTCTACAGTTGTATGGGTAACATCGTCTACAGCATTATAAACAAAATGAGTTCTTTATCAGTTGTACAAGACGTTTCCGAAACAGCACCTTTATTGGAAAATGATGATAAACATTTTGAAGAAAATATTGTAAAGGAAATTGATGACTTTTTAAAGTTTGGAAAACAAAATAAAAAGTTGGAAAATAATAAAACAAACGTAAGAAAGAAAAGAAAACTTGAAGAAAATATTCCCCCAAACATTTTAACTGAAGTTTTCCTTCGCATCTTTTATCCTATTTCATCTTGCATGAGTAAAAGTGTGTCGATAGGATTGGTAAAATCATTAGACTACTCTCCCGCAGTAATCCTAAGCCATGGAACAAAGATGGTTTTATTTTCAGAAAATGCTTGGGATTCCTTTTTAAAACATCTACATCTTATTGAATGTTATTTAGCCAACAGTTTCTTTGGAAGAAAAACTAACATTCGACTTTTGGATTGTGACAATGAAATTGACATTATTAAACATCGTGGTCAACAACAAGTAAGAATTAGAGACTCGACACAATTTGAAAATAAAATTCTTCTAACACGTGAAGAATTTTACATTTTAAACTATGCAACATCTTCTATTACCAGGTATATGAAACAATTAGTATTTTCAAGCTCTGTCATTAAGGAATATCTGGTAGATGCATGCGAAAAACAACCAGAAAGCACTTTACAATACGGACCAATAGATACATCCATCTTTAATAGAATACCTCACGAAGTGGAAATGTGGAGGCAGTTAAGAAACTTTGAACCTTTTACCGAAGTTGCAACGGAGGCTACAGAAGAAGAAACCAACAACAACAGTACAGAAGAAGAAACCAACAACAACAATAATACAGAAGAAGAAACTTTGCTAGGTTAAAACTACAATGTAATTTAACAAAAGAATAAACCGTGGGGTAGGCCTACTGGGGATGGTGCCCACGTTAAACATACACCAACGCGCCTACAACTGTACGGCCTGGTTTATATATATATATATCTAACCTACCGTGGTGTGGAAAACAGTTGATCAGCAGACACCGTGATGAGCAGACAGGATGAAGAAATGGCAGCAAAACCTTGTGTAATTGAATTTCAAGCATTTCGCGGAAACGATGATAGATTTATCATAAAAGAATTGGTAATTTTGGATTTGCTTACACAAGTAGCATACCCGTTTTTATTTGAAGCACCGTGTTCTGTCCATGAACTAAAGTCAAAAGCTAAAATAACAAACAGATGGCTAACAAATAATTTTCATCATATCCATTGGTATGAAGGTTTCCTACCGTACAACAATGTACACAAAATTATGTTTCATTTTTGCAAACCATTTACACACATATATACCAGAGGATTGGAAAAAAAGAATTGGATACGACAGTACACAAACAAAGAAGTTTTAAACATAAAAGTGGACAAAACATTTCACTTTGATGCTAGAAATATTTGTGTTTCTACAATAAATCCGAAACACAACCAATCTCAATGCGCATTACAAAACGCGTATCACTTGGCTTCTTACTTACAACAACAAACGGAAGAATGTAGTGGGGGTTCCGAAGGTTATATAAACTAAGAGGCAACACACCCCGAGTATCAGTCTAACTCCATACTCCGAACAGACAACATCTCCTGTGAAGGATGGCATCACAACAGTTTCTCCAATGTTTAGTTGAACAATTCAACTTGCATTCAAAATCAAATACTCTAATTATCAAGAAATGTTCAGAATTAAAAGAACAGAAACATTATATTGTTCATGAAATGAAGAAAATTGATACAACGCATGGAGACGCAGTCGTCGCATCTTTATCCGATGCACCATATACACCGGGTGATGAACCAAAGTTTCAAGTATATCTTCCAAAACGATTCGTCCAGTTGCTGCAAAATGAAGATCTGCGGGAAATTCAACCAGGATCATTATATTTGGTGTCACACGGAATGAGCGGAAACAACTCTACGGAACTAACTCTGCATATCGCACAAAAATAACATTGTAAATATTGTAAAAAAAAGTTTTAAATAAAAAGATAAAAAACAACATATCAGTATATGTTTTTATATACTGATATGTTGTATTTTTTTAAAACCTCAAACGGATGACCTTGAACTTTTAATCGATAGTATTATTCGATTATTTTATTCGATAGTATTATTCGATTATTTTATTCGATAGTTTTATTCGAATACTTTACATAAATACGAAACTTTAACGTTGAGAGGCTCAGTTTTGTTTAAGACAAGCTACAACCAACATGTCATCCAAAAGAAATAATCTAACACTTATAACTTATTGTTGCAAAGAAAAATGTTTTAGAATACCTGAAGATCAAGTTGACGGAAAAGCTTGTACAAAATGTAATTCTTTCTGCTATTGTAAATGTAGTTGCAAAACATATCAAAAGAACCGATTGGATAAACTAGAAGAATTGCAACATCGACTCGGTCTATTGTGGCAACGATTAAATTCAAAGTGATCAAACAAACACCTGCCATTACCCCCACCACTACCCCCACTACCATCGGAGGTACCTGCAGCACCGGCTTTGCAATAGTCATTCCTGCTACACCTCTCGTCGAGTAAACAACTCTAGTCATGTCTCTCAACATTCGCGGGATTCACTACAACACTATCAATCTTACAACCTACAAGGATTTGGAAATTTTTAGTGAAGAACTAAAACAACTTATAACCACTGGGTTTGGTTTATCTTTAGAACTTTATGCAACAAACAATCAAAACGAAAAAAATGTGTTTTTGCCAACTTACAACAACAAGAAGAATGAAAATAAACAAGAAATTTCAGCACCGACAACAACTTACTTTTCAAATTTGGGAGCAAACTTTACTAACTTGTAAAATAATACTTTTGTAAAAAAAAACAAATAAATAAAAAAGAAAATATCTTGCATTTTCGGATTTTCCGAAAATGCAAGATCTTTTTTAAAAACATCCCCAAAAGACCTTGACACACTTCCGGCCATTTAAAATTTAAATACCCAGCACAGCAGGGCATTTAAACTTTAAATACCCACCACCAACACGTCACAGCTACGTCACAGCTGATGACGTCACTTCCGGTCACGTGACCGGAAGTAGCTGTCAAAAAATTGACTGGCTGTCAAAGTTTGATTGGGCCAGAAACGCCACCTCGCCACTACTGGGGAAATTCGCTAAAATAGGCCCATAACCACAAAATAATGCTAGATAGTGACGAATAACCACCATCAGTCATTGTTAAGCGATTTACACTTAACTTCTACTAATACTTGTTACTTGTAGTTTCCATCCGTTGGCTCGATGAGCGTTGGCTAGGTCAAAGTGCTGTCATTGATTCAGCCACTATAAGGTATGGTTGGTTGGTTAGGAGGGGTCAGAGACCTTCACAGGGGGTTACATTGCCTGAAGTGTTCTATTATATGTACCTTCCACAGAATAAAAACAATGCAGAATCAGATAATTTTTAAGTTTGATTTTAAATTTTTTGTCATCAACTATGGTAGAAATAAAGTCGGTCAGCAAATGATAAAATTTCAAGCCAGCATAAAGAGGTTTTTTTCAAAAACTGACAATCTATGAAAGATGGAAAATTTAGATTTGAACCGAGTGTTGTGAGTGTGATTTCTATCACATGAGTTCATTAGTTTTTGATTCCTATTATACATTACAAGTTCATAAAAATATAAAGATGGCACAGTCAAAATGCCTAGGCTCATGAAATAATTTTCGCAATGCTCACGAAGAGCAAGCCCAAAGATGATTCTAATGGCCTTTTTTTGCCAGGTAAACATTTTCCCTAAATGAGTTTTATAGCCCCCCCATAAGGCGATGGAGTACATGATATGAGATTCTAGTAGGCTAAAGTAAACTATTTTAGAAACATTCAAATTGCAAAATTTACTAACTCTTCTCAACACAAACAGCCCTGAAGCAAGCTTTTTTTCTATTTTTTCTATTTGGTCGGCCCATGACAACCCATCGTCCAACCTCACTCCTAGGAAATCAGAAGAGTTGGAAGGATCCAGCATGTCCTCCCCAATAAAGATATTCAAATCATCAATTGCTTTGGACCTCCTCAGTTGACATGTACTTATGCAGAGATACCCCGTCTTTTCGGTGTTTAAATTTAGTGCGTTGTTGGAGAAATATTGAGCAAGAGCGTTGATTTTTGAAAATGTGTCAATTTCCAGGTTTTAGACATTATTGTTTTTGGTGAAAAGAGTGGTATCATCTGCAAAAATAAATAGACTCTCGTCCGACACCATCCCTTTCATTTCATTAATATATGTCAGGAACTGTATCGGGCCAAGAATCGATCCCTGAGGAACTCCGTTTTTTACTAATTGTTTGCTTGATTGGAATTTTTGAATTTTGAAATTTGATTGGTGTTTTAGCTTAGCGAACTGGTAGCGCTCGGTGAGGAAGGAATGCAACCAATGATGGACACATCCTCCCACCCCGAGCGCCCTCAGCTTACTGAGCAAAATTTGGTGATCGACACAATCAAATCCCTTGGATAAATCTGCAAAGCAGCTAATAACAGATTCTCCGGCTTCCATTGCATCGATGCACTGATTTACAAAATCAATGAGTGCCAATTTGGTTGATTTGTTTTTCCTGAACCCATATTGTTTTTTGCATATGAGTTCATTCGCTTCTAAGTAGTGAGTCAGCTGCTCACTCACCACTCGCTCGAAGAGTTTAGAAATGGAAGGAAGGAGTGAGATTGGACGATAGTTTCCCATGTCCAACTCATCCCCTTTTTTGAAAAGAGGTTTGACTTTAGCTATTTTGCATTGTTGTGGAAATACCCCACTAGTTAGTGAGGCATTAATAATGTGGGTGAGTGCATGGCTTGATGATTTCAAGCTGACAGATTTTGATTGTTTTCATGCTTATGTCGTCAAATCCTGTGGAAGTCTTGGGTGCAAACTTGGAAATAAATTTGGAAAGATCGGTTTCACTGATTTTTTTGAAGTTAAAGAAAGAGCAGTGATTTACCGGGTGCAGAGGGGTGTTTGTTGTTGTTACATGGTTATCTATTTTTAAGCTATCAGCAATGTCAACAAAAAACTTATTAATACATTCAGAAGTTACCTTGGGATCTTTGACTATTTCACCCTCTACTTCTAAAACCAAGTTTTTTACAATGGTGGGACCAGTCTGTCTGTAATGTAAATTTTTTGGCCGCCATCTTGGATCCGCCACTTTGAAATTAGGTAAGTTATTTCAAATATGAAGTTGGTATTGTGACCCATCATTTCTGACTAGTTTTTTAGGCCGAATTTAATGCCGTTTTTAATTATAGTGTTTAGTTTTCAAGATATTGACATTTTTCTAATAAAAATATCAAAAAATATTAATTTTTCAAAAAATAAGTTTTATCGCTAAAAACTGGTTGCGGCACTGAATTCAGCGTAAAAAACTAGTTTGAAATCATGGGTCACATTACCAACTTCATATTTGAAATTACTTATCTCATTTCAAAATGGCGGATCCAAGATGGCGGCCAAAAAGTTTACATTCGGGAAAGTTAAGTGTAAATCGCTGAACAATGACTGATGGTGGTATTTCGTCCCTATCTAGCATTATTTTATGGTTATGGGCCTATTTTATCAATTTGTAATGTTTAAATTGGTTAAAATTAATTTAATTAAAAGTATCCATATCTAGAAGAACCAATTGAGATATTAAAAAACGGATTGCGGAATTGTAATCAGTAAAAAACTGTAATCTAAAATGATGGGTCACAACACCACTTTTACAATAAAAAAATTATTTTAGATCCAATATGGCGGATTCAAGATGGCGGCTAAAATTGCGTACCCCCTCAAAATGAAGTATTAACTACCCAATAATGTTTGGGGATGGTGTGGAGTTGATATTTGAACAAATATAGGAAAAAGTTGGGGGGGGACTATTATGGGACACCCGGTATAACGTCAACCCTTATGGTTTTGGTTGGCTTGACGGCATAACGTTTGACACAAAACTTTCTATTAATTTCATAAGCCTTACAACCATATATAAAAACCTTCATTTGCATTCAAGATGTTACCGGAAAAGCCATCTAAATGCAGGCTCCACAGTAGTCGCGGCACTAATTCGGCGTATCATCCCTCATTGGCAACAAAATATTATAGTATAAGAATATATGATTGTTTTAGAAGAATTGCTTTGAGGTTGTTTCTGCGTTTTTCTGTCATACTTTATGTGCTTAACAACATACTTAAAGTTAGCCAAAGTTTGACCACCGGAAGTGCCTTATTTTCAAGATGGCGCCCAAGATTGTGTTAAAAGTATTAAAGATTTAGTAAATTGGTGTAAAAGGTTATATATGAAAATAAATCAGGCACCATTATAACACCACCAATAATTTAAATGTGGTAAGAACTTTATTTTGACTGGGTAAACATGTTTCGCCCCCATCTTGGATCCGCCATATTGGGTGACGTATTATTTTCAAATGCAACTAAAGTGCTGTGACACATCATTACAAACTAGATTTTCACGGTGATTGCAATGCTAAAATCCATTTTTGACAATATCAATTTGTTTTCAGGATATAACCAACCAAATTAATATTCTTCCCTATACATCCTTATGAATAGTGTTTCGACCATTAACAGTTACGGGATTATATTTCCTATAGCTCCGGCCCTAAACAAAGCATGAAGTTATGTAAAGAAACTTACATAAAATAATATAAATACAATTCAACATTTGTGCATTACAAGCTGCTGAAAACAAAGAATACTTAATAATTTTTATTTGGTTTGCTATAAAGGTGATTTTTTTCATTTGAATTTAACTTCTCACGGTCAAAATTGAAATTTGATTGAAATTTGTTTAATTTAAACTTGTTCCAAAGTCTTCAACAAATTTGGGAATCGTTCCTTTTGGTTCAACATACAGTCCAAACATTTCTATGTTTGTTTTTTTTGTATTTTTCTTGAAAATATTGTTCGTTGGCGAGTAAATAGCTTTCTTTTCTTTGTTTACCTTCTAGTTGTTCTTGACTTAACTCAAACCTAACCGTTGGATCTATTATATATCCTATTAACTATTTCCGGTCAATTGCAATGATGTCAATTCTTCTTATAGATTCGTTATCAGCAACAGAATGTATCTCTTCATACACCTCAAAATATTTATAGTCTTTTGTAAATGAATACATCCTTTAATAAATTAAACATCTTCCGTCGTAAAAGAGACTAACTTTTAATATGATCTAAAATGACTTACAATGTTATTGGCTTATATTTGAACGAGTAATTGATTAAATCGGGTTAGTGTGAGGCAAGTTATAGGCCTTTAACTAAACAGAAATTTCGAAAACAAATAAATTTTGCATTAAATGAAGGATTGTAACTCGTCTGAAATTTGTCTGATTTATTTATATTATTAATAGCTCATAATATGAGCCCCGACTTTTTACAGAGTGATTTAAAACCAAAACAAATTTCCTGTCTCATCTTAGAACCTGAGCTATTCAAATCGCAGTAAAAATCAATCTAAAAAAAATACAATTTCATAACTGGCGCCAAATCTTAAGGCCCACACCGTCCATAAGCCCAATGCTAAAATTAACATTAGTCTTATGAACGGCGTGGGCCTTAGTATTTGGTGCCAGTTATACGTTAAATTATAAAAGACAACTCTTCTCATACTAGACTGATTGAAATGAATAGTTTCTAAAATTGAAATCGTCATACAGTGTTTTGAGGCTAAAATTAAGTTCATGCGTTGTTTAGAACCGGATTCATAGGTAAAATAATCCCATGATTGTTAATGGTTGAACAATCATTCATTAGGCGTAGTATATAAAGTATATTAAGTATATTTAGTAGTTATATAAAGTATTTAAAGTATATAAAGTACTAAGACTATTTTTTATTAGACGTGTAGCAAATCGTTCGATTACTTCAAGGCCTTACCATTTGCGTACTAACCATAGTATTGCACTTCCCAAACCGAATTTAACTTTTTAACAACATTTTTATACCTACAGTGCTATAAGATTGTTTAATATTACTTTTAAGCCGATATCATTAACGATAGCACACACTACTTGAAAAAACTAAACAATTGGATAAATAATCTTGAGAATGTCGAGGATTTGCTGAAGCCTCAAGTGTAACTCTTTTCTATATTTGCTATGGTTGATTTATTTTATTTTTTGTAATAATTTAAGTTATTGAATTCCTTATTCTTTACGAGATGTATGTCAAAACATGATTCTCAGTTTTTGTTTTTATGCTAGATCGTAATGTCATTTTATTTAGTATTTGCAGTTTATAAATTGGAAGCACATGCATTATTGTATTAAGTTTTTATATATCATTTATGTGAATTTTTATGTACACAGCTTGGCACACATGTTTTCTTTTGTTGTTTATAATTAATGTTCAACAAAGGGACCCCAATTATTCGCCCAAAAATGACAACCAATGCAATGGCAATGGCAATGGGGGGGTGTGCGGTTGTTGTTTTGTTAAATTTGTTTGTATTTGTTTTGTGAGCACTTAACTTACCTTTTGTATTGTCATATTGTATATGTATGTATCACACTTGTATTTTAGGCGAATAAAGAATTTTCATTATTATTATTATTATATAGGACAGAATATCAATTTAGTTGGGTATATCTTAAAAACATATTAATATTTTTTTAACGGATGTTGGCATTGCATTCAGTGTGAAAATATAGTTTGTAATGATGTGTCACAGCACTATGGGTACATTTGAAAAAATATGTCACACAATATGGCGGATCCAAGATGGCGGCGAAACATGTTTACCCAGTCAAAATAAAGTTCTTACCACATTTGAATTATTGGTGGTGTTATAATGGTGCCTGATTTATTTTCATATATAACCTTTTACACCAATTTACTAAATCTTTAATACTTTTAACACAATCTTGGGCGCCATCTTGAAAATAAGGCACTTCCGGTGGTCAAACTTTGGCTAACTTTAAGTATGTTGTTAAGCACATAAAGTATGACAGAAAAACGCAGAAACAACCTCAAAGCAATTCTTCTAAAACAATCATATATTTTTATACTATAATATTTTGTTGCCAATGAGGGATGATACGCCGAATTAGTGCCGCGACTACTGTGAAGCCTGCAATTAGATGGCTTTTTCGGTAACATCTTGAATGCGAATAAAGGTTTTTATAGCCTATTAGTCCAGTAACTGACCATTTCCGTGGAGAATTTCTCGAACAGCACCGATTTGCATGAAAATTTGGATTTAGCCCCCCCCCAGCCACCAAACAACTAGGTTGTGGGGGGGGGGGGGTAACTTACCCTCTACTTCAAAGTTAAAAATGTTTTAGGGGTTGCTTTTTCCCAGGGGGTGGGTGCCACCCCTTCTAGGGGGTGTAAAAATTGTTACATTATAACTAAGCCCGGAAATAGATATATTGACCGATTCTAAGTAAATTTTGTTCAATAAAGTTTGTTCTTAAAGTCAATACTTTTCGAGATATTCACGATTGAAATTGGCAATTTCCCCCCCCCCCAAATAAAACACTTTTTCAAATAGTTTTCCACAAATAACTTAAAAACTAAGAGGTTTAGCGAAAAAGTTATAATGAAATATATTGTAGTGTATAAAAAAACGAAGAAAATGGTGGGCTTTTGAAGTCTGTAAACCCAGTTGGAGCTAAGTTATGGCTTGTTTAAGAGTAGTTTTAATTCGTCGAACGCCAAAATGCACAATTTCTATGTGAAATAACTAAAATAAAATAAAAGTTTTTCGAGGAAAACTTACTGAACATTTTTTAAAGATCATCAAAAGACCTTTAATTATGAGTAGATCCAGTTGGAGGTAACCAGCTCAGCTGACATAAGCATAAAATGATAAAATAGTGTCGTAATAGTGTCGTAATTGTGACGTATGTGTGACGTGTTTTTGACGTATTGGTGACGTATTTGATGACGGATGTGTTACGTAGTGATGATGTCACTGAGGCGATGACGTGTAGGTTTAAATGGGTGGGTTTTGAAGTGACGATGCCGGGTTGGACGGCGCGACGGCGCCGCCGAGAGGCCGGTGCGACGGGGGACGGTCGGAGTTCCGGTGCGGTGCCGGGCGGTTACCGTATCGTCGGTGTCAAAACTACCGTTCGGAGAATTTGGACTTGGAAACTAATTTAAGTTTTTACCGAACTGTTGTGAAATGTGGGTCAAGGCCACCTAGGGTTGTTTTTTTAAAAAACATTTATTTTTTTCAAAACTACAATACAGAATTTGTTATAGCTAAGTAATTTACAAATTTGGAAAACACGACAATAAGCCACAGTGAGTTGTAAGTTGAATTATTCTGTTTGGTCTGGTCCGGTGTTTTGCGGCACATTATTAGATGGGTGCACGGGATCCGAAGTGCCGTCGTCGGTGCCTGTTGATTCTTCCGGTGGAACGTTTTCGGTTGTTGATACTTCAATCGTAGGTGACGCTGTGGGTTACGGAGACCATTCGGGGGCGTGTTGAGAACAAGACGACACGAAGAATCTACCCATCCGCAAAGATTGCTGTCGAACTCCACGGTGACCTTCAGTTGTATCGGTGGATGGTTCGCTATTAAGTGTAGAAGTGTCTAATGTAGAATTCCTAGATCTATTTCGTCACAAATGACCAGTTGGAACTGCATGGTGATTGGCGGTGCGGGGTCTTGGGGATCGCTGATGTCGGCAGGTCCGCTGTCGAGGGAAGAATGGCGACTGGCGACGTGCACTCCGCGTTTTTATGCATGGAGGGGTGGGGGAGGCACGTGTTCTCCAGGCACTGTTTCAAGGTCACCGTAGGAGGTTTTTAAAAAACGGTGTAATTTAATATCGCTAAAGCAAAATTATACATAAAAAACTAAACCTACGGAAATAAACATGAGTACGAAATAACTAAACTACAATTATTTATTTACATAAAGAGTAAACATGAGTAAAACTAAGATGAACTATTTACATGGAGAGTAATCTCGGTAGAGTTGTTCGCTGAAAGGCCGTGTGAGACTAAGTAGAATGAACCTGGCTTAATAGCATCTAAGTCCTCGTTCATAAGCACACTGACAAATCGTTTCGGAAGGTAGACTTGGAACTTTGGTGAATCGCCTTCTTTGTACGGTGAATCGCCAAGAACAGCGATGACCGCTTCGCCAACTGATGTGTCCATTTTCCTCATCGCGTAAACTGCGTAGTGTTTCTTCTCTTGTAGTTCGCTGCATTTTTTTATAGTTATGAGGTCGGATTTTGAATGTTGGTTGGACTTATCGGCGAGGGATTGCAATTTTTCGATCGATGCCATGTTGAGATGTTAGATGTTTCGTGTCACGATCTGGGTACGAATTACGACGAATTATACCACAAGTCTTGTTACGTATATATGTGGTATTTCCCCTCCACTAGTTACTGGACATCAACGCACCGACCTTATACGCACGAGATAATGCACAATTAGTGTTCTTATGATGAAGATTTTTCACTCCGATGCATAGACCGTTTAAATGCGTTGTAAAGTCTTTGTCTAGTGTAACATTTGTTACGTTACACTTACAGTATTTTTCGATCCATTTGGTTTTTTCACTTCCGGTAGTGTAAATTTCGTCGTACTGTCGACAGTAGTGACGCATTATATTGTGGAGCTCCTTGTACTGTGTAAAACCTTCATCCCATTCGATGTGGTTGAGATGTGTTGTTATCCAAATGTTGGTCCTTGCACTCTTACTGTTCAAAAGTCTAAAAGGGTAAGGCGGTTTAAATAGAAAATAATTTACAACATTAGTTGATGTATCGAAAAATGCAAGCTCTTTAATTACAAACTGGTTTCGATTGTTCCTAAATGCCTGAAATTCTACAGCACATCTTTTGGGAGGTTGTGTGATTTCATCATAAAATGTAACCGTCCTGTCCATTTTTCTGAGCAACTTGATGACACTGACGCAAATATGGAAGTGTAATATGTTTTATCCACTGTCTTATTTAAGAGGACCAATCGTTTCTATTTTACAATGTTTTAATTTACATTCACAGAGCGGCTTAGGAAAACAAGTGGAACAAGGATACGATAAATCTTTATAATGAAACTTGGAACACGTTTCTTCACAGCAAGTCAAAAATGTGGAGTCTTGTAGATTTTTGGAGTGACAGGCTTTGGTGTTTCAGCTTTAAACGATCCGCAAAGACATCTGCAAAAACCAAAATTCTCACAACGCCTACACGCCATCCCATCTACTTGACATATGGGCCGAATGAAACACTTATTTTCACAACAGTATCTGATCATACTTGTTTGAGAGTTTTTCTCCATGATCACTGAGTAAAGGCTGACAACGTTTTCGACTTGCACCATATTTATTACAGGAGAGAAGAAGAATAATTTGCGTGCCTTGTTTATTTTTCAAGGTCATGCAAAAGGCGTTTTAAAAAAGCGGGCATTTCAGTACTTTACCACTTACAAAGTGTTATTTACATCGGCCTCATTTTTGCTCTCGTCTCCATGATCGTTCGTAGCAGGTTCTTCATTCTTGTCTTCAGAGACGTTAGTCGTAGAGTCTTCCGGTTTGACTATTTCGCTTTTGAGCTGATTGCGCAAAATTTCTGTTTTTCTGTAAAACGACACTTCTTGAGGCAAGCGGTTGTATACACAGCTATCCAACGGCCCGTAGAGCAATGGGACTTTAGGGTTTCTGATCATACAACTATCGAGATAGTCAAAGATAATCGAACTGTATGACGTGAGCTGTTGTAAGTATCTGATTATTACAGGCGGCAGATTGGAAAGGATACAAAATTCCTCATAAGTCAAAAGTATCTTTTTGTTGTGTCTGGACAAGTCCCTGAATCTCACATATTGGGTTCCTCTGAGTCGGATATTGTCGATTTCCAAGTCTGATTCGTCAAACCCCATCGCTGTTTTTCTCCCGGTCAAATTGTTGAAAAGATATGCTTCAATAATGGAGATGTATTTGGTAAATCTGTCCCACATTTCAACGGTAAGCACTATAGATGTTTTTCCACTTTGGTCAAGAAGAACCGCGGGTTTAAAATTCAACGATTTAAATACTCCAGCCGTGATAGTGTTATCCATGTTTTCGTTCAACGGGTACATAGCTCGAAGAAATATACCCGTTGTTAACATTAAATTATCTTCATCTTCAAATCTCTTCCTTTTTGTTGGAGGATTATTTTCATTGAACTTTATTAACTCTAGTAGTTCCTCTTTGATTTCTTTTGAAGATCTTATATCATCGTTTACGTTGAGTTCCTCGGTAGACTTGTTTTCCAAAAATGTCGTTGTAGAAGGAGCTTCAGTGTCTGTATTATCAACATTTTCATTCGAACTTACGTCTGCTTCAATTTTTCTAGGATCATGACTCATCGGATTTCCAGTGGATGTTGTGGTCAGCTCCAAGTTTTTGTCGGTTAAGATTTCCTTTGCACTATTTAACGGCGTATTATCCATAGTTTAGATGCGATGTTACCACTCTGCTGACAGAAGATAAACTAATGTACCAACGATTGACTTCGCTTTTATGAACTCGGTGTTGATGGTGGGGGGGAAAATAATGAAATCTATAACATTCTCCTTACAACTCCTGTCAAGGGGGTATACGTTATGATTTTATCATGAAGTATCAAGCAATATGCTGTTGTCTGTTCAGGAATGTTTTCCTCCAACTCAAATTCTATCCGAATATCAACTGTAGACGTTTTAACAGATTCGTTTTGTTTTGAACAGTCTATTACTACAATAGGTGCAATGTCCTTAAACATTTTAGGGTTCAGAAGAGGCGAATTCGTTCTTCCATAATATGACGATTGGAATCTGGTGTACATATCATACAAAATTCCAAATCTATCCTTTGAAAACATAACATTCAAGTTGTCGTAAGGAAAGAATGTGAATTTAGGAACAACTTGACATTTGTTAGTTTACAATGGTCAAAACTACCTGCGTTAGCTGTGATATTCGACTTTTTGTTGGTCTGTAACACAAAGATCACATATCTAGGTTTTTCTAATTGGCTTGATGTCTTAACAGCCCAGGTCTGACGCTGTGTTGTCGGTAGTATTGGCCATTCATGCATTTCCCAGTTTCTAAACGGGACAACTATATCTCTGTCAGAATTGAGCATCTGTAATAGTCCTACTCTCCGTTCGTCAGCCAATCGTACATGCGGCACTCTCCAAACAACTTTACCTAGAGTTAGCTTCCAATCAAGCGTTGTTGTTGACGTTCCAGAGTCAGCTACTATCACATCCGTATCGCAGGATGATCGCAATAAAACCAATTC
Source organism: Flexamia atlantica (assembly GCA_035578135.1). Taxonomy (NCBI): domain Eukaryota; kingdom Metazoa; phylum Arthropoda; class Insecta; order Hemiptera; family Cicadellidae; genus Flexamia; species Flexamia atlantica. The sequence goes on from JAQJVK010000010.1 coordinate 38,192,401, forward strand.
TTGCTTAACATTAATTATTATCCTTTTGTAGTCTTCAGCAAATCCTAATAAAAGTTTTAAAGGAACGCAAAAATCGAAATAACCATTTGTATTTGGTGCGAATTTCGTTTCACTTGGCAATACCCATCCACTTGTTATCAAAGAGTTTGATTCAATTGGTGACAGTGAAACCAATCCTTTTATTGTACTGCTAACTACAACTTTCTTTGTGGAGTCAACAACGATCCCTGATAATTCATATCGAATTTCTTCAAATAAAAAAGCCATGGGATTATTAGTGAAAGGCACTTTTGATTCAGCGTCTCCATTTGTCGTTGTTACTCTTCCTTCAATATAAATATAGCTTTCACAAGGCAATGTATAAGCATCTTGATGTTGTATTGGAATTCGTATCTCATCATTGTTTCCCAATTCGATGAAGCGTAAGGGTTGTGTCTGTGATACTCCTTCTCCCATAACGTTTCGTCGAAAACTGGACCATTTTTATGTCCAGTATGTCCATATTTGTTAACTATAAATCCGAGTCTTTCCAGAAATTGCACGTTCTCCGTACTTAGTCCCTCCTCGTTCCGAGTGGTACTGAACTTCTCTGAAGTTTCTTTGGTATTATATATGAAATTAAGACCCATCGTTACCTAACAACACTTGCCTAATATGTAGGCGTATACTTATAACTTCTCCTCTAAAATCTACTTCGTCTCCGTCTTGATCTCGTACGTTCAGCACGATGTCCGATATGTGACTGGTGTTTAGTGGGAGATAAATTAGGTTATGTGGTTTTTCAACTATCAAATCCTGGCGGTACATTTGGGTAAAACGTCTGCAATATATGCTGATTTGACCCATCCTTATAAGCACCTTGAACTATGTTGCAGGTAATATTGATTACGTTAACTTTAACAATATTTACAGTTTTTGGACTTGTGTGATGGAAGTTCAAGTATTGGTTCAAGTATTGATGAAAAGGGTGGAAATCCTAACAAGGAACCGATCGAAGCCAATGAAATAAAGAGCTACAACAACTATATGTAGTCGAGCTATGAGTAAAGTCGATGAAATATTTGCACTTAATTTCACTTCTTAAATTGTTGTTATTAGCTCGCAGTTCAATAACATCATTTCCTAGACGGTTCTGGAATTCTTTGTTAATGTCTGTAATTTCATATGAACCGGTTGTAATCTCAACAACCTCAGTCTCTCCATACGATTCTTGACTATTTTTATTACGAATGTAGTGAAGCTTATTGTTGACTCCTTCTATTATGTTTGGAATTGAATTATATGTAGAAAAATCCAACAGTGCAACTTCCCACTGTCTGTTAGGTGTCAGTTGCAATGGTGGGAAAAGGGTGCTCCGTAAAGTTGACGAACAACCATTAATGGTTACTGTACAAGACGCCATCGTGAAGTTGACTAACGCTAGTAGCTAGAAACTCCAAACATAAATGTCCACAAACCGACGAGTCTTTACTTTGTTTTTGATCGTAGTAGTAGTAGTGTTTTGCCGGTTCTGGCGCACCCGCGGGTCTGAGGGCTGAGGGTCCTGTTTTGGCGCAGGTCTGAGGGCTAAGGACCCAGTTTTGGCACAATGCTGAGGGCTGAGGGGTGAAAATTTTCATGCACTCTAGTGCAAGTATGGGGTGAATTTCGTTTTTTCTTGAGCGGCGAGGGCCCGGCTTGTGAAAATTCTTATGCACTCTAGTGTGAGTATGGGGTGTATTTTATTTCGTTGGTGGTGAGGGCTGAGGACCCAGTTTTGGTGCACTGGTGAGGGCTAAGGACCCAGTTTTGGTGCACTGGTGAGGGCTAAGGACCGAATTTTGGTGCAGTGGTGAGGGCTGAGTTTTGAAAATTGTCATGCACTCTAGTGTGAGTATGGGGTGATTTTTTTCCTGTGCAGCGAGGGCCCAGCTAGTGAAAATTGTCATGCACTCTAGTGTGAGTATGGGGTGATTTTTTTCCTGTGCAGCGAGGCCCCAGCTAGTGAAAATTTTTATGCACTCTAGTGTGAGTATGGGGTGAATTTTTTTTTCCCGAGTGGTTAGGGCCCGATTCTGGCGCAGCGGTCGGTTCTGGCGCAGCGGTCGGTTCTGGCGCAGCGGTCGGTTTTGGCGCTGTGGTCGGTTCTGGTGCAGAGGCGAGAAAAAAATTATTATGCACTGTAGTGCGAGTATGGGGTGATTTTTTTTTCCTGAGCGGCGAGGGTAAATTTTATTATTTTGTGTGAGCATGGGTGGTCTTGGTCTTCACCCCACTAACACATCTCACCGCAAAAACCTTGAAAAAATAACATCCCACTAGTAGGATAAATATGTGCTTCCTGCCGCGGGAGTCAATATGGGCTCTTATGGGGCTATTCTTCGGAGCCGGATGAATCGTCTCAGGAGTGATCTGATCACTGGACCACTGATGTCACCTCATCTCTCACCCCTGCGCCAGAACCGGGCCCTCAACCCTCGCCCCTTGCCCTTGCTTTCCTTTGAAAAAAAATCTATACTTTAATATTTTTTTGGATTTTTGTTATTTTGTATACTATTCAAACAACATTTATACCAACCTTATGATGTTTCTTGAAATGTCGTAGTTGAAACCGGTTTCAGAGACCACAACCACGTACGCAGTTGTACCGGAATCGGCTTGCATGGTAGCGATAGCATTGATAAAATCTAATTCGATCTGAATGTCGCTTCTTGAACGATCTGTATTCATGGGATGAAGATGTGTATCGATCACCATCAATGTATGGTCATCTATAAATTCTGAAGGAGATATAATCATGTTTGTGTCTCCAACGTTTACCAGCCTATACCTCATGAACTGCTCATATAATAATCTATATTTTCCTTCACTACAATGCATGTTCTGCAGTTCTTGTGGATACCGTTCACCATTGATTTTTACTGCCACGTTTTTAATGTTGCTATTATCGAATTTAGAGGGAATTTTCTCTTGGTTATTCCAACGGTTTGTTTGCAAACATATGATTATGAATTTTGGATTATATACATTTCGATAAACGTTCGTGATATCAAAAGTGAATGAGGTGCCATGAACACCTTTCTTCTCAATGCATTGCCATTGATAGTAATTGTACACTAGCTTGCCATGACCACTCAGTTTAGTTAATCCATCAATTAGTTGGATCTTGCTTGTAGCTATATACTCAACTAATGGAACTCGAAGTTCGAATGATTTAATATCAATTTTTCCTTCTGCTGGCAAAGTGTCTGTTGCGCCTGATCCTTTCCATCGGTACAAAGCATCGTTATCCTCAGCCCGGGTGAACATGATTTCAAAACCACCTTTGTACATGGGATATTGTAGATGATCTAAAAACCCAAGTCCGAGATGAGCAAGAGTGCCGACAGCTTCAAAATCGCCCCCACCCGTGAAACTGGATTTAAAACCACAATTTAGCAATGCATTTTTATTCGAATTGGAGTAGTTCAAAAGCCCTTTTACTGTGCTGGTAATTCCAGGATGGTCTACAGTATCGATTGTAGTATTGTGTTTCTTGAGTTCGATTCTTGTGAATAGAAATGGTATGAAATTGTCAATGAGTTTGATTGTGGTGTTTGCAGGATATGCGGCTCCATCAGACTTTTTTACATTTTTACCAGTGATGTGCAATTGAATTCCTGAATTGTAAAATGTATCGCCATGATCTAGTTTGAAAATTGTATAATTGTTTGGCGTATTGAAATTGAGTTCGGATACCAGCATTACAGTCCGATATTCGCTCCTTATTACACCATTTGAAAATTGATGATAGAGTGCATCCATTTTGTTGTTGATAGAGATACTTGCTTGTATCACTTAGTTATACTTAAAAAAATAAAACTAGTGTTTTTGGAATTTTAATATTTTTTATTGATTTTTGATTACATTTTCTTTTTACGACTTCTCATAGTCAGATCCGAAATCATCATACGTTTCGTATAAATCTCCATCTTCATTTTCATCTTCCCAAAAGTGTCTATGATCCTCCACAAATTGTTCTGATACATTCTGATAGAGTTTGATGTAATACCAATCTACTTTGTCTGCAAAATCATGTATGAAAGATTCTGATAGAGTTTGCCACTTGCTGACAGTATCCCAACAATCGTCAAAGTTCAAAGCCATCTCACGTAGAAACTCCTCATCAAATTTTGACCTCTTCAATACTGCTCGCCAATTGACGCGATGGAAGTAGTTGCGTAGCATATCAGTACTAAAATCGTAATTGTGTGAGAGAAGATCCCAATTCATCATTTTGTCAAACTTCATTATGAATTCGTCAGTGAGAACACCCTTCGGTGCTTTCGCTTCGCAAGAGATGATCTTCCATGCATTCGCCATTTTTAGAAGATGTATAATTTCTTATACACACTTATATATACACTTATTTGGTGGAACCATATAATGCCACAGACATTCCTAGGCCGAGACCGAGTTTACGTTTTAACCACATTGCACCAGATGTCCCCAGAGCGACAGCACGTTCATTTAGATCGGCATCAGAAGACGTGACTCTGTCCCAGGCGGCATTTTGCAAATCCTTGTCTGCCACCCACCTGTCTTCAGCACGTCTGTGATCTCGGTACCATATATCATGTTTCTAACAAGCCTCATCTAATGGATTAATTCCTTTGTCACCACGTTGCAACCTCTCAGACAATTTTGTGCCTGGTCCACAGAAGTTGTAGGTGTCAAGTTTCCAGTTTCGTGGTGCATGAAGTTCGAATGGTAGTTTGTTTATTAGAGTGTTCAGTAAACCTGATCCTTCTATCGTGTGCTCAGGTAATGCTGACAAACAACGTATTAGATATTTCAATCCATTTGGACGTTCGATCAGCTCTTGCATGCGGTCGTATATGAATTTCACGACTGATAGTTTCTCGTTATGAAAGTTGTTATTTCCAGCTGCCTCTTCAGCGTGTATAAAATTTAGACGACCAATGAGTTCATTCAAATCCTTTATGTATCGGTATTCAATCGGTGTTTTATCATCATATCTTTTTAGACCAGATCCTTCCGTTGTGGAAGCAGGTGTACCAGAGGTGTGGGGGTCTGTTGGTGTGACAGGTTTATTTATTTCGTCCCAAATGGTTTGATCATTAGTTTCCACTTTTGACCCTGGCTTGATTTCGGGCGTCGTGAAGAAGGGTCGTTCTTTTGATACAATGAATTTGATGCCAACAGAATGTTCTTGTAGGTGATCCAATCGTTTGGCGTGTATTCGTCTGGCTTAACAAGACCTTTGTATGTCAACAGTTTCCAAAGTCCTTCACTGCCAGTGTAACGTTTATCTGACATAATTATGTCATCATAATTGAAGGTGATAGGTTCTGACCCAATTTTCAAACGTTCGCTTGGTATATCATAGTATATACCGAATTGAGCGTCGTTTGCACGAGGTACGTATTTTGCGCCGATAACACCCAGGTTGACTACATTAGAGTCCACCAACTCTTTGATTGATTGGTTCTGAAGAATTTCTTCAGTATCGTTTTTGTCGGCTAATACTTCATCTTCGTTGTTACTATCTCTGTTGTAATGTATTTGTTTACGATCTGGTGTACTGGAAAGCCTCGGTCTGAACTTAGTCATCACCTGATTGTATTTTTGCTTTCTCAACCACTCTTTAGTTTTTTGTTCAAGTGAATCATCCTTCTCTTGTTTCTCTTTAATTGCTTTGGTGATTGTTTGATACTTCTTTTCTCTTTCTCTTTGTTCTTCTGTTTCCTGAAAGTGAATGTCAGCGAATTGGTGTTGCAGCCTATTTTTTACATTTTCTAAATGTTTTGCTATGTTCACAGTCAGTGGTAGTTCAGGGTTCTCTAGGAACGTAGTTGGAAATACAGTCGTCTTATTTTTTATTCGTGGAGATACAGTGGCAATTTCTTTAAGTTTTTTCTCGCGTTGTTTTCGCTCTTCTTGTTCAGCTTTGCGAAATTTTTTTACTAGGTTATTCTCGATTGCTTCAAGACGTTTTGCAGTGTTTGCATCCATCATAACTTTAGTTCACTTATAATAACTCATGGTAAATAAAAATTACGTATCAGATAAAATAACGATATTTAACGTTCAATGGAAAAACGACATTCAATATGAAAAACGACTTTGCGTCAAAATATCGTTTCTCGTCAATTTAGTGGAAAAACGACATTTACATCAAAATATCGTTTCTCAAGGAAAATATCGTTTCTCGTCGATTTAGTGGAAAAACGACTTTTACATCAAAATATCGTTTCTCAAGGAAAATATCGTTTCTCGTCGATTTATTGGAAAAACGACTTTTACATCGAAATATCGTTTCTCAACGAAAGTAACGTTTCATACTTTTTTGTTGAATATCGTTTTATTTAGCATACATTTATATTTCCCTGCATGCACCTTTTTCGAGGTATCGATGGACAAAAATCCATGAGGCTCTTTCCAACACTGGCGACATATTTTTTCAAACTGACATAGAGTCATGTCTGAGCCAACGAAATCCTCATGAATGCGTTTTGTGTAGTGTTTGTTTTACTGGAACGCACAAAGTAAATTTATATTGTTGCGTATTACCTGCATGTCTACACGGCTGTAACTCTGACTCAAGTATACACATGATATATTCTTGTGACGACCTCTTATGTAATAATCCTTTATTTTTGACTGTTCATCAAGCAGGCAATCATCAAACACCACCAAGGAATTTGGTTTGCATTCATCCAGTGGGACCAAGTCGCCACAATCCGAGAAGAAGAATGCTATTTTGTTTCCAAGTTTTTTCTCAATTCTTTTATAATGTTTTTGGAGATCCTTGTATGCTGGCTGATCTATTGATCGACTAAATATGTAGAGATGCTTAAATGTAATTCCATCTTTGTTATATATGAAGTTCAGTAGTAAATTGGTTTTTCCACATCCTGATGGGCCGACAATCAAACAACGAAGGGGCTTTGGGAAAACTCCCTCTGTTATTCCTTCGCCATCTTTACAGTAGATGTTAATTTCCATTTTTATAACTTCCTTATAATAACATTTATTAATTGACTAAATGTCAACTGTGGTTGCTCTAGACCGGCCAATTTTAGCCTCTAATTTACTAATTCGTTTAGTCACCTCTAGTAGTTCAACTCCATTGATTGCGTCATATGCGCTGTTACTACGACTGATTCCACATATCTTTCTACCGTTCTTTACTTTTATACAATCATTTGTGACTTCGATTCCTTTTAAGATATTATCGATTTTTGCATTGACTTTTTCCATCTGCTCCTTAACAACTACATCAGTGTTATCAATAGCCTTTCCCACATTAACTATTCTTTTACCTTTAAGGCTAATATAGTTTTTCTCAAATCCAACATGTTTTTTTGCTTCGGAAGCGAGATCCATTTTTGCGTGATTTAACATTTCATCGGCTTTGGATATAAAGTCAGCTTTCAATCTACTGATTTCAGAATGTGTATCCTTTTTACAACTGTCTTCCAATGATGTAAGCTTTTTATTCAACTGATTTTCAGAAATACCACTTCCGCTTGCAGAGAGTTCTTCTCCGAACCGATTGAATTTAAATACAGATATCATGATTGACTATCACTTATTAATACGACAACATGTCCAAGTAAATTAGATTTTCAACATTATTGTTGAGTATTGGATTGTTGTCTTGATCAAGTATGTTTATTGTTATGTTATGGATGGTACGCAACCCAGGTTTAATATCAACGTACAATCTTTCTTTAGGCTGCTCCGATATTTTGTATCCATGAGGAACCTCTGAGAAGAATGTATACAGTAGTTCTGTTTCTGCATGTTTGTGAAACATGCAGAAACATGGTTGACAAGACTGTTTTGTACTATGTTACAATGTATCTCGATAGCATCTATCGCCCTCAGTTTAGGAAGTCTAGTTCCAATCACTGACACATCCTCAGTGTAGTGTGAAGTAACAACATCTTTATTTTGTTTGTCTGTTGATGGAATTTCAAAGCAAAAAACTTTACAAGCCACCGGATCCATATAGAACTTTAACGGTGAATATATTGATAGAAAATCACCACTCTTATTCAGTTTGAATTTAGTAGCGTCAACGTTCAAGTTTAAAGATTTAATATACTGTTGTGCTTTGGCCTCTATAGACTCGATTGTCCAGTAGCCTTTTGTCAATGTAAATGGTTTCAATATTTTGTATATGTCTTTATCCCAAAAGTATATACTTGCATCTTCCCGCACATTGTAAATATTGTTGTCTGAAAAGAAAGCGACGAGTGCAATGCGATGCTTCACATTCTCCTTCAGATGTATCGGATGCTCCAAATGGAGGATGATACGGGATTTGTCACCTCTAAGTTTTAATAGCGGCATTTTCCCTTTGTAATACTTATATGTTATACCACCATGATTGCCAAGAGTATTTATTATCTCTTAATCTATTCATAATTGTGTTCCACGTTTTATCATCATCCGAACACTGCCTCAGCACTTCAAGACACAAGTGACCACAAATAGGAGGATCCTCAAACTCCTGGACTCTTATGTCGTTGTAAAATAGATCATTCTCTCCTAAATACCTTACCAGTTCTACAGGTGGTGGAGCATTGCCAAACGAGTCAAAGTATAACTTTTTATCATCCTGAGTTTTTACATAGCATGTCCAATGCGTGCCATCTGATTCCAAGTCTCCAAGATTCAATATACCACATTCGGATTTCCATGGAAGTGATCTTGGCAATAATTCACGCATGAAAACTCCTCGGAAGTTATGTAGCTTTAACCTTCTCACCCACTTTTCTAAATCACCAAGTGTTAAGGGACGGATTACTTTTTTTTATAAATGATCGCATCCAAGCGGTTATTGATGAGTCTTTTTAAACCAGCTCCTTGTGGATCCTTATCGATAATTGTGTCTAGCTCATTATCAATTATATGTTTTAACCATGGAATGAATTTCTGTTTCAGTAAAGGTGCTAAATGTTTTCTCACCATAGGCGAGATGAACCGTTTACCTCCTGGGATAGTGTTTTCCACCAATTCCATTACTTCCTGCAGAAGACTGCTCTTTTTATTTTTTAGCAGCTGGTCATAGCTGACATTTAAACGCAGCCCAGTTTTATTTTTTCTTGCTTTCTATATTGCCCTATGTTGGTCATCATTCAACAGGATGTAATCCTTACCATGTGTAATATTTTCTTTTGTCAAACCAATGACAGCGTTTCGCCGTTTTCTGTAAGCGATCCGCAACTTGTGTTTTTGCCCTTCGGAAAGATGAATAGAATGTTTATGCAAATCACTCATGCTGTGCTTCCTTCACTTTGTTGTACTACGTAATGTGTACTTATAAGAATACCATACCATTTATTTTTTCTCATCTATTGAATAATGACCCCATGGAAGAGAGCTTATACCATCATTTAAAATGTATCTTTTATTGTCCTCATTAGACAACACTGTTTTATCTACTGCTATAGTATAGAGGTCATGCTTGAAACTTCTGATCATATTTATTGTCTTGGATGATTTTGATCCTTCAAATAAACATCGTTTATAATCATCAAAAGTTATTTCTTTGTCTGTCACAGACTTTTTAACACCTTTAGATTTCTTACATACACTTCCATCCTCAACTTCATGAGCGTACATTTTAGACCTCAGGGCAACCTGCTCTCTCATTATTTTACCACTAAGCTCATCTTTCATTTTGCCTAGTACCTTTTTGTTTACTCTAGGCATACCATAAGGATTGTTCTCAGGGTAATCACTCGTATCAAAATAGTCAATCATTGTCTTCATATCTTGATAGAAGTCAGGAGTGGTTATTGCATATTTTAAAGAATCAGTGTCTGTGTACTGCAATCGAGCTTTTTCCTTATATTTCGATTTGATTACATTGTAATGAAAGTCATAGATTAATGTTTTTGATATATCAAGTACACTCATACCTACATATATAGGTTTATTGAAAGTAAGTTTTGTTCTTCTCATATGTATAGCTGATAAGTTTTCTGCAAATATTGTACGGTCTTTAAAGGAAGGCTTGGCGACCCATTTAACAACTTGTTTTTCTTTTGTTGCCAATCTCACATCTACTCTGTTACGAATATTTTCCATCGTTTTTCCAAACACACCATTGTTCATCAACTTGTAAAAGTCTTTCTCAAAATAATTCTTTGCTTGAGTCCGCAACTTTGTATTTAGTTCTATGTAGGGTGCAATCCTGTTTGATTGAGTGAAAGAAATAGCTCTATGTATTTTTTTGAGTTTCATTCCCAGATTCAGGTACATCTTCAGATTCCTATAATGAACTACATATCTTTCTTTATCATAAAGTGTCGTTAATAGTTTCTTTTCTTTCCCTCCTGGTGGGACTCTGCTTTCTGGAGCAAGTGGTAGGTCAGAGTGCAAATCATGTATTTCTTGAGGATACTCCAAGTCTACCTCAAGTATATACCCAGTAACAGCATCATCAGGTATGGTAGTGACATCTATGTTTGTATCAACCCATTTAAAGTCTTTATACGGTATATATTGCATCATTGCCCAACCGTAAAGGTTGTTTGCATCGAGGTACAGTAGGTACTCGGTCTGTTTGTTTGGATCATAATCTTTCATGCAGGGATTATTAGCTTTAGCGTATCGATTAGAACATTGGGAAACACCACCACGAATTCCCCTCTCGACCATTAGAAGCATTTTATAGTCGGAAATCAGTTCCAGTTCAATGTTTGTTGTTTTCAACATAGCACTCCAAGCCAGACCTGGTGTAGTGAAAAACCACGCTGGGTCTAATTTATATGTTGATGAACACACATTTCGGAAGTTCTCCATAATATCTGCCAACAACAGAACATCTGATTTGTTATAGAGTAATGTATACTCTTTCATATTTTTTATTTGAAAGAAGTCCCAAACCTTTTTTGCATGTTCATAATCTTCAAGTTCAATGTTTGATTTACTCAACTTGTTATAGAATTGTTCATACTCTGGTAAATGTGTTTGTTCATATCTCTCCTCACTACACATATAATCATATGGATACACAACTTTCCTCAAAACTAAATTCAACTGAGATTCAGTAAAGTATTTGGCCGTATGAATAAACTGATCCCTCTGAAGATTCTTTGCAAGCGCATCAAGGCTACATGACATAAACTTGAATGAATCTAAGAACCGAAGTTCAATCATGTTTTCCTTTTTAACAGTGTAGGATATGTAACGTTCTTCATTATTTGGAATAACATCGATCTCCTCTTCATTCAAACCCAACATCTTAATGAATAAATGCGTGTCATAGCCAGAAAGATTGTGAATGAAAATTGGAATAAACTTTGGTTTCCTGAACTTGATGTTGCATTCTCTATGCGCAACACCTCTAAAGTTTCCTGTCAAATGGTCATGATCAAGGACCTTATCACCATTCAATGGCTTTTCACAAATATGACATGTTTTTGATTGTGATATGGTACGTTTGTCATCCTCTGTTAATCTCATTGGTTTGATAGAGTCACTCGAATATAATGTTTGAATTATTTCTGATTCCTTCTCTAGTTGTTCGATAAAAACCTTACCAGCATCCACACCAAAGTATGTAACAGGAGGTTTGTAATCTCCATCTTTTGAGAGTATATAGTATGAAAAACTCATTGGTAAATGTTTTTGGTAGCTCTGTGATTTTTCAGTTGTATGTGACCTATTGGACTCCAGGAGACATTCAAAGTCTGCATAAATTACAAATGGTACTTTCATTGATTTATTGTGATCCATAAACTTAATGGTGGTTCCTTGCTTTGGAAGATTTATTTTTACAGCATCATATGTGCTGCAATCCTGCTTGTGTATCTTCAACTTATCTTCCGACCCAAAAACACCTTTTGCACAACCACATTTTATGCCCATTTTTTGAAATCTGTGAGCTTACCAATCGAGAGAGGTTCTTGATATAACAATAATGATTTCTTTCGCTTCCTTTTAAATAGAGTAGATCAACATGTTTTTCCATTTCCTCCTTTGTAATTCTAAGTGGAACCACATTAAAGTTATTACCATCAAGGGTATAAACATTAACAGATATACTAGCGCGCTTTTCAAACTTTGTTAAGTCATCCAGTTTAACTGGGAATTCGATACCTGTTAATGCATCATCCAGTTCATGCTCATAAGCTTTGTATTTATTAACTCGATATGCATCTTTGTCAACAGGGTGCAACGCAGAGAGGATAGCCCATAAGAAACATTTTTGATCCTCATTCTGAACATTGATTACTGCTTTCTTTGACTGTATCTTTTTAGGTAGATCTACATAGCTAGAAGCTCTAAGTGGAATATATTTATTAATCCTGATTTCCAAATCCACTACTTTCCTTAGAGTCCAGTTAGATCCTGTTGCTTGAAAGTCTTCCATCTCAGCAAGCATCTTCCCTTTTGGTTTAACATAAAACTCAGACACATCTGTTGTCGGGTATATGATTTCATTAACAGTCTTGAAATTCATCATCTGAACTACCTCTTTTTCATTTACTATTCTTTGGAATTCAACATGGAATACTAGGTTTACCTTCAGATTGCTATCAATAACACAGTCCTTAATTTTTTGAATTGCAATAGATGTACACGCTTCTAAAAATACATTAGGATCTTTAATGTTACTCCTATTCTTAATAACAAAAGTCCTTAACCTATTTTTAAATGCTGAAGCGCTTTCCTTTACATCTAATTCACTATCATCACAAGTATCATTATTATCCGTTAGGTTTTTTTCTTGTTCTTTATTGGATGATTCATTATCACCATCAGAACTGGTATCTGTGCTATTACTGGTATCTGTGCTATTACTATTATCTGTGCTATTACTGGATCCATTAGAATTAAAACTCCCATCATCATCATCATCATCATGAAAATCCTTATTATCATTTGAATCATCCTCATAGTCAAGTTCCTCCTCATTTTCCTCTTCATCTGATGTCTCCTCAACCTCTATTACATCAGCATCTTTTTGATTATTTAAACACTTTTGGGTTTTCCTGTGGCGTGACAGATATGACTTGGTTACTGTTAGACCACAGTCAGGGCAAGTAGTTTGTTCCTTTGTTGTTAAAGGGGTTGGTGACAATGGGTCATATGTTGGTGTGTCAGGAATGTGTGGTGGAGAATGATAAACAGGGCTTTCCGGGATATTTAATTTAACATTTGAACATTCATTAATAGGTGGAGGAACTGGTTCGACACATGAAACATCAGATTGATTATCGTGTATTGGTGTTAAAAGTCGTGGTGAATAATAATGAGGATCATTAGAGCGGCTTAAACTTTCCGCAAAGGGATTTGGTCCTAGTATTGATCTGATTTTATCGGAGTCAAGGTGTTGTTTCCTTTGAGGTGATTGAAATGACGCTCCTTCAAAATAGCTAGGTCCAAGTCTTCTTTCAGACATTGAACATTGTTGAACATTGTTGATCTGGAAACATTGAGGTTCATTTGTGATGGTTGGTGGTGTCATTGGGAGTGGTGTAATTGGTGAAGGTGGTGTTATCCAGTCAGGTGATTTAACTTGTGTAAGTGGAGTATCTTTTTTAAGTGGTTTTACACCAGGTCTTTGAGGTCTTGTTGGTTTTCTAATCATTGCTTCCAATGCTACATTATCCATACTTGGTTTCGCTATACTAACAATCTTTTTGACAACTTTAGGATACTTCTTTACCAACCGTTCTAGATCGAACCTCGATTCCTTTATGGTTTCAGGTTGTGTATGATGTTTAGAATGATTTCCCCATTGTGATATTTCCACTGGCGTCTTACACACCCAACACATTTTAGTCAATTGATCAGGTTCATAAAATTTGGTAGCCCTTTCCTTAACTTGTTTAATATTTGAACATGGTCCACTACTACTCGAGGGTTCTCCAAGTTCCCTACTAGTAGACGGTTCATTAGGAATAGGTCCTCTACTCGTAGACGGTTCATGGAGCTTTGACAACCTAATATGACGTTTAGAATTTTGGTGACGTTTTAAATGTGATAACTCCACAGGCTCTTCACATATCCAACACATTTGACTCTTTGGGGCTGGCTGTATTCCAATTCGTTTTAGACTCTCATCATAACTATTGGCTGGCACAAATGAGTTACACTGTTTTGACTTTCTATGCCGTGCTAAATTCGAGTTGGTCACAACCTTTCCACATTTATCACATGTTACATGATTAGTTGAATCCTTTGCAGCAGTTGATGGAATCACCGTACTAAGTGGTTTGTCATTGTTTAATGTACTCATAAATTTCTTAGACTTCTGATGTCGTTTAAGATTTGTGGCTCGCACAGTCTGACCACATATCTCGCAGGCTTTCTTAGCGCTGTCCTGAGTACTCATATTAACTTCTACATGTCCAAGATCATCAAAACTGGTTGAAGTGGAATTAAGACAATTCTTTGTCATTTGATGTTTAGCTAAATATGACGTTGTAACGGTTGCTCCACATTTCGGACATTGAGACTTTTTATCTTTGCTAGGTTGTTCACTGGTTGTTATCTTTGCCTCGTTGTTCACAGGGTTATTGTTTGACCCTTTACGAATGATTTTAAATCCCACTACTTTATTGTCCGCGTCATATAGAACAGATGCCTCATATTGTTCAAGTAAGGCATTTGTCACCTTCTCGGTACTAGGAGCATGAACTGTACCACCAGTATTTCCTTCATCACTTTCACTGGTGTACGTCTCAACATACGACCGATACAAAGTATCATCAGCTGTTTGTTTAACACGACGACGTTTTTGTTTGCGAGTTCGACGACGAGAAGTAGAAGGAGTATTGGGAGCGTCTGGGGAATCGGGTTGACTAGGACAGGGTGAGGGTGTTGCGTTGAAAAACGCAGTTTTGTCTCCAGAGCATGAAGATGCGTCAGACACATAAGTTGCCATTTTTAAGAGTCAGCGTCTCTCCTAACGGCCTAGGCGATTGGCGAAGAAAAGGAAGAGAAGAAGGATGAGGATTTTTTCCTTCTCTTACTTACAATAAAAAAATGAAGATCATCAGTCACGTGATATTGGGAAGAGGGATGAGGGGGAGGGATGAAGGGTGGGGAGAAGGGAGGGGAGGGAAGACGAAAAAAGGAATAGCAGAAGGAAGAGCACTTTTTGGTAAAAATGTGAATATCATTGATGACTGGAAGGAGGGGGGAAAGGGAGGGGTGGGGGGATGAAGGGAAGGAGGGGGGGAGACAAGAGGGATGAGGTGACATCAGTGGTCCAGTGATCAGATCACTCCTGAGACGATTCGTCTGGCTCCGAAGAATAGCCCCATAAGAGCCCATATTGACTCCCGCGGCAGGAAGCACATATTTATTCTACTAGTGGGATGTTATTTTTTCAAGGTTTTTGCGGTGAGATGTGTTAGTGGGGTGAAGACCAAGACCACCCATGCTCACACAAGATAACAAAATTTACCCTCACCGCTCAGGAAAAAAAAATTCACCCCATACTCGCACTACAGTGCATAATAATTTTTTTCTCGCCTCTGCACCAGAACCGACCGCTGCGCCAGAACCAACCGCTGCGCTAGAATCGACCGCTGCGCCAGAACCGACCGCTGCGCCAGAATCGGGCCCTCACCACTCGGGAAAAAAAATTCACCCCATACTCACACAAGAGTGCATGAAATTTTCGATTGCTGGGCCCTCGCTGCACAGGAAAAAAATCACCCCATACTCACACTAGAGTGCATGACAATTTTCACTAGCTGGGCCCTCGCTGCACAGGAAAAAAATCACCCCATACTCACACTAGAGTGCATGACAATTTTCAAAACTCAGCCCTCACCACTGCACCAAAATTGGGTCCTTAGCCCTCACCAGTGCACCAAAACTGGGTCCTTAGCCCTCACCAGTGCGCCAAAACTGGGTCCTCAGCCCTCACCACCAACGAAAAAAATACACCCCATACTCACGCTAGAGTGCATAAGAATTTTCACAAGCCGGGCCCTCGCCGCTCAAGAAAAAACGAAATTCACCCCATACTTGCACTAGAGTGCATGAAAATTTTCACCCCTCAGCCCTCAGCATTGTGCCAAAACTGGACCCTCAGCCCTCAGACCTGCACCAAAACGGGACCCTCAGCCCTTAGACCCGCGGGTGCGCCAGAACCGGCAAAACACTACTACTCGTAGTTGTAAAAGATTTTAGATCCTTCACCGAAATATTGCTTTAGCTCTATTGGAGGGGGAAGATTTCCAAAACTGTCAAAATAATAAACAGAATCCATGATTTTTTTGTAACAGACCCAGTGTGTACCAACACCGTTGGCATCATCAAGATTTACAATTGCAGTTTCGTTTTTCCAAATATTCTTTGGCAAGTCATTGCGCATAAACACCCCCCTAAAAAATGGAATTTTTAGGCAAAATGCGTATCTTTCCAAATCCGTGTTGTTCAATGCTTTATTTGGTACTATTAACTTATGTTTCTCACTCAGTATACACGGTAAGGTTTTAAATACAAGCCTCTTCCGTTTACCTTTTTTTAGAGCATTTACAGGATCTTTCTCTCTTTCGCTTGCCATGGGAATTAGTATTTCTAGCTCTCTTGCCTCCTCCAGAAACTTTTCTTTTGCGTACATTTCGTTTTCTCCTTCTCGATCCACCTCCCACTGCAGTCTTTGCTTTCATGGCTGCTGTTACCGCTAGAGCGGCTGCTCGTTCACCAAGTCTATCGTCACTAGACTTAACTCTTTGCCAAGCTCTCTCGGCCAAAGCCCTGTCAGCAATCGCTATTCTTTCGGTATCGGTGTAATTCGAATATGCTATATCGTGTTCCTTGCAGGCCTCGTCCAATTTATTAATACCAGGGTCCCCACGAGCCAATCGCTGACGTAATTTGGTCCCTGGTCCACAATACCGATATCCACCCGGGATATGAAGTTCTATTGGCAAGGCGTCGATAGCTGTGTTCACAAGATTTCCTGTTGGTAAAGTGTCAATGGCTTTTTTGAAAATAGAAACTGCAGAACTGGTGAGTCCTCCTCCTCATCTCTTGGGAGTTGAACAACAAATGAATCCATTGTCGTTTCTCATTTTATTTTTTTACAATAAGATTAACGTGAGGTTTTTCGTGTGAATGCGGAAGAGGTAATGCGTCATTTTTCTCATTTGTAACATTATATGTGTAATATATATTGTTCGAGTTTTCTTTGTCACTTTTAGCAACGGAACTAATGGTAAGTGGAACTGTAGATGACAATTTTTCAAGTTTATCGTATAGGTCTTGTTTTAGTTTGTTTATTTCTTGAGAAAGAAGTACAAAATTTACAGCGTCCGTCTCATTTACGGCAGTAGCTACGTTTTTTATTATTTTGTTTTCAGCATCAAACATGCCATCGTCACTGTCACAATGTAAGGAAATTGTACGGATAGTTTTCAGGTTTACGGCTTCTTCACTATCAATAGCATCTGCTAAATTACAAATACGTTTCCTTTTCAGGTCATAATGACCGTCCTCCGTTAAATAGAATCCTTCACCAGGAGGACCTCTTAAAACTTCACGAGCAACAGAGGACTCGTGGCGACCGAACTTATCCACACTCATTTTAAGACTGAGTGTTTACGCTATAAACCCCCTACCTTTCAACTCCTCTGTTAATGCTACCATTTCACTATCTAATCCATTGTGTCCAGCCTGAATTGATTCATACAACAACCGCATTCTATCAACCAGTTTGTTCACATCGTTATAATAAATTTATTAGTCTCGTACATTGATTTCATCGTCATCCCCTTACCTTTAACGGAACGACGTTTACCTCTGTATTTAGAAAACAGCTTTGCGACTATGTTTCTGTACTTTTCAGATCTGTTCCTGTGTATAGGGGTGGAAGGAGAGAGTACGCCTTCCTATGAGAATTCGTTAGTATACAATTTTTTTTGAAGTTATTTAAATCATTTCTCGAGTACTTTGTAGGAATAGGTTTGAATATCAACTCGAACAACCCAGGCGTACCTTTAAATGTTTGGCCTTTTATAATTATAATATCTTTATCATCGACAGATAAGTTACTATCACCTATCTTGAGTCCATCGTTTTCTAGACGTGAACCGTACACGTGATATTTTGCACTTTTACGACCACTGTGTAACATTTTTAATATATATTTTCTTGACAATGGTCCTTTATTCCCGATTTCCTGACTCAAAATACTGATGTTTGTTGGTGAATCAGATTGATCTTCAGAATGCTTATGATGTCCCTCTTCTGTTAAGTTCCCTTCTTTTTCCTCTTCCTCTTCCTCCTCCTCCTCCTCCTCCTCCTCCTCTATAATGTCACTTGATTTACTAAACGATTCTGCATCATTAGCAGAACTTTCCGTTTCGGTTGTCTTAAGTTCTTTTTTAGGTGATATTTCATCTTTCAATAGAGATGGTTTTTTTAACGTATCATTCAATTTGTTAAGAGGGTCGACAATCGGTTTAAATGTTTCTTCTAAAAACTGGTTTCTTTCCGTAAGCCATACTTTTAACGCTTGATGTTACTTTCGTATTGAGTCACTTAGCGCTTTTATTTCACTTAGCAACCCCTTTCGACCCGTCATGATTGTTGTCCTCTTTACTCCACGACTTCGAAAGACATACTAAAGATTAAATATACTTATATACTTTTAATGTACAATTACAAAGTGATCAAATCCAATCCTGTAGCGACCTTTATCCATTGGTCTTTCTTTGTCAATAACAATAAACCCGTATTTTTCTTTCCAAGCTTTTCCACAAATTTCACGAAATTTCTCAAAACTCATGTCAGCTCCAACGTGATCATTGTACACATGTTTAAGATTTTTCTCATCCTGCTTGAAAGCAATTAAAAAGTTTACATTGTCTCTGATTAACTGTTTTGGTATCTTGCTGTACGTTTGTCCTATGTAAATGGAATCGATTTGATTATGTCTACCCATTGAAAAATACTATCTTATTCTTTCGTGGTTCTCACTTGAAACATCGTCGAAAATAAAAATTGAGTGCGGCTTAGCTTCATTTGGTTCCATAATCTCACTGCTAGCATCAAACTTGTAAAATGAAACGTCCGGCACATCATCTAAAATCCTCTGTAATAATAGGTATTTTGGTTGATTTAAAGACTTCGAAAATATATATATACTATCGAAACTTAGTCCGTTTTGTTTAGTTATCAAATTAAAAACTACATTAGTCTTTCCACAGTTTGATGGTCCGCTGATAATACACCTAACCGAGTCTGGAAACAAAGTTCCGTGCTTACTTACAGCGTTATTAAAGCTATCTGGAGTCAAATGATCTATGTTATTAATATCAAGTTTTTCATTTTGCCTTATAACCTCTATTTCACAATTAAACTTGTAATTGCTCGATCTAGTGTTACTTTCCTACTGACAACATAATATTAAAGCAAGTCCTTTTTGTTTATCCACGAATCTTCCGATTTATTAAATCCTAACCAACGGACCAAAATTCGATCTCCTTTCCTTTTTAAAATCTTTTCCACTAAATAAACATTTCCTGATCTCGATTTCAACATTTCATGACCGTAAATTCCTCCCTGCAAAATTTCACCCCTACTATCTTTAAGTATATAAGTTTCAGGGATAGTAGGTTGCACTCTGTGAACGGTAAATACTTCGTTTGTCCAATTTGGAAGATATTCTTTAGCGAACACGTGTTTGTATTTGCTCAATCTTACTTTATCCCCTATAGCAAATTTGGGAGATTTTCTTTTGTCAATGGCTGGTTTGGTTTTATTTTTAATGCGCTTTAACAAGTCAGATTCGTGTTTTTTCTTTACTTCAATAGGTTTCATCCCGATTGTACGGTGTTTTCTTTTATTGTAGTCATTTATCAGCATGGGGAGGATATCATACCATATGTATGATCCTCGTTCTGAAAACTTCTTGTACATTGCACTTTTTAAAGTACGATTGAAGCGTTCTACAATAGCAGTCATTTTTTCACTAAAGGTCGAGTAATGGTTTATTTTATGTTTTTCATTAACCGTGAAAAGTCTTTATTGAAAAACTCCTTTCCATCATCTGTTTGAAGATTCAAAATACGTCCCTTAATTTTTTTCAATGCCTCCTCCATTGCATTGGTGATTGTTTGTCCTTTTTTTATCTTTCAGAGGAACAGCATAAGCTACCTTCGTAAAACAATTAAGAACGGTTAAGATGTATTTGAATCCTTTATTTTCTCTGCTGTGGGGTATTAATTCTACGAGATCTCCTTGGTATAGGTCGTTTATGCCTTTCAAGACCGTCTGTCGTCTAGGAAAGTTTTTTCGGGCAGGTTTGTGCAATTCTTCAATAACAAGATTTCTATTATCCATTGTACTACTCTTATTTACAACTAAAGCGTAATGACAAAACTGACAGAGGGTTGTATGATTTTAAGGCCTTTCATAGGGGCGCAAGTGAGTTTTATACGAATGACATTTGTTGGCCTTGAGAAAGACCTTTTTTATGGTGATATTTAGCAAGTAGGGTATTAAGTGGGCATCAAACAGTGTTTTTCTTCAAAATGTTAAATTAATTTCCCTCAGTGAATAATGACCGTAAGGAAGAGTGTGTATGTTATCGTGAAGGATCACTCGCTTGTCATCGTTTGCTGAGAGTGATTTTTTAGTCTCTGTGATACTAAATAGATTGTGGTTGAAGCTCCGAATTGTGTTGAACGTTGCATTGTACTCAGTCCCTCTGAAGAGACAGTTGTAGTAGTGTTCGAATTTAACATTTCTTGCAAAATATAACTTCTTTACTCCTTTTGCTTTTTTGGCTACTCCTCTCTCTTCGTCGTCCACTTGTCTCGAAGTTGACGTATCATTGATAAGTAATTTTAACGCATACATTTTGGACATGAGTGCTACAACCTCTTCCAGGGGTATTCCACATGTCTCATCCTTAAACTCCCCAAGAACTTTCTTATTGACTGACTTATCGTATGTTTTATGATCAGTCGGATAGTCGGAAAAGTCGAAATCTCCCCTGTAAGGGAAGGTCCTCAGATCTTCGTGTAAGTCCAGAGTCTTTATCCAATAAATGATTCCGTCTGTGTCCATATAGCTGATACCAATTCGATCTCTTTTGTAAAATTTTACCATCTTGCTATAATCATACATGTGCGTCTTTGAAATATCAAGCACGCACATACCAACGTAGAGAGGTCTATCCAATACAATATTTGTCTTATTCATACATACAGCCACGAGAGAGTCATTTATAATAATAGACGTTTTGAAGTTTGCTTTTTGAACTAATTTCAAAAACTTCTTTTTGTCATTAACAAGTCTTAAATTCATATGATTTCTTTTGTTCTCTAGACATTTTCCATAGACGCTGTTATTCATAAGTTTGAAGAATTCCTTTTGAAAAGTTGACGTTGCAGCTGCTCTTCTAGAGGTGTTTGAATCAATGTATTTCTTCAGCCAACAGCTCTGTGAAAATTGAAGTACTCGATTAACCTTCAAAATTCTTATTCCTAAATCTATAGCGTGTTGCACGGTCCAGTAGTGAGCAATATAATTGTTCTTGTTTTCTAGGGTGGTCAAAAGTTTTTGATGCTTTCCCGTGGGAGGAATTTCTGACCTCGGTAGTAGGGGCAAATCATAATGTTCGTCGTGAAGATGTTCAGGATATTCAAAGTCAAAGTCCAAAATATACCCTACATCACCATATTTAGGAATGCTAAGAATGTCCCCTAGATTATTAGGATCTACCCAACAAAAGCCACCGTGTGGAAGTGGCTGACACATGCTAAGACCGTACAGGGTATTTGCATCGAAGTAACCTATGTAGACTGACTCTTCGTTGGGTTTGAAATTCGGAAGATCCTTATTATTCGCTTTAACACATCGAGTAACAGCATTTGTAAGCCCACCTCGAACTCCGGCTTCCACCATGAGAACCATGTCAATATCCGTCAGAAGTTGAAGTTCACATTTCGTCTCTTTCATCATGGCTTGCCAAGCTAATCCTGGAGAGGTAAAGTAATAAAAGCAATCTAGTCCTTAAGCTGACATACACACATTTCGAAACTGTTCCATAAAATCACAAAGTAAAGTAACATCCAATCGGACATAGAAATCGTTGTAGTCTCCTAACGTTGACATATTGAGCTCTCTCCAAACTCTCAGGAGTGGGCGTAGTCTTATGGGTCAATTTCCGATTCATTGAGTTTGTTGTAAAACATTTCCGGAGGTGGTAGGGACGTTTCTTCGAATCTCTCCAGGGAATCTATTTAATCGTAAGGAAAAACTCTCTTTCTCAGCACCAGATCCATCTTGTCGTCGGGAACCAGCTTTCTTGTTTCAACAAAGTCATCCCTCTGCAGGTTTTTGGAAAGAGTGCTCAAACTAAGGGGTAGAAATCTCGAGGAATCGATGAATCGTAATTTTATATCTTTATAAGTTTTCGTGAAACTATTAAATTTTTCCGTTGTCAAGGCTAGTACGTCAATACGACCCTTTTCCTCCCCAAGTTGCGGTATAATAAAGTGCGCATCATATCCACTTAAATTATGCAACACTACAGGAACGAATTTAGGTATTTTATAGTTAATATTACAAGCGTTGCAAGCCGCTCCTCTGTAGTCTCCTGTCAAATGATCGTGCTCGTAGACTTTAATGTTGTTATCAGTAACTTCATGTCCGCATAAGTAACAAGTGTCGGAAACTTGGTGAGATAGTTCTTGTATATGTGTAAGGTCTTTCATTGGAACAATGATACTGTACAACGATGATACTTTTTCAGCTATACTGTAAAGGTCAGCTACGAATCTCTTTGCAGCTTCTTGCCCACGATAAAGTATAGGTTCTGTTGGAATGTTGTATTGTTGGAATGTTGTGTTCTAGTTAAATCGACCCTATCGAATGAATGTCGTTAGGGTCGATTTAACTAGAATACAGAAGCTATTTGGTTCATGTTTTTGGTATGTTCCGTTGTCTGGTGCATCAGGATCTTCATTCTCCATGGGTATTAGACAAGATTCAAAGTCTGCATAGATAACAATTGGAATTTTGTACTGGTTATGTACTTTGTTAAATTTTAATATCGATCTCTCTCTTGTAGGTAGTACAACCTTTACAAATGGTACCTTTACAATGGTTGCCACAAAGTCTTGTGTGTTCTGACAACCATCTACGACCTCCCCTATCATTGCTTTTGAAACAGAAACATCTTTTGCATACTGTAATTGAATAACGTCTTTTTGTTAACTGTTTATGTACGAGTCTGTTAAAGTATTTAATGTACACATAATGCGAAACGTTATCACTGGTAACTAACAGCAAATCAGTGTGATCAGCTAACTCTTGAGGAACAACTTTCAAAGGGTATACATTGTTCCTATCATCTAGACCGAACACATTTACTGAAACACCTGGATTCCTTTTTTCAAATCGCTTAATATCTGCCAGAGATACAGGATAGTTCAGGCCGTTGAAGTTGTATCTATTATTGTATACTTGGAATCTTGCATTTGGTCTGTATACGTTACGTTCATTGTCATTTATTAAGAATTTTACCAACATTGAATATCGGAAACATTCGTTATCGTGGTTTTGAACATTAATGCATGCACTAGTACTCCTTATCTTCTTGGGTAAGGGGATGTAACTACTCCCACGATCGCCGTATCCATGTTTATGCACTCGCAAATCCAGACTATTTACGGTCGACAAAGACCATCCTGAACCACGTGCTTCGTGCTCCGTTATTTTAATAATTATTTCTTGAATGCATTCTTCCACAACTTCAGTCAAATCAGTGGTTTCAATAACATTTCGATTTCTAGAAATAAAGCCCCTGTTGGATGCCTCTCCATCGATGTTGATAAAAGTAGTATCCAAGAGCAATCCGAATTTCATAAAATATAACAGATTACGCTCGTACTGCAATCGTTCTAGAATAAGAGTCTTAACCCTAGCCAAAAATGTGTCCAAATCGAGAGGACTGTTATTTCTTAATCGATAATGGCTTACTACGGAGCCCTCAAAAACTTGAGCCAATAGTTCAACTGTTACATCAGGTTCACTATTGGTTTGCTGGTCTGAATGTTCTTGTTGCTCTCTGGGAGGAGCATAAGCAATAACGCTGGGTCTGTTGTACTGTTGAGTTTCTTCTGTATCGTTGAGAAAATCCTCAAAATCAGGATGGGTCTCACAGTCAGATAAGTCTACGTGAGGTACGTTATGAAATAATTCACAGTGAGATTGATAAACAGTCTCATTTGTAATTTCTTCGTTGCACGTGTGACAGTAATACATCTTGGGGTGATAAAATTATGTTTCGATGTGATATCTATGGCTGCAGATAGAGTAATGAGGATAAAATTTCACATTAGGCAGCTTTATAATAAATGCTGACATCAGCACTACCTTCCCATTGGTTATTTTGTTTGCTACATCAGCACTTTCTTTTGATTGGATGGTTTAAACATTATCTTACATCAATGTGACAAGGAAATGACCCGCCATTTCAATGGTATCCCTTGAGGAGAGATGTCTCAAGCTGTGCAAGTCTCAGAAGTATCTACCACTACCCCACCGTTTCAACAAGAACCATCCGTCCCAAATCGTATCAGTGAAGACCAGCCTATCCAGTAAAACAAAGTTTCAAGCACAATCCCATTACATTCAAGGGATGCAATAGCAGCAATGGAAAGGTTGTTAGTTGCAGACCACTTGTCTGACAATGAAGGTGATGGTTAGTTAAATGAAATACTATTGAAAAACATTCGCTTAACCGGACACAATACATTTTACTTGATTTCTTTTTAAAATTCAATATTTTACTTACTACAGTACATCAAAACGTTAATGTTTCGAGGAAACTGGGGGGTAGTGCTTTTATAAAGCTGCTTTTTGTTGAACGACTCATTGTGGTGTTAACCTCAGGAGAGTACAAACACTAAAAGAAACCAGGGATCGCCCTCCTCACCATTCGTTTGATCAGAGAGAAAGAAGACTAAGGAGAGAGAGAGAACGTCAAAGTAGACTAAGAAATGAAAGGAGAAACGGAATTGTAAAGTTGAGGTCTGTTATACCTTTGGCCTACAATATTCAATCGGAATATCAAACTCTAGCGATGGCTATCAAGTACATTAAAATCCTACAGCAACAGTTGGAGCAACACTCACATCCACACCATCTTCACAACTCAGAGAATAATAAAGTACAAGTTTTACTCGATATTATTCTCGCTGTATGTTGAAGTACACCAGCTACAAAAGGCCTTTTTAAAGGCCGCCAATAGATCTAATCGTATGTGACTCAGCTCGCTGCCATAAACAACTGTACTTGAGCATTGATGGTGCGTGCTAAATCAAACCTTTTGTATACTTTATTACAAACACAAGTTACAAGTTAGTTCACCAGTAGTACAAATCATATGCTTTGGAATTTACTCATTTTTATATCGTACTCTCATATTACATTTTCCACTTGAATTTAGGAATAATGTCTGGGTAAGTTAACAATCCACGAATTATTTTTATAGTATTTACCTATTCCATAACTAAGTTATCATTGCATAGCTGAGATTAAATACGAGTGAACAATATGGTGGCCTTTAGAAAGGCCGTTTTATAAAAGTGATTTTTTAGTTGTCTAAGTATGCTATTCCATCATCATCTTCATCGTCACTGCTACACTCTTCAAAAAGCCGCCTCCTTACTGTTTGCTCTTCAGGGAGTGCTGGAGTAGATCTACCGGAGTGTTCATGAGAGACGTCTTCAGACTGGTCTTGAAGCTGGAAATATATAATACTATCATCATCGGTATCAGAAATATCTTCAACCAGTAAGAGTTCCAATTCGTCGGAAGATTCGTCAAAAATATCGAAAATATCTTCGGAGGTTTCAGAAACAACAGATTCGTCATCTCCTGGAACATCTGCTGCTAATAGAAGAGTATCTGTCAATATATCCTCTGTGCTATGCCAGTGGTGTGGTACGTCTTTAGGAGCCATGGTGTTAGGAGAGACGAGCAGTAAATAGTGAGGATTGCGTCTTTCGTATGGCTTTTTAACTCTAGAATTGTGATGAGTAAGCAAAAACATGAACCAATAATATAACTGCCCCTTGGTCAGCTGATTAAAGTGCTTTTTTTTGGGTAGGAGGTGGAATGCGTTTACGCACACTGAGGGGCTCGTTGTCCCCTCAGTAGTGTCGGACTCCCACGAGCTCGATGTCCCGTGAACTACCGACTAAACCACCTCCCTCGGCACCGAGGACACTAGCCTGGAACTGTTTCACACATTACTTCGGGCTAGGCCTTTGATATTACGCCGCTAGGGCAACCTCTGTGGGGAAATGCTGAGGATTAAGGCCGATCGAGGTCGACCTTTTTCGCCCGAAGAATGGCCTGGACGTAGTGCTTGACACAGTTCCAGTTGCCCTCTCCCTGGAACATAGCTCCGACGATGTTGTTTGGGCTGACGATCACGCCGATCTCAGATGAAAGCGAGGCTCGGCGGACGTGCCAACGGTCGCACTGAAAGAAGGTGTGCTCGGACGTATCTGGGATGCCGGGGCAATACAGACAGTCCGGGCTGGCGACTTTGCCCATCCGGTGCAGATAGGCTCGGAAGTACCCGTGTCCAGAAAGAAACTGGGTCACGTAGTAATCGACCTCGCCGTGCTGCCGCTCCACCCATGGTCGGACGGAAGGTATGAGCTGAAAGGTCCAACGTCCCCTCGGCTCGGCTTCCCAGTCGCGGTGCCAGGAGTCGAAGCTGCGATCGCGCTCTTCCCTGGCAGCTGTTTCCCGGCCCACTTCAGGCCTCCTCCGGTAAATCGCCTGCCTCTCCCTCGCGAGGAAGAGGACGGGGATGACTCCGGCGATCACCATCACAGCAGGCTCGGAGACTGTGCGGTAGGCCGAAGCGACCCGCAGAGCTCCTCGACGCTGGACTCGGGCAAGCCGGTCTCGGAAGACTCGCTTCTCGAGTGCGTGAGCCCATACCTCCGCCCCGTACAGCAAGACTGACTGGACAGCAGTCATGAGCAGACGGCGCTTGCCGGAACGAGGACCGCCGACATTGGGCATAAGCCTACCAAGGGCAGCGACACCCTTAGCGGCTTTGTCGGCGGCACGCTGGATCTGCTCGCCGAAAGACAGTCTGCTGTCGACCATGACTCCCAGGTACTTTGCAGCAGGCTTAGTCTCGAGTGTGACGTCACCTATCTGCACCGGGAACACGGTGTTTATCCTCTTTTTGGTGAGGACGACGATCTCCGTCTTACTGATAGCCAGGGACAAGCCGTCATCTCGCATCCACCCGTTGACCTTGGCCATTACAACGCTGAGCCTCAGTTTTGCCTGCTCGACGTTCCTCGCAGCGATCAAGGCAGCGACGTCGTCAGCATAGCCAACGAGGCGGGTCTCATCGGGCATGTCTAGCCTCAGCAAGCTGTCGTAGGACACGTTCCAGAGATCTGGTCCGAGAATGGACCCCTGCGCAGCCCCGGAAGTGATGGGAATGCGCCGCTGACCTTCGGTCGTGTCGTACAACAGAACGCGGCCTGACAAATACGCTTCTATCATACGCAGGAGGTAGGAGGGAACTTGGAACGTATGCTCAAGCGCCCACAGCATATCGCTCCACCTGGCGGAGTTAAAAGCGTTCTTCACGTCGAGCGTGACGAGAAGGACCACGCGGCGCGACCAATGGTTGTGGTCCTCCGCCCTCCGCACTGCCTCAACTACCTCCTGAATAGCGTCGATGGTAGAGCGACCGGATCTGAAGCCGTACTGCTGCGGGGACAAGTCCCCCGCAGAGACGATGGCCTCGGTCAGCCTGACGCGCAGGAGCTTCTCAAGCACTTTCCCCGCCGTGTCGAGCATACACAGGGGTCGGAAAGAAGAAGGGGTCCCCGGTGTGCTCATCGCCTTCGGGATAAGAACAAGGCGGGCAACCTTCCACGAAGAAAAGAAAACGCCTTCCGCCAGACACGCGTTGAACATATCGAGCAGAAGCCTTGGATTCACCTCCGCAGCGAGCTTGAGCACCTCCGCCGGAATGCCATCGGGACCGGGCGCTCTATTGGGTCGTAGGGATCGGACGGCAGCGGTGAGTTCCTCTTCCCGGAAAACTGGGAAGGCGCCTACCTCTCCGAATTCCCTGACTGGCCGAACTGGGTGGCTGGGAAACAGTGTATAGACGACGGCGGCCATGGCTTGTGGTTCCATGACCGCAGGTGGTGAGCGAGCCCCTAGCTTCTGGGTTACAAGTTTGTAGCCCATCCCCCAGGGGTCGTTGTCGATATCCTGACACAGCTGCTTCCAGCACCTGACTTTACTCCGGTTGATGGCACGGCGGAGCTCTCGGCGGGCCGCTCTGTGCTCAGCCGACCTGGCATTTGCATCAGGGCGGTTCCTGGCTCGCTGCGCAGCTCGTCGGAGACCAAGGCATCTCCTCCGGAGTTCCGCGATTTCAGGCGTCCACCAGTAAACCGGCTTCTTCCTGTGGCGGCGGGAAACTCCGGGCATCGACTGCTCACACGCGGTCGCGATGAGACGCATCGTCGATGCTGCCAGATCTTCGGCACCTGTGAAATTCACAATGCTCTGGTCTTTAATTACTTCTTTAAAAGTGTCTTTGCTCAGACGACTGGTGTTCCAGCGTCGAGCCAGAGGAGCAGGTTCAGCGCGCAAGCGCGCACCCTCGGGAAGGACCTTGAAGAGGATCCCCTGGTGGTCGCTAGATGAATACTCCTCGCAGACACGCCAGTCGGAGGTCCGCTGGACAATCCCTTCAGAGGCAAGGGATACGTCAGGGATCGTCTCTCTGCACCCCGGACGGCGAAAGGTGGAAATGCCGCCCGTGTTAAGGATACAGAGGCCCGACCTGGCAGCCGACTCGAGGATGTAACGACCTCGAGTGTCGGTCCGCGGGGAACCCCATTCCACGGCTTTGGCGTTAAAATCGCCACCGACTATGACCCCGCCAGAGGTGTTCATGATCTCATCCTCGATGGAATCGACCATGTGGCGGTAGTCTGCGATCGGTTGGTTAGGCGTGAGGTAACAGGAGAAGACAGTGAAACCCCTGCTCCTCACCCAAACGAAGCCGTTGCCCGATCCGGAATCGAGAACAGGCACCTTCCCGAGGTCCAAGATCCAAATCGCCGCAGTGCCGGAGGGATCCGAGAACCACTGCGCGGAGCGTCGGTTCTGGTACTGCTCACTGAGAAGCAGTAGGTCAGCACCCTGCTCCGTGGCGAATTGGAACAGCAAGTCGTTTGCTGTCCTGCTCCTCTGCATATTAAGTTGCAGAACAGTGATAATTTCTTTTGTGTTTGGCGAAGCTCCTGGATGGCCCGTCGGTACTGCCCGCAGCGACTTGACCCAGCAGAATGCTTGACCTGGTCGCCCTTCAAGCCGGCTTCTGTACACAGGACACAGGACAACGCGGCACTGCACGCGCTGGCCTTGTGGTCCTGGCCGCCGCACTTGAAGCAGACCTTGCTTCTATCGGGTCCGGGGCAATGATTAGCGACGTGACCGAACCCCAGACATTTAAAACATCTGGAGGCCACGAGCTTCTCGCGTACCCGACAGTTCACGTACCAGATCTTCAGGTGGCCCTTCTCCAGGAGCTCCGCTGCTGCTCTGGCTCCCAGCGTGAGGATAGCCACCTTCTGGCCTCGAGCGTTCGCCTTCGAGACGAAAGTCTTCACCTCGACGTCGCCGATGGCGGATTTAACGGCTGCGGTCACCTCCGCCTCGGTCGTCAGCTCGTCGAGATCTCTCACCTCCAGCGTCGACTTGGGCTCGAGAACGCGGACAGTCGCGTTCGCCCCCAAGATGTTCTTCAGGTCTTCGCTGAAGGCGGACTTGCTTTCGGAGGAGTCCCCGAGTTCGACCAGAAGATCGCCGGCTCGGGTCTTCCTCATGGCCTTGATAACGGCGCCCTTCTCATCGGGCTTCGCTTTGCTGCGAATCTCGCCCAGCACGTCGGCGTAGGATTTCCCCTCCGACGGCTTGATGAGAAGAGCGTCTGGCCGTGTCTTGCGTGCCCTCTTCTTCGGCGCCTTCTTGTTGTCCTGGGGGCCGGGCTGGCTTCCAGGCTGCTGAGGCGGGGCTTTCTTCTTCTTCCCCTTCCTCTTAACCACGTCGGTCCATTTCTCGGAGTCCTTGTCCTCCAATGAACCGTCGCTCCTCTTCTTTTTCTCTGCCTCCGGCTGGGCGGGGCTGCTGGCTGCCCGCTTCGATCCGGCAGGCTGGGCCTTAACCCGCAAGGACGGAGTCGTCTGCGTCGATGCGGTCACGGACTCGCACGACTGCCAAGACTTCCTCAGCTGAAGGATGTGGTGAAGGCTGACCTCCAGTTGGACTATGCCTTCCTGCACATCCCTGCTGATGTTCTTCTATCTGCCAGTCGCGGCCTTCATGACAGCGAGGGTGGCGAAGCACTTTTGAAGGTGCTCCTCCTCCTGCTGCCTGGCAAGTGAAATTACCGCCTGGAAGGGGGACGGGTCGGTGTTCACCGAGTCCACGTCACTGACGGGTGCTTGCTCGGTGAGCACCGGTGTTCTTGTCACCGAGGCAGTTGGCGTCGCTCGGCCTTGTGGCGACCTCGCGACCCGAGGCTTCCGGCCAAAGGGGTCTTCTACGTCGACGTCCCCACTTTGAGAGGGAAGCCGAGGAAATTGCTCCCTCTGGTTCGTTTTTGGGGTTAGGGTACCCCGGGATGAATCTTGCACCTTTTGAGACGTTTTTCCTTCTGAACTTGCCATGATGTCTGGATTAGCCCCCAAGACTGGGCGTGTTGTGACCCCCCAAAACAGTACCCCAATGTGATTGTCAAAACCGACCCGTCGCCAGAGCAACTATATCCGTGTTCGACCGCCCCCAAAACACCGGCGGTCCTAGACGAGCAGTGGCCTCGGCAGAGCCCCCCCGTGACCGCAGCAGGGCCCTATCCGGTCGCCAACCGGCACCGCCACGGCCAAGAGGATTTTCGCCGGCTGATAGGGCAGCCAGGTCAGCTGGCTGGGCTGACCTGGGCCCCTGTACTATCCGGCAGCCTGGGAGGTGCAGAACCCAGTTTTTAAGCTGTACCCTCTGCTCATCCTAGACCTCCAGCGCAGTGGAGGCTGAAGAACACAGAGCCACCCCGGCAAGTAGGACGGAATGATTTAGAAAAACAGCCGGGCTATTGAAATGATTCGGAGAATGGAGTTGTGAAAAGGAGACGCGAAAAAGGACCAGTGCGCCCCCCTCCCCTTTTAGTCGGCTCTTACGACAAGCAGGGGATACTGTTGGACATTCTGTCCCGGCCCAACACGGGAGGACGACAATAATAATAATAATAATAATAATAATAATAATAATAATAATAATAATAATAATTTTTTTTTTGGGTAGGAGGTGGAATGCGTTTACGCACACTGAGGGGCTCGTTGTCCCCTCAGTAGTGTCGGACTCCCACGAGCTCGATGTCCCGTGAACTACCGACTAAACCACCTCCCTCGGCACCGAGGACACTAGCCTGGAACTGTTTCACACATTACTTCGGGCTAGGCCTTTGATATTACGCCGCTAGGGCAACCTCCGTGGGGAAATGCTGAGGATTAAGGCCGATCGAGGTCGACCTTTTTCGCCCGAAGAATGGCCTGGACGTAGTGCTGGACACAGTTCCAGTTGCCCTCTCCCTGGAGCATAGCTCCGACGATGTTGTTTGGGCTGACGACCACGCCGATCTCAGATGAAAGCGAGGCTCGGCGGACGTGCCAACGGTCGCACTGAAAAAAGGTGTGCTCGGACGTGTCTGGGATGCCGGGGCAATACAGACAGTCCGGGCTGGCGACTTTGCCCATCCGGTGCAGATAGGCTCGGAAGTACCCGTGTCCAGAAAGAAACTGGGTCACGTAGTAATCGACCTCGCCGTGCTGCCGCTCCACCCATGGTCGGACGGATGGTATGAGCTGGAAGGTCCAACGTCCCCTCGGCTCGGCTTCCCAGTCGCGCTGCCAGGAGTCGAAGCTGCGATCGCGCTCTTCCCTGGCAGCTGTTTCCCGGCCCACTTCAGGCCTCCTCCGGTAAATCGCCTGCCTCTCCCTCGCGAGGAAGAGGACGGGGATGACTCCGGCGATCACCATCACAGCAGGCTCGGAGACTGTGCGGTAGGCCGAAGCGACCCGCAGAGCTCCTCGACGCTGGACTCGGGCAAGCCGGTCTCGGAAGACTCGCTTCTCGAGTGCGTGAGCCCATGCCTCCGCCCCGTACAGCAAGACTGACTGGACGGCAGTCATGAGCAGACGGCGCTTGCAGGAACGAGGACCGCCGACATTGGGCATAAGCCTACCAAGGGCAGCGACACCCTTAGCGGCTTTGTCGGCGGCGCGCTGGATCTGCTCGCCGAAAGACAGTCTGCTGTCGACCATGACTCCCAGGTACTTTGCAGCAGGCTTAGTCTCGAGTGTGACGTCACCTATCTGCACCGGGAACACGGTGTTTATCCTCTTTTTGGTGAGGACGACGATCTCCGTCTTACTGGTAGCCAGGGACAAGCCGTGATCTCGCATCCACCCGTTGACCTTGGCCATTACTACGCTGAGCCTCAGTTTTGCCTGCTCGACGTTCCTCGCAGCGATCAAGGCAGCGACGTCGTCAGCATAGCCAACGAGGCGGGTCTCATCGGGCATGTCTAGCCTCAGCAAGCTGTCGTAGGACACGTTCCAGAGATCTGGTCCGAGAATGGACCCCTGCGCAGCCCCGGAAGTGATGGGAATGCGCCGCTGACCTTCGGTCGTGTCGTACAACAGAACGCGGCCTGACAAATACGCTTCTATCATACGCAGGAGGTAGGAGGGAACTTGGAACGTATGCTCAAGCGCCCACAGCATATCGCTCCACCTGGCGGAGTTAAAAGCGTTCTTCACGTCGAGCGTGACGAGAAGGACCACGCGGCGCGACCAATGGTTGTGGTCCTCCGCCCTCCGCACTGCCTCAACTACCTCCTGAATAGCGTCGATGGTAGAGCGACCGGATCTGAAGCCGTACTGCTGCGGGGACAAGTCCCCCGCAGAGACGATGGCCTCGGTCAGCCTGACGCGCAGGAGCTTCTCAAGCACTTTCCCGGCCGTGTCGAGCATACACAGGGGTCGGAAAGAAGAAGGGGTCCCCGGTGTGCTCTTCGCCTTCGGGATAAGGACAAGGCGGGCAACCTTCCACGACGAAAAGAAAACGCCTTCCGCCAGACACGCGTTGAACATGTCGAGCAGAAGCCTTGGATTCACCTCCGCAGCGAGCTTGAGCACCTCCGCCGGAATGCCATCGGGACCGGGCGCTCTTCTGGGTCGTAGGGATCGGACGGCGGCGGTGAGTTCCTCTTCCCGGAAAGCTGGGAAGGCGCCTACCTCTCCGAAGTCCCTGACTGGCCGAACTGGGTGGCTGGGAAACAGTGTGTCGACGACGGCGGCCATGGCTTGTGGTTCCATGACCGCAGGTGGTGAGCGAGCCCCTAGCTTCTGGGTTACAAGTTTGTAGCCCGTCCCCCAGGGATCGTTGTCGATATCCTGACACAGCTGTTTCCAGCACCTGACTTTACTCCGGTTGATGGCACCGCGGAGCTCTCGGCGGGCCGCTCTGTGCTCAGCCGATCTGGCATTTGCATCAGGGCGGTTCCTGGCTCGCTGCGCAGCTCGTCGGAGACCAAGGCATCTCCTCCGGAGTTCCGCGATTTCAGGCGTCCACCAGTAAAACGGCTTCTTCCTGTGGCGGCGGGAAACTCCGGGCATCGACTGCTCACATGCGGTCGCGATGAGTCGCATCGTCGATGCTGCCAGATCTTCGGCACTTGTGAAATTCACAATGCTCTGGTCCTTAATTACTTCTTTAAAAGTGTCTTTGCTCAGACGACTGGTGTTCCAGCGTCGAGCCAGAGGAGCAGGTTCAGCGCGCAAGCGCGCGCCCTCGGAAATGAACCTTGAAAAGGATCGCCTGATGGTCGCTGGAGGAGTAGTCCTCGCAGACACGCCAGTCGGAGATCCACTGGGCAATCCCTTCAGAGGCAAGAGATATGTCAGGGATCGTCTCTCTGCACCCCGGACGGCGAAAGGTGGAAATGCCGCCCGTGTTGAGGATACAGAGGCCCGACCTGGCAGCCGACTCGAGGACGTAACGTCCTCGAGTGTCGGTCCGCGGGGAACCCCATTCCACGGCTTTGGCGTTAAAATCGCCACCGACTATGACCCCGCCAGAGGTGTTCATGATCTTATCCTCGATGGAATCGACCATGTGGCGGTAGTCTGCGATCGGTTGGTTAGGCGTGAGGTAACAGGAGAAGACGGTGAAACCCCTGCTCCTCACCCAAACGAAGCCGTTGCCCGATCCGGAATCGAGAACAGGCACCTTCCCGAGGTCCAAGATCCAAATCGCCGCAGTGCCGGAGGGGTCCGAGAACCACTGCGCAGAGCGTCGGTTCTGGTACTGCTCACTGAGAAGCAGTAGGTCAGCACCCTGCTCCGTGGCGAATTGGAACAGCAAGTCATTTGCTGTCCTGCTCCTCTGTCAGAGATCTGGTCCGAGAATAATAATAATAATAATAATAATTCAATTCAATTCGTTTATTAACTCGCATGCGCATTTTACATACACAGCAGTGCTTATTTTTCCTCTCTAGCTACTGTATCAGCTATTTGAGAGGAAACATTTTTTACATTACATTTTTTTTACATTTGCATTTAAAAATTGATGGGTGTACATTTTTTCTTTCATTTGTTTGAATAACTAATAATAAATAATAACTTATAATAAATATTTCACATGCAATAACATTCTATATTTCTAGCATTAAACCTATATAAACTTTTAACAGATAACAATACAACATGCAAAAACATTCATTTATATATAACAATAACTTCTAAATCAATTTTATACTCTATGCTCTGACAGCTGAAACTGAGCCTGACAGACACCACGGCAAAAGAACAAAACAATCCAACTAACCTTCAAACTAACTAGTTACAGCTTGTCATGCTGTTGAAATAAAGTTTTCTCCTACATATTTCTTTATATTAATAACTATCTTTACCTTTTTCAAAATAAATATGATGCTATCATTCAATCATTCCCTCTCTTATCAAACTGTGAAAAAGTGTGGTCCTGGGATTTGTGTTAAACTAACTTTTCTTAACATACTAACTACTAACATCACATTAACAAAGGGTAAGACTAACTAACTTTTAAGACAATTAACAGGTATGTATTGTATTCTTCTTCTTAGTAATAATAATAATAATAATAATAATAATAATTCAATTCAATTCAATTCGTTTATTCTGTCGCAAGCGCTATTGTGTTACACTGCAGTGTCATTAAAACCTCTCTAGCTATAAGCTATTTGAGAGGATAACAAAAATAAATTACTTTTTAACAATGCTTTATCCCATTACAAATTATGAAAAAACGATTGAAATCTTAATTATAGAGTAGAACTAAAAATATATTTTAGCATCATGGGAACCCTTTGCCATATTATCATTACATGCATCATCAACAATTGAATATAAACTACACAAAAATAACAACAACAATGCAATAAATATAATTCATATTTTTATATGTCATGCAGTACTCTTTTCCTCCATGCAAGTAAACCGCCTGAGCCAAAGACCTCAGCTGAAGTGGACAATTCTAACCACTTCTCTTTCAGGTTATGACAAAACGATTGATTCGTGTACTTTGAGACATTCTGAAATAATACATTAAGAAAATCAATCACCTCAGAATGCTTCTTTATTAAAAGTTATTCCCATTTCTTGCTCTCCTATGGTTCATTTATGTGTTTGGCTCAGTGGTATAACTAATTCTAACAAAACGTATAACTAACTCAGGTACTAACATTTACCCAGTCCTACTTGTAAGTACTAATCCACTAACATTAAATTATATAGGGCTATAGCATTTTATATGTATCTATGTGTTGTAATTAATACTCAATCACTATCTGTAAAAAAATTTTTAAATTTATATTTAACCTCAGTTTTATTTGTCAGATATCTCAACTCAGTGGGTAAGGAATTCAAGAGTGCAGGAATTCTATGTCCTGGGACACATTTACCATAGTTATTAAAATATCTTTCAGTTGTATAGTTCCTTTGCCGTAAATGATAAACAACTTCATTAATTAGTCGAAATTCCTGATTGAAGTAATGCCTAGATAAATCAATGTATTTGGCTAAAGCCTCAAAGGACATAATACCCAACAGATTTTGAGGAATGTCGTTAAACAGAACTTTAATTATCCTGTTTAAAACACATTTTAGGTTAAGCTTAACATAATCTGGACATAAATAACAGACAGATATTCCATAACATACAATACTTTGGACCATTGAGAAATAAATTATTCTTTTTGTAGTCACTGGGAAAAATCTACTTAGCCTATAACACCTGTACAATATTTACCTAAGCGAATTTGTTACTACACTTACATGAGTATTGAATTTCATATCGGAATCAAGATAAATACCTAAATGTTTAATAGTTTCACAAAAATTCAAAGGTTGACAGTAATTGCAGTTGCCAGGCCTATTTACAGTCATCAAACATGTTCTCGAGTGGCAATATAAATCACTATACAAATTTCTATTTACAACTATTCTTGGGTTTTTAAAAACAATTACCTTAGTTTTTTGTGCATTTATTTTAATCGAGTTATTAAAAAAATACTTTACTGCCAAGTTTAAATCTTCTTGGATGTTAGCTAGGCCTATTGATAACTTAGTGTGAACTGAATATAAAACATTATCATCAGCATACTGCAGCAATTGACTTTTAAACTTAAGGCTAGCTAGGTCATTTACATAAATGTTGAACAAGGTCGGAGAAATAATACTACCTTGAATTAAGCCACAGTTCTGATCAGTTAATAATAATAATAATAATAATAATAATAATAATAATAATAATAATTCAAATTCAAATTCAAATTCAAATTCTTTATTTCTTGCATGCGCATGTATTGTACATAAGCAGTGCGTTCGTAACCCTCTAGCTTAGAGCTATTTGAGGGAAAAACTTAATATATTTTTATTACATGCATATAATAACTTAATAGATATTTGCTTATTACAAAACTATACAAACTAAAACTATAACAATTATTTTATCTTGATCTACAAATCTTCTGATGGTCTAATATTTCAACCCATTCCAGAAACAAAAATTTATCAAACAATTCCAAATTTAATGTATTTTGTTATAACAAATAACATGCAAAAATAAATAATTTAACAATAATAAACTATGTTTCTACATAACAAATAACAAGAATTAACAAAGAATAAATATTTACGAGCAACAAGTTACCAAAACATTAAACACTACAATTTTATATATGTTCATTTAGTTTCAAATTAACCTCGGTTTTTTTACTCTATGAACTCTAACCCCTCTCCCTCTCGACTTTCACTTTCACTTTTCGCTTGAAGTTCAGTCCTCTAACCTGTCAAAACACTTGGCTGAGCCTATGATTTGATAGTGCATCTTAGAACGTTGCACATTGCCATTTTATTACAAATAAAATATGACAGTGTTATTTTATTATTCCCTCTTTACTTGTTCTTGTGTTTGATGTGTTACTAACCCATATAACAGTGTTTTGTGAATGTAAAGTGCCTTACTACTAACCAACTAACATTAACATTAACAAGGTAAGTAATGTCTCTAACCTTTCATTAACGTACATCTAAGGATTGTTTAAATAATATAATTTTAATTCTCTTTTAACCTGACGAATATAATAATAATAATAATAATAATAATAATAATTATAATTTTTTTTTTTTTTTTTTTTTTTTTTTTTTTTTTTTTTTTTGGTAGGAGGTGGAATGCGTTTACGCACACTGAGGGGCTCGTTGTCCCCTCAGTAGTGTCGGACTCCCGCGAGCTCGATGTCCCGTGAACTACCGACTAAACCACCTCCCTCGGCACCGAGGACACTAGCCTGGAACTGTTTCACACATTACTTCGGGCTAGGCCTTTGATATTACGCCACTAGGGCAACCTCCTTGGGGAAAAGCTGAGGATTAAGGCCGATCGAGGTCGACCTTTTTCGCCCGAAGAATGGCCTGGACGTAGTGCTTGACACAGTTCCAGTTGCCCTCTCCCTGGAGCATAGCTCCGACGATGTTGTTTGGGCTGACGATCACGCCGATCTCAAATGAAAGCGAGGCTCGGCGGACGTGCCAACGGTCGCACTGAAAGAAAGTGTGCTCGGACGTGTCTGGGATGCCGGGGCAATACAGACAGTCTGGGCTGGCGACTTTGCCCATCCGGTGCAGATAGGCTCGGATGTACCCGTGCCCAGAAAGAAACTGGGTCACGTAGTAATCGACCTCGCCGTGCTGCCGTTCCACCCATGGTCGGACGGAAGGTATGAGCTGGAAGGTCCAACGTCCCCTCAGCTCGGCTTCCCAGTCGCGCTGCCAAGAGTCGAAGCTGCGATCGCGCTCTTCCCTGGCAGCTGTTTCCCGGCCCACTTCAGGCCTCCTCCGGTAAATCGCCTGCCTCTCCCTCGCGAGGAAGAGGACGGGAATGACTCCGGCGATCACCATCACAGCAGGCTCGGAGACTGTGCGGTAGGCCGAAGCGACCCGCAGAGCTCCTCGGCGCTGGACTCGGGCAAGCCGGTCTCGGTAGACTCGCTTCTCGAGTGCGTGAGCCCATACCTCCGCCCCGTACAGCAAGACTGACTGGACGGCAGTCATGAGCAAGCGGCGCTTGCAGGAGCGAGGACCGCCGACATTGGGCATAAGCCTACCAAGGGCAGCGACACCCTTAGCGGCTTTGTCGGCGGCGCGCTGGATCTGCTCGCCGAAAGACAGTCTGCTATCGACCATGACTCCCAGGTACTTTGCAGCAGGCTTAGTCTCGAGTGTGACGTCACCTATCTGCACCGGGAACACGGTGTTAATCCTCTTTTTGGTGAGGACGACAATCTCCGTCTTACTGATAGCCAGGGACAAGCCGTGATCTCGCATCCACCCGTTGACCTTGGCCATCACTACGCTGAGCCTCAGTTTTGCCTGCTCGACGTTCCTCGCAGCGATCAAGGCAGCGACATCGTCAGCATAGCCAACGAGGCGGGTCTCATCGGGCATGTCTAGCCTCAGCAAGCTGTCGTAAGACACGTTCCAGAGATCTGGTCCGAGAATGGACCCCTGCGCAGCCCCGGAAGTGATGGGAATGCGCCGCTGACCTTCGGTCGTGTCGTACAACAGAACGCGGTCTGACAAATACGCCTCCAACATACGCAGGAGGTAGGAGGGAACTTGGAACGTATGCTCAAGCGCCCACAGCATATCGCTCCACCTGGCGGAGTTAAAAGCGTTCTTCACGTCGAGCGTGACGAGAAGGACCACGCGGCGCGACCAGTGGTTGTGGTCCTCCGCCCTCCGCACTGCCTCAACTACCTCCTGGATAGCGTCGATGGTAGAGCGACCGGATCTGAAGCCGTACTGCTGCGGGGACAAGTCCCCCGCAGAGACGATGGCCTCGGTCAGCCTGACACGCAGGAGCTTCTCAAGCACTTTCCCGGCCGTGTCGAGCATACACAGGGGTCGGAAAGAAGAAGGGGTCCCCGGTGTGCTCTTCGCCTTCGGAATAAGAACAAGGCGGGCAACCTTCCACGAAGAAAAGAAAACGCCTTCCGCCAGACACGCGTTGAACATATCGAGCAGAAGCCTTGGATTCACCTCCGCAGCGAGCTTGAGCACCTCCGCCGGAATGCCATCGGGACCGGGCGCTCTTCTGGGTCGTAGGGATCGGACGGCGGCGGTGAGTTCCTCTTCCCGGAAAACTGGGAAGGCGCCTACCTCTCCGAATTCCTTGACTGGCCGGACTGGGTGGCTGGGAAACAGTGTATCTACGACGACGGCCATGGCTTGTGGTTCCATGACCGCAGGTGGTGAGCGAGCCCCTAGCTTCTGGGTTACAAGTTTGTAGCCCATCCCCCAGGGGTCGTTGTCGATATCCTGACACAGCTGCTTCCAGCACCTGACTTTACTCCGGTTGATGGCACCGCGGAGCTCTCGGCGGGCCGCTCTGTGCTCAGCCGATCTGGCATTTGCATCAGGGCGGTTCCTTGCTCGCTGCGCAACTCGTCGGAGACCAAGGCATCTCCTCCGGAGTTCCGCGATTTCAGGCGTCCACCAGTAAACCGGCTTCTTCCTGTGGCGGCGGGAAACTCCGGGCATCGACTGCTCACACGCGGTCGCGATGAGACGCATCGTCGATGCTGCCAGATCTTCAGCACCTGTGAAATTCACAATGCTCTGGTCTTTGATTACTTCTTTAAAAGTGTCTTTGCTCAGACGACTGGTGTTCCAGCGTCGAGCCAGAGGAGCAGGTTCAGCGCGCAAGCGCGCACCCTCGGGAAGGACCTTGAAGAGGATCCCCTGATGGTCGCTAGAGGAATACTCCTCGCAGACACGCCAGTCGGAGATCCGCTGGACAATCCCTTCAGAGGCAAGGGATACGTCAGGGATCGTCTCTCTGCACCCTGGACGGCGAAAGGTGGAAATGCCGCCCGTGTTAAGGATACAGAGGCCCGACCTGGCAGCCGACTCGAGGACGTAACGACCACGAGTGTCGGTCCGCGGGGAACCCCATTCCACGGCTTTTGCTTAAAATCGCCACCGACTATGACCCCGCCAGAGATTTTCATGATCTCATCCTCAATGGAATCGACCATGTGGCGGTAGTCTCCGATCGGTTGATTTGGCGTGAGGTAACAGGAGAAGACTGTGAAACCCCTGCTCCTCACCCAAACGAAGCCGTTGCCCGATCCGGAATCGAGAACAGGCACCTTCCCGAGGTCCCAGATCCATATCGCCGCAGTGCCGGAGGGATCCGAGAACCACTGCGCGGAGCGTCGAAAGGTTATAATAATAATAATAAGTAACTGGGCGAAGGGACTTGACAATATGTTGAAAAAGTTAGGAATGAGACATACGTTACTCCTTAGATAATGTTTTACAAATAAAACTTCTATATGGTTTTGGTAAAATAAACAACAAATACAACCATAGTTAGTCAATATTTTACATCGAGCAACAAGTGGAGAGTTTATTACGATTGAAAATAATGGTGGCCTTTAGAAAGGCCGTTTGTAGAGGGCTGCAGCGGCCGCCGTTTAGTCTTCGACGATGATGGAAACTGTCACCTTTCGCCGTAGATGTAAAATCCGTCTTAGGTCGTTCATGACATTCGCCCTGAGTGTTAAGTCTTCATCCAATGGTGTAGGCGTGATGTTCAGCTTGGCCTCCACCTTTAGCGTGATGGTCTTCTCTCGGCCGTCGAATTGGATGCGACCCTCACGGCTCGAACATCCCGTTTGTCCTTAACCTGCATTTCCCAATAAATTGGGACATTTTGGCTAAGGGTCTTCACGGACAGCGGTTGGCGAGGAACCCTCCCGGCAGTTTGGTAGTATGAAATGGTGTACACCATCCTGGCGGCCGAGCTGCAGTGAGTGAATGAGGGTCTTGTAGGGAGTACTGCTATTTATACCATATAAACATGATTAGTAAGCAAAAATAAAATGACCAATTAAATCACTCCATCTTAGTCAGCAGAAAAAAGTGATGACAATAAGTAGTAGATACGTATATTTACTTTTGAAACTTTGGTTTTGAGGTATAAATTACGTTTTGTGAAGAAATGTCACCTCTTCTATTTAGTTTACAATTAATAATTGCAACAAATAATATAGTTCTTGTTAGCTACAAGCTGAGAGTAATAACGATTGGAAACATTGGTGGCCGTTGTGGCCGCCGAAGTTAGTCGGATTTACTTTTAAAACTTTGGTTTTGAGGTATACATTACGTTTTGTGAAGAAAACGTCACCTCTTCTATTAAGTTTACAGTTAATTATTGCAACAAATAATATAGTTCTTGTTAGCTACCAGCTGAGAGTAATAACGATTGGAAACATTGGTGGCCTTTAGAAAGGCCGTTTGTGGCTGCTTGCAGTGGCCGCCGAAGTTAGTTGGATTCATCGTCAGACTCATCTGGAGAAAATAAGCAACGAGGAACGTAGTACACTCCCCTCATGGCATCGAAAGCAAGCCCATCACAATTGCTGGTACTTGGAGTCTCTTGGTCGAAGGAGCAGGAATTCTTGATGTCTTCGAAACAGAGTAGTTGTTGATATATGCTCATTGTTTCAGAG
The DNA here is from genome assembly GCA_035578135.1 of Flexamia atlantica. Classification (NCBI taxonomy): domain Eukaryota; kingdom Metazoa; phylum Arthropoda; class Insecta; order Hemiptera; family Cicadellidae; genus Flexamia; species Flexamia atlantica. Next base: position 38,234,564 of record JAQJVK010000010.1, read on the forward strand.
TCTACATCACTCAATTCCTCTATTTCTTCCATTCCTCCACCTTCAACACTTCCAGCTTCACTCTGCTCGTTGTCAATCACTTCGTTGTCAATCACTTCGCCTTCCTCTTCTGCCTCTTCTTCTGGGTGGGTAACCACTGGAATATTTTTCATTATACCAACAGTTGTGCTGGGTAGAGGGAAGATGTTCTCCTTCGGCGCCATATCTCGAGACTATCCGTCCTGGTGCAAGCAGCTGAATGATTTTACAGCATTTGAGGAACCCCTTTTATAGGCGATTTAAGGGGGGATAAGTGCTGATGTAAGTGTTAATGGGAGATAAGGATCAGTCTGTTATGTGGACGGTAGCAACTAGACACTTTGTCATAAAAAACTATTGAAATACTTGGTGCCCTTTACAAAGGCTGTTTTTAAAAGATAATTCTTTAGAAAGCAGGGGCATAGTTTTTAAAAGTCCACTATTTTACGGGAGTCACGGTGAAACATAATTTTGTAGCCGAGAGTTTAGTTCTAATAGTTAGAGGGCGGTTGCTACCGAATACAAAAAATAAGGTTAGATCAACTTGAATCTACAACGTTTAGCCCTCAGGGAAATACTTCTCATTGAACAAATAGTACCAGGCTGTTGGTATGAACGGTAACAACAAGACACTTTGGCAAGGCATAAGATTGAAATACTTGGTGGCCTTTAGAAAGGCCGTTTAAAGTGCTGCTACATCCGAGATTTACTCCCACATCCCCATCGGACGTGATCCACTTGTCGCTCTCTCAAACTTCAAGTACCCAGTCTTAGGTATCGGTAATAATGGTTTGAGCAGTCTTACCCGTAAAATTCGACCATCACATTCAAGTATGACACTATACGCAGCCAAAGGTTTCAGTAGTCTGTACCTCTTTGATACTTTCAGCTGTTTAAAGCTAGTTTTTACCGCAAAATTTTCATAGTCAATGGTTGGTTTCTTCGTGTGTCTGGAGCAAAATTCCTCTCCGATTTTGCAGTAGTTTCCGCAGACTTCTCCTTGTCTGTCTCCCCTTTTGATGGTTGCACTACAGATCGGAGCATTTTTCAACCGAGGGGTCTTGCGAAACATTACTCTCGGTGTTTTAGCCTCCTTCGGGACGAACCCGTCGTTCTTCGTGATGAAAATCCGTGTATCTTCGTCGGACGACTGATCTTCAGCTGGGCCGAAACGTAGTGGACTCGTGGGGCTGATCAGATGGGGGGATGCGGGAGCTTCGTCCGAGGGATCGAAGATCGACGCAACGGCTTTACCAAGCTCTTGCTCGGAGACATCTGCCATGGTTGCTGCGATGAGTGCAGTTGTCGATGCGAAGGAAGAACGATTTAATGTGACAACTCTCTCTCCTTATATACACTTTGCTTACTCAGCACTCTCTTTCTATTGGTCGGGCGTTAAATGTTAGCTAGTCTGAGTTAAAACCGATGTCAACTTGGTGGCCTTTACAAAGGCCGTTTTTACTATGTTATTTTTTACAAAGCAGGGAGGATAGTTTTCGAGTTGCCCACTATTTTTACAAGTCAGGTCAAATATAATTTTAAACCCGAATGTTTAGTGGAATTAGTTAGAGGGCGGATGCCACTGAAAGCAAGGATTAAAAGTATGGTAGATTAACTTGACTCTACAACATTTAGCCCTCAACCATGATGTACGCAAACTAAGTTAAAAACGAGTGACAAAATGGTGGCCTTTAGAAAGGCCGTTTTTTATGTAGCTAGAAGACTAGCGCCGAATCCAACTTGCCATCCGCCGACCGAGTTTTGCGCTCCGACATCCGACCTCGAGATGAGTTGCCATCCACGGCCACGCCATCCACAAAGGCAGGCGGACTTTGAACATGGGCGTCGAGGATCCCCGCCGTAGTAAAGCCTCGCCAAGTATGTAGTCGAACCAGATAAGATCGTAGTGTCCGGGTCGCAACCGATACAGCCGCCAAGACTTCACCCCGGCGAACTTAAACTTGAACGGGGTCAAAAACCGCCGCTCCAGCAGCAGACGTTTCCGGAGACCGAGGCAATAATCTTGTCCACGTCGTGCTCTATGATCGGTGACAGCAAGGCTGGCGGGGCAGTCATCTCGGTCAGGATCCGTTGCAGAGTCAGGTCGCTGTAGACATCTGCGGCGAAATGCACCCGCTTGCGTGGCTCAGAACTCGGACGGTCGCCAGATGGCTGCAGGTCGGGGCGACGTAAAATAGTCTTCCGAGGTGTCTTCGAGGAGCCCATTTTCTATCTTCAGTGTCGCTGGAACGAATGGTGAGACATCGCAACCGGTACGCGTTTTATGCATGGCTGCTAGCTTCCTATTAGTGCGCTGAAAAGACACTGACTCAGCATTTTACACGGTGGCCTTTAGAAAGGCCGTTTTTTACAGTTCATATTTTAGATACCAGGGGTATATATTTCAAGTTGACCACAAGTGTACAATATTCACGGTGAAATATAATTAAGGTGTAATAGTTAGTGTGTTACTGATGGAATTTTTGAAAGTATCGGGTGTCGGCTGTTAGTTTGACTGAGTTATAAAGTATAACTATTGGAGGTCTTAACATAATTTTAAAGATGTCCACGGTCAAATGTAATAGTCTTAGGAGGAGAATACTGAATGCAAGGATTGAAAAAATCGGGTGTTGCCAGTTAGCGTATCTGAGTTAAAATACGAGAACAATTGGTGGCCTTTACAAAGGCCGTTTTTATGTACCTGTAAAATTATACTGATACCCACTTGGCTCTGACTTTCCTGCGACAGTGCTCATCTCGAAGCTCTTCAATATCGAGGTAGGTGTTTGCACTTGTTTCTGATGGTCCAACCACGCCAACAGGTAGAGTAGTTTGGACCAGATCCTTCTCGCGCCCGAGTAAAACTTCTCTGCGCTGTACATTTGTTCGGTAGTCAACCAGACAATATTGTCTCGACTTCAGCTTCCAAAAGCGGTGACCTCTTACTCCGGGAAACGCTGTCGACCAAGTGTGACGATCAGCTCTGCGATGTGAAGGCTCAATTACCGGGATCCGGTAGTCGTCCTCGCGAATCATCGGGTTGCTAGTCGGCAGCACGGTACTAGCGTGCAGCTTGTACATCTTGGCCGCTTCCGGACCGTGACTCTCGGAAAGAATCTCCTGGAGTATGCTGTGGACATCTGCGGCATAGCTGGAAACTATTATCCGACGGTCGGAACGATTATTCCGAGGCAGGTCGGCGAAATACACCCGCTTGCATGGCTCAGTACTCGGACGGTCGCCAGATCGTTGCAGGTCAGGGCGTCGTAAAATAGACTTGGCCCGCTTGGCGGCCAGCTGCTGAGATGGGTCTCGGTGGGGCAGGGTGACCATCGTTGGATGGGTAGGCTTCCTCAACATGATGGTAGGTGTGTCAGAGCAGCAGTAATTGTCTCCCAGAGCCACGGTGCTAGTTGTTAACCACATCTCGTCTCCTATTGGTCGAGACATTGTAACCAATGAGGAGGCTGTATTTTCTGCTGACTCAGCGGAAAAGTTGACCAAACTGGGTCGCACACTGCCTCGGCATCACTCGACTAGAGGAATGCACCGGGGCAAGCCAAGCATCTTCAGACCTCCACAGAAGACCTGCAGCGAAACGGCGGAGATCTTTGAGGAAGAAGCGAGGCGAGATTCACTGCAAGACGCATCCCCGCTGCGTGGTAACCGCCTTGGATGGAACCTCGCGCATACAACAGTCACAGTATGTCACTGCGCTCAACGCTTCTGAACCACGCGGCTTTCCGTCCCGATCGCCGTGGGCCTCTTGAGCTGACTTGCGACATCGTCGGGGTGTTGTTGCCATGCCTGGGAAATACAGCCCCACCGTTGGACAAGTCTGCTGCAGAGCTGAGGCTGCTTGTCTGATCCCGGTGCAGTCTGGCCCTGTCGGGTCGATGCCTTGCCTTCTCTCTTTTCTGTCATTTTCTGCTACTTGGCTTGCGCTTTGCATGGGGTACTCGTATAACTACTACTAACATTGTTTTCCCAAAGTGTAAAACTTAAACTTTGTCCCATTACCTTTCTCCCGTCACATCCTAAAAGCCCGGGCGGCTATAGCAATGTGTTTGCTGCCGCCCAAAAACCCCCTGGGGGTCTTCCAGTCGGGGCCGCGAAGGCACTATGGTAGACCCTTCCTTACCTGACTGGTCGCCAACGTGAAGTTGGTACAGTCGGGATCCTTTTTTTAACATTGTTAAATGACCTTGGACCTGTTTGAACATGTTTCGTTACAAAAAATTACCAAACTTCACGCGTAACGAGTACTCGCAGCAGCTGCGGGCCCCCAGTAAATCTTTGAAAATTAATTAACTCAACCTTCAATAATATCTGTGTGCCAGAACGTCAGTTTTACATCTACTCTCAAACACCAAGGTTTAAATAATAAATTTAATGCTCGTACCTAATTTGTGCATCTACGATCAAACACCATAGTTATAACAAAACTGTGTACTAGAATCCCGGTTTCGCAACTACTATCAAATACCCAAGATTTTTTCAGCGATCGTCTGAAAATATTAAAAATGTTTCAATACAAGACATATTTTTAATACTTAGATGTTTTAAGTCAAGTTGTAAAAATATAGTAAATTTACGTAAACTATCCTATCATTTATTATGCTCGTAGCCTCTCTTTAAATAAATTGTAAAATTATATTATTTTTCCAAAAGTTAACTCGCACGCTAACCTGCGGCGATTTGAGCAAACACTTCGTTAATATAGGCAGAGAAACACAGAGAAACCTAGCGGTGATGTTGACAAGCAATTATGATAAATACTGCTAAACAGCGACACTAACATGTTGTACGCTGATTCTACCAGAATGCGCAACGATGTTCTCCCACTCTGCCGAGACTGCTCTGTCGCGATAACTGTGCGTTAACTGAGGCAGTTTCTAACTTATCTCACAGGTCTCCGTAGCTATATCGCTACCGCACGTGCACTGTCTGGCCAACGGTGTACGTGTGAGTGTAGGTTCAAGACCTGTCACTGGAGGCCTAAAATTTGATCGGTGAATTCCGATGATAAATTGATCCAGTTGGGTCGGCGTAAAAGGAGGGGGCAAAACGGGAAACACGTCACAATTGACTGGATGAATTTACTGTCGGAAATTCACCGATCAAATTAAAATGTGGAGGCCTATTTTGCTCATTTTTTAAAAAATACTGTTATCTGCATCCCTAGGGATATAATATATGTTTGAAGCAAGTATATTACAAACATGTTTCTAAAACAATAATCGTTTGGGTGTTTTTTTTTATACAATAAATTTACCTATTACTATTTCACGCCGTCGCTTCATTAAATCCACTAAGACTCTAAGTGTGAGCATGCACAAGTGCGTATATAGTAAACATATATTTAATTTTCGCGTATTCGGAGAGTTACATTAATATTTAGGCTACGATTTGTATAATTTTGGCCGACGACGCTACGCTTTGCATCAAAACTCAACATAACACCATGTTTAACACACTAAGACTCTTAAGTGCGAGCACTCAATAGTACGTATACGGAAATATATATTTCATTTAGAGTCCTCGGGAAGTTTCAGTACTATTTTGGCGACGACGCTACGGTATACATTAAAAAACTAAACATAACACTATTTCGACTATATTTCATACTTTATTAAGCAACATCGCAACACTTCGAAAATACGACTTTACGTTAAAACCATCTATGTATAACCGACCTGGCCACTCACAGTACGACCGGTGACCCCGGTCGCACTGCACCGCCGCGCCGGCCGGCGCGCGGCACTGTGCACCGTCCTCTCGGCGTGTCCCGTCCCCAGTCGCACCGGCCTCTCGGCGGCGCCGCGGCGCCGTCGCGCCGTCCAACCCGACATCGTCACTTCAAAACCCACCCTTTTAAACCTACACGTCATCGCCTCAGTGACATCATCACTACGTAACACATCCGTCATCAAATACGTCACCAATACGTCAAAAACACGTCATACATACGTCACAATTATGACACTATTTTATCGTTTAATGCTTATGTCAGCTGAGCTGGCTACCTCCAACTGGATCTACTATTATGTTTTTTGGAAAAGTTATTATCGTAAAAATTAAGCGAGTTATGATCAAAATAAAGTTGGTTTATATTTTTTCGGCGATAAAAATCTTGAAATATCAACCCCTAATTAGAACTCAAATTGAAATTAATCCTTACCGCTCTGCAATTCCCTTCAATTATGTGTTTTCAATAGGCTCAAGAAGTTTGAACTCTTTTAAGAGCTTATTTTTAGAAAAAATGTGAGTTTAAAATAAAAAGGGAATTTTAGCAATAACAAAAAAATACCTTTTCTTCAAGATAACTCTAAATCTATAGGTGATACGGAAAATTTTGTTGAGTAAAAGATTGTAGTGATTGATTTGATAAAAAGTTTGATACCTTTTTTTGTTTTTTTGACAATAATTAACGATGATGCAGGCGTTCAAAGTCTTCAATTGTTGATAATTACTGATATTTTCAAACCCTTTCAGCTCACCCCGTTTTTTCTTAAGGGTTGAAAAACAAATACTACTCTGTGAGCTTATAGCTCCTAAATAAAGTACAAAGTGATACTTAAAAAACCTTCGTAACTTAAAAATTGACCGAGTTATGGCTGGTAAACCAAGTACATATTTTAACAATTATCACAAATAATGTACTGATTGCTTTTTTCAATAACAAAAATGTTTTTATAGGTTGGAAGCCCTGAAAACATAAAAATTTAGAAATAGTTAATAGTGATTGAACTATTTATATCACTCTAAGGTTCTTGTAAATACTAATAACTTTCCAATGTTCACCTACCATCTACTTTTTGTAGTATGTAAATCTTTGGGCATTTATTTTTTTAACTACATTGGCAACACTGCTACCGGTTCAGCTTTTTCCCACCACGAGCGGAAAGGGAAAGAGTGCACGGCTTTCATTTTTGACAATAATAAAGGCTAATAACTTTCAAACGTTCACCTTCAAGATATTTCAAGATTTTTATCGCCGAAAAAAATATAAACCAACTTTATTTTGATCATAACTCGCTTAATTTTTACGAAAATAACTTTTCCAAAAAACATAATTGTTTTTGTTTTTTAGTTATTTCACATTGAAATTGTGCGTTTTGGCGTTCGACGAATTAAAACTACTCTTAAACAAGCCATAACTTGGCTCCAACTGGGTTTACAGACTTCAAAAGCCCACCATTTTCTTTCTTTTTTTATACGCTACAATTTATTTCATTATAACTTTTTCGCCAAACCTCTTAGTTTTTGAGTTATTTGTGGAAAACCATTTGAAAAAGTGGTTTTTGGGGGGGGGGGAATCGCCAATTTCAATCTTGAATATCTCGAAAAGTATTGACTTTTAGGAAAAACTTTATTGAACAAAACTTGCTTAGAATCTGTCAATATATCTATTTCCGGGCTTAGTTTTAATGTACCAATTTTCACCCCCTAGAAGGGGTGGCACCCACCCCCTGGGAAAAAGCAACCCTTAAAACATTTTTAACTTTGAAGTAGAGAGTAAGTAGAACTTAAATCCAAATTTTCATGCAAATCGGTGCTGACCGAGAAAATTCTCCAGTTTCGCCGTTTTTTACCTTCAGTTGCTGGACTATATATTGTTGTAAGGCTTATGAAATTAATACAAAGTTTTGTGTCAAACGTTATGCCGTCAAGCCAACCTAAAGAATCAAGAATCAAGAATCAAGAATACTTTATTGTCATAAACCTGGTCATAACAAGCATGGACAAACGTCATACAAATGTACAGAAAAGATAAAAAATTCAAAGTATGTATATGATTCTTACATATAACATCTCTCCTAATTATCAGTAAGGTAATCCTGAACACTGTAGGCCTAATACTCCTTGGAAACCAAAAAAGACCGTAACTTTCTTTTAAACCTGGCCTCGATTGATTCGGCTTTAATGGAATTCGGGAGGGAATTAAAAAGTTTGACTACATTGAAGAAAGTCTCTTTTTCAAAAAATGTGGTTTTATGTTGTGGAATGGTTAAAGCCAATGAATATCTAAGGTCGTAACAACTATTATTTCGAAGTTGGAAGAAATGCTTGTTTTTAAAGAAAAAAGAAAGACATTCATATATATACAAGCAACTAAATGTAAGCAGGTTATTAGTGGAAAAAACACCTCTACATGAATCATAAGGGTTGACGGTATATACATATTTATGGTAAAAGTTAAATAATATGTTGTATCTATCATTATGATGAACTAAACCGAATGAGATAATAATACATGTAAGGTCATTTTATGATAGGAAATTTTATGAGGAATCTAAAGAAAACCTTTATATCCTGATAACTTGTTTAGGTCAAAATATAAAGGCGATTTAGGAAAACACTGCATTTTCAAGCCTTGTTTCGGTTGCGAGGGGGGAAACGCTGGGAGCAAGGGGGGGAAATTCGGGGAACTTTCAGAAAACACTTTTCTTACACTACTCTATCCCCATGCCAAAAATCAGACTTACATCTTTCATGTCTAGGTTCACCCTCTTTTCTATCTAAAGTTACTGGGCTATAATGAATTATTCGCTGGGAGGACGCGTTGGCGTCGGCGGATTATGTAACGATATAAAATTGCCACTTTATAACCGTGCGAACATTATGTGAGTGGCCCCTGCGCTGGTCCCCGATTTATTATTTCTTCCTAGAATCTGTGGAATTTGGCTTTCACTCTTGTATTTTTTACGTTTTGACCAACTTCTTTTGGACTTGAAGTACGTTTCATTTTAGGCTGACATCTTCAAATGTTCAACATGGCTTGCAAAAACTTATTGATATAATTAGTAAATGGCCTATCTATATTTTTCGTAGTTATGTCACACCGTGTAATTTAGGTATCTAATGACCTCTAGACAGTGTTGTGAAAAGCATAATCTAAACTTATATAGGCATGTCAATCTTACAGTATATTATATTTTCAAATGGTTATATCCCATTTTAAATTTTATTATTTTAAAACCTTTACAGGTGATCTAAGGCTTTCTTCATTCTTTCTGCCGAAAAGTCAGGATAATAACTCAAACCATACAGTTTAATTCCTTTATGTACCTGGGATCATAATGCGTTACCTCATATTGGTTTTTTTCCGGCTTCCCGGCTTCGCAATAGTATTGTAGTTTTTAATCATGAATTATATTCCACACCTGAGCCAAGTTTTTAAAAAAGGCCAATAATTTTTAAATTGTAAATTCTAAATTTAAATTAATCAAAAGCCTAAATCAATCATTTGAACGGAGCCTCAAATGAAGTAGAATCAACTTAAATCCTAAAATGAGCATACAACTACTTTCTCTTTAAGATTTACATGGGGAATGAGTATACAGGTTTGTTGGCATGAAAATGTTTAATTTAGAGATTTTTTGCAAAGATCCAGTAGATATCGAGTAAATGAAGCCACATACCAAGTTTTATTCAGATATGTTAAAAAATAAGCGAGATATAGATTTTTTATTTATTTCCCATAAGCTTAACATTGCTGGGACAACGTACTGTATTTACCACTAGCGATATCTTGGTAACCAATGGACAAAGAGGAATAGTTCAAGACACTAAATCATTTGTTTTTCAATGCCAACGTAATGGTTCAAACCAAAATTCGATAATTTATATGTTTCTCTGTTTAAAATCCTAATATAAATCCACTTTTGGAGGAGTTTACCTACTCTTGCCACAATTCGTTCATTTTCATACACACACACACACACACACACACACACACACACACACACACACACACACACACACACACACACACACACACACACACACACACACACACACACACACACACACACACACACACACACACACACACACACACACACACACACACACACACACACACACATAACACACACACACACACATAACACACACACACACACACACACACACACACACACACACACACACACACACACACACACACACACACACACACACACACACACACACACACACACACACACACACACACACACACACACACACACACACACACACACACACACACACACACACACACACACACACACACACACACACACACACACACACACACACACACACACACACACACACACACACACACACACACACACACACACTCTCTCTCTCTGACGGGCGGACGATTCAAAATCTTTGTTAAAGTATATGGTTGATCATGGTATCCTCTTAGAAAAATTATGTAAGGCAGGGATAAGGGGTTTGCCATATCAGTGGTTTAGTAGCTACCTGTTTGGGAGAGAACAGTGTGTTAAAATTGGGCATTGTTTTAGTACTCCTGGTCTCATAAATTGTGGTGTACCTCAGGGATCTGTTCTGGGGCCAATTCTTTTTTTTAATCTATGTAAATGATTTGTGTAATGGAAATTTTGATGGTCAACTGATTGCCTTTGCAGATGATACTGCTTTTATTTATAAAACTGATGATACCAAATCGCTTTATAATTCAATGTCATCAGACTTATGTAAACTTAGACTTTTGTTTCATCAGAACTCCATGATCTTGAGTGAGAAAACAAAATTTATGATTTTTAGTTTAAGAGACATCGTTTCATTTGACTTGCCTTTAAAGTATCATGACTCAAAATGTGCTCAAGCTAATTTAGGAATTTGTTCATGTTTATCGATAGAGAAAGTAAGCTGTATGAAGTATTTAGGTTTATTGATGGATGATAACTTATCTTGGAAAAGCCATATGATAAAATTAAGAAGAGAGCTGCTTGTTAGTCTAAGAAAGTTTTACATGTTGCGCCATCTCTGTTCACAGAATTTATTGTGTTGCTTTTATCATGCTCTGGTAGGGTTAAGTTAAGCTGGGAGGGCTGGTTAAGTTATGGATTAACATGCTGGGGTGGAGCTTATGCTTCCATTCTCTATCCATTAGTTACATTGCAAAAGCGTATCGTACGTATAGTAGGAAATAGAGATATATTAGATCATGCCTGGCCTATTTTTGTTTAAAAATTCTTCCTTTGCGTAATCTGTATTCGAATTTCTTTTAAAGTTTTAAAAATGTTTTGTGTTAGAAGTTCATCTTTTTCTGTGAAACGCACAAATGTTTATAATTTAAGAAACAGGTTTGAGGTACAAATCTCAAGATCCAACTTAACCTTGTATAAAAATTTTACAATCAAAAATTTTTTTTTGTAGCTGTACCGCACCAAGATTATTTAATATTTTTATAAAAAAACAAATCATTTTATATCTCTTAAAGACTTTTTACAAAAATTAAAAATGTGGTTATTTTTACAGGAAAATATTAATGAACTCTTCAAAATAGTAAAATAGATGTTCTTATAATGTTCGGTTATGCATATTGTTTATTTATTTTCTTTCTTTTGTTGGTTTATAATTTATAGTTCAGCGACCTACACTGTTAAAATGTTGGATTTATGTATGTTGTATGTTCAATATTTTATTTGGATTTTTAAATTTCTTTCATATAGATATATTTGCACATTAAAAGTCTGAAAAATGTATATTTTTAACTTTAATTGTATTCTGTATTCTGTCATATCCTGTCAATACTGTGTAATAATCTAGTGATGGAGATCCCAACACGGGTAAACCTAGGGGATCCCTACTTATTTCGCCATAACGTATTTATGTATTTTTTGTATAGTTTTTGTAAATAAAAGTAATAATTATTTATGTAAATGTAAATGACTGTATATGTATATTTTGGTTAAATAAATGATATTTATTATTTATTATTATAATTATTATTGTATCCCAATTTTTACATTAAATCCTAATTGCTAAATTAGCCAATGTTACTGTTTGCTATGCAACTGTTTGATATTTGCCTATTACTGGTTCCAGTACTGGTTTTAGTTGCATAGTCCTTTTGAAAATATAATTAGTCTACGTTTAGTCTGGATTATGTTTTTTTTTTTGTTTTGTAAGTTAAGTTCTGACTGAAATATACAGTTAACAATAACGTAGTTATTTTTCACAATAAAACAGTAACCACTTAATCTAGAATAAAAAATAAATACATATGATTAGTTTAAAGTTTCAAAAAAATTAGTTTTCAAATAGTTGGAAAAATAAACAAAAGTATAAAATGATAGGTAATGCGCTAGTAGAAAAAAAAAGATAATTAAAAGTGGAACGTTTTCTAGCAGCCCCTTATTTTTGCATAACGTTTAACACTCATAGGTTATTCCCTTATACAGTTTATTCATTCGAATTTCTAAATATTTATTTGACTTAATAACTTATTTTTATAGTACTGATGTCAGCAGGAATAATAAAAGATTTAACGGACACCACTGAAAAGTTGTTAAGTAAACAGGACTGCACCCCAAATACATTTTTTATTATTCTACAAGCAAATAAAATACAATGAAAAGGCTTGAGGTAATGGTGTTATGTTAATAAATACATTCTGACGTAAAAGAAAAACTTAAACCTAAATTGAGGTTGATGCTAGTAAAATTGTAAAAAGAACAAACAAATTTGTAAAATTGTATGTAAAGTAAATGTTTTCATTTTGATACCAAAGAAGAAACTAATGAATAGTTTTTATCAATTTTTTCAACACTTTTATGGCACTTTCTGTAAATTTGTTTAACTTGCTGTATTTTGATTTATTATAAGTTTTATTAGGGGGGACTAAGTGAGAAGTTAATCAATTGAAAAATGAAAAAATAGGTTAAGATTATGTTATGTTACTTACAAATGTGTCAGGTAAAATGTTACAGGTTTTTATTTTATTAAAGGATAAAATTTTAATCAACCGAATTATTGGTTTATGTGTTGTGAATTATTTCGGCTACACATCATTATTAATATTATTATTTAAACACTAAACCGTTTTAAAACCGTCTGTTGTTTAGATATTAATAGTAATAATGATGTGTAGCCAAAATAACTCAGAAAACAAAAGAAACCATCACAAAAAACATACAGGCAGGAATTGCCTGGTTTAGTGGTAGACAATCATATTCTTAATGTTGTACAAAAGTCTTAAAAGATTTTCCTAATTTGTATAATTGAAAATAATACGTCGCGGGTAATATCAACAACAACGTAAACAACAGTTTTACGTGTTTACATCAAGTGCTCAGCATCTGAGCTGGACACGTAGTCAAATCAAATCAAATCAAATCAAATCATTCTTTATTTATACATGTATAAAGTATATACATAAATAGCGTCACATATTTCTTATATAAAATACAATATGAACTAAAACAGAACGAAATAAAAACATCTACATGTAGTTTATATTTTAAAAATCAAATTTTCACAAAATACACAAAAGGAAAACTACCCCGTTTTGAATAACTCCAAATATCTCACAACAATTAAACATTCACCCCCCAAAATTCTTCCAGTGAGTACAATGATAAGCTTATAAGATAATTTTTAAGTTTGTTTTTGAAAGTTTTTAAAGGTTTTTCTTCTAAAATATACTTTGGTAAAGAATATAAAAATTTTGTACCTATGAAACTAACTTTTTTCTCATAAAATTTCAGGTTATGTTGTTCTACATATCTATTCTGTCTAGTGTTGTAACTATGGTTATTTGGACTAGTAGTTGAATGATTTGTTTTAACATACATAACTGTCTCAAAAATATATAACGCGTAAACTGTCAAAATACCTAAATCTGAGAAGTAATTTTTCACTGATTGTCTTGATTTTAAATTTAAAATTGTTCGAATTGTTTTTTTTTGTTGTAAAAGGATCCTGTTTAAATTTTTTTTCGATGTAGCTCCATAAATAGCAATACCGTATGACATATGAGAATTTACTAATGAAAAATAAATTGATTTTAATGTTTCTTTGTTACAAACTTTGGACATCTGACGCAATGCATAAAGACCAGAGGACATTTTTTTTACAACATGATCGACATGCTTATCCCAACTTAAATTTTGATCTATTATTAGTCCCAGGAATTTAGTAAAATCAACTTGATCAATGCTTGAATTATTTATGGATATGTTAGGTTGCAATTTTGATCGATTTTGTTTTGTGGAAAACGGCATAAAATTAGATTTACTGGTATTTAATAAAAGGTTATTTTTATCTAAAAAATCTTTAACAGATAAAAGACTGATAAATGAAGTAAGTTCAATGTCTTCCTGATTATCTCCTCTAACAGTAAGATTAGTGTCATCGGCATATAAGCAAATAGAGCCATTTCCCCTTGGTATTACATCAGGCAGACCGGTTATGTAGCATATGAATAAGAGTGGTCCTAGGATTGAACCCTGGGGTACACCGTGTTTTATTATCTGAAAATTAGAGTGAAAAGATTGAGTATATTTGTATTTGCTATTTTGACAACTAATCGTACTATGGAGTTCAACACATTGCATTCTATTTTGGAGGTATGAATTAAACCAATTAAGCTCTTTGCCTTTAATATTTAGAGAAATGAGCTGTTTTGAGTAATTTATCGTGAGAAACACTGTCGAAAGCTTTTGTGAGGTCAAGAAAAATTCCAACAATGTTTTCGTTCCTATCAACACTGTCTATTATTGATTCAATAAAATTTATTCCTGCTGTAATGGTAGATTTACCCGGCCTGAAACCATGTTGTTCATTATCAAGTAATTTATTGTATTCTAAAAAGTCTAGAAGTTGGTTATAAACTACTTTTTCTAATATTTTTGAAAAAAACGGCAACAATGATATAGGTCTGTAGCTTGAAGGGTCATTTGCGTTTCCTTTTTTGAAAATAGGCACTACTTTGGAAATTTTTAATTTATGGGGGAAAAACCCTGAAATTAATGAGGAATTTACAATATGTGTTAAAGGTTTAAGAATTAAAAAGATACAATGTTTTACTAAACTGATTGGAATTTCATCAATGCCAGTAGAAAATTTATTTTCAAAACCCATAACTAACCCATAAAGTTGTTCTTCACTAATCTCTTTAAATTTAAAATTATCCGAAATATTTATAGAATTTTGATCAGATGTAATATTATTATTGATATTTTGATCAATATTCGGTAGAATTAAATTATCAACTGCATTAATGAAGAAATCATTTAATATATTACACACAAGGGTTGGGTTTGATATGATTTTAGTACCTACAAGGACATTTATGTTATCAGATTTATTTTGCAAATTGTTAAACTCTGATTTTATTAGCCTCCAAGTTGTTCTTGATTTGTTTCTTGAGTTTAAAATTTTGTTATCAAAAAAAGCTTTTTTATCTTTGTTACTTTGAACTTTGACATCTTGTTTTAATTGTTTTATTTCTAATTTTAGGTTTTCAGCTTTTGATTTTCTGTATAATTTTTCATGCTCTACTATTTTTCTTTTTTTATTTCTAATGTCATCTGAAATCCAATCATTAAAGTTTGTATGTTTTTCTGTGACTGTTACTTTCGGAAAGCTAGTTTCAAAAGCATAGGAAAATATAGAGAAAAACACATCATATTTAGTTTTTACTGTAGCCTGATACACCTCAATCCAACTTACACAAGCCAAAGCCCTAAGGAACAAATCCATATTATTGGAAGAAAATTTTCTACAACTTTTTTTATGCACATATCCTGAAACATTTTTAATATCTAAAATTTCAAATAATTGACCATCATGGTCAGATATGTGAGTAATTAAGCCTGAAACTTTAATATTTTTACCCATTGAGTTACAAATAATATTGTCAATAGCAGTTTGAGATTCTGAAGTGACTCTAGTTGGAAAATCTACTTTGTATTCTAAATTATAAGATCTTAAAATATTAACAAATGAGTAATATACTTTATCCCTCTTCAATATATCGATATTAAAATCACCGGCAATTACTATGTTTTTGAATTTATTGTATAATATTTCACACAAGTTATCAAATTTTTCTAAGAAAGGTTCGATAAAGTGTTTCGGAGGAGATCTATATATGCATGCCAAAATAAAGGAAAATTTATCAATAATAATTTCAGAAAGGCAGCATTCAAATATTTTCTCTGTTAAAAGTTGTTGCACTGAAGGAATAATTACTTGTTTACTTTTGATATTTTCACGAACTAAAATTAAAGTTCCACCACCTCCTGACCTGGATCTTGTATAATATGAACAAGTCTTATAATTTTGAATATTTAAATAGGTTATTTCCTCTTTAGACATTTTGTGTTCCGATAAAGCAATTATATGTGGTTGAATTTCATCCAAATTAATTTTTAATATATTAACACGAGATGACAAATGTTGCACGTTTTGATGAAATATTTTTAATGACTGAAATTGGGTGTTATCAAAATTATTTTTGTTTAATGAAAATGTTGTGTTCAGTACTGATTGATCAGGGTGATAATTTACATTTGGAACAATTTTGTTATCTTTAAAAGAGTAGTAATTTTTAAAGCAAGTCTCCTCAGAAACACTATCATTGTTATTTACTATTTGGCTATGGAAACTATTGTTATGATCATCTGAAGCAGACACAATTTCGTTGTCATAACAATCTAATTTAAATTACGAACTAAAACAGAAGAATATAGACCACTTTCACTAGATTGCCCATGATTTTCACTACCACTGGACACTGGCTGGAGGGATCTGACCGGAGTATCTGCTTCTTTGCGTGCCATTAATTCCATTTTTTGAAGTCTTGTGAGATTGTCCTTGGCTTCCTGTAGTTGTGGTGTTGACCAACCATGACATGGGGATGTATGACAGCTGTCCTGGCTTGATTTATTCTTCTCCTGAGGGGCTAGCTCTTGCAATAGACTTCTCATCTTAGCATTGAAGTCGCCATGGGATAAACCATTCCTTAGTGTTCGGGTAGATTCTTGGTCATAAGATACCACGGTGATTTGAGCGCCTGTAAGTGACTGAAATTTTAGAAGATTTTTTACAAAATCTTCCAGTTGGACATTGTCCCTCACGCAGCCAATTGGTGAGCAGAAAAGTGTTTTGAAACCTTTAGCCTTGAAATCCTCTGCAAACTGATAAAAAGCAATATCATAATCAGGTTTTAATGGTTTACTATGATATTTAGGTTTTGTGATAAGGCTGTACACTCCTGCACCTTCGTTTTTCTGCTGATATGCAAGGTGAGAGTTGATGCAATCATCAGAAGATGGTTTCCCAAAATGTTTCCCAAATATTACTGCAACACCTGCAGTCATGAAGCCGTAATTTTGGAAGTCCGCTGAGATGGAGTGCGCGAAGGCAACTGACGAGTCATTTTGATGATTAGCAATCACATTTCTCATATTTTCTTCTGAAACTTGAACGTAGCCCTTAGTCTTAGAGAAATCCTTCATAAGTGAAAAAGTTGCTTCGGCAGATTGAAAAGGAATTTTGATGCCAGTTTGAGTTGGTATATCATAGGATTGGATCTCTTTTACTATTCTACTAGCTATAATCTGTTTTCCTGTCCAGTTAAGGTGAATTCCATCTTTGCCATAACACCTGTCCGACAATGCAGTGAAGTCAACAAAGCTAACATTTTTCATTGAGCGTGCCAGTTCAAACATGTACAAATTCAGGTTCATGATCTCTTCGTTTACTCTGTGGAAGAGTGGAAGGTCCTTCCTAAAAGCAATACCACCTAGGATAACTCTGTAATTCTTTAAGGAAAGCAATGTTGATTTTAGATTCTTATAAGTTGATTCAGAATCATTGTTATAAGCATTGTTTGCTCCAGCAATCAAAACAATGAAATCTCCTGAAGATAGCTTTGTATTTTTCACCTTTTCTGCTACCTCATCAAATTTAGTGTAAAAGAAATAATTACAGCAAGTGCCCAACAAGCGTTGGGCACTTCATGAAGAGTCCAGTTTTGTTGGTCACATGCTGTAATTTTTCATAAAACCGTTCAGTTACACTATGTGCCCAGGCGAGCTGGGCACTTCAAGAAGTGCCCGGTTAGCGCTGGACACTTCATGAAGTGCCCAATTACAGCATGTGGCTACGACATATGTCTATATATATATATATATATATATACAGGGTTGGGCAAAAGTCTAGAGTATAACTTGAATATAACTAGAGTATAACTTTTACATTATTTTGCAAAAATTGATGAAACTTTACAGTTGTGTATCTAGTACAAATAGGAATAAATTGTAGGTTTAAGTTACTTTAACGTCACCCTGTTCTGTGTATAGGTCGTATTTTATTGCGCAATAAAATACGACCTACACAGAACTGGATGACATTAAAGTAACTTAAACCTACAATTTACTGTCTAAACCAGTTCAGGGGCAAAAATCCTCATCTTTACGATGTCTAAGACAAATAGGAATATTTTGGCGTATTTTCTCAGTTTTTCGCACGATGAGGGGACGGCCCACGCTGGAAGTCTTGAAATTCTTAAACGTAAGCATGTCTCGAGTTATACCTCATTTTAAAGGTCTTAATTAGTAGATCACAACAGCGCAAACCGCGCCTCAAAAGGTTGATCAAATCAGAAGTTACAGCTCCTCAAAGATTTTAATGTTGGCCATTAAACTCAAGGCCCAAGTCAGGGAAAAAAGTCTAATTACTAATAAAGCACTCGGAACGATGTAGTTTAGTTTTATATACATGTATTTCTTATTGATAAGGATAATTTGACGTATTAACAAAAATTTGCCCATGACCAGGGGACGAGTCGAAAAGTTCTTAAGGGTAAGCATACCTCGAGTATACCTCATTTTTAAGGTCTTAATTAGTAGATCATAACAGCGCAAACCGCGCCTCAAAAGGTTGATCCCATCAGAAGTTACAGCTCCTCAACGATTTTAATTTTAGATTTGATTTTAGCCTTGAGTTTAATGGCCAACATTAAAATCTTTGAGGAGCTGTAACTTCTGATTGGATCAACCTTTTGAGGCGCGGTTTGCGCTGTTGTGATCTACTAATTAAGACCTTTAAAATGAGGTATAACTCGAGGTATGCTTACATTTAAGAACTTCAAGACTTCCAGCGTGGGCCGTTCCCTCATCGTGCGAAAAACTGAGAAAATACGCCAAAATATTATTATGTGTACTAGATACTCAACTGTAAAGTTTAATCACTTTCTACAAAATAATATGAAAGCTATTTTATATATTCCAGACTTTTGCCCAACCCTGTATATATACATATAGTCAAAATGATTTAATCTAATACAATTTTGCACAGACAGGTAAAGTATTAATGATACGGACGTATTCGAAAACCATCCCGATCGGTCCATTGAAAGGGGGGTAAGGAGTATATAATCGAGTTCTGCTTTGCACTTATCCTAAATTTATCCTGAAGTCTGGTTACTGCTGCCGTCTTATCCTAAATTTTTATTTTTCATATATTCCTATGACTAATCTCTCCAGGAAATAGATAATTTAAAACTGTTAAACTGCGCGGTAAAGTGGAAATGAATCAGAGTGAGCATAGTGGCATCGGACGCTGCGCCGCGCCGCGTGCAGTTGACTGTCTGTTCAGTTGGACTACCCTCGACCGGAAACCCCAAGTAACCGCTTTGACCAGTTGGACCAAGGGATTTGACAGTTTTCTTTCCGCTGCGTCCAGTTGGTGTAAGCGCTCTTTCGGGACGGGGACACCCCAACTACGCGCGGTGGTCACTATCTACGCTCTCGATCAGTCCGAAAAGGGCTCCAGTCACGAAAGACATGGCGTTTCTACTTGATCATTTTCAATTTTATTTAGGTGCAGTTAAATTATGATTGAATGACATGAGTTAAGCTTCGTAACTCCTTTAAAGTAGTGACGTCTACCCTATGGTATGAACCACTTCCCTAAAATGTTGTCCTTATAAACACTAAAGTTTTAAAGGGTGTTCGTCTCCTCCAGGCTTTCTGTCATACCTGTATCTCTGTACTTTCATAACCTTTAAAATAACAAGCAGTAAGGTGGTGGCGGTGGTAATGGTGGTAATGGCGGTGGTGGTGGCGGTGGCGGTGGCGGTAGCGGTGGTGGTGGTGGTGGTGGTGGCGATGGCGTATGGGGCAAGTAGCCGTTGCGACAGGCGAACACGGACCTATTGACACCCGGTCGTTTTGATTTACTGAGGCTCCGATTGCATAAGAGGCGTGGATATTCCCCATTCGTGCAAAGACTCCGCGAGGGAATAGGTTAAACTCGGTAACCCGAGTTTGATAACGAGTGCCAAGACTAACCCATTATTGGGAATCTAATAGTCGGACGAATTTATGAGAGAAAGTGTACGAGAGCCGTACCTCACCGCGCACACTCCCGGCAGGCAGGGCCAGAATTTTGGGTTCGAGTCGAAATCAGGGTGGCCAAATTAGAGGTCTTGTGGGGCAAGGGTCTAAGTGGTCGGCAAACGTTTAGAACCTTCCCCAGAAAAAAGATTATATGAGAAAACTTTTAAAAGATAAATATTTGTTATAAAGTAATGTTTTGTAATTTTTAAGACAGCTAAGCTATTTTTAGAACGTTTACGACTGAAGCACCGGTGAGGGTTTGTGCGACAAAAATTATAGATGACAAGAGATTTGATTTTTTATCTAATTTTTTTTTAATATAAATTAATGACGATTTATAATGTAGGTTGATGACGATTGGAACATACTATGAATTTAGACTATGATAATAAAGCATTCTGATTCTTTATTCCATCCGACCCTCAATTATCGAAAACCTCTGTTATCCATACCATACTCTGAACGTATTCGACTTTAAACTAAATCTTGTTACTAGTTGTAAAAAGTTTAGAGACAAAAATTCTACATACAGTTGCACAACTTAAAGCACTCATCAGTTCGTTAAAACATTACCTTCCTTTCACTTTGAATTAGTGATTACGCTCCATATTACATTAGGAAGTATTCCACGTTTGTAACTCTTAAATAAGTGCTTACAACCTCTAACGCCTCCAAGAGGCGAGAAAGACAGTCTCACTGACTCGTTACAACCTCTAACACGCCCAGAGGCGAGACAGACAGTCTCACTGACTCGTTACAACCTCTAACACCTCCCAGAGGCGAGACAGACAGTCTCACTGACTCGTTACAAACCTCCAACACCTCCCAGAGGCGAGACAGACAGTCTCACTGACTCGTTACAAACCTCCAACACCTCCCAGAGGCGAGACAGACAGTCTCACTGACTCGTTACAACCTCTAACGCCTCCAAGAGGCGAGACAGACAGTCTCACTGACTCGTTACAACCTCTAACACCTCCCAGAGGCGAGACAGACAGTCTCACTGACTCGTTACAAACCTCTAACACCTCCCAGGGGCGAGACAGACAGTCTCACTGACTGCAACGGATCCGTTCAAATAAATAATACCCCCGTTGCAGCAGACCTGCATACTCAGCGAATTTCAAACGCAAAACAACATATTTCAATCCAACATAGCGAGATTTGACATGTTTTGTTAAGCTCCATAAGAATAACATGGGGAATGAGTATGCAGGTTTGCTGCTATAGGTATATTAAAACTTGGTGGTTTTAATTCAATATTTAGTAGACCTGAACTAGAAGAAGCCATTTACCAAGTTTTATCAAGATATGTTGAGAAATAACCGAGATATAGAATTTTACTTATTTCCCATAAGGTTAACATTGGGACAACGTACTGCGTTTACCACTTTCAATATCTCGGTAACCAATGGACATAGAGCAGTGATTCAAAATACTAAATTGTTTGTTTTTTTGAGCTGAATTCAATGGTGCCCACAAAAATTCGACAAATTTTATTTTCCTATGTAAAAAACTAAAAAAAACCATTTTGGGGGGGTTTATTCCCCTTTACCCCCCCTTCCGGTGGTCCGATCGGGCTGGTTCACGAACTCGTCCAATTGATTACCACTTTATATGTCCGTACCAAATTTCATAAAGATCGGACCATTTTTGCGGCCGCTATCGTGCTAACAGACACACATTTATATATACAGGGTGAGTTTTAATTGCCCCCCCTTACTTTTTTCTACATTCATAAAAAAAATTATCCCAGACCCCGCCCAAACATTATTGGGTAGTAAGTACCTCGTTTTGAGGGGGTATTCATTTACGGCCGCCATCTTGGATCCGCCATATCGGATCAAAAATAATTTTTTCAAATGTAAAAGTGGTGTTGTGACCCATCATTTCAAGCTAGATTTTTTCACTGATTACAATGCCGCAATCCGTTTTTTAATATCTCGATTCGTTCTCAAGATATGAGTAATTTTAATTTATTTATTTTCAACCAATTTTAACATTACAAATTGATAAAATAGGCCCATAACCACAAAATAATGCTAGATAGTGACGAATAATCACCATCAGTCATTGTTGAGCGATTTACACTTAACTTCAACCAATGTAAATTTTTTGGTCGCCATCTTGGATCCGCCATTTTGAAATGAGGTAAGTTATTTCAAATATGAAGTTGGTGTTGTGACCCATCATTTAAAACTAATTTTTTGTGCCGAATTCAATGCCGCAACCCGTTTTTAGCTATAAAAAATCGTTTTTGAAAAATTCACATTTTTTGAGATTTTTATTAGAAATTTGTCAATATCTTGAAAACTAAACACGATAATTAAAAACGGGTTGCGGCATTGGATTCGGCACAAAAAATTTGTTTGAAATGATGGGTCACAACACCAACTTCATATTTGATATAACTTACCTCATTTCAAAATGGCGGATCCAAGATGGCGGCCAAAAAATTTACATTGGTTAAAGTTAAGTGTAAATCGCTCAACAATGACTGATGGTGGTTATTTGTCTCTATCTAGCATGATTTTGTGGTTATGGGCCTATTTTATCAATTTGTAATGTTAAAATTGGTTGAAAATAAATAAATTAAAAGTACTCATATTTTGAGAACAAATCGAGATATTAAAAAACGGATTGCGGCATTGTAATCAGTGAAAAAATCTAGCTTGAAATAATGGGTCACAACACCACTTTTACATTTGAAAAATTTATTTTGGATCCAATATGGCGGATCCAAGATGGCGGCCGAAAATGAGAACCCCCTTAAAACGAGGCACTTACTACCCAATAATATTTGGGCGGGGTCTGGGACAGTTATTTTTAGAAATGTAAAAAAAAGTAAGGGGGGGCAATTAAAACTCACCCTGTATATATAAATTCGAACGAATGGTGTTTTTTGCTTCTGGGGACCCCAAAATGAAAAGTTAACATGGTCTCGGACTTAGGTCTTGTCATGAGTACTACCAAGCTTATTCCTTTAAGGAAATTCGCTAAAATCCCCTTAGATAGAAGAATTGATGATTAAACAGCTAGACTTTTGCTGAGGTAACTTACCTATTCGCCTCCCGGTAGCAGCCTCAGAATGGAAAACTCCCTGGCTCGGGGCCCGGACGCTAATGAGTCCCCTACTGGATTTCCTACTACGGAGATATTTTTTTACATAATTTGATTTTTTATAAACAATTTGAAAAGTACTAAATAATATGAAAATCTATCCTGTATAAAAACAACTATGCCCTTAAATTGATTCCTTTAAAAATATGTTTTAAGTTAAAAGTCAATTATGAACAGGGTATACTATAATTATAATGCAGGGTTTTTTAAAAGATTTATTTGCATCCGATTTAGTTAATTTGTATCTCATATAGTAGAAATTTAAATTGAATTTGTGTACTAATAGAAACGGAAACTGTCCTAGTTTTAACCACTGTTTCGTAAACGGCCGCTTAAGTTCTCGTTAAAAAGACACTTCAGACTGAGGATCTGTTGTAAGAAGGATGTCTACGAAGCACTAGATTTTCTGCGTTACTGAGTTTCCAAAATGTGGAGTAGCCAGTTGCAGTGCCTACGAAAATTATTGCATTAAATTAAATATTGAACCATCAACAAGTAAAAGCGTGAGTCGTTGGTTTATTCTTGGATTTTCTTAACGAGTCCATGCGCAGAAAATTTCCGCGCATGTAGGGGAGGTAAACCCCCTCCCGCCATTCCTTTTTCCCCTTTAAACTACGGAACGGATTAGAGGAACTATTCCTTTTTCGTATGCAACTGCTATTTAGAAACATGTTTTTAATGTTAACTGTTCATTTACCGGTTGCAGTTGCAACAGTTTCTTTTCACTATTATTCAATAGACAGCTGTGAAGAATTTTTTGAGTTTCATATTTAGATCAGAGAATAAAAAGGAAATTACGCGTACAGAAAGGTTTTTTCTCGTGCATACTATATGAAATAGCGCATTTTATGGGTGTATTTTTTCATATTAACCACCTTTTTAACGTTTAGCTTGACAATCACAGAGTGTGCGTGGTACAATTTTCCATCTTTGTAGTGAGTGGTGAAGAACAAAAATGTAAAGATTACTTACAATTGAACTTGGCACTGCGTGTTTACCAGGCCTAGAAAACATTCGCAACGAACATGTTAAAATTGAACTTTAGGTGTCTGTCAGCCTGTCTGGTGTAGGCTTATTAGTGAACAAATCATGTAAAGTGAAATGAACAATTATTATATTCTTATTCGTAAAATATCAGAAGTTAGGATCTACTAAAAATACACAGAGTTATGATACCAGATGTAGAGCCTATTTGGTTGTTAAACACCGATTAATACTTTTTGAAAAAGCCTCTTTTGATTGATTAAATAAATTTTCAGCATGGATCTTTCCTAAGCGCTCTTTCAAGGCCTCAATCAGCATAATCCGCCGAATGTTTGCAGGGCAAGTCAGGTTCACCCTGGTTCGACGATAGTGAACTCCCACCATTTTTGACGTTCACTCCCGCTCGTTATAGATCGCATTCGCATTCGTCAGCGCTCGATCTAGTAGGCCTAAAGCCCTAAACATAAACTAGAGTTTGCATCACGTATCAGAAAATCCCGCACCGTCTTATGGATATCAACGTTAATTTATCCGCTTAACACTGATGAGCTTTTCCGCGCTGCTTGAGCTTTTATGTTTATTGGTTCGCGAGTTTGAATCGCTAAACTAGTGGTACTTTACGTTGGTGTGGTGTGTCTGCAACAGCGACCACATAGTAGAAAATAAAACAGCGACCACATGTTTCTACTATGTGGTCGCTGGTCTGCAACCATTCTCATGCGTGAACGCTAGCGAACTACATCAAGCGCCTGAGAACATAAGGGTAGGCTACTGTTCTAGGATCAAATGCCATTCGTTTTAACCCTCTCCCATCATTATATACGATTTGCTAAACGTCTAGTTAAATTCATAAATAATTATGAATACTTGCAAAAATAATCATGTATATTTGAATTATGCTATGATTATTTTTGAGATAAGTATTGTAACAGCCAAAAAATAAGCATTGACATATACAATGTGTAACTAATCAATTTTTATAACATTATTTATATTCGGCCATAGATATTTCTTTTCTTGCCGATAGCCTTAATTTTAAGAGCTACCAACAGATGTTTTATTTTGAAAACCATTTTATTCTTCTCCTGACGATATGAAAACAAACATTCGTTACTAATACAAGTTACAAAGTATTTGGTTCAGGGATTCTCGTATATTAAAGTGACGTATGTAACAGATGTCACGAAACTGTTAAATAAAAAAAACAACAAGAACATATTTGCTTTAGCCAATCGTGATCGAGCATGTCGCGTTGAGGGACTGCGATTGGTTAACACTTCCCCTCACAAGATTCTCCATATCTCTCGCACAGTATCTAAAAAAGTGGTCCCGTTAAGAAAATCGGTCAATAGGTAATTTCAAGAAATTGGAAGTGAGTGTTTAGGAAAAAATCCTTTTTCTACGTAAAAACTGACATTTAATATCAGTAGTGGGCAAGTGGGGCTGCTGGCCCAATCAAACTTTTTGACAGCTACTTCCGGTCACGTGACCGAAAGTGACGTCACAAGCTGTGACGTAGCTGTGACGTGTATGGGTTGGTATTTAAAGTTTAAATGCCCGGCTGTGCTGGAATTTAAATTTTAAATGTCCGGAAAAGGGTCAAGGTCGGCCGAGGATGTTTTTAAAAAAGATCTTGCATTTTCGTAAAATCCGAAAATGCAAGATAAGTTTTGTTTCTTTTTACAAACTGTTTCTTAGTTGTTGTTTTGTTGATTTTTGTTTCTATTAAAATATTATATTAAAAATGGAATTGACAAGTTAACAAGAAAATATCCTGCTACAAAGTATCCAAATAAAGATGCAATTACATAAACATAAACTTTAAAAAATAGTGAATGTTCTTTCTTTATATCTGTTAGTATTTCCTGAACAAGGTAACCAAAATTGTAACCACATAAAAATGAAAGTAGGCAAATAACAAATTTAGACGGGTTCAAAAAAACTAGGTTGTAAAGTAGCGAATTTCTTTCTTCCTCCATTGTTGAATTTTTAGTCGAAACTAATTAATGATAACATTATTGCTTGCGCATCAGAACTAACAGTTGATGAAATTTCCTTTACTTTTAGACTTGTAGTAGTTTCATTTGTAGTAGGTAATTGTTCGGAAGTTTGCGTGGATGCAGAAGAGACAGTATTATCTTGAAGCTCAGAGTCCATGTGTACTCGGGTGAAGAGCTGAAGCTTTAATGACGTGTGGTACCCGCTGTCCTACTCTGTGTTGGCAGTTGTTGGTGGTGGGGGGTCGTTAGGTTCATGCACCGAAATGTAGATGGAATCATAATTTTCTGGAGGATGTACTAAAATTTGTTGTACAGGATCTCCATCAATAGTGAAACTTTGCGTTTCAATGCAAAGTCTATCTTTGATAAAAGAAACATATAAAACAGAACTCATGTTTATTTAGATGTTTACTCTGTGAGTCCTACCTGCAAACTGATGTGTTCGTTGTGGCGCAGCGACCTCCCTCGAAATGACATGGGCAGCACGGAACATCTGCCGCGCACCTGCCTTCCCCCACCATCATGAGAGACTCCTCACAATATTTGAATATGTAGTGTTAGTCGTACTGTTGCTCTTGTTGAGTGAACATGTCAGTATTAAACAATCGTTCTTAACTTTTGGTTTTAAAATATTTGCAATAAAATATCGTTTTAACACTTATTTAACTTTGTACAAGTTACAATATTTCAAAGATGTTCCTTTATTATATCACCTTGATACTTCAAAAATATTTCGTTGCAGAAATGCAAAATAAACTACAGTTGCGATTAAATATAAACTTGGTTAAAGATATAAAATTAGTTTCTGCGTTATAACTTTTACATTGTTAGTTAAATAACAAATGTTACCGAAGTTTTTTGTTTGTCTCATTATTCTGCATTATTGAAGTACCACACGATAGGGTTTGGAAACAAATAAAATAAAATATAAGATTTAGAATAATATATTTTTTTTAAGTTATAACTTTTAACTGTTGGTTTATAAAAAATGTTAGTGAACCTTTTTTGTTTGTCTTTTAATTTTAAGTATTTTGAGTATTTACATGATAGGGTTTGAAAAGATATAAAATAAAATATAATGTAAAGAAAGATAATTTTTGAGTTTTTGTGTTATAACTTCTATACCGTTGGTTTTATTGAAAAATGTTACTGGACCTATTTTGTTCGTCTTTAAATTCTGCGTATTTTGAGTACCTACATGATAGGGTTTGGAAACATATAAAATGAAATATGATGTAAAGAAAGATATTTTTTAGTTTTTGCGTTATAACTTCTATACCGTTGCTTTTATCAAAAAATATTACCGATCCTTTTTGTTCGTCTTTTGATTCCGCGTAATTTGAGTACCCACACGATAGGGTTTTAAGCAATTTTGTACCCCCCCCGACCCCAACCCCAACCCCAACCTCAACCCCAACCCCAACCCTAACCCCAACCCCAACCCTAACCCCAACCCCAACCCCAACCCCAACCCTAACCCTAACCCAACCTCATTTAGTCACCAAGGACCTAATTGATAAGAAAAACCTATTAATGGATTTTCCGTATTGACTGATTGTTCAAAATACATAATTATTTTTAGTTTCGTAACATTAATAAACTAGATTTATATTTATGATACAATGAAAATATGTATAATGTTTATTTTATTTTGTATTACAATTTACTTAAAACATAATAGTCCTTAAGTAAAACACGGTTACTCATTAATAATTTATGAATTTAGTTTCAAACTAATATTAAAATTGTTCTAAAACAAGTTTCAACCTACATTAATACAGAACAGATGTTAAGTTTACTAAGATCATTAAAATTTTAAAACAAGTTAAAAAATGTTTTTATATCGTACTGATATTGTTTTATATGGTTTTAATACCAAATTAAACTTGTTTCAAAGTAATATTAAAATTGTTTTTATCATTTTTTTTAGTGTTGATAGTATGATTTTAAAAGTTTCAAAGTTTCAAAGTTTCAAATTTTCAATTTCAAGAATTGTATAATGTTTATTTTATTATGTATTACAACCGACTTAAAACATAATAGTTCTTAAGTAAAACATGACTATTCATTTTAGTGCAAAAATAAACTTACAAGAATCGAGGTGGGATGGCCGTGAGAAGCACTGATGGTAGACGACTAAAGACCAGGTCTGTCCTCCACCAATTCTGTGCAATAGCGGTCAAGGTTGTGAAAGCAGTAGGCAACCTACTCGGCCAAAGTAGGCCAGACGATGTTGTGTGTGCCGAGGTCACAGACCCGGTCAAAGTAGGCTACCGACCTTCAGCTGGGAGACACATTGACCTACCAGTCAAGGCTGCTGCCTTGAGCTCGCAGTAAAAAGTTTTAAATGACCTTGAAACTTTGTAACCTGGACGGTTTTAAAACTTAAGTTTTTGCATTATAACTTCTATACCGTTGGTTTTATTGAAAAATGTTACTGGGCATTTTTTGTTTGTTTTTTTATTCCACATAATTTGAGTAACCACATGATGGGTTTTGAATGACCTTGAAACTTTGTAACCTGGACGGTTTCAAAACTTAAGTTTTTGCATTATAACTTCTATACCGTTGGTTTTATTGAAAAATGTTACTGGGCATTTTTTGTTTGTTTTTTTATTCCACATAATTTGAGTAACCACATGATACGTTTTGAATGACCTTGAAACTTTGTAACCTGGACGGTTTTAAAACTTAAGTTTTTGCGATATAACTTCTATACCGTTGGTTTAATCGAAAAATGTTACTGGACCTTTTTTGTTTGTCTTTTAATTCTGCGTAATTTGACTACCCGCATGATAGATTTAGAGCATTTTTGTTATATCCACTGCCACCGTGTACGTCGACGCAGCTCCAAAGTTGAACGGCGACGAGATCAAGTCCCCCCCCAGGGACAAAACGGAGAACCCCCCCCCCCGCCAACTCTTTTGGGACTTGGAGGTACGTCGACCCCTTGTTAGTCCAAGGGTTGAGGCTTTAGCGAAAGCCCAAATCTGATATTTTTATGTTGCCCATTACAAGGGCCGTTTTTTTTGCCACCAGGGGGGTGGACTTTGAAGGAGGGGAAGGAAAATAGGGTTTTAACCTGAAAGTTTTATTTTTAGTTTTCCATTTTCTATTACTATTTGTAGGTGTCGAGGGTTAAGGGGAATAGAGAGTATTTTAGGAAGGTTGATAATATGGATCTTGGGTTTTTCTAAATTGAAAATGTAAAAGGAAAAATTTGTGTTTGAGGATTTGGTATTTTTGGTTATGTTTGAGTTTTTTAGCTGTATTTTTTGCTGGGGTACATGTAAAGGCGAAAGAGGTCTTTTAATAGTAGAAGGTTTAGAAGTAATTTTGATGCCGGTAAGAATGTTTTTTCGAACTTGTTGAAAAGGATTTTGAACGATGGTAGATGTTACATCATACCAATCTTGATTGTTGTTCGATTGAAAAATTCGTAACCCCAGCAGTTGTAAGTAGGTAAAATAATTGTTCCAAATGGTAAAGTACTCGGAGCGGTTCATATTGAAGTAGGTGTTGTTAGGATGGTTGCAAGGCGGAGAATGAGTTGTTGAGTGTAGAGTGTAGAGTGTGCCAGGTGATGCAACAAGGACAACGACTTGTATTGATTTCTAACTGGCCGCCCGCATGCGAACGTGTGACGCATCAAGGTCGACGACTTGTATTGATTGCTAACTGGCCGCCCGCATGCGAAAGCGTGACGCAACAAGGTCGACACTTGTATTGATTAACTGGTCGGCAGCAAGCGAAAGCATGCAAGGTCACCAGAAATATAAACCTAGCCCACTTCGTCTCGTTGGTTTTTATTGAACCTTTTTAATTTATCTTTTATTTCCCTTATTTTTAAAACTCGCATGTTAAGGTTTGTAAACATATTAATTCAAATATGTTGTAAAAATTTTCTTACGATATTTTATTGCAAATATTTCTTAAGCCAAATGTTGGAAAACCATGTTTCTATTTAATCGCAACTGTAGCTTAGTTTGCATTTCTTCAACTAAATATTTTAACTAAGTATTAAAGTAATATAATAAAGTAGCATCTTTAAAATATTGTAACTTGTACAAAGTTAAATAAATGTTCAGGGCGTCTTCTGAACATGTTACCACCTCACTGTCTAGCGAGCAACTGATGCCGAAGCACAAGCGCAGACCCCGGACCCGAACTCGGCTCGAGGTCATCCCCCCTCCCAAACCACAGGAGCCTTGCAGCGAGTTTGGTTTGCATCATTCTTTCGCCACTGTTCCAACAGACAACAACACTTCTTTCTTTATTTTACTTTACATGGGACTTGTAAAGTTTTAAGTGTTAAAACTTCCCAATAATTAATCCTTCTGGACTTAGAAATTTTTTTAAACATTTTCTTTAACATTTATGCAAGAAAATATATATCAAGTTATCAAGTTAGTCAATATCAAGTTTCTTTTTGCTGTGAGTTTGGTTTCCATCATTCTTTCGCCACTGTTCCAACAGGCAACAACACTTCTTTCTTTATTTTACTTTACATTGGACTTGTAAAACTTTTAAGTGTTAAAACTTCCCAATAATTTATATTTTAGGACTTAGAAAATTTTTCAAACCCATCATTCTTTTGTAACTGTTCCAACAGACAACAACACTTCTTTATTTTACTTTACATTGGACTTGTAAAAATTTTAAGTGTTAAAACTTCCCCTTAATTAATATTTTAGGACTTAGAAAGTTTTTCAAACATTTGCTTCAACATTCACTTTACAAAGAGATTTTTTTAACTTGCATTATTTGACCTTGATACTTAAATTTCTTTTCAAACTTACATTGGATGGTCTTAATACTTAGGGGTTTTGAAATATGAAAAATTTGGCAGTTATTTACACTTTTTATGTTTAATACAGAAAAAAAGATTTTTTTTAAACTTGCATTATTTGACCTTGACACTTGGATTTTTTTTTAAACTTACAAAGGATAATCTTAATACTTAGGGGTTTTTAAATAAAAGAAATTTAACTGTTATTTACACTTTTTGTGGTGGGGGAAAGGTGGTGGGGGTAATGCTATAAATAGGGGTAGTTTTAGAGTGGTTTTCATTATTGCGCCAACTTTTGTGGAGAGCACACCTACGTCATGTACTACTGCATTAGTTGCGAAGAATCTTTTGAAGATGAAATTTTACTACAAATACACAAAGAAGTTTACCATAACAACGAAACAAACCAAGAAACAAACCAAGAAACAAATAAAAATGCAGAAGAAGAATATTTGAAAGATTTAGATCAAATGCTGGCTACCGTACAACAAGAACTAAATTCAAGACGAAATGTTATTCAGTACGCACCCGGACCATCTTTGGATGTGGAATTATACGCCCGAGCTTTACCAGGTAGTGTAGTAACTCATTTTAAGATTGACAATGCTCAATTGCAACTAGCACAATTTATATCGAAAGCAAAAACATTAGTAACAGAAACATTGAACAACGAACTAAGAAGATTAAATTTTATAAAGTTTGGAATATTATTAGATACTGTATTTACAAATGTTCATAATGAAACATCACCAAGAGGATTTTTAACTAAAAACAAAACCATCATGTTTGCATCAGATATAAACTCAATTGTGGATGATTGTTTTGAAGAACTTTTAACAAAATTACAAGAACATGAAGGAAGAGGTTCTGGATGGAGTTTGTTAAGTATAACAAGCTTAGATGTAAGAATTCATAAACATGGATATGAAATGAGAGGTAGTAGTTATATTGTTTTGCCAAAGAAGATTCGAGTAACCAAATCTTGTGTTAACGTACAAAATGAGGATGCTGAATGTTTCAAGTATGCAATGCTGAATGTTTCAAGTATGCAATGCTTGCAAAATTTGTAACAGATCATAGGGAACGACCGAGTAGAGCATACGATGAGGTTTGCTATAAGTATAACTTTCAAGGCATGACTTATCCTGTTGCAATTCAAGACATATCAAAATTTGAAAAGAAAAATCCTTTTGCATCTGTAAACATCTTTGGCTTAGATTCATCCAACAATGTCTACCCCTTACGTATAACACCCACCGAACGCAGAGATCATACTGATTTATTATTTATAACTAAAGGTGATATCTCACATTATGTATATATTAAAAATTTTGAAGCTCTAGTTTGCAAACAGTTATCAAAACATAAAGAAGAAAAAACCACTTGTAAAAGATGTTTCTGTTTTGTAAACAAACCTTTAAGAAGAGGAGGTTCAGAATGGTTAACAGAACATAAAAGATTATGCAATGGAAACTATGAAGTAAGAATTAAATTACCACACCCTAGCAGATCACAAGTAAAATTTGATAAAGTTATTCAACAATACAGAATTCCCGTTGTAGTGTATGCAGATTTTGAATCTTCATTGCTTCCACTTGAACAAGAAGAAGGAGAGGAAATTACAAGCAGAACAAAGTATCAACTTCACAAACCAAACAGCTACTGTTTAATAGTAAAATCCACTCTGCCTGAAGAACATCTCGAAGAATATGGTTTGTCATCTACACCAAAGATTTATCGTGGTGAAGAAGCAGCTCGATACTTTGTTTATGATTTATACGACATCGCTGGAAAAGTGGAATCAATGTATAGCAATGTAGTTCCTATGTCACCTATGACACCGGGAGAACTTTATCTTTATGATTCGGCAACAACATGCTATTTGTGTAACAATCAATTTACAGAAACTAAAGTTAAAGTTCGTGACCATGACCATCTGACAGGAGCCTACAGAGGTGCGGCTTGCAACGGATGTAACATCAACTACAAACTACCATCTTTTATTCCTGTGGTTTTTCACAATCTTAGTGGATACGATGGACATTTTATCATTCCCGAATTAGCAAAAGACAACGGTGAAATAGACGTTTTGGCACAAACTATGGAAAAATTTATAAGCTTTTCAAAAAAGGTGGGCAAAATCAAACTTAGATTTGTTGATTCTTTTAGATTTATGCCTTCTAGTCTTATGAAACTTTCTGAAAATTTAAGAAGACAAAATTTAATAGAAACAAGCAAGATTGTACCTGCAGAAAAAATGGATTTGGTTCTTCGGAAAGGAGTTTTCCCGTATGATTACATCGATGGACTACATAAATTTCAAGAAACATCACTTCCTCCACCAGAAGCATTCAAAAGTAAACTTACCGATTCGGACATTTCACCTGAAGACTATCAACACGCATGCAGAGTTTGGGACGAATTGGAAATGAACACTCTGGGAGATTATTCTGACTTTTATGTAAAACTTGATGTGACCCTTCTTTGCAATGTGATGGAAGAATTTAGAAACACTTGTTTAAAAGCCTACGGATTAGACCCTCTTCATTCTTATACTTCTCCAGGACTAGCTTGGCAAGCTATACTAAAAGAAACAAAGTGCAACCTTCAATTATTAACAGATATTGACATGGTGTTGATGATCGAATCGGGCGTTAGAGGTGGATTGACCCAAAGTGTTAGTAGACATGTTAAAGCTAACAACAAATATCTTCCAGACTACGATGAAGAAAAACCATTAGTGTTTTTAGGCTATTTCGATGCCAACAATTTACACGGATGGGCCTTGTCTAATCCACTTCCTTTTGGAAACTTTGAATGGGTTAATCCAGACTCAATTGGTGATATTTCGCAAATTTCAAAAGACGGAGACACCGGATACATATTGGACTGTGACTTTGAATATCCAGAACACTTGCATGATCTTCATTACGATCTTCCGCTCCTTGCAAAAACAGAAGTTTCACCAATTGGCAAACATCCAAAATTAATGATGACTCTTGAAAATAAACAAAGATACGTAGCTCACTTTTGGGTTGTTCAACAAGCACTCCAATTGGGTTTACATATAACCAAAATTCATAGAGTTTTAAAATTTTCCCAATCGTGCTGGTTAAAACCGTACATTGATTCAAACACCAGAAGAAGAGTAGCTGCAACATCAACATTTCAAAAGGATTTTTTTTAATTAATGAATAATGCGATATTTGGAAAAACATTGGAAAACAAAAGAAAACACAAAAATGTTAAATTAGTTACAGATCCTATAAAACTAGAAAAACTTGTACAAAAACCAAACTTTGGAACATCCGTTATCATCAACGAAAACCTTGTGGCAGTATCTATGAAGAAGACAAGCGTGAAAATGGATCGTCCGTTGTACGTTGGAATGTCAATCTTGGATATTTCCAAAACTCACATGTATGATTTCCACTACAACAAAATGGTCGCCTTCTACGGTAGAGATATCATCGGAATCGCCTACATGGACACGGACGCTTTCATCTACTGGATTCTTACTGAAGATATGTATTTGGATCTTCGAACATTTGTTCACAAAAATGAATTTGATTTTAGTGACTATCCAAAAGATCATTTAAATTATGACAATGATCGGAACAAAAGGAAACTTGGAAAATGTAAAGACGAGGCAAATGGAATTTTACTGGAAGAACTTATTGCACTAATGTCAAAATTGTATTCACTACAATTGCATAAAGAAGAAAACAATGTTATTAAAAAAGCTAAGGGTGTAAAAAGTTTGTATCTTAAGAAGAATGTAAATTTCAAACACTACAAGCAATGCTTATTTGAAGAAATGACTATAACTGCAAAATTCAACACCATCAGAAGTTTCAACCATCAACTGTACAGCGTAACAGAAGTGAAAAAAGCACTCTGCTCCAATGATGACAAACGACACATTCTTCCAGACAAAATTCACACTCTACCATTCGGCCACTATTCTCTCAATCCTATCGATGAGTAAAAAAGAAAAAGAAAAAAGAAAGAGAAAAAAAGAAAAAATAGAAAAAGGGGAAATCACAGCATGCTCGCTGTGATTTCCCCTTTTTTAAATATGTTGAAATGTCCTTGAACTATAAAAGCGGATGAAGAAAAAGAAACAATCAATACTAACTTGACTGTGTTAGTAAAAACATCATGACAGAGTTAAAGGAAAAGATTGTTAATGATCTTCATAAACCTGCAAGAATAAAGTTTCCACGAAGAAATACTGTTGTAAAAGGAATAAATGATTTATATCAAGCAGATTTAATTGAAATGCAACCGCATAGTAAAATAAATAAAGGATTTAAATACATACTTACTATTATTAATTGTTTTACTAAAGTTGCATATGCTTTGCCATTAAAAGACAAAACCGGTAACATCATAACAATAGCTATGGAAGTAGCTATAAAAAGAGATAAAAATAAAATTAAACATTTACAAACTGATGATGGGAAAGAGTTTTTTAATAAACCTTTTGCCTTGTTAATGAAAAAATATAAGATGAATCATTATTCCACAAATTCTGAGAAAAAGGCAGCTATAATTGAAAGATTTAATAGAACCTTAAAAGGTGCAATGTATAAAATGTTTTCGAAAAGAGGTTCTTACGTATGGGTTGATATTTTAGAAAATATAAAATATCAACCCATATCAGTTTTTTTTTGATATAAGAAAAACGCTAAACTAGTTTTACAACGAATTAAAAAGAATACACAGCCAAAAGCGGAACAAAGAAAACCAAGAAAATTTAATGTTAATGATAAAGTTCGAATTAGTAAATACAAAGGAGTGTTTACTAAAAAATACCTGCCCAATTGGACAAACGAAGTTTTTACAGTGTATAAAGTACAACCTACTGTACCGGAAACTTATATTTTAAATGATAACAAAGGAAATTTGTTACAAGGCGGTTTTTACGGACATGAATTGTTAAAGTCAACTGTAGGCGATGTCTATCTTGTTGAAAAGGTGTTGCGAAGGAAAAAATACCAAGTTAAAGTACGTTGGTTGGGGTTTGACAAAACTAAAGATTCGTGGATACCTATAAAAGATTTGATTTAGTTTTAAATCAACTTATTTACTCTTCTGCCTTTGAATTAGATGGAGATTGTTCACCATAAAGATAAATTCAATATTAATAACATTGATGATTTAACTGTAGATAACGTTAAAATCAACAATGGTAAACACGGCAGTTTATTTCCAAACACTGTACGATGTATAGTAAGCGGTCCTTCAAACTGTGGCAAAACTAACGTTGTGTTTAACTTAATTACAAACACAAAAGGATTGCGATTTAATAACCTATATATTTTTTCAAAGTCCTTACATCAACCAAAGTATCAATTGTTGGAAAAGATCCTAACCGATGTGCCTGATGTTAACTATTACAAATTTAATGCTAGTGACAGTGTTATGCAACCAGACCAGGCTAAGCCGTATTCTGTATTTGTATTTGTATATCTAGTGAAAATCATGGTACTACTAGAAACTGTTTTGCCATGGGAAGACATAATAATATTGATAGCATATATGTCGGACAAACATATAGCAAAATTCCAAAACAACTAATTAGAGACAATGCAAATATTTTAGTTTTATTCAAACAAGACGATACAAACCTAAAACATATATACAACGATCATGTAAATGCTGATGTCATTTGAAAAATTCAAAGAGCTTTGTGGAAAAGCTTGGGCGGAAAAATATGGATTTTTGGTAATTATGAAAGATAAAGCTATAACAGATGGTCGTTACCGCATAGGTTTTGATAAATTTGTTTTAATACATTAATTAACAACATTATCGTACAAGTCTCCATGGTGTAAACATGGTTAATCAGGAAAAGCTATTAAAAGAAATAAAATCACTTAGTGATTCTCTTAGACATAAAAACAGAGCGTTAAGATTAGGAATAAGTGAAAGAGAGAAATTTCTGGAATCAACATTTAAACCTATTACTGAGCCATTAAAACAATTAGGGCAAAATGTTAAACCTTCATCATTTAATTTTTCCGGAGATGCTATTTTACCCATTTCAAAATTTGAACAAAAAGAAGAATATGAAGGTGATACAAGTTTTACGCAACAAGGAGAAACAACTGAAGAAGAAAGCGAACTAGGTGAAGAAACGGATGTTTTAACAGAAAAAGAAGGTCTTTCTACAAACGAAGAACAACAAGAAGAAGAAGAGTCTATTAATCCATCCAACTTGAGCAAATTGGGCTCGGATATTGCGTATAAAGGGCCGCTTGCAAGACAATTTGTATTTAAAATGTTACATTCTGCACAGCCAACTCGAAAATATCATACTTTTGTTGCTAGAATAGAAGAAATGGGCTAATGATTGGAGATAGCAAACTTGATGTAGACGAACATGACAATATTATTATAAATAATAAACAATACAAGGGTACAAAAGGATTGTTTGAACTTATTTTAAACCGAAACCTAATAAATATACTAAAAAGGATTTAAAAATTTTTAAACAAATAGTGGAGGATACAAATGCGCATAAGAAAAATTATTCTAAAAATTTCAATGTTCATAGAAATGCATCAGAAAAATATAAAACTATTATTGCTAAACTTTTCCCAACAAAAAGAAGGGAACCTATAAAAAGAAAATCATTATCTTCTGCTGAAATAAATATTTTACATAAAAGGAGAAAAACAAATCAATCAAGTTTATCAGGAAAAGGATTATTGAAAAGCTTGTATGATACTAATATAATATACTACAACGATATAAACAAATTGGTTGACAGAATGAAGTTGATATATGAAGCTAAACAAGCCGGACATAGTGGTTTAGAAAACGAATGGGTAGCTTTGGTCGGCGAACTGCGACATCGAGGAGTAATTGCATAAAAAATATGAGTATATATAATACAAGTATAACCGATTAAATATTCAGTATAACCATGAGTGTGGATAAGTTTGGACGGTATTCCGAAACTGGAAGCAAATCAGGATCCTATGGAAAAAGAGGTGGTTTGCCCACTAACATCCGATGGAGAGTATGATATAAGTAATAAAAATTTTTCGGTAAACATTACCTTTTTTTTTTTAATCACACGTCCCGGTTATTGTCCCTTCGTTGCCGTTGCCGGGTTATAATACAAGTATAACCCATTCCCGGGCCTCGTCGGGGGCTTTCCACTATTTCGGAGGACCTATATCCCGGTCTGAGTACGGCCCTGTACATAAACCAAACCTTACGATATGATCCTTGGAGTAATAATAAAGTATATGATGCAAAAGATCTTAGAATAGCTAATGTAGCAGATCCTGTTAATGATCAAGATTCACTTACAAAAAAGTATTTACATTCAGTCATCCCTGAAAAAACAGATAAATTTCCCTTTTACAACTTTGTAATACATGATATTGGAGACCCTAAAGATATGAAAGATGCTGTAAACCTTCAATATATTACAGATCATTGTATTACACAAGATATTAATACAATTGATTGCAAAAATAAAGTGTTAACTAACGTTAAGGAAGGAACTGCAAAATCAGATGCAGCTACAATAAGTCAAATAATGAAATTAAAAAATAACAAATGGGATGCTAATGCCACAAAAATTACTAATGTTAAAAAAGGGTCGGATGAAATTGATGTTGCAACAATTGGACAAGTTCCTGTATTAACAGAATATCAAAACGGTAGTCAACAGTTTGATTGCAAAGGGATACCACTATTCAATGTTGCAAAAGGATTAAGAGACAGTGATGCAGTTACAGTAGGACAAATGCATGAAAGGGAACATATTTACTATAATCGTTTTCTAAAAAAAAGATCATAATATGCAGTCTTTTAATTGTGAAGACTTGCGATTGACTAGCTTAAATGACCCTGTTGATTTTACTGATGCTGTTAATGTAAATTACATTGTAAGACTCTTAAGTGTAGTGTTATATGATATTTATAACACAATAAGCCCCATAAAATCTGATCAAAAATTACATTGGGTTAAAAAGAATTTTATGGAAAATATTTTTTAAATAAGGAAACTGATAGTTTAA
Organism: Flexamia atlantica; assembly: GCA_035578135.1. NCBI lineage: Eukaryota > Metazoa > Arthropoda > Insecta > Hemiptera > Cicadellidae > Flexamia > Flexamia atlantica. The sequence goes on from JAQJVK010000010.1 coordinate 38,273,670, forward strand.
GATCTTCTAATGATGATGATGAAGAAGACACAATCCTACCGCAAAACTGGAAAAAATTATTCACCCATAAACACCATACTTATAAATAAACAATGTCAAAGGATAAGTGCATCATTCATTATAAAGCATTTATAAAATAAACAAGTATCGGCATTTCCTTTCACTATAAAAGACCATGTTGAAAGTTCAACGCATCAGTCATAATCGACACGTTATAAAGAGAGGAAGAGGAATAGCATCAACAGCACTTTCTCTTATTACTAAGCCGGTTGGAGCTATAGTTAATAAAGCTATCGATTTATTACCTGTAGAACTACATTTACCAGGAGGTTATCAATATTGTGGTCCTGGAACAAAATTGAAAAAAAGACTTGCTAGAGGAGATCTTGGAATAAATAAACTTGATCAAGCCTGCAAACAACACGATATAGCATATTCAAAGTTTGCAGATACTAAAAATAGATCAATAGCGGATAGAGCAATTGCTGAAAAAGCTTGGCAAAGAGTAACATCCAGTGACGCTAGTATCGGTGAAAAAGCAGCAGCTTTAGCGGTATCAGCAGCAATGAAGGGTAAAACGATGTTTGGAGGTGGAAAGAAGAAAGGAGGTAGAAAAAGAAGGAGAAAACCTGCAAAGAAACGTGGAGGAAATAGAAGAAGAAAACGACGATCCACCGCAGGTAAAAATAAAAAGAAACAAACAATATGGTCAATGATAAAAAAAGGAGGAGGATTATACCTAAGACCGTATCGTGTGTATTAAACAGAAAAAAACAATTACTAATTCCAAATGAAGAATTAACAGATAAAGAATTAATTACTTATATTTCTTGTTTAAAAATTCAATTTTTTAGAGGAGTGTTTATGAAAGATGTATTACCTGTTAATATTTGGAAAAATTAAACCGGAATAGTAAATTTAGATAATAGTAAAGGATCAGGCACTCATTGGGTATGTTATAAGAAACTAGGATCAACTATTTACTACTTTGGTAGTTTTGGTAATCTCCCACCACCAAAAGAACTACAATATTACTTTAAAACAGCTAAAAATGTACTATACAATTATAAAAGAGAGCAACCTGATGATACTGTAATCTGTGGACATTTATGTTTAGATTTTTTAACAAAAAGCGTTAGTCAACTTTAAGATGTCTTCCTATACAGTATCATTAACTGGAACTTCATCTCTTTGCGAAGTGTTCTTTTCCCTGCGTTACGTTTGGAAAAAGATAAATTATGAGAAGCCGCATTATTAGATATAACAACTTATAATTCTATTCCCAACGTTACTGAAAATGTTAATGACAAAATACATTATTACAAAACAAAAGATAAAAATACAAACAAATATTCAGATATACAAGTATTTAGTTTACCCACTGGAGCATATGAAATTGATGATATAAATGAAGCGATACAAAATCATATGGGAAAAGATAATATAACAATAAAAGGAAATAACAATACTATGAAAGCTGAAATTAAATGTAAATATTATATAGATTTTACCAAAGAACATTCAATTGGTAGTTTATTAGAATTTCCTAAAACAACAAAAATTTTAGAACCTAATATTAACCATTCAGGTGCTAGAACTGTGACAATAATGAAAGTTAACAGTATAGATGTTACATGTAATATTATACATGGTTCTTATAGAGATGGTGAAAATACTCATATATTGCACATATTCTGTCCAACAGTCGCTCCGGGTTTTAAAATTGTGGAAAAGCCACAAAACTTAGTGTACCTACCGTTAAACACCAGTTTTATTTCAGACATTGTGGTGAACATACTAGATCCAGACAGAAATTATATTGATTTTAGATACGAACCTATAACTATACGAATACATATAAAATCAACCGTATAACAATGGGGTTATCATTTAAAAAGAAAGAGCTGACTGGTAAACAAGTCAGTAGCACTTCAGCTATAGAAGGATTAACAAGTGATAACATTCGTTTTCTAGAAGAAATTGGATTAAAACTTATTAATAATGGAAATATTAGATATAGCGCAGGGTCCGACATTCGACGAAACCTTATGGGAAAAGGAATATCATACACACAACCCTTACGCTTCATCAAAATTAAATAATAATGATGAAATTAGAATTCCCATACAACAACAAGATATTTATACACTTCCATGTGAAAGTTATTTGTATATCGAAGGAAGAGTAACAAAAAAAGATAGAAACACTGCAAGTACTGTTCCGTTCAAAAATAACCCCATGGCATATTTGTTTGATGAAATAAGATATGAAATTTCCGGAGTTACAGTAGATTCAACAAAAAAGGTGGGAATTACAAGTACATTAAAAGGATTAGCATCTTTAACACCGAGTGAAAAAAATATGCTGGCCGCCGCAGGATGGGTAGCACCCGATTCCAGTACAATCACTCCAAACAGTTCAGGCAATTTTGACTTTTACATTCCTTTAAGATTACTTTTAGGCTTTGCCGAAGATTACCGAAAAATAATAATAAACGTAAAACAAGAATTAGTTTTGTTAAGATCATCAAACGACAAAGATATTATTATGGCGCCTGATGGAACAACGGAAGCTAATTTAGAATGGAAAATGCAATTAGACAAGATTGTTTGGAGAATACCGCATGTACGGTTAAACGATCAAAATAGAATTTCATTATTAAGAACTTTAAAATCAGATCGTGATATCGTAATACCATTTAGAAGTTGGGAGTTTCATGAATATCCGGTTTTACCGGAAACACAACGTCATACATGGACTGTAAGAACTTCTACTCATTTGGAAAAGGCAAGATATGTAATATTTGGATTACAAACAAAAAGAAGAAATGAAATAACTAAACATACTGGTGAATTTGATCATTGCAAACTTACAAATTTTAAGGTGTTTCTAAACTCGCAATTCTTTCCATACGACAACTTCAACATAAACTTTACAAAAGACAGGTTTAGCGTTTTGTACGATATGTATGCACGATTCCAAAATTCATATTATGAAAAAACAAACACACCTTTATTAACGCCAAACCAATTTAAATATACCTATCCGATTGTTGTAGTTGATTGTTCCAAACAAAATGAATCTGTAAAATCTTCCAGTGTAGATATAAAAGTAGAAATGGAATTTGAACAAAATGTACCCAAAGATACATCTGCTTATTGTTTAATTTTACATGATAAAATTGTTACATATACACCTTTAACCGGAATTGTAAAAGCAGTTTTGTAAAATGAAAAGGAAAAAAAATACCCCCACCACTCGGTTATAAAAGCAGGAGCGGGAACGAAAATTGTTTAGTTGACTGTCTACAGTTGTATGGGTAACATCGTCTACAGCATTATAAACAAAATGACTTCTTTATCACTTGTACAAGGCGTTTCCGAAACAACACCTTTATTGGAAAATGATGATGATTAACATTTTGAAGAAAATGTTGTAAAGGAAGTAGATGACTTTTTAAAGTTTGGAAAACAAAATAAAAAGTTGGAAAATAATAAAACAAACGTAAGAAAGAAAAGAAAACTTGAAGAAAATATTCCACCAAACATTTTAACTGAAGTTTTCCTTCGCATCTTTTATCCTATTTCATCGTGCATGAGTAAAAGTGTGTCGATAGGATTGGTAAAATCATTAGACTACTCTCCCGCAGTAATACTAAGCCATGGTACAAAGATGGTTTTATTTTCAGAAAATGCTTGGGATTCCTTTTTAAAACATCTACATCTTATTGAATGTTATTTAGCCAACAGTTTCTTTGGAAGAAAAACTAACATTCGACTTTTGGATTGTGACAATGAAATTGACATTATTAAACATCGTGGTCAACAACAAGTAAGAATTAGAGACTCGACACAATTTGAAAATAAAATTCTACTAACACGTGAAGAATTCTACATTTTAAACTATGCAACATCACCTATTACAAGGTATATGAAACAATTAGTATTTTCTAGCTCTGTTATTAAGGAATATCTGGTAGATGCATGCGAAAAACAACCTGACAGCACTTTACAATACGGACCAATAGATACATCCATCTTTAATAGAATACCTCACGAAGTGGAAATGTGGAGGCAGTTAAGAAACTTTGAACCTTTAACTGAAATTGCAACGGAAGCTACAGAAGAAGAAACCAACAACAACAATACAGAAGAAGAAACCAACAACAACAACAACAACAACAACAACAACAATACAGAAGAAGAAACTTTGCTAGTTTAAAAAACTACAATGTAATTTAACAAAAGAATAAACCGTGGGGTAGGCCTACTGGGGACGGTGCCCACGTTAAACATACACCAACGCGCCTACAACTGTACGGCCTGGTTTATATATCTAACCTACCGTGGTGTGGAAAACAGTTGATCAGCAGACACCGTGATGAGCAGACAGGATAAAGAAATGGCAGCAAAACCTTGTGTAATTGAATTTCAAGCATTTCGCGGAAACGATGATAGATTTATCATAAAAGAATTGGTAATTTTAGATTTGCTCACACAAGTGGTGTACCCATTCTTATTTGAAGCACCGTGTTCTATCCATGCATTAATGTCAAAAGCTAAAATAACAAACAGATGGTTAACAAATAATTTTCATCATATCCATTGGTTTGAAGGTTTTCTACCGTACAACAATGTACACAAAATTATGTTTCATTTTTGCAAACAATATACGCATATATACACCAGAGGATTGGAAAAAAAGAATTGGATACAACAGTACACGAACAAAGAAGTTTTAAACATAAAAGTGGACAAAAACTTTCACTTTGATGTTAGTAACATTTGCTTTTCTACAATAGATCCGAAACACAACCAATCTCAATGCGCATTACAAAACGCATATCACTTGGCTGCTTACTTACAAGAAAAAGAAGAATGTGGTAGGGGTTACGAAGGTTATAAATACGAGGAAGCAACACACCCCGAGTATCACTCTAACTCCATACTCCGATCAGACAACATCTCCAGTGAAGAAGATGGCATCACAACAGTTTCTCCAATGTTTAGTTGAACAATTCAACTTACATTCAAAATCAAATACTCTAATTATCAAGAAATGTTCAGAATTAAAAGAACAGAAACATTATATTGTTCATGAAATGAAGAAAGTTGATACAACGCATGGAGACGCAGTCGTCGCATCTTTATCCGATGCACCATTTACACCAGGTGATGAACCAAAGTTTCAAATATATCTTCCAAAACGATTCGTCCAGTTGCTGCAAAATGAAGATCTGCGGGAAATTCAGCCAGGATCATTATATTTGGTGTCACACGGAATGAGCGGAAACAACTCTACGGAACTTACTCTGCACATCGCACAAAAATAACTTTGTAAATATTGTAAAAACATGTTTTTAATAAAAAGATAACAAAAACAACATATCAGTATATGTTATTTATCATATACTGTTATCATATAATGTATGTTATCAAACATATGTTGTGTTTTTTTAAAAACTCAAACGGATGACCTTGAACTTTTAATCGATAGTATTATTCGATTATTTTAATCGATAGTTTTATTCGATAGTTTTATTCGAATACTTTATATAAATACGAAACCTTAACGTTGAGATGCTCAGTTCTGTTTAAGACATGCTACAACCAACATGTCATCCAAAAGAAATAATCTATCACTTTTATCTTATTGTTGCAAAGAAAAATGTTTTAAAATACCTGAAGATCAAGTTGACGGAAAAGCTTGTACAAAATGTAATTCTTTCTGCTACTGTAAATGTGGTTGCAAAACATAGCAAAAGAACCGGTTGGATAAACTAGAAGAATTGCAACATCGACTCGGTCTATTGTGGCAGCGATTAAATGCAAAGTGATTAAACAAGCGCCTACCATTTTTTATCCCCACCACTACTACCCCCACCACTACCCCCACTACCGACAGAGGTACCCGCACCACCGGCTTTGCAATAACCATTCCTGCTACACCTCTAGTCGAGTAAACAACTCTAGTCATGTCTCTCAACATTCGCGGGATCCACTACAACACTATCAATCTTACAACTTACAAGGATTTGGAAATTTTTAATGAAGAACTGAAACAACTTATAACCACTGGGTTCGGTTTATCTTTAGAACTTTATGCAACAAACAATCAAAACGAAAAAAATGTGTTTTTGCCAACTTACAACAACAAGAAGAATGAAAATAAGAATGAAACAACAACCTACTTTTCAAATTTGGGAGCAAACTTTTCAAACTAAATATAAAATAATACTTTTCTAAAAAAAATAAAAAATAATTTCCGAAAATGCAAGATCTTTTTTAAAAACATCCCCGGCCGACCTTGACCCTTTTCCGGACATTTAAAATTTAAATACCAGCACAGCCGGGCATTTAAACTTTAAATACCCACCCCAACACGTCACAGCTACGTCACAGCCGATGACGTCACTTCCGGTCACGCGACCGGAAGTAGCTGTCAAAAAGTTTGATTGGGCCAGCAGCCCCACTTGCCCACTACTAATATCATTTAGCCCGCATGCATCACTCAACCTCAACTTCAACCCCCGATGACTATAATAAATAAATAATAATAACATTATAATGTATATTAAGTATTTATTATAAGTTATTATTGTTACCAATCTCCAAGATATATGATATTTAAATCAAATTACATTGCTATTTCAATCACGAAAAGTAATTAATACTTTCAAATCACGAACTGTGCGTCGAAGCTTTACAGCACGTGGGTCTGAGATGAGCATAATAGATAAATATGTTAGGATTAATATTAATATAATTTTTGAGACTTTGAATATCGCACTGCTTCTGAGCTGTTCATGTTGTCTAAGTGATCGGCACTCCCCCGTCGCGCCTAAGGGACTTTGATTGTTTGTTTGTACATACTCTAATTGAATACTCTCGAAGAGCTAACAACAGCTGTCATTCCAGCTTTAATGAAAATAGCTCTAAGAGAATATTTTCTCGAATACTTTTACTGTACTGCGTTAACAAACCTAATGTACAATATTTTGATTGGTATTGTTGCCGCCCACGATAAACTCAGACACGTGTTTTCAATGAAAAATACATTCAATCAGGTATTAAGTAAAAATTAAAAATCTTAATAGAGAAACTATTAACCGGTGGCTGGAAGGAAGGTTTGGTTTGTTTCTCGAGAACCTGTTCGAAGTAGGTTCTTCTGAGACACGCAACTTGTCGAAGTTCCTCTAAGTTTCTTTTTAATCGATCATCGTGTACTGCGTTTAAATTAGTCTCTAACAGAACCATTTTTACTGCATCTGGTTGTTTTGTATTTGTTTACAGCGTTAAATTCCATGCTGCGAATTCCGAGATGCCCACAAATGGCTAAATATCGCTTAATACCTCTTGAGCTTCGAGAGTTCTTCGCAATAAAGGTTATATATGAATCTATTATTTTATTACGTCTTAAACTCTTTAAAAGATAATCCAATAAAGGATTGAAGCGTAAGTAAAATTATAGTAATAACAATAGTAAATGTAATTTCATGTGAGTTTGACGGAATGCTTTTGTTATTATTTGGTGTAAATCTTCATATCACATCAATCCGTAGCTACAAATCATTCATCATTACATTATAAATCCATTAAAGTTATAATTAGGACTTCATTGGTTTAAGTAGGATTTACCAACAACTCCACTTGTTTATGACCCCAACTTTTAAATAAAATTGGTCTATCCATAACTTAAATGCCGAAAACAGAAATGGTTTTTTTCAGTTTTTTCGTGCAGTGTTACTTTTCCAGGAAATGAACTCAGAAAGACTTAGTATCAACTCATATTTTATATTGTGACATTTGCTATACAATTTTATAATATTTTTTTTGTTTTTTTTATCCACGCTGGAAGGGAGGTTAAAAATAGCTCTTACCCGCACCGAAATGCGGGCCCTCTACGCCGCTCACTCAAGAGAGCAAAGCGACGAGCAGGGGTCTCCAGCCTCTGACAGACAGCATCAGTGTAGAGGCCCCGCCTCGAGGCTCGAGGTGGCTTGGAGCGTACAGTTGTCTGTACGTCTCCTTGGGCATACCTGCTAAAAAACCCCCTCGCGTGCTGTCACTACATCATTGCGATCGACCCGAGCGTCTGCCCGTTGTGACATCGCAATGCGTGGCCTCTGTCCCTTTCAGGACTCCGCGCTGCTGTCCCTTTCGGGACTCCTCAGTTGGTGTTCAGCCGTTCTTTTGCTGTCCTCGGTTCTGGGGTCACTCGAGACACCCGTCTGTCCTCTTCTGGCGCAGGACGGACATGACAAAGTCAGCCACTGCATTCCAGCTGACACTGCCCTGCAGCATCTTCCCCACGATGTTGTCCGGGGTCAGATGACCGCCGACCGAGTCGGCGAGGGCAGTCCGTTCTTCGTCAAAGCGACGGCACACGGATAAAGTGTGATGCACGTCGTCTCCGTCGTGTCCGCAGTACTTGCACCTGGGCGAGTCGACCCAGGTGCAGTTGCCCATTCGGTGGAGGTATACAGACGGAAGTAGCCATGACCTGTCAGGAACTGGGTGAGGAAAAAGTTCACCTCCCCGTGGCCGCGGCAAACCCACGGCTCCAGATTCCTGATGAGTCGCCATGTCCACCTTCCGGTCGTGTCTTCGTCCCATTGACGCTGCCAGGCGGCCATTGTTTGGCCACGGGCCAGCTCGGCAGCCTCTTCCCGATACATCTCGGGAGCACGCCCCCAGATGGTCTTCTTCTCTTGTGCCGGCAGGTCGATTGGGATGACTCCCGCAACGACCAGCACCGCCGCCTGTGAGACCGTGCGGTACGAGGACGCGACCCTGAGCGCGCCGCGTCTCTAAACCGCCAGCATGCGAGTCCGGTATTTCTTCACCTTCGTCGCATCTGCCCAGATGTCCGCTTGGTAGAGCATGATGGCCTGTGCCGTCGACAGCAACAGCCTCCGTTTCCCCTGACTCGGTCCTCCGATGTTGGCCATCAGTCTTCCGAGGCAGGACGTCACTTCGGCCGCCTTGTCGCACACGCTTCTGATGTGCTCCCAGTAGGTGAGCTTGTTGTCCAGCACCACCCCCAGGCAGGCCCCCCACATCATTTTGTGGGCCCCGTTGCTAAAAGGCATGATGGGCCCCCCCTTCAAGCCGTAAGGGCCGGCGATAGGATTTCCGGCTCGTCAAAAGTGATGACCTTTTTTTTACCTCACACATGTGCTTTACAACCCCTTTATTACCGTCTCAAACCGGTTTTGCCTGTTTTATTTGCCTTTTTATTTATTGCCCATCCTTTGCGGGCCCCCTCAGCTCACGGGCCCCGGTGCCATGGCACCGGTAGCACCCCCCATGTGGGGGCCCTGCCCCCAGGTACCTGGCCGTCCTCTGCGTCTCGATCACTTCGGTACCCACCCGCATCGGAATGATCGTGGGTATCCGCCTCTTCGTCAGCATGACTATCTCCGTTTTGGTGAGAGCCAGCTGAAGGCCGTGATCGCGCATCCAGCCTTCCACCAGGCGCATGACCTGATTCAGCCTCAATTGGGCCAACTTCGCGTTTCGTTCGGTGATGACCGCCGCCAAGTCGTCGGCGTATCCCACGAGGAATGTTCCGTGTGGCATCTCCGTGCGGAGCAAGCTGTCATACGAGACATTCCAGAGATCCGGCCCCAGCACCGATCCCTGGGCTGCCCCAGAGGTAACGGCCCTGGTTACGAAACCCCGGTCCGTCTCGTACATCAGCCGCCGGTCCCTTAGGTAATCTCTCGCCATGGCGAGGAGGTACCCAGGTAATCTGAATGTTCTTTCCAGTGCGACCAGAATGTCGCACCACCGTGCCGAGTTGAACGCGTTCTTGACATCAAGCGTGACCAGCAGCACGATCGGACGAGCCGCGTGGCACGCCTGATCCGCTCGTGTCACCGAAGCTACGACCTCCGAGATGGCGCTGAGTGTCGAGTGGCCCTCTCTGAACCCGTGTTGTCGGGCCGAGAGGTCCCCTGCCGCTCGCACAGCCTCTCCGATTCCCGGTTTCAACAACCTCTCCATCAGTTTTCCCGCCGTGTCCAGCATGCACAGAGGGCGGTACGTCCATGGAGCGTCCGGTGGGCCCCGTTTTTGCTCAGAAGGACGAGCTTGGCCAGTTTCCAGCGGGATGCGAACACTCCCGCTTTCAAGCAGACGTTGTACATGTCCAGAAGGAGCTGAGGGCGGCATTTCGCCACCAGTTTCAGCACCTCTGACGGTACGTTGTCCGGGCCCGGGGCCTTCTTGTTCTTCATGGAGCTGACCGCTCTCTCCAACTGTTGGCGCGTGAACAAAGGGACCTCTTCGGCGATCACCCGCAAAGGGGTGTCGTCTCTGACCCGGTGATCCGGGAATAGTCCGTCCAGGATGGTCCGCATCTTCTCAGCCTCCATCGGCACGTACCCGTGTCCCTGCGCGAGTTTCCTCATGACCAGCTTGTACCCCTGTCCCCAGGGGTCGCTGTTCACGTCCTCGCGCAGTGCGCTCCAGCAGCGCGCCTTGCTTTCTCTGATCGCTTTGATCAGTTCTCTTTTTGCCGCTCTGTACTGGCTCGACCTCTCCGCCGCTTCGGGTCTGTCCCGGGAACGCTGGGCTTGCCGCCTGAGTCTCAGGCAGTTCGCCGCAGCTCGGCGATGCGGTCGGTCCACTAGTACACCGGGCGCTTTCCGGTACGTGCCGACTTGCGGGGCATCGACGCGTCGCAAGCGCGATGAATGAGGCGCGAATAAATAATAATTGTTTATTGCATTAAAGATTATTATTATTATTTTATTATTATTTCATTATTATAATTATTTCTGGAATGTCCGTAAGGGGTCGTGCGTCTTGTTTACAAAACGATTTAGAGTCCAATTTGCTGACATGTTAGCTGACTTGTTGATTTTTAACTATTTCAGGTATCCGTTGAGGCTCAAAAATTACATCCTTAGCGATATAGTTTCGCAATTCGAAGTCCAGTGGTTTGTGAGTTACTACGCTGCAGGTTCGGGTTGATTATTAATCGAGACGTATATTTTTAATTGAGGCGGTAGCTGGAAAAAGGGAGTATTTGTTAAAACAGCGTTTTGAGAAAAGAGAGTTTGAAAATTTTCTTTCAGTCCACCATAAAATTATGAAAAGCAGTGATGATATTGTTTGATCGACTTGACTTAAACACACACAACTTAGAGTTTAACTGAAACTGAGACCATTTCAGCTGTCTATGAAAGAAGGGCGTAATAACCACTTCACAAAAACAGCTGTATCTCTGTGAATTTTTGTCAGAGAGTAATGAAATTTTGTACTGATTTAAACAGATGTGTGGAAAATCAAAAAATGCAATCTCCGAAAAAAAGGCGTATAGGCAATTACGCCCTTTTTCCAGCTTCCGCCTCAATTTATATTTTAGATAGGTCAACTGAGTTTTTTATAACTTTTTGTTACGAAACTCCATTTTAACTTGTTTGAACAAATTAATTTGATACAGAGAGTTAGTTTTTAGGATCAAATAAAATCAAAAATTTGTTAATTTCCTTTGCTTACAATCATTGTACATTAAAAAGTTATATGTATGAAATAAAGTCCTACATTGGTCCTTCGACCTGTGCGTAGAACTGAGTCTATCAACACTGGTGATGCACCCACTTTCACAAAAAAAGGAAACTACACTTATTTAAATTGACAAATGAAATAATATCTTATCAGATTAGCAGGACAGGCAGGGAAACTGAAGATAGAAGAGGACATTATATTTAAAAAAAAGTTATAAGAAAAGATGCCACCAGGTATCTTATCTTGGATGGAACATTCCTATATAATATGTTGGCTAAGGAAAATGAGTTGGTTTTATTAATCGATTTCATAATTTTAGGGACCTGTATACCAATGTTTTGAGAATTTCTTGTTCTGTATGGGTCATTTACTGGGGTAATAATTAATTCAGGGTTTGAGTGTAAATAAACGAGAGTAGTTTTAATAAATATCTGTTTTATATTTAATAGGCCAGTTTCTAAGAAAAGCTGTTCAGATGGAGATTGTTTTGGTTTTTTAAAGCCAGCTTTGATGATAGATTTTTGTATTATAGTTAAAGGTTCTATTGAAAGGCTCCTCCCCGTGATAAAATTCCATAACTGAGTGAGGATTGAACATATGCGTAATAAACGGATTTAATTTCCTTTTCATTTGAAATGTTGCTTAATTCATTAAAAACTATAATTATTTTTCTGATTTTAGATTTGAGAAGCTCAATATGCTTCTCCCATCTAAGCTGCTTGTCTATACTTATACCAAGATATCTGTAATGATCGACGCGTTCGATGACCTGGTAGGCACAGGTGGTACAGGAGGGATCTCCGCAAGTGTGTACCCTCACGACTAGGTCCGCGGGTGGCTCGGCTCCCTGACGCAGTGAGATAGGCAGACATTTTGTTGTTTTTCCTACATTCATTGTCAATATATTTTGATCGAACCATTTTTTAAATAATGTTATATCATCGCTGCAGTAAGGACTTCTTGCCAATTATTCCCCGTAAATGTATCGCCGTGTCATCAGCAAACAAATACAGCTTACCCATATAATTGATTTTGTCAAGATTATTTATATAGATTAAAAACAATAACGGAGCTAAAGTACTTCCTTGAACCACCCAATTATAGTACTTTACTTCACATTTTTTGCTCAAAATGTTTACTGTTTGACAACATCGACACAGGTAGCTTTTGAACCATTCAAGTGCGGTTCCGTGCACTCTTACACAATCTAATTTTTTGATTAGGAGAGTACTCCCTTCAGACAGCGCATTACGATGTTAGGTTATGGTAGGTTTGTATAATTTATTATATTTTTAAATTTTTAATCAATCATGAATACATGTTACTAGCTAATATTGTATTCGTTACTATGTATTCATGGTTTGTTTCGCGCGCGAGATGCGCGAACAGAGTGCACAGAAGTTAGGTGAGCAAATTCGCCTCCACAACGTCTTGGAAGTTGTTTACACGGGGGCTTATGTCGCGCAGTGTGGCAGCGGAGCAGTGCGGGGTCACAGGTCCCGGGTCGGTAGGGCATCCTCCCGCGCTCATCTCCGGTAAGGTAGCCAAGTTACACAAGCAGATGCCGGTTTACAAAGGTCACTACGGATCTTTCACCAAAATGCGATAGGTCCACTGCGGGTGAGGTGGAAAATCACACTGATAATGCCACTGTCGCTTTCACCGGTCTCGGAATGCCCGGCTTCACGCGCTACCACCCCCGCCCCCCATTGGACCATCCTCTCGGCAACCAACATCCTCCTGCGCGCTGCCACCCCCGCCCCCCGCCGGACCATCCCCTCGGCTACCAACATCCTCCTGCGCGCTGCCACCCCCGCCCCCCGCCGGACCATCCCCTCGGCTACCAACATCCTCCTGCGCGCTGCCACCCCCGCCCCCCACCGGACCCTCCCCTCGGCTACCAACATCCTCCTACACGCTGCCACCCCGGCCCCCCGCCGGACCATCCCCTCGGCAACCAACATCCTCCTGCGGGCCGCCACCCCCACCCCCCGCCGGACCCTTCCCTCGTCGACCAACATCTCCTTCGCACTGCCACCCCCGCCCCCTCCCGGACCCTCCCCTCGGCAACCAACTTCCTCCTGCGCGCTGCCACCCCCGCCCCCCGCCGGACCCTTCCCTCGTCCACCAATATCTCCTTCGCACTGCCACCCCCGCCCCCTCCCGGACCCTCCCCTCGTCCACCAACATCTCCTTCGCACTGCCACCCCCGCCCCCTCCCGGACCCTCCCCTCGGCAACCAACTTCCTCCTGCGCGCTGCCACCCCCACCCCCCGCCGGACCCTTCCCTCGTCCACCAACATCTCCTTCGCACTGCCACCCCCGCCCCCTCCCGGACCCTCCCCTCGGCCACCAACATCTCCTGCGCACTGCCACCCCCGCCCCCCGCCGGACCCTCTCCTCGGCTACCAACATCCTCCTTCGTGCTGCCACCCCCGCCCCCCGCCGAATCCTCCCCTTGGCAACCAACATCCTCCTGCGCGCTGCCACCCCCGCCCCCCGCCGGACCATCCCCTCGGCTACCAACATCCTCCTGCGCGCTGCCACCCCCGCCCCCCACCGGACCCTCCCCTCGGCTACCAACATCCTCCTACACGCTGCCACCCCGGCCCCCCGCCGGACCCTCCCCTCGGCTACCAACATCCTCCTACACGCTGCCACCCCGGCCCCCCGCCGGACCATCCCCTCGGCAACCAACATCCTCCTGCGGGCCGCCACCCCCACCCCCCGCCGGACCCTTCCCTCGTCGACCAACATCTCCTTCGCACTGCCACCCCCGCCCCCTCCCGGACCCTCCCCTCGGCAACCAACTTCCTCCTGCGTGCTGCCACCCCCGCCCCCTCCCGGACCCTCCCCTCGTCCACCAACATCTCCTTCGCACTGCCACCCCCGCCCCCTCCCGGACCCTCCCCTCGGCAACCAACTTCCTCCTGCGCGCTGCCACCCCCACCCCCCGCCGGACCCTTCCCTCGTCCACCAACATCTCCTTCGCACTGCCACCCCCGCCCCCTCCCGGACCCTCCCCTCGGCCACCAACATCTCCTGCGCACTGCCACCCCCGCCCCCCGCCGGACCCTCTCCTCGGCTACCAACATCCTCCTTCGTGCTGCCACCCCCGCCCCCCGCCGAATCCTCCCCTTGGCAACCAACATCCTCCTGTGTGCTGCCACTCCCGCCCCCGCTGGACCCTCTCCTCGGCTACCAACATCCTCCTGAGTGCTGCCACCCCCGCCCCCCGCCGGACCCTCCCCTCGGCAACCAACATCCTCCTGCGTTCTGCCACCCCCGCCCCCCGCCGGACCCTCTTCTCGGCAACCAAAATTCTCCTGCGAGGGAGATGGCAACGGTGACGGCGGTGGCGACGACGGCATCCCAGTCCAAATTTTAATAAAATTTGGTTGTTATCGTCTGTTAGCACAATAGCGGCCGTAAAAAGGGTCCGATCTTTTTGAAATTTGTACAGACATGTAAAGTGGTAATCGATTGGACGAGTTAGTAAACCAGCCTAAATGAACCATTAGAAGGGGAAGTAGGGGGGGTAAACTGCCCTGAAAATGGGTTTATTTGGGTTTTCACATAGAAAAATAGAAATAATAAAATTTTGGTCAGCACTATTCAGCCCAAAAAAACAAATAATTTAGTATTTTGAATCTTTGCTCTATGTTCATTGGTTACTGAGATGCTGAAACTGGTAAACACAGTACGTTGTCCTAATGTTAACGTTATGTGATATAAGTAAAATTCTATATCTTGCTTATTCCTCGACATATCTTCGGAAACATTGGCTTGTGGCTTTATCTAGATGAGATATAATGTATTTAGTCTAAAATCCCCGAAATTTACATTTTTATGGCAATAAACCTGCATACTTATTCCCTGTGTTATCCTTTTTGGAAATAAACAAATTCTATATCTTCATTAATTCTTAACATATCTTGATAAAACTTGGTATATGGCTTATTCTAGTTAAGATCTTTTAAACATTGAAATTTATACACACAAGTGTTTCACTCAATTCAACAGTCAATCATATTTGATATTGATTTTTCAGTACTGACATTTGAAGGAAAACAAAACTGAGATCGATTTCTTAACCAATTGTTTTTCAAATATTCAATATTTAGAAATTTGTTTGGAAAATGTAGGGAGACAAGGGACTAAAAGATAGGTCGGTAGTCAGAGGAATTATTTACGTCATCTTTCTTAAAAATAGGTATAATCTGAGCTTATTTAAGCTTTTCAGGAAGAATCCTTCCTCAAGGGACTGGTTCACTATTCCGCAAAAGGCCTCGGGTATGATACGAGCGATGAGCAGCTAGCGATAACACTCAGCATTTATTTGTCAGCTGATAATTTTGAAGGCAGTGGCTACGATTGCCCCAAGTGGCAAGCGGAATTTTGTAGTGTTGCTCAGTGTCGTTTTTGTCGCCGGTCAGGTTCAAAAATTTTTTTCGTGTTGCTTGTCGCTCACCATCTGCATTGTTGCATTGTTGCATTGTTCGGGGTTAGAATGTAAAGCAGGGATGACAGTGCTTTTGTTTATGATAAAACGGATTTAATTTTAGTAGGTTGGAAATATGAGGGGAGTTAAGTAGTAATTTAGTTATGAAACACCGTTTTATGAACGGCAGTTTAAAAGATTTGAATTTTGACCAGAAATAAGTTGTCACATGCAGCTTGTCGATTGTCGCTTGTATCATCCCGAAGGCCTAAAAGTTTCTCAAGTAATGTGAATATTCTAATCTTCCTGAATAGCACACCCTGTACACTCCCACCATGGTCTGAATGAAAGTTAAGTTTTTGTTTTATCTTCATAAAAAAGATTATGAAAGTTAACATAGTTTTTCTTCGTTAAATCTGTTTGCAAAAGCTATAACTCTTTCCTTGTTATCTATTAATCCAGTTGAGTCTGCATGTAAAAGATTATGCCAAAGGGTATGATATTGTATTGAAACAGGCTTATCCCTGTAACGAGATGGCAGTAGTAGGTTTGCTATCAGTAACAGGATTTGCAACAAACCATATTTAAGGACTGATATAACTTACTTATATCGGTTTAGTGCTTAAACCATATATTTGTGTTTATGGCATCGCAGTAATGTAAGACATAAGGAGTATTTATTCATTTCAGAGAAAAAAATATGCAGGAAAAATTATTTATTACAAAAACATCTTCCTGCTCAGTATTCTTGTTTAGGGGATAGAAAATAGAAGAAAACAAATCGGTCTTTTATACTCATTACATATCTTTAAGACTCATTACATTCATAAATTAACAAATGAATGAAAAATCAAACTATTCAGTTCCTGGAGGCAGAAGCTGGGAAGTGTGTTTTTGCGGTCGGCCACCAGGGTGCGCGTACATCCACTCCACACTGCCCCACCCCTGGACGCCGTTGACCGAGCAGCGGCACAGACCCTCGACGACACGAGCCTCCCAGTCCAGACCGAGGAAAAGCTCAGTGGTTTCCTCCACTTGCACCTTTACCTCAAAGCGTTTTCCTCCTGCGAGATAAAAATGAAAATTGTACCGTTCTTCACAGAGGAAAACCACAAATCAACTAACAAATCCAGGTTACATACCTTTTGCACCTGACAGTTTTACTGAGTCAATATGTCTACTGTTGACTAAAATTCTCTCACTTGAATATCGCTGTTTTAATTAAAGAGTTTAGATATCCTACTTAAATAGTTTTACGAAATCCGTTCTGCTAAAATTACCGAACAAATCACTATCAAAAACTAGATGTTGAGTTTTGTTAAATTAGGCCGAATTGAAAATTCCTTCGATGTGATTTCAAGTAGTTCACAGGGGAATATTAATTGTTAAGACTTCTGCAACAAGCTGGCATTGTTTAATCTTTAAGCTCAGAGGCAAATGGAAATCGAACACACACCAGCTGAATGATAACCCACGACTTTATGGCTCGGATGGTGCTGCCCACTTCTGTAAGAAGACTATAATTACTTAATATAATAACATTTCATTTCATGTTTGTAGGAGGTCCTATAAAATGTAAGAAAGAGAACTGATGTTGCAAGAGCATACTTTTTTGTTAACAACTCATCCTTAGAAACAGGACTGAAACTGTAACTGTAAAACTCAGTCCTATGCATCGAAACACTACCCAAAAAAAAGATTTCTCCTGACAGCCTATTAAATTCCATGGCACAATGATAAACTCCAAGAAATTAAAATACAGTAAACTTAGAAGTTCCAATATTCTTTTAGAGACACATATGTCATTTTCAATATTTTCATAAAGTTAGGTGGTTCAAAAAATTCTGAAGGGTATTTTACAAGTATTATGAGATATAGAATTCAACCAACTACCATCACTACTTCAAGATTTACAAAATTGTTCCTTAATGAAAAACACTAAGTGAATTTTTCCTGCTCATAAAATGAAGCTTAAACCAAAATTCAAAATAAATTTCCATCCTTTTGGCTTATTTTAAACTTAAAGAAACCAATAAAAAAGTATATTTACCAGCAAAAAACGTCAATCCATAATCTTTGGGTGGAAGGCCCATCTCTCCATGATTGAACAATTCAAAGTCCACATCATAGACGGCCTCAGTAAGTTCTCCCCTTCCATACACATGACCTATTTCCATCCTGAAACCAGCAAAAAATCAAACTGTTAAATTTCCATATTAAAATTATTTTCAAAATTACTGGTAGCCTGTTTGATTGTAAGACCACTTATATGTTATTTAAATCTTGAATAAAGTATGCTTAAGGGTTTCTGGATCCCCCCGGAAACATTGTTATATACATAATTTTTTGGAGAAAGGTGGTGAACCTGAGTCAAATGTGTAAACTTATGTTTATTTAGAACTTGTAACAATTAATTGACACATAGGATTATGAACCTTGTTCCATCAGTTCAGCAAAAACGTACGAAAGTATTAGGGTTGCTGTGCAAAAGGTTGGGAAGTGGCGATTTTTGGATATGTTGATAGCGTTGAGTTGATAACAAAATACCCCCGTTGCAGCAGACCTGCATACTCAGCGAATTTCAAATGCAAAACAACATATTTCAATCCAACATAGCGAAATTTGACATGGTTTTGTAAGCTCCATAAGAATAACATGGGGAATGGGTATGCAGGTTTGCTGCCACGAAAATGGAAATATCAAGGATTTTACACTATTAAACATTAGATCTAGATGAAGCCAGAAACCAAGTTTTATCAATATATGTTGACAAATAAGCAAGATGTAGAATTTTACTTATTTCCCATAAGGTTAACATTGGGACAACGTACTGTTTACCACTTTCAATATCTCGGTAACCAACGGCCGTAGAGCAGTGATTCAAGATACTAAATTATTTGTTTTTTTTGAGCTGAATACAATGGTGCCATCAAAAATTCGATAAAATTTATTTTCCTATGTAAAAAACTCGAAAAACTTAATTTTGGGGGGTTTATTCCCCTTTACCCCCCCTTCTGGTGGTCCGATAGGGCTGGTTCATGAACTCGTCCGAGTATATTTACCACTTTACACATCTGTACCAAATTTCATTAAGATCAGACCATATTTAGGGCCGCTATCGTGTTAACAGACATTATATAGAGTAGTGACACTATTCAATGTACCGATGTACAGAATGATGAATAAAGAATGTTTGACTTTGACTTCGACTTTGATGGGGATACAGATGATAATGACAGATCCACAGGTGCCACTGACTGAACTCATACCTGGAGAATATGATGGGGATACAGAGAATACTTTCAGTTCCACAAGTGCTATTGACAATGACTAAACTCATACCTGGTGAATATGATGGGGATGCAGACAATACCAACAGTCCCACAGGTGCCACTGACTGAACTCATAGCTAGAGAATATGATGGGGATACAGATGCTACTGACAGATCCACAGATGCCATGACTCATACCTGGAGAATATGATGGGGATACAGATGCTGACAGATCCACAGGTGCCACTGACTGAACTCATAGCTAGAGAGTATGATGGGGATACAGATGCTGACAGATCCGCAGGTGCCACTGACTGAACTCATACCTGGAGAATATGATGGGGATACAGATGATACTGACAGATCCACAGGTACCATTGACTGAACCATACCTGGAGAATATGTTGGGGATACAGACGATACCGACAGTTCCACAGGTGTCATCAGCCAAAGTAAAAATTAGCAGCATGTAGCGGTGAAATGCCTTCCACTCTCTTCTCAAGCCTGAAACATATTTTAAGTACAGTTCACCTCGGATTATCCGGACCCCACATTATCCGGATCCCGGATTATCCGGACCGGTCCATCCAAGAAATCAAAAAATTAAAATCCTGGCAAAAACGTGATTTTTAGCAAGTTCGCGAGTGAAATGCGCTGTCTAAAAGGAAAATGCAAATGCAATACATTGCTGTAAGCATTTGGAATCACAATAATTGAAGGAGTCACATTGCCTAAAAAGTACATTACAGCATTTTTGCAATTTTTGTGGACGTAGTTTTTTGGTTTGCTTCTTGGGCGCTAACAGAAATCAACAAAGCCTACGGCAATTTCGCAAGTTAGTTTATTGCTGTCACTCTGTTTACAGCTGTGAATTCTTTGTGTGAACTTATATTGAGTTCAAAATTAGTAGTTATGGAAAAATGAAAATAGTGGCTTTAACTTTAGAGCAGAAACTGAATGCTGTCAAAAGACTTGATACGGGAGAATCAGGTAAAGAATCAGCTAAGGAACTGGGTGGTGGGACAAGTACGGTAATACTGAATCTGCTCGCATGTACAGTAAAGAGTGGCCCTGAGGCCGGAATATAAGTCAGTGACTGAAGTAACATTTTTCAGCGCAGTTAGAAAAATGTTATGCAGAACAGGAATGGAGAAAGGTAAATGGAAATCGCAGAAGGAATGCTAAAACACAGCAGCAGGTGGATGGAAATACTATAATGTTTTACAGTCTTGATACGCAGTTTGCAGCATTAATTTAGCAGGGGATAAGGTACTCGATCGCTATTTAGGCAATATTGTAATGACCTCGGATTATCCGGATTTTTTGGTATCCGGATCGGTGTTTCGCCACATTAATCCGGATAATCCGAGGTGTACTGTATTTAATATGGTTAGTATATTATGAACCAATAATCAGAACCAGGATGAAGCAAGTTAACAAAACTAAGATGAAAGGGAGGTTGGGCGATATGATTAACTGTTAGAAAAACAAAATTGTATGGAAAAGTTTTCCCCCGTTTTTTAATGACGGATTGTTGCAGTCATCTGAATACTTACTCAATGAAACCCCCCCCCCCACGAAGAAGTTTCCTAGAGGGACAAAATACTAGTGAAAAACTATTAAACATCTTTTGTGTTTCTCTGTGCTGACTTGAAAATTATTTCTTCAGGTAAGCTAGCTCAATTCTGTTCCTTCCCTGACAGAACAAAATCCTGCTCAGCCTACGGCTTCTCACTGAAATCATCGTTTACTTACTCGTTTTTCTAATCACAAGTATGGTAAATGTAACGTGCAGTTATTGGTAAAGAGTAACTTTTTTTCAACAATCAGGCAATAAGAAAATAGCTTTTTCTGTGTGGTGTTACACAGAAAGTATTCCCACCTGATTTGGAAATGGCGAGTACACCCATTTTAAACCTCACCTTTGGTTTATTCCAGTTTGAGACATACTACTGTCTGTATACAAAGTCGGTGGTCCCTGGGTTTGTCCCTTTCATTCCCCGGGACTAGAGAGTGCCGCTTCCGGGAGCTGAACGGTCTGACTACTGACCTCTCTATACTAAATATAGGATGGACGTCTTGTTTAAAACCCCCACTGCTAAAAAAAATTCATTTTTTGGACTAACAAACAGTATATCTAATTAAAATCACCCAATTTAATTTTCCCCTTTGGAACAGTTCTCTACTAGACTAGCCAGAAAGACACCTTGAATAATCTAAAGCAAGCCCTGATGTGAGCTGATGAGTATGGGACTGAGATCTGAAGGCTCTAGGGAGCAGCCTGCTGTTGTTGTGGGGTGCTTTGTGGGTCACACCGTTTCGGTCCCACAAACATGAACTCACTACACTGGCATAGCTGGTCCTTCAACTACTTTGACAAAACAAAAACAATCAAAATACCGACGCATGGGACATAAATAGTATATGCTTTAAGTTGTAAACATATTTTATATGTGACCCGCCAAGGGAAAAGGGACCCTATCTTCCCAGACAAAATTTTACAAGGCAGCAAGTTTTAGAGGATAGGGTCAAAAAATACATTTTCTTATTTTTATTGTTTCTTACTGTTTATATGTTTCCAAACAATATTCAGTCCATTTTACACCTGAATTTAACTTTTAAAATGGTTAAATTAATTTTTTTCGAAACCCTTTTTGCAATCTGGAGAAACTGGACCTGGACATCCCCGATGCTATTTTAACGCTTCGAAGTTTAGAAAATCCGAGAGTTTCTGTGAGGAATAAATGCAGGACTTGCTGAGCCTTTATCCAGGAATCAGATCATGAAATGTACAGGATCTTCCAAAAGAAGTAGTCGACGACATAGCTACTGGTCCAGGTGAAGTTTCAAAACAATCAAAAATATAGTAGAAGATCAACAAATAAAAAAGTATAAATTCAGACACCTAATATAATGTAATATTCTGTTAAGATTATTTATAATAATTTCTTATTTCGGTATAAAATTAAAATTAACTTAAGTTTTTATCATGTAACAAGACATTTTGTCTTTAAAACTTTGTGTTTTTTTCACTACTCCCATCTATTTCAGCAACATTTGACAAAAAATACAAACAATTGACACAAATTCAATGGTGGATTCATATTCAGCTATAAATTTCTGACAAAATGATATATAAAACATAACCAATAATGTAAGTAGTAACAGAAAAATTGAAGTTAGAAATTTGCAAAACGTTATACCTCGATTTCCTAAATTTGACGTTTTAAATACTTCAAATTTAAAAATTTATAACTCAGGCAGTTTTTAAGATATCTTGAAAATTCTTTCACCAGTTTGTTTGGAGTTTAATGTAGATTAGGGGTATACTAATAACTCAATATCGAAAAAATTGAAGTTAAGGTTCCCTTTTCCCTTGGCAGGTTACATATTATGTATTTTGCCTGCATACCGTACATATGATAATCAGAATAAAAACAATTACGCTGCTAAACATACAATGAAAGAAGAGTATAAAAATATAAATTTACATATTATTTATTATAAAATAATAAACTCATAAAAATGTAAGTGATCTAATATTGAGAAATGTAACTGATGTATACTTACTTACCGTAAGAATGATCTCTCATGGCGTGCATATTTATTTTAAAGTCCACACCATCAATAACAACTTGTCCACTTAACAATCCAAACTGTTCATAATGAGTTTGGTGGTACCTGAAACAATCAGCGCTAAAAATAAAGAACAAGAAAAAATTAAGAATTGTATGACAAAAAAAATACAAATATTTCGATATTATTAATATTTATGATGAAATTATACATTCTCAGTGTTTAAACTCATCAATAAAGTTAAGTCCCAATCTTCAAAACTGATTGGTACTGAGTCTGTATAACTGTGCAGTGTGATCAGTAAATACAGTCGAACCTCGATATATGGAATTCCTTAATATATCGAAGTTTTTCAATCCCCCTTTAACCTTCCTATCTTCCCAATACTAATTTTTCCTCTATATAAATTCAATTCAATTCAAATATCTTTATTTATATAGTACACAATGTACATAAAATAGTGTCAATATTTATTTACAATCAATAGCCTTAGTTACTAATACACAGTTTTACTTTGAAAACTGGAAATTCCTTCATTGTTTCATAGTATAAAACTCTTCCAACGAGTAATGCGGATTATTTATCAAAAATGATTTTAATTTTCCCTTACAAACTTCTTCCGAAACCAACTTAAATTTAAGTTGGTTTTGTATATCCCTACTTGTATATCGAAGTACTGACCTGGAAAACCTTGCTATAACGAATTTTCATGGTTTCTGGGTATGCACTTTTCACCTCTATATATCAAAGTTTTGGCTGGGAAACCTCTATATATCAAACCAACCACCTCTATATATCAAAGTTTTGGCCGGAAACCTCAATATAACGAAGCTGTTTTGCAAATATGTAATTTATCTTTACAGTCAACAACCTGTCATTCGTGTTGCATCCTGCTGCCGCAGGACTGTGGCTCTGCGCACGTGTCCTAAGTTGTCTCTTTTGTCATTATCGAACGTCAGTCCGAGGTAAGATGCAACCATGGGTTGTTACTAAATAGCTGTTTAAAATAGGATTTTTATGGGAGTTTTAAGTTTTGTAATTGAGCATACGATACTGCAAACTTTATTAGGTGAGCTGGCACCCCCAAAGATTATGACCTAAATCCGCCCATGGATGCAACGACAAGCGGGTCTTTCTTTCACTAACTGCTCAGCTAAACACAACAATAAGTCCCCAGGACAAGGGTGGTTGTCATGGTGACCACACTTCCATCCAATCATATGTTGTAACGTCCCTCTGTGTCATTGCAGCGACCCAATGACTGCGCTGTGAAGTTACGACAGAACAGAAGCGTAAAACAGGGTGAAAGCCTTGCGATTGCGTAACCTGCTTAAATAACTTATCGATTTTTCTGCTAGATGATTCTAAAACTTTTTTTAGTTAATTTTTTAGTATTTTTACGATTCAAATTGAAGTTCTACTAGACATAGATTGAGCAGTACAGTAGATAGAAACTAAATAAGTACGTAACAGACATGTCAATAAGTAATTTAAAAACTTAATACTGAATTTACTCATAACTTTTGCTGTTTTATCTTTATTTTTCTATATGTTTTGTTTTAGAGAACTTTATAATCCATTTAAATTAGTGAGTTAAATTTGAATGCGTATTCTTTACATTTCCCTTGCTTCAACCCACGCTGTTATGCACCTCTATATATCGAAGTCAGTCAAAAATCACCTTGATATATTGAACCTCGATATATCGAAATCCTTGATATATCGAAGTTTTCACTTTCCCCCTCAGGTTCCACTGTACACCCTATATGCCATATGCTTTGCGATGGTCACTTATGGCCACTAACATGCAATCCGATCACAAATTACATTAGACATGTGTGCTTTTCAATCATCACTAACAAAATTTTGTTTATGAAAAAAGTCTTCAGGATAGGCGAATTTTCAGGGAGGCAGGGTTCTGAAAAGCAGGACTCTACTGGAATGCTAGTATTACTCACTTTCTCAAAAGGTTGAAGTATTGGGACGACCAAGTTTCTCTGCTCAGAGCTTTGGCTATATTTTTTGTAAGAGCGTGAGTGTCATAGTTGAAAACGGGTAAATCTGATTGCCAGATGGCTTCTAATTCCACTTTAACTTTTTTATGTGGTTTGTGAGATAATCTGAAACAGAATTACTTTATATTTTCGTCTCTAAGAATAAAATTTTAGGAAAACTAGAGGACAAGAGAGTTTAGGCTTGAATAACAAAAAACACTTATTTCTGTAATTATTGGCAACTGACCAACACCATATGCTCAAATCAAGTAGTAGTACCAACATCATTTCCTTCCATAAACAGGCTATAAATAAGTGTTTTAAAAAGACTAAAGTGGAAGTGTAATAAAAAATATTTACTTTAATGGGCTAATGCAGCTAAAATTAGGAAAACTGATGAGATAGACAAGTTTTTTTAGCCAAAACTTAACACCTTCACTGTGGTAGAATTATATCCTGAACTGTATTTCAATGTGTCAAGAGTAACGGGTTCTTCATGCCTAGTTACAACCTGTGTGTGTCACAAGTTCCTGGTTACTCATGGCAAAACCAAAATTTCCCTTGCAATTGTCTCAGCTGAGGGTGAAGTTAGAGCACTATAACTAATAAGACTAGTTTAAATTGAGGTTGATATTACAGTGGGCTGGATATTTGTTGAAGTTGTCTAATTTTAAATTTTAAGGTAAATAAAAAGATTTTTTGACTCAGGTTTTCTGCCTGGCCACGACCTCAGGGAGGTGGGGTACCACAGAGGGCTGCAATGAGTGTGCCGCGGTTGGTTGGTGGACCCTTTTTGGGGCTCTCCCTGAAGAGACCCAATCACAAAGAATTCCTCACTGCAGACTTTGTGCTTGATTTCTCAGAAGCTCAACAAGCAAACTTCCAGTGACTCAACTGAAGCTCTTTTTTTTCTTTAGCTTGGCGCGGGATAAGCACTCTCTCTTTATTCTCTGTGGCCCGCGGCCCATATTATTATCTAGTTATTAGATTAATTATTAAAAAATAAAATATTAGCACTAACTCAATAACACAATCCATTGGAATGTAGACTGAAGCGCTAATCGCTGTAGGCCTACGACTTACGCACTCGCCTACACAACGGCTTTAAAAGGCCCCGCAACTCAGATCGGCCCAGGACCTCGCAACGGCTAGGGCCGGCCCTGCTTCGCTCACAATAAAAATTACAGCTGATCTTACCTCTGCTCTTTGAACTGTCAAATTTTGGTATCCTCAGCTGTTTATATTTCAGTATTTGAATGTTTATACTCCTTTAAAATGTAAACATTGAAACTGAGGACGTTCACAGGGCGTAGCCCGAGGGGATTTTAAGGAAGTGTTTCCCAGGTTCAAGATCTACCTCTGTGTGAAATTTCAACCCAGTCGGTTCAGTATTTTTCAAGTTCACTTGCCACATACATACATACAGAAACCACCTCTTCTTTATAATAGTATAGATAAATTTAGGCACTTTGTCTTACTTTTCATACTATTTTATTTTTCCCAAAAAAATCATTACCCCACTAATGAAGAAACACAAAGTGGATTGGAAACATTTGGGAAAAATAAAATAGTATGAAAAGAAAGACAAAGTGCCTGAAATTTATTATAAATACATATCATAAGACAGCCCTGTTTATAGTTTTGCAGCTCAGGATTTGTTTCTGTTACCATCCCACAAAGAAAAAAGAAGATTGAACAAATAATTGTATTTGTTTTTACAAGGTAAAAAATAAACAAACTCAAAAGTTAGGCGAATAAGTAATTAAGTTCAAATGCTAGTAAAATATTTTTATGAAAAGCGTATCAATTAAAAATGTGTATATTTCGTTTTATGGATTTCAACAAAAATAACTAAATTTAATATTATAATAAAAGCCACAGTGCAGCTCGGGTAACTAGTTACTCATTTAGAGTCAATAATGAAATTGTATTCTCTTAAAGATTAAGAGTTCGGGGATATAACATTTAGTGATCGCATGACAAATAACCGAGAAATGTTAAACACACCCAGAGAATGATTGTCGATTTCAGCCACCGTACTCCAGGCAATGAGCAGCACAAGTAGGGAATCCAATCCCGAGATCCCGCATCCCGGGATCCCGCGTGATTTTAGGGCTTATTCAATCCTGGGATTTTTTGGTTCGATCCTGGGATTTTCGGGATTATAAAATTACGTGTAAAATCGATATTTATATATTAGGATCTTATCAGTTAAAACAAAGTTATAACTAAGAAAAACCAGTTAAATGTCGTTTTTGATCAAATAATAATGGTTTGATGAGTTATTTGTCATTTTATAGTATGTATAAAAGTAGTTTCCAGTTAATATTTTCAAGCTTCTGAAAAAATACATAGAGATTTTAACTTGTTTCTGATACAATGTAATGCAGTTGTAATTAAGTTTCATTACGATGCTCTAATGATCATTTTTATCGTACTTCTAGTTTTTCTAATTACATATCTTTCCAAGTCCTGATATTGTTTGGTAAAGTAACTATATTCATGTTTTGTATAAGACTTTCTTTAAATTATATCTGAATAAATATTTTATGGTTAGTTCACGGTTATACAGGACCATCCTGTTAACGTGTTCCGTTTTCACTTTGATGTCTGATACTGTATTCGGTGTTTCATGATAAGGCTGACTATGTCGTCAATTTTTTTACGTTCTAAGTTTTTATGTATAAAATTACGTTAACAACTCAAAACTAAACGGAAAACTGCTTTCTATATCATATTATATTACGATACCATGTATACATGCGAATCAATACAATTTTTTTTTTTTTGTATTGGCAAATACTAAGTTGTGTTAATCCCGGGATCAGTCCCGGGATCCTGGGATTAAAGTTTTTCAATCCCAAAATCAAGGGAAAATATCGTCTGGGATTGGATTCCCTAGGCACAAGTAATCTCAGTTACTCATAATACAGTGGATGTAAAAATACCCACTATACCACTATTTAGACGAAGTGAGCTCAATATAGTTATATTAGAGCTCAATAACTTTGAGCTCTGAGTTATTTTTTAGAGCTCAACTAATGATTTAGTTTTAGAGACATTTAAATTTAGTCCTTTAGTTTTCAAGTAATCATTAGTTACTCATAATACAGTGGTTGTGAAAATATTCACTATACCACTATTTAGACGAAGTGAGCTCAATATAGTTATACGAGAGCTCAATAACTTTGAGCTCTAAGTTATTTTTTAGAGCTCAGCTAATGATTTAGTTTTAGAGACATTTAAAAATTAGTCCTTTAGTTTTTCCAACTGAGAATTTGGCCAAAACCAATTAAAAGGTGACATTATTTACAGAGGTAACATGCCTCATTTTTCCATTGTATTGTAAACGCCAAGACTTCATTGGGGTCAAAGGAGTGAGAGAGAAATTTTCAGTAGCAAATCCTCTATCTTCCGATACAGGATGAATTGTGTCTGGGAGTTTAGGAGAGAGAAGAAGGCCGATTCCCGGCACCTACAAAACAAACCATAAAAAATTAAAGTTTTAAATATAAAATCAGCTATTTTAATCTAAAATTAGCTTCCTGGTCTATGAACGGATATACAAGTCATAAACTCACCATCACCGACAATGAATTTTAAACAAAGAATATCCGTCGCATTTGATATCTGTTTCGGGTTAAAAAGGGATATATCCGTCCTAAATAATTAATTTTCTAGGAAAAAGACAGATCTGATGTATACTTCCAAAATACCAAACAATATCAAAGATATGTCTTAAAATAATACAGTATACTCTCGATTATCCAAGCCTCGGTTATCCGAGGCAGCTGTAAGCTTAAATATACTTTTTTATTTTCTTCAATTCAATTCAATTCAATCGAAATATTTTTATTTGTTAAGTAGCACATAACATGATGAAAAAAATAACGTCATAAAGTAAACAATCCAGTGAAGTTATAAAACACTCCCACAAATCAATATGAGCTGTCAACATAAATTTATTTCTTTATTTAATTTCGAATACTACAAAACAGGCACACGACCAATTACATTGCAGCATTAATATACACAGTAATTTTTTAAACATGCCAGTCCACCAATTCATTGTGTCTTCATGCACTACATATAGTTGAACAACACGTAAAATATATACAATTTACTCTTGAATGACAAATACATCTAAATTAAGGAGAAACAATCAAATAAATATTTAAGTATTAACAAAGATAAATATTATTAATAGTCAACATGCAAGAATAAATTTAAAACCATGGATATTATAATATTAAAAATAAATAATTGTATAAAGCTTGAAAAAATAAAATTTAATTAAAACATCATGGCTTAATTTATGCTTGTAATAAATCTTGGACTAGATTCCGAAACACTGATAATGAATTATTAAATAAATCTATTTCCACATTTGGGGCAATTGAATTAAAAGTTCGAGACATTGCATTTATCGGTGAGAAAACACCAAGGTTTGTTCGAGAGTAGTGGGGGATGAGCAGGAAGCGACAATGGGAATTCCGACGAGGCACACTGAATTTAAGTTTTGATAACAGAGCACCGCAGTCCAGCGCTCCACTCACCAGCTTTTGCAGGCACACCAACACCGACACACGCCGCCGCTTATCTAAAGGATCAAGCTCGAAAACTGGTAACAGCTCCGAGTAAGGGACATCCGTGGTGTAATGTCCAAACTCTCTAAAGTACAGGAATCTGAGAAACTTCTTTTGAACACTCTCAATTGCTTCGGAAAGATAAAATTGATGCGGGTTCCAGACTACAGAGCCGAACTCCAATTTGGATCTCGCTAACGAACAAAATAGTAGTTTCAAAAGACGAGTACTTCTTAAAAAGTTACTCACCCTGCAAATGAAGCCAAGAATTGAAAATGCAGACTTGCAGATTGACGTGATGTGGTGAGCGAAGGAAAATTTTGGGTCAAAAATAATTCCAAGATCCTTGATATTTGATTTGATCGAGATAGTTTTCCCTCTCATGATATAATCGAACAGTATTTTATTTACATCGGTTTTCTTAGTATAGGGCATAACAAAACACTTGTTAACATGAAACTTTAAATGATGATCACTCCAAGATAACAGACGATCAATATCCTCTTGTATTTTGAGGCAATCAGAGATACTATCAACGGTCCTGTAAAGTTTTAGATCATCTGCATAGAGAAGAAATTCACAATTCAAGATGCATTCGGAAATATTATTTATAAATATAGTAAAAAGAAGCAGGCCTAGGTTTGATCCTTGAGTAACTCCTGAGAGCACACAGAACTCATCAGATGAAAAACCATTAAATGAAACATACTGAAATCTATTGGACAGATATGAAGAAAAAAATTTAACTAGCGAGTTAGACAAACCATAATAGTTCAGTTTTGAGAGCAATGTCAAATGATTAACCTTGTCAAATGCCTTTTCGAAATCAGTGTAAATAACATCAACCTGATGACTAGAATCCATCATGGACAAGCAATATTCAGAAAATTGTAACAAATTAGTGGTGATGGATCTGCCCGATTAGAAGCCATGTTGTTGTGGGCTGATGAAACTTTTAATATTAAAAAATAATCTAGAATGCAAAATAGCCTCAAAAACCTTAACAGGAGCGCTTAAAATTGCCACCGGTCTATAGTTTTTGATGTCCGACCTTTGACCCTTCTTAAAAATGGGAACAACCTTCGCTCTCTTTCAGACTTCAGGAAAGTGCGAATTACTGATAGAAAGGTTAAAAATGTCAACCAAAGGCGTAACAAAATAATCTGCACATGCTTTGAAGATGTACGGAGGAATACCATCTGGACCAACAGATCGTTTTGGCTTTAGCCTGCGTAAGGCCGACTACACCTCGGAGTGAGTGACAGCCGCAAGTGTCATAGTTGGGACGTCGGGCATCACCGGCGAGCGGAGCGCCTCATCGAGTAACTCTGTGTTGTTGAGATTACAAGGCTCGTAAACGGAACTGAAGTACTGAGCAAAACTATTTACAATACGCTCACTCCCCTCCACCTCATCACCGTCTAAGGGCATTACAGCTGGTATGTTATCGACATTTTTTAACTTATTGATTTCATTCCAAAATGACTTAGGTTCTACGTTACATCTGTTTTCAATAACATCAACATGGTTTCTATAAGCTAATCTAATTCCCCTCTTAACTTGTTTACGTAACTCTTTCTATTCATTTAAAAACTGCAGGATCCCATGTTTATTGTATTTCCTTAAAGAACTTTCTTTCCTTTTAATCAATGAGATAAGATCTCTACCAAACCAACTAGGAAATTTGTTTGTACCTTTTCTTGATTTTGGAACAGACAAGTCTGCAACACTATTTATTTTGCTATAGAAATTATGTACGGCCTCATCAACATTCTTTATGTTATAAAGATTTGACCATGACAATTTTTTAAAACAATTGTACATTAAGAGAAAATCGGCTTTTTTAAAATTAAGAAAGTAACTATGAGAGTCTTCACATTTTTTTATAACATCAAATAATTTGAAGGAAATATTCAGAGGAGGGTGGTGCTTATCAATCTTAACAATAGGAGACACATCTTCAAATACATTCAAGCTATCTATATCCCATAAGACTAAGTCTAATGTTTTACCATTTGTGTTTTTAGTATCATTACATAACATTAGATTGTACGATCTCATAAAGAATAACAATTGTTTACAAAATTCACCGTTGTCAGCAAGGTTATAATTTATCCCAGTTATTGGCAAGTTAAAATCTCCCAAAATCAAAATTTTTTCATTTTTCAATGTAAACAAGTCAAGCTTAGCAAAATAATTATTATACTCAGTGATAGAGCTATTTGGTTGGAAGTATACTATGGAGATGATTAAAGATTTTTTATTAGGAAATTCCAACTTCAGCCAGATATTTTCCCCATCAGTTTCAAGAAAATGTAATCTACTAGATTTTATGTGTGAAGCCACGGCAATCAAAACCCCCCCACCCCTTGACATTCAAGTTCGTAGCGGGCACCTATCGCGCTGGTATACCAAGTACTTATCAATAAACAATTCAGCACTGAACCAGTCATTTAGCCAAGTTTCCATTATTCCTATTACATCCCAGTTATTCTCCATTGTACCCAATCTAAAAGGTGTGGTTTTCGACCTCAGACCTCTGACATTTTGGTAATAAATATTAAATGTGACTCCGTAACTTAAGACTATATAAATATTTAAAGTATTATAATAAATAACATTAAACTGTGCAATAAATAACGATATATGTGAAAATAGACTGTAAATATAAATTCTAACAATTACTGAATAACAACAAATTATGCAATAATAAATATTAAACACATGCAACAGTAATATTGAAATAACATTGTGACACGCATCCTGATGCAAAAATAAACTATATATCGAATAACAAAATACATGCAGAGTAACAAAAAATGTATGCTACATGAATACCTTAAACATGCGTAGAATCTATGACTTAGGCCTAAGTTTATCGAGGTCCGATTTCCCAGTCACTAATACTGCAGCATGCCCTTGGTCCTTGCGAAGAAACATCTTGCCTGCGCTGGTGATCCATGCTAACTTATAGTTGTAACTGCTCCGGAACGTCCGCACCTCTGCCCACAGCATCCGGGACTCCCTGGTGAGCGACAGGTTGACGTAAATCCGCCCATCGCTGCTAAATCCAAGCTCCGAAGCAGAGAACAGCTTTTTGATGAGTGATCTACGCCGCATTTCCTCCATATCACGTCGTCAGCAAAATTTTATAATAATACCCCATGGTTCTGACAGCTTATTGGGATTTTTTGCTAGTCTATGAGCCGCATCAACCATCGATTCATTGAATTTGAAGTTCAGAACTGTTGCTATTTTCCGCAGAACCAACATTAAATCTTCATTAGACGCCTCCGGAACTCCCGATATCTCTAAACAATTGCTTCTTGAGTATTGTTCCGCTGTAGCAAGCTTACTGCCAAGCTCAGAGACACGCTGCTTTAACATTGCGTTCTCACTTATCAAGTTTTCCTCTTTAACTGCACAGGTAGAGATTGCTATTGCATTTTCACTACTAATCGCTTCACAGTCCTTAATTTTGTTAAAGCACATATCAAGTGTATTGCTAATATCTACTTTAAAAGCAGATAATTCGTCCTTGATAGCAGAGATGTCGTTCAATCATTTTTGACTATCGGTTTTGATCTGTCCAACATCACTCAAGAGTAAATTAAGTTTATCATCCATTGACATCACTTCACTACTTACGCTGTTATGGCGCGTATTAGGTCGGTTAGGATTAGGATTAGGCATGATGATAGTCCGATGATAGCAGTCAGCGTCGCAGCGTCCTTGAACCTGACACACCCACTATCACCTGTTCCCGCCTCGGATAACCTCAAAACTGCTCGTGCAGTTATTAAACTCTAAATTGCAGGCACAATACAGCGATGATGTGCACTAAGTCATCATACGAAATTGGCACGATATAATTAAACATCCATGCACTTAATAAACAAACAACTTGCAATTAAACCAGCACATACAATAAATAATCCGAGAGCGAACAACACACGTATCTAGCCGCCTGGCATGCTTCCCCCTCCAAATTTATAAGAAAAATCACAAACCATATTTACTATGTAAATTCCTCAAAAGAATACACTGCCTTGCTGATGAGAAATAGTTTCAGTTTTGACTTAAATTTATTGTAAGATACCTCTGCTCGAATGTCTGGAGGAAGCTTGTTGTAGAATTTCGACCCAGCATATTTCAGTTTCTTTTTAAAAAGTTGTAAATTGTGAGGACTTGTTGCCAGATCTTCTCGGTGTCTAGTAAAATAATTGTGGTTATCTCCTACTAGCTCTATATCCTGCAATCTATTTTTGACTGATAAGATTGTTTCAAAAATATACATCCCATAAACTGTCATAATTTTTTCAGATTTGAAATAATCTTTGACTGAGGTTCTGGGTTGGAAATTACAAATTATTCTTATTGATTTTTTTGCATTTTTAAGATAGAATTTAGATTGTAATCAGCTGTAGCACCATACAGTGATATTCCAAATTATATAATTGCATGAATGAATGTAAGAAAAATAAACTACTTTTAAAGTTTCTTTATCACAGAGACTTCTTGGCCTAATCAATGCATAAATAAAGCTGAAGATATTTTTTTTAGTAATTGCTCAACATGGAGATTCCATGTAAGTGAATGGTCAATTTCTAAACCCAAAAATTTAACATGGTGTTTTCCCTCAATCTGTTCGTCATTAATTATAATTTTTATATGTTCCTCATGAACAGATTTTCGGGTTCGAAAACTAAGAAAATTGGTCTTTGAAGGGTTCAAAAGTAAATTATTGGAATCAAAATAATTTTGCAATTGATTTATATAAGAATTTGCCTTGACTTCAATTTCACCCAATGGTGCTGTAATTTTTAAATTAGCATCATCTGCATACAGGCAGAGGTTACTGTGGTCACTAAGATTTGGTAAATTTCTTAGGTAGCAAATAAATAAAAGAGGACCCAAGATGGATCCCTGAGGCATCCCATATTTAATATCTACTAATGGTGATTGATAAGGAATTTTATAATTATGTTTATTACAATACTTAATTTCGACAAATTGTTCTCAATTGCAAATATATGATTTCAACCAATTTAACTCTTTATTTCTAATTCCTAATTGAATAAGCTTTGATAATAGTAGTTCATGGGATATTGAGTCAAAAGTTTTACTAACATCCATGAATAATCCCATTACTTTGCATTTACCGTCCAGACTATCAATTGGTTGATAAATAATAATAATAATATCAAAAGAAGAGAATAACAAGAAGAATTAATTAAAAACATTAATTTTGATAAATATGTGTTTAAAATCTACCATTTGAAATGAGTCCCAAGAATCAGCTGACATAAAAGACTGATTTTTAATTCAAAATAAATATGACTTTTTTTGTTTATGTTTTTTACAGCAAATATAAATCCTGGAAAAATGGACACAACTTAATTTTCTTTAAAAATTGTTATTTATTATCAACTATGCATATCATGTTTTTTTTATTGTTAATATATTATTATAGTCCAACTTCAAGGATGATTCATTTTATTTAATAATATAAAGGTCCTTCGACTCCACCAATTTTTAAAGGTAAATTACAAAACATTTTTATCGGTCCTTCGAGCCGGATTATGAATCAATACTATGGATAATTTCAACTGTTTAATCAAATGAACTTTCATTAAGTATTTTTATTTTGATTATTTTTAGTTTTTTATTTTGTTTCACCATGCCTCCTAAAAAAGATCCTGAATTTAAGGCTTCAACATATGAGAAATCAACTAAATTAATAAAAAGGAGATTCACTACCATTAGTGATTTAGTTAACAGTATAGTTCAACAATCTGAATCTCCAACTATTGTTCAAACGAAAAAGTTGAATGTATTCTTAAATGAAGTCAATGAAAAGATGCAAGAGTTTAAAACAATTTATCAGTTAGCGTTAAATTTGACTGAAGAAGATTCTATATCTGATGACGCACTAAATAGTGATCAGGATGAAATCAATGAATTATATGTAGATATTAGTTTCTTGCATTGAATCCTTTTTACATGTAGAACAACCTAAATTCCCAGATTCATCTTGTGTCACTCAAGACGCATTTCCAAATTGTAGTTCGCAAGTTCGATTACCAAAAATTGAATTACCAAAGTTTAATGGTGACAGCTTCATGGACAACATTTATCAATATATTTGAAACCACAATCCATAACAACAATGCATTATCTAAAGTCATGAAGTTTCAGTACTTATTAAGTGTCCTTGCTGATGAACCGTTAAATTTAATCCGCAACCTTAGTCTCACAGAAGACAACTATACTATCGCATATAATCTACTTAGAGATCGTTACCATAATAATCGACGCTTGCAATTGCTACATCTAAACAAAATTTTGGATTTACCACAAGTGTCTTCAACACATATTACAGGTGTACGACAATTTGTCAATTTATTCAATGAAAACACGCAAAGCACTGAACGCGCTACATTGTGATGTTCAGGATCCTAACCCTTTACTTACTGCAGTGATTTTACGTAAACTGGACTTAGAGTTACGCAAGAAATTAGGAGGTTTTCGTAGCACATCAGCTAATGCAAATCATTCGTTGCCCACAGTTAAAGAGATCGTGGATTTTCTAAATACGGAATGCTCTCATATGGAAGACGCACTACTGTCTCCATTAGCTACTCGTACTTCAGAAATCAACTCCCCGCATTTACGTTATAAACCCGCATCTAATAAAATCTCTTCAAAAAGAGATACACGCATTAATACTATCCGCAATCCTTTTCCTGCACTTACTTCTCCCGCAGTTACTTCTTCCGCAGTTACTTCTCCCACACTTACTTCTTCCGCACTTACTTCTCCCGCAAATACTCTCAACCACGCATCTTTGCCTTGTGTTATATGCAATGAGCATTCACACAAGATTTACGCATGTCCAATTTTTCAATCCAAAACACCGCAAGAACGATTTCAATTGGTGAAATCTAATCAACAATGAGTCTCATGCTTAGGACCCCACAAAGTAATTAATTGTAAATCGCAATCTTCATGCAAAATATGCCACAAACGTCATAATACGTTGTTGCACTTCAGTGTCAGTGCAGAGGAACATACTTCAAACAAGTCAAATGCAGGTAATGATTTAACAAACAAGCAATCAATTCCTTGTCCTCAGGATACTCAATCTAAATCAGACATGTCAGTTACTCTAACATCTCAGAATCAGGTTTCGCCTCCACCAAACAATGTTACTATATTACTTGGTACTTTGATGGTCAAAATACGATCCTCCGATGGTACTCCTCACATGTTCCGAGCATTACTCGACTCTGGTAGTATGTGCAATCTTATAACAGAACGTGCCACTAATGTATTAAACATTAGAAGACACAAAAGTGACATTCAGTTATCGGGAATAGGTAATTTAGTTACCAAAAACAATGGTAAAATTGTAGTAACCCTTGAAACATTATCAGGTCAGAATGTATCAGAACCACAGTCTATGTTAATACTTAACAAGTTAACTGTCGACCTTCCTCGTCTGCCATTGTCCCCGGATATCCTTAAACAAACACAATCCTACCATCTAGCTGATCCATCATTCCACATACCTGGACCCATCGATATTGTTTTAGGAGCATCCTTATTTCCAATGCTGTTCACTGATCAACAATTTTCACTTGGTACTAATATGCCTCATGTGCTTAGTACTCAATTCGGATATGTACTCATGGGTACTGCACCATGTACTCCTGTCCCTTCCGCATCATCTGTATCTACTACCGCATCTACCCTTAATATTTGTCTTCATGCATCCAGCGAAGCAGATTTACATACATCTATCCAACGGTTTTGGGTACAAGAAGAACTTCCAACCCTTTCCAAACGTTCACATGAGGAAACATTATGCGATAATCATTTTACTGAAACTTATTCGCGTGATGAACACGGACGATATGTTCTAAGACTACCATTTAAAGAGTCTTGTTCACAATTAGGCGAATCTAGGAGTGCGGCAGAAAATCAATTATTTTCTATGGAAAGGAAGTTTAATTCAAACCCTACATTTAGCAACTTATATCATGACTTCATGAAAGAGTACGAATCTTTAGGGCATATGTCTCCCCTATTGAATTTTGATTGCTCTCGCCCACACTATTTCTTACCGCATCATGGAGTGATCAAAGAGAGTAGTAGCACAACAAAGCTGCGAACCGTGTTTGATGCAAGTTGTAAAACAAGCAATGGTGTGTCTCTAAATGATACACTCTTGACAGGTCCTAAATTGCAAAATAATATTTGCGACTTACTATTACATTTTCGTCGTCATAACGTCGTTTTCTGTTGTGACATAAAACAGATGTACAGGCAAATAATTATTCATCCTGATGATCGTCACTTTCAACTTATGTTATGGAGAAATAATCCCAAAGAACCTATTGGTATATATGAGTTGAACACAGTCACTTATGGCATGAACAGTTCACCATATTTGGCTATAAGAACACTTCATCAGTTGGCTGATGATGAAGGAGAACATTATCCAGAAGCAGCTAACGTTTTACGTCATCATTCTTACGTGGACGATATAATCACTGGTGCTGACACCATTGATGAAGCCATTCTACTTCAATCACAGTTGATTGAATTACTTAATAAAGGTGGTTTTGAACTGTGAAAATGGGTTTCCAATGCTTCAGAGTTATTGAATACTCTACCCCAAACACATCTTGAAGTACCAAAGTTTCTACATAATTCAAACTTGCCTCACTTCAATGTTCTTGGTCTACAGTGGTCTCCAGCTTCAGATTCATTCACATATAATTTTCAACCAATATCAACATCTAAGGTTCCGACAAAACGATCTGTCTTAAGTACTATCGCTCAAGTTTTCGATCCTTGTGGTTTTCTCGTTCCATTTATTATGTTAGCAAAATGTTTCATGCAGCTTCTTTGGACTAAAGGACTATCCTGGGATACACCCATTTCTGCTGATCTTCAACTTCAGTGGAAAACATTCACTGATGATCTTGTGTACCTCCCAGAAATCGCCATACCTCACTCTCTCAATTTATCGAATTCATGTAAAATTGAATTACATGGGTTCTGTGATGCATCGGAACTTGGTTTCGCTGCAGTTACATATGTAAGGTGTGAAATGTCTGATGCACAGACTTATACGAGCTTACTAATGGCTAAGAGTCGTCTAGCTCCTCTTAAACGAGTCACTATTCCTCGATTGGAATTATGTGCAGCTCATTTATTAACAAACCTTATTTCACACATTCAATCGTTGTTTCCAAACCTTTTCCATGCAAATAACACTACACTTTGGAGTGATTCAATGGTAGCACTTACGTGGATACAAACTCCCTCTTATCGACTCAAAACGTATGTTGCGAACAGGGTCGCACAAATTCAAGAGTTAGTTCCAACAAATTCCTGGAAGCATATTCCATCGGACCAAAATCCAGCTGATTGTGCATCTCGTGGGTTACGATTGACATCACTTATCAATCATAAATCTTGGTTTAATGGTCCTGAATGGCTCTGACATTCTTCAACAACTTGGCCATCTTCTATCATGATTCCTGTTAAACTGGATACTTCCTTAGAACTGAAACCAAATCCACTTCCTGTTTTTGTCAACACAACTAAAGAAGAATGGTCCTTGCTCACAAAGTTTTCTTCTTGGGATAGACTTCAACGTGTTACCGCATACATTATTCGTTTTGCTCATAACAGCCGTAACAAAATTCATCGTTCAGGCAGCTTATCTACACAAGAACTGACTGGAGCTCGAATAAAGATCTTTGCTATTGTTCAACAAAATACTTTATCTGAAGAATTCTCACTTCTATTACATAATAAAATCAGTACAAAACGAATTCAACGTTTGAAACCTTTCATAGGCAGTGATAATCTAATAAGAGTAGGAGGAAGAATTTCTAATGCGTCTATTCTTTGTTTGAAATTCATTGTTGGTGATGGTGATTTTATATTTTGATTAGGATTTTTGCGGACATTTGCCATCACTGATTAGTAAAAAACAAGTTTCACGACGTTTCGGGATCTGGAATCTGATCCCGTCTTCAGGTGGAAGAAAACCTAGAACATAACAAGATTAGTAACACATAACCAGGAAAACCTGGAGAAAAACACAGCTAAAACAGAGAACTGTAAAAGCAGTCACGAAAACAATAAGCTGAAAAGAAAAACAATACACAAAACAACACAGGAATCACAAGTATCAAGAATCACCAGGCAGGAGAGAGCACGTCCACACCCAATCAGAGCTGAGCTGAGACTGGTGGGAGGAAAGCAAATGGCGGCGGCAACGGAAATGGCGGCGCCCACAGCCAACCCAATCCCGGCGCGCTACCGGTGGCGAAAACCTGAAACAGAGACATGTGATATGCAAATTCCGTGTGTCTGTTTGTGTTTTTTTAGTTAATTTTTAACCTGATTTTGCCCCTTGGCCTTGCTACGGGTTAACATGTTATGAGAATTTTGAACAGAATTGTTAGTAACTACCCTATTTGCTGACACTTTATTTTCCCTGTCTTTCAATTCTTTGTTTAATATTGGTAGCCATACTGGCCTTATTTCAAGTGAAGATTGACTGATTGGTTGGTCTGCTAGTTTTATGTATGAAGCTTCAATTAGTTTTCTTTTGAAAAAATGAGTTTCGCGGTGTACTATTTTTGCTTCTTCAAAATTCATCTGGTGATTTTCAGACCAGCAGTGTTGAGCAATTTTTGATTTATCCACTAAGCCCTTCCTCGTGTTATCTTTGTGTTCTTTGATTCTAACATTTAAAGGTCTTTTTGTCTCGCCATAATACGGCCTAGAGCAACTATTGCAGTTTATTCTGTAAACACAGTTTTTTGATCCCTGAGTGCCATTTTTTGGTTTGGTTTTTATGAGACATTGCCTAAGAGTGTTTGGTGTCCTAAACGCGGTTCTAACTTTGAACTTCCTAGCAACTCTTCTAATTTTTTCCGATAATCCCGGCACATAAGGGATTGACATAGGAACGAATTTTTCAGTGTTTTCTGACTCATTCTGTTTAGCCCTACGGGTTTTGCACTTTCTTATTACGGATTGAGGGTATCCATTCTTAGCCAAATCTTGCTCTACTTTTTTGATTTCCTGATTTAATCCATCTTGATTTGAGCTAATGCTCTTTGCTCTGTCAAATAGTGAGTAAGCTACCCCTTCTTTGACAGATTTTTGATGGTTTGATTGAAAATTTAAGTACTGCCCTGTGTGTGTCTTTTTTCTGAAAACAGTTGTCCTAAGCGTGTCCCTATCCTTTTCTACGCACACATCCAAAAATGCTAGTTTGTTTTGGACTTCCTCTTCCATTGTTAGGCGGATGGAAGGAGAAATACTGTTAAGATGCCCTAAAAAGTCTTTTAGTTCATCGTCTCCATGCGGAAATACCACGAAGGTGTCATCGACGTACCTCCACCAAATCTTCGGTTTGAGTTGAGCCAAAGACAAAGCCTTTTGCTCAAACTCCTCCATAAAGATATTAGCAAAGATAGGCGACAATGGCGACCCCATGGCCATCCCCTCATCTTGACGGTATAATTTACCCTCTAGTTCAAAATAGTTACATTGAGTGCATAATTCAAGCAGTTCCATAATGACGTTAACAGGAAGTTTAGTAGGTTCAGTTAGACTTTCATCTTTTTCGAGCCGAGACTCGATTATTTTTAAGGTTTCAGGAACTGGGACATTCGTGAACAGACTTTCAACATCAAAACTAACCAGCTTATCCGTCTCAACCAGCACTATGTCCTTTGACTTTTCAACGAAGTCTTTAGAATTTTTTTGTGAGAGTCAGTTTTTTTACCAATGGTTTTAGGATGTCCAGGAGGACTTTAGACAGTTCCCTACACGGTGAGTCGCGAGAGCTAATTATAGGCCTAAGAGGTACATCGGTTTTATGAATTTTAGGTAACCCATACATGTGTGGGATTTTCGAGTGATGCGGTGTTAAACGAGTTCTTTGTTTATCAGAAAAAAACTGTTTATGCTTCCTAAGAATTAAAGCATTAAGAATTAAACAAAGAAAATTAAAAATTAAGAATTAAACAAAGAATTGAAAGACAGGGAAAATAAAGTGTCAGCAAATAGGGTAGTTACTAATAATTCTGTTCAAAATTCTCATAACATGTTAACCCGTAGCAAGGCCAAGGGGCAAAATCAGGTTAAAAATTAACTAAAAAAACACAAACAGACACACGGAATTTGCATATCACATGTCTCTGTTTCAGGTTTTCGCCACCGGTAGCGCGCCGGGATTGGGTTGGCTGTGGGCGCCGCCATTTCCGTTGCCGCCGCCATTTGCTCTCCTCCCACCAGTCTCAGCTCAGCTCTGATTGGGTGTGGACGTGCTCTCTCCTGCCTGGTGATTCTTGATACTTGTGATTCCTGTGTTATTTTGTGTATTGTTTTTCTTTTCAGCTTATTGTTTTCGTGACTGCTTTTACAGTTCTCTGTTTTAGCTGTGTTTTTCTCCAGGTTTTCCTGGTTATGTGTTACTAATCTTGTTATGTTCTAGGTTTTCTTCCACCTGAAGACGGGATCAGATTCCAGATCCCGAAACGTCGTGAAACTTGTTTTTTACTAATCAGTGATGGCAAATGTCCGCAAAAATCCTAATCAAAATATAATGCGTCTACTTCTTACAACAGTAAACATCCGATATTGTTACCCAAGAAACATCATGTGGTAAACATTTTGATCGATCACTACCATCTTCAATACCTTCATGCTGGTCCACAACTAATACAATCATTACTCGCCCAAAATTTTTGGATTTTAAGTGCTAGGAGTATTATTCGATCCCAAATTCACAAATGATGGATTATGGTTTGTTTCCGACACCGACCAACCAACACCACTCCACTCATGGGTGATTTGCCTTCGTCACGTATTAATCCAGCATCACCATTTCTTAAGACCGGGATTGATTATGGTGGACCACACACAATAAAGGTAACTAATTTAAGATTCATGAAACACATTAAAGTTTACATCTGCCTATTTATTTGTATGGTAACTAAAGCAGTTCATATTGAAGTGGTAACCGATTTGACAACAGAAGGATTCATCGCAGCTCTGACTCGATTCATTTCGCGACGAGGACTTTGTGCCGAAATCTATTCTGATTGTGGAACCAACTTCATAGGTGCAACAACACTCTGCGCAAGATTATGAAATCAATCATCCACAACATGGATTCTCAACAACGGATTGAACGATTTGTTGCTACACACTCTATTCATTTCCATTTCAATCCTCCCGCAGCTCCACATCACGGAGGTCTCTGGGAAAGTGCTATCAAGAGCGCCAAGCATCATCTGCAACGAGTAATCGGTGACACAATACTAACACTGCCAGAATTCAACACATTAACAATTCGTGTTGAAGCTATGTTGAACTCTTGACCCCTTACTCCATTGTCTTCAGATCCTTCAGATATGTCAGCATTGACACCAGGGCACTTTCTTATTGGAAGACCAATTGTTTCACTTCCCGAAACAGATCTCACCAATGTTCCACCAAATCGCCTTGAATACTGGCAATTATTACAACAGTTTTTTCAGCGGATATGGAAAAGATGGAGCTTGGAATATCTACAAACATTACAACAACGTTCAAAATGGATCTCAAGCACTTCCATTTTAAACATCGGAGATCTAGTTCTTGTCCATTCCCAGTCAAGTCCACTAAACTGGCCCCTCGGACGCATCTTAGAAGTCTTTCCTGGCTCAGATGGAATTGTGCGCGTAGCCAAGATCCAAACAAAAGATGGAACACTCGTCCGACCTGTAATAAAATTGTGTCGACTTCCCAACACATGACTCAGTGAATTTGTTGAAGTTTGGGAAACTTCAAGGTGGCCGGTATGGTTGATAAATAATAATAATAATATCAAAAGAAGAGAATAACAAGAAGAATTAATTAAAAACATTAATTTTGATAAATATGTGTTTATAATCTACCATTTGAAATGAGTCCCAAGAATCAGCTGACATAAAAGACTGATTTTTAATTCAAAATAAATATGACTTTTTTTTGTTTATGTTTTTTACAGCAAATATAAATCCTGGAAAAATGGACACAACTTAATTTTCTTTAAAAATTGTTATTTATTATCAACTATGCATATCATGTTTTTTTATTGTTAATATATTATTATAGTTCAACTTCAAGGATGATTCATTTTATTTAATAATATAAAGGTCCTTCGACTCCACCAATTTTTAAAGGTAAATTACAAAACAATCAATAATTGATTCAATAAACTCTGTGGCGGCTGTAATAACAGACTTACCACTTCGAAAACCGTGTTGACAATCTTCAAACAGGTTATTTTATTCAAAATAATTTACCAGTTGATTATGAACTACTTTTTCATAAATCTTAGATATTGATGATAACAAAGCGATAGGTCGATAGGTCGATGCAATTTGCTTATCTCCTTTTATAAGAGTGGTTTTAAATTTGAAATTTTTAGTTTGTTAGGATATTTTCCAGATACTAATGAAGAATTTATTAAATGAGCAATTGGTTTTAAGAACGCTGGCTTAGCTTTTTTAGGAGTGCCACAGGAATGTCATCACAGCCTGCACTGAAAGAATTCTTTAGGTTGCTTATAATTTTACTAACCATTGTAATAATGCATGAAACAAGTGTCTTTATTTAAAAATCTATTATTTGCAACTCGAAAGGACTTTCATTTGTCATATTTATTGGCAAATAATATATCTAATAAAACATTTTGAAGTGGTCTTATTACAGCCCAACCTCAAAACACACGTAAATTCCGTATTATCTGAGATTCGTGTTATCCAAGATAGCCTTGGTCCCGAAGACCTCGGATAATCAGGAGTATACTATAAACATCAAATTGCCACAAGAAAGGG
The DNA here is from genome assembly GCA_035578135.1 of Flexamia atlantica. NCBI lineage: Eukaryota > Metazoa > Arthropoda > Insecta > Hemiptera > Cicadellidae > Flexamia > Flexamia atlantica. The sequence continues at coordinate 38,317,958 of JAQJVK010000010.1, forward strand.
TTATTTATTTTTTGCAGTTGGCAATGTTTATTCCCATGCCTTTTTCAGCTGTGGTTTCATGTCTGAAGAGTGCATGAATAGTGTAAGACTATCAGTTTGCAACGTGTCGTTTCAGTCAGTGTTTGTTGACGTTTATTGTTTTGTAATTTATATAAAAATCACAAATTTGATCAATCCTAAACTAATTAAAGACATTATTCTACAAAATAAATAAGAAAATAAAATGTTTCTTGAAGTAGCTATTGTATTTTTGAATATAATGTTTACTTGACCCCTGCATGTCATTGAAAAAATAACCAGTTGTTTATAAAATGTATTAAAGGTCAAAAAATCACTTGTGAGACTTTATACGCTAGAGTAAGAGAGGCTGTTGAAATTAAATATCTTGGATTAACAACAAATTGCCACAAGAAAGGGTTATTTATTTTTTGCAGTTGGCAATGTTTATTCCCATGCCTTTTTCAGCTGTGGTTTCATGTCTGAAGAGTGCATGAATAGTGTAAGACTATCAGTTTGCAACGTGTCGTTTCAGTCAGTGTTTGTGAAATGAACACAAACAAATAAATAAATAAGTAAATAAATTTTTAGTGTAGAAACAATTGAGATCACCAATTATATTACAATAGTCATGTTACAGATACAATATTACAGATATTACACATACGCACATACAATGTTACAGATACTTAAAGTTACCAAAGTCAATATCAAAAAATTCCTCAGTACTGTAAATACAATGACTTGATAAAATTGCATTTAGACTTTTTTTAAATTTAAGGACTGGTAGTTATTTAACAGACAAGGGAAGTGCATTGTAAAACTTGACAGACTGATAATAAAAGCACTTTTGAGTTTTTGTATAATTACATATAAAATATCCTATACTATCTCTATTTCTGGTGGTATAATTATGAGTAGAGCCTAATACTTCATATTGATTACAATTTTCTTTCATGTACATTAAAGTTTGAAAAATGAATATAGCAGGAACTGTCATTATACCTAACTGCTTAAAGCTTAATCTACAGTGAGCACGTTCAGGAAGACCACACATTAATCTCATACATTTTTTTTGCAATATAAAAAGCCTATTACTGGATGACTGATGTCCCCATAGAAGTGTACCATAGCTCAAATGACTGTGTATTTGTGCGAAATAAACGGTTTTTAAAACTTTAAAACTTACACATAACCTAAGTCTACGTAATAAGTACACACCTTTCCATACTTTTGATTCAATGCTTCTAATATGATCCTCCCACTTCAAATTGTTGTCTAAAATAAAACCTAAAAAGTTAACATTGCTCTGGTCATCATTCGGAATGTATCTATAAGTAATATTCAAATTTTTTACTTTATCATTATTTATGCAAAGTAGGTTAGCCGTACGCCAATCATTTATAATATCTGATGTAAATTTAACTGTTGAATCCAAAGCATTCATACTAGTAGAATTAAAACATACACTCAAATCATCTGCAAATAGATAACTATGTACAGTAGGTGAGGAGATATTTATTGGCAAGTCATTAATGTAGATAATGAAGAGAAGTGGTCCCAAAATGGACCCTTGGGGTACACCATGATCTACAGATAAAAATTCAGACTGATTTCCACCACATATCACTTTCTGGAATCTTTCACTTAGGTAAGATTGTATAAGCAGAATCGCTTCATCACTAAAACCATAAAATCTCAATTTATCTAGGAGATGTTTATGAGACACGGCATCAAACACTTTCACTTTCACTTTCAATTCATTTCACTTTGATAGTGAAATGAATTGGAGAAAAGAAAAACACATTTTGAATCTTAAAAATATTAAATAACATGTTAGGATTTTTAATTTTTTTAAGGAGTACATGCAATGAATATATCTTGAAAAGACTTTATTGTTCCTTACTTCAAAGTCAATTAGAATACGGTTTGACTTGCTGGGGTGGAATGCAATTTCACTTAAAAGCTTTGTTATATTAATAAGTAAAAAAAATTAATCCAAACCTTCAAAACCTTTACTATTCAATCAAATATTTTCCTCTCACGTATTTGTGTGTTTATAAAGTTTTAAAATCTTTTGACAATGAAAGCGGCAGACTGGCAGTTTGAATTCTTTTGAAACTACTTAGAGATCAAAGTCACTTGCAGTTGGCAATGTTTATTTCCATGCCATTTTCAGCTGTGGTTTCAAGTCTGAAGAGGGCACGAGTAGCGAAAGACTATCAGTTTGCACGGTGTCGTTTCAGTGAGTGTTTGTTGACGTATATTGTACAACACACAATAAATCTTGACAAATATATAGTAGGTGGCCGTAATAAATTTGTACATTTTATCCTTTTAGTAGATCTCGTACCTTTTCTATCTCCTGAAAATATTCTATAGGCCTCCCATCCATAGTTTTACAACACTATAATCTTTGGTTTTTAATTCTAAAGGATTAAACATTACCTTCAAAATATTTCCCTGTCCTAAAACCAGAACTCTCTTTATTTACTAAGTTTTTATTTTTTTTGCGACCAAGAATGTTTAATCTGATACCAGATCACAAGAAAAGTGCCTTTGGATTTTCTCAAAATGTTTGCAGGATTTGTTATTAACACAAACTAACATCACTTTTCTTCTTGCAGTACAGGTTTTATATCATTTTGATGACACATAAAGCGTTTTTGCTGGAATGTAGGTAAAAATTTGCAGCAATAGGCATATGTTTTTCATAACTTTATTTTCTTTTCAAGAAGCAAGATTATAGAATGTTATTTATTTATTTTACATTATAATTATTGTCTTAAAACTTTTTTTGATGTTGTAAAGACCATGGTCAATGGAGCCTCCAAACGGAGGTCCTGAATTTCCCCCAAAAAATCACTGATCATTCGATTGAGTTACAAGGTGTGACAAAGTCTTTTACTTCAAATATATCTAGATTTCAACTTTCTTTAAAAATTATTAACGATTGATCTTTATTTTATACACATAAAGTGACATGTTTTAAGTTCATATTAGCAGTGAAGGTCATGCCTATTGTACCGTAACAAAGTTATTTTCAACCCTGACATTTTTTCAAATATTGTGTAACTAATTATACTGTCCAAGAATTATAGGCCTAAAACTTGATTTGGGAGGCCGTCTGGCAGGTCAGATTTTTGCGGAGTAAGATTTCTGACAGGTCACGTTACCCGCCGAACGAATATTGGAAGCTTTTGCCAGGTAAGGTGTGGACCGCCGCCCGGCCAATCGGGTTCGGGGGGCGTGGCTTTCAGCGAAGTGGGCTTCCGGAGAGTGGGGGTGGGCGTGGCTTGTGGGGAATATTTGAAGCCGGATGTGAAATGAAACGAACCACGTTCAGTACCGCGCTCGTACCGCGCTCAACCTGACGGCAAAGAAATTCCCTTGAACCATAAAATTTACCCTACATTTCAATTCTACCTTACTGTACTAGTTATTCTTCTCATTTTAGTTTATAAAGTAGTTTTCATGTGTATCATGTATTAATGCATAATTATGCGGCATAAAATCAGAGCTTTCCAAATTATTTAAAAGCTGCTTCATCCTTGCGTAACAATGCAGCAAACAATCATGGCTTTCAAAATATTTAAAATCTGCTTCTCTCCCTTCATAGCAGGTGAAAGTGGCCAATTGTTTTAAAAATTTCTAAGCTCGTAATTAATTGTATAGCACGTAGTAAAAAGCTAATCAGTAGGTTTTTACAACGACAGCGTGATGCTTACTTTCCGAGGCATTTAACCTTCCGCGTAATTATAATAAACTGTTCACTTGAATAACAAATAGTAAACAAAATGCTGTGGCGATACATCAATAATCTAAAAATGATATATTGCAGGTTCAATATCGTGTTTTCCAAGATAGTGGTAAAAGACGTGGTTTGGTAAAACTTATTATAGTCCTTGAAGCATGACTTGAATTTAACTTTACTATTACAGTAGCCTACTTACTTAGGCCTATTTTTATTTTACACCTACAGTCAATTTCTAATAGCGTTTCTGTTGCACAGATTAGTTTCGCTGTAAAATGAATCTATCTTCTGATTTGATACATGGAATGTATGATTATTTTTAAATGATATCAGAAATATAAAGCTTTTTGCGGCTCATCGATACCGCCCGAATTAATTTCCTGATTTTTACTTACTTCTGCTAAAACAACTGTTACATCAGAACTCCTCACTATTAAACGGAGGGTTAAAAAATATTGGTTCTTCAAGCGTAACCCCCGCAACCCCCGAGTGAGGGACTGAAATTTGAAAAACAGATGCAATAACGCTATCATTAAAATCAAGGTAAAATTTATTAAGACAATAAATCGAAGGAAAAATGGACGTAGGACACATGCTTTAATAAAATTAAAATAGATTCATTGTTTCTAAAAACTGATTCTATGAATCATAATATGTAATTATTTTATCAAGAGAGTGAAAGGTATATAATGTTTTAGGGTTAGAGTTACGGTTAAAGTCAGTCTAGGGCAAGCAGTCAGTCTTTATCCGTTACATACGTATTCAGTTATGACTTTTACTGATGAATATTCTATTGTGATAAATAACTTTAAAGATAAAAATCTCAGTCTTATTGGCGATTTTAATATATCAACAATTAAGAATTCATATGAAACTGATGCATATTTAAATTTGCTATCCAGCCAAGGCTTGGATCTTCTTTTTAACGCACCAACACGAATCGTCAGTAATTCAATATAATGTATAGATCATGTTTCTAGCCGTTCAATGAAGGCTAGAAACATGATCTAACTGGTAAAACTTAGAGTTTAAAGCTACACCATATGATGCCTGAGCAACAGATCATCACCTTATCACATGCAAAGTATAATTTTGTACTATTGTCTATTACTATATTGTCTGGTTCATTCAGATTGAAGCGCCTAAAAAAACAATAACACTAAGGTGTACGCTCTTTTAAAGCTAAATGGATGAACTCACTGATTCCATTGTCAAAACATCGGGGAAAATACTTTAATTGAATTATGGGACACAAATGAAGATCATCTATATGTATATATATATATATATATATATATATATATATAATCTCAAGCAAATCGCAACATAGTTGCGTAGGTATAATTATTCATAGTAGCTAAAAATTACTTAAATGTTCAACACCAGAGGCTTCGTTATCCAAACATTTCTTTCCCTAAATCGTATATTTTATAGAATATTTTCAAATTTTTAGGGATATTTTTGAGCAGTGGTTAAGGTATACTCTACCGAGAGACCTTGGAGGGTATGGAATAGTCTTTCAGCAGAGAAAGGGGGATCCAATATAGAAAGATTATCTAGTATATAATATCCTTCCGCATTCACGCAATTGTTTAAGAGAACGACAATGACAAATCAAAAAAATTCTTGAAGACTTTTATATATATATTTCTGATGTACATGTATACTTTTATGTATATTTCTGAGTATACCTCTCAATATTTATGGTATTTCAAAATAAAATATATATGGTGTCTGTAGGGTATACATCTTACTGTCATTTCTACGTAGACGCGATAAATATTGAACTGAACTGTAGGAGTTTGCAATTGAATATAATAACTGGCGAACACATAGGGTAAGCCTATCCATCCATGTTCTCAGACTGTTCTCCTTGGGACGTCCAAAAGTTGAATATTAACATTTTAGAATAATATGAACATTCAAATAATGAAAATTAGAGGGGTACGTTTAAAAACGTCCAGGTTGGTTATTTTTAATGATAAGAAATAGATAGTTCTTAACGGTAAGGATTCTTAGCGCCCAGGTTCGATGTTTAAAATAACTTTAATCAAGGTTAAAAAATTGTGTAGAAACTATTTCATTATGCCCATATTTTATATTATAATGTCCAGGTTTGTTATTTTAAATTTAAAGAAATTGCTATTACAAAGAGTCTAGGTCGTCTTACGTCAAGGTTCTTTAATTGTAATTAATGAGAAAAAATTAAAAGTTTCAAAACGTCCAGGTTCCAGAACGTCCAGGTACATAACTCGCTTATTTAGATATTGTTTTAAAATATATAAACAGTACAATATGAAACCTGGATGATATGGAACAGCTATTTCTCACAAATTAAAAACCAATCCTGGACATCCTGCACCAGGACGATTTATGAAGCACAAAATAATTAATTAATAAAAACCCGCCTCTTCGTGTACAAGTAGGAACCGCTTTTTTAAGCCAACTGAAATTATAATTGATTCCGTTGACAAGTAAACTGCAAAGCTTTGCTTGTGAATATATGTTATATCTTATCATCTGCTGCTAATTCAGTCTGCTAATTCAGAGCTCATTAAAATATGAGTAGTTATTTTTTAACTATATTGTTATTATGTGATTTGGACTAATTTCGTCATTATTTTATCCATTAAAACATTTTGAACCTAAAGGTTACTTACTTAGTACAACATTTATACACTTTTAACCATGATATATTCATATTATCCCAATTTCCCTTCATGGGGAATTATTTCTTCAAAATGTATTTAAGTTGGTACGCCTGGTTCCTTCCACCTCTCCTTCTCCCAAATAGCCCCGCCTCCCAATATATGTAAGATTCTCGGTCAATGGCGTGAGAGAGGGGCGGTCTCGTCCCCACCACTACCAAAGACCTGACCTGCCGGCCGTTTCGTTGTTCAAGCTGGCAAGTAACGTGACCTGTCGAAAATCTTACCTACCAACATGGATCCCCTTGATTTCACAAAGTATTGCTCAGTGGAAGCTTCAGGCTGCGCCCCACTTGGTGCTCAGTGGAGGGGAGAGCTCCTTCCCTCTGGGTATGTAAGGTCATATCCCTGAGGGCCGGTAAGTGAGCTGGGCCCTAGCGGCCCGACCCACCGCTTGGGCATGTTGAGCCCCGAGCACCATACGAATATTATCTATATATATAAAAGCCAAAAACAGTTGACTGCTGATTGGCTGACTGACTGACCACAGTTTCTCAAAAACTATAAGGATTAGCCATGAAACTTGGCACACATATTCCTTTCAGGCTCTAGATGCGTATTTTAAAATATTCCATTTAAAATATTCCTATGAAAGGCTTGAATATGGTATATTATAAAATCCTAAATGATGGCCATTTTAAGCTTACAAGGCTTAATTTCTCAAATACTACAAAACTTTGGGCCATGAAACTTGGCAAAAATATTCTTTATAAGCTTTAAATGCGAGAAAATAAAGGTTTTTAAAATATTCTCTCTCAGACGGCTAAAATAGAGTATATTATAAAATTCAAAATGGCAGCCATTTTAGTTTTTAAAACTATGGACGGAGGCCTATAGAATATTTTCAGGGGATAGAAAAGGTACGAGATCCAATCTACTGAAAGAATAAAATGTACAAATTTGTTACGGCCACCTACTACATATTTGTCAAATGCCACTTAAGCTACTTGCCACTTGCGTTGTGCGACCCGCCCGAAGTACTATGTTGTTTTCCCTTTTTTGTAAAATGGATTGTCCATCTAATAAATAAATAAATAAGTACTTAAACTATAATCTTAAAACTCATTATGAACATTTTATTTCAAGCGTATGTGTATCCAAAAGAAATGGAGATTCCAAGATTAAAAATTTTAGGAGGGTTTGCCTTGGTGAAATAGATTTCAATTCTGAAAAATATATTATTACTACAATAATTTTGCTTATGAATAACTGAGTGACCCGATATTTAATGTGGGTGAGGAACTTTTAGGAAATAGGTTTTTCGCCAAGGCAATTTTCTTATAGTTTTAGATCTATTTTCAAAAATGTTCTAAATTCAGATTGATGTTAAATCAAAAACCCGCTCTTAGCATCTTTTTTGTTTTATATCCCAGATTATCCCTCATTCTCTGTTTTGGAAAATGGGAGGAAGGTAATTCATACCATTTGCTAAACATGAGGGAATCATTTTTAGAGGAAACGTCACACCTTCTTATTTCAATTTAGGGTGGAATTACCAGTTGCACCTTAAGGGTGTGATTGCACGCCAATAACCCAAAACAGTCCATTTCGTAATTATTCCTAAAAATTGCACATGGCATAATATTATTTAATTAAAGTTATTTATCCTTTCTGAGGGCGAAGCTGCAGGTATATCTGCTAGTATATATTACTCCAACCAAACGGAGGACCAAGAATGGAGGACCTGAAATATGTATAAATGTAGTATGAATATTATAACACTGAAATGTTTAATCGTAACTGTGCGAACTGGTAATAATGATATAATACCAAGAAAAGCTCAGTCTACCAGGTACTAAACTTCTTATTTATTATTATTTCCCGGTGAGTTCACATAAACTCAACTAATTTTTACTAGTTTGGTCAAGGGAATAAAAAACTAAATAGATAATTCAAGTTTAAAATATTACCTTCAAAATTAGGAAGCCATCGATATTTTTTGGCCTTACAGCACAACCAATTATTATATGCCAGCCAATCCTGTTGGCCCCATTCATGTAAACTGCGTCAAAGGCCTATAAAGCGCCAAAGTAAAATCTAGTAGAATTGTTGAGTAATTTTGTAAATGTTCCTATGTTATTATAACCATATTCATGTGGTTGTGAACAATAAATGAATGAATTAATGAATTAATAAGGTCTTTATTCAACAAGTGTTTATCAAAGTACAAACTCTGTTTTTCATGACAACTTTTGACAAATAGGTAAGTAAACTTAAATAGTAAACAATACTATTAAAGTGTGTAGGATTGTAAAAACTAAAGAACAAAACTACTTGAAACCCACATAGAACAGTTTATTATAATGTGATTTGGAAAGAAATATAAGTAACTCGATAGTGACTTTCAAACAGTAGAACGCTCATACATAAACATCACCAAAAAACAAATATTGAACAAAATACAATTATATACTTGGAACCACCGTGATATTCGGCTTGATTACAATAGTGATTTTCAAATTGAAATACACCTTTAGTAATCACTTTTCAGTTGCAAACAAAAACTGAATTAATTTTTAATGGATTTTAGTTTTTTCAGGAAAGGCTCTAGGCCAGCATTTTAATTTTAGGAATAGAAGGATAGACAGCTGTCTTACCTTTGAAAGAGTTCAGGCAGGCCATAGAACACATAAAGTAAATCAAAACAAATCACAATATTTCAACCCATTACGTACTTATTCAAGTGAACAAAAGGTAAATCTAATTTATTTCTTCAGGTGAATCTAATTTACTTCACCAGACTTTGAAATAATTTAACTTTGAGACTGTTTTTTATGACTATAATGATCTATAATTTCCATTAAGGTGAAGTGGAGTAAGTGAAACCTCAAAATCACATAGTTTCAAGTTTGAGCTAAAATATCCAAATAATGGTTAAAGATATTCATGTGAGATTTCGCATGTACAAGTATGTTCCTGAATAGATGTTGTACATGGATACAAAAATTTCATTTCAATACATGATTAACTTTTTGAGTTACATTGAATTTATTTACATATCCAGTTTTCTCATTAACGAGTGAAAATCTTTTATCGTGCCCCTTTAAGAAAAACATTTTAGGATTTTTTTTCTTTTTTTCAATACTTTTTTGATTTTTTTTATTCAATTGACATTTTTGAAGATTCATAAATCATCCATGGTAATGCAAAATCTTTTGTATATATTTAATAATAGAGCATCTTTCATGTAAGAACACAAATTTTTCACTGACCGCAACCAACATACAAATGAAGACTAAAAATATTTAATGTGATTTAATAAATATGGTTTGTTGTAAATACATTTAGTTTTAGGTCAATATTGCAATAAACAGCTCATTAGGCCTTTAGTAAATTTGGTATTTCTAAAAAAATCTAAAAACTTAAAAAAATAGGAAAAAAGCTAATAAAATCTTTCAAAATTTGTCTAGTTCCCAGCAATAGTTCCTGATCTATGAAAACCCTTTATGTCCTCATAGGGGCGTCTTTTTTGCGTGTGAGTACAGTTTTATATGATGATATATCAATTTTTGTATTTTTTATAACCCAAATCATGAAAGGTGCGGTCAGGGACAAGGGGCACAGAAAAAACAGGAATCGCCGGTCGTTTTACTCAATGTATTTAATGCCTTTGTTTTAAATTATCATTTTAAATTATCCGTGGCACTTTAATGGGTCAATACCCTGGTTATTTGGGAGTCAACAATTCTCTATTCAACAAAAAATTTAAATAAAATATAAACATTACCTTAAATATTTACATATTTCAAAAACTACAATTTAACTTTTTCATAAATCCTTCAATTATACTGTTTTAAGGTAAAATTGTGTTTCACTTCAACTGAATAGTGCAATTTACAATGAAATGTATAATGATTTTCACGACCGAACCCCAGTACAATCGATAAAACTATTGTGGTCATAAAGAAAATGGTTGTGGTCGTGAGAAAAATGCAGTCGTGAAATCACAATATTTGGCTCTGTTCTGGTGGTAGCCCTGTACCTCGTGTTTGAGAAGACAAAGTGGACTTCTAAGTTAGCGTAGCAATTAAAATATCATATCAACAAAAATTAACACCATGTGCACTGTAACAAATGACTACGTCCAGACTTGGACACATCAAAATTACCAAAAACACAAACTTACCTTTATTAATATTGTTATTCCTTAAAACAAATAGAAATTACTGGCACAACAACAAACACCCACATTCACAATCTGTCTCTTAAACCAACTGACGCTATCGCCACCAGGCTCACCACTGCCGTGTTCCAAAGTTCCAAATTTTACCGTTGCGGTCGGGTAAAATTTAAAATCAACTAAACTTGAGGGACAGACTTATTTTGTCATAATTGTCAGTTTGCAATAGTTAAAAAATTATTTAATGCTCTTTTTTAATAAATTCAATAATTAATGATGATATAAAATATAGCATTATTTATTTTGGCACGCATAATTGGTCTAAAAATAACATGAAAGTTGAAGAATTGACCCTAGGAACAAGTAACGGTAGTGAGATTCGTGACTTTGAAAATACGGAAAAAATACCTAGAACCCATAAACAATCAAATAAATGTTTGTAAAATGTTTCCCCTGTCCCAAAAAATATTAAAACACATATTAATATACTACAAAAACAGTATCTACGAAATAAGAGGCCAGGGACATTAAAGGGCATGATAAAAAATGTTCACTCCTACCCCTTTTTATGGGGCAAGTGAGTTTCAGTGGAACATCTGTTAACCGTCACCCTTGGGAACGAGAATGTGACGGTTAAGAGAATGGAAGAATAACAGAAATTTCATTATAAACCTGTACAAGAAATTGAAGGGGTCCCGCCAGTAACGTTGTAAGCGACATAGAGTAAATTTTTCAGGAAATGGAAAAAACATATAATTGGGAATGTAATGATGTAAACATGTTTGATTTGTTATATATAATTATAATATCATAAAACTAGCCAAACTATAAAGTATTACAATATTATCGCACGTAATAAAAAAGTTATTACAAAAAAAGTTATTTTAAAATTGCAATAACGTTGTAAATGACAGTCGTTTGCAGTGTTGTTGCCGGCTTTGGCGCTTGCAACAACGTTTGTAACGTTTCTTTTGGTTTCTTCTTTTCATTTATGTACGGTTCCCTAGCATTTATTCTCTGCTTACGTACATTTCTGGTCCGTGCAGTGATGTTGCCATTTTTGGCAGTTACAACGTTACTGCAACTGCGGGACCAACAGCGCTTGGTTTTCAACCTGTGTTAGTGCTGTCAACACAAGAGATATCAACGAAAAAATACCCTGCACTGATGCAGGATGTCGTTTACAACCTTACTGCATAGAAATCTCAATTTTGAAAAAGTTGTCGTTTACAATGTTACTGGCGGGACCCCTTCAATTATACCCTGTATGTGAATATACATGTTTGTTGTTGAATTACATTCATACAAACCCATGTGAAAAAATCCCAGAGCTACCCAGTACTTCACCCATTTTTTGGAATGTTCACTTTAAGATTAAACTTGAAATTAGATAGATACTTAACTTAGGCTCAGAAGATAAAGGTATCCTGCCATCCGCTTTGTCTAGTGAAACATTCAATTGGATACCGTATCCTGCTGAAAACCCTTTTCTTTGCAAATACTTGGCAATTAACTGCAACATAAATATTCCTATACAGTATGTGCCAAAATAAACACTTTGAAACTAAATTGGTTCCAATTAGCATGTAGATTCATTTAGTCAAACTGAAACTTTCTTATATTAAGGTTAGTTTGTTGAAATTGAGTTCATTTTAATTTTATAGTATTATAATAATCGACTAATTTAGTATTAATAAATTCAATACAGAATACCTCAGATAATCCGGACACGAATTATCCAGACAAGGACAAGAATTATTACTGATGAAACGTAATAAAGGGCATATAAAGATACATCAAGACTATATTGATATAAAGAATATCGTATATAAAAATGGTTCGAAAATGTGAAGTTGCTCTTGAGTATAGTATTTTCAAGACCTCAGTTGTAACCGAAATGCCATAATGTGCATTGGAATTGTCATTACTTGTAACAAGGAACCAATTATAAAAGATTAAATTTTTTATTATGCCTGGATCTTCAAAAGAGGTACTATCTCCAGCCAAATGTAAAATCTGACAAGTTTTGACGCGACGAGTGATGGTGGCAAGACTCATTTTCACGCATCATAGCGAGATTCATATGCCATGAAAGTTCTACAAGATCGGCTGGCAGAAATTTTAATGATGAGAACAGGGCAATACTGTATTCCTATGTCACTGTATAAAAATGTGATTTTTCTACGACATTAAAGAAGATTGGATTTTAATTTATAATGATTTGCCTCCTGAATTCAAAATCGGCTTAAACAAAATAGGATCCAAAATAATTTTAGATTTCTGGCATGGGGTTGATAACCTATTTTGTTAAAGTTGATTTAGGAGGAGTCGTCTGCCACAATCTGATGACAGCAATGGCAATATCAGAAACAATAGTTCTGCGATGGTTATTTTTGAACTGTAATGTACACTGCTGTTATTGTACTTCAGGATATACAGATTCCTCGTTATCTGGGTTGGCACTTCGAGAAATCAACCAGGATAGTTTGAGGTCTACTGTAATTTTTTTGTATTTTTCACACACTGAGATCCGCTGGAAAATTCATAACCTCATAACAGTTTTTATTTATTCAAAAAATTTGAATTTTTTTTAGCAGTTAACACAGTCTGAAGCATTTGAGAAGTATCCCAATTTACCGAGGGTGATTTTTCCTTTTACAATATATTAACAAACTAGCAGTTCCCATGGCTTCGCTCACGATAAAAATTACAGTCTAACCTTGATTTGAGAATCTGAAGGGGCTGAATGAAAAAAGGTTATATCAAGGAATATTTAATGTAGAGGTCTGTTTACGTGCTATGGCGTTGTGTAGGTTTAAAAAACAGTTATACTCGTAATACAGTAGATAGTGTAGGTTTTCTTTTCTCAGTCATGACTCAAAAACGGCAAGACAGATTTTAACGTTAAATGTGTCAATTTTAAGGTATTCTATGCATATTTGCCAATACCGCTCAGAATTGTCAAATAGGGTATCAAATAATTAGTACAATAAAGAGCTGAACAGTGGCGCTATCCGTCGACAGTGTTACAAACTTGAGTCACTTTAGTTTACATCTTAACATATGGGGGATTTTCAATATATTTTGAAAGGTCAACTACAGACTGTAGCACTTATTTTTTCCGTGCAAAACCAGGACACCCTCGGATTAGATGAATACCCCCATTGCAGCAGACCTGCATACTCAGCGAATTTCAAATGAAGGACATATTTCAATCCAACATAGTGAGATTTGACATGTTTTTGTAATCTCCATAAGAATAACATGGAGAATGAGTATGCAGGTTTGCTGCAACAGGTATTTTAAAATGGGTGGTTTCAATTCAATATTTAGTAGACCTGAACTAGAAGAAGCCATGTACCAAGTTTTACCAAGATAAGTAAAAAAATTAAGGAAGATATAGCAGTTATTTTATTTCCCATAAGGATAACATGGGGAATGATTATGCATGTTTACTGCCACAAAAATGGAAACTTTGGGGGATTTTAGACTATACTATATTAAATCTCATCTAGATGAAGCCACTAACCAAGTTTTATTAAGACATGTTGAGAAATAAGCGAGATATAGAATTTTTGCTTTTTTCCCGTAAGGTTAACATTGGAACAACGTACTGTGTTTAGCACTTCCAATGTCTCAGTAATCAATGGACATAGAGCAATGATTCAAAATACAAAATTGTTTGTTTTTTCGAGCTGAATTCAATGGTGCTAGCCAAAATTTGATTATTTTTATTTTTCTATGTGAAAACTAAAAAAAAACCATTTTGGGGGTTTATCCCTCTTTACCCCCCCTCCCAGTGGTCCAATCGGTCTGGTTTACAAACTCGTCCAATTGATTACCACTTTACATGTCTGTACCAAATTTCATTAAGATCGGACCATATTTATGGCCGCTATCGTGCTGACAGACACATATAGATAGATAGATAGATAGATATATACAAATTTGAACGAATGGTGTTTTTTGCTTCTGGTGGCCCCAAAACGAGAAGTTATCATGGTCTCGGGCTTAGGTCTCACCATAAGACCTACGGTAATAGCTTCTTCCCTATAGGGGAAATTTGCTAAAAAGGAATTCGCCAAACTATTGTGGGGGTTGTAAGGACGCCCTAAGGGAAAAACTGTAACTCCCGTTGCCTAAATAATCATTGAGCCACATTTTATGATTAAACAGATAAGATACAGAAATTGATGATGGATTAAACCTTAACTAAATGTAACTTTTATATAGAGCGTATGACTTTAAAAAACTGAGAAAACAACCATAAGCCATGATGAAAGGAATCAAATTATAGATCAGCTGAGACAACGTATACGTTTGTGAAACTAATTACCCTCTGCTTGACTGATGAAATTGGAAAGAAAACAAAAGATCATCCATTACATTATATGGGCATATTTAAAACCTTTGACTCCGCTAAAAACCTTAAAACCCAGAGATTTTTATAATTTAAAGATTTCTTTATAAATAGATCATAGAATTAGATTAGGCTATCACAGCAAAGTCTGTTGGTGACCAAAAAATTACCTTACCCCCCTCTTTTAGTCTTGCGGGGAATTAGTTTCAAGGCTCAACCATAAAAGGCAGGTTTAAACTAAACCTGCCTTCAAGCTTTAAACTAAAGAGGTCGAATTAGATTAAATGCCAAGTCATCGTAACAGGCATAATTAACCTCCCGCTGCCGAAATAAATATGGTTCCATATATGAATTTATGATTAAACAGATTAGGTACTAAAAATAAACTAAATGCAGGGGTGGATTTACATATGGGCTTAAAGGGCTATAGCCCAGGGCGGTAGAATTTGGGGGGGCGGCAAATTAGAGAGAGAAGTCACAACCTGGCCTGAAATCGTAGAAATAGCCTTGCTTAAGGGCCGGAACAGCTAAAAAAGGACCACAACGGGGTGAAAAAGCACACGCGCGAGTAAAAAAAAGATCACCACTTTTGCCGAGCCGAAAATCCCGGGGCCGCGGCCCTACTCTCCCTGTGGAGCCCGGGGGCGGCAAATTTCCAAATCCGCCTCTGACTAAATGTAACTTTTATATAGTACATAACTATGTCCATAAAATAAATCAACAAAAGCAGAATAAAACCGAAAGAAATCAATTTATAACCAGCTGTAACAGCGTATATGTACATTTGTGAAGCTAACTCAGCTGGCTGATTGAATGAACATTAAAAATGTAAACAAAAGATCGTCCATAACACTTTTAAGTGGGAAAATTTGAAAAATTCGACCTCGCCAAAAACCCCTTGAAACTTCGAATTTTGAAAAATCCTTTCTTAGCGGCTGCCTACGCACTAAGAGGAACATTCACGCAAAATTTCAAAGTTCTAGGTCATATAGTTTGTGCTCTGCGATGATGGGTGCGAGTGGTATTTGACAAATATATAGTAGACTAGTAGATATACCCGCAGCTTCGCCTGCTGAAAGTAGGCCTATGACTAATTTTAACCCTGGGGGGCTGGTAATTCCACCTTAGATTGAAATAAGAAAGTGTAATGTTTCCTCAAAAAATGTCTCCCTCATGATTAGCAAATGTTAAGAATTAGTATTCTCCCATTTTTCCAATACAGAGAATGAGCGATAACCTGGGATATAAAACAAAAACGCTAAGGGGAGGTCTTAGACTTTAAATAAATCTTAATTTAGCGTGTTTTTAAAAATAGACGGTAAATGCATTGGCCAAAAACTACTTCCCAGACGTTTCTCAATCAGATTTGAGGTCAGGTTAGTCTGCTATCGATAAGGCAAAATATTGTGAAGATAGTTTGTGTTTTGGAATTGAAATCCCCATCACCTCAGCAAACCCTTGTAAACTTATAATTTTGGAAACTCTGTTTCAAGGGCATATACATATGCTCGAAATGAAATGTCCATATGGAGTTTTAAGATTTAGTTTGAATATCTATTTATTTAAAAGACGGGCAGCAAATTTTATCAAAGTAGGAATACAAAATAATACTTCGGACGGGTCGTACAACGCGAGTAGCTCAAGTTGCATTTGCCAAATATAAATAGTTGGTGGCCGTAATAAATGTGTTCACTTTATTTTTTTAGTAGATTGGATCTCGTACCTTTCTTATCCCCTGAAAATATTCTATAGGCTTCCCATCCATAGTTTCAAAAACTGAAATGGCCGCCATTTTGAATTTTATAATACACTCTATTTTAGCAGTCTGAGAGAAAATATTTTTAAAACCTTTCTTTGCTTGCATCTAGAGCCTATAAATAATATATGTGCCAAGTTTCATGGCCCAAAGTCTTGTAGTTTTGAGAAAGTAAACTTTGAATGCCAAAAATGGGCGCCATTTTGAATTTCATAATATACCATATTTGAGGCTTTTGAAAGAAAATATTGCAAAACCCTTTCTTAGTACGCATCTAGAGCCTGTAGAGAATATTTGTGCCAAGTTTTATAGCTCTAAGCCTTATAGTTTTTGAGAAACTGTGATCAGTCAGTCAATGGATTTTGGCTTTTATATATATATATATATATATATATATATATATATATATATATAGATTATACATTAAATAAAGGATACAGTGGCACTTCTTCGTTTACTCTTGCCTTAACTGACTTTTGTTTCTCACAGATGTGATGGTTATTATAAAATAAATTAAATATCTAAAAACTTTAATTGTTGTAAGAGTAGTTACTGCATTTTCATTCACCCTCAGAGGATGATGGCAACTAAAATATTACTTGATATCGGGTATCAGCTTGAATGTCGCAATGATTTGGAAAAATTATCTCAAAAATCAATAAATTGATCGAAAAAGGATAAATTGCAATATTTGTTAATATTACAAGGGCCGTTCAGAAAGTAAAAAATACTATCTCACTACATCTAGCCCTGTTGTACAATCCTCACGACTATAATAGTGTGGGCTAAACCTCCACTCCTGGTCTCATATTTTGAGCCAAGTCCCATTCCAGACTAATCATGCATTTCACTCTTTTAGCGTCTCAAAATGGGGTGTCCATTAAAAATCCCGCAAAGTGGATTTAACCTGATAATGTTGCTTCCCTAAGTTAGTTTACGATTTGAAAACACTTTTCCTGCCTCAAAATTCCCTTAACCTTGAAAAAGTTATACAGCATTTCTTTGAAAATGTCCTACTTTAGGTAGCAAAGTTTTGTAAAGTTGCTGTGCTGCAGGGGGTGAGCATCGCGTCGATATGGATCAGAAACACCCTTGTATGCAACGGATTTTTCAACATCACTTGTTTTGAATGGCATGTCAAGTTATGGAAGAGTCTCACAATAGACTCAGAATAATTTTTTCTCCTGTAAATATAAATTCAACTTGCAAGGCCACCAACAGACTTTTGGAGGCCTGGGGCAGGCAGAGTTTGGATGAGAGACCCCTCATTCAAAAAATCGTAAACAAAAAAAGCTTTTTCTCTTAACTAGCTAATTTTGTAGAGTCTGCTGATTAATATATATGTGTGTTCAATTTTAACCCAATGACAAGACCTGTACTCAGGGCCGGCCCCAGGGGTGGGTGGACCGGGCGGCCGCCCAGGGCGGCAGATTTTTGGGGGTGGCAAATTTTGAGGAACGGCAAATTTTAAAATATGAATAAAATAATAAATTCATTATGTATCTCATTTTACCCAAAGAATAAGCCTAAGGCCGGAGACACACAAGGCGTTTTATTTTATCGCAGCGGCGAAACTACCGCTGCCGCCGTTTTCGCAGTAGTGTACAGATTTAAATGGACGCTTACACACGGGGCGGAAGAGATACCGCGCGTTAATATTGCGGCTGGCGGTCGTTTTGCAATCGCTCGAAAGCGGATTTTTTCCGCTTTTGTCATCACGGTGGCGTATGCAATTAAATGGGTGTTTACACATTTGGCGGATTTTCTACCACCGGCGCCGCCATGGTCAGATGGTAAGACATGCTAAACATTGTACCGTGTTGATGACGTCTGGAGTTCTGTGATCAGCATATGGTAAAATGCATTTGGTAAACACCCTCAGACGTCATCAAAATTAAAATGGTACCGTGGTTGGCGATAATTTTTCCGTCGCGGTATTTTTACCGCCACGTGTGTAAAGACATTGAATATATACCCGTGGTAAAGAACACCGATTTCGTCGGTGGCGGCGGCGAAATTATCGCAGCGATAAAAAACGCCCAGTGTGTCTCTCCGGCCTAAGAATATGTATATACGGCAATGCAAGCATCGATTTACAATTATAATTCAAGTCCAAATATAAAAACAAACCACTCGGCTCGGCTTGTATCGAACAACCGTCGCTGCGCAGAACAGTGACAGCGTCAAATATCTACAAATTCCATAAGGGTTTTCTCTGTTACGTCCCTTTTCTTCCGATTTATATACTCAACCGATTTTCATGATTGAGGTGTCACTTTAAAGCTTATGATCTAGCGCACGGCGGACAGGTAGTTAAAAAAATATTTCGTTTGGGGCCCCATAGCCTTTGATCTAGAGGGCGCTTTAAAATGTTGACCAACTTTCATTATAAGAGTTTTAAATGTCAATTGTAACTTAACAGCTGATTACCTTCGGGTCAATTTTTAAGTTAGATTATAAACAAAAAACAAAAATAGATCTCTGCAACTGTAAACATGAACCAGCTTATGAAATGAAAATAATTTTAAAATGTGCAAATTACACTTGGAACCCCTAGTACATTATTATTTAAGAGTTTAGGAAGACATAGTGGGATTGCATTACAGTGGAAACACTGTAGTTCGGCAATCGCTCAAGGAAGGGGTGGAGCCCGGGAGTAAACAATTAGACGGGATATATGATGGGAGGGGGGCGGCGGTCGCCGATCTCACCCAGGGCGGGACAGTCCCTAAGGCCGTGCCTGCCTGTACTATAACCGTTCATTTGCCTTAGTTTGCCTGTAGGTGTTGTGAAGTTGTTTTATAACTTTATGTATTCATTTCCCCGCACTTGTGGCACTAAAGGCAAACTAAGGTGTATAAATACATGTGTTCTAAAAACATTAAATGACTTAATTTGATATAAACCAAACAATTACTGTATATTACATTTACATGCTGGCCTATGGTAAACCTTTTATTTATGAATAAAAATACCAGAACAGATCACGCAGTAGAAGTACAATCTGTCTTCTTTTATTGGTTCAATGAATTAATTACATTGAATTACTTAATTTCACTACTTTTAATTACTTCAAAAATGCTTCAACAGCTGAATCCTAATATAATTAAGTTACATATGGAATCGGCTATTTAAGTAATTTTGAAGCTCTCAATTCCATGCCGCTTATTACAGAAAGACTTTTCTGAATAAGCGAATAGAAGCGAATAGCAAATAGAAATAGAGGACTTAGAGCAGTTACTTTTAATTACTTCTTAAGTACAAAGACAATAATATCACTTAGCTTAACCATGAATATTTCACATTTTAATCAGTAGAAAATGAATTTCACCTTTAAATTTAAATTTAATTTAAAAAAAAGTTTTTTGTTCAAGTTTAATTTTATATTTTATTCATGGATAACACTATCGATAAATTCAGTTATTTTCTTTCAGATACTTATATAATTTAATTTTATTCTGATCGCTGTATCTTTTTAGAATGTAGTTAATTGTAAGTGCTGGAACCTCAAATCAGGCTTAAGCCTGTGAGGCCCTAGGGGAAAGTCGTCTGATATCGGACAGCGGCCGGTATCGGACAGAACCAGTTTCAGGAAAATTACGCTAGGGGCAGCAGCTGTCAAGTCGTCAGTACAACCACCTAAATGAGCAAGTCGGGTCATCGCCATATTGGACAGTTACTGTACACGGCTTTTGTTGTGGTTAGAGTTTTTTGTTTTTTTGAGTTGGGACACGTGCACGGATATAGTTTTCCCAAGCTGCTGCATCGATTGAAGTAAATGATATTGGTCATAGTCGAGTTTAAAATACTTAGTATACTTTATACTAAGTAAAAAACGACGTTTAGGTCCAGTCGCATTGTGGACTGCGGCTTGACAGCCATTATAAACTGTGTTGTCTGGCGGCTGGTATCGGACAAGCTGCAATCGGGTGGTATCGGACAATGTAATGACCACTTAAATTCGCGGATTTTTTTGGATTCTTTGATTTTTTAGGGAACATGGGGAAAATAAGAGGGAATTATGATGTAGTGTCCATTAAATTGGCAATAGACTAGGTTTTGTCTGAGGAAATAATAATACGGACTGCAAGTGAGAGGTTTGGTGTGCTGAGGAGCAATCGTTTAGGAAATAAAGAAGTCATCGGAGAAAGATCATTTAGGAAATAAATACATTATAAATTTATTCAATTGTATGATTTAATATCCACCAAACCTAAATTAAGTACTATTTTTAGGTCTGTCCGATACCACCCTCCAAAAATTGGAAGTCGCATTTTGTAAACAGGTAAACTTTTTCAAAAAACAGTATGTTGTTATTGTCATTATTATAAATAATTTAAACCAACTGCACATGAAATACTGAAGTATTATTTGACGCATAAGGTAGTTACTTATCGTAATCCTTAAACCGAGTAGTCAAAAAAAAGCTAAGGTGTCCGATACCTGCCGACCTTCCCCTATATTTTTTCTTTTACACTTTGTGAAGTTGTAAAGTTATTTTTATGTTATTAGAATATAGGTTAGGTTTTTTAATGTCATCCTGGTATGGGTATTCATATTTCCTTAATTATGTAAATTATTCATTTTTATATCAGGACTGACATGTGTTTCAATTTGTTTCACGGTTTTGTATTTATGTGTAAAAGAGAAAATAAATAATTTCTTTCTTTCTTTCTTTTCTTTTTTTGACTTCACAGTTGACCTAAGTTACCATAAGCAGGTAACTTTACTGGGAGACCATTTTCCGGTTTTATCCTAGCCTGTTAAAATTAGGTCAAACTATAACCTCAATCGGAGGTATTTGTAGTAATTGTAGTAATTACTCTCTGATTAGCCAGAAAATTTGTTTGTGCCAGGTTAAGGCGACAGTCTAGTTGCATTCCTCCGGTCTCCTAGTGATGCTGTCACGATTTGCTTTAATTTTTAAGTGAGGCAACCTGTATTTCTATGGAGCTTGGTTCGTACAAAACTAACCTCAGAGAAGCGAAGTTTAAATTAAATAACTTTAAGGGAGAAAGTATCAGTTTCCTGATACCATTTATTTTCATTGAAGATATTATGCTGAAAAATTTGTCGGAGATAGATTCTACTCACTACTTCAAGCAAAATTGCATAAATTATGAACAGTTTATAAGTCCTCAACGTCATGACATCTAATATTGGTTTATTGTCAGTTTTAAATTTTAAACACAAATAATTTATTTCTATTGACCATTGATATGATTATAAAATTGTAATTAAAATTTCAAATATGATAATATTAACAAGAAATAAAACCATTTTTACACAAAAAATTAAATCTGTAAATGAAATATGCTGCTCAGCAACTAGTTAGCCAAAAATTCATTCAAGGAGTAAAAAGCCCTTTATGTTTTAAAAAACCTGTAGCCCTCTGTGTAAAAGCCTTTAAGTTTTTTAAGAGTTTTAGAATGTAAACTGCATATTATTTTATATCAAATTTCTTGTACAGTACACTCCCGATTATTCGAGGTTGTCGGGACCGAGGCTGCCTCGGATACCGAGAATCTTGGATAATACAAAGGCTGCTTATATTTTGAGGTTTGAGAGATACAAGACCACAATAGGAAGTTTATTGCTGATAAAATACTTCTTCTGAATGAAATATCTTCCCTGAAAGAAGTGGATGAAGTTGTAAATGCTCTGAATAGTAAAATTTTGCATATTTTCAACTCTTGTACCCCAGTTGTAAGAAAGCGTGTAACGAGGAAAAGGGCTCCATGGAGAGACGATCATATTTTGTCTCTGACAAAAATTAAGAACAAGTGTCATAAAGCGCTCTTAAGTTGTAGGAACAGTTCGACCAGATCTGCATATACAAAAGCAAGAAACACATTGAACTCAGCCATAAGAAGTGCAAAAAAGCACTACTTTTCAAGTCAATTTTAGAATAAAGACCCAAAAGGTTTTTGGTCATCGTTAAGAAGCAATGGCGTACTGGGCTCGATCAAAGATAATGAGTGCAACTTCTCTCCCGAGCACTTGAATCAATTCTTCTCCACAATGGGTGGCAAAGCTTGTATTGACAAGAGCAGGATTGAGTTCTACAATGATAATCTAAGTGGCCAAGTGAAGAGCAAATTCTCATTCAGTCCGGTGACAGAGAAAAGAATCAGGGATGTCATGAACAGCATCACAACCCGAGCAGTTGGTGTGGACGGCATTTCTATTGACATGGTTAAATCGTTAAGTCCTTACTGTGTTTCTGCCATTTGTCATCTTGCCAATTTGTCCCTGACTACTGGCATTTTTCCCAGTGCCTGGAAACAAAGTATTTTAATTCCGCTATCAAAAAAGGCTAATGCTTTGTGTGCTTCTCATTTCAGACCCATTTCAATTCTTCCAGTGCTTTCCAAAATATTGGAAAAGGTAATTGGAGAGCAATTAGTTTTGTTCCTTGAGTCAGAGGACGTTCTTCCTGAAACACAATCAGGCTTACGGATAGGCTTCAGCACTAGTTCAGCTCTTCTTAATGTTATGGATGAATTGATTTGTGCTAGAGATAGAAATTGGGGTAGTATTGTAGCTGGATTGGACTTTTCACAGGCATTCGATTCGGTTAGTTTCGATCTTCTGTTGGCCAAACTGAGATTTTACCATTTTGATAATCAATCTGTGAACTGGTTTTCTTCTTACATCCATAATAGGTCTCAACAAACTCGAGTTAACGATCAGGTTTCAAGTTTCTTGCCCAAAGTATCCGGGGTTCCCCAGGGCAGCTGCTTAGGCCCTATCCTCTTCCTGATATACACTGCCGACCTTGAGTCACAACTTAGTCACTGTTCTGTCCATTCTTATGCTGACGACTCGCATCTTGTGTTATCTTACCCGTTGGCTGAATTTCCTGAGGCAATCGTTTGCATGAATGACGACTTGAGAAGGGTGAATCAATGGTCTGTTGATCATGGTCTTCAGCTGAATCCTGACAAGTGTTCAGTTTTAAGAATCGTAAACTACTCTGTTCAAAACCAACGCAACAAGGATAGTGATTGGGAAGTTCTTCTGGATGATAAGTCTTTACCTGTGTGTAATTCATTAAAATTTCTTGGAGTCAAATTAGACTCTATGCTCAATTTTTCTGAACATGTGAGACACATCTGTAAAACAGTTGTTGCTAAATTAAGATTGTTTTATAGGTTTAGGTTTGTTCTTCCAGTTTTTACCAAACTTGAGATAGTTCGTGCTATAGTCCTTCCATCTATTTATTATGCTCTTCCCTCTTTTGCTAACAGCCTTACTCAGGAAAAGATGAATATTCTCACAAGACTTCAGAATAGTGCTCTGAGATTTGTTTTCAACCTAAAAAAGTCAGATCATATCAGCGAGTATAGGTCAAAGGCAAACATCTTGACTGTAAAACAATGCTGTGACCTCCAAACAAATCTCATTGTTCATAAAACTTTGTTAACAGAGTGTCCCAAATATCTAAGGAGGAAACTGGTTTTCAGGTCTGAGGTGAGCGTTCGCTCCACTCGGCAGGAAGGCTTGTTACACTTAAGTGCCAAGGGTCAGAACAGAACTTGGGAAAAAAACTTTTTCATACTTCGGACCCCAAGCCTACAATGCCCTCCCAATTGACCTCAGATTGACAAGCCTTGCAGTTTTCAAAAGGGGTTTGAAAGAATTATATTAATAATAATTTAAGAGTAGAAGTTAATAATAATTTATTAATAAGTTAATAACTTGACAACAGTTGTATTGAAAAGCAAAGCATTGTACTTTGAATAACGCTGGCTAAATAAAGAAGTTTTTTCTTTCTTTCTTTCTTTCTTTTAGAGTATCTAGGCCGGTAAAAAAGAACTGTCAAAAAATTATTTGAAAACAATCCCAATATTTATAAACAACAAGTAACAAAATAAACTTCGGCAAGGAAAATCGCCATTCGTCATATTAATGTCTATATTTGTACGCACGTTTGTTTATGGTGGGAGTTCACTACTGGAAAGCTCAGTGTCGGAGGGTGAATCTAGGTCAATATGAATGTGGTGATTGAACTGGTACGATGTACTCGTTTCTTGTCATTCTCATAAGGCCTCATGCGGCAAATAGTTCCCCCAATATTTGTCAAACTCATCATTGTTCGACGATAGAAAACTCCCGCCTTGGATCCAGCAGAAGACGACTCGGTAAGTTCCTCCACTAATGATTTATATTCAAAACACAAATTTAGGTTATTGGTAGTATTTGTATCATAAAATAATAGGCCCTACTACGAATGTTAATTTATATTATAAACTTGAATAAATGAATAAACTAACAAATTAGAGATAAGTTATATTTACTTTACCAAAAACCATGACCATCACATTATTATTATGTTTCGACCAAAAGTAAAAATAATGTATACTTTAGCTAAGAACGACCTCGGATAATCCGGAGTCTCAGATAACCGGGGCTCGGATAATTGTGAGTGTACTGTAATAATGTGTAGAATGTCGGTGGCGCAGATGGTAGCGCACTCGGCCCCGGTTCTGTGGCGGCAGTGTCGCAGGATCGAGTCCCGATGATGCCGCATACTTTTAACAGTACACTGTTCATTGTGTTCATCCTTGTACTGTACCGGCTCACTCCTTGGGTTTGCTTGATGACTTCCACGCACAGGCCTGAGGCCCATGTGGGGGGGGGGGGGCAAATGCAAGGTAAAAAGAGGCCGCCACCCTCTTTTTAAAAAAGAAAAAGAAAAAGAAAAAAGAAATGTAAATCCCTAAGAAGTTTTCAAATAGAATACAAAGTAAATAATGTATGAGTGACTGGGTAACTCCAACTTTAAGGAGGTCCATCACCTGCAGTGAAGTGAAGTGAATGGCGTCCACCTGCGCCAATTGTGAGTACAGGTGCATTTGAGTGATTTCTACCTGGCCTTCAACCACAACTAAACTTTGACACAGATATACCAAAAAACTGAATATTCATCAGATAATATTGTGTTATAGCAACTCCCGCCAAATAGTGGTGTCCAAATAAACAAAAGATATTCTTCAGGGAAACGTGATTTTAAACAAGAATACTTGTGGAAAGTAGGTGGTCTAAAAATTTCATTAAAAGCTTCAAAATTTTTTTTAATTTTTTGTAAATTTATTTCAATTTTAATCAACAAAAAATGTGAGCACAACTGTCAAATAATAATCCTAAATTTACCTTGATTGTTCCTATAAATACTTTTTACAATGACAGCCTGCAACTTTCATGATAAAAATGGAAGTAATAAAGTAATACATCATAGTTATAAAGAAATGATCGAAATAAATTTAATACAGTAGAGTCCCACAAACCCAGACTAATGTGGACCGAACGGTGTCCGGGTTTGTGAAATTTCCGAGTAATCGGGAAATGAGTAAAAATAAGAATAGTTTCTGTTATTTCTATAAGAAATCATTTATTTATTTCATAGTAAAAAATACAAAAACTACATTATAAGTTACAAAAAAAAAACTTACAAGAAAACCCAAAACTGTTTTATATGTGTCACACCATGCTCTGGCCTTGAATCTCAATGCACTTTATTGCTCTGGCAGGCTTTCCGAGTTATCCAGAATTCCGGGTTATCGAATTCCTGGTTTGCGGGACTCTACTGTACCACCGTTGCAGCAGACCTGCATACTCAGAGAATTTCAAATGCAAAAGAACATACTTCAATCCAACGTAGTGAGATTTAACTACATTAAACGTAGTGTGTTTTTGTATGCTCCATAAGAATAACATGAAGATTGAGTATGCAGATTTGCTGCAACAGGTCCTTTAAACCTGGGTGGTTTAATTCAATATTTAGTAGATCTGAACTACGAGAAACCATATACCAAGTTTTAACAAGATATGTCAAAAAAATAAGGAAGATGTAGCATTTATTTTAATTCCCATAAGGATAACATGGGGAATGATTATGCTGGTTTGCTGCCACAAAAATGGAAATTTCGGGGGTTTTAGACTAAAATACATTAGATCTCATCTAGATGAAGCCACAAATCAAGTTTTATTAAGATATGTTAAGTAATAAGCGAGATATATAATTTTATGTATTCCCCTTAAAGTTGACATAGGGACAACATACTGTGTTTACCAGTTTCAATATCTCGGTAACCAATGGACATAGAGCAATGATTCAAGATACTAAATTGTTTGTTTTTTCAAGCTGAATTTAATGGTGCTGGCTAAAATTTGATTATTTTTATTTTCCTATCTGAAAAACTCAAAAAACCCATTTTTGGGGGTTTATCCCCCTTTACCCCCCCTCCCAGTGGTCCGATCCGGCTGGTTTACGAACTCGTCCAATTGATTACCACTTTGCATGTCTGTACCAAATTTCGTTAAGATCGGACCATATTTACGGCCGCTATCGTGCTAACAGACATATATATATAGATAGATATATAGATATATATACAGGGTGTTTCACGATAACCCTGACAAACTTCAGGATATGGCTCCTTAGGTCAAAATGAGAACAAAATTTCCAGTAAACATAGGTCCTAAACTCAATTGTTTTCTATCTATTAGAGAAAACAGGGTTTTTTTTCGGTTTTCAGTGTACTTATTCAACATTTTGACGTCTAGATTGAAAATATGACAAGATATTTTGATAATACCTTCATAGCTAGATAGAATATTAAATTTTAAAGAGATTTCATAACTACTTCATGCAAAAATGAAAAGTGGAACTGAGAAAAAGTTGTCTAAAAATCCAAATTTTCCTAAAGATTCAAGAACTAAAAAATTTTTTGATTTTGACAGCCCTTCATACTGAAACCGCTCGAGTGTTTGGCTTGCAATTTTACCAAAAGTTTTAGAATTTAATGGAGAACAAAGAAACATCAATTTAAGTATACTTTTTGTGAGGATTATTTTTGTCAAAAACCAAAATTTTGTAAGGTATCAAAAAATACTGAAATTTTGATACACAAATAAAACTTTATATTTTGATTATTTTTTATCATATTTGAATCAGACTTGGTATGTGGCTTCGACTAGCTAAGGTATAACGGTTAATAGCCTAAAATTTCCTCCTTTTTTACTTTTATAGCAGCAAACCTGTGTATTCATTTTCTAATGTTATCCTTATGGGGAAATATTTTTAATATGATAGTTCAGTTATTGCTCAACATATTTAAATAAAACTTCGTATATGGCTTCATCTAATTGAGATCTACCTAGTTATGGTGTAAACCCTTAAAGATTTACATTGTTATGGCAGCGAACCTGCATACTCACTTTCCATGTTATACTAAAAAAGAAAATTTTGACATGCTTACTTATGGATAAAAGGTTATATTCCTTGATATGAAGCTTTATAATAATTATTAAATAAAACATTTCAAAATCACTGAGTATGAATAAGAAGCAAAGCGGGAATCGTTATGGTATGTATGGATATAAGGAAAAGTGAGATATTTATAATGCGTTTCCCATAAGGTTAACAATGGGAAGTGAGTATGCAGGTTTGCTGCCATAAAAATGTAAATCTGGAGAGCTTTAGGCAATAATTAGGTAGATCTCAATTAGATGAAGCCATATGCGAAGTTTTATTTTAATATGTTGAGAAATAACTGAATTATCGTAATAAAAATATTTCCCCTTAAGGATAACATTAGAAAATGAATACACAGGTTTGCTGCTATAAAAGTAAAAAAGGTGGGAATTTTAGGCTATTAACCATTACATCTTAGCCAGTCAAAAACACAAACCAAGTTTGATTCAAATATGATAAAAAATAATCAAAATATAAAGTTTTATTTGTGTATCCAAATTTAAGTATTTTTTTATACCTTACAAAATTTTGGTTTTTGACAAAAATAATCCCCATAAAAAGTATACTTAAATTGATATTTCTTTGTTCTCCATTAAATTCTAAAACTTTTGGTAAAATTGCAAGCCAAACACTCGAGCGGTTTCAGTATGAAGGGCTGTCAAAATCAAAAAATATTTTTAGTTCTTGAATTTTAAGGAAAATTTGGATTTTTAGACAACTTTTTCTCAGTCCCACTCCTCATTTTTGCATGAAATAGTTATGAAGTCTCTTTCAAATTTAATATTCTATCTAGCTATGAAGGTATTATCAAAATATCTTGTCATATTTTCAATATAGACGTCAAAATGTTCAATAAGTACACTGAAAACCGAAAAAACCCTGTTTTCTCTAATAGATAGAAAACGATTGAGTTTAGGACCTATGTTTACTGGACATTTTTTTCTCATTTTGACCTAAGGAACCATATCCTGAAGTTTGTCAGGGTTATCGTGAAACACCCTGTATAAAAATTCAAACGAATGGTGTTTTTTGCTTCTGGTGGCCCCAAAACGAAAAGTTATCATGGTCTCGCGCTTAGGTCTTACCATGAGTCCTACGGTAATAGCTTCTTCCCTATAGGGGAAATTCGCTAAAAGAATATAATTCTTAATAATTATAAGAATAATTCAATAATATATCTAGTATTTACCTTTCTTAAAGAGATTACAACCACTACGATAATGTATTTTACATAATACCACTTTCCTGGCAAACTGTAAATTTCTAAAACTCTTTTTTTACACTTATAAATTGAAAATTGTTTGAGGAAACCAGCAATATAAACTGAAGTAACTGCAGTCCAGAAAAAAGCCATGACACCAGAATGAAGCCTAAATTACGACTGATAAGATAGTAATACACTTGAGTGAGGTAAATACAAATTAAGATTAATCACTTAATCACTTACTTAGCTTCTATTATAAATATACCAGAACTTGCATTTAAAACAATGATTCTTCATTATGTCCTTTAAATTGACATAGTTGAGCAGCTTTAATCTTGTTGATGTGGGCATATTCCACTTTTACTTCCTCCCACTATACCATAGTATATAGAGGAAGTTATGTTTTTGTAAAATTTTCTAGTTTGAGTTGTTAGTGGATATATTCGTTTTAGTGTGCCCTGGATCCAAAAAAGTGATTTTCGGAGTGGTGTGTATGGATGTATATAAACAGAGCTAGAGATGACACCAGTGGTCCGATTTCCATGAAATTTGGGATGCAGGTATCAAACTGTTTTATCTCCTGGTGGTTTTTCTTCTTCTGGAATTTCCAATTTTTTTACTCATTTTTTTACCCTGTATAATCTCATTACAAATTACAAAAATCAAAATTTCTCAAAAACTGCTCAAACGATTTTGATGAAAATTCCATGGTTTTTAGTGTCTAAGATGACGAACAAAATGAAACCTCCCACTTGTCTGTAAACATTCAGGTTCAAAAGTTATAAGGATTTAAGTTTTAAACAATTTTCAAATTTAATTACTTTTATTATAATTAATCAAAATCTACATGCAACCATTAAATTTGGCTTGAAAAAACAAACAATCCAAATATGTTGATTTATCAGTCTTCATCAAGTGGTTGCGGAGGTAATTGATATTTTCGTTTGACGCTAGACACAGTACGTTTTCTAATGCTATTCTTGTCACAAATATATAATAACCCCGTTGCAGCAGACCTGCATACTCAGCGAATTTCTAATACAAAAAAACATAATTCAATCCAACATAGCGAATTTGACATGTTTTTGTAATCTCCAAAAGAATAACATGGGGTATGAGTATGCAGGTTTGCTGCAACAGATATGTTAAAACTGGTTGGTTTTAATTTATTATTTAGTAGATCTTAACTAGAAGAACCAAGTTTTGCCAAGAAATGTTCAAAATAAGGAAGATATGGCATTTTTTAATTTCCCATAAGGATAACTTTGTGAATGAGCATGCAGGTTTGCTGCCACAAAAATGGAAATTTCGTGGATTTTAGACTAATATACATTAGATCTCATCTAGATGAAGCAACAAACCAAGTTTTATTAAGATATGTTGAAAAATAAGCAAGATATATAATTTTACTTATTCCCCATAAGGTTAACATTAGGACAACGTACTGTGTTTACCACTTTCAATATTTCAGTAACAAATGGACATAGAGCAATGATTCAAAATACTATATTGTTTTTTTTAGCTGAATTCAATGGTACCAACAAAAATTTGATTAATTAATATAATTTTTCTACGTAAAAAACTGGGTTTACTTTACCCCCCCCCCCTTCCGATGGTCCGATCGGGCTGGTTTACAAACTCGTCCAATTGATTACAACTTTACATGTCTGTACCAAATTTCATTAAGATCGGATCATATTTACGGCCGCTATCGTGCTTACAGGCACACACACACACACACACACACACACACACACACACACACACACACACACACATATTTTATATATACTGTGTGTCCCAAAAGTCCCGGACCGGTTTAATATCTTTTGAAGTAAGCCAGATATCAATCAAAACAATATTTCGCATACCTTTTAGTACTAAAAAAACCTACTTTTTGATGTACATGTCATTTCTAACCCCTGCCCCCAAAATTGGATTTTGGGGGGTAGCCCCCAAAATTTTAAATGTAAACCCCCATCGTGCGACTGCTTCTTTTAAAGGACTTGTTAAAAGAAACACAATTCCACCAATCGGAGGTCGATATCTTGCTCCAGTCCAAAATGGCGGCCATTGAAAAATTTAAAAATGCCGTCTGTCAATTAAAATTGAGTATTTTCTGTGATCGGCAATTCACATTTAAATCAAACAAGAACCACCAGAACACATTTTAACTACTTAAAAGATATAAAAATAATAATTTCTTGTTGTCATCATCAAGGCTCAACCCTCCAAAATGGTTCTGGGGGGGCTGGGGGTTTGTCCAACCAACTCCAATATCAACTCACATCATTTGACCACTCATTTTAATTTGCTGAGTAAGAAATAAGCCAAAGCTTGTTTTAAATGAAATTTAAAAAAAGTTACCTAATACTTATAAATTTTGTAGGGTTTCCCCAGCCCCCAAAACCATTTGGAGAGTTGAGCCTTGATGATGACAACAAGAAAATATAATTTTTTGCATCTTTTAAGTAGTTAAAATGTGTTCTGGTGATTCTTCTTCGATTTAAATGTGAATTGCTGAACACAGAAAAAACTCAATTTTAATTGTCACACACGGCAATTTTAAATTTTTGAATAGCCGCCATTTTGGACTGGAGCATGATATCGACCTCCGGTTTGCGGCATTGTGTTTTTTTTAACAAGCCCTTTAAAATAAGCAGTCGCACGATGGGGGTTTACATTTAAAATTTTGGGGCTACCCCCCCAAAATCAAATTTTGGGGGCAGGGGTAGAAATGACATGTACATAAAAAGTAGGTTTTTTTAGTACTAAAAGGTATGTGAAATATTGTTTTGATATCTGGCTTACTTTAAAATATATTAAACTGGTCCGGGACTTTTGGGACACACAGTATATATATAATATAATATAAATAAAAATATATATATGAGGTACAGTCAAAAAGTTCCCGGAATGAATTTTTGTAGACATTTAGCGCGATCGCCAGAAGGAAATTCGACTTGCATTAGTTGGTACGACTCCTGGGGAGGGCATATCGGTAGTGAGGGTATAGCTAACTTTCCGTAGTGCAGCACTGGAAAGCCCTTTTCGTGTTCCTGCAAGTCTACATTGTCGAATTTTGAAAAATGATATTTCATGATCAGCGCGCGAACATTACGTTCTGTATTTAACTTAAAAATCACATAGTGAGACTCTTGAGTTGTTAATTCAAGCTAATGTAGAAGAGGCGATGAAGAAAAGTCAAATTTATGAGTGTCACAAACGGTTCCGTGAAGGCCGTGAAAGCATTGAGGATGACCCTCGTAGTGGACGACCTTCAAACATCAGTTAATGACGAAAACATTGAGCGAGTACGACAAGTTGTGCATGAAACTCGGAAATTAATGATCGATGAAATTGCATTTCAGGTAAATTTATCACATGGAAGTGTTCCTTCATGATCATTTGAACATGCATCGAATTTGTTCACTTAACAAACAAATCCGACATTTTGGACATGCAGGTACACAAAAAGCGCTTTCCAATGCTGCTCTACGGCAAGTCAGCTATACCCACATTACCGATATGCCCTCCCCAGGAGTCGTTTCCAACTACTGCAAGGCGAATTTCCCGCTGGCGATCGCGCTAAAAGTCTACAAAAATTCATTCCGGGAACTTTTTGACTGTACCTCGTATATATATATATATATATATATATATATATATAAATTCAAACGAATGGTGTTTTTTGCTTCTGGTGGCCTCAAAACGAAAAGTTATCGTGGTCTCGGGCTTAGGTCTTACCATAAGACCTACGGTAATAGCTTCTTCCCTATAGCAGAAATTCGCTAAAAAACCAATATCTCCATCAGTTACTAACCAATTTGGATTAAATTTGGTACTACTATGTATGTGTGAGATAATAGTAAGTTTGTTTTATTTTATTGTAAGTTTTCTTGCTTTAAATGGTTTTAAAGAAGAAAGTATGTGTCAGTTAAGTGATACCATTCATTTTATTACCAATATGGTTTTTAGGGTTGGGAATAAATTTTATTAATATACCAAATTCACTTATATCACGAAGAAACTAGTGGCAACAATGAATGCAATACTACTGTCTCCCTGTAATGCAAATTATTATTATTTCCTAACTCTTTAATTTGGTTCCTCAATGGTGAAGTCTAATTCGGACAGCTGAATAACATCCAGTAGTGAGTTTTAATGGAATAACGTAAAAAACATGCGCTAGCTTTTTTAAGGGACTGTCTTGGACGCAATTCCACAAAGTAATTGAATGTGAAAATCTAGGTGGAATAACGTCCAGTTGTGCAGTAATGTGGAATAAAGTCCAGGAGGAGTACACCCGCCCAGGACCAGGGGTGCCTACAGGGGGGATTATGACGCCAATGGCGTCATAGAATTTTTTGGGGGGGATTTTTTTTGTTTTGTTTACTGTACAGGTAAAACATACTACTACTAATTTTTTACCAATAATTCGTCAAAAATAAATTAATTGTTATACTATTTAAATTTGTATATAAATTAAAATTATTATTTTCAATGTACGAAATAGGAATATGCAACATGGACATGCCCGCACGGCACGACTGTCCAGTGTATACCGTCAGCGTTCCTGTACACTTGTTTCTTTCGTGGTGGCCGCGGCACGCAAGCAGCCGAACTGGCTCAGTCCAGGAAACTCTCTCCAAACAAACACAAACAAATTAATTATTTCAACCTGTCCTGTTTCCTATTGATAAATTACTCAACTACTCCTAGGGGGGAAATGCAAATTTGCTTTGGTACACTTGAAAAAGTAAAATTAATAATTCCCCCCCCCCAATATAGCCTTGACGATTTAAAACTTATTTTGAGGAGGGTGCATTGAAATGTATACAGTAATTACTTTTACCGGGGAAATGTAAAAGTGGCAACACAACAAAATCTTCATTCAGAAATCTATAATAGCAAAATGAACGATTCCCCCCCAATACAGCATTGCCGTTTTAAGGATTATTTTTAGGGGGGAAGGTTGCGATGAAATGGACAGTTACTTTTTAGCGGGGAAATTGAAAACTGGTAAGACAATAAAGTCTTCAAACGGTCACCTACTAGCAACATTAATGATTCCCCCTCAATATAGCTTTGACGTTATAAAGATTATTTTTTGGGGGGGATGGGTGTGTTTAAATGAACAGGTCCTTTTTAGGAAGGAAATGAAAAAATGGTAATACAACTAAACCTTTAATCTATCAACTAATAGCAAAACGAATTAACCCCCCTTCCATATTGCCTTGACGTTTCACAGGTTATTTCTAGAGGGGGACTTTGAAAAGAACCATCACACTTTAGGGGGGAAAAGTTAAAATGGTGATAAAGCAAAATTTAATCGGTCATCCATTACCAAAATTAATTGTTCCCCCCCAATATCGCGTCGACGTTTTAAAGATTATTTCTAGGAGCGAAGGGGGCGTTAAAAGTTAAAAAGTTTTAATGTATTTAGGAGCAGGAGATTGTAAAAATTGTAAAACTTCAATTTAAAAATGCAGTAATAACAGCATCATGACAGAATGACATATTTTCGCCAAAAAAGGATGAAATAATTCTTAATTATTCCACAAAATTATCGACCAGCTACGTAATGTGGAATGAACTCACAAAAATTCGGAATTTTAGTGCTTTTTGTATGTGGGAAAACTTGGAATAGTGTATAGTGGCAGGGTCAGTTGTTGTGGGTGTTGTTATGTTGACATGTT
This sequence comes from Flexamia atlantica, assembly GCA_035578135.1. Lineage (NCBI taxonomy): Eukaryota > Metazoa > Arthropoda > Insecta > Hemiptera > Cicadellidae > Flexamia > Flexamia atlantica. The sequence goes on from JAQJVK010000010.1 coordinate 38,352,816, forward strand.
GTCAAGATGCCTGCTGTATAGGCCTACATGTGATGGGTGTTTATGATTAAGGGTTAGATCATGGCCTTGTAGTACAAAAATGAGAGCGTCAGTCGTGTATTGGGACAGTGGTTTAGTGAACGGTTGGAGTGAAGCTTATGATAGAAGGAAATATTGACTTTTTTAGAGGTAGCTACCTAATGTCCTCGTTTACGCATTTTAGTATTTGTAATAAGACGAAATGCCTCGAGTTTTCGGGCCAAGGCTCAAGAATGGTAAAAGGCTACACTTGTCTTCTTCTCCCAGACGATGTTCCGGAAATAACTGACGACTAATAAAATCGAAGTTTAATAAAAATAATAATTTTTAAGTAATTAATATTATTAGCTTTTAGTCGGGAAAATGTTTTTAAAGAGGCCAAGTGCAAAGTAATTTGTGGAAGTAAATGGACTTTTATTGAGATTTGTATTGGTTAAAACCAGATTTTCTGAAATAAAGTTAAATAATTTCCACTCTTTACTTTGTAGCAAAAAGGCGACAGCCTGTCCGAATATTGTCGCATTTTCGTGGTGCATTTCGCATTTTGCGACAAATGCGACCACAGCTTAAACCCTGATATGGTGGCACTTCAATTGAAAATCTTAAAAAAATCCTGGTATTACAAAAAAAAGCCTTGAGAATAATATTAAAATTAAACTGGAATGAATCCGTCACAGAACATTTCCCAGCTTTAGGAATAATGACTGTCTTTAACCTTTATATATACGAATCAATACTATTATTGAAGAGAAATTCTGACTGTTCAACTCAATTAGGTTTTTATCATAATTACAATACAAGACATAGAAACGCCTTAAGTTATAATACCCATAGGTCCAAATTTTTTGAGAAGAAACCTTCATACGCAGGAATTAAATATTTTAATTTGTTACCATTAGAATTAAAAAATACAATAGAATTCAATAAATTCAAGAATAAATTAAAATCATTCATGATGAATAGGCCACTATACTCTTTGGAGGAGTTTTTTGAATAAAAATGTATAACAATTTTTGATTTCATTATATAATTTTATTTTTGAGCACAGATTTTTTTGTTGAATTGTTTGGTTTGCAATTGCTATATATACTTAGGATATACTAGTGTATGTTTGTTAGGTTAAGTTTGACGCCATTCTGTACTGATTCTGTATGCCATGAATAAAGATTATTTTGACTTTGACTTTGACTAAATAGGATGTCATAAATATATGTTGTGCGGAGGGGGGATATTTGATAGATTCTGGAAATTTTTGGGGGGGATTGGCGTCATAGCTCTTGGGGGGGATCGGCACCCCTGCCCAGGACATCAGTTTCATTCCTTATATTGATGCTCACATTTTGCCTCAGACCATTTTGAAGGGGTTCAAGCAAGTCAAAGACTGTTGACAAAAACAAATTTTTAACAACAACAATAACAATTTTGTTATTGAACTCTTTGTCTCTCTATGCATTCAGTTTGCTTACCAAATAAAAATTTGAAAACACTTTTTTGCTAGTTAAACAAAAACATAAAATGTTTATTATAAATTATAATTATTAGTGGAGATGTTGATCGACCAACTGTGACTGATGCGGTCTGTGATAAATAAGCACAAATTCCCTCTCTTCGAGATTAAAATTATCTTCCTACATATCTATATTGTACTTATTTAAAGCTAGGGATTTTTTGTGATCATAACTCCTCTCAAAGTTCTGGACTGATTTTTATATCGTATAAGAGCTTGATGTGAAGTTTAGCAGGAAATAAAATTTATGAGGGTTAGACTAATGGGAAGAGCCCTAGGCGTACTTAAGATTTTATATTTGCCCATAAGATTTAACAAGAGAATAGGGATTTTAAATAAAGCAGCTGAATGGAATAAACAAAGTTGAGCAGTTTACTCCACAGATAACAATGACATGTAATCCTAGGTGGTCTGGAATAACTGAGAATTTGGCACCTGGAGGGTCAGCATTCCTCTCAGTACCTGCAAAATATTGTTCGATTTTGAGCAACAGGTAACCTAGTGTTATTAAATGGAATTTAAACCACTGAATATGCAGGGTGGTCTTGACCTAGCGTTAACATTTTTTTTAGTGATAGAATACAAATGTGACTCAAATCCACAATTAAAAAATTCTATTCCAAACACCCACCTTGAGAAAAATTATTTAGCCTTAAAAATAACGTACATTTACTCAAGAAAATTGAATTTTCTGACCGAACTTAATGCATTCCTTAAACTATGACAAGGAACATTTAACAATGTATAGTTATACAAAGTTATTATTTCCCTAAAAATAATGGAAAAACAAGCTTAAAAAGACTTTCCATTCAGAAATATATGCTAGGGGCTGGCAAATTCTGTAAAAAGATATAATACAAAATTTTATTGGTTTCAATTATTTTGAGTAAAAGTACGTCTTATAAAAAAAGACAAAATAATTTTTCTCAAGATGGATGTGTGGAATAGAATCTTTCAAATTGTTGATTTGAGTCACATTTGTGTTGTGCTATCACCGAAAAAAAATTTTAATGCTAGGTCAAGACCACCCTGTAAATACTGAAGCAGACTTTAAACATTCATTTATGAGTAGATTTAGTGAGCCTTTTTAAGTCGGTTTGATTAAGACAGGTTAGATTGTTCAGCAATTGTTGATTGTTTGTAATTTTTTTCAAACATAATTTAACATAATTTTTGTCATTTCATTAAAACAACTAATCTAAAAACGTGTGTTGTATAGACAATTTTGCAGTCGATTTACAAACAACTCTTTGTTGTGGTTTGTTTTATTTTGTTATTATGCCTGAGTAGCAGAGAGACATCACTTCTCCATCCATGAGGCCGTATGAGGCAAACGAGACGTTCAATTATAGGGATAGTACCAAAGCAGGACTGGTCCAAAAATAGGAATATTTGAAGGGGTCCCCCGTAAAACGTTCTAAGCGACAAAATTTCAAAATCGGAGATATTCTGTGAAAAAGGTTCTCTAAGACATAAGCTACAGCGTGGTATATTTTGTTTTGAAGATATTTGAGTTGGTAGCCCTGATTTCGTCTGCCAAAGTTTGAGTGCTTCATGGGACTGCACGGACTTTCTGGGAAATAACGTTCTATTCGCGGAAAGAAGGAATCCCCGCCGATCGTAGCGCTGTCACCCAAGGACCAAAATTGCGTAAATAAAAATAAAACACGTGAAGTAAATATTGGAAAGTGGGAGGATAAGACCAGGAATGAATAGAGAAAAGTTGGATTACCCTATATTTCAAAACTAAGAAGCCAAGGCCTGGAAATTTCCCCCAAAAGAAATGGGTAGAATAACGTTTTAAGCACCACATGTGGATAACTTTTAGCAAAATGACTTATCACGTTTTAGTAACATTACGTTTTTGCACTTTTACATCAATAAAATAGTTTTATATTGAGTTTTATTTTTGTTTCTGTTGGTATTCCTACACTCCCTGATGTTTTCTTCCAAAGTAAAAGAGCAGTCCGCAAAACAACGTTTCAAGCGCCAGTCATTTAGAACGTTATAACCCTTAAAAAAACACGTAAAATGTTTTAAAATGCTTAATGGCAAGTACAAATTCGATATAAGGTTACATTATGGTGTTGTAAATGGGGTGTTAAAAAATTATACATGATTATAAGTTCTAAATTTAAAAAAGCCGTAAATTTTAGAATTCAACTTTCAACACTTGATTTCTCGAAACTAGGTTTTTGGCGTTTAGAACGTTTTACACCATTTCATTTAACCTCAGATTTGTCCCTTTCAAGGACTCGTCCCTCAACAGAACTTAACAAAAAAAACATACAGTGGAACCTGGATAATTCAAACTTGTACAATTCGAAATCTTCGTTAAATCGAATATTTTTCTTGGTCCCTAGCATTTTGTATCTAAACAATGCTAAAAAATCATGGATAATTTGAATTTTATTTTGGATAATTCGAATTGTTTAGGTGCTAAATTAAGGTACATCAATTTCATTCCATGACTGGAAATAGTTACAAATTCATTGGAAAACACGTTTTACTACAATGTTCAATAAAAAATTAACGCCAGACCTATGGTGTGTCAGGTTATGGTCAAATGACTCATCCATTCCACCTCACAGGTTCCCACCCTGCCCCAACATCGCTTGTAACTCGACACCAATAATGTAAACTAAAACAGTACAGAATGCAGACTGGGTTCGGAAAAGGGTTGCGTTCGCCGTGGCAGCGCCACTAGTCTTTTCACGCTTGATTCTGTGTAGAACAGCTCCCAGCAGACGAGCCGTGCGCCAGACCTGATGCGCAGTTTTCTGTGTCGACACAAAGGCTACTCAACACTGCCCTCACCTGCCAAACTAACTTCTGAATTCCCAATTCCAGTGCAGCATTCCGTTGTTTTCAATCGTCCTTCAAACAGTGTTTTTTTTTAATTTGTGCAGTTTCTTGTTTTTGTTTAAAATATTAAATGATTGTAATGACCATGTCGACAAAATCTCGGACCTATAAAACACTAACTTTAGCGGAAAGTCAATGAGTGTGCAATTGTCAATCAATGTTACACAAAGTTAAGTTGGTAGCCTGTATCAAGTTCAGAAGTAGCAGAACGTACTGTATTTTTTCTAGCAGAAATGTTTCTTTGTGTTCTCGTACGTTGCGTCTTACGTACTTTATACCTAAAGGTAGTAATTTTCTGTTTTATGATTACTGTTTTTGAACCCTTATAATTAGTGTTTGTTGATGAATTTATTCTTTTAGAGTGTCAATTTAATAAAGAGGTTAAATTCACAATGTGAAATTTTAATGTTTTGGCCCCATTCTTTAGAACTTCTTTAATTCAAATTTATGGATGATTCAAAGTTTTTAGCTGGTCCCTTGAGGTTCGAATTATCCAGGTTCCACTGTATTTCATAAATTATTTTCACTGATGATATGGTCTCCCTCAAGACTCCATTCACCAACTAAAACGTCTTTAATTTCTAAATCATCATTAAACCGGTTAAAAACACCTATTCCACCAATGTTTATCAGAGCTCCAACCACCAAATTATCATTCCCCAAGATTCTAATGGACTTGGGATCATTAGCGTTAAACCTTGTTCCATCAGCAATGATCACCCTCCTGATTGATTTCGGCATTGCGATCTCATGAATATCATGCAACTCATTCAAATATGCTTCATCAACAAGGTTCTTTCTTCTTATCTCTTGGGGGCGATTTCTTTTTGGATGAAGTTGTAGAAGTGCAAGGTCTGAGGTATATGTCTGAAAATTTCCAATTTTCTAATTCAGAGAGATTGTATTTCTAGGTACCTGTCAACATCCTTTCTCTTATCACTTGATGAAATATTGTTCAAATTATTCTAATGAAAGACGTAAAATTCAATTGCATGTAGCAATTTTTGGGCAATTGGCGGAGGTAACAACTCAGCTCAATTTTTGAGTAATTGTTACCACTAGAGTCGAATTCGGGTAGCTGTCAAGTTATTTCTTAAATTCAAGCAAAAATTGTTAATATATTTTCTACTCTTCAAAATACTTGAAAACTTCAAACTCATGATTTTTAAAACCTGAACTTGACTTACACAATCACAGCTCGCATTTCTAGAACCTTCAAATTATTAAGAGTCCTCCCTACCCACGGCAGTTTTCGTTTTTCTGCGACACTAGCGGCGACTTTTGGAACTTCGGCTCCATAAGAGCCCATGCTGAATCAGTGCACATTTTGCGATGTAAGGTTTCGCGCGGACCAACTTAGGAGCAATATTTTTTAACATTTCCATACAATGCAATATTATTTAAATAAATAATACTCTAAACTACTGGAATTGCTTTTTTATTTTTGAAAAAGGTCATAAAACACGTTATATTAATGTCTAAAGTTGACTATTTTAAATTGATAATAGAAAAAAACTATTAAAGTTATCGAAATTTCAAATAGCAATTCTAGTGTAGTGTGGACATTTCCCGTTACAACTGTATTGAATTTAGAAAAACGTGTGAGATCTGTTTTTTGAAAATTTTTGGCTGGGTAGGGAGGACACTTAAAAAGGAAAGTTCTTGAAAAAAAAATAATAGAGCAGAAAAATGATCCTCTTTTAACTCAGAATTTAAATGTTCCAAAACAATCCCTGCTGCATATAACATGAAGGGAAGAAAGTAAAGTAATTGATGTACTATTTGAAATGTATTTTATGGAGTGAAAAGACTCCTCACAAAATATCTGCTAAAACTTCATTTCATAATATCCAATCTTAAAAAAGTGGTTGTGAAAAATCAAACGCACCTGTAAAATTTCTTTAATATATTATGTGCTCCATGAAAAAAAACTATTGGAAAAAATATACATTACAACGCTTAAAGTAATAATGAATAACATACAAACTATGGGTAGACAAGGACAAAGCAAATATTGTTATAGTGTCAGTTACTGAATTTTAAATAACACTGTTTTATTGCTCATTAAAAAATGAACTTAGTTGTACACTTAACATTCTACATCTATAACAACCATGGTGTCTTATGTTGCTACATAGTGAATAAAAATCAAAATTTTAACTTAGAGAATCCAGAATATACACCTATAAAAATTCACATAATGATTGACGTTTTAAACAATTTAAAATTTTTGTAAAAGTGGTAAATTATTAGTTATTCCTTCTCACTTTTTTGGTTGAATTTTTGATCAACTGGTTTAAACAATTATTTAAAATAGTTTTTTGGAAGGAATAAAGTAGGCTTTCTGAATGAATAAAAATTGTTTAGTCTAGGAACAAGTTGTAATGACTAAAAATAAATAGTAGTACAACTGTTACTAACTATAGCAATTAACTTCAAAGTTGCGACAAAACTGTTAAGCTTTCAAGGACACAATCAAAAACAAAATTCTACTACTGACTTGCTTTGTCAGATTAATCACCATCAAAATACAGAACTTAAAACAGCATCAAACTCTTTGAGGTTACAGAGCACCAATATTGGTCTCCAAAACTGTTTGAATTAGAGATGGAAACTAAATTAACAACATCAAATGAGGGAAAGATAATGACACGAATTGCTACAACGGTAAATTGATGTCCATAAAATTGTTTATTATAATACTCATTTTCTGGTGAAACTAACCACATTCATTACAGACTAACAATTCTGAATGTACACAAAAAGCATGTATTTAAAACACAACATTTTCCTTCTTATTGTTTGCTATCACATTAAAAGTCAATGTATTGCCCATAACTGTTCCAAAAAGGGTCTCGTTAATGTCAAAAAGCATGCCTGAAACTAACTGGTTTAAGAGTACATTCCCTAAACAACATAGATAAAAAGTAGATAAATAGTTCCATAAAAACCAGATAAATAGTTCAAAAAACCAAAAGGTTTCGAGCGTTCCAAGCTAACTATGTTAATATTACAGCGTGTTCTTAAGATTACGAATCGACCCTGAAAGAATATTACAGTAAGTATATATATTTTGCATTATGTGGATGTGGTAATCCACATTACACTGATAAAAATTATGTTCATTTTTATCTAAAAATTCAAGGATACAAAGCAAAGAAAACTTTAAAAATGGTTCAAATACGCTATCGTTGCACAGGGATATCTCAAGGAGATCAAGAAAAAAAAATTCTATCCTTTTCATTACTCAATCATTTCACTTCTTGGATTTATCCCTTTTAGCAGTGACGCCTCTAGGTGGGTTACCGGTCGACCACTGTTGATTACATTATACGACGGGAACTTTTTCTTGTCGGCTGGCTGAAACAAAAAAATTAAATTAATTTAAAGTCACTTCTATTGATAAGAAATCAAAGTGATTAAACAGCTTTTTCTGATAAAAATCAAGCCATTACTTACAAATATGGAACTTGGATAGTTCAAGTTTCAAGTTAATACATGTTAGTGAGATTTATGATTATATGTTTTTATGATTAAAAAATCAATACGGGTAGATAACAAATAGTTTAAAATCTATTACCACAGAAAATTTTATTTTACTTATTTAAACTTAACGACCATGTTTTGGAATGTCATTAACATGTTCGCAGCGGCAAGTTTTTGTGTTCCTGGCGCCATCCTGGTACTAAGCCTTGACACTGACCTACAGTTTCTGAAACTGCCACGCCTCCTGTAGCAGCAGCACTGTCCAGTCCGTGTGATCACAGATAGAATGTACTATTGAACAAAGTCCTCTGTAAAGTTTCAAATTTCTAGCTCAGATCCTGGTTTAAAATAACATCATATTGTAATGTGTTGCAGCTTGGGATAGATCGCACCCACCAGGATGACATTAGGGTTCAGTGTGGGGGCGATCCCTCCCATGCCGCCGCCAATGTGTTAATAGACACACTGTGTGTATTAAGATCAGGTTCTTTAGGTCTGAACTTATTGTAAAAGTATTCTCCTTAAGGAAATGAAATTACTGGAAATGGATAAAAAGCGTAATATGAAAAGCCGTACACGTAGATACCTTTAAATCATTAAATGTGGAAGAAAGCAGAAAATACAACTCTCTGGAGGACCTTTAGGAATGATGTCAGTTGGTAAAGGACGGGAATAAGGACAATACATGCGGGTTTGTGGATTAGCCTGCAACGTGAAACGCTCTCAAAATTGTAAACAAATATCAAATAAAATAATAATAATAGCAAACAAAAGCAAAAGTGAAACAAACTTTGACCAAACCAAGCTTTCCAAATAATATGAACACTGATTAATAACAATAAGATGATATTACCAAGCTATAATCATATGCAGAATAAAAAATTATAACTAATTTGACAAAGAATACAAATACACTCAAGACTACACTTAATTAATGGTATCAGGAAACTGACACATATTTTCTCCCTAAAGTGATTTTAACCAGAAAACTTATGTAATGAAATAAAACAAATTAACAATTAATTATCTCACAAACACATACCAAGTTTTATCTAATACGGTTAGTATAACGGAGGTATCGGTTTTTTAATATTTGCCATAAGAATAATTTTGGACATTGTACTGCGTTTACCGCCAAATAAAATACAGTACAACCCTCGGATTATCCTGACCCCAGATTGTCCGGGACCGGTCCATCCAAGAAATTAAAAAAACAAAATCACAGCAAAAACATGATTTTAGTGAGATTACGAGTGCAATGCGCCTTCTAAGAGTAAAATGCAAATGCAATACATTACTGCATTATTTGGAATCTCTATAATTGAAGGAGTCACATTGCCTAAACACTACATTACAGATTTCGTGAAAATGGATTTCTGGTTTGCTCCTTGGGGCGCTAGCAGTAACCAACAAAGGCGTAGCCTACGGCAACTTTGTGAGTTAGTTTTGCTGTCACTTGATGTGTTATGTTATTTCTTGAGAAGAGTTAAAGTATTAAGTTTTGAGTTACTTTACGTTTTGTCATGATTATTTTCAATTTTTAGTTATTTTGAGTTATGATTATTTAATCTAAATAAATTAAATATTTTAATCTGGTGTATTATCTCAAACCTTAACCCTAAGTACAGTAAAAGTTAACATTATATTCGTATGATTAATAATGAAGTTGTTCTTAAATTTGTTTCAAAATTAAACCCCTGTAAAATTTGAAAGTCTAACATGTAGTAACAGTCTTGCTACGCCGTTTGCAGCATAAATTTAGCGGGCACTAAGATACGCGATCGCTATTTAGGCAATATTGTAATGACCTCGGATTATCCAGATTTTTTGTTATCCGGATCGGTGTTCCATCACATTAATCAGGATAATCCGAGGTGTAGTGTATCAATTATCTCCGCAACCACTTAACGAAGACTAATAGTTCTAAATACTGGATTATTTATTTTTTTATGCCAAACTTAATGGCTGCAAGTATATTTTCTTTAGAAGTTACAGATTTTGTGGACTTTGTAAAATATGAATTTTTTAACACTTAAACCCTCCCTCATAACTCCTAAACCTGAATTTTTACAGACATGCGGGTGGAGCTTATTTTTAAAGACAAGGGCTAGGCTTCGAACTTTCCATGGAAATGCACTACAGCTTATTTAGCTTATTGTGCACCCTCAATATTACGGCATTATCACATAGCAAATTGCCATTGGTGATTGAAGGGATTCAAACGCGGGACCCTGGGAGCCGAAGTCCTGCATTCTACTACACCAGGCCGCTCCCTTCGTTAGAGCTTGATCACTTTTCCGTATATGAGTTATACATTTACTCCTTTAAGGATGTTTTTTTATTTTGTGAAAAGGGTATATTGAGATGTGGATGTGGATGAAAATTAAATCAACTAAATTATTTAGCTTGCACTTAGCCAATGATAGACAGGCTGAAAACTGTTTTTTTCTAGACGAGGGCCAGGCTTAGAAGTTTCCATGGACATATACTGCAGCTTAATTAGCTTATTGTGCATCCTCGAGGTTACGGTATTTTCACATAGCAATTTGCCATTGGTGATTGGTGGGATTCGAACCCGGGACCCTGGGAACCGAAGTCCCGTGTTCTACCACAACTAATTTTTTTTTCCAGGCCACTCCCCTGAAAACTGTTGGTTACTTTTTTATGTGTGTTCCAATACTGTTTCGAATGTTAAGTACTCATGTTTGACAAAGTGAAAACTCTTCCAAAAGGTTTTTGAATACCAGGCTTTATTTTTGGGTTTGCAGCAACCCTGTTATCCTACGACAACTCATTAAAAATGTTTGACAGTTAGAGACTTGATAATCTGACATACTGGAGACCGTACACTAGTCGCAAAATCACATATTAATACTATAATAATAATAGTGAAACACCTTAACTTGGTTGGTATGTGTAACAAAAAAATGTATAATATTTTATGTACAAACAAATAGAGTATAAAAAATTGAATTAAATTACTTTAAGGTGAAATTTAAGTTCATAATTTAGTCAAGTACTGCTATTTTCATTAAATTCTAGCGCATCGACGAACTTTGCCTACCGCGACATCCATATTCGTATAACCCGATGACAATATTTTTTCTACCGAGGCGACGATACTCATCTACAGTGATAACGATATCCTTCTACCACGACGACGATTTTCGTCTACTGCGACATGACAACAATATGTATCTACCGCGACAATGATATTTGTCAACCACAACAACGATTTTCGTTTACCGCGACACAAAGACGATGTTTGTCTACCGCGACGCGAATACGATTTTTGTCTACCGCGACGTGACGACGAATTTTCTTAACTGCGATGTGACAACAATTTATCTATTGCGACAATGATATTCGTCTACCACGACGACCATAGTTGTCTACCGCGGCGTCTACTACAACGAAGATACTCGTCTAGCACATCGACGAACTTTGCCTACCGCGATGTCCATATTCGTATAACCCGACGACGATATTTTTTCTACCGCGGCGACGATAGTCGTCTACCGTGATAACAATATCCTTCTACCACGACGACGATTGTTGTCAACTGTGACATGACAACAATGTGTCTACCGCGACAATGATATTTATCAACCACAACGACGATATTCGTTTACCGCGACGTCCATATTCGTCTATTGTGACGCGATACTCGGCTACCGCGACGTTATAGGATATCCCCCCCCCCGAAATTAAATCTGGGTTCGCTCGTGACTGTATTAAGTAAATTGATTTTTAATGTTGAAATTGTTTTTCTCTTTTATTCTCTCCCATTTTCAACACTTGTGGATTATCCGCGATTTTCGTTATCCGCGGCAGTCGCGCCACCCAATTCCGCAGATAATCGTGAGTTTACTGTAGTTGCAAAGAAAATAGGAAATAAAAGCACGACTGAAGTAGGATTAACATGGAATAAAGCATGTAGTGCTGGTTCAAAACACAACTATCTCTATTCTTTACCTTAAGAATCTGGAAGGAGCACATGAGGGTTTCATCTACAGACATCATTGCACCGGCATTATCAATTCTCCACAGTAGTTTGGTGCAGAAAATAGAGTGACCAACTGTCGCTTCGCAAAGAACTCGTAACCATCTTCTACCACCTGGAAATAGATAACATGTTATCAATATTTGATAATGTTGTAAAAACATAAAACACTAAGTTACAACTTTAAACTTTGGTTTGGACTACATAATTTGATTTATTTTTTTTTAACATGAAACACATTTGCAATAAGTTAATGTCATTACTTTAACTTATTGAAAGTACAAACCAATGAAAATTTGTATGTATTATTGTATATGGTTATGCCGTTGTAATAAATAAATAAATAAATTACTAAAACAATACACCCTTTCTTAATCCATCACATTGGGACAGGTCTTAGGTCGCAATGTAAAAGATAAGTTTATAAGGAAACATATGACTCTTGACCTATCTGAAATTAAAAGAGCTATTGATTTAGTAATGTATAAAGATATCATCCGAAGCTGTTTAGCTGATCCCATAGGCTATTGCGGTATTAAAAACTAGAAATACTGTTGTTAATACCATAGTAATGCACAGAGTATTGATACTGAAAGCATAGTTCTATAAGCATAGTTCTATAACAAGCAATTCATCCTTGACAAGATTAGAGGTGTGCGGATAGTGAATTTTTGGGTCGGATCGGATTCGGATTGGATAGCTTATGTTCAGATCAGTTTCGGATTGGATAACAACGGGTTGGATCGGGTAATACCGGATTCGGATATTTACGCCGCAATTAGTGAATTTAAGTTTTCTCATACACCCGAGAAAATTCCAAGGAACTACAATATTAATCCCAATGTATAAGGTAAGGTAAGGTTTGCCTTAAAAGGCTTGAATTAATTGTTGATTAATGTGATATAATGTTTCCAATATAGGTCAAATGTCAATTATTAAAATATGCAAAGGTAATTGCTTAATTAACTAATAAAGAAATCTGGCGATCGAAAGGAAGATGTTTTTGAGTTATCATTAAGTTTACAAGCAGACGACGACGACGACGACATTCAAAAACAAAGTTAGATAAAAGACAAACAATAAACAGGTTCCCAACCCATTGCCAGCTCAAAATTAATGTAGGCTTTTTATTTCATTGTATCTACATCGGAAGCGATGGTGATCCAAGGGTCCATTTTACAGGCTGAAATAGTCCGTACGAAACATGAACACGACTATTTATTTATGGGGTATTTACGGGATATTTGGTTTTGGCAATTGAAGACGACTCTGGACTGGACACTGCCATTCATTGGCGAGCTCTGATTGGTCTTGCGATTGCAATTAATTCTCTCGTTTACCAATCGATGTATCGTCGATAACGGATACTGATCGAGACAGAACTAATAATGGATGTACTATTCGTACTATGTATTATTCGATAAATCATTTAATGCTACCATTCAAGATTTTATCTTAAGATCAGGTTTGTTATCGCTCGGGTATTGCGCATTACATGATCGTACAGAATGATCTCGATCTAATCGAGAGTCGCAATATCAGCAACCGAATACATCGCTTGAAGCATACCACTATAATCGCATCGTATTGAGGCATTGTTCTAGGTTAGAACTTATAGCCGCAATCGCAACCATTGCATTTCAAAGCGTGGTTTATTCTCTGCGATGTCTTCTGTCACTATTGTACTTTCGTCAGCAGTAACTTGTTTTCTTTGAATCACTTTCCAAACGTTAAATTTCTATCCTTCTTTAAAATTTACCCCAAAATATGCAGTGTATCCGAAAGTGTCTGATATCTTGTCAGTCTTGCCGGATAGTTATAAAACCCTCGGATCGGATTCGGATATCTGATCCGATCCGAATTTTCGGATATCCTCACACCTCTAGTCAAGATGTTCTACCTTACTTTTGACAACTGATGTCAGCATTATGTATCCCACTATGACAGAAGCCTGTAGCTAAATTCAAACAACACACTTTACGGAACTATAACAAAGTGGCGACATCCACAAATAAACAGAAGTAGGCTTCTTAGAACTCAGTAGGTTATTCTGTGAACTATTAAAGTCGTTCACTGACTGAATTTTTTTGTGGTATACCAAATAAAAACCCATAAGACCCTGTTGAGATGAGCACTTCGCCAGGCATAGGAATAGAAATGCCACAATTCCTAGAAATTCCGAAAGGGCAATCATTCTTAACTAATTTCAAAACTGGGTCGGTTAAGGCTGTTAGTAATTTCAGCTGAGTATGGGCGGGCTGATCCTATTGACAGTCCAAAACTGGGTCGGTTAAGAGAGGGTATACTGTAATTGCAGGTATCTCAACTTTTAATAATATGTTTCCAAGAAAGCCCCACTAGCCTACAGGTTTCTTCTAAAAGCATTTTTTCTTGTTACTTCTAAGCAAAGTTATTCTAAATTAAAATTGAGAAATATTAAACATTTTTCATTTATGATTTGCATTTAACCCTAGAAAGGTATCGTCATTCAAATATACGCTAAAGGTATCGATCATAAATTTTACTCTGTGTTGAAATTAAAATATTTTTGATGAAATATTTATTTTTTTAAAGAAGGCACCCAAATACAAGAAAACATCGATAATATTATTTACTACATAATAAATTTATATTATGTCTTAAGCTCCTAGGTAATAAGCTCCATGAGAGGTCCATTGAAAAGCACATTTTACTGTTATAGGTATCGTACGTAAATTTGACATATTTTTTCAATTAAATTTGAAAATACATTAAGAACAGCCATAATACTGTCAAATTAAATCAAACCTATAGCATGAAAAGCACTGCTGACAGTACAGGGCCTCAAGGTCATTTGATTGCAATAACAGACAAAAAAACACTTCCACACACGTCAGAATTACGTACGATACCTTTCTAGGGTTAAAAATATCAATATAAACTAAATGGAATAAGTTCAAAAATATTTGAAAATTCCAAATACATATACAACTGATATGGTTGTAAAATCAATTACTACATCTAGTCTACCGTTGTTAGTCAAAAAACATATTTGGTTCCTCAGAACTTCATCAGGCCTTCAAGAATGCAGCCAATGTACCATTTAATGGTGGCAAGGCCAGATGATTCAACAAAATGTTGTCACATTTACTATAGTTACAAGTTGTCATACTGACAAATTGGTCCAAATTAAAACTGGAGCTACGCTGGCCTGTAACTATCACTTAACATTAAACAATACTGACTCACTGAAAATGTATTCTTCATACTTTCGCCCACTGCCTCTAAATTTCAATTTTGTTTATGTTTTTACTCTTTATACTTTGCCTACATAAGTATAAAATATAATCATGAACTAAGCGTGAATTTTGCAGGCACTCGTACAATTCGCTAAGTTTTTCCTGCCTTTGCAGTAAGCATTTAGTGATCAATATGTACGAAGAATAAACTTTACACTCAAAACTCAAAATGCTTGGCCCAAGACTTAAATAGCCTACACAAAAACCTATTTGCCCACACCTTCCTTTCTTACTTTGTTCACAAAAGGCAGATGTTAAAGTATAATTTCTTTCCTGCTCAAATAGTAATCCAAGTCAGCTTAAATTTAAAGCAGCCAGCAGTAATCAAAAGAAAGCATAAATTTTAATATTTTAGTTTTTGATTGTTTTATTTTTATTTTGATATTACATTCTGTTACCCAAAATTAATTGCTATCTCTGTGTTAAAACAGTTTTAAATAAACAATATTGAACCGTTCGTTGATACAGGATGCAATTATTTATTGTAAGCCCTAATGGAAAGCAGAGTATAAATATGAGGGAGCAGCTCTATTAAAGGTTCCTCAATAACATAAAAAATTGCATCCCTGTAAGGCCTTATTTTTAAAATATATTCCTAATATTTTATGAGTATGTACTGTATTAACAGTGATAAAGCAAAAAGATGGTGGAAAATCAATCAGAAATTACCTGGTGTGCTCTGCATATCAGATCAAAGTCGTGTTTGTGAAGAAATTTCGCTACAACCTCTGCACCAAACGTAAAAGATACTCCTCGGTCGTTTTCACCCCATCCCATGGTGTCCTGAAAAAGTTTCCACACAAAATATAATTCATTCACCAATATATACAGGGTATTTCACGGTAACCCTGACAAACTTTAGGAAATGGTTCTTTGCATCAAAAGGAGAAAAAAATGTACAGACCTAACCTAAACTCTTATCATTTTCCATTTACAAGTAAAAATAAGTTCTTTTCAGTTTTCAATGTACCTATAAACATTTAGAACTATATAATTAAAAATCAACAAGATATAATAATAAAACATACACAGCTAGATCGAACATTAAATCTCAAAGAGATTTCATGACAGTTTTTAGAAAAAATATTGAATATTGTTAACAAAATAACCCCATAGCAGAACTACGGGCGACAGTGCGACATTGTCGCAGAAAGAAGACAAGGCCTGCAGAAAGTTCAGCCTGACCGACTGGCTGTTTTTTTTAATAGTGGCTGCAGAAAATTCTAAAGTAATAAGTTAATAAAATAATTTGTTGACAAAAAAGTTTCTGTATTAAGTCAACAACATTATTTTCTGCAGAAAAATTCTCCTTTCTGCAAACTTTAAAGCTATAAAACGTCATGCATTTAAAACGAAAGCAGCCAAGTCGATAGTCGGTGCATCGATCGTGACTTCATGAGAAACTAAGTATTCCATAGAATAACCGAATTACCAACGCGACACAATGGTGTAACAATAGGAGTATTCAAACCCCATTCGATTGTTTGAAAACAAATATCGATATGCGATCATATTAACCATTGACAGAATGCGAACTCGAATGCGCGAAGAGCTACTGCGCATCGTCTGCTGGCTTCTGTCGGCTGTCAGCTCACGACGTCACGACCTACTATCTAACCTCATCGTTGTTTTGTTTGTAATCGTTCAGTTCTGTCCTTACGTTCAGGCTTATCAGTTGACGGCGATATTTGACTTGGAAAACATTTTTATGATCGCCTATTGTGTAAAGTGATGGCTTCATCCGATGAGCGAATAATCTGCTCGGTTTGTTCGGAGAAAATAATCTTTAAAAAATCTCAAAACTCATTATTTAAGAAATCATCCGTCATTGCCGGTCAATTACAAATCGGCCTCAAGCGAAAGCATGGGAAAATTCTTTTCAAATGTTGAGCCCGCTGTTAAAAGCTTAAAACAACCCGGTAATGAAACGTTCACAACGAAGTCCAGCGCTAAGGATGTTCCGTCGACTTTGTTTGATAAAGAAAAAATAACTGATGTAGGCCTATACATGATTCTTTGTTTGAAATTCATTGTTGGTGATGGATTTTATATTTTGATTAGGATTTTTGCGGACATTTGCCATCACTGATTAGTAAAAAACAAGTTTCACGACGTTTCGGGATCTGGAATCTGATCCCGTCTTCAGGTGGAAGAAAACCTAGAACATAACAAGATTAGTAACACATGGCCAGGAAAACCTGGACAAAAACACAGCTAAAACAGAGAACTGTAAAAGCAGTCACGAGCACACTAAGCTGAAAATAAAAACAATACCGTAACACAAAATACACAGGAATCACAAGTAACAAGTCACCAGACAGGAGAGAGCACGTCAACACCCAATCAGAGCTGAGCAGAGACTGGTGGGAGGGAAGCAAATGGCGGCGGCGACGGATATGGCGGCGACACAGCCAACCAAATCACGGCGCGCTACCGGTGGCGAAAACCTGAAACAGAGACATGTGATATGCAAATTCCGTGTGTCTGTTTGTGTTTTTTAGTTAATTTTTAACCTGATTTTGCCCCTTGGCCTTGCTATGGGTTAACATGTTGTGAGAATTTTGAACAGAATTGTTAGTAATTACCCTATTTGCTGACACTTTATTTTCCCTGTCTTTCAGTTCTTTGTTTAATATTGGTAGCCATACTGGCCTTATTTCAAGTGAAGATTGACTGATTGGTTGGTCTGCTAGTTTTATGTATGAAGCTTCAATTAGTTTTCTTTTGAAAAAATGAGGTTCGCGGTGTACTATTTTTGCTTCGTCAAAATTCATCTCGTGATTTTCAGACCAGCAGTGTTGAGCAATTTTTGATTTATCCACTCGTGTTATCTTTGTGTTCTTTGATTCTAACATTTAAAGGTCTTTTTGTCTCGCCATAATACAGCCTATAGCAACTATTGCAGTTTATTCTGTAAACACTCTATAAGAATAAACTGCAGTAGTTGCTCTAGGCCGTATTATGGCGAGACAAAAAGACCTTTAAATGTTAGAATCAAAGAACACAAAGATAACACGAGGAAGGGCTTAGTGGAT
The DNA here is from genome assembly GCA_035578135.1 of Flexamia atlantica. Taxonomy (NCBI): domain Eukaryota; kingdom Metazoa; phylum Arthropoda; class Insecta; order Hemiptera; family Cicadellidae; genus Flexamia; species Flexamia atlantica. The sequence goes on from JAQJVK010000010.1 coordinate 38,371,008, forward strand.
AAATCAAAGATTGCTCAACACTGCTGGTCTGAAAATCACCAGATGAATTTTGACGGAGCAAAAATAGTACACCGCGAACCTCATTTTTTCAAAAGAAAACTAATTGAAGCTTCATACATAAAACTAGCAGACCAACCAATCAGTCAATCTTCACTTGAAATAAGGCCAGTATGGCTACCAATATTAAACAAAGAATTGAAAGACAGGGAAAATAAAGTGTCAGCAAATAAATTACTAACAATTCTGTTCAAAATTCTCACAACATGTTAACCCGTAGCAAGGCCAAGGGGCAAAATCAGGTTAAAAATTAACTTAAAAACACAAACAGACACACGGAATTTGCATATCACATGTCTCTGTTTCAGGTTTTCGCCACCGGTAGCGCGCCGTGATTTGGTTGGCTGTGTCGCCGCCATTTCCGTCGCCGCCGCCATTTGCTTCCCTCCCACCAGTCTCTGCTCAGCTCTGATTGGGTGTTGACGTGCTCTCTCCTGTCTGGTGACTTGTTACTTGTGATTCCTGTGTATTTTGTGTTATTGTTTTTATTTTCAGCTTAGTGTGCTCGTGACTGCTTTCACAGTTCTCTGTTTTAGCTGTGTTTTTGTCCAGGTTTTCCTGGCCATGCGTTACTAAACTTGTTATGTTCTAGGTTTTCTTCCACCTGAAGACGGGATCAGATTCCAGATCCCGAAACGTCGTGAAACTTGTTTTTTACTAATCAGTGATGGCAAATGTCCGCAAAAATCCTAATCAAAATAAAAAAAACCTATACATGAGTCATCGCCGGCGCCGACTACGTCGAGTTCTTCAACAAAGTTTGATTACTAGCAAATAAGGTACAGCACAGAGAAGAAATAAGCAGAGGTCGCATTCATATGGCAGTAGTGTTTCGGGTAACTGCTAACACCAGGAAGTAAAACAATAGGGAGATAATAGACTTCCGGGCGCCCCCTTGCCCCCCGCGCCCACTCTACGGCACTGCTCGACACATATTTAGAGCAACATTAGATGCGACCTCTGTCTTATTTCTTCTCTGTGGGTACAGACTCTTTTGGAGAAAGTGAACGGTATACATAATTTTTGCTATGACATTTATTTTTTCAATCACTTAAAGAGTTTTAAGTTACTAAATTAAATATATTGGTAAATATTTAATTTTGATTGATGTTTTTAATTAACATGAATATTTGACTTGTGAAATATTAATATACAAACAAACATAAGTTAGCCTATGAATAATATTAAGTAACTATTAATTGGCTGTTTTTCACTCTAGAGTTTTTGGTTAATGTTAACCACCCAGCCAGAGAATACTTTGACTTCAAATTTGTCATGTAACTATCTCTTCATTTGTCTTGTAACTATTTCTTAAAATTTGTAATATTTTAAATAAATAACAAAAGATACAATTTTTGTTTTTCATTGAATTTTTTCTATTCTGACATGTTTTAATTGCTAAGTTACTATTATTTATTGTTTATTGACTTTTTTCCACAATTACAGCAAACCCGGACTTCGATAACCCGGAATTCTGGATAACTCGGAAAGCCTGCCAGAGCAATAAAGTACATTGAGATTCAAGGATAGAGCACGGTGTGACACATATAAAACAGTTTTGGTTTTTCTTTAAGTTTTTTTTAGAACTGATAATGTAGTTCTTGTATTTTTTACTATGCAATAAATGAGTGTGTAGAAGTAACAGAAACTGTTCTTATTTTTTCTTATTTTTACTCATTTCCCGATAACTCGGAATTTTCACAAACCCGGACACCGTTCGGTCCACATTAGTCCGGGTTTGTGGGACTCTACTGTAATTATTTAAGAGTTTTTAGTTGGTTTTTAGACAGACTCCAAGTTGTGAAAGATACATTTTTGTTGTAAAATTGAATTATTATTTAACATGCTTTAAATATAAAATTGCCTTTGTATTATCAATTTTCTCAGAGGATTTAGTTAGTATTTTGGACTCTAAGTAATGTAAAGATAATACTGTTGTTTCTCGAATTATTCTTACTCTAACATGTTTGAAATGTTAAGTTTCTATTGTATTATTTATTAAAATCACTTTAATTATATTATAATTTCTTATTTATTTTCGAATATTCATTATAAATTATCACTCTCGCGGCTCATTTACACGCAACTTGAACCGCATCGGGCTGCAGAAAAATTCTGGCTTTTTCAAACCCCGTTGCAGAAAGATTGAAAATGTTCTGCTTTGGGGCAAAAGAACAAGTTTAAAAATTAAGATTCCTCTGAAAAATCAAGATCAAACAAATATTTTTTAGCATTAGGTTTGCAACTTTAACAAAAAAGAGAATTTCTGGATTGTAGCTCTATTGTTGGCTGAGACCTACACTCAAAGGAGTTTACTTGCTTCCTAAATTGATCACCACATTGATCCATAGGAAAATCCTAGTAATATTTTACTGAAATTCATTAGTTTACGCTGATGCCAACAATTATTGGATTAGGTCTTAATAATCCTGACAAAAATAATGTGGCCTTTAGAGGAACAACGCTTTAAATGTAATTTCAACTGTCCCAGATTGATAATTCAACTTAAAATACTCCATGGTAGCTCAGCGTTTCAAGCAATGATTAACTAATGCGAACATTCTACTAGCATGCTCCCTGAATTCTTCATGCTAGAAAAGGAAGGCTGATTCAAACCAATTGTAGATGACCTACCTTGTCTGGGTCAGACCACAGGAGATCACACAAGAGGCCCTGGTCCGGCACGTCTGTTGGCCTCATGATCCGGCGGATCTGTTCCATGCTTTGTAGATCAGGGCTCAGGCCTCCGTGGCAGCAGAAGATCTTTTCATCGACAATTGCAGCGACAGGTAAACAGTTAAAGCAGTCTGTAAATGTCTTCCAAAGCTTGATGTTGTACCTCCGTTTACCTGAGAATCATTAGAATGGATTATACTAACTATAGACAACGTTTTTGAAACAACTATATTTGAACAAAAATATACTATACACAGCACAAAATACACAAAAACAATAATATTTTTTATTCTTTTAGACAAATACATGTCATAAGCAATGTTGATTAATAAATGGAATTTTTTATTTTGATTACATTTAAATATTTCTAATCTAAAACGATTTTATGATGAGGTTTGAGTTAAATGAGTTTAATCATAGCTAGGGAGTCTAGTCCCCAGCTTTAATGATAGCTGATGGTAAGCCACTTCACTGAGTATTTACAAAACCACTTCTTGTTGACTAAAAAAAAACACAATACTAATTAAGCCTACCATTGAAGAACAATAAATATAAACTTTACTTTATTATCCAACCATAAAATCACTTAATATTAATAAACATATTGTGATGTTCCAAAATTATGGGTAGCCTAGATTACTAAAGATTGATCATATTTGATAAGCATTTTATTTATTATGTAGGCCTATGTATGATTTTTACTGTTTAGACTAGAAAATTAACCTTATATCCATTTTAATTCAACTTTCTTAATCAGTTAGGCGAAGTGTTATATTCCAATTTAGGCCTATGACATGTACATGCCATTTCATTTGCATGAATATAAAGAGTAGAGAATCATATCTGTAAATATTACCCTAGTTGAGTAGACTTAATTTAATATTTAATTTGTTGTTGTAGTTGATAATCAGTCGTACTTTCATTAAAATATGTAAATAATCTTAAATAACTAACCTAGGAAACAAAATGTCACTCACTTACCGTCTAGGTTAGGTAATCCGATTATCGGCTTCGTAAATAATAACACATTCTGTACTTGCATGATTTATTTGTAAATACTTTGTTTCTATTGTAAAATAATTAATATCCATTTGTTTTGAATTGTGATAACACGTAACTAATGAATAATTGACAATAATTGTAAATGTAGATTGAAAGATGTTTGTGTCAATAGGTTAGAGTAGTGGTAAGCCTGGGGTCCACGACCCGACTCTGCCGAATGGTCAGTGATCACGTGATCATCCTCCAGCTGATCGGGGCTATATAAGCGGCGCTCCAGCGGCCGGCTCCTGAACAGATCGACACATCTCATTGACTGATGCTGCACTCTCTCTGAGAGGTCTGCAATCGCATCTCCACTAGGGAAATAGGACCATACGTCCAAAGGCAGAGTCCCCGTGCCCCAGATCAAAATCAGATCTGTTTTAAATTCGATTTATAATCAATTGTCTGTATCTATCAAGAACAAAATAAAAGGTTAGTCTACCCTATTTCCCGTTTTCCTTATTTATTAATTAATAATTTCAGATTTCAAAAGGTTGGACGTAATTGGTGAGTAGGCCTAAACAAAATTTAGATAATACACTTACACACGAAGGTTGCTTAGCCCTGACAGTCCGTCGGCGCGGCTTCCTTAACTCTACGCTTTCGGCACTTGCTGTTGCATCTTAATTGATGCTGCGGCCGAATTAAACACACACGTAGTGACACTTACATTTACTTACCCACGAAGGTTGCTTAGCCCTGACAGTCCGTCGGCGCGGCTTCCTTAACACTACGCTTTCGGCACTTGCTGTTGCATCTTAATTGATGCTGCGGCCGAATTAAACACACACGTAGTGACACTTACATTTACTTACCCACGAAGGTTGCTTAGCCCTGACAGTCCGTCGGCGCGGCTTCCTTAACACTACGCTTTCGGCACTTGCTGTTGCATCTTAATTGATGCTGCGGCCGAATTTAACACACAATTAGTGACACTCTCAATACAAGCACAAAACCAAGGCACTTGCTGTTGCATCTTAACTGATGCTGCGGCCTTGATCTACACTGAACACGTCCAGCAATTGCTGTTGCATCTTAATTGATGCTGCGGCTGGATAAACCTTAACATACGAAGGCGTTGCTCGGTCTCTGGCTGAAGCTGCGACCTTAAACACACACATTTTAGGGGATTATTATACAGGCCTAGGTGAATCAAGCAATGGCAAAGAACTCACCCTGAGATAAAAACAATAAGTTTGAAACATACAAATTATCCCGGTACACAATTTTATACAAAACATTTGGCGCCCAACGCGTTGCAAAATTCACAGAGTAGGCCTAATTAATGAACCACTATAACTTGCGTAAACATATCAAACTGACTGAGAAAGCCCAAGAAGCACAATTAAAAATGAATAGGCTATCAAAGGACCAAAATATGGAGGAAAATAATGATGTCCCAGAAATTAACCCTAGCCTAAATGATACAGATGACCAAAACTTAGCATCTGGTGATGGCGTAAACCGCAGCCAAACAATAAGTCCAACTAAGTCACAACCACAGGATATGCAAATAATGCTGATGACATTGCTTCAAAATTTTGAAGATTTCAGTCAAAACCTTCACAGGGAGGTCAACCAATTACGTAACGAAATGACTGACAAACTGGAAACGATTACAGGAAATTTTGAAACTATGAGGACAGAGATGAGAGAAATGCGTAGAGAAATTGCTGTGGATATAAAACAAATCGAAACCAAATTTAACCACCAGATAGAAGAGTTAAGGGAAGAAATCAATAACACGATCCAAGAAAAAATCAATGAGGGCATTCGTGAACGACTCCAAATGAGCAAAACTAACAACAAAACAGTAGGCCTACCAGCAGTAGACGTACATGTTACCTGCCCAAGTAACCAAATGAAAGATTTACCCAAATTTAATGGGAGATCGAAAAATCCAAATGAATTCCTCGTCAAGTTAAAAAACTTCTTCAACAGGGAAAATGAAAGGCGGTCCCTCCGCAAAGAAGAAATGTTAAACATAGAGGAGATTTTAGATATTTGCTTAGAGGGTTCCTCAGCAAAATGGTGGGACATGATCAAAACATCGGTAAATGATTTCGAGGATTTTGAAAGGGTTTTCCTCGATAAATATTGGAGTGAAGAAATCCAAGATGGATTGAAAAGGAAATTGGACTTGGAAAAATTTATACCGCACAGGGGACTAACAAAGGCAGACTACTTCATTGAAAGAGTAGTGCTAATGCAAAACATGACTCCGAAACTAACGGAAAAGGAGATTGTTCGACGCCTGGCATGACATTTTGATCACACAATACAGCAGGCTTGTAAAGTGCAGAATATTACATCAATACAACAAATGGAGAAATTATTAAATACAGATGATACTGAAGAAGCAAATGAGACTCTCAGGTATAACCTGGAGAGAAATTTAACCCGTAATGAATCCCATTTCAGATCAGGGGACAGACAACAATTTGAGAGAAGAGATAATAATTATAATAGAAGGGAAAACAACAACAGAAGATACGAGGAATCTAGAAATAATGGGAACAGAAGAGAAAATGACAACAGGAGATACCAATCAAGGAATGGGAATGCGGGAAGAGAAAACTACAACAACAGAAGGGATAAATATGAAAAACAAAATGAAGAGAGAAATGATAATTACAACAGGAGAGATAACTACGGTCAGGAGTATGAAAGGAGACGAAGATTTGATGGAAATAATAGAAATACAAATGATGAGGATCCATCACCGCAGCAAGAAAATGAGTTTGAGGATAGGAGACATGACCAGGACTCTTTAAACTAAGGAGCACTGGAAATAAAGTAGGCCTAATGGAAAATTTTGCCCTACCCAATGAAACAGTCGATAAATTTCCAGTGCATGACGAAATAGAAAATAATAGGCCTATAAACAATATTTTATGTGACAAACAATTTTTAATGGACGAGACTATTGAAGTGAATGAAAACAAAAATACTTATTACGTACCTGAAGTTGATATAAAGTTTGAAGGAGTCAGCACAAAATGTATCATAGACACTGGGAGTTCAGTAACTTGCATGCAGAAGGAATGGTTTTTTAAAAATAAACATAATCTAGGAAAATATGAAGAGTTTCCATTAACCAACACCACAATCAATACTGCTATAAATCAGAAGTCTCAACAGATTAGGAGTATTATTTTAGTAAACGCAAGGATAAACAAAGTAAATATCCAGATGAAATGTTTGATTATACCGAACTTAATTAAAGAGATAGTTATTGGAACTGATACCATGCAAGAATTGAATATGATAATTGATTTCAGCAAAAATTATTTAAAAATAGGTGAAGAACGGATACATTTTCAAAATAATTTGAAACAGGGAATAAAATGTGATGTTTTATATTCCGAAGAAAATATCATAGTAGACGAGGAAAATGAGGAAGACTTATTGAATGAAAAACAAGTTATTGAAGAAATAAGTAAAATAAACCGCTTGAATGATATACAAAGGGATTTATTGTTTGATTTAGTATGGGAATTCAGAGATGTTTTCTCTAAAAAGGTTGGCAGATGTAATTTGTATGAACACACAATAGAAGTTAGAAATAATGAACCATTTAAGCAAATGAACTATCCCGTCCCATTAAGATACCAAGATGCAGTAAAAAGAGAAATAAACAAGATGTTAGAGGAAGGAATTATTGAGAGAAGTAATAGCCCATACATAAACCCAATAGTGGTAGTAATAAAAAAGAATAACGAAATAAGGATATGCCTCGATGCGAGGAAAGTGAATAATATAATTATTCCTGATCATGAATGTAACAGGGGAATAAATGAAATTATTGCTAAAGGAAGAAATACCCGCTGGTTGACTACACTTGACCTTACCTCGAGTTTTTGGCAGATCCCTCTGGCTAAGGATTCAAGGAAATACACAGCATTTATATTTCAAGGAAATGTCTACCAATTCAAGGTTACACCATTTGGTCTTGCAACTTCTTCGGCAGCGTTAATCAGAGCGCTCAGCCTAGTATTAGGGGACGAAGTAGAAGATTACACTATGATTTATGTGGATGATATCTTATGTCACTCAGGAACATTTTCTGAACATTTGGAACAATTAAGAGTTATATTTGGTAAGTTTAGAAGGGCTGGAATGACAATAAAATTTGATAAGTCACTCTTTTGCCGAGAGCAAGTCCCATTTTTAGGATACATTATAACAACCGAAGGAGTTGAGGCAGATCCAAGTAAACTTGAAGCTATAGAGAAATTTCCTAGACCCCGTAACCCAAAACAGCTAAAGGGATTCCTTGGAATGATAAATTATTACAGCAAGTTTGTTGGCGGATTTTCAAAAACAGTTCAGCCTTTATTAAAACTTACTTCAAAGAAAAACAAGTTTATCTGGACAGACAGAGAAGAAAGTGCATTTATAAATACCAAAAGATTATTTCTAAATACATGTGTGTTAAAACACCCTGATCCAAACAAGGAATATATTTTACAAACTGACAGTTCCGATTTTGCCATAGGAGGTCATTTATATCAGTATGACAACAATGGGGGAAAGAAAGCAATTATGTTCATGAGCAGAACATTAAAGGGAAGCGAGTTGAATTATTATACGAGTGAAAAGGAATTATTAGCCATAGTCTACTGTTTGGAGAAAGTAAGGCATTTAGTACTGGGAGCAAAACTTAAAGTCATTACAGACCATCAGGCTTTAACTTTTCTGAAAACATGCAAACTTCTAAACTCTAGATTAACAAGATGGATTCTTGCAATCCAAGAATATAACTTTACTATAGAACACTGTGTTGGTAAGGACAACATCGTAGCTGACATCCTGAGTAGACAAAGATTTTATATTGATGCCTCAAAGGATCAGAACACTCCTGATTTAGTGATTGCTACTATTCATAGACAAGCAAACATAGAGTTTACACAGGACTTGGTTAATCTGAGTGATCATCAGCAACAGGATCCAAAGTTAAAAGAAATATATGACAGAAAAATATTAAATTCTGAAGAATATAAGAATTATTTAGTATACAACCAGGTATTATTCAAAAGGTACAAGGATGAATGGAGAATAATGGTTCCTGAACATTTGATAGATAGATTGATATGGGAATGTCATACATATTACCTACACTGTGGAGCAAAGAAATGTTTGCTAATATTGCAAGAAACTTTTATTTTTAAGAATATGGGAAAACGAATAAGGAAACAATTAGCATTTTGTGATTCTTGTCAAAGATCAAAACCATCGAATAGCATCCAAGGGACGGCCAGAGGAATAAAATGTGAAAGGAAAGGAGATCAAATCGCAATAGACTTTGCTGGACCTTTGCCCACAAGCATAGGTGGGGTCAGACACATTCTTGTTGTAATAGACATTTTTACCAAGTTTGTAAAATTATACCCGATTAAGAGGGCTACTAGAAACATAGCAATAAAGAAAATATTTGAAGACTATATTCCCACGTATGGAAAGCCTCTCAGGATACAAACAGATAATGGAACCCAATTCAACAATAAACAGTGGATTAAACAATTGGAAGACAATGGGATTATAGCAGTTTTCTCAGCGGTCAGGAGACCACAAAGTAATTTAGCGGAAAGGGTTATAAAGGAAGTGAAACGTTGTTTGAGGACATACTGTAACATGAATCAGAGACAATGGGCAAAACACATACCCACAATTAATGAATTTTTAAATGAAATAACACATGAAACTACTGGTTTCACACCAAATGAATTGCAATTAAATCAGAGGAACCAACGATTTTGGTCCGAAATTCTGGATGCACCCAATAATAATAATAATAATAATAATTCTCACTTACCTTGGGAAGTAAAATGTGAAATGGCTAAAAACAGAATTAAACAGAAACAAAATAGGCGTGCGGATAAAATAAATCAAAAAATAAAACACACAAGTTTTCAGATTGGTGACAAAGTTTTATTAAAAAGCAATTTAACATCAAATGCAGGGTATGGTGAAACAATAAAACTATTTAACATATATGAAGGACCATATGAGGTTACAGAAAAAATTGGTTTAAATACATATAAATTATCTTGCGTACACACACACCGTCCTAAAGGACCATATCATATCAGTTTACTAAAAAATTACTTTGAACCCCCTCCCACACGATAAACATATCAAGATTTTTCCACTTACCTTTGAATCCTGATTCCTAATCCTGTCCTTCTTTGTAGATGACCAAGCGAAGAGGAGGGAAGAAAACGAACAGAGGGAAGAAACTGTGGGCTAAACATTTCGAAGAAAGGCGGTTTGCTGAAGCTGTCCATGCCAGCAAGGCGTCTTTAGACGAAAGGAGAGTTTTTGTTCAAATGGAAACTGAGAACACCATCAACGATGAAATTCAAAAGAACGAAGGAGACAAGAAGGTTTATTATGAAGAGAGAGAGAAAGCACGGAGGGAAAGAAGAAGAATGAAAGAAGAGTTGGAGAGTTGTATGGGATGGAGAATTGAGTGGGAGCAATACGAAGACCTTATGAAGAATGCGGACCTGCAGAAGATGGAGAGAGAAGTAAAGCAGTTGGAAGAAGAAGTTAAGAGAAAGAAAGAAGAAAAGAGGAGAGCGGAAGAAGAGAAAGAGAAGAGGAGGGCAGAAGAAAGGAGGAAAGCAGAAGAATTGAAGAAGAAAGAACAGAAAAAGGAAGAAACAAATGACGAGGAGACGCTACGAATGATTTTCAGCGAGATGATTGTGAATGTAGAACTGGTAGAAGACTTCATGAAGCCTCAAATTAAAAATTATAAACTAATTCCAATTGATTTTGAAAAGAGCGAAAGTGTTAGGCACAAGAGTACAAGTGTTAAAGACAAGAGTGAAAGTGTAAAAGACAAAAGTGAATGTCATGAGGACGTTCTGGACATCACAGACAACTATATGGACATAGAAGAATAAAATAAAATAAGTGTAAATAAGGGAGCGTTTCATTTCTTCCAGATTTCATAACTACCAGACCGATAAAAATTATTAAATATTAACAAACTCACAACTTCCAGATATCACTTCTACCAGAGTATGATAAATTAAATATAAAATAAATGTTGTAAATAACTTCCAGTTTTCATAACTTCCAGATTTCACAACTACCAGGTCTTAAAAATGAATTAAATTGAGCGCCTCACTACTACCAGACCTCACTACTACCAGGAGTACAGTCCGCACCAAAGCTGGTTGTGCTGATTGCCTAGTTCTTATTGCAGGCACTTCGGCGAGCGTGTATTTTTGCCGCGCCGCTTTATCTGGTTATCTCAATTAAAAGTAAATAGTTAACAAATAAATTAAATAGTTTTATTGGTCACATTTAATAATATTATTCGAATTCTGGGTTTTTTATTTTAGTTGGATAACTTTCTGGTTGACTGAATGTAAAATATGGGTAAATGGGAATGCAAATTACTAGTTTTTATTTTCCTCTCCACTTCAGTTTTCAATAATTCCTTTATTCTGGCTTTATGACAAAATGCGCATCGTAGATCACCATGAATGAGTAGTTTAAATTTGACTTGTATGTACGGTCATAAAATTAAAGAAGTGCAATATAAAATTGATATTTGATCAAAATCGCATCAACTACGCAACGGGTTAGCTAGTAATACATTTCTTTTTAAATCTACAGATACTATTTATGTTGTGCTTTATGTTTGCTGAGTGTATTGTAACATAAAGCACAAAAAAAGGAGAATAAGAAGAATGAGTTTTATTTTTTTTTATTCAAGATGTGGATTAAAGAACATGCCGATCTCTCGAAGAGAGAGAATTATAGAAAAATTGGTCGACAAAACTCGAGGGCTATGTTAATAAATATATATTTTAATAAATTATAAATATATTTTAAAGCAATAATACAACTCGAACCAAATAATTTGAAATACATTTAAACAATTCAAATCCAAAATGAATTTTCTCTCCAGCTTTAAGATTATAGGTCAACAGAATTTAGTATCACCAGGGGATCCATACGTAAATCGCGCATTTTAATATTACTTTCATGAGCGTTTTCATCTTTTTTTAACTGTTGCAGACGATCTATTTTTGTTTACGATCTGACTTTAGTAATCTGGCTAGCGGCGCAAAGACCTAAACTAACTATACATTTTAATAACCCCTACGCCATTGCGCTAGATTATAAGTTTTTCAATGACACCACAATCTTAATTATCCCCGTCGCAGTAGACATGCGTACTTAGCAAATTTCAATAGGATTTATTTTATATATGTGAGCAATCATCTTATTTGAAGGAAAGTATAGTTTGAATATGTTTTGTAAATAATAAACTAAAAATGAATATTTTAATCATTCGTGAGCTTTCAACTTGAGGAAAATTAACAAGGGGATCATTCTTTCTTTCTTTCTTTTTCGTTTATTAATCATATTCCTGGAGAAAAGATTAAAGGTCAAATGCACATTGGTTTTCATTAGTACAATGATGCAATACACTTTTTTTGTATTTTATATAATTCTAAGTCTTTTAATTTTCTATGAATATAATTTTGTTATATACTGTACACCTCGGATTATCTTGGATTAATGTAGCGGAACACTGATCCGGATAAAAAAATCCGGATAATTCGAGGTCATTACAATATCGCCATCGCCTATAAATAGCGATCACAAACCTTAGCCCCTGCTAAATGATGCTGCAAACAGCTTATCAAGACTGTACAACAAAATAATCTTTCAAATTTTACGTGGGGTTTAATTTTGAAACAAAATTTAGAATTAAGCCTCATTACTAATTCTGTGAATATAATGTTAGGTTTTACTGTACTTACGGTCTAGGTTTCGAATAAAACGCTGGATTAAAATATTTAATTTATTAAGATTCGATAATCATTAATCAAAATAACTCAAACTTTAAAAAATCATAACGAAACTTAAAGTGCGGTAACTGAAAACTAATTACTGTAACTCTTCTTAAAGAAGTAACTTAACACATCAAATGACAGCAATAAACAAACTTGCAAATAGCCAATGTTACCATATCGCCGGATTTCCTCTGAGATTACTGGATTTTAAGGGTAAAATTTCAACTCCGGGGAATTTCAATAAGAAATGGGAAATCTCCTCTTTTTGGGCTTTACAGTGACACTCGTTAAAAAATATGAAGAATATTAAGTGAAACTCCTATTTCAGAACAGATAAATATTTACATCCATAAGTTTACTGCAAAATAAAAACACTGTCTTTTGTCTTTTAAAATTCTAAACATATTTTATTGATGAAATATTTCGTTTTTCGACTGTCCAGTACTCCCTGATATAAAGCGCTTACAACTCTAAGATCTCTGAATAATTCCAGTTTAAGACGGCATTCAGAGTGGTTGATTTAGATTCGTGGGAATTGTGTTTTAGATTCCTACCTTAACACTGGGACTTGATAATTTTTTAAATTGTATGTTTAAGTGAAGTCAGATTTTGTTCATGTATTAATTTTTGTGTTTTCAATATTTTATAAGTAAACTTACTTAGTTTTATACATAGTTATAAAATGAATGTATGGTTAAAAATAATATATATTTTTTCTCCTTTGTCTGAAAATGTGCAAATTAGTCATAAACAGGACTATTGTATTACAGACTAGCTGATAAACACGGTTTTACCCGTGGATAAATAGAAAAACTTTCTTGAATTCATGAGTTGATGTTTAGGTTGCCATGACAACTATATGAGCTTCCCTATAGTTTAACATTGAAAATTTGATGTACCATAGCGCGAGGGAATTTTGTAAAATCCTTTCTTATCGGATGCCTATGCCCTGAGAGGAACGTTCATGCAAAGTTTCAAGGTTCTAGGTCAAGTAGTTTAGGCTCTGCGATGAAAGGTGAGTGGTATTTGACAAATATATAGTAGATTTCTTATCAATTGGATGCAACAAACAAGTTTTTTAATGCCTATTTCCATCAAAGTTACGGGGGGGGGGGGGGGGGGGGGGGGAAGCGTTGGGGTAAAATCTTCTCTTTTTCCCATATTACCATATGGGAACCCTAAATAGCTGTAGTCTACCCCTTTGTTGAATATTGCTAGCGCCCCAAGTAGCAACCAAGAAAACTAAGTTCCCGAAAATGCTGTAATTTACCGTTCAGGCAATACGTACTTTTTATTCTGATTCTAAATGCGTACAGTAATGTACTGCACTTGTATTTTATATTGAGAAGGCGCATTTAACCCGTAAACTTGCTAAATTAACATTTTTGCCATGAATTTCTTTGTTTATTTCTCGGATGGACCGATCCGGATATCCGGGATCCGTATAATGTGGGGTCCGGATAATCCGAGATGTACCGTACTCAATTCCACGTTCACCTTTCAGTACAGGCCTAGGTATCTGCCAGGCCAGTACAGGCCCGGGGCCCAGGGCAATCTGCCCCCTTTGCCCCCCCTCTCTCGGCGGCCCTGACGATTGCTATCACAATCTTTTACGAAGAAATAAAACCCATCCCCGCAATTACGTACTCCTCACGTGGTACGTAACCTCATTCACAGGTGGGTCCTCCATGACGAACAGACAACTAAATAATATTTGTAAAATTAATGTGGAATTTGTGGTAGAAGTAAATGAGCAGTCGAGGTTTCTTTAAGAATATGAAAGAAAAAAGACTAAATATTTCATCTCTGAATGTTAGCAGATCCAGAGCGTGTGACCGGAAGGCGTGTTTTACGGATCAAGTCTAGTTCTAAGAAACGTTCCTAACAGTACTGGCACAAAAAGGTTTCAATCAATAAAACTGAAAGTCCCTTTGTTAAAACAAATAAGTTGTAATAATTATTGCTCTTAACTTTTTTCAAGTTGAATAACCTCTGCAACCTCTTGATCGGATGTAAAGATTAACAGCTAAAAGGTGTGATTGTAATTCAGCGTTTCTACAGCGTTTTAAATAGGAATGATTTTACTGCCGAGCGCTCGCTCCGCCGCCGCCGGCGCCGCGCCGCTCACCTTCTTTCGATAATCAGGGTAAGGGGGAAATACAATTTTTATATTCCCAATATGTGAAGTTACACATGCGATATGATCCGTCTATGGGTATCAATAATTGGACTTTATAGCCAAAAGCGTATTTAAATTTTTTTGCTGTGTTAGTTTTAAAACAAAAAGAAATAATAGTTGGTTAGTTGTGTCTGCTGATTGTCTACTAGATAGTGACACGTATGAATTACTCGGTCGTTTTCGTCTATTTTCACGGGGACAGGTTTGGCGCCAGCGAACGGAAAAATGTAATATTACTTGAATATTACCCTCCCTCTCACAGTTGATAGTTGTTTTAGTTCTAGTATATGATGGAATAAATCAAGGATAAGAAAATATGTGTAAGTGTGCCGACGCACAGTGTGATATTCTCTCAAACATGTGGATTTTATTAAAAATAAAAATTTAATAAACTCATGAAATCTCTAAAACATTAAGTAGTAGGTGTGGTTTTTAAAAACAATAAGGGTGGTTTTCGGAGATCGGTATTAGCTAATGCTGGAGCTACTTAATATGAGAATTAATTAAGATAATACTCTCATGAAAAATCGGGTTTCGGAGATCCGTATTATAACTGGCGCCAATTCTTGGGGCCCACGCAGTCCATAAGACTAATGTTAATTTTAGCATTGATCTTATGGACGGCGCCGCGGCATGGGCCCCAAGAATTGGCGCCAGGTATAACTTCCTCAACTCTCGTATTAGCGTAGTTTACTATTCGACTCGAGGGAGGGAATCACGGGGAATTTCATATTTTTGGTAGTGGTACGAGTCAAGGCCGGAGAGACGGGCTCCGCCCCCGCCACTCGCCACTGCATTGTTTTGCTGCTGCCGGAAGGGGGTGTAGACGTTGACCGCGCGCCTTTACCGATAACTTATCACCTGTTTCACCGTTTTCCTAACTATGAAAAATGAGTATGACTATTATTACTAATTTTCGTTGTTTTTTCTTTATGACTATACCATGTACGATATAAAAGGGTCACAAAATAACTTAGCGGATGACAGCTGTATGGGTACCTTTATGGGGGTCAAATGGGATCAGACCTTTTTCCAAAATCATCAATGTTATCATTTATTTAATTTCGTAAGGCGATTATTTTCGTTCTTTGCAAAATTTTGGACGTCTGGCAAGTTGTAGAAAGATGGGAGAGGGCTCAAAGTATAAAGGTCTCTATTCCGTGATGGCTGGAATAATACTGAAATTGCTTGATATTAATCAGAACACGAGAAATAACGTTAAATATCTCATGATGGTATAGCCTCTGAATCACTGTATATTACCGAAAAAGGTGTAAATTACAGTGGAACCTGGATAATTCGAACCTCAAGGGACCAGCTAAAAACTTCGAATTATCCATAAATTCGAATTAAAGAAGTTCTAAAGAATGAGGCCAAAACTCATCAATGTCACATTGTGAATTTAACCTTTTTATCAAATTGACACTTTAAAAGAATAAATTCATCAACAAACGCTAATTATAAGGGTTCAGAAACATAAATCATAAAATCAGAAACAACTACACTAAAGTATAAACTACGTACGACGCGACGTACGATAATACATACAAAGAAACATTTCTGCTAGAAAAAATACAGTACGTTCTGCTACTTCTGAACTTGATACAGGCTACCAATTTAACTTCGTGTAACATTGACGATTGCCCGCTCATTGGCGTTCCGCTAAAGTGAGGGTTTTATAGGTCCGAGATTTTGTCGACATGGTCACTACACTTATTTAATGTTACGTAAAACCTTTTAAACACTTAAAAACAAGACACTGCACAAATAAAAAAAACACTTTGTTTGAAAGGACGATCGAAAACAACGGAATGCTGCAATGGGATTCGGAAGTTAGTTTGGCTGGTGGGGGAGGGAAGGGGGTCGCAGTGTTGAGTAGCCTTTGTGTCGACATAGAAAACTGCGCATCAGGTCTAGCGCATGGCTCGTCTGCCGGGAGCCGTTCTACACAGAATCAAGCGCGAAAAGTCTAGTGGCGCTGTCACGGCGAGCGCAACCCTCTTCCGAACCCAGTCAGCGTTCTGTACTGTTTTAGTTTACATTATTGGTGTCGAGTTACAAGCGATGTTGGGGCAGGGTGGGAAGCCTGGGAGGTGGAAGGGATGAGTCATTTGACCATAACCTGACACGCCATAGGTCTGGCGATAATTTTTATTGAACGTCGTAGTAAAACGCGTTTTCCAATGAATTTGTAACTATTTCCAGTCGTGGAATGAAATTGATGTATCTTAATTTGGCACTTAAAAAATTCGAATTATCCAAAATAAAATTCGAATTATCCGCGATTTTTTAGCATTGTTTAGATACAAAATGCCAGGGACCAAGAAAAATATTTGAATTAAAGAAGATTTCGAATTATACAAGTTCGAATTATCCAGGTTCCACTGTACCTGGAATACAGCCAAGTGATCCGTCTATTGGTGAGAACTACCAATGGTTTCGTACCTTCATGGGTACATTTTCAAGTTCTAAACATAAGCTAAAACATTCTTCTTCAATGATGGTGTGGTTGAAGAAACGTCAGACATAAAACTTACACGAAAACATTGAGACAAACAAACGGACACACGAACATTTAATTAATAAAAATGAAAAACTGGCCAATACGGAACCGCACATGTGTTCATGAATCGTTCAAATGTTTATGTTAAATAAGTTCATGAATTTTTATTCATTTCTACCGACAGATAACCGCGCGCCTCATGTATTTTCCTTGTTCTGTATTTATTACGATAAAAGTCTGAGCCTGTCCTTTTTCCCTATGCTTAACATGGGGCGACCAAAAACTTCTTTTGGACCTTCAAAATGGATGAAAAACAAGGATTATACTATTATGATCGATTTTCACGTTCGTTTAGTTATTTTTCTTCATTTTTATTCAGGTTTCACCTCAATAATAGTTTTGTTACTCCATAAAATACCGAAATACCCCTTTGCAGCAGACCTGCATACTCAGCGAATTTCAAATGCAAAACAACATATTTTAATCTAACATGGCGAGATTTGACATGTTTTTGTAAGCTCCATAAGATTAACATGGGGAATGGGTATGCAGGTTTGCTGCTACAGGTATGTTTAAACTGGTTGGTTTTAATTCAATATTTAGTAGATCTGAACTAGAAGAAGCAATTTACCAAGTTTTATCAATATATGTTGAGAAATAAACGAGATATAGAATTTTACTTAATTCCCATAAGGTTAACATTGGGACAACGTACTGTGTTTACTACTTTCATTATCTCGGTAACCAATGGACATAGAGCAGTGATTCAAGATACTAAATTGTTTATTTTTTTGAGCCGAATTCAATGGTGCCAACAAAAATTTGATAAATTTTATTTTTCTATGTAAAAAGCTCAAAAAACCCATTTTTGAGGGGGTTTATCCCTTTTTACCCCCCCTTCCGGTGGTCCAATCGGGCTGGTTCACGCACTCGTCCAATCGATTACCACTTTACATGTCTGCACCAAATGTCATCAAGATCGGACCATTTTTACGGCCGCTATCGTGCTAACAGACACACACACACACACACACATATATATATATATATATAAATTCGAACGAATGGCGTTTTTTGCTTCTGGGGGTTGCAAAACGAAAAGTTATCATGGTCTGGGGCTTATGTCTTACCATGAGACCTACGGTAATAGCTTCTTTCCTATAGGGGAAATTCGCTAAAAAAACTAGGCTAACTCGGAAAATGGCCTGTACGTATATCTTTTTGAGGCCATTATTCTGACAATAGTTGACCTATTGGAATAACATTTCTGTGCGTATAAGTTTTCAACCTTGAGAATATTATAAATTTAGCCATAGCCTTGTTGAGCCCCTCAAAACTAATTTTATTGAGGAATTAGACTTTCCCATGGTATTAAATGGAAAATGTAGTTTTTCAAATATACAATGAAAACTATTATCTTTCGAAAAAAAAATGTTAAATGCAAAAAAGTTTTATTTAAAAATTATCTTTCAAACAAAAAACGATCGGAATATCACGATCGGAATACTATTACCGGAGTTATAGAGCAATTTATGAATGTAATGGCGGCCATCTTTAATGGCTGATATGGGAGTGTTCTACAAGAATTCAAGGTTGGATCTTCGGACAAAAATACTTCTACAGGTATCTTCTATACACATACCAAATGGCTAAGCTGTATCAAAGAGTGCAAGGTTTTTTCACTAACCACACGTACTATCTGTTATTGACAGACGAAAGCCGCCAAAATATTAATTATTTCACACGCTACAGTGTTTTCAAGGAAAAATGGCTATCATTAAGGCCGAAAACTTGAAAAGAATTTATGTTTAGAGGAAAAGAAAAAGTTTTGGCCTGCTGAAAAAAGATTGTACCCCCATTGCAGCAGACCTGCATTTTCAGCGAATTTCAAATTTAAAAGAGCATATTCAATCCAACATAGCGATATTTGAAATGTTTTTGTAAGCTCCACAAGAATAACACGAAGAAAGAGTATGCAGGTTTGCTCCAGCAGGTATGTTAAAACTGGGTGGTTTTAATTCAATATTTAATAAATCTCAACTAGAAAAAGCAATATACCAAGTTTTATCGAGATATGTCGAGGTTAGGGAATCCAATCCCGGGATCCCGCGTGATTTTAGGGCTTATTCAATCCCGGGATTTTTCGGCTAAATCCCGGAATTTTCGGGATTATAAAGTTACGTGTAAAATCGATATTTACTAGAATCTTATCACAATGTTATAACCAAGAAAAACCAGTTACATGTTGTTTTTGATCAAATAATCATGGTTTGATGAGTTATTAGTCGTCTTGTAGTAAGTATAAAAGTAGTTTCCAGTTAATATTTTCAAGCATCTAAAAACAAATGCATAAAGATTTTAACTTGTTTCTGATACAATGTATTGCAAATTGCAATTAAGTTTCATTAAGGTGCTCTAATGATCATTTTTATCGTATACTTCTAGTTTTTCTAAGCGTATAGGCCCTGTATATAGGCCCTGTATATGTGGTAGAACCTGTGAACTTTATCCCATTCACATTTATTTGTTTTTAACAAAACCGATGATCAAGATTTTAAATAGTTCTAGAGATATAACACAGAAAGCAGGGCTAGCAAGTCCATTATAAAAAAACATATTTATCCAAATTATAATTTTGATTTCTTATAATGAATATTGACTTTTTTTTAAGACAACAGAAAATAAATACGAGTGTTTACCCTATTGAAACTAAGACCAACAGTCCGTAATAATCTTAATTTATTGTATTTCTTTACTGAAAATTTTAATGAAATTGAAAAAGGAACGTAAGTATCTCGGGAGGTGCCTTGGATATTTTCTAACAAGTTATTGACAATAAATACACATTTATGCATGTTTCAACGTTTAGACGATTGAGTTTTCAATTATCATTATTATAATTAAATATTAACCTAAAAAAATCAAGTTTTAAAACGCATTATAAATTTTAAAACCTGTACTTTGTTAGTGTTGTTGGATCACGAACGACATTGAAGTGTTAGCCTGCCTGTTTTACTCGATTTCGAAATGTACCAATAACAATACGTATATTCAGTGAAGAAAGTTACGTTATTTGCTTAGGTATATTTGCTTAGGTAGAAATTTGCCAAACATTTATTTAAAATGATGCGAAACAAAAAATGGGTCAATTTGAAAATGTAATTCCTTGGCCACTATGACCAATGAATAATTTGTTATTACGGCGAGTTGCTAGTTTATAAATGCGGTTTTCAGTAAAACAGTGGTTTGTCCATCCTCTTACCATTTTTTTGTTAAGACACAGAGAAGAAGCATTGTTTTTTCTCTGTGGTTAAGACCAATAAAAATGAATGCAAATAAACGGTATCAGGAAACTGACACATACTTTCTCCCTTCAAGTAATTTAAAACCAGAAAACATATTAGTGAAATAAAACAAATTAACAATTAATTATCACACAAATATATACCAAATGCTACCAAAATCGGTTAGTAAATAACGGAGATATCGATTTTTACATATTTGCCATAAGAATAACATTGGACAACGTACTGCGTTTGCCGTCGAACTAAAATATCTATTATCTCCGCAACCAGTTGACGTAAACTACTGATTCAAAATTCTAGATTATTTAGTTTTTCAAGTCAAATTTAATGGTTGCAAGTATATTTTCTTTAGAGGTCACGGATTTTGTGAAATTTGAAAAATATGAATTTTTAACACCTAAACCCCCATAACATCTGAACCTGAATTTTTACAGACATGCGGGTGGTGTCATTTTGTTTGTTATCTTAAGCACTAAAAACCATGAAATTTTTATCAAAATCGTTAGAGCCGTTTTTAAGAAATTTTGATTTTTGTCATTTTTCATGGGTTTTATGGGGTAAATACCCTTCAAAATCAAAAATTCAAAAAAATGAAAAATACGCCTGGAGATGTACCACGGCTTTATACCTACATGCCAAATTTCATGAAAATCGGACCACTGGTGTCGTCTCTAGCTTTGTTTACATCCACACACACACACATCCACACACACAGACAGAATTGGAATTTTACAGACACCACACCAAAAACCACTTTTTTGGATTCAGGGAGCACTAAAACTAATATATCCACTAACAACTCAAATTCGAAAATTTTTACGAAAACAATACTTTCTCCATATACTATGTATAGGGGGGAGAAAGTAAAAACTGATGCGTAGATTTTGTGTAGAATTAACATAAAGATTCAATATACTTTTCAAAAGAAAACTCTCAAACAGAGAAGCATGAAGACGCGCCAACCAATGAAGATCCATGTAAACTAACCCCAATTAATGCAAAATATATGTTGTTGCACCGTCGCAATTTCAAAGAATAGAACGTATACATTGACACTTTTAAAGCAGATGAAATAAATGGACTTCTCGAATTCCGTGAGGAATTTCTTATCCATATTGAGGATTCAAGTCTAATGTGTTATTTTTAAAAGTTCGCCCCGATGAAAAGTTCAATTTATGGCAATTTTATAAAAGTGATATGACACAAAGGATTGGTCAAGAAAATTAAAGAAAATCTCAAAAATTCATACACTCACTCATTGACAGTTATTTCACGCCAATACTCCATTCATACTCAACATGAAACTAACGCATATTTTACCAATTTTTTTAAGTCATGAAGTGACGCGGGCTGATAGTATATATATTTACAAGTACCGTAATTAGCTGCATTTTGAAAACACTAGAAGCAATTTAGTAATTACACACTGTACGACGCGGTGAAATGACTGCGATCGGGAGGCGGCTACACTGTACGACGCGACGCGGTGAAATGCCTACAATCGGGAGGCGGCTACCCGCTCAACAACGGACTGTACTGGAAGTTGTGATGTCTGGTAGTTCTGACACTCTCATTATTTTGTCATTTAATACCCCTGGAAGTAATGAAATCTGGGAATTAAAATATCTGGAAGTTATGATGTGATTATTATTTAATTTTATACTAAAATCTTCTGGTAGAAATGATATCTGGAAGAAGTGAGTTTGTTAATATTTAATAATTTTTATCGTCCTGGTAGTTGTGAAATCTGGTAGTTATGAACCCCACCCGTAAATAATAATTGTAATTTGCATAAAAATTGTAAATGAAATTTAAATTTGTATACAAATTAAGGGGACATTGTGATGTTCCAAAATTATGGGTAGCCTAGATTACTAAAGATTGATCATATTTGATAAGCATTTTATTTATTATGTAGGCCTATGTATGATTTTTACTGTTTAGACTAGAAAATTAACCTTATATCCATTTTAATTCAACTTTCTTAATCAGTTAGGCGAAGTGTTATATTCCAATTTAGGCCTATGACATGTACATGCCATTTCATTTGCATGAATATAAAGAGTAGAGAATCATATCTGTAAATATTACCCTAGTTGAGTAGACTTAATTTAATATTTAATTTGTTGTTGTAGTTGATAATCAGTCGTACTTTCATTAAAATATGTAAATAATCTTAAATAACTAACCTAGGAAACAAAATGTCACTCACTTACCGTCTAGGTTAGGTAATCCGATTATCGGCTTCGTAAATAATAACACATTCTGTACTTGCATGATTTATTTGTAAATACTTTGTTTCTATTGTAAAGTAATTAATATCCATTTGTTTTGAATTGTGATAACACGTAACTAATGAATAATTGACAATAATTGTAAATGTAGATTGAAAGATGTTTGTGTCAATAGGTTAGAGTAGTGGTAAGCCTGGGGTCCACGACCCGACTCTGCCGAATGGTCAGTGATCACGTGATCATCCTCCAGCTGATCGGGGCTATATAAGCGGCGCTCCAGCGGCCGGCTCCTGAACAGATCGACACATCTCATTGACTGATGCTGCACTCTCTCTGAGAGGTCTGCAATCGCATCTCCACTAGGGAAATAGGACCATACGTCCAAAGGCAGAGTCCCCGTGCCCCAGATCAAAATCAGATCTGTTTTAAATTCGATTTATAATCAATTGTCTGTATCTATCAAGAACAAAATAAAAGGTTAGTCTACCCTATTTCCCGTTTTCCTTATTTATTAATTAATAATTTCAGATTTCAAAAGGTTGGACGTAATTGGTGAGTAGGCCTAAACAAAATTTAGATAATACACTTACACACGAAGGTTGCTTAGCCCTGACAGTCCGTCGGTGCGGCTTCCTTAACTCTACGCTTTCGGCACTTGCTGTTGCATCTTAATTGATGCTGCGGCCGAATTAAACACACACGTAGTGACACTTACATTTACTTACCCACGAAGGTTGCTTAGCCCTGACAGTCCGTCGGCGCAGCTTCCTTAACACTACGCTTTCGGCACTTGCTGTTGCATCTTAATTGATGCTGCGGCCGAATTTAACACACACGTAGTGACACTTACATTTACTTACCCACGAAGGTTGCTTAGCCCTGACAGTCCGTCGGCGCGGCTTCCTTAACACTACGCTTTCGGCACTTGCTGTTGCATCTTAATTGATGCTGCGGCCGAATTTAACACACAATTAGTGACACTCTCAATACAAGCACAAAACCAAGGCACTTGCTGTTGCATCTTAACTGATGCTGCGGCCTTGATCTACACTGAACACGTCCAGCAATTGCTGTTGCATCTTAATTGATGCTGCGGCTGGATAAACCTTAACATACGAAGGCGTTGCTCGGTCTCTGGCTGAAGCTGCGACCTTAAACACACATTTTAGGGGATTATTATACAGGCCTAAGTGAATCAAGCAATGGCAAAGAACTCACCCTGAGATAAAAACAATAAGTTTGAAACATACAAATTATCCCGGTACACAATTTTATACAAAACAATATTTATAAATGAAAGCGTTTACAAAACTCAGCCAAAGAACAAGAGTGAGACCTGGCTCATTCGCACACAACAAACACCCCCCCCTCGCATCACACGCACCACCACACCACCTGCAAACACACGCACGCCCACCCACACGCGCGACACACACACACACACACACACACACACACGCGCACACACACACACACACACACGCGCACACGCACACGCGCACACGCACAAAAACACACACACGCGCACACGCACAAAAACGCACGCACGCACGCACGCACGCACGCACGCACGCACGCACGCACGCACGCACGCACGCACGCACGCACGCACGCACGCACGCACGCACGCACGCACGCACGCACGCACACACACACACACACACACACACACACACACACACACACACCTGAGTTTGCAGATGCACGGGTAAAGTGTTCATGACCAATTTCAGTAAATATATCTAATCTGTTTTTATGCATGTAAATAATGAGAGTCCTGACAAACAACTGTGTGATATTAAAAACTTTAAAATCATCAAAGAGTAAATCAGAAGAATAATGCCTGGGTTTTTGGAGTGCCGCCTTAATTATAGATTTTTGGGTAACGTGAAGTGGTTGTAAATTGGAGACGTATGCTCCTTCCCACGCCAATATGCCATACTGTAAGACTGATTGTACATATGTGCAGTAAACATTACGGAGGTCTGGCGATAAAATTTTACTAAGTGAATTAAATACAAATATAAACCTTCTTAATTTTATTCTGAGATTGTTGATGTGGACACTCCAATTGAGACGGTTATCGAACGTAACACCCAAGTACTTGTAATTTGACACTCTTTCAACAGTTACACACGATACTCACTCATTCAGGCAGCCACAAGTATGGAGTTTTAAATGTAAATGCTGGGGATCCCCGTCCGCCCTTAATGAAATCGCTAAGTACTTAGTTTTCTGTACATTCACGGAAAGTCTATTTTGGTCAAACCAGCGCTTGACACGGAGCAGACCCCGCTCAGCCACCTCCTCCCAACTGCCACCCTCAAACAGGAGGGCCGTGTCGTCCGCGTACATATACAGCTGCCCCTGGTCCAATTGTACTTTCCCCAAATTATTAATATATGTCAAAAACAAAGAAGGCCCAAGAGTGCTGCCCTGAATAACCCCGAAGTCTATCTTTTTCCTAGAACTATACTTCCCCAAAATCGAAACTAATTGATACCTATCACTTAAATAGCTTTTCCCCATAAGGTTAACTTATTTCCCATAAGGTTAACATTGGGACAACGTACTGTGTTTACCACTTTCAATATCTTGGTAACCAATAGACATAGAGCAGTGATTCAAAATATTAAATTGTTTGTTTTTTTGAGTTGAATTCAATGGTGTCAAAAAAATCGATAAATTTTATTTTTCTATATAAAAAACCTATTTTTGGGGGGGTGGTATATCCCCCTTTACCCCTCCTTACGATGGTCCGATCGGGCTGGTTTACGAACTCTTACAATTGATTACCACTTTACATGTCTGTACCAAATTTCATCAAGATCGGGCCATATTTACGGGTGCTATTGTGATCACAGACACACACACACACACACACACACACACACACACACACACACACACACACACACACACACACGCACACACACACATAAATGGATAGAATCAAGAATCAAGAATCAAGAACTTTATTAATCTTTAGACATACAGAGATGCATTCGATTTCGTCATACTTAAAGTATAATTAATTTCAATTAACAATCAACATGAACCTACATCAATTAATTTAAAACATAAAGCCTTGGAAACAATTCACAAAAAATAAATAGTATAACGTTAAAACAGTAAAAGTAATATATATACACTTATTATGATCTGTTCAGCATTTAGCCATCAAATATTGCTTGTAACTGACTACCTTCAGTTAATATGAAATCATCAACCTTGTAAAAAACCTGATCTTTTAGCCAATTACTCAGGCACTTTTTAAATTTAGGAAGACTGACAGTTTGAGCTGACTGAGGCAGTTTGTTGAATAGTCTTCTTTTCATACAAAAGTATTTTTATTTGTTTTTGACAGTCTAACAGGAAGTAGATCTAAAGCATAATTTTTTCGTGTGTTGTAATTATGAATTTCAGATCTATTTGTATATTTTAAAACATTTTCTTTTACATCTAATAGGCTAAAATATATATACAAACATGGGGTTGTCATTATTTTTAGTTCTTTGAAAACAGGGTAGCATGACTCACGATTATCTAACCCTTTTATAACTCTTAGAGCATATTTCTGCCATTTAAAAACTTGTTCAATATTAGCACTGTTACCCCATAAAGTAATTCCATATATAATTTGCGAGTGAAAGAAAGCATAATAGGCATTAATTAACATGTCATTACTAACACTAAGTTTAAGTTTCCTTAGTAAATAAGTAATCCTAGATAGTTTTTTACAGAGGTTTTGTATATGTACATCCCACTTCAAAGTGCTATCCAGGTGTATCCCTAACAGTTTAATAGATTGTTCTTGAAATGGTCTACTTAATGGGAAAATAATTGATTCTGTTTTTTTGTTATTAATAAGTAAATTGTTTGTTTTAAACCAGTCCACTGCATTACTTATTGCTACATTCTTATCAAACTGCAGTTTTTCAATATCTTTCCCTGACTGTACTGTAGTATCATCTGCGTATAATATTGATCTACATGAAATACTTCTTGGAAAATCATTTATTGCAATTAAAAATAGAAAAGGGCCCAAGACAGATCCTTGAGGAACACCCGATTTAATTAATTGAATTTTAGAAATGTCATTACTTTGATAAACTATCTGTTTTCTATTACATAGATAAGATATCATTAAACTAAGTTCTTTGTCCCTCAGACCATAAAATTGAAGTTTTTTCAGTAAGATTTTGTGTGAGATACAGTCAAATGCTTTGGTTAAATCAATCAGTGTAGCACAAGTCAGCATTTTGTCTTCAAAGCCATTTAAAATAAAATTGACTACATTTTCGACTGCTTTGATTGTACTCAAACCTCTTATGAAACCAAATTGTTCAGCACAAAGAAACTTATTATCTACAAAGAAATTATACAGTTGATCTTTTATGCAAGCTTCAAAAATCTTACTAACTATAGGGACTAATGATATAGGCCTATAGCTCGATGGATCAGACTTTGTTCCTTTCTTAAAAATGGGTACAACCTTAGTAACCTTTAGAACATCCGGAAAAATTCCTAGAAATAAAGCCCTATTAAACATAAATACTAAGGGTTCGACTATTAAATAAATTATTTCTTTTATTATTCTATTTGACAACCCATAATAATCCTCACTATTAGATGTGCTAAAACTACCAACAATCTTTTTTACATGCTGAACTGTTATGCTCTGCCAAACAAACAAATTTCTTTGCATGATATTATTTACATTCACATATCTATTTACATATTGCATTGCCCCTATGTCATCAATGGGTGTATTTTTGTTAATTTCAGTTGCCACATTAACAAAATAATTGTTAAAATCATTCGATTTAATTGGACACTTGATACCTATACTATGTTTTCCCGATTCTTCCCTAACGACCTTCCAAGCGGCTTTGCATTTATTTTTAGAATTTTCAATAAATTCACTCTTACATTGTTTTTTTGCCTCATTTATTTTGAATTTGTTTTTTTTTTCTCTATTTGATACAGTTCTTTCAATTGATTTTTCCTATCTAGATTGTCATCACTGCATTGAACATACTTATCATAACACACACTAACTTTATCTTTGATATTTTTCAATTCTTCATTGTACCATTTGTTTGTTTGTTTTCGTTTATTTTTTCTCTGCTTTTTTTATTTAAGGGGACAACATTTCTCAAAAGAATCTCTAAGAAAACTTAATACGTTAGAAAACATCAGATCTACATTATTCTCTGAAAGCAAGCAACTCCAATCAGTCATACTTAATACTAATTTAAAACTATTGATAGCCTCTACAGACAGATCCCTATAAGTATATGATGAAACTTCTTTCTCACTATTAACTGTATTTTCCTTAATTATCTGACAAAACAAGCCATCATGATCCGAGATGTGTGGTTAAAAACAAGGCAATTAGTTATATTGTATTGAATATTTGTAATTACATTATCGATACAAGCTAACCCTCTAGTAGGCTTTTTGTTTAAGCAATATAATCATATGATCTCAAAAGATTCAAAAAATGTTGTGATTCCTGTGAGTTCTCAAGAATATCAATATTAAAATCTCCTGAGATAATCAGGTCATGTTGAGGCATAAACTTTCTGGTAATAAATCCTTAGAAATTGTCTAATTTGCTAAAAAATAAGTTTATGTCAGATTGAGGAGTTCGGTATATACTAACTACAATTGTTCCGTAACTCTTTAAAATAATAGTAACTACTTCAAATACACATACAGAACTAAAACAACAAACATTTAATATTTCAAAATCTAACCCTTCCCTAACAAACACAGAGCATCCTCCACGTTGAAGTGGTTCGTCTCTACAATACATATCAGCAAGCACAAAGCCTGCAGGTAAATAAAAACATTTCTCACATGAATTAAGCCAATGCTCATTCAGACAAATTACATTACAGTCAAATTCATCTAATATTAATTCAAGCATCCCTACCTTTTTCCTTAATGACTGAATATTTAAATGAATTAAATTAAGTTGTTTATTATTTACTATTTTTTTACAGTTTACACTATAAGCACTATCTTGTACTCTTTGGTTAGTACTATTTTCTAGCTTGGAGGCTGTGATATTCTTCAGGATTGTTTTACGCTTCCTGTAGTAGTCTCGTTTCCCAAGTCTGCATGAATTACTACTCCAGCGTTATTTGTAGATGACTGACAGTCCTTGGTTCTACCTTGAGTAGACCTGACCAGCGCTTCACAGATTTGTTCAGAGAGCCACTCTTTCCCACGTACATTCAGATGCATGCCCTGCCTTGTATGATACTGCCTTGCTGCTTTACTGGACTCCACTAGAGAAACGTTGCTATATTCATCGCACAACTTTTTCAATTCACTGTTAGTTTTCGACACCTCATTGTTTATACAAGACCAACCAGCTAAGTCATATCTATTGGGAACATCAACAACAACAAATTTTGTGTCCTTTTTTTCATTCAGCACATTTCTAATTCCAGTTAGAAAATTATTAGCTTCATTTTTTGAAACATCGTTTGTACCTGTAATGATAACACATATATCCTCCTTCTCTAAGTTTTCATTATTGAACATATTTAAGACCTGTTCAGTGCACCCACCAGGCCTCACAAAGCCCACTGCTTCATACAGGTGCTGCTTTCTGTTTATATGCCAAGATATATTCTTCCCATGGCTGTCAGCACAGATTAACATTTTCTTCTTTTTTTCTTTAGCTACTTTATTGCTAATTTCACTTGTAGATGTCTTATTCATTGCTAAAATATCCTCATTGTTGCTGTCATTAGGTTCTATGCTAAGTGGCTCAAAGCGACTTTGAGATATGAAAGAAATGTCTGGTTCAATATAATTTGCCTGAAGTAATTTATTTGTTTTACCATTATGTCTTTTCTTTACCACTGTGGTGAATAAGGTTTCCTTGTTTACATATGCAGTTGTATGTGGTTCAGCCACAGATGCATTAATAGAAATAGATAGATAGATAGATATATAAAAATTCGAACAGTGTTATTTGCTTCTGGTGGCCCCAAAACGAAAATTTATCTTATCAAGAGACCTAAGGTAATAGCTTCTTCCCTATAGGGTAAATTCGCTAAAAATGTAGTGTTTGTGATCCAAAACACTATCCAGAATATCATTATCCTGTCTGATTATGTTTCCTGGTGTTTATGTTTGAAACTATTACACCAGTCTGGGACTAAAGGAACGAAAGGGAGGTTTGTGACCTAATTCTGACCAATTAAAATGCCGGGTTATGTTTTATTCATGGTTGGGAAACTGTGAATTAGCTGAAACCAAAAGACTTGTACCATATTTACATGTGTATAGAGATAAACCAATGTGTAAATACAGATAAATTAACCAGTTAGAGTGTAATGTTTATTAGGTGCTTTAAAAATTTTATTAACGGCACGGCATGTTTCATCATATATATATGGAAAAACTGAATACACTGAAATAAATCAACCGCAACCGACGTTTAAATTAACCATCCCATTAAAAATGAATTCTGAGCCATGTATTCACAGTGAGCTTAAATTTGTCGTTCTGCCAGCTCTGATAAGTTATTTCACTATTGTACTACTGAAGCATCATATTTGCTGTATGATGTGTATAAATTACTAATGTTGAAATAACAATTGTGGGCCTGGCTCATATAAACAATGTTTTATCTTATCTACAACCAAAAACTTCAAGGCTAGGGGTTTAGCTACCTTACTTTTACAACCTATGTTTTATGCAACAGTCCACTGATATCATGCAGCTCTGACTCAACAGTTGTCATTTTTAATTGGGCACAGCTTTCATTTTGGAAAAAAATTCATACGAAGACGGCTTTCCATGGGAATGAAGAAACAGTCAAATACTTTACAGTTGAAGTTTTTAAGTAGAAGGCATCATCGTTTCAATGGAATCTGCTAATATCAATATATATTCTTTTTGGTTTATCTCAGACTCTGTATCTAGTCATTAAAATAATGTACGATTTACACTAATTTTTTATAGTTAAAAGCTCAATTTTTATACTAAAGGGCATCTATTTTGTTATGCTTTATATGTATTTTCATTAAAGCCACTCCATTGCCTTTCCGTACATTAAAAAAATCATTTTTCAAAACTGGGGGCTGTTTCTAAATAGCTACTAATCACTAATAGTAGCTGCGATTACTAGCTACTAATCACTAACTAATAGTTACAA
Source organism: Flexamia atlantica (assembly GCA_035578135.1). Taxonomy (NCBI): domain Eukaryota; kingdom Metazoa; phylum Arthropoda; class Insecta; order Hemiptera; family Cicadellidae; genus Flexamia; species Flexamia atlantica. Next base: position 38,402,010 of record JAQJVK010000010.1, read on the forward strand.
TCCATCTCCATTGTATCTTTACGGTTTTGAAACGGAATCTTAGTATTACAAAATACAAAGTCAATATTATTAATTTACCAACATCGTTTAGAAACAGCCCCCTGGTCTCAAGAATTTAAAGGAATTCAAGGCGATCCCACAGCATTAAACATGATTTTTACTAAGGACCAAGCAAAAATTTGAGAATAAATAAAATGTAATTTGAGTATGAGCAACAGTTATACAAATACAGTATACTCCCATGTGTTATCATACAACATCCCATAACTAACCATTAAATCTATACTTATTCAATTAGGCTATGTATTTATTCTATTAAATTATATACCTATTTATTCTATAATTAGTTATAGCCGCATAAGTAAATTACGCACTCAGGTATGTTAAATACTTCCCAATTAACTTGAAACTTGATTAGGAATGGATACTCTTTGAGAAATTTCATTGAAAGAAAAAGTCTCAAAACTCAAAATTTTCACTCTCCACTTTACATAGGGAGGGAAATTAAAGCTGCTAGAGAAAATTCTTCTCTTACAATATTTCTTCATTTTTTTCAGACCACCCTAATATAGAGACTGTTAAGAAGTAGGATAGAAAAAGTAGTATTTCCGATCCAAAGCTTGTCTTCAATATATATCCTTCTTTTCTGATTTAGTTTAGAATTTATTAATCCATTCTGAAACTTCAGGAACAAGTAGGAGGTAGGCCTACCAAGGATTTCTTGTTTTGACCAGTTAAAAAGCTAGATTAAAATTTTTCCTTAGTAGGGAGACTGTGAACTATAAATCATTATTTTAGTCATATTATAAATAATTTCATCTCAGTTTAAGATATGTTTCTTGAATACCGATACTTGTTTGTATACTTCTATAAACCGAAAGCTTCACATGGTTTACATAGCAAAATTTCCTTAAACTAAGGCTTTAGTGTCAATAATGTTTAGACCTTGTTTTAATTGTGGGTGATAAAGCAAGTTTTTCTCAATAATCTATCGTAGGCTACCAAGACTGTATTTAGTAACCCTATCAGACATCTATTTGTCCTTCAAACTACATTGCAGCCATTCCACGAGTAACGGGTGTTACACCAGACAACAAAAAATTCAAGTAAAAATCAAGAAATTTTTGTTTATGTATCAATCATGCCTGAGGATACTTAATATCTAACTCTTTAAGAGTATCATAGAGTAAGATTGTTACTAGCAAACTAACCATGAAAAATAGTGCAAAAAATAGGGTAACGGGTGTTACAGTAAATGACCCTGCTATTTGAGGTGTCAGTGATTCTCTTCAAAACTCTGTGAATTGAAATAAGGTAGAATTTTGAAAAAAATTACATAACAATTTTAAATTCCAGGCTTTAAATTGATGTATAAAAATATTTAATTCTAACATTATTCTCAGATTTATGAGCAAATATTTCTGGTAACGGGTGTTACAGTAATAGTAACGGATGTTACGTGTGTGAAAAAACCATGTATATTTTCCAAGATAATGAGTTCTGGAGATAAAAAATATAACAACATGATTTGTTAACACTTCTACATTGCATAGAAATTTTCGTTACATCAAAAAACTTAAATTAACTTACAAAAAATATAACTTAGGGGGAGCATTTGCGGAGTTACTGTAAAAGCCTTGGGAGGCCCTATCCTAATAAAAAAACCGAAAAAAGAAAAAAAAGAAGAAACCGAAGAAAGAAATAAAATATCAAAATAACTCTTTCAGTTAATGAAACTTAAGATATTTTTCTTTTAAAAAATGTCTGTTAAATTAGCAAAAATAATTTTGACACTGAGGCTCATTTTGTCATGGAATGGCTGATTGGTCCTTATTTTATGCCTCATGGAGCACAAGAATAAATATTAAAACATGTACTTTATACTCAAAAACCCGTGTTCTTAAAACAGATATACTATTAGGTTCTTATAAAGACCATAGGTTGAAGGAAGCAAAGAACCTGAGCCCTGTTCTTTTCCTTTTCTTGAATCAAATATTACAATAACTTCATTTTCAGTTGTTTAGCCTCTGGATTACTGTAGAATACTATTAATGGTTTAAATACCTGCATTGAAGTAATCCAAACAAGTTGCTGTGGTGACTAGTTTTGGTTTGAGTGAACCATCATCAGACCATACAAGGAGTGGCTCGATGGAGGAGTGTACTCCTTGTATGGCCCGATGATAGTTCACTCGAACCTGTCGTCACACCAACTTGTTTGGATTACTTTGAAGCAGTTATATAAACCATTAATAGTATTACAATAACATAACTTTCAAGTGTTAAGGCTACCTCAAAAAACGTCACCATTTGAATATAATTTCAGTTTTTTTTCTGGTGCATGAATTTTGGATGTGTTGGATGTGAATTTTTTTTTTTTTAATTTTCAATGTAATCTACTATATATTTGTCAAATACCACTCAGTGGAAACATCGTACAGCCCAAACTACTTGACCTAGAACCTTGAAACTTTGCATGGATGTTCCTCTTAGGGCGTAGGCATCCGCTAAGAACGGATTTTACAAAATTCGTAGTATAAAGGGGTTTTTGGCGAGACCGAAGTTTTCCAATTTTCCCATTTAAAAGTATGTTGGACGATTTTGTTTACATTTTTAACGTTCATAAAACAATCAGCTGGTAGTTTGCTTCGGAAATGTATACGTTGATACAGATGATAATAAATTTGATTTCTTTGATCATGGCTTCATTGATTTTTGTTGATTTGTTTCAAGGACATAATTATGTACTATATAAAGGTTACATTTAGTTTAGGTAAAATCCACCATTAATTAGTTAAGTGGCACCATCTATATTTCGGTAGCGGGAGCTATCGTTTTTCCTGGAGGCGTTCGTAAAAATTTTTTATTACATCTATGCCTGTCCGATGATTTGGTGTTTCGTATAATTCGACGTACGCAGTTTTAAACGTAAAGAGCATACTGCCTTTTGTGGCTGAGTCTTGAGACTAAATCCCGGTAAGATGGAAAGAGAAAAGCGCATTATCAAACAGAATGTGCTGAAATGATATGATTCTTTGATCTATTTTTGTAAAAATTGATAAATTATTCAAATCCCTGATTGTAAGTTATATTTATACTATCTTTTCTACTATATTTTTGTCAAATACCACTGACCTATCATTGTACAGCCAAAACTACTCAACCTAGAACCTTGAAAATTTGCAAGGACGTTCCTTACAGAGTATTGGCATTCACCAAGAACGGATTTTTTTTTAATTCGAGGTTATTAGAGGTTTTTGGTGGAGCTGAAGCTTTGAAAATGCCCCATGTTAATGTAATGGATGATCTTTTGTTTGAATTTCAAATTTTATTAAATCAAGCATATTAGCTTAACAAACGGATACGTTGTTACAGCTGATTTATAATTCCTTTTATCATGGTTTTATGGTTGTTTTGATGATTTTGTTAGGTTATTCGTACTATATAAAAGTTACATTTGGTTTAGTTTCATACCTTATACGTTCAATCATAAGCTCATTATGTGGTACCATCTTTTTAAGCAGCGGGAGCTATAGTTATTTCCTTAGGCCGGCCTTTATGTTTTTAATTGCAATCATGCCAGTTACAATAATTTGGCAATATTCCTTTTTCATCCAATTCGACGGTGTCCCGGCTTTTCACGGAAAAATAAATGCTGCAATCAGTGGTTGATCTTAAATTATTACTACCCGCCCATATTTTAAGTTAAAAATAAGTGAATCGAGTTTGAAATACTGCCCACGGATAGCACCATAACTGTTTCGAACATTCAGCCCTTTACTGTACTTAATTGATGCCCTACTAGGCAATCCAGGGACGTAATGGTAAATCTACAAAGAAGTACCTTAAAATCGACTCATTTGGTGTTAAAATCGGTCCGGCCGTATTCGAGTTATAACGGTGAAAATAAAACCTTCACTATCTACTGTGGTATCCTACATCCTACTGTGGTATCTAAATTTGATCCTACATTCCGCCATAAAACAAACATATCTCTACATGACATATTCATTGATATAAATATTTTCTATTCAATCCTCTAGATTGTTCATATCAAGGTTAGACGATAATTTTTATCGTGAGCCAAGGCCGTAGCCAATGGGGGGGGGGGTTAGGGGATTAGAACCCCCCCCCAAATAGTAGAAATAGCCTTGGAATTGTAGTAAAGGGGGGTGGTTAGAGGGTGAAACCCCCCCCCCCCCCCCGAAATAGTCGGAACCCCCCTGAAATAGTGAAAAGGCCCGCGGACAAATGCATCGGGGTCCGGGAACAGACATAAGGGTAAAAATGACGATAAAGGGGCCGAAAAGCACACGCGCGGGTAAAAAAAAGTCACCACTTTTGACGAGCGGAAAATTCAGCGGCCAGCCCTGGGCAAACCCCCCCCGAACAAATTTTCTGGCTACGGCTTTGTCGTGAGCGAAGCCACGGGTTCTGCTAGTTCTTACTAAATTAAGAACTGTTTTAATACTTACATTCATCGTAGAACCCGTATATCCTGTTAATGCTGGCACATTCATGGTTGCCCCTCAACAAGAAGAAATTTTCTGGATACTTGATCTTGTAGGCCAGAAGGAGGCATATGGTTTCCAAGGATTGTTTACCCCTGTCAACGTAATCGCCCAGGAACAGATAGTTAGATTCAGGGGGGAAGCCTCCATACTCAAACAGTCGAAGCAGATCATAGTACTGTCCATGGATGTCGCCTAAACAAAAGAAAACAGGTGATAACCTTCTTTGACTTAGATTTCATGAATAATGTATTGAGTATCCATTTTTATCAAAACTACTGAAATATTGATGCATTTTTAAATTCATCAACAGGATAATTAGGTTCAACTATGATTATGCTAGAAGTTACTATGTATACGAATCACTTGTGACCAAAGTGCTACAATTGGGTCTATATGAGTACATGTGTCTGTCTGTTTATATGAGTGGGTCAAATTCACACAACCGGTGAAACTACTGTAACGCACATATAGAAAACCTCCATCATTGATGCACATCACCACCATAATTTTGCAGCATCATTTCTTATTTCCCTGTCCCAACATCAATTTCCCTACTTTCCCTGACCATCCCTGACTTCCTCAAATGTGGACACCCTGAACTATCCTCTTTTATTCACTACACAAATTTACTTTCCAAATAACGTCCCTTTTAGGCTTTCAGATCATTTATTCTTAACAATCCATAGTGTATCTCTGCACATTTATTTCAATGATCATCTACAAATGATTGATTTGAGCAAAAACACAAATGATAAGTTTTACACCAAAGCTGATGTCTGTTCTCAACCACATCTACAGACTAATTAAACAATGGTGTGCTATTTATTTGAGCCAGGAAAAACTTTTGCAAACGTGAATAAAAAATAAACAGGCATGACCCTATATATTTCAATAGCTTAAACAGTTAGGTTAAAAAACCAGTAACAGCCCAACTTGAAGTCTAGCCTACTTATTTCATTGACTCGTTCAAAGATATTGCTAAATTTTGATTTATTAACACTATGTCACATCAGTTAAGCCTGTAGCTTTTAAATTGTAATGAAATAGGTCAAATGAAGATTTGTTTCTGTAAACAACCATTTTTAGTAAAAATTAATTCTCAGGATGACTTGACACTTTTGGTACCAATACCAATACCTGACAAAATTGATTCTCGACTCTCAGTACCAATACCATTGGCCCCTACTAATTGTTACAAAGTGCCTTATTTAAAGAAATCTCTCGACAAAACAGAACTTCAAATAATAATATTAATTTATAAAATTACATTACATTAAATAATTATCCAGTGGCCCTACTCTGATACCTTAGTAAAATTAGACAGTAATAATAAAGAACTTAGTTAAGCTAACCACAGTTATGTTATTCTTCGGAGAAAAAAGGGGGACACAAAGAAAGTGAGGCAAAAATTAAGACTGATTATAATTTTTCCCAAGGCCTAATTAAAATTGTCTTTTAAGTACTGACATCCATTCCATACGATCCTGGGTAAGTTGGAATTCATATAAAAAAATGTTGATATAAACTACTGAGGGGATTTTCTAGTTCTCTTTGTTTTTGGGAGAGCTTGCAATTAGCTATGACACACTTAGCAGGACAAAAAAAATTTCAGTAAGCTCTGACATTTTGCACAGTTTTATCTCTTTATTGTAACGTTACATTTTCAAAATGCAGTAGGCCTGAGAAAACAGGTTATATTGTCAAGTTCTAAAACTAAATAAACAATAGTAGTCCTCAAGCCATTTCAACTGGGACCACAATCATGATGCATGTATCATTATTGTCACAATTTCAATGTCACTCCTGTAAAATGGTGTATCTGTTAATAAATAAATACATACATAAATAAATAGTATATATGTATCACTTAGCCCATAATAAGGCCTCAGGTAGGATACGAGCAATGAGCGGCAAGCGACAGGCGGCGGGCAATAGTTGACTCCTGGTCAAGATTCGATTCTTTTTAATTGCCGTTCAAAAAAAAAAGGTATTTCATCACTAAATTACTATTTACTCCCTCTCATACTGCCAACCTGACAAAATGATATCCCTTTTTCATCAACAAGAGCATTGTCGTGATATCTCCAGTAAGATTCTAACCTCAAACACTGCAACAATGCAGATGGTGAACTTCAAGCGACGCGAAAAACATTTTCCAACTTGACCTGGCGACAAAAGCGCCACTGAGCGACACCTCTGAATTCTGCTCGCTGCTTGGGACAGTTGAAGCCCCTGCTTTCAAAATTAACAGCTGACAAATAAATGCTACCTGAAAACCGAACGTTGTTGATTGCTGCTGATATCATACCCAAGGCCTAAGGAGCTATCAGACAGATGTATTATGAGAGAGGTGAGTCTAAATATAGCATTCATATACAAGTAAATGACGTCTTGTTCTAGCTAAATAACCCATAATAGCGAAGGATTTGTAATTATTATTTAATTTCTTCTAGTGTTAAAACTACACTATGTTTCGAGAGGTATTGAAACTCCTCTCGTTTTCAAGTGACCCTACTTAATAAAAACAAGTAGGTTAATGTAACTTTAAGTAGGGTCACTTGAAAACGAGAGGAGTTTCAATACCTCTCGAAACGTAGTGTAGTTTAAACACTAGAAGCGAAAGGAAAAGTCCTACAAATTAAATAATAAATAAATAACCCACTTAGTTTAAAACTGCCTGAGACATGTAGAGCAGTTCAGGGTTGAAGAAGGTTAATATAGGTACAAGATCCGCTCAGGGCTTTGGTAGATTTTTACGATACTAATTTGTTATTTGTTGTATAAAGATACTGAGAGATGGTCGTTTACATTTGAAGTCCTGCTGATGTACATGACTGTGTGTGATAAACGTGCAGTAAAGTATATTAAGAAAGATTATATTGTAATCAAAGAACGTTCTTCTTTCAGTGTGAGAAATATGTTTAATGAACAAATAAAAATATTTATGACACCTGCTGAGATACATGATAAAAGCCCTGAGTGAAACAATCACCAATCCCCATCAGACGGCAGATTCTGAGGTTACAATTAAAGATGTACAATTAAAAATCCAGAAACATGTTTTAACGCAAGTTAAAAAGAAATCGGCCTGAAGATATTGTTAGAAAGAACCGCTTGGAAGAGGCATATCTGAAAGGATGACATGATATTCATGAAAAGGTCATTCCGAAATCGATCAGTACAGTTGTCATCGCCAACGAGACAATATTCGACACTAATAATTCTAAGGCCCGTATTATACACAAACACTTTGTGTCCCAAGCGGCTGAGCCACCGACGTCCCGCCTGCTTCCCGGAAGTGTCCCGAGAAGCAATTTAGCGTCTCAGACACAGCCGAGGCAATGCAGAGACATCGTGCTGGGACCGCCCCACCACCAAATCACTCAGTCGTTGCCATGAACATTTTTTTGTTGCTAGGATATTTTTCTATTTCACAAATAAAATCTTCAGTATTCATTTTTTATCTATTAATTTTTGCATTTTTAAGAAAAGTTCCTGATTTTTTCCTTTTTTTCATTGCTGTCTTCTTTGATGCACCGTTTGTTTCTCCTTCTGCTCCTTTTTCTTGATCACTCCTTGATCAGTCCTTTGTCGCGGACTTCATGGGTTTCTCCTCCTTCTGATAACCCTTCCACTTCTCTTCCATGTTAATTTTGCACACACAAACTCACTCTACAATGATATATTGCACAAAACTTAAAGGATTACAGGATATCTACGAACTGAGATAACTTTGTTATCAAAACGACCACTGTCGGGCATTGCGCTACCATATGTGGACACCGTGTGTCCAATAACTGATGGGACATTCCCTTAAGATTCACTGTTATTAAGACTAGAGTCACCGGCGGCCGAGCTGCTGGGACACAAAACTGTGTCTCGCGTGTGTTTTGTCTGTGTTTTGCCCTCAGACACAGCCAGAACACACTTCGGACGCAATTTTGTGTCTCGGTCACCTGTGTCTGTATAATTGCTCGTGGAACATTCTAATTTGATTCAATGCTAAGCGAGTGTCCAGGGAAGCTAGCATCCAAGTCACTGGGACGCAGAGTGTCAGTGTACAATAAGGGCCTAAGTCTGTCAAAATCTTGGGGAGTGATAACATGGCATCCACAGCTCTAATTGACATTGGTGGATTTGGTGTTTTTGACCGGTTTAATGATGATTCCGAGACTGAAGACACTTTAAACATATGGACTCCTGAGGATGACCTTATATCAAAAGAAAAATGAGTTTAATAAAAATTTAATTTGTAAGTTTTAATATTAAAAAAAAACAGAATTTTTTTTTGAGAAAATTGTTTAAAAAAGAGTAAATATACCGTTAAAAGTGTGCATTGGCATCAGTGCTTCGTGACCTTTGGCCTCCGATGAGCCCTCATACTTCTCATGGAAATTTAATCTAAGTCATAAGGTGAAAAATGTTTGCGATTTAAGGTCGTTTAGTAGGTATTTGGCAAGGAAAAGACGTCATTTACATATACTTGATGTTGAATTCAGACTCATACCCCTCATACCTCATCGATGGCCCCTCACTCCTCCTCATCGTTGAGCCCTCATACCTCCTCATCGATGACCCCTCACACCTCCTCATCGTTAATCCCTCACACCTTCTCATCAATGACCCCTCACACCTCCTCATCGATGACCCCTAACACCTCCTCACCGTTGAGCCCCCATACCTCCTCATCGTTGCCAAAGTGATTTTATATATATATATATAAATAATACATAATTGCAAGCCAAATTCTAATAAATTATTTACAATAGAGATATATCATTGAAATAATCGCAGATGGAATAATATATTTTTTAATTAAGGCCTGGATAAACTTTTAATTTAATTAGGTTTTGGATTTTTTTAAATTTTCACAGGTATATTGTTGGAACAAACAGAGATGATGTTGGGTATTACAAAACATTTCTGGAACAGGTGGGACATCAGTAGTCAAATTGGTTTGAATGGCCAATAAAATTGTTGATTGTTTATTAAAAATTGTGAAGTTTTAAAAATGTAAAGGCTGGGCATTGTAAATAAAGCATTTATTACGTTGAACTGAAACTCAAAGACATAGGCCTAATCCTTAAATGTTTGGTTGTCGTTTAAATATGATAGTTGCAAATGATGCTGCACCCCATTACTCAATATCATGGGCCTACAAATATGGAATAAAACGTTGTGTAATATACTATAAGTTTACTTTTTTAATGGGTTAAACTCCTTAATACATATATTTGAAACAAATGGCATAATTTCTTAATGGGCATGTCTGTAAGGGGTTTCCAAATCAAATTTTGATCAATACCCCCTAATAACCCCCCCCCCAGTTTTTATTTACCTAATACTTAATAATTTCAGTAAAACTTTCTTGTAAATACTACAAAGCTTCATGTCAATGCTGTTTTCGGGAGACGGACTCAAGGCTCGAGAGGTACCCTTATTTTTTGTGCCAGAGGATCTAAATCTTACAGAGCCTCTGGCCTGGACTGTGGGCACGAGGGCTGGAACAACCCAGAGAGAGGTGACTCACCGAGAGAGAAAGGGGGAGGGACGCTGGGGTACGTGAGAAGACGCTGGAATGCTGACCGGATTAGCTAGCTGAGTTCCACTAAACCACCCCAAATCACCCTTGTTTGAGCAAATATGAATGGTACAGGAAGTGTCAAGTGGTATGAATATTAGACATGAAACTGTGAGCAGGAAGGGGCATAGTTTTAAAAGGAGATAATATGAGCAACAATGTCCTGTTAAAATAGTACAGTAAAATAGTACTATGTTATATTAGTACGTCAAAATATAAAATTAACTTAAGGAATTGTTTAACAGGACAACAATCCATTTTTAATCTATAAACATAATTAATTGTTACTATCTGCTTAAAACCAGTATTAAAAAATACCAATAGGCCTACCTTAAACGCGTAATGTAATGCATCATGAATAGTAGTATCTTAACTAATAAAATAAGAAAAAATGCCCCCGTCACTACATATCATCCTAAAAACATTGACCAACGGAACATTGACTCTTATTGACAATTAATGATGAAATAAAATGAAATGAAATGAAAAATTCTTTAATTTTTTCAGGCAAAGTTAGGGCCACACGGCCCATTCTTAAACTTCACCTGAAATACACAGTTTGAGATAATATATGCTACCATTAAAGTACACTATATACAAACTAACTTAAAATAATATATTTACATAAAAGATAAAAAAGAAATAAAATTTTAACTACACTCATTCACTCAATCATTCATCTGTTAGGGACCCCACCTAAGACGAAAACCACCTATGACACACCTACCAAGGACATTCGCTGATGAAAGAATAGTATTTTCAGCGCCACCACAAACCGACGATGGCCCTCAATTGACTTCAGGGAACCAGGAAGATCATTCCATAGGCGGCAAGCAGTCACAACGAATGCACTGCTGTGTTAGACTGCTGTTCTGTGCTGGGGCATATGCAGGGCCGCCAAGAGGGGGGGGGGGGGCAAAGGGGACAGATTGCCCCGGGCCACAAAAGGAAGGGGGCCACATTTTGAGCTCAGAATATTTTTGCGGATTATTAAATACTAGAATTTTTAAATTAAGAAGACCAAAAACAAAATATTATACTGTATTAGAAGATACATAAGAAATTTAGTATTTAAAAACGTGAATCAATTACTATTCATTTGTCTTATTTTGATACAATGTCATTTGGTTTTCTGACGTATCGTCTGTGGCCCCGGACCTTAGGACTACACCAGACCTCATATTAACTAAATCCGCACCAAGTTCTGTACCAATCGTCTGCCCCCTAAAATTCATCACAAAAGTTTTTTACAGGCCTACGATGGACCAAGGAAAATGGTTCCTAGGTGTAACTAAATGGTCTATATTTTAAAACTAATAATAGTTATTACATTTACGACTCAATAAATGACATGAATTTTATCCAGTGGTTAACAACTTCAGCTTCGTTTCTGCTGTGAGTTTGAGTTTGGCTACGTACGAACCAAGGTCCAAAGAAATTCAGGTGTCCACATACAAAAATTTTAGCAAATCATGACGTCATCTGCAGTCCGAAAGTAAGCGCTCGTCTGTAGCCTCAAGCTGGCACAATAAAGTATCTTGGACAATCAGAGAGTACTTACACCTCCGATTTAGGCTATGTTTTTACCCAATTATAATAGGTTATGGCTAGCTGTATTCAACCGGAAAAATGATCTCCTGGTGACGTCACACGCTCTGGCTCGACAGAAATTTATGGGGGTTGGATATCAGAAGGAAAACAACTAAAGTGGTTTAGTTAGGTAGTTCGCGAATAATTTATATTGTAACATAAAACTGTTTATTTAATCCTTTTTATTCCCAAATACAGGCTCATTAGGAACATACATTGTTTGGTCTAGTGCTTTCAACTAAAATGATGTGTTATTCATTAGTTGTATTAAAAAGGATTGTTCCCACTTTTACTGTTTGAAATATTATGAATGTTTTAAATTCATAAATCAAAAGTTTATTACAGACCTGTGATGTAATTGTTTTATTAAGATATTCAAAGTAAAAAAAAAAAAAAAAAAAATTGTATTCAGCAGATTCTACATATTCAGCTAGTTAAGAGACTAAGGTATTTTTATTTACGATTTTTTTACTAAGGGGCCTCACACCCAAACTTTGCCCCGGGCCTCAAAATGTCTGTCGGCGGCCCTGGGCATACGTAAAGTGAGGGAAGCGGAACGTGAATTCCTTTGACTTCCTTGAGCTATAAATTTAAAATCATTTTTAAAATATTTTGGCAAACTGGTTTTTAATGTTGAATAGGCCAATGAGAGAATTTTGATTGATCTTTCATCATGTAATTTCAATAATTTTGACTCAAGGTAGTAAGGTGTCCTTTGTTTAAAATTCATTGTTGGTGATGGTGATTTTATCAATCAAAATATAGTAAGGTGTGATATGCTCCACGCGCCTCAGATCATAAACATATCTTAGACAATAATTCTGAGCACGTTGGAGCATATTAGAATAGGCCACAGTCATGTCGTTGATCACAGAGTTGCAGTAGGTAAAGTGGGGTAATACAAGTGATTTAACGAGATGTAGTTTAGTATGTAGTGGCAAAAACCGTTGTAACTTCTTTAGTGAGTGGATTGAGGCAAATACCTTCTTTCGAATACCTAATACTGCATCGCTCCAAGTGAGAGTCGAGTTCATAGTCAGACCAAGATTTTTAACTTTGTCATAGTACGGAAGAGCATTTCCGTTTACATTTATTGAGAGTGTATTGTCAAAAACAATTGAGTTTCATAGACGTGAATGGCAAAAAATAATAGGTTTTGTCTTTTCATGATTAAGTCTTAATCCGTGTTTTTCAGTCCACAAAGTGATCCGGTCAATGTCTTCATTAATTTTTAAAACACAGTTGTTAATATTGTTAGCTGAAAAATGAGCATAAATTTGTAGGTCGTCAGCATTCATGTGGTATTTACAGTGAGTGAGAGCGGAATTTATGTCATTTACGTACAGCACAAACAGCAAGGGCCCAAGGATAGATCCCTGAGGCACGCCACAAGTGAGTTTCCCAGTCAAATTGTATATCTCCCACCACAACACACTGCCGCTTGTCTGTCAGATAAGATCTCAGCCATTTAAGGACATTCTGTGAAAACCCTATGGCCCTTAGCTTTTCTATTAACAATTTGTGATTGACACAATCAAAAGCTTTTGAAAGATCAAAGAGAGTTAGAATCGTGCCTTGTCGATGTTCCATTGCCAGTTTAATGTCTTCTGTAACACGAAGAAGTGCAGTTTCAGTGCTATGAGCTGGTCTAAAGCCAGACTGGTAGTCAGATAAAATGTTATTTTCAGTAATAAAGTCAGTGAATTGACAGTGCACAATTCTCTCGAGGCCTTTAGAAAGTGCGGGCAAAATGCTGATCGGCCTGAAATCCTGGCAAGCTGCAGGAGCTGAGATCTTGTTTAATGGTCGGATGAGAGCAGACTTCCAATAAGAAGGGATTGAACATTGTCTCAAGGATCTACTGTAAATATGTGTGATGGTTGGAAGAATGGCAAAGAGAATATCTTTAATAAAACATATTGGCATTCCATCAAACCCAACACCATTGCTACGGATTAGACGGATGGCTTTCAATACGTCAGACTGTATGATAGGTTTGAAACTGAACTCAGGATAATTGAGATTTGGGATTGGTGAATTCACTAATTCATTTAAATAATCATTTACTTGAAGCTGATTGATGCATTCAAATCAAATCAAATCAAAATATCTTTATTTGTCATAACAGTACATAATGTGTACATTGAATGTTTGATGAAAAGTATTGGTTCAATTCATTCAGAGGAATGTTGACTGGTGTGAAATCCGATTGCTTTTCAAGCCCAAGACTTTTTACTTTGCCCCACAAAACTTTGGAAGATTGTTTTCTATTTTCAAAAAGATTGTGAATGTATCTAATTTTAGAATTATGTAAAAGTTGCTTTACTATATTTTGAAGGTAACGATATTGATCTAACTGAATTTGGTTTTGTGAACATTTTGCTTTTCTAAAAAGAGAATCACGCCTGGCCATCATACTTCGAATTTCGGGGTCATCCACAGCACAGGTTTTCTTTTGGTTAAACGTTTAGTGACAACAGGGGCATGTTTATCAAAAAGATTTAAAACTGAATCATTACGCTTATGAACCATTTCATCAACAGAATTTAAATTTTCTATCTTGGACTTTGGAACTTTAACCGAATACACTCAGAAGATGAGGTCATGCTTAGATACTGCGGGAATTGGAAGCTGCCCATGGTGGATGATGTAGTTTGGGTCGGATACAACAATTAAATCAAGGAGAGTATCAGACTCGGCAGCATGATACGTGGGTGATTCTATTCAATAATGTAAAATATTTCATTAGTATTTATTAAAGAGTCTCGATACAGTATAGTCCCACAAACCCGGACTAATGTGGACCGAACGGTGTCCGGGTTTGTGAAATTTCCGAGTTATCGGGAAATGACTAAAAATAAGAAAAAATAACAGTAGTTTCTGTTATTTCTATAAGAAATCATTTATTTATTGCATAGTAAAAAATACAAAAACTAAATTATCAGTTACAAAAAAAACTTAAAGAAAAACCAGAACTGCTTTCTATGCGTCACACCATGCTCTGGCCTTGAATCTCAGTGCACTTTATTGCTCTGGCAGGCATTCCGAGCTATCCAGAATTCCAGGTTATCGAATTCCGGGTTTGCGGGACTCTACTGTACTCTGAACAACGATTGACACAGAAGCAGTAACTACGTGCGAGCTGCCGAATATACGCAGCCAGGCTAGTAAACTGTCGGCCGCCGCTGCCGCTACTACTCCCCTCTCCTCCCAGCCTTCCCACTCCCCGCCCCATGTGCGGACTGGGCCCCAAGAATTGGCGCCAGTTATACCAAGTTTTATCAAGATATGTTGACAAAAAAGTGAGATATAGAATTTGACTTATTTCCCATAAGGTTAACATAGGGACAACGTACTGTGTTTCCCACTTTCAATATCTCGGTAACCAATGGACATAGAGCAATGATTCTAGGTATTAAATTGTTTGTTTTTATGAGCAGAAGTCAATGGTGCCAAAAAAAATTCGATAAACTTTATTTTTCTATGTAAAAAACCCAAAAACCCATTTTTGGGGGGTTTATCCCCCTTTACCCCCCCTTCCAATGGTCCGATCGGGCTGGTTCACGAACTTGTCCGAGTGATTGCCACTTTACACGTCTGTACCAATTTTCATTAAGATTGGACAATTTTTACGGCGGCTATCGTGCTAACAAGACACATATACCCACGTTGCAGCAGACCTGCATACTCAGCGAATTTCAAATGCAAAAAAACATATTTCAATCCATTATAGCGAGATTTGACATGTTTTGGCAAGCTCCATAAGAATAACATGGGGAATGAGTATGCAGGTTTGCTGCTGCAGGTATATTAAAACTGGGTGGTTTTCAATATTTAGTAGATCTGAACTAGAAGAAGCTATTTACAAAGTTTTCAAGATATGTTGACAAATAAGCGAGATATAGAAAAACGGCTCTGAGGATTTCCTTCTGATTTTGGAAATAATTTATTTTTTGCTCAAAAACGTGCTTATGCAGTCTACTAGTCTACTCCGCCCAAAGAAATCTAATTACGTAAAAAAGTTAATTTGAAAGTAGTAAAATGTTAACATGAGTTCGTATGGGTAGCCAAAATGGACACGAAATAACGATGGAAAAGTAAACATAAGTTTTCAAGTTATAAAGCAGCTGATTACAAACAGACCTTGAACCGCTAAGGCGCACAGAGAAAGACATGAACAGATAGCTCCGAATAAAGATTGAGCAAAGAGTATTCATGTATTAATTTATTTAGTGTATTTTCATCGGCCAGTGGAAAAAAATTATTGCAAATTTTAGACCATAAGGCCTGTAGTTTGAGGGTATAACGTAGTTATTTACAATTTTACTGAATTTCCCCCATAGGGAAGAAGCTATTACCGTAGGTCTCATGGTAAGACCTAAGCCCCAGACCATAACTTTTCGTTTTGGGTCCCCCAGAAGCAAAAAACACCATTCATTTGAATTTATATATATACAGGGTGTCTCACCTAAGGTGTCTCAAACGGATTGCGGACAAACTAGTAGTCATATAAGGATGAAACAAAATCATTCCCCACTAATTCGACCCCAAGGAACAACGTAAAAATATTTTTAAGCTTTTTAAAATACAGGGTGTTCCAAAAACCGGGGGTCACGGGTTCAAATCACGGAATTTTTGAATGTAAACATATGTCATGTTATGCATCATTTTAAAGCTCTAAACAAGACAAACAATTTGGTGAAAACAGAATTAATTTATCTTCACTCATTTCAAAATGGCGGCCATTTTCGTGAAAATCGTTACTTACAAAATACCCTGTATCTCGAGAACAATAAAACATATTTTTGTTCTGTTTAAAAATTATGAATTCTCGTAAAATTAGTTTTAATTTGATAAGCGACATGCCAACATTTAAAAAATAAAAGTTTTTGTCATTAAATTATATTTAGTTTAAATATTGGTAGCCCTGAAAATCAAAAAATTTAAATGGCTGCATATGTCTAATAGCACATCATTTTACAGGTCTTGCAAAGACCAACAACTTTTCAACTTAAACCTACCTCCTATCTTTAGTGGTTTTGTAGTTATAAGCAAAAAACTCTCTTTTACCATATAAATCCCATGTTAAATCTGCAGCCTTCAAGGCATTTAAATCGACATCCATTAAATCTAAGCTTCACATTTAACATGGGCTTTATATGGTAAAATAGAGTTTTCTGCTTATAACTACAAAACCACTCAAGATAGGAGGTAGGTTTAAGTTGAAAAGTTGTTGGTCTTTGCGAGACCTGTAAAATGATGTGCTATTAGACATATGCTGCCATTTAAATTTTTTGATTTTCAGGGCTACCAACATATAAACAAAATATAATTTAATGTCAAAACTTTTATTTTTTAAATTTTAGCATGTCGCATATCAAATTAAAGCTAATTTTACGAGAATTAATAATTTTTAAACAGAACAAAAATATGTTTTATAGTTCTCGAGATACAGGGTATTCCGTAAATAACAAAAATTTTCACGAAAATCGCCGCCATTTTGAAATGAGTAAAGGTAAATTAATTCTGTTTTCACCAAACTGTTTGTCTTGTTTAAAGCTTTAAAATGATGCATAACATGACATATGTTTACATTTGAAAATTCCGAGATTTGAACCCGTGACCCCCGGTTTTTGGAACACCCTGTATTTTAAAAAGCTTAAAAATATTTTTACGTTGTTCCTTGGGGTCGATTTAGTGGGGCATGATTTTGTTTCATCCTTATATGACTACTAGTTTGTCCGCAATCCGTTTGAGACACCTTAGGTGAGACACCCTGTATATATATATATATATATATATATATATATCAGGGTTCCCACTCAAACTGAATTTAAAAATTCACGGCTCTTTCACGGTTTTTAAGGTCCGAAAATTGCGAAATTTACGGTCTAAATATAGGAAAACATTTTGCCGCCCGCACAGTTTCACAGAGAATAACAGGTTGGGGGGGGGGTAGCGAGGGAAAACTCGGCAGACGCATAGCGCCGGCGGCGGCGGCGCCAGCATAACGGAGAAGTAATTTCTGTACCAATAGAATTAAACTGTGTAATATTTTAGGTAAAACAAACTATACATGACGGGAAAATAATTTTAAATACAATGCAATTAAATAAATTACAATTATTTCACAAAATACAATGTGATTTTAACATTATTGATTACTTAAGAAAACAGAAAACATTGTACTGGCGATTGCGGAACACGCACGCAACTTAAATATTTTTAATTTTTAACGCCATCCTCTCTTCCTTCCTTCCTTTCTTCCTGTCTTTCTGCTTTCTATCCGCCCACACAATGCGCAGAGTCCAGTGCGCACTGTCGCACTGTGTTGCCATGACAACCGTGTGTCGTCATAGCTACCAGCCAATCACGCACTGCGTTTTAAGACAACAAACAGCCGTGTAATGAAAGACAATATGATAGTCTGCGCTTGCGTATGTTGCCAACCTTTCGATGAATATTCGATAGTTCATTTATTGCGTCTTGACCGAGTTGAAGTTCGTGATTATCAACTCTCTAATCATCGAAAACTCGAAATATGATCTATATAACACGTATTAAAATAATGTCGTGTTTGTTTAAAAATTAATTGCAAGTTATTAAATACACTTCAATTACATTTTTTTTGTGAAATAGTTTTTTTGCGAAAGTTGAAAGTAAAAACGTGATTAAAAATAATTCTTGTTGCCAGTTTTGGACACCGATTAGGCGCGCCGCCTGGTTAACACGACTCCGGATAAATCGTTGTTCTACTGTCCGTAAATGTTAGTTAATGGCACAACGTTGGTCGCCTGCAGGCACGTTTTTCAGCGGCCGAAGTTAGGGCCTTGTTGTCATTCAAACAGTAAAATGGGTAGTGAGTAATAAGTAGAGGTCTGCGGGTGCCCGAAAATTCGGGTAGCTTCGGGTAATAACGTGAACCCGAGTGGTCGGGCGGGTTCGATACATCTCAGGCTTAATTCGGTGGGTTTTTATTACACGTCGGGTCGGGCGGGTACCTACTACCCGAAAGAAATCGGGTTGACGATACCCGACACACTACCTGAAAGAAACCCGAAACTTAAAAAATGTTCAACAATAAATGATTCGCGCAAGCTTCTGACTTACGGCGTCCACGCAATATTATAACAAGACGAACAAGGATGGTCGCGATCGCGATGTCAAACTTCGAAGCGATCTTCACTATACGTTTCGAAGTCAATGGTCTCAGTCAGACAACAAGCCGTCCCTTGCCGACTCAAAATTATCGTATGCTTACTGCTTAGTATCGTATCCTCGTACAACAACTTAAAAGGACCGTTGCTCCTTTTGACGCAATGAAATAGTCGTACAAACACTAAACAGCTTTGAATAAGGTTGAATTTCTAGCCGAGCTTATGATACGAGAAGTCTTATCGAGAAGATAATTTTTATGATCTATTTTTGGACACGTTGCACCGGAAGAGCGTGTCCTTCCCACGAAAAACGTACACAAACAATAATCCTGAGTGATAAGGAAAGGGCGTTGACAGGTGAAAAAATATTATCTCCAATTAGATGGGATTCGGAGTTTCTGCTATATTTAGTTGACCTTGGAGAACGACAAAATATACACCAGTCTATAGTTTGATCATAGAATTTCTCTTGAACGACAAGAGATAAAAATTTCATTTTTGTTTTTTTTTGTTTTGATTTATACTAAAAATTAGACAAAAAATATTAGCCGTCATATGTTGCTGTAGGACAAGTCGTTTGGATTTTCGCATATAGAAAACAAAATACGCAACAAAGACGTTCGTTCTGGCGTCATTTATAAAGAGTTTATTTATTGTCACAAACATCTTGAACGATGATACAAAAACAGAAAATGAGTAGAAACAAGCAGCGGAAACATCGATCCATTAATCGGTAGTTGAAAACCGATGAATCGTACAATAGAAGGAATGTAAAGAATAAGAAAACAAATTAATTAAGGAAGAAAGAAATTCACGTATTTATTTGCCGCGCAAACGTAAACCAATGAGCGTGCGTCTTCAGCTATCTAGTCTTCTCTCTCTTCACCTTTCCATCCTTCCCTCCCCCCTCTAAGGCAACCGATCACGTTCTGCCATTACCTCCCCAGTCTCCACCTCTCCTTCCACAGCCACAGTGGAATCTCAATCTTAGTTTAGCAGGCCCTACCGTCTAGCCCTGTACGTACAATCATAGAAAAATAAACAGGAACAGAAGGGCCACGCAATGTTAATATTTGTAATAATTTGTTGGTTTAAAAACCGGCCAGATCATAGATGGCGCTGCTAGTCGAACCGGCCAAGCAGCGTTGCCACGCTGAGCGCTCTGGCCGGCTGGCCGGCCGACTCAGCCGGCCAGGGAGAAATTCCCTCGCCACGCGCCGCGCCGCGCGCCGCACCAGGTCGCCGCACAGTGGTCCAGACATACTTTTCAATGATAGAAACAACACGTGCGAAATTAATAATCAGAAAAATACTAATAACAAATATCTTTCCCAAGTACTTTTGGTAATTAATTATAGGACTCAAAGGCGAATTAAATTGCCTATTTACGTTACTAACTTAATTGTTATTGTAATTTTTTAACTGTTGTTTATGCTATTTACATTGTGATAACTCATTTAATTCATTAAGATTTGAGAATAGAAATTAATTTACTATAAACTAAACTGTGATACAAAAAAACTTTAATTAAAAATAAATTTAAACTCAAATATTTAAAATCCGACCCATCATTGGCACATATGAATTACATTAATTGAGGCTATTTACATTTAACAATGCAATACCTTTTGTCAAAAGTGTTTTCCTATTTCTCTTGGGATGTTTCCTCAAATTGCTTATGAATAAGTCTGATGACACTAGGAGATAGTTTTTTCGCGAGCGTTTTCACACGGCCACAGATAACGTTTAGATGTCTGTACATCTGTACGCACAGACAACGTATTTACGTTCTCTGTGTGTCACGGCACTGCATGACGTACACGCCAATTACAACTCAAACTCGAAAACTTTACCGAAAACAATACTTTCTCAATTTATTGTGTTTAGGGGGAGAAAGTAAAAAGTATCCACATTTAAACAGTAGTTTTAGTGTGGCCTTGCTTAAGTCATGTTAATTATTTTATTGAAATTATGAATATGACAAAAGATTTAAATAACTATTTTTTACAAAATATATCTCAAACTTCCTTATCAATTTTTTCGAACTACAAATTCGACGGTAAGTTTCTCTTGTACTTTTTTTACTCTAAAACTCTATGGCCCTACCTTTTTATCTACTATACAGGGTGTCCGGAAATTATGGTAAACATTTTAGTAAATTATAATAAGAGGTAAGAATAAGAAAAAAAGTTCATGTAAACATAGGTCCTAAAGTGCTTCGATTTCCATTTGTGTGTCTGTTTGTGATTTTTACATATATATTTAGTCATATCTCACGAACCTCTAAATGTACAAACTTCATAATTGGTATATGAATGACCACTATTAAGAACTATTTTTGAAAGAAGTATAAACAAATTTCATATAAAAAATAAATTTTAACTTTTCTGAGTAAAAACATAGTTCTTTAGAACATCCTATCTGAAATTTTCATGTTTTTATTCGGACAATTTAAAATTTCTCCATTACTCGTCGCCCGATCATTGTAATCTTAAATATCAGCGTTAATTGGATTAAATTTTGCAACTTATTTGTTTCTTGTAAAGTTTTTCGTAAATTTACGATTTTTAAGATACTTACCTTTGAAAACAAAAATCAGTCACCATTTTCAAATGATACTTCTTGCAAAAATAGTTAAAAAATAGTTATTAACAGTGGTCACCCACATACCAAGTTTGAAGTTTATAAGTTGAGAGGTTCGTGAGATATGATTAAGTATGTATAAATCACAGACACACAAACGGAAAACGAAGCACTTTAGGACCTATGTTTATAAGAACTTTTTTATCATTTTTACCTCTACTATCATATACTAAAATATTTTACTATAATTTCCGGACACCCTGTATATTTGTCGAATACCACTTACAAGTAATTACACAGCCCAAACTACTTGACCTAAAACCTTGAAATTTTGCATGGACAGCAACCGCTAAGAACGGATTTTTCAAACATTTAAAGTTTTAAGGGGTTTTCAGCAAGGTAGAATTTTTCAAATGTTTCCATAAAAGTTTACTGGACGATTTTTTGTTTGCATTTTCAATGTTTAATCAATCAGTCAGCTAGCTTCATTAATGTATACTAGTGGCTTAGAGGGGCAAAAGCCCCTAAAAATAAAATACCAATGCTGAATATTTAATTTAAGATATACATTACTCATCATTCATCACACATTGCTTGAAATGACGACCTACTTAGGTTTTGTTATTTACTATTTATTTATTTATTAAACGTTTTATGTGTAACGTTAAAGCTATTTGACATTTGCTAGTACGTTGCACATTTTTTACTCTGTTTTTACATTCCTTCAGTGTAGTAAAGAGCTGAATTTTCGGAACAGTGGCATCGACCTCCACGGCTCTTCGGATAGCCGTCGACTTCAAAACAAACCCATGCAGTTCACATTATTTACAATCAAACATTTGATTAAACCTACGTCCCACACGTTTGGTTGCCCATGAGTGAATTGCTTCGTGTTGGTAGATTCTAGATTACACCTACTTTTATTTACCAAATTTTAAGTTGATGTTGCACTCAATCGCTGTTACTGCACATCAGTGGTCCGATTTTCATGAAATTTGGCATGTTGGTATAAAGCCGTGGTATCTCCAGGCGTATTTTTCATTTTTTGAATTTTTGATTTTTAAGGGTATTTACCCCATAAAAAGACAAAAATCCAAATTTCTCAAAAACGGCTCTAACGATTTTGATAAAAATTTCATGGTTTTTAGTGCTGAAGATGAGACAAAATGGCACCACCCGCATGTCTGTGCAAATTCAGGTTCAGAAGTTATGGAGGTTTAAGGGTTAAAAAATTAATATTTTTCAAATTTCACAAAATCTGTAACCTCTAAAGAAAATATACTTGCAACCATAAATTTGACTTGAATAACTAAATAATCTAATATTTTTATTCATTAGTTTACATCAACTGGTTGCGGAGATAATTGATATTTTAGTTCGGCGGTAAACGCAGTACGTTGTCCAATGTTATTCTTGTGGCAAATATTTAAGAACCGATATCTCCGTTATTTACTAATCGATTTTGATAAAATTTTGTATATATTTGTGCGATAGTTAATTGTTAATTTTTTTTATTTCACCATAGATTTTTTCTGGTTTTAAATGACTTAAGGGGGGAAAGTATGTGTCAGTTTCCTGATACCGTTTTATTGAAATGGTAAGTGTACAAATTTAAAAAAAACTTACAAGTGAAAAACAGTTATTTCTTATAGTTCTTTCGACCCCAGCTGGTGTGACGTAGTTGGGCTCACGCAACTAGCGCTACGACGATTAAAATACAAATCAGTTAATACAACTCAATCAAAATATTAATGTGTACAATCTTAGTTCTGCCGTCTAACCGCTAGGTCTGCTAGTTTCTTGAGCCCAACTACTACATACCAGCTGACTGTGCACACACCTTTCTTTTTTCTTAACACCATGCTTTCGACCTACAATTAAAGCTGAATTTTAAATCAACCATATCAACATCTATCATGTGGTTTTAAATCTATTTTAAGCAACACATGTTTAAATGTAGACAAAGCAGACGTTTTTAGATTCCAATGCTTTTTAAAGGCAGATATTTTACATTATTTCTCGTTATGTGGTTGAGTTCAAGCTATTTTAGAATTTTTCCCGCTATCATGGAATAAAGACCTTTAATTTGAGTCCTCTCCCATATTTCTAAGACTTGCCAGACGCCCACAATTTTGACGCAAAGAATCGCCTTAATTATTTGGAAGAGGGCTCCCATATCTACTTTGCTGGCTACTTGCACATTCTTATCATAAAAAGTACAAGTGTAACGACTGCCTGAAAAAAATGTGCAATCTACAATCAGAGCTGAAGAGCAAGAAAGAACTGCTGTTATTTAACCGCACTTTTTCTAATTTTAAAGTTGACCCTACCAGTGGCCTCATGTCACCCTCAGAAAATCTCGAACACGTCGTCAAACAGCTCTTCTGTACAAAAATACATTTTCCAAAATTGGACATAAATTGGGGTTGGGTAAGCAACTTGTTGGGCTCACCAAGAGCATAGTTTCTTTAGATTCTCTGGCGTGCGTATCGTGTGAAGAGCGCAGCAATTTTATCATAGAAAAACACTGTTTCGTATACTCATACATAAAAAACGCAAATGGGTTTCAAATGGTTTTAAAAACAGTGCACTGGGAACGTTTTGAAACATGTATAGTTATTGGTTGAAATGTAAAAATACGAAGTAAATGCCCCCGTTGCAGCAGACCTGCATACTCAGCGAATTTCAAATGCAAAACAACATATTTCAATCCGAAATAGCGAGATTTTATATGTTTTTGAAAGCTCCATAAGAATAACATGGGAAATGAGTATGCAGGTTTGCTGCTACGGGTATATTAAAACTGGGTGGTTTTAATTCAATATTTAATAGATCTGAACTAGAAGAAGCCATTTACCAAGTTTTATCAAGATATGTTGAGAAATAAGCTAGATATAGAATTTTTCTTAATCTCCATAAGGTTAACATTGGGACAACGTACTGTGTTTACCACTTTCAATATCTCGGTAACAAATGGACATAGAGCAGTGATTCAAAATTCTAAATTGTTTATTTTTTTGAGCCGAATTCAATGGTGCCAACAAAAATTCGATTATTTTTATTTTTCTATGTAAAAAACTCAAAAAACCCATTTTTGGGGGGGTTTACCCCCCTTTACCCCCCCTTCCGGTAGTCGGATCGGGCTGGTTTTCGAACTCGTCCGAATAATTACTACTTTACACGTCTGTGCCAAATTTCATTCAGATTGGACCATTTTTACGGCCGCTATCGTGCTTAAAGACACATAGATATTTTTGCTTCTAGGGGCCCCAAAACGAAAAGTTATCATGGTCTCGGGCTTAGGTCTTACCATGAGTACTACGGTAACAGCTTCTTCCCTATAGGGGAAATTCGCTAAAATCACTGATTTTTTTATTACAGAATATGTATTTACTTATTTTACTATCGGTGTTCCATAATGTAAATTAATATTAGGCCTTTAAAGTAAAGCTTTAACCGATTAATTTTCCTACATGGTTTGGAGTTTTTGTAGCCTTTTTTTTGTAACCTCGCGAGACCTATCCACCTCCTGGCCAGTTCTTCAGTTAGCTTTGTCTGTTGTAACGAACGGCACGGTACGGTGAAGCGGAAGAAGAGCGCGAGTCAGGTGGGCAGCGAGGCAGAGTGATAGATAAGCTGGCGCGGGGAGGAAGGCTGCCTCCCCGTGGGACATTGGGAATCCCGCGCTGCCCGATATGGCAACAAGGCTCGCCGTAACCCTGACTTAGACGCCTCGCCAGCCCCTACATTTTGGATAATACCACGAACTAGCGCGTACGCTTTTTCCCTATCCCGTGGCGCTTCTGTTCCTGTTTATTTTTCTATGGTACAATCTACGTCGTTAAAGTACACAATTGCTGTCTTCGTCTTGGGACTGTGAATCATTTTTAATGACTCTAATAAATTGATACAAATATGTCTCTATAATTTAATAAAAATATTGGCTATTTTTAAATTGGCTGATTTTAAAGGTCTGATGACGAAATTCACGGCTCTTTCCAGGTTTTTTCATGGTTTGCCAAATTCACGGCTTATTCACGGTTTTTAAGGTTTCACGGTTGAGTGGGAACCCTGATATATATATATATATGTGTCTGTGAGCAAGATAGCGGCCGTAAAAATGGTCCGATCTTAATGAAATTTGGTACAGACATTTAAAGTGGTAATCCCTCGGACGAGTTTGTAAACCAGCCCGATCGGACGACCGGAAGGGGGGGTAAAGGGGGGATAAACCCCCCCAAAATGGGGTGTTTCAGTTTTTTACATAGAAAAATAAAATTTATCCAAATTTTGTTGGCATTGTTGAATTCAGCTAAAAAAAACAAACAATTTAGTATTTTGAATCACTGCTTTATGTCCATTGGTTACCGAGATATTGAAAGTGGTAAACACTGTACGTTGTCTCAATGTTAACCTTATGGGAAATAAGTAAAATTCTACATCTCGCTTATTTCTCAACATATCTTGATAAAACTTGGCAAATGGCTTCTTCTAGTTCAGATCTACTAAATAATGAATTAAAACCAACCAGTTTAAACATACCTGTAGCAGCAAACCTGCATACTCATTCCCCATGTTATTCTTATGGAGCTTACCAAACATTGTCAAATCTCGCTATGTTGGATTAAAATATGTTATTTTGCATTTGAAATTCGCTGAGTATGCAGGTCTGCTGCAACGGGGGTATTTTATTTATGCTATTCTACACAAATAAACCAAGCAACGCTTTTTATCGTGTGCAAATGAATGAAATTAAAAGGATATTTAGAGTTAGCGTCACTGACGCTTTCTCACACGGTTGTTAAATAAGGTTTGTTGTTATTACTATAGCAATGGATTTTTCTTTCATCTTAAATTAATTCCATTCCTCTGGAAATATTAGTTCACAGTAAAATGAAGCATGTTGTTCCACGGATAGTGAAGGCCATTGAGTAGCGATTAACATGCAGGCTGTTAAAAATATACCTAATTAAATAAATTTAATTACTTAACTTTAGTGCTGATTTATATTTTATGGTTGAACTTTCTATGCTCAAACCCAGGAAGAAGACTACGAGCCACCTTAGTTGACATCAATATTTTAACGTTATTTGTAGGCCTAAAAGAGTAATCTGTTTAATGCTGTCAGAGGAAATTGGAGGGAATTTCTCACAAAATAGTCTCTCTTGTTAAGGTTCTAACCAAACATTTAATTTTGGCTTGGTTTTATATTTCAATGTTATAGAAATATTAATTTGCAATACTTAGAAATACTTCGTTTTCATACATGCAAGATGTTTTTTTTCCGTTTCAACGTGGCTCTTAAATTATCATTCTCATGTTTAACATTAGTTTTACTCAGTGGTGTCATGGTAAATTCTCCAGTGCCGGAACAGTGTCCGAGGATTTCGGGCAAATACCCCCCCCCCCTCCAATGGATAAACATTTTGTATAGGGATTTCCACTTTTTTAAGGGGATTGAAGCTACTTTTTAAGGTGATTGAAGCTAACTTTTAACAATAACCACACATTTATAATGTTCTAAGTTAAAATTTTGCGACTTGTGTCAGTAGATTTTTTATGTGGTTATCAATTAGAAACGTTTTAAATATAGCCTAACGTTAACAACAATAAAGGTTTAATGAATTTTATTTGAAACTTTGATAAGGTACAAACTCCCTCTAACAGTGTCTTTCAATACCAGTCAATAAACAGCATAATAAGCATTTTTAATGACTGTGTCTAGACTGTGTTATTGGACACAGATTGAGATGGAACGCAAAATTCATACCACCATTTAAAAATTAAATTATTGTGAAAGGATATAATTATTGTACCATAGTAAATTTGTTATTTATTTTTTTAATACGCATTCGTATGTTTTTGGTGGGATAAAGGTTTGAATTTATACGTAAACATTTTACTTAGCATTTGATTTTAGATCTCGTCACTTAAGGGCAGTGAGTATTGATTGATCAAGTACACTTTTACTGGTTTAATGCAAGTCCGACTTGACCTAACTTTCGGCGAAAAATTTGCCACTCGGGACCTTATGAAAGCAATGTTAAACGAGTCCTGCCGAACGCACCGTGATCTTTCTCGCAATTGCCTGAGTTCGCACTAACCCGCCGAGAGCGTATTTGAGAAATACTTCAGACGAATTCAGCACATGTTTACTACATATGGCTCAAGTTTACCATATAGTCAGGGTGAATGGGTGAATCCGACTTGCCCAAGCGTTTAGCGAGCATTTTGCCGCATTAGGCAGAGCGACGTAGATCGAGTTGTGGTCCTGGTGAATGCCTCAATACGCTTGCAATTACTTGAATTCACCCTCATTCAGCAAGAGTGAAGAGCCAAAACAAATGGAAAACTGTCAACAGAACAGACAGAACGACGATAAAATGATAAAATGATAAAATAACCGTGTACCGCAGTGAAAAAAATACCTGTGCAGCCGACTACGTACTGACAGCAGACGAACGGCAACTGCACGACACAATGTCACTATAAATGTATTTCATTTTGAAGACGTTACCCAGGGAAAGTACCCCGACTTAAGTATGTTTATAAAAGAAAAGAAAGCAAGGAATTTGATATTTTCAAAGACATATTTAAATTGAATTTTTAAATTGTTTCCTGTCAATTTGTTAATGTCGGCAACCTCTGAAATAAGCGTTCGACAGGCGTTTACATACATTAATCTAAAAACCAGTGCCGGAACGGCGTTCCGGCGCGTTCCGGCACCATGACACCACTGGTTTTACTTCAATATGAGAAGAATTTTAAGTAAACACCTATAGAAATTAGAGACGAATTTTATTATTGAAACTAATTCTTTTGTTAAGGTTCTTAAAAATATATTTGATTTTAAAATTATTTTGGTTTATCTAAGTATTAAAAACATTTACTTAATCCTCAAAATAAATGCCCGTTATGAAATTTAAAAAAAATTGTTAATACACTGAGAAAAATATCTTAGCGGAAAAGCAGATTTTTTGCCCCAAGTCTAGAATCTGTACTTGCAATACGTAAATAAGGACTTGGCTCACGTACAGGAGTGTTGTGTCTGGACCCAGCTCAATGACTCGGCAGAGTTTTGGGCATTAGTACAGACGCAGGACTCACAGTCCTTCTTTAAGAACTTTTTCTCTGCAATTACGCTCGAACTGCCGTATTTGCAAAAATCAGGGAATTTACCGTGATTTTAAGGAAAAAAAAATTAAAGTGATGTCATAGATGGTTTGTATACGTCACAAAACACGTCATAAGTTTATCCATGATTACTTTCTGCCTGCAGCCCACTGCATTTACGGTAGGCGTATGGATGAGAACTTCAAATTATTTCCATGTGATTTGGTAAAAGCAGTTATGTCTTTACCTTGTTTTAGTTCGCACTATCATCAACTATTTTATTTCAATCGAATAAATATTTTTTAACCAAATCTGGATTGATTTTAAGTCCGTTGTGTTAGTTTTATATTTGGGCTTGAAAATTTACAAATGTTATATAAGTTTGAATAACAACATTTGGTTTCTATAATACAAATTTTATTTATGTTTTTTACAGATTTACTTACTGCAGTACCATTGATAGTATACATATAAAGTAAATGGTAGTGAAACGTCTAAAAGAATATCAAATTTCCAATTTTAGATTTTTGAAGAAAATCAAATCGTTTTATTTGTCAGCAGTTACTTATATATAATATTGTTTTATTTTTAAATAGTTGCAAGGACGCATTGATCAGTTTTAGACCTAAGATTAATTTTATCTGCCCAAAGTTTACACGAACAAATTACCAAAAAAAAGTAATTGCACTGTTTACATTCTGCTTCGATTTTAATAATTCAGGGATTTTTAGCAATAAAGTCTTAAACAAGATGAATTGTAAGAAATAGAATGCAGGTCGAGTATAACCTTGCATTGATTTGATGCCACTTTTAAGTTTATCAAATAAATATGTCAGGGTAATAAATTGTAGGCCTAACTATTAATGGTGTAAATACCTTGCCTACTGTCAAAGTGATCCTTTGTAGTCTCATATTATGGGCTACGACTGTTAAAATCTCAGAGAGATCTTCCTCAGGCGATGGAAATCAAATTTCATTCCAGTGGAAGTCGTCAATAAGCATTAAAAACCATCATGACACATACCCACGTAACAGAAATGGATAGACGCACACAATGAACAAACATTACTTTTTATAAAAATTCCGGTACCGGGAAACGCGCGCGACACGTACGGAGGGCTAGTCCAGACTCAATTACGCAATAAATTGTCACAGTAAAGAAGTACCATTAGGCGTAAAACTGCACTTATAACTTCTTCAGATGCTATTCAACAACAACATTTGTCAACAGAGAGCCGTAACGCAATGGATATGGCAGTCTTCACCTGAACGTACAAGTCAAGAAACATCGGGCGTGGTTAGAGCTTGGATGGGTGACCGCTAGAAGGACCCAGACATTTTTTACTGATTTTAAGTCAAAAATACTGGTAAATGCAGAGACTAGGCAAGTCAGTGCATAGAAATCGGTTGTATTTTACGAGAATAGGAATGTATATTCTGTGATAAACTGTGGTGAAGGCAAAATGAATCGCAGGATATTCTGAGAAAAGTCTCTGCAATTACGAGAGCCAACTCTGATCGGCAGGACTTACAACCGACAATAATGACGTCATAGCCAGTGACGTCATAACTATGTGGACAAACTAAGTCCTGATTTTCCGTGTGGCGGCCTCACTGCCGGAGCATTGAGCCGGGTCCAGATTGCAGTGGGTAACCCGCACACCCTTATTTACGTGTATTTTCCACGTATTTCAGGACTAAATTTTTCTCAGTGTATACAACTATTTTTAACATTCTTCAATATTGCAACGAGCAACACTCGACCCTCCTGGTTCCCCCCCCCACGATTAAAAAAAAAAAAAAAAAGTCGGCGCCTATGGATTTGCCTTAAATTTTATGCGCAATCCATAAAATTGATGGATGCGCAAAAAAATGACTGGTGAAACCAACGTCATAAAATAAGTAACTATTTGGGTCTTGCCTTTGATTATGGATTCCGACAAAAATGTACAAAAGTTTAAGAAGTAGGCCTATTTTTTTAAATTAGTTTTTTGAAGATCAGAGTAAGCCGTACATACGTAACTTGATTTATTTTTACCTTTTTGTGTTTGATGTAATCGTAATACAATACATTGGTTGATATCAATATCGGCTCAAACACTGGTATCTTAAACACTGGATTTGTATTTGCAATGTTAAGAAGAGATATTAAACACTGATAACTTAAATACATAAATGTTGTTCATGAGTTATTTAGAACTTGCAAAGTTTATGTTTGAGCCTAAAGTATACGTAAAAAAAGTTTAAAGTCTACTTTCTATGAACAACTGTTATGTTAAGATTGATAATCATTAATTTTATTTAAAAAATACTCTTCCCTAACAGCCTAATAAAGATTGCTATACAAACCAAGGAATATAAAAAAACTTCGACGTTTTTACTTTTAAATTAGTTGTAAATGTGATTAAGAACACTGAGTATTCCTACGCCATTGCTGTCATTTAGTAATTTTGTACTCGTCTTCATATTTAAGAAAGTAATAATTTTGGTATTATACATCTATAACAGACCCTTAACCCTCGAGCGGGCGCATGCGGAGTTTTCCTCCGCACAAGTTTTTTATATTAAAATAAACAGACATAATGGTTGTCAGCGGTCGTGTCCGGCTTCGTACTTTACGCCCCTCATTCCAGGAATCTCCTAAGGCTATTTATACCCCCCACCCCCCTCCTCCTTGGTACCTCGTTATTTGCAATTCTGAGATGCTGTGTCAGTTTGCGGAGCACCCTCTCCCGTAACAAAGACAATGATACCTATTTTTAAAATTCATAATAGCGAAGGATTTGTAATTATTATTTAACTTTTTTGCACTTTACCTTTCGCTTTCAAAAAAAAGTAGCGAAAGGAAATGTCCAAAAAATTAAATAATAATCAATACCTTTTTTGTATTACGAAATTACTTACTATGTTCAATTGAAATATTACACCTATTAAGTTGAACAATTAATTGTATCGACGACGAAATGTGATCCCTAATGAAATTTGTCAACATTTAAATGCAATATATCATTATAGAACAAGTAAAATGGGTTGAATTTGTGTGATTTAGAGTTGCGGAGTAAAACTCCGCATGCACCCGCTGCCGTTTTACCAGTGAAGCGCCCACTCAAGGGTTAATCAAATCTTTCCAATTATACTTCTACATTACGTTTATTTTGTATAGAAGTCCATAATTTATTTTAGTGTATAGGCCTTAATATCTGTACGTAACACTATAAATTAAGATTGCTCCTTCTTTCCCTTTGGAAAATAAGTGACATAGAAAAAAAATTGGTTTTTGTACCAAGATTTGCAGTGTACCAATGACAGCGTATAAATCCTTTTAGGTTTTCGAGCAGATTCCTGGCCGAGTGTTGGCAAATGGTTCTTTCTAAGAAATGCAAAAATACATTCTCTCACACTCCCTTGTCCTTCCCTCCACCCCCTGGAGTGCCCCTTCACCACCCCCTCATTCTCTCTGAAGGCCCCCCCCATACCCACACTCCTACCCTCAGACTTTGACAGTTTTACAACCCCGAGTGATAACGACTCAGGTAAACCCCCGTTCCTTGGGTCCTGCACTCGCTGTTTTCATTAATATTAGTTTCTGAACACTTTAAATCCAAATCAACAAACATCCTGCCTGGGTACCAAAGGTACTGGCCTCGCAGCAGAACTTCGGGCAAGCAGTACGACATTGTAACAGAAAGACGGTGAAGGTTGCAGTAAGATCAGCTTGACCAACCAGACGTTTTTTAAATAATTTCTGCACAAAAACTCCAAGAGGCTAAGGATGTAATATAATTATTTTTTTGCAGTAAGTTGTTAGATAATAATTCAACAAAATTATTTTCTGCAGAAACATTCTCAATTTCACAAATTATGATTCTAAATTTAATTATTCGGTAAGTCATAAGCCATAAACATAACCTAAGTCTGGGCTTATGTTCAGTGGTACAATTGTGAGAAACTACCCATTGTCAATTGATCAATGGCCCATTGATAGAAATACCAAACAGGCATATGACCACAAATGAAGCACATGTAAAGCACACGTCTTGCCTCATGGCTTTTGATTATGCCTAAAACAAAATTGATTATTTTAAACTCAAAGTTATTTAAAGGAAGGCTACTATTTTTGTTGTGTTAATTATTATATTTAAACTCAACATATTACAAATATAAGGTATACATATTTAAAATATATTTTAAGAATTACTTAAGGTTTCCAGAATATTCATTAAAATTACAAGACTCAAGGCTCGACAAACAACTAACACACGCCTAAATGGGCCTGCAGAGGAATGTTGGATTTTTCAAATACTGCTGCAGAAAGGTTTGAAGCATTCTGCTTCTGGGAGTATCGGTAAGACATAAGACTTACGAATATTGTTACCAGTATCAATGCCCGAGAACCAGAAGTACTGAGAATGACTGATCCCTACTTAACACCAGGTCAACCAAAAAAATATAAATATCATCCAGAAAGTAAAGATTATTTTGCTATTATGCCCTGCCCTGCTAACCCATCTCCACAACTGAGTATACGGCCGAAAACTCTTCGCCTAGAGTGAGCTGGCACATTATAAGAGTGACAGGACTATTAAAAAAAACTGGCGGCGTGCGGTTTTGATGCCTCAACATCCCTGCCAAGGCCCTTAGTCCAAAACTCTACTGACCGCGCCACCGACTCACTTTAGTTGGCTTTTCTACCTTAAAAACGCCTATTCCCTTAAAAGTATTTTTGACACTCAATAAACAAAAAAATTATTGTAAAAAAATTAATGAACTTAAGCATGACTTAAGAGAGAAGGGATCTGAACAGATACTGACAACATTGTCTATACCACACCTTTGACAACATTCATCAGCTAATCTACAAACGAGGGGCTGTTGCAGTCAAAGTGACTTTAAAGACTGGACACTACCAAAGTCGGACAACGCCAAACCCGGACTGTTTAAAAATCCCAAAACGTCAAAGTCGGACAGCGACGAAGTCGGACAGCGCCAAACCCGGACTGTTTTGAAACAGTCCCGATTCATCGGGAGCGTCAGGTGCCAAACCCGGACGGTTTTGTTTTTTAACCTTACTGTACCGGGCTCCTCCCCTTG
The DNA here is from genome assembly GCA_035578135.1 of Flexamia atlantica. Lineage (NCBI taxonomy): Eukaryota > Metazoa > Arthropoda > Insecta > Hemiptera > Cicadellidae > Flexamia > Flexamia atlantica. The sequence goes on from JAQJVK010000010.1 coordinate 38,435,638, forward strand.
GTTCTCATTGGTTTGTTGTAAAGGGGACGATGACAGTGGGCGAGTATTGCGATTTTAAATTATCAGATTGTATGTCATTTAAAAATAATTTTACATTTAATCCAAAACATTTCTCGACCATAATTTGTTTTTCTGCGCTCACTGTAGAATAATTAAATTTATTTCTTTTTGAACTAAATATGCTGCGTCATTTATTAAAAACTAATTTTAAAATCTCAACAGTTTTAGTTGTGTTTCATTTTTTACCTACTGTAATTAAATTTGAGGAAGGCAGAATTTTAATATTACCCATTAATGGGCCAGTAATGTAATTTAGAATTATCATATTGTATTATTTTTAAATGTATAAAGTTAAATACAACCCCATTTTGACAATAAAGGAAAAATATCCTATTTGGTAAATTCATTTCTTCATACCAAAAAATAAATAAAAATGAATAAATCCCTTCTTATATTACGAGCAATAAATTATAAGAATACTCTTGCTTACTCAATTATCTTAAAAACGGCTCCAAGGATTTCCTTAAAAGTCTTGATATAACTAATTTCTGACTCAAAAAAAGTTTCATGTAGGTTACTTGGCCAGAGAAATTCTAATAAGGTAGTAAATTAAATTTTAAAGTCAAAACACTTTACATTTGGCCTTATTATACTGCACTTCCTTATTCTTAAGATACACCACATAAAACATTTACTAAACTCAAGAGTTAACGAAAAATGTTGCTTATAAGTTAATTAAATGTTTTTTAACTACGCCATGTATTTGGTAGATTTCAAATGGGGCCCGTTTACAAAGTTTTATAATTTATGGTAAAGAGAAAAACAAGGTCATTGATTAGTGTTGATTAAAATGATTTTGATCAAATTAAGCTGTGTTCAGTAAGCATATTATACTGTAAAACGATTGTGATCAAATACAGGGACAAAAATTGTTTGACATAATAAAATGCCATAAATATTACTCAGGAATATATTAAGAAAATCTTTTATCTAACTTGGTCTTGGTAAACCGAATTACTGACGGATCTAAAACTAGGTCTATATTAAATGACTCATTGTACGAAATCGATTAAAAACTGCCACTTCATAAACAAGAAAAATCATGAGGACATTCACCACAATTAAGGCGTAAATATCATGTAAACGTATCCAGCTGTTCTGTTTTAAATGCCCCTCAAGTATCGGAGGAACGGGATTTTCATAAAACAGCCAATAGAATTTGGGGGTGTGGGTAATATGGCGTAGAGTACAGTCAATGACATAAATCGGGGAGTGGCC